>CM064420.1:1250000-2500000 GCA_032690845.1 Eleusine coracana subsp. coracana
ACGGCGACCGAGAGGCGGCACGGCAACGGCGACACCGGCACGAGGCAGGTGACGGTGATGCCAGCGCGAGATCTGGCGGGCCGGCGTGCGCGCGGGCTGTTCTAATGCCGCGCGACCGGTTCGGTCCCGTCAGAGCACGCGCAGATCTGATGCGCGCGGCTCCATTGACGCGACGAGAGGAGCTGAGGACGCCGTTATGCCCTGAACGACGGCGCCCGAGAGGTGAGTTTCTCTTTGAAACTTAGGGTTAGGGTTCTTAGATCTAGGGTTAGGGTTAGGGATCGGCGAGTGTGTGAGCTTATTTGATTCGGTGTTTTCCGCAATCCTCTTCCTCTTTTCTGATTTAATCTGTGACCTGGCCTAAAAATTATCTTAACCAAAAACCCTAGCCAACATTAATTCTAAACTAAAACATAAACATTAGCTAATAAAACTAACTGATCAGATAGTTCTAGTCATGGTTACGTTACTGATCTACTCAATGCTAATCATGAACATGACTAGAAAAAATTAAATCACCTCTAACAGAGCTAGATCGACTAAAACATGAACTTGATCTAGCACTAACCAAACCTGTTCTAACTTAGGCTAGTGGATCTAATCAACTAGGTTTAGGCTCTGATACTAATTATTAGAAACTGCTTAATACTTAATTAACAATGCTAATAACTCAGGATCACTAGTTGACTTAGATCATATCTAGTAAGCTAACCTAATACGGAATAGTAGATTCGATCTGTTATCGGTGTTGGTGGAGGAGTCTATTAACGTCGATGCAGAGGTGGCGCAGTCGGTGACGAGGGCTTTATCGGGGTTGTAGAGTAGGCGCTCCTTGAGGGTCTTCTTACGAGGACGAAGACGTTCGGGGCGGTAGCGGCGATACCGTTAGGCTGGATGACAAGCTTCCGAGTTTTCCAGCACCTTAGCGATCGGTTGGATAGACTTATAATTTAATAAATCGATCGAGGGGGTGACCCTCCTTTTATATATACTATAAACTCGGGGCCGGGTCCGTTTCTATTTACAGGTTTTGCTTCCTGATCAAGACAGAATTAAAACTAAACATATTGGTGTAGATCCGAATTCCATAAAAAATAAATTTCCTTTCAATTCTGTTAGTGACAAAAATAAAACCAACACGACTAGCTCCGGCGTCTCGATGTAGGGCTGTCCTCACGCTATGGGTACGTTTGCTCCTCTGATTGGACGGCACAGATCAATTGAACTGTTTTGTTGTGTGGACCGTGTGGCCGCGGGCGGTAGCAGCAGAGACGCGGTAATCTGCATGATCAGTGGAGCTCTGGATTGCCGGATTGGTAACCTTCTTGTCCCAAACAGCTTAAAACATGACCTTGGTCGTTTCTTGTGTTACGCTACCCTTGCTCAAACAGTCAAACCTGAACCGACAAAATTACTTTTGGTTACTCCATGGAGTACTACTACATCAACAAAGGATCATATCGAGAGCATGATAGATCGTCAATGGCAAAATGCGAGTGAGCGACTGGTGACGTTCGCACTGCATCACCTTGAACACGTACGTACTGAAGTTTCCAGCATTATTGCGCAATTATCAGTTCGCCCGTCACCCATCAAACCTCAGGAACCCAAGAAGATTATACTAGTATGTCGGTCGATCCATCCATGGGCGCAAGCAAAGACAGAAAGTCATCAGCAAACTCTCGTGAAACGCAGCTGATCTAGGCCGTACACAACGTGGGACCCCAACAGATGGACGGACCGTTCGATCGGTACCCCACCAGCACTCTGCACGTAGCCCCATGCAACGCAAACGCAACACACCTGCATGGTCTCTCTCTCGTTCCGATGCGTGAGCTGTCTTCGGACAGCGACTGCACCGAAAGCGACACTGTTGTCTGTCTCTGCTCTCCTCTGCTCTCCTCTGCTCTGTGGTGGCCATGGCGTCCTTGTAACACCGGACGCTGCATGATACACTTTGCAACAGTCGCCAGCATTGAATCAAAACACAGACATTCATTGATAACGAAACGATGCTCATGCCATACCCGTGGCAGGCAGGCACGGGCAGCCTGATTAGTTTGAATGCGCGGTTTTAATAACATTCCAGCCCCACAAACTGAAGGAACAGCAAAACGTCTTGTTGCAGCGAATGGTTCTCCTCCTCATCAATTCTCGCTCAGTACAACAGTATCAGGATTTTATTAAGTGTAGAAAGCCACTGTACTCTACATATCAGGATTTTATTAAGTGTAGTAGTACTAGAATCCATCACGATCCACCATCTGACCTTTATTTTTTTTCCTTTATTAATCTGTCGTCTAAATATCTGTTCGATTTCATGAGCCGCGTCCTGATTTTATTTCCTGCCAAAATTTTAAGTAAATCTGTTTTCTTCCTTTTTTGCTACTACTTGAAATAATAAAGGTGCACATGATTTGCTACGTGGGCGGCTGATCTCTTATAACCAAATCCTGTAGCTGTAGTGTAGTGTTAGGTGACAGAAAAATCACGACGTCGACTTCTTCATGTGAATGTTTCCTTAGTTCCTCTTCCTGCTTTATTTCTTTCTTTTTTTTAAAAAAAAAATGTCCCCTTGTATAATGCGTGCTTCAGCTCTACCTATGGTCGGTCATGTGCAGCAGTGTGGCGATCGAGCTGGTGTAAGTGCTGACTGAGCGGGAAGCTGCTTTGTTGCTACTACATGCCTTTTGCCTTTATCTTTTGCGCGCTCCTTTGTTTCTCTTCAGATTTTTGCTTTGCTCTCTTTATTTATGGAGAGTGATGGCTGACCTTCTGTGCAATTTGTTCATGTCCTTGCGAAAATTAGTTGGGATTTGTAAGACACATGTCTTTCCTTTCCTCAGGGCGTGGGATCCTTTGCGGTGCTTAATTGTTTTTTTTTTCTTAGGGCTAGCTGACCACGTTAACTACTGTACTGGCTCGGTTGTTCAGTGTGCAGCTACTGACTAATTGGTGATTATATACATACCTAATAACCTTGGAGGTGCAGTATATAATTTAATCTTCAACGAAACTGTGTATTCGTTGCTCCTTTCCACTTTCCCTCTCGAGCCTATATTGTTAGTTTATCCCAAACCGATAAATAGCATCATGAAACACACATTGGGATCCATCATAAAGCCATCAACCGTAGAGAATCTCTAACCCTTAATCAACACATTGCCCTACAAAGATCAGCTTGCATTGTGTCACTCATCATGATCATGATGCCCTTCGTCCTATAATTATATTATTGCACCATTATATTAATCTCTTGGCCAGTTCGTCAGTACTACCCTTCTATAACATGTTTCTGTTTGCCAATCTTATCACACCCAATGTCAAAAAAAGTCAATCAGCTGGGTCACCATAGAATCATGCCGCGACGACCCTTCCATCTTCTCCTCCTGTTCTTGCCTGTGGTGAATGATGAAGAAGGTGAACATGTTAGCGTAAAGAAATAAAATTAAAAATGAAGATAAATGCCAGCATCAGCGTGCAAAAGTGGCGATGCATGGAAGAGGACAATCCGTTCATTGGGCAATCAGGCCCGTCGTCTTGCCACCTGCCCTCTGTTCCTTTCTCCATGTCTCCATCGCTCTACTCCCTAGGTCGATATATACTACTAGTAAAAAAGCAACTCGTCAGAAATGCATCATCAAAACTAGCTAATGCTGGTTTGTTTGTCAAATGGTAGTATCATCATGCATTCTTGCATGGCATGGCCCTTTTTAGCTTTGTAGCATGTTCTATTCTCTCGAAGTCCTGAGGGTAGGTTATGACTCTAAGAAGAAGAGGAGGGAGATACTTTGGGTCTCCGTGACCTTATCTTGAGTTTTGAGCATATTCCAAATCTTGCCGGCAAGTTTTTCTGGTCCTGCTAAATGCTCGACAAATCACCTTTCCCCTAGATTCGTTTCAAAACGGCTAAAGCCATCTTATTCGATTCGAATAGTTACAGGATAAGACATTTTTTTTTTTGGTTGATCGATGGAGAGAAGTAAATATCGGTAAGAAAATTATTACCTGGAGAAGTCAAAGCTGCTTCATTGTTCAGTCAAGTAAAGAAAAAAAAAAGAAGGTTTTATTTTTCCCGGCAGACATAGTAAGCTGCAAGTACTTCTGTCCCCTCTCGTTCTCCCTTGAGTTCCTTGTCGAAACAGCAGCTGTGGAGTCGCCACCATGCCAGTGTGAAGGTTTGAAACAGGAAAAGAAAAGTACACTGTTCGCGTGCCATGAAAATTGAAATATCACGGACCGATCCGTGTGGTGTCGGTGTGCATGCCGTGGCCGTGGATTTGTCGGAGGAAAAGCAGCCTCGGTTCCATGCCATGCAGGGGAGAGGGACCCACCGAGCTGACCCTGGTCAATCCAAAAGCTACTGTGCGCTGTACTACCAGTGTGTGCTGTGCTGTCCCACAATGGCAATGGCGATGGCCTCCCCCACAAGCTTCCTTTTACCCCTTCTCCAAACCAAAACACCTTCTCTTTCTCTGCCATCTCAGCAACGAACCAGCCGATGCAAGAAAAGCAACAGAGATAGGTAGAGAAAGAGTTGATTGTGGCAAGGGAGATTCTACAGTTCGTTAAACAAATCGACCGGTGTGCCTCTCTCTGTGAACGAGTGTGTCTCCATGTGGTGCATCATCTTCTGTATATAAACTCTTGTGATTTCCCTCCAAAGGGGGAAGAAGCAAAGAATCACATTCCCATCTCGTAGCTTTTGTAGCTTTCCCCCCTTGTTGCGTGCAAGCATCTGCTCCCCCTCTTTAATCCCCTCCGTCCTCACACTGTCCCGCCAGCCAAGCCAAGCACTGCTCTGTTCTGTAAGTAATACACCATCGGTCCATCGCAAACAACTGCCGCGTCAAATCCTAAATCTGAATTTCTGATCTCTAGTAGATAACAGACAGGCGTGCGCGCTGTTGCTTGTCTGTTTCCTGCTTGCTTGCCCTGCTCCTGCTTGGCGATAGAGAGGCGATGAGCAGCAGCGAAGAGGGGGAAAGGGAAGGCACAGCTAGCTTGTGACGCAAAGCTTGGCATCTTTCTCGGCTTGTTTGTTGCGCGTCAATGCGCTCATCCTTTGCCTGCCCTGCATGCAATCCTTGTGCACATCTCCCTCGCCGTTGGGTGGCTGCAACAACAGGCCCCTCGTGTCGCGTTTAGCAGCTGCATTGCCTTCTTTAGCCTCAAGAAACTACTAGGACTAGTGCTGTTTCAAGTGCTGTGTGCATTGCCATCAGAGTCAGAGCAGAGTTTTGGGCGGAAGGAGTCTGATGCGTTTCACGACAGGGGGCTCGTCGACGCGGACCTATGAGCCGATGGCGACGGCGGACACCACCGACCTGCACTACTGGCTGCACTGGCGGGTGGGCCTCTGCGCGCTCTGGGTGCTCCTGTGCATGGCCGTCGCCGCCTACCTCATATGGCGCCACGAGGAGCCACGCGCCGAGCGCCGGCCGGGCGGCGCGACCTCGCCGCCGGCGAGGGCGGGAGCGAGACAGCGGGAGAGCGCCGGCGGCGCCAAGGGGAGGCCGCCCGGGGTGCTGTACGACGACGAGGCGTGGCGGCCCTGCCTCCGGGACATCCACCCGGCATGGCTGCTCGCGTACAGGCTCATCTCCTTCTTCGTCCTCCTCAGCCTGCTCATTGTCATTGTCATCTCCGATGGCGGCAACATCTTCTACTATTACACGCAGTAAGTCCTCCTCTTGTTATTTAATGCTACTATCACAGTTCTTCCTTTTTTTTTTTACTTCTTCTTGCTATGCTACCTTTTTCTTAGTTTTGTAAGAAAAAGGAATTGTTTTACTCGGATGCTGAGGTTGCAAGTTGGATAAAGTGAAATTTTCACTTTCTTTTGTGTTGTTGATGCAAAGTAATTGATCAACGAATTTGGCATTTGTTCTGTTCTTTCCTGCTGTGATTTAAAACTTCTCGTGGGAATAAAGGGCGCATTGCCTTCCATAGAATCGAAGAAACCGGTTTTTGAAAATATTAATGGAAGCATCAAGCAATTTCAGTCCATTTTCTGTTATACTACTATGCACAATTGATGGCTGCAAATAATTTGCTACTAATTGGCTTACACAGCAAGCGACTCCAAATCTTTTTGGTCCTTTTTTTGTATTTTGCTCTCTGCAGTAGTACAATGTTTTAAACTTGTATCGTACTGTTTAAAATTTTAAACTAGAAAATGGGTTACTGTGGATGTTTGTAGATTATCTTTGTTCGAAAGCGTAACAAGCACATTGAAGGAAACAATTTGTCCTCCATTAGTACGATATTGTAACAACTAATCATAGGCACCACAAACCACATAGAGTAAAGAATGTTGCAATTCTGTTTGTGTGGTCAAGCTTCTCATTGCTTCATAAATTGTTTGTTCTCCTACTATAAGTAGATAGTGTTGCAAGAATACCCACTCCAACAAAACTTGCTACAGACTTTCTGTTCCATTCAACCTGAACAGTTCTGATGATACCATTTTAGTCACATATGAATACCTGCCTTTTGTTATTACATCCTTTTGCAAATCGCTAATGTACCTTTTTCCCTTATAAAAAACCCTCTGAGATTGTGACTGGTTGGTAGTAAAGAAGTTTGCTACAAAGATGCTACAGATACTACTATACTGTTTCTACTTTGTAACTCTGCTCTTAGAAGTAGCGCTTGTCCCCCAGCTTCTTTCTTCTAAGTGGTTGTTGATCTGTCTGTCACGCAGGTGGACCTTCATTCTGGTGACGATTTACTTCGGGGTAGGCCCTTCCTCTTTCACAACCACAACCAAATAGTTTATCCCTTCACTGAATTCATCAAGCAAATGATGCACGTCAAGAACTTTTAGTTTTATATGATTGCACAATCCTTATCTGAAAACTTATTGTTCTGTGAATTCTGCAGCTTGGCACAGCCCTGTCCATCTATGGCTGCAGCAAGTTCGCCGAAGAGAACACCATAGCGGCCCCGACAGATATGGAGCTTGGTACCAACTACAATTCCAGTATCAGGGCTACTAAACCGAGCTTTGACGAACAAGATGGTGCTCGAGAGATTGCTGGATTTTGGGGTTACCTACTACAGATCATCTATCAGGTAAAAGAGGCCGCCACACCACCAAATGCTTTGAAATATTATCCACTTGAAAACCTTTTCTGGTTTCTTATTGGGATGGGACACCTGCATTCTGCAATGACAATTGCTGATTTGCCTTGCATATATGGAGGGGTCTCGTTTTGCTTTTCAGGTGCAATTATTAGTGCTGGGTAGTTACCATCGTGCACTAATGACTAAAGTAGCGTGTTAATGAACTGGATTCTGTTTCAGTAGAGCTGATGTGCCCACATACCATCTTTGTCTCCTACGTGAGCCCTGGCATCTTGTTGTTGGTCCCTGTATAATATATTTATGCAGTCTGCATGTCACTTCATATTTCGTTGCTTGCTGTAAGGGCTGAATGCCTGTATTACTCTTAGTTATGGCATAAAAAATAAAGACCACGCGATTACTTTTTCTTTGATTTGCTTGTCTAACTGTATCAAAATGGTGACTGAAAGTCCAGCTAGGCTTGCATAGGACAGTCTGGAAATGTCACTTTTGCTTTATGAGAAAAAAATAATATATAACCACAAGGATAATAACCTAGGTGCGGTAGCTTCGGATCATGCGCCCATGTGTTGTGCTATTTTGAAGATTTTTTTCTTTTTTGTGTAGCCAGCCGTGCCTTTATCTGAGCCTAATTTACTAAAAAACAGGCGGTTGACATCCTCTTTTCTTGTAACTGCTGGAGTTGTTTGTTTCCTTTATGTCACATGAGGTATCTTAATAGTTACAACCTGTGAAACTTCTGTCAAGTTTGACATCTTTGAAATATACTGAATTTCTAGAAACTAATTCATGAAATTAATATTCATGTTAACTGCTATTTGACCATTCAGCTATCATAACATGTTTACTGTTGTTGATAGGCAAATGCAGGCGCTGTGATGCTCACGGACTGTGTGTTTTGGTTCATCATTTTCCCATTCCTCACCATAAAAGACTACAATCTCAACTTTGTACGTGCACACGTTTCAACTCTTACCAATCATCTTTTTTTCTTTTTTGAAGTGAGTAGCATCTAATTTTTTATTAAATCAACGCTAATTGTTCAGTGATCTCTCATGGCAGTTGTTGATAGGAATGCATTCAGTTAATGCTGTTTTCCTGCTTGGTGAAGCTGCCTTGAATAGCTTGGTAAGCACATGACTGTTGAACCTGATGATCACTGAAGAGCATTCTTGAATTCTTTCACACAGTTTGCTCACCACATTTTACCGTTATATTACAGAGGTTCCCCTGGTTCCGGTTAGCATACTTCTTCCTTTGGACTGCACTTTACGTCATTTTTCAATGGATTGTCCATGCAGCAACTCCAACTTGGTAAGTTTGTAATCCAACAGTCCCACTTGCATAATTGTAATTTATTATTATATTAATTGAACATCATATGATTGTTCTGGCAGGTGGCCATACCCATTCCTCGACTTGTCATCAAATTTTTCACCCTTGTGGTAATGCCACTTACCTCACCATGACAATCTTTCATAGATTCCACGTGACATTTCCATCTTCTGAGTTTACTCGGATCTTGATCACAGATTTTAACAGACCTCGTGTTGATGTGACGCGCAGGTACCTCGCCGTGGCAGTCATGCAGATACCGTGCTACGTGGTGTTCAGATTGGTGATCACATTGAAGCACCACCTGCTACATAAGTGTTTTTCAGGCTCGTTCGTAAGAGGCTAGAGCACAAAGTGTCTTCCTCCTCCACTGCAAGCAGCTTGTTTGTTCAGGAAGCGCTGCAACGGCACAAGCAAACAATGGCAGCACAGTGGATCGAATTCTGGCTCTCGTTTTCAAGATTCTTACCTCTGCAAAGTGCCCTCTCCGAGAATTGAGGAGCGGCACGTTCGTTTTACAGCGTATAGCTAGCTAGTTTCATGTACATGGAAGCAACACAGGTTCGGAGTTTTTGCAGTAATGAACAGTTAACAGAAAACCGGGGGGGGGGGGGGGGGGGGGGGGGGGGGCGAGGAATGGTTGTGTATAGGTCGACTGATTGGTGAAATGGAGATGATGTTCGTTTACTTTCTTTTGCAGAGCTGACTAATTTGTTGTGTGCGTGACTAAAAAATGGCGCTGAATGAAGTGTATGTTTTGCGAGAAGGACGCGGTTTCCGGACAGGAGTCGGGTAAAGAATGGCCTGGTTGTTGTGGAGACGGACGAATGAGTTTTTTTTTTTTTTTTTTGGAAAGTGACACACGGTTGAGTTGGGTTCGAATTCAACTGATTTCCTCGGAACATGGGTACACGTGGTCTTGATATAAAAAAAAAGGCGACGGACGTTGGTTTCGGAACAGAGATCACAGGCTCTGTCCAATCCTGCTGATTTTTTTTTTCGGAACAGAGATCGTAGACTGGTGTCTTTCCGGAGGTTGTTGAGCACGTAATATTTTTTTTGAGTTTTATTCAGAAAATTAACTTTGTTCTTTTCAAGCATTTGTTATAATATATTTTTTTCAACATTCATCAATATTTTTATAACTCATGTCAACATTTTGAAAAATAGAATCAACATTTTAAAAAATGTTACTACGAAAAGTGGAACGAGATCCGCCCGCACAGCAGCGTGCCGTCAAGGTCCGCCACCACCATGTCACTGCGCCGCCGCGGTCCGTCGACGAGCACTTCTCCACACCCGGGAACAGCGAGGTAGCCATCGTCACCGTCGTCGTCTCTCCCGTGTTCCAAGTCCCTCAGAGCTACCAGCTACCACCTAGTACTAGGAAAGCATGCCTGCTTCGCTGCGCTTATTCGGATCTCGAAGTCTTAGGGTGTGTTTGGTTGATTTTTTTCTGGTTTTGGTTTTTCAGAAAAACCAAAAGCTATCAAAGGAGGTTGTCTTCCAAAAAAGTCACAGCCAAAAGCAGCTTTTAGCTAGTTCATTTCTGAAAGCAGGTAGAGAGGTGCTTTTTCGGACTTTGGCTTTTAGAAGTTTGGATTTTTTCTTCAAAAAACTTTTTAAATTATTTAAAAACATTTTCAATTGAAAATGTATTAAATAAAAATGCTTAGAATTTAAAAAACTCTTTAAATTATTAAAAACTTTTAAATTATTAAAAAAGTTAAAATTAATAAATACATTTTCAATTTTTTAAATACATTTTCAAAAAACTTTTAAATTAAATTTCTAAGAACTTTTTATAAAAATTATAAACTTTTTAAAAAACATTTCCATTTTTTTAAAAAAAACTTTTAAAAAACTTTTTAAATTACATGTTAATTTAAGAAAATTTTAGATTTAAATTACATGTAAATTTAAATAAATAATATATTATTTTATATTTATCAGCTCACAGTCAGTTTTTCACAGTCGCTTTCACCAAACGACTTTCAGCTTTTTCACAGCTCATATCTCACAGCAGCTTTTTTTACAGCCCACAGCTCACAACAGCTTTTTTCACAGCCACAGCCCAACCAAACACACCCTTAATATCGAATATGTGAAATCTTGAAAGTAATTTGAAGACTAATTGTCCACCAAATGATTCCGATGGTTATTAAATCATTTTTTGTAATTGGCTATTGACCGTGACTTTGTTCTTTTACTGGCATGCAGAAAGAAATCAATGTTGAGAATGAAATAGCTAAGCTTCAATTACTTTTGATAACAGACCAATGATTTATTTCTAAAAATTACTTTTGCATACTGAAAAGTGCAGTGCGTCGGGATGGAATAATTGGTGGTCCCATGCTACCTCGTCCTGAATGAAACTTTATTATTATTATTTCTCTAATTTTTAAACATGTTTTATTGAATATTATGATACTAATTAAAAGTATTAAATATAGATTACTGATAAAATCTAGTCCATAATCCTCCCTCTGAATAATGAGATAAATCTATTAAAACTAATTAGTTTATAATTAGATAATATGATGCTATAATAAACATCTCTTAATGATGAATTAATTAAGTTTAATAAATTTATCACGCTGATACACATTCAACTATGTAATTAGTTTTAAATTTAATATATATTTAATAATTATATGTAGTATTCTCATGAAACAAACACAGCCATAGTATTGTTTACGCTACTGTAGTCTGCTGCTCTCTCTCCCTCTCTCCTTCTCTCTCTGCTCCATTGCTCTGTGAGGCGTCTGCTGCTCCTGCTCTCCACCTCGCTCCATTGCTCACAGTAGCTATTCTTGCTCGATCCAGCATCGCTCGAGTCGTGTTTGAATAACTCCTCATTCTAGCAGATCCCACAGCTCCGACATATTCTCTCTCTTATTACACACATCGATTTCACCTCTCATGCTGCTCATCGATGTGGGCAAGCTCCAGATCCGGGTAGCTTTTGCTTCATCCACAATTTTCCCTGATTCTCTTTCTTTCTCCCAGATGCATATGAGGCAAGCTAGATGTGTCTCACCGGCCCAACAACCTCACACATCATCGGTCCATTGTTGCCTTCATCGACGTGCAGCCTAATGCGTGGTCAGGAGAACAGAGCCGAAGGTAAACGGTGGAAGCATGAGAAAAGGCCGAAAACAGGCCCACATACGGGCCGGCTGGGTCACAAAACGGACAAAAAAACTACGGTGGAAGGACTGAGCAAAAAACTACCGAGGATGTGGTGACTGCGGAAGGCATACACGGTAATGAAATCAACCACAGAACCGGAATTCCTTTCCTATCAGCTTACTAATATACTCCTACACTTTCGCCACGCATTCTTGGATGTTTTGCATGCAAATTCTGCACTTTTCGTGGACCGCTTATATAGATGTGGTGAAGCACGAAACATACTATAAAAAGGATTATTAAAGAAAAAACTTAACTTTGTTCTTTTGAAGCATTTGTTATAATATATTTTTTTCAACATTCATCAAAATTTTTATAACTCATGTCAACGTTTCAAAAAATAGAATCAACATTTTAAAAAATGTTAATACAATATAAATAAATATTTATATAGATGACATTTTGTAGATTTAATTTTAAACAACATGATGGTTCGAATGAAGTTGAAAACAAATTTTTGGTTTGAAAGAAAAAAATTTTAAAGTTTGAGAAATATTTATATGCGGACAGGCCAGTGACCTGGCGGGAAGGCGCCCGGATGGCTGCCTCCTGGTTGGGGGTTCGAACCACCGATCCCGCATCCCACTGTTGCAGCGTGCAGTACTGTAGCGCGCACAGTGTAAAAAAATCCCCTCGCGCTCCCAGTCAAAGTTTACGGGCCATGGTGAACATGAAAGCAGCTATAATGAACTCAAGTTTACGGGCCTGTGTTTTGCACATACATATAGATGGTTAGGCCAAATCATCATGAAGATATTCTCGATCCAAATGTTCTGGCAGCAACATAGATATCAAAATTCAGCATACTGCAAATGTGCAAATCATAGTATGTTGTTGCATACCCCAAATTTCTGCACCCCAAGAAGCAAGAGGGTGCTGAATACTGTGAGAATTACTCCAGCCCACACTGGAATTTTGAGAAGTATGTTGAATGCAAAGGCTGTACCCAACACTGTGACAACAAACAATATGTTTACAAACGAAGAACAAAAAAATAAAGGATTCAGTGATTTATTGATCAACCTTCAGGAATATCATCAGATATCACGGCGAGCTCTGCAATGATCCATAAGAAAATGTTGATATAACGTGGGTACTCCTCCCTGCAGAGTTCAGCAAGGTGCCGTCCTGCATGGAATTAAGCAACAGCATGAGTTCGATAAGGTCATGTGCCAATGCTTGATTTGATACTCAGATGTTAAGTGGAAGGTACCTGTCTTCACTCCAAGGTTGGCTGCTAGTGTTTGGATAAAAAGTGCAAAGATCATTCCAACTAAGACCACCCAGAGGAGCTACTTTTCGTAACATTGCGTAAAAAATGAGATGGTCAGAATTTATTCAAGAGATCAAAGAAAAAAAAAACATTTATGCCTATCCTTGCTGGTCAATGGAATCCTGGGAATCATTTAAAAGGGGGGCATGGTGCATAAGTACTAGAAACAGTAAAGGTTTCTCGCTGTCAAGGATATCTAGTGCAGGGTAAATATTAAAAGGGGGATGAATTTCCGAAATATTATATGTGAACCAGTTCTTGCTGCAGGAATAATCAATTCGGCCACTTAGTAAGCAGAAAAATATAAATATGATGAGAATAGGTAGCCAATAAGTGATTTAACAAACTATGAATCAAAATCCTAACATGGATAGATATTGGAATATCAAAAAAAAAGAACAGTGGATTCTGTCCTTTCAAATTTATTTTTCTCCTTTTTTACTTTTCTCTATTTGTCAGAAATCTCTCTCCATTTGATTTCAAGGACCATGACAGCTTGAGAACGTTTGGTTAATTCATTGGTAGAAGAACTAATGCTAAATGACAGCAAGAAGCCAAGAATTGTGCAATGTACCTCATACTTGAAGTCAGCTCCAGCTTGCATGTCAGTTTCCACTGTCAAATTATAGTTCAGAACAAAGCATTACCACTTCAATAATTCTCTTTCTTCTTAGCAAGATAGAGAATATATCTAAACAGTATGCAGCTCTGAGCAAAAGATGAGCACTAACAGTTACTAGGATCCAGGAAGCCAATTGCCACAAGAGCTCCAGGTCCAACATGAGCAAAGAACCTCCTCCATCTTGGCTGCTAGTACCAATGGAAAATTAGACGTCAACAGACAGGAAAAAAATTTACTGAACATAATGGGAGCTGAGGAATTGCAAACATCTACAGATGCGATTATGTACCTGCATCTGAACTTGTTCATCTTTTTCACTATCCGCATTCATGTTTTTGTGCTCTCCAGTGTCACTGCCACTCTGAACCACACCTTCAGGATGGCGAGCTTCTCGTCCAATCTCTTCCATCTCACCAGCCCGCTCTATTTTCAATTTGGAAAAATACACCTATCTCGGGAAGGCAGAGGCCAGTGCCTTGCTCTTTTCAACACATCCACTTTCTTCTACTGTATTTAACTATTTATAGGCCAGACCAGTTGAAGACTGCACCGTACAAACACCAAAACTTCAAATATAATACACAAAAGAGCAGGTGACTAGCTGTCATCATGGTTCGTGCCCTGATTCGTCACCTATTACATGCTTTTGAGATCTGAACTCTTACCTGGAGAAATTTGGGTCAAGTATAGTTGCAATAATACTTACACATTGGTGGGACCAACACAACAAGCACCATGATGTAAAGACTAAAGAATACACTACAGTGTACATTCTACAAAATTGTAAAGACCTTAAGGTGCCTAAAGGCAGATTTACTCTTGCTTCAAAGTTCCAACCACATAATGATCTGTTTGATTTAGGTCACTACATCTAGATGATATACAATTTTGGCAAAGCTTCAACCAGAAGAAAAAAAAATCAGAGGACGGTGGCGCAAGGCTAAACATCGAACTTGCCACGGAATCAAGAACATAAATCTAGACATAGAATTAAGATCATAAATCTGGTCTTCCCTCAAATGTGGTGATCTACCGTCTCAAATGTTGAACACCTTAAATCCAGCTTCATAAAGGTACTACAAATATAGTCCTTGAATTTTTGGACTCGTGTAGTAAGTGTAGTGTGTTCCTTTACAATAACAAATTTAACGTCAGCAGGAAAAGAAGCACCTGACCTAAATGCCACCGATGCGGCTTTATGGGCGGCATCTTGCCACTATTTTGGAGCCTTGCAGGCAGCTAACTTTTGGTGAAGGCAACCTAGAAGAAGAAGCTCGGACCTGGTGCAGCCCCCATCCCTGTACTCTATTATACAACTATGCCAGAGATATCCATAACAAAATATGCACGGGGCCAGATGAAAGGACAAGAAGCTTACTGTCACAATGCATTAAGAAGGCCTTAAATTTTCTTTTCATTGAGAGTCCGTACTCTAACAAGCAACTTGGAACTAGCAACCCAGAACAAGAGAGTGATATGATATCCACTCCATGGAGGGTCTTGGCCATATCCTATCAATAGACTGTCTCGTATTGATTGCTGCTGATATTTGAAAGCTGGGATGAAGTTGTGCCTAGCAGTGGTTCTTTCCCGTCGGCTTATCTTTTCTTTTATACGATTGGTCATATAGTTACATAAGTGGGCATGTTGTTACTGGGTGATTAGCTAAGTGAGCTGCCCCTTGATGCCTCGAGTGGACAACCTGATTTTCCGGAGTTCATGTGCAGGTGCAAAAGGTGGCAAAGAATATTGGAGAGAACGGAACCATATGGCCATAGAAATCAGGAATTATGGTGACGGGCAGTTACTGTTAAAATGTGCCATTGAAAAGTGGTTGGCATGCTCCTTACCGACGAGGTTACCATGACGTTCCATGTATCAGACGCCGATATAGCTCTACTTTGCCCTGTACAAGCAGAGGTGAAAACGTCAGATTCATGAATCAGTCTGTCTGTCTGCACCTGCGACGCTGCAAGTAATAACGTTAAGAGAGTGAGAGTGAGCACTGAGCGTCGTAATAACCCTGGACATGTGGTGCGAACTTGATCTGCAGCGTCCTTGGACATCAGACTGCCCTGCAGTAATCGCTATTGCCAATGCGACAGAAGACAGCAGTCGTGCAAACTGCTGCTGGGCAAGCATCGGTCAGGCTGGCATTTCGTCAAACAGTGATGACCAAGACGGCGAGATCCAAGCGCCGCTGAGAACCAGCTGATCAGCTGTACCACCTCGAGGGAGGCGGGCGACGGGGCCCGTCGCGGTCGATGCCTGCCGAGCGGATCTCGGGGCGGAGCGCATGGGATGACGCGATGCCGTGGCATGCCAGCATGCCGATCCGTTCGAGCTCGTATAAAAATGGCGAACGAGTTTTGGGGAGAGCGGCGAGCGATTGTTCTCATTATCTGCTTCCATAATTGACTTATTTAAGCTCCTGGCTCGCAGTTCGTGGCACAGCGAATTGCCTTCGACAGGAAGCGAAGATTCAAAAGTTTCCTTTGCTCTGCTCCAGCGCTCGGGAGTTGGCGGGACCCGGGACTGTAGTCTGTCAGAGCATCTTCAATAGCTTCTTAAACAAAGCTCCCTAAAAAAAGTTTTTGGGGACAATCCAATAACTATTGGAGCCAAAATATGTCCTCTCCTCCAACAATTCCACTAAAAATATTCTATTCCGATTTTAAATTGAGCTACATCAGCAATCCTGTTAACATGAGTCTTCAAACTCACGCAGAAGCCTGAATCAATCCCAATGCAAGAAGTCATCTCCTCCCAAGAATCTGCATCTCCCTGGGTCACCTCTGCTGTTTTCCATCCACACCAAGCCATCTGGTGTTCCTCATCCCCCACCTTCATATCCTCATACAGTGCAATGAGATGGCAGTGTGGCTGCGCCACCAGCAGTTACTTATATTTCTATAGAGGGAGTACCATGTTTCTTTATCTTGGCGGTCCTGTGATGTCAACCATATGATCATTGTACAGCGCATCCACGAAACAACATTTCCTATTATTGTTTTGACAATCTAAGCTCTTCCATCCAGTTTATTATCTAGCAAGTTTTCATTGCTAATGAAATGCAAAATGGCAACACATTTTGTGATGATCTCTTGGCTAGAAGAATCACCTACATCTGGGTTCAAATGTACCATATCGCATCATTGCACAAGCTAAAGAATCGTATTTTTGTTTGCACTAGCATTATGTTACATAACAACAGCAATGCAATTCTGAACAAACAGGATAGTGTCATATAATTCATTCAAATGAATCAATCTCTCTAGTAGGACAGTAAAAAGAGCATTGATCACACAAAGAATTTTAACATCACGGGTCGAGGTTGTAACAACAGTAACAAACAATTACTCGCAACAATTTCTACCAGTACGATGCAGATGAACAGCCTCAAAGGCATTTCCATGAACAGGTCGCATCCATGCAATCAGCAGCCCAAATGCAAAAGTATCCCACAACAAAACGACGGGGGGACGCGGCGACGGCAGATTGATGACGGCATGGCAGCTGCAGGCGGACGACCCAGACAACGCTGGTGGCGGATGACCGAGGAGGCGCCGGTGGCGGACGACTGAGGTGGAGCTGCCGCACCGCGGGAGGTGCGGCGGCGGGGAACGAGCCGAGTCGCGGCAGCGTCGGGTGGCGGCGCGCGTCGGGGAGAGCTTCAGTGAGGCGTCATGCCAGAAGGACGACCGACGGGTTGGGGCTGGCGGGCGACCGGAGACGGAGCTGCGACAGGGGACGTGCCGAGTGGCGCGGCGGCGGGGGACGAGCGGAGACGGCGCTCGTCGGGGAGGGGGTGAGCAGAGGCGGCACGCATCGGGGTGGGGGCAAGCGAAGGCGGCGCACGACGGGGACGAGCCGAGCGGAGGCAGCGCGCCTCGGGGAGGGGGCGAGCGGAGGCGGCGCGTGTCCAGAAGAAGAACACCAGATGCGTCGACCGTGCCAGTGAAAATGGCCGCGCTGAGTTTCACTGAGGAATGGCGCCAAAACTTGCCGCGAGACGGGAGGAGTGGATCGGAGACCCCGAATTGTTCCTTAGTTTTACCTAAAATTGAGTAGTTTAAGGAGGGATAAATACAGGGATCTATTTAGAGAAGTTATTAAAGAATGATTTTTTTAATATATCTTAATAATTTGATTTAAAGATATTTATTGGAGAGCTCTTAGAAATGTTCTCACTCGTCATGCCTCTATTAGTTTGGTTGGGCTTGCATTCGATGTATAAGTAGAGCTGTCTAAATAGGCTGGTCCTAGTGGGTTGGTCCAAAACCCTAAAAAAATGGCACGGCACGAGCCTGGTACGGTCCACCAAATTTAGGGCTCGTGCTGGCACGGCCCACACTTACGTGTTGTGTTTGGACCGAGCAGTCGGTCCGATGGGCGGCACGGCTCGGTATGATTAACAGGTCGGCCCATCAAAGCCTTATAAGATCTTGTTTTGGTAATCTCGATACATATGGATTGAAGTGGATTGGGGTGGAAGATGAACTAAATTCCCCTTCAATCCCTCTCAATTCATATGGATTGGAGTGTATTGTTTAGTATCCAAATAAAGCCTAATGTCATAAGGCACGGCCTATTTAAGTATACTACTACTTCAATTTTGATACAACAAATCACTCTAGTCTGGTGGAAAGATCATCTTCAATTTCTTGAAGTCACAGGTTCAAATTCTCAATTCAACATCATATTTTAGACATTTTAGCGACTTCAATTTAAAATGGGTCATCAATTTAATTCAGCCCGTCGGGTTTAGTGGATCGGCCCGACACGAATTTGTAATTTAGGGCCGCGCTTTGGGCTGACAGCTAAGCCCTAAGGCTGTCACGGCACAGTCTGAAATGACCCGTGGGCCATGCCGATCCTATATTAAATGTGCCGGGCCTTTTAAGGCCCGGACCGTGCTGGGCCGGGCCGCCCGTTTGGACAGGACTACGTACGAGGCCCGTTATATCGATCTTTTGTTTCTCTTCCAGATCGGCCCATTAGATCAACTGCCAATGCCAAGAATTGGACCTCGGCCCATTAGATGAACTGTTGTCTGTTAACACCGAATTCCGAGTTTCCGACTGAATCCCGCTGCTGCTCTGCTGCCGCCAGCGCCAGGTGGCCGTCCAGCTCCCCCCTGATTTCTCGAACAAACAGGGGATGTTTCCTGGTTACGTACTCCAGTTTCGTGCAGGTTATAACTCGCGCTTTTTTTTCTCTCTCTGTCTGAATTCAGTCTTTCTGCATCTGCTGATGGTGCCCCGATGCTCTCGTCAGGAGGCTGCGCTCTAGTTCAATTTGAATGAAATGTCGCTTACATTTTGGATTAACAAATATTGAAATTGGTGGTTTCGTGGACGGAAATCCATGTACTGGGCTGCTGCTTCTGCAGCCGTGTGGCAGCGTAGGCCATGTCCTAGAACATCCCGGCGGCCGCCATGGCTGGCTCTGGCTTTGACCACGAACCAGAAATCGGATGGGAGGAAGAGCTGGAGGGAGACGGAGGAGGGAGATCCGGCGAGAAAAAGTTGGAGGTGAGATCCGGAAGAGGAGCGGGGGTCCACTCGTCGTCGCCGTCGCCGGAAAGGAAGGGGGCGCCGCCGTGAGCCAGTCGCAGAAGGACTAATTTGCAAGAGAATTAAATTAAGGTACCGGTAGGGGCTTATATGTAAATATTCGGATCGTGATTAATAATCACAATCTAATTTAGGGGGTTATCTGTAAATATTTGGATCACGACAAATAATCACGATCCATTTTAGGGGGCTAAGTGTAAATAGTTGGATCGTAATCAGTTGGATCACGATTAATGATCATGATCCAACTTAGGAGGTTTTCTGCAAATTGTGTTGACTTCAATTCTCCCCCGTGGAAGCGTGATTCCGCCGCAGGGTCGCAGGGACGCCGCCCGGATTTGGGCGGGGAAGCTCCATCCCACCATGGCCATGGTGGCTCAGCTGGCGGCGGCGGCGGCTATAGTCGCCCATCCCCTAGTGGCGCCGCCGGCGAGGCCTTCGATCCTGCCCGTTTCTCGGAGGCTAGGATGATATGCGGTGGCCGCCATGCAACCCAGTCGCCGCCGGCATCGGACCGACGTCTTCTTCCCTGCCAAGCCCACAACTTCCCGTCTGTTCCAAGATCAAACTGTTCTATTCGAAGTGCCCCTTTGGTATAGATTTTTAGGAAAATAGATTATGCTTTCACTTCAGCTTTTGTTAAAATAGCTTTTGTGTAAAAAATAGCTTTTCTACTAAAACAACTTCTTGAGATGTTTGATAAAACAGCTTCTACTCATTCTTGAGATGGAGGGGTGGGAGAAAACCTGAAAAAAAATATCATTTTATACCTTTTTGCTTCTAGTTATTTTGAGAGAATCACTTCTCACATCTAGGACATCAAAAGCGCTTCTACCAACCATTTGGTAGTGATTCTTAAAGAAGCAGAAGTAGAAGCTATTTTAAAATCTATAACAAAGGGGCCCGAAATTTGGGATTCAGATGTGCTCCTCATCTGCATATTCAAGCAAAAATAACCATACGTCCATACGAACTGGACCTCAATTCTTAGGTCGGTGGATTCTGCTTCACACCTGCTGCAGAACAGTTGGCTGCTTGATCTCATCTCACCATCGCTCGTCAGTAATGTGTCCTAGCTGCAAATTTTCACCACCGGGGTGATGACCTTCTTCATCTCCGTTGCTGGCACCGAGCGCGTGCTCTGCACCTCTGGATTTTTCCTCAAACTGAAACCTCTCTTTGTCAGGTTTCTAGTCATTGCCACTTGCCTTCTGCCAAGTTCAGTTTTGTAACCTTGGGCGCCAGCAGAATCGAAATTCAAAAGATTTGAGAGCATTACTAAGCGGTGGAAGTCACATTGTTTTTTACAACTTAATTCTCACCTCGTGCAACTTGCTCCCCTCCCATGGAACTATGGAAAGGGGCATGAGTGTTGAGGAAAAGGTGAAAAGGCTGTCAGATGGTGAAGCGGCCATCTTTGCTTATTCAGTACTATAGGCAAACATGGACGATGGTGGTGGTAGCCCCGGCCACCCGCCGTCCCTCTACATGTTAGCTGAAGCTCTATGTACATATGGGCGGGCCTACACCATTCAAGGATACAAATTTCAGTGGCAATGCATTCCTTCGTTTTTTTTATCAAAAAAAAAATGCATTCGTTTTTTTTTCCACAAACTGGAATCGATTGATCGCAGTACTGAAACTGATGGCCAGAAAAGGGAGGAAGAGCATTATTGCTGGTGTCCTGTACCGATCCTGTACGGCAATCAGTCCTTCCTGACTAGTAGTACTGAGAAACGATACCAGTTGGAAATCCAGATCCTTTTTCTATGGCTGCTTTTTTCAAGCCAAGAAAAAAGGAGAACAAAAACACAGAACTCGCACACGATTTGCTTGAAATTTCGTATGGTTTTCAAGTTCCTTGCATTGCATCTCTTTTTTTATGCGTCGGAAAAATAGGACGAAAATTAAAGAGTCTAGATATGGTGAGCTCTCGCCCATGCATCGCTGCCGCCGCTTTCCCCGAACCAGAGCTCGCGGCCGGCACCTGCTGCGCAGCACTGCACAGATGAGATTGAGCCAGCCAGCCTCTGCAATGGAGGGAGGCTCATCAGACATGCGCCGTGTGATGCTGCATCCTGGCCTCGCGTTCCATGCTGCCATGTCGTTGGACGGTTGGAGAAGAGAGAGAGAGAGAGAGAGAGAGAGAGGGGGGGGGGGGGGGGGGGGGGGGCGAAAAGGGCGCGTCATTTTCTGCAGCCGCCCCAATTGCACTCCAGTCATGAGTCATGACAGGACATTTTGAGGTATCTCACTCCAAAGGTTGGAGTCGTAAGCTTGAAATCCAAGCTAAACACCCCCGGACCAACCATACTTCATTGTTCCTGATTTTTTTTAGTAACATTATTATTCCTGAGTTAACTAAATTGTCTTTGACTACCACTGCAAACATCACATGAAAACCGGTACAGGTAAATCAAGCTGATGTGGACGGCTGCGTCTGGATCCCGAAGCCGAAGGGGAAGAGCGGGTCGTAGTGCTTGTCGCCGACGTTCATGGGCAGCTGCTCCGCCGACCTGAACCACGTCCTCCCCAGCTTCCCAGTGAACCCGTAGTCCCCGAACAGCACGTCACTGACACCCTGGCCCTCCGTCCCCGGCAACCACGCCACCACCAGCGCGTCGATGGCGTTCAACAAGTAGGGCTCCACCACGAGCGGCCTGCCGGAGACGAGCACGACGACGCACCTGATGCTGGCGCACACGTTTTGGATTACAGCCGGACCGGGCGCGGGTATGGTCAGGTTCATGTTGTCCCCGAACGTCTCCGCGTACGGCGGCTCGCCGACGACGACGACGGCGTAGTCGAACTTGCCCTTGTTCTGCTGCACGAATCCGGCGTCCGGGTTCTCCGAGTACACCACGTTGGTCCCCGCGGGTCCCACCGCGCGCCTGATTCCGTCGAGTATGGTGGTCCCCACGGTGAGGTTGTTCCCCGTCAGGCCCTGCCACGTGATGGTCCACCCGCCGCACTGGCTGCCGAGGTCGTCGGCGTGGCTGCCGGCGACCAGGATGTTTCCAGCCTTCTTGGGGAGAGGCAACAGGGGCTTGTCGTTGTCAGGTTTGCCGTTCTTGAGGAGGACGAGGGACTTGCGCACGGCCTCGCGCGCCAGGTCGCGGTGCTCCTGCTTCCCGAGCTCGCCGGTAAGGCTCGGGTCCGCGTACGGGTGCTCGAAGAGGCCCATGGTGAACTTCACCCGGAGGATGCGGCGGACCGCGTCGTCGATACGGCTCATCGGGATCGTGCCGTTCTGCACCAACGTCGTGAGGTCGTCGATGAACTCCTGGTACGTGAACGGGATCATCACCTGATGAAATGAAACACACGCGTGCGTGCAGGTTAGTACTAATAACCATCATCTGAAATTTGAACGACGTGTGGATAGTAGATGCTCTCTGACGTCGTGCTGTGTGCTACACTACACCTAGCTAATTACCATGTCAATGCCGGCGAGGATCCCCAGCTTGATGGACAGAACGTAGTCAGCGTGTTCAGGCGTCGTGATCCTGTCAAGCCCTTGCCAATCTGAGATAACAAATCCCTGAAAGAAATGCATGCACACTTATAAATTCGAGGAAACAGCTGCATGCATATATGAAGAAAAAAAAAACTGTTTCATTTCATGAGAAACTGCAACAGCGTATGTACATACCCTGAACCGGAGCTTGTTCTTGAGAAAGTCAGTGATGAGGGTGTGGTTGGCGTGCATCTTGACGCCGTTCCAGCTGGAGTAAGAGATCATGACGGTGGAGACGCCGCGGATGACGGCGTTATAGTAGGGCGGCATGTGGATGCCGAACAACTCCTCGCGAGTGGCCACCGTGTTGCCCTCGTTGGTGCCGTTGGCCGTGCCGCCGTCGCCGACGTAGTGCTTGGCGCACGCCGCCACGTTGCGCTGCCCGGCGGCGACGTACGGGACGCCGAGCTGGCCTTTCGCCTGGATCTCGCCCTGGAACCCGGAGATGATGGAGGTCATCTGCTGCACCAGCTTGGGGTCCTCGCTGAAGCTCTCGTAGCACCGGCCCCAACGAGGGTCTCTGCAGACCGCGACGCATGGAGCGAACACGTAGGGGATGCCGGTGGCCCTCACCTCCAGGGCAACCGCAGCTCCAATTTTCTTCGCCAACTCTGGGTCCCTGATGAACCATCCAGTTCTCGTCACAACATACTCGTCAACAGCTAGGTTTATGTGATATGATATGATATAGTGGTCAAAATATTGCAAAGATTATTTGGGTGTTTAATTTACATGAATTTTAGAGGCGCTTTATTAAGGTGTTATTTGCAAACTACTAAGAGGTACGTTAAACATCTTAAGTTATATCATGGCAGCTAAGAAATAGTATAAAATTAACCAGATGAGGTGCATTATATAGTCAACCAGCAGCTGTATACTTCTCTGGTGGTCGTCAGTTCCTGGATCTGAAAACGTTATCCATCTAATTAAACTTGTAAAAGAAATCCTGGCTAGCTGTAAGTAGCAGATCCCAGGTTGTGGGCATCAATTATCTTTACAATGGTATAAAGTCCTTAATCAGAAATCTTCACGTGACACCATTATATCTCAGCGTATGTAGAGTGTAGTATATCATACATGATTATTTCAACGCCTAGGAGCTTATATAGCATTTTAAAATTATCAGTTTACGTTGAGCCAGACCAAAGGTCAACTATCATTGATGGCAAGCACATTGAGATTTGGATCCGTTCAAATCATGCATGGATCTCACTACAGCTGTTTAAGTACTACTGGAGTATATAACAAAAGACCAGCAATACCATTGGTAGTAATATATAATCGCCATGCACAGTAACGCTTAATAAAAATTCTGATTACGCACCTAGTGCATCCGAGGCCGACGTTGTGTGGGAAGATGGTGGCCTTGTAGACGTTGCCGTGGCCATGGACGGCGTCGATGCCGTAGATCATGGGGATCCCGAGGCGCGTCGACAGCGCACCGCCCTGCATCTCGTTCACCATCTTCATCCACGCCTCCGGCGGGGCCTTCTCTGCCGGAACGCTGCCTCCGCCGCTAAGCACGCTCCCTTAATTCACAATAAGCACCACAATTTTGCAACAAGTATAATTATTCACGCATCCAAGAGAAATAAAACTACTGTTAATCGTAGTGATTGCTTCAGCTTGTGACATTTCGTTATTACACTACTCGATCGTGCATATATATATGCAAAGCAACGTACCGATAAAGTACTTGTTGATGACGTCGGGCGTGGCCTTCTCTCGCTCGATCTGTGACATCTGCCCAATCTTCTCGGCGAGCGTCATCCGCCGCAGCAAATCGTCGATGCGCGTGTTGAGCGGCTGCTTCGGGTCCTTGTACTTGGCGCCGCCGCCGGCGACGTACTTCCCATCCCCTCCGGCTCCGGCAGCCGCCACGCAACTGCACAGCTGCAGCAAGACCAAGGCAGCTGCAGTGACCACCACCCTGCAGCTCCTCCCACCACCACCACTACTAGGGATCTCCATTGCTCTCGGCTCAGCTCAGCCACAGGAGAGCAGGAGCGCAGTGTCGAGTGTGTGCTTTTTTTTGCTTTGCCTTGGTGTGTATTTAAGGACGAGCTAGGTAACCAAGTGTCCATCAGTCAATATAATTAAACAAATACTGTACATACTAATGTATAGGTAAACATCTAGATTAGGGGATCGAGATCACGTTGGTTTAATTGCATTGGACTTTGCACATATAAAAGTTTCCAAAACTACAGAGTATTATACTAGCTATAAACGCACACCAAGTTATTAATGCGATAATGTGTTTCTTAACTATTGTCAAAGGTAAGCTTCCACACATACTCTTCTATTCTGAAAATGTGTAGCCTACTTTTTCAAGCCTGTCCAAAACCATTAAACGGTTTGCGTGCTTATTAGCAGTCCGATCTGCACACACAAAAAACTGTACTAGAAAAACAATCTTGGCTTGGTGTACGTACTGTAATAAACTCTCGGTTCAGCTCAGCGACGGTAGAGCAGGAAGTGCAGTGGAGTGTGAGTGTTTCTTCGTGCCCTTGGGCCTTGGAGTGTATTTAAGGACACGTGTTGGGTGACCAAATGCCCATACAATTAAACGACTAGTATATTGTAGCTAAATGTCAAGATTAATTAGGCCGTTGAGATCACGTTGGTTTGCATTGGACTTTGCACATTTAAAAAGTTTTCAAAAATAGGAAAATCAATGAGCATTATATTAGCTATGAACGTACAAGTTGATGCGATAATGTGTGTCTTAACTATTTGGTCAGAAGTAAACCTCCACGTTATACTCTATTCTGTAAATCACTAAAACCACTAAACGTCTATGCTTACTAGGGTGTCCACACCGGTGGTCAGGGCGTGCACTTTGCACGTTCTGCAAAACAGGATAGACCATGGAAAACACAACTTTTTTGTGGTTATCTTCACGGAAATAGATCTGACACGGGTTGATGCCTTTAGCAGCCCATGATCTGCGCGCAAGCTGGACTATTTTTTTTTTTTAAAAAAACTTGTACTAGAAAAACTTGAAGTAGCAGTTGCATATGCAGTGTTACAGAAATGTGGATCAAGCATGAAGGACGTATTTAGTCAGCACAGCACACAGATCCCGATAAATACTACTGCCCGGCGCGCGATGGGATCCAACGTGATCCACTTGCTCGTTTCCGCTTCTCTGTCAGCGATGGATCACGTCTCTGTATGTGGATCATGTTGTGTTGGCCGAAACCACATCGGCGCTTGGGCGGCGACACTTCATTTGAGGTGGAAAAAGGAGTTCAAAACGAAGGACAGGGAGCGGGAAAAGACAGGTAAGAACAGAGCAGAGCAGGAATGGAGCGGCGAAATAGATTGAAGACAGGAATTAACTAGTGAAATTTAGTGCTGTCCTAATAATTTTAAATAAAACGAATGAAGTAAGTACGACTACTGAAAACGAGCTGAAAGAGAGACTGACATTACAATATCATTAACAGAGTCGTCTTGGGAATTGGGATGCTGCCGCAGAGATCCAGATACCAGGCCATGCTTACCCTGGAAAATTGAGAAGAAATTGAGTCCCATTTTGGCACATTTCTAGCTAGATACGAGATCCTTTGCTCAACTTCTGTGTACAAGAATGAAATGACCGAGGGCATGTTTGGTTAACACCCTGACTCAGGCAGATTTACTCAGGCAGCAACACTGACCACAGGCGTCCGAAATCGAACGCCTAAGGTGCGTGCCTGAGTCAGGCGTATATTTCCGGCTAGCAACCAAACTAGTCCTGAGTCAATGACCCTTCAGGCCTTCATCTACCAAGAGCTTGTTCTGCAGCGTGAAGCTGACGTCTGGGTTCTCCGCGTAGACAACGTTTGTGCCGGCGGGTCCGACGGCGCGCTTGATGCCGTCAAGGATCGTAGTCCCGATGTTGAGATTGTTCCCGGTGAGGCCTTGCCATGTGATGGTCCAGCTCTGCCGGAGCTCTGTTTGTTATGTCACCCCAAACCAGACCCACTGGATCCTGCTTGTCATTTTATCTCTCCCCCTCTTCTTTTCTTTTTCAGTAATTTTACTGTTAAAAATACTGATTAATAGTTTGATCTAATGATATAGATTTTATAATCTAAAATTATAACTACTAACTATTAATTTCTCAATTTGAGGATAATATCAAAAAAAATAAGACTTGTTGAGTTATAGTAATTAGTTTTTATTGTTATGAATAAAGTTACATTAACAATCTGATTACTAATATTTTATTTTTTAGATAAACTAATGTTTTAATAATTTGGTAGATTTAATATTTTAAAAATGTAATTATGAAGTTACCCTCAAACTACTACAAAACTACTGGGTAGTATGTTGGACACTAAAACTTCTCTTTTTTTTTTTCCTTATGTGTTTGTGTGTGTGAGAGAGAGCGGTTTCAGTTGTCATGCATTTTGTAAGTTTGTTTATCCTCTCGCCGATGGCGCGAGCAGCTCCAATGCTCCAGGCAATAAATCAACAACTGTTTATTATATCCCTACAAGCAGTGAGATATAACAAATCGAAATTGAGGATTGATAAGAAAGAAGCTTCAAAAGACATGCGCGTGCCTTATTAACATGACCCAAAACCAATTTCACTAGCTAAGCCTCTTAATTAACTGTTGAATTCGTTAGCGATCTCGCGTCCACGACCATGGGAGGCGGGCACTTGGGGTTGCACGCTGGACAGTCAGCCTGGCACTCCCACTCGTCAGCGTAACAGCTCTGCCACGTCGGCCTCGGGTTCAGGCAGCAGTAGCACACGTCGGAACCGTTGCAAACACACTTGCATGTGCAGAACACCAGCACCAGCTTCCCCTCTTCGTCCACCTCTCCTGGCGGTGACGGGCAGAAGGCATGAGCAGGGTCGTAAACGATACGACCTGTGTTGTTGTTGGTAGCACCAGCATTCTTCGGATAGTAGCTCTTCCTCCCAATACCGCTTGGAGTGCTACTGGCTTCTTACGGCGGCTCAACAACACGACCTACATATATATGTGTATGATGGTGTACGCAATGTGTTTGTAAAATTACTGACCCGAAGACAAACAAGTAACTTACGAAGAGATAACAAGAAGCTGCATGCGCGTGATTTATATACTTACATTGTGCGGGAAAAGCTAGGCTCCCAAAGAGCGCAAACAGGAAGACGATCGCGTACGCAGAGATGGAGCTGACACCACGGCTGCCGATCACCATGTTTGCCTTGATCTTTTCTAGTATCAGCTACTGGCAGATCTTCGAATGGAGGAACTTCGTGGGGGGATGGAGTTTCTTCTTCGGATTCGACGTGAGCAATAGCTTTGTTCAGCCCGATGTGTATATATACAGAGAGACCAAAATATTCTTTGGCAAGTGATAAAATGCTTCGATTAGCTACTTTGGAGATGTGTGGAGCAAATCAGAAGAATATCAGAAAGATTACTTATTTCATGGGCCACCTTAAAAATAGAAGGAACTGTGCGGAAGAAGAGATCAGAAATGTTCGTTATTGATTTGCACTAATACTGTATAAAAAACGCCAGTATATTATTTAAGTCAGAACATTAATTACCTGCCTCCAGGCCGGTAGAAATGCAAGCCGTTATTTGCGCTTTCGTAAATTTATTTTTTTGGGAATACATCATAAACTATTTCTCCAATAGTTATGAATATCCACTTCCTAAATTTTTACATTCTCAAAAAAATGGTTGGCATATTTGGCTCATGTTTATGGACTTTCAATCCTGAAATCTTTTCGAACAAGTATAATGGCGTAGTCTCATAGGACACCTCATGTGTGACACGCCATCTTTTAAGTTGTGTCATATTAATTATATAATTCTTTAATTTATAGATATAAAATGAAAATTTATGAGTTTCATGACAACTACAACTAGTAAAATGGTGAGAAAGTCATCTAATACTCCTAAATTTTAACGCATGAGGTAGTTGCTTTATGAAACAATCATCTCTTTCTTTCACCATCATCTCTCTTTTTCACATCATCAAAAATACTACGTGGGTCTGTATGAGACGGGCTATGAGACAAACTAGTATAACATTGTATCTATCCTTGTATAGTGAAATTATGTACCATGGAACAAATTGATATGGTAGTTTTAGACATACTTATAACCATATATGAGGAATCCAACGGCCCAAGCAATTGCTTCTAAAAAATGGCTTGAAAGCATGCATGTTAAAATTAGGAAAGACTAATAGTATGTTTTGAGAATTACTCAAAGAAAAAAGATACAAAAATAACAGCGAACATATTGAAAAGAAATTGATTCTCATTTTAGCACTTGTATTTTTATTTTAGTTCATAATATGTAAAATGACCCAATAAACGAACTACTCCAAATCAATGTATTTCTAGGACTTAGAAATCTAGTGAGTTGGTTTGTCTTTTTTTTTGCTCCGTCTAAAAAAAAATCTATTGAGTAATTCCAAATCTATGTATTTCTAGCTCTCAGAAATCCATTGAATTGCTTTTGTCTAATTTTTTTTGCTTTGTCTAAAAAGACTCGCATAGCATTTTAAGAGCTAGAGCCTTGCCAAACGGGTCTGTGTCTCGAGCCTGAATCGAAATGGGAACAAGGGATTGTAGTGTGCGTCCCCGAAATTCTACTGGACACTGCTCCATTGATCGAGACCACGTCCCTGACAGCTATCCAGTGAACCCGTAGTCACCAGATAGCACGTCTTTGACGCCTTGCCTCAACATTCCCGGCAACCACGCCACCCCGAGCGCATCCATGGCGCCCAAGTACAGTGTTTTCACTAGCAGCGGCCGCCCAAACACCAGGATCGTCACAATGCATTTGATGCTACCGCACAGCGCACACACGTTCTGGATGATGGCATTTGGCCCAGGCGTCAGGATTTGCACCCACCACTCCATACGTAATTTTGCCAATATCCGGCAAAACACCACTCAACACCCCAGACTTGTTTGGTTTGAGGCATGATGAAAGCTGCCTGGCCTAGGTAGCAATCACAGGCTCAGGCATGGAATTGCTATCTAGCTCAAGCAATTTTCCCAGGGTTCAAAATGAACAAGCCCTCAAAGCGTCAATTTTTCTAATCTCTCCATTCCAGAAATGTTGTTGTTAGGATCGTAGAATTAGTTCATATTTGAACTAATTTTGTTGTCTTAACGACATCATTTTCGGAATGGAGGGAGTAATCATCATGAATGTTAGTTACCTTATCTGCCCCCCTTAGAGTATGGCTTATAATTTTGTCAGCTGCTCGCAACTAGAGGCTCTGGCCCCGAGCTGTGGTTATAGATCCCATAGTTATTTAAAATATTGCTCAATCCGTGGAAGCAGTTGAGTGAAGGAGCAGTGGCCGTTTTCATATTTCACCTACTTGCGCCGATGACTAACGAGTCGTCCGCTCCTCTCTCTCTCTCCTCCTTTCTCTCTCTTCCCTATTGGATGCGGCCTAAACTTCTCCATTATACTTCCTCTTATGCCCCCACCCCCCTCAGAGCTTGCTTCGCTCTTGCCTTGAACGGCTGGAGTATTAACCAACACGGAAAAGAGGACAATGAAGAAAGAAGCTTCAAAATACATGCACGTGCCTTAAAATGATCAAAAGACATGCACTTGTGTTTGTTTCCTACACACTAAATTCTAGTCTTGTCATATTGAATATTAGGATATCAATTAGAAGTAATAAATATAGATTAATGATAAAATTCATTCCATAACCTCAAGGTTAAATAACAAAATAAATCTATTAAACCTAATTAGGTCATAATTAGACAATATGATGTTACAGTAAAATATCTTATAATGATAACTTAATTAAGCTTTATAGAATTATCTCATAAATTAACTTCTAATTATGTAATTAATTTTATATTTAATTATCATATTTATTATTCGAAGGATTGATATGACAACACTAAAATTTAGATCCTAGAAAACAAACACTAAACTAGCGGTCTTAAGCCCTGTTTGGATCTAGTTCAAATCCTTAAAATCTAATTTTTATTTTAAGATATTAGAATCCGGATTCTAAATAAAATCTTAGTGGTGGCGTTTGAGTATGGATCAAATTATTAAAATCTGAAGTACAATAAGTTTTTTGGCATATAAAATCTGGCTCTAGCTAGATATAATCAGATTATAATATTCTTAAAATTTGAGATTCTAGATTTTAGAATATGTTAAAAAATCTAGGCCTAACAGATTCTAAAATCTGTATTCTTAAAATATCAGTGGATCCAAACAGAATCTTGGTAACTTGTATAAAAAAAAATATATTGAAACCACGACGATATTAGCACAGACATATAGAATTTCTTTAACTGTACATCTTGTGCATGGTCCTATTGCTTTCGCTAGCTAGCCCTCTTAATTATCCGTTGAAGCGATCTCGCGTCGGCGACCATGGGAGGTGGGCAATGGGGGTTGCAAGCTGGACAGTCAGCCTGGCACACATATTTTCTACTAAAACATTAATTAACTACTAAAACATTTTCTAATGGAAGATTCTTTTTCATTAAATATGATGACATATATATATTTTTTATGATATGATAATGTATTTAATTATAAAAAAGAGACGAGCATTATTGATGAAAGGAGAGGAATTTTATTTCATCACGACCAATGAAACAAAGTGGAATCAAATCCTATAAACATCAAAAGAAAACTAAGCATTGTATGTGTTCTGTCAAAATAAGATAACATCTTTGAAACAACAAAATGATATTATCAATTAGTACTATCGATCCTTACATCAAGAAGCTTGTAGCATCATTATTATCCTGCCAATGAAGAAGTTCAAAATGAAGAAGTATGGCTGCTGCGTATAACGACAAATAATTTAAAAAAGGCGTTTTATCTTTGAGAAAATTCCTTGTGTACCATTGGAAGAACTCTCAATCCCTTGTATATCATCAAAAAACTTCCAAACCCTTATGTACCATTAGTCTAAATTCCCCTACCCCTATGTACCACTACTGTTAACTTTTATACTAACAGCTGCTAACAGTATGGTAAAAAGACTTTTACCCCTCATGCACATGCACTTACATAGTATATATTTTTTTCTTTTTATCCTGTATACCACTAAATATGATTTTTTATGTAACTGAGCATATTTTTAAGTTAGTTCACACATTTTGACAAAAGCTTAGAAGCACCACGTGTAACTAGTTTTTATTTTAACTAGTAAATAGCCCCGCGCGATGTTGCGGGCTTTGCAGACATAATTCTCTCAAAGATCAAATCTATGGGCTACATATAGTTCAATTGTTTTAACAAAAAAAAAATTCTGTTGGACAATAATCATTATATCACTCGGTTTACTTGCATTGATGGTACCATATGTATTCTATGTTATTATATAGAAGAATCAAGCACAATTATTATGCTAAATTTTTGTATCTATATCTACTCAACCAGCAGACAGGCTTGTGTGTGGTTTAATTAATATAAGTAATATATTTTTTGTGGCATTGTTGTTTGCACTTAAGAAATGGAGTATAAATATAATTTTTTGTCCTGAAAAAATAATATAAACATGTGAAAAAGGTTGATTATAAATGGAAAAATATAAGCCGAGGATTACATATATACTCTGAAAGCTGATCTTATTCTAGCATCACAGTCTCAAAACCTTACATCAGAACTATTTTTTAGATGTACTGTTTCAACAAATGTAAAAGTAAAGCCCCTTCCGAAATATATATTGGTTCTGGACAAAAGAACAATGAAAAGAATTGTGAAATCTGAAATGAGCCAAACAAAAAGAGTAACTAACTCTGCTGCTTCAAATAAAAAGAAGTTCCAAATTTTTTTTATCGTTACAAAATAAATTATTAGAACTGAAGCCGGATAAAATAATAAATGATGGACAATTGATCCGTATAATACTACAAAAAAATACAAACGAATCGGGTTGTTGATTGAGCTGGTAGAAAATACAAAGCAGCTTAGTGTACATCTGCCAAAATTTTGAAACAGACCAAAGCTGTAAGCAGGATAAAATAATAAACGATGGGCAATTCGTCTGTATAATATTTCAAATAAAATTACAACGAATCAGATTGTCGATTGACCTGGTAGTAAATACAAAGCAGCTTAATGTGTATATCTGCTGAAGTTTTGAAACAGACCAGCAGAGCTGTAAGCGATAACTGGAATCCAGAAGAGAGAGGGACCATGTACTAACATACACACTTGCGAATCTAGAGAGAGACCATGTATACTGATGAAATATATAAACACGCATGTGAATCGAGAGAGAGAGAGAGAGAGAGAGAGAGCCTGCCTAGCTTACTTGACCTGCTAATTTAAAGGGCGTTTGATACGTATGATGGAGACTTGGTCGCTTAAATACACATCAGAGGAGAGAGGTCGAGGACGATAAATCAGGAAACGGGAAATTGAATAAAGAAACAGAAGGGAAGCAATTGGTGGAGTGAACGCACGTCTGCAATGACACTGATGGTGGAAATTGATTGGTTTCATTTAGACTAATACGACGTGTGAATTTGGAAGTGAGCAGCTAAGCAGGAGATTGAACGGACATGATGATACCAGAATACTTGATCGGACGGAGTTGATAAAACAGATGACGTGGCTGCACCAGGATTCAGAGAAATAGAAGTTAATAATGTTTAGTGGGTTGCATCTTCTAAAAATATATAGATAAGAGATGTGGAGCTAATCAATTGTAACTCAGATATAAAGAACCAAATACTTAAATATTCTTTCATCAGTTCACGATACAAAGAAAAAATAATACAGAGATTCCTTGTTTCGCTCCTCACGTCGGTCCAACTGTCAACTGCATCATGCGGTCCTCGCGCAGTCTAGCCTATCTCACACCCTGCCTGTCTGCACTGGTGCATGCGTCTCGTAGCTGCTCCATGTGCGCGTCCTGCCCGCCGTCGCTACTATCCTAAGGGCTTCCATAGTGGTTGATGCCTATAATTTTTATATAGACTACACAATGATATGATATAAAAACTGATATCTTTAACACTTTATCTAAGACATATGTGGGTCTCACATAAAAGTGTTATTTTATTTTTTCTACTGGTTTAGTTTCTTTAGCAAACACACGAAACACGTTAAGTGAAGTCAAGTTATCGATAGAGCAACGTTTGGAGTGCCTATATATGACCGCTGCTGCAGCAGCTATCTTTCATCTCTCTACTATTTTCTATTCTTTACATCTGACAAAATTTCTGCAAAAGTTAGCTACACTAAACCATTGTGGAGGCCCTAATGTGTTGAGTAGGGAAGTCAGAGCATCATAAGTTATTTTAGAATTTACTGACAGGTGGACCATTCTTTTTTAGATGAACTCTCAAACGTTATTGACGGTGATAGTATCCAGGGGCCAGAAAAATTAAAGTAGTGATACATACGGGTCTGGAACTTTTTTGATGATATAGAAGGGATTGGAAGTTTTTTCAATGATACAAATGGAATTTTCTCTTTATCTTTTCGTCTCTTTCTGCCGATCATTTTTGTACTACAATGTCCGAACTCCAAGAAACCTGCACCGGAGTTTTCTACCCCAACTGCCACAAATATCTATACCATATCCAATGCCCGGCACATGTGCAGTGAGCACTGCAGTCTGTACTCTGTAGAGCATCGAAAAGGACAACGGTTGCCAAGCTAAGAGCTCCACTCCGCAGTGAGCAGCGGGCATCGGAGAAGACAAAGGTTGCCAACCTTAAGGTCCAGCAGTTTATTAGAGGCATTGTGTAAGTGGTAATCTGCTTCTCGTTGCTTACTTCTACATATATCAATCGATTGAATTTTTTCCCAGCTTTTGAGCCTTTGGTACGTTGAGGTTTGATTCAGTTGCTGCAGGACATAGGCAGATCGACATGGACCTCCAGGGGAGGAATCGCGGCAGAGCCGGCATTGTGCCATCGATCTTTTGCTACTGTGCCTGCGTCGCTGTCGTTGCAGCCGGAGCCGGAGGTGACGAGTATGCCAAGCATAAGGACCCGAAGCAGCCGCTGAACACGAGGATCGACGACCTGCTAAGGAGAATGACGCTGGCCGAGAAGATTGGGCAGATGTCGCAGATCGAGCGGGTGAACGCCACCGCCGAAGTCATGCGGAAATACTCCATAGGTACGTAGAGTACACAAGGCCGTATACGCAAGCTCAGCACTACAGTGGTACAGTGTCATTTACTAAATCATATCTTAAATACAATTATTTTAAAGTATAAAGCTAGGGAGTATATGATGAGTATGTTAACAGTTTGAAAACATTTGAGTTTGAGTGAAGGTCGTGGATGATATACATTTTCTTTTTTAGAAAATGAATAAACATCCGACCTCTACATAATGTACACAACCTTTGATTATTACATCACCGTAGTATAATGTTGCTCACAATAGAAAAAGAATAAGGATAAAATAAATGGAACTAAATCTATGTCAATCTATTATTATGCTTACATCCAAGATTGACTTGTCTCAGAACAACAACCTTTAAATTTGAGCTTGTCTTTCTGAACAGCTCCTTCATTTCATTATCTTGCTGCACTTGTGACCAAAACCATAGCAAGTATATCCCCCTGAAAAGTGTACATATATGAGAAGTATTTAGATCTGTTAAAAATAACATCATTACGACATCGCCAAATAACCCAACATAGAGCAGCCATTCCCACTAAGATCATTGGTTTGAACTTATCATCTAAATTGTCAAGCCAATTTTCAAATATATTAGGAACATAATTAGACGAGGGTATTCCTGTAGCTAAATAGACTATCCTTCAAAGCATTCGAGCATGGTAGTAGTCAAAAAAGAGGTGTTTAATTATTTTATTATAATTATAAAAGACATACTTTTGACTTCCTTTCCAATTCTTTCTTACTAGATCGTCTCGAATATAACAGTGGGAATGGTGTGTCGTTGCAGGGAGCGTGCTGAGCGGCGGAGGCAGCGTCCCATCTCCCAACGCGGCGGCGCCGGAGTGGGTGAAGATGGTCAACGAGATTCAGCGGGGTGCCATGTCCTCACGCCTCGGGATCCCCATGCTCTACGGAATCGACGCCGTCCATGGACACAACAACGTCTACAAGGCCACCATCTTCCCACACAACGTCGGCCTTGGCTGCACCAGGTAATAATTACCACTTGTAGAAAATTAAAATCTATACAGTCGTTCGTGGATCGAGATTGTCACCAAACTTTAAATTAACTTGGCCGAAGTAGTCTATATACAAATCACCTGAATCGGCTGCAGACGAAACATATTAGTAAGATTGCACGTGAGAATCACACGCTTCTCAATGAAACCAAACGATCTGAATTCGAAAGCAACCGCGCGAACCTGGTAAACCTAGCTAACTAGCGCTTATCTGATGTTATTTCCCTATGAATATGAAAATGCTATTTGTATTTTGCTTCAACCAAATTATCCAGATGAAAAATTAACCCAACTAAGACATCAGAAGTCCCTCATATCTTAAATAGCTAATAATTCTAAGAATAATCACTCTAAAAGAATTTCTGCACTAGTACTTACTAGCAATGTTGTAATTACCATTGAATCCATTATTATCATTTGATTTTACAGGGACCAAGAGCTTGTTCAAAAGATCGGTGCGGCAGTGGCCCTTGAGGTCCGTGCCACTGGAATTCCATATGTGTTTGCTCCATGCATTGCGGTATGTAAATTAAAAAAGTTGTACTCATTCATATCATCATGGTCCAAACACACCAACATAAAAAAAAGTTTTGGTTTAGTTTTTGTAAGCATGAATTATGTTGACATTTATTAGATAAAATACTCAATTGATACAACTGAAATAAAATAAGACCTTATAATAATTAGATTATAGTGCACATGGCCGATCCTTAAACTTGCTTGTCCATAAATATAATCTAGATCCTCAAACTCTTAGCTAGTTTGCATATCTGGATCTCTTAACTTTCTAAGAAATTTTACTGGTGGAATTAAGACTAAAAATTAAGGAAGTACAAACAACATCGCCATATTATTTTAAGACTAATCATATTCTATTATAAATACTAATTAGATTTTTATTATTATTTTAATGCTTTAGCTATATGTACATGTGCATCTAATGTATTGGTAATGAGAAAAATGGAGCTTTTGGGGGGGGGGGGGGGGGGGGGTGCCCCTACTTGCGGGTAAATTGATTGATGAACAATAAACTTGGTTACTAACTCATAGGAAACTTGACTAGTTCTAGAAGGTTGGTAAAGGACCACCATGTACTCACACAAGAATGCACGAATGATAATAATAAGTTGGATGTAAATTTGTTATAAGACATGGTGTCAAGGCTGATACTAGTGCTGGTAGGAGCTCTTCCGGTCCAAACATGAGCTCATAGTAGGTTGTAGGCACCAGCGGAACCATAACACATGAAACTAAAAGAACCCAAACAAGTTCCTATCACATAATTTGTAGATGATTTAACTTCATGATAGAAGTAACAAAATAATATGCCATTTGTGTGGTCTAATCACGATATATAACATAAAATACTAAATTATTGAGGAATAAATGGAGCTTCAACCCCCCCCCCCCCCCCCCCCCCCCTCCTCGTCCATCTCGTCTCCTCTTACATACGTACACACTCATGGGTTTAATAATTAATAAATTACTCTAATATACATTAATCTGTCAACTTGGTATCTATTGGAACCATGTCACTCCATTTGCATTACTGTCAAACCCACACCAACATTAAAATAAAAACAGGTTACAAAATCTGAACTGTTAGGAGGCATAAAGAGTATGTATTGAATTTTATTAAGTGGGTCAAATAGTAACACACAAGTGACGATTTGATTAATTTGAATGACATGAATAGAATGGAGACACCAACTATATATATGCAAATCAATGATGATTAGAGAAATTTGGACCAGGAATGAACTGTCTAGTCTAGCAAGTTAATAAATTTCATCGAGTAAATTAAGAATTTGGGGTCCTAAATGACACCTCAAACAAATTTTAGAATCAGACCCTGCATTTCAGTCATCTACTTTATTAAAAAAGAAATGATGGAATTAATTTGACGCTATGAGACATGTTGTGCCTGAGGCGGTCTGCAGAGACCCTCGTTGGGGCCGGTGCTACGAGAGCTTCAGCGAGGACCCCAAGCTGGTGCAGCAGATGACCTCCATCATCTCCGGGTTCCAGGGCGAGATCCAGGCGAAAGGCCAGCTCGGCGTCCCGTACGTCGCCGCCGGGCAGCGCAACGTGGCGGCGTGCGCCAAGCACTACGTCGGCGACGGCGGCACGGCCAACGGCACCAACGAGGGCAACACGGTGGCCACTCGCGAGGAGTTGTTCGGCATCCACATGCCGCCCTACTATAACGCCGTCATCCGCGGCGTCTCCACCGTCATGATCTCTTACTCCAGCTGGAACGGCGTCAAGATGCACGCCAACCACACCCTCATCACTGACTTTCTCAAGAACAAGCTCCGGTTCAGGGTATGTACATACGCTGTTGCAGTTTCTCATGAAATGAAACAGTTTTTTTTTCCTTCATATATGCATGCAGCTGTTTCCTCGAATTTATAAGTGTGCATGCATTTCTTTCAGGGATTTGTTATCTCAGATTGGCAAGGGCTTGACAGGATCACGACGCCTGAACACGCTGACTACGTTCTGTCCATCAAGCTGGGGATCCTCGCCGGCATTGACATGGTAATTAGCTAGGTGTAGTGTAGCACACAGCACGACGTCAGAGAGCATCTACTATCCACACGTCGTTCAAATTTCAGATGATGGTTATTAGTACTAACCTGCACGCACGCGTGTGTTTCATTTCATCAGGTGATGATCCCGTTCACGTACCAGGAGTTCATCGACGACCTCACGACGTTGGTGCAGAACGGCACGATCCCGATGAGCCGTATCGACGACGCGGTCCGCCGCATCCTCCGGGTGAAGTTCACCATGGGCCTCTTCGAGCACCCGTACGCGGACCCGAGCCTTACCGGCGAGCTCGGGAAGCAGGAGCACCGCGACCTGGCGCGCGAGGCCGTGCGCAAGTCCCTCGTCCTCCTCAAGAACGGCAAACCTGACAACGACAAGCCCCTGTTGCCTCTCCCCAAGAAGGCTGGAAACATCCTGGTCGCCGGCAGCCACGCCGACGACCTCGGCAGCCAGTGCGGCGGGTGGACCATCACGTGGCAGGGCCTGACGGGGAACAACCTCACCGTGGGGACCACCATACTCGACGGAATCAGGCGCGCGGTGGGACCCGCGGGGACCAACGTGGTGTACTCGGAGAACCCGGACGCCGGATTCGTGCAGCAGAACAAGGGCAAGTTCGACTACGCCGTCGTCGTCGTCGGCGAGCCGCCGTACGCGGAGACGTTCGGGGACAACATGAACCTGACCATACCCGCGCCCGGTCCGGCTGTAATCCAAAACGTGTGCGCCAGCATCAGGTGCGTCGTCGTGCTCGTCTCCGGCAGGCCGCTCGTGGTGGAGCCCTACTTGTTGAACGCCATCGACGCGCTGGTGGTGGCGTGGTTGCCGGGGACGGAGGGCCAGGGTGTCAGTGACGTGCTGTTCGGGGACTACGGGTTCACTGGGAAGCTGGGGAGGACGTGGTTCAGGTCGGCGGAGCAGCTGCCCATGAACGTCGGCGACAAGCACTACGACCCGCTCTTCCCCTTCGGCTTCGGGATCCAGACGCAGCCGTCCACATCAGCTTGATTTACCTGTACCGGTTTTCATGTGATGTTTGCAGTGGTAGTCAAAGACAATTTAGTTAACTCAGGAATAATAATGTTACTAAAAAAAATCAGGAACAATGAAGTATGGTTGGTCCGGGGGTGTTTAGCTTGGATTTCAAGCTTACGACTCCAACCTTTGGAGTGAGATACCTCAAAATGTCCTGTCATGACTCATGACTGGAGTGCAATTGGGGCGGCTGCAGAAAATGACGCGCCCTTTTCGCCCCCCCCCCCCCCCCCCCCCCCCTCTCTCTCTCTCTCTCTCTCTCTCTCTTCTCCAACCGTCCAACGACATGGCAGCATGGAACGCGAGGCCAGGATGCAGCATCACACGGCGCATGTCTGATGAGCCTCCCTCCATTGCAGAGGCTGGCTGGCTCAATCTCATCTGTGCAGTGCTGCGCAGCAGGTGCCGGCCGCGAGCTCTGGTTCGGGGAAAGCGGCGGCAGCGATGCATGGGCGAGAGCTCACCATATCTAGACTCTTTAATTTTCGTCCTATTTTTCCGACGCATAAAAAAAGAGATGCAATGCAAGGAACTTGAAAACCATACGAAATTTCAAGCAAATCGTGTGCGAGTTCTGTGTTTTTGTTCTCCTTTTTTCTTGGCTTGAAAAAAGCAGCCATAGAAAAAGGATCTGGATTTCCAACTGGTATCGTTTCTCAGTACTACTAGTCAGGAAGGACTGATTGCCGTACAGGATCGGTACAGGACACCAGCAATAATGCTCTTCCTCCCTTTTCTGGCCATCAGTTTCAGTACTGCGATCAATCGATTCCAGTTTGTGGAAAAAAAAACGAATGCATTTTTTTTTTGATAAAAAAAACGAAGGAATGCATTGCCACTGAAATTTGTATCCTTGAATGGTGTAGGCCCGCCCATATGTACATAGAGCTTCAGCTAACATGTAGAGGGACGGCGGGTGGCCGGGGCTACCACCACCATCGTCCATGTTTGCCTATAGTACTGAATAAGCAAAGATGGCCGCTTCACCATCTGACAGCCTTTTCACCTTTTCCTCAACACTCATGCCCCTTTCCATAGTTCCATGGGAGGGGAGCAAGTTGCACGAGGTGAGAATTAAGTTGTAAAAAACAATGTGACTTCCACCGCTTAGTAATGCTCTCAAATCTTTTGAATTTCGATTCTGCTGGCGCCCAAGGTTACAAAACTGAACTTGGCAGAAGGCAAGTGGCAATGACTAGAAACCTGACAAAGAGAGGTTTCAGTTTGAGGAAAAATCCAGAGGTGCAGAGCACGCGCTCGGTGCCAGCAACGGAGATGAAGAAGGTCATCACCCCGGTGGTGAAAATTTGCAGCTAGGACACATTACTGACGAGCGATGGTGAGATGAGATCAAGCAGCCAACTGTTCTGCAGCAGGTGTGAAGCAGAATCCACCGACCTAAGAATTGAGGTCCAGTTCGTATGGACGTATGGTTATTTTTGCTTGAATATGCAGATGAGGAGCACATCTGAATCCCAAATTTCGGGCCCCTTTGTTATAGATTTTAAAATAGCTTCTACTTCTGCTTCTTTAAGAATCACTACCAAATGGTTGGTAGAAGCGCTTTTGATGTCCTAGATGTGAGAAGTGATTCTCTCAAAATAACTAGAAGCAAAAAGGTATAAAATGATATTTTTTTTCAGGTTTTCTCCCACCCCTCCATCTCAAGAATGAGTAGAAGCTGTTTTATCAAACATCTCAAGAAGTTGTTTTAGTAGAAAAGCTATTTTTTACACAAAAGCTATTTTAACAAAAGCTGAAGTGAAAGCATAATCTATTTTCCTAAAAATCTATACCAAAGGGGCACTTCGAATAGAACAGTTTGATCTTGGAACAGACGGGAAGTTGTGGGCTTGGCAGGGAAGAAGACGTCGGTCCGATGCCGGCGGCGACTGGGTTGCATGGCGGCCACCGCATATCATCCTAGCCTCCGAGAAACGGGCAGGATCGAAGGCCTCGCCGGCGGCGCCACTAGGGGATGGGCGACTATAGCCGCCGCCGCCGCCAGCTGAGCCACCATGGCCATGGTGGGATGGAGCTTCCCCGCCCAAATCCGGGCGGCGTCCCTGCGACCCTGCGGCGGAATCACGCTTCCACGGGGGAGAATTGAAGTCAACACAATTTGCAGAAAACCTCCTAAGTTGGATCATGATCATTAATCGTGATCCAACTGATTACGATCCAACTATTTACACTTAGCCCCCTAAAATGGATCGTGATTATTTGTCGTGATCCAAATATTTACAGATAACCCCCTAAATTAGATTGTGATTATTAATCACGATCCGAATATTTACATATAAGCCCCTACCGGTACCTTAATTTAATTCTCTTGCAAATTAGTCCTTCTGCGACTGGCTCACGGCGGCGCCCCCTTCCTTTCCGGCGACGGCGACGACGAGTGGACCCCCGCTCCTCTTCCGGATCTCACCTCCAACTTTTTCTCGCCGGATCTCCCTCCTCCGTCTCCCTCCAGCTCTTCCTCCCATCCGATTTCTGGTTCGTGGTCAAAGCCAGAGCCAGCCATGGCGGCCGCCGGGATGTTCTAGGACATGGCCTACGCTGCCACACGGCTGCAGAAGCAGCAGCCCAGTACATGGATTTCCGTCCACGAAACCACCAATTTCAATATTTGTTAATCCAAAATGTAAGCGACATTTCATTCAAATTGAACTAGAGCGCAGCCTCCTGACGAGAGCATCGGGGCACCATCAGCAGATGCAGAAAGACTGAATTCAGACAGAGAGAGAAAAAAAAGCGCGAGTTATAACCTGCACGAAACTGGAGTACGTAACCAGGAAACATCCCCTGTTTGTTCGAGAAATCAGGGGGGAGCTGGACGGCCACCTGGCGCTGGCGGCAGCAGAGCAGCAGCGGGATTCAGTCGGAAACTCGGAATTCGGTGTTAACAGACAACAGTTCATCTAATGGGCCGAGGTCCAATTCTTGGCATTGGCAGTTGATCTAATGGGCCGATCTGGAAGAGAAACAAAAGATCGATATAACGGGCCTCGTACGTAGTCCTGTCCAAACGGGCGGCCCGGCCCAGCACGGTCCGGGCCTTAAAAGGCCCGGCACATTTAATATAGGATCGGCATGGCCCACGGGTCATTTCAGACTGTGCCGTGACAGCCTTAGGGCTTAGCTGTCAGCCCAAAGCGCGGCCCTAAATTACAAATTCGTGTCGGGCCGATCCACTAAACCCGACGGGCTGAATTAAATTGATGACCCATTTTAAATTGAAGTCGCTAAAATGTCTAAAATATGATGTTGAATTGAGAATTTGAACCTGTGACTTCAAGAAATTGAAGATGATCTTTCCACCAGACTAGAGTGATTTGTTGTATCAAAATTGAAGTAGTAGTATACTTAAATAGGCCGTGCCTTATGACATTAGGCTTTATTTGGATACTAAACAATACACTCCAATCCATATGAATTGAGAGGGATTGAAGGGGAATTTAGTTCATCTTCCACCCCAATCCACTTCAATCCATATGTATCGAGATTACCAAAACAAGATCTTATAAGGCTTTGATGGGCCGACCTGTTAATCATACCGAGCCGTGCCGCCCATCGGACCGACTGCTCGGTCCAAACACAACACGTAAGTGTGGGCCGTGCCAGCACGAGCCCTAAATTTGGTGGACCGTACCAGGCTCGTGCCGTGCCATTTTTTTAGGGTTTTGGACCAACCCACTAGGACCAGCCTATTTAGACAGCTCTACTTATACATCGAATGCAAGCCCAACCAAACTAATAGAGGCATGACGAGTGAGAGCATTTCTAAGAGCTCTCCAATAAATATCTTTAAATCAAATTATTAAGATATATTAAAAAAATCATTCTTTAATAACTTCTCTAAATAGATCCCTGTATTTATCCCTCCTTAAACTACTCAATTTTAGGTAAAACTAAGGAACAATTCGGGGTCTCCGATCCACTCCTCCCGTCTCGCGGCAAGTTTTGGCGCCATTCCTCAGTGAAACTCAGCGCGGCCATTTTCACTGGCACGGTCGACGCATCTGGTGTTCTTCTTCTGGACACGCGCCGCCTCCGCTCGCCCCCTCCCCGAGGCGCGCTGCCTCCGCTCGGCTCGTCCCCGTCGTGCGCCGCCTTCGCTTGCCCCCACCCCGATGCGTGCCGCCTCTGCTCACCCCCTCCCCGACGAGCGCCGTCTCCGCTCGTCCCCCGCCGCCGCGCCACTCGGCACGTCCCCTGTCGCAGCTCCGTCTCCGGTCGCCCGCCAGCCCCAACCCGTCGGTCGTCCTTCTGGCATGACGCCTCACTGAAGCTCTCCCCGACGCGCGCCGCCACCCGACGCTGCCGCGACTCGGCTCGTTCCCCGCCGCCGCACCTCCCGCGGTGCGGCAGCTCCACCTCAGTCGTCCGCCACCGGCGCCTCCTCGGTCATCCGCCACCAGCGTTGTCTGGGTCGTCCGCCTGCAGCTGCCATGCCGTCATCAATCTGCCGTCGCCGCGTCCCCCCGTCGTTTTGTTGTGGGATACTTTTGCATTTGGGCTGCTGATTGCATGGATGCGACCTGTTCATGGAAATGCCTTTGAGGCTGTTCATCTGCATCGTACTGGTAGAAATTGTTGCGAGTAATTGTTTGTTACTGTTGTTACAACCTCGACCCGTGATGTTAAAATTCTTTGTGTGATCAATGCTCTTTTTACTGTCCTACTAGAGAGATTGATTCATTTGAATGAATTATATGACACTATCCTGTTTGTTCAGAATTGCATTGCTGTTGTTATGTAACATAATGCTAGTGCAAACAAAAATACGATTCTTTAGCTTGTGCAATGATGCGATATGGTACATTTGAACCCAGATGTAGGTGATTCTTCTAGCCAAGAGATCATCACAAAATGTGTTGCCATTTTGCATTTCATTAGCAATGAAAACTTGCTAGATAATAAACTGGATGGAAGAGCTTAGATTGTCAAAACAATAATAGGAAATGTTGTTTCGTGGATGCGCTGTACAATGATCATATGGTTGACATCACAGGACCGCCAAGATAAAGAAACATGGTACTCCCTCTATAGAAATATAAGTAACTGCTGGTGGCGCAGCCACACTGCCATCTCATTGCACTGTATGAGGATATGAAGGTGGGGGATGAGGAACACCAGATGGCTTGGTGTGGATGGAAAACAGCAGAGGTGACCCAGGGAGATGCAGATTCTTGGGAGGAGATGACTTCTTGCATTGGGATTGATTCAGGCTTCTGCGTGAGTTTGAAGACTCATGTTAACAGGATTGCTGATGTAGCTCAATTTAAAATCGGAATAGAATATTTTTAGTGGAATTGTTGGAGGAGAGGACATATTTTGGCTCCAATAGTTATTGGATTGTCCCCAAAAACTTTTTTTAGGGAGCTTTGTTTAAGAAGCTATTGAAGATGCTCTGACAGACTACAGTCCCGGGTCCCGCCAACTCCCGAGCGCTGGAGCAGAGCAAAGGAAACTTTTGAATCTTCGCTTCCTGTCGAAGGCAATTCGCTGTGCCACGAACTGCGAGCCAGGAGCTTAAATAAGTCAATTATGGAAGCAGATAATGAGAACAATCGCTCGCCGCTCTCCCCAAAACTCGTTCGCCATTTTTATACGAGCTCGAACGGATCGGCATGCTGGCATGCCACGGCATCGCGTCATCCCATGCGCTCCGCCCCGAGATCCGCTCGGCAGGCATCGACCGCGACGGGCCCCGTCGCCCGCCTCCCTCGAGGTGGTACAGCTGATCAGCTGGTTCTCAGCGGCGCTTGGATCTCGCCGTCTTGGTCATCACTGTTTGACGAAATGCCAGCCTGACCGATGCTTGCCCAGCAGCAGTTTGCACGACTGCTGTCTTCTGTCGCATTGGCAATAGCGATTACTGCAGGGCAGTCTGATGTCCAAGGACGCTGCAGATCAAGTTCGCACCACATGTCCAGGGTTATTACGACGCTCAGTGCTCACTCTCACTCTCTTAACGTTATTACTTGCAGCGTCGCAGGTGCAGACAGACAGACTGATTCATGAATCTGACGTTTTCACCTCTGCTTGTACAGGGCAAAGTAGAGCTATATCGGCGTCTGATACATGGAACGTCATGGTAACCTCGTCGGTAAGGAGCATGCCAACCACTTTTCAATGGCACATTTTAACAGTAACTGCCCGTCACCATAATTCCTGATTTCTATGGCCATATGGTTCCGTTCTCTCCAATATTCTTTGCCACCTTTTGCACCTGCACATGAACTCCGGAAAATCAGGTTGTCCACTCGAGGCATCAAGGGGCAGCTCACTTAGCTAATCACCCAGTAACAACATGCCCACTTATGTAACTATATGACCAATCGTATAAAAGAAAAGATAAGCCGACGGGAAAGAACCACTGCTAGGCACAACTTCATCCCAGCTTTCAAAATATCAGCAGCAATCAATACGAGACAGTCTATTGATAGGATATGGCCAAGACCCTCCATGGAGTGGATATCATATCACTCTCTTGTTCTGGGTTGCTAGTTCCAAGTTGCTTGTTAGAGTACGGACTCTCAATGAAAAGAAAATTTAAGGCCTTCTTAATGCATTGTGACAGTAAGCTTCTTGTCCTTTCATCTGGCCCCGTGCATATTTTGTTATGGATATCTCTGGCATAGTTGTATAATAGAGTACAGGGATGGGGGCTGCACCAGGTCCGAGCTTCTTCTTCTAGGTTGCCTTCACCAAAAGTTAGCTGCCTGCAAGGCTCCAAAATAGTGGCAAGATGCCGCCCATAAAGCCGCATCGGTGGCATTTAGGTCAGGTGCTTCTTTTCCTGCTGACGTTAAATTTGTTATTGTAAAGGAACACACTACACTTACTACACGAGTCCAAAAATTCAAGGACTATATTTGTAGTACCTTTATGAAGCTGGATTTAAGGTGTTCAACATTTGAGACGGTAGATCACCACATTTGAGGGAAGACCAGATTTATGATCTTAATTCTATGTCTAGATTTATGTTCTTGATTCCGTGGCAAGTTCGATGTTTAGCCTTGCGCCACCGTCCTCTGATTTTTTTTTCTTCTGGTTGAAGCTTTGCCAAAATTGTATATCATCTAGATGTAGTGACCTAAATCAAACAGATCATTATGTGGTTGGAACTTTGAAGCAAGAGTAAATCTGCCTTTAGGCACCTTAAGGTCTTTACAATTTTGTAGAATGTACACTGTAGTGTATTCTTTAGTCTTTACATCATGGTGCTTGTTGTGTTGGTCCCACCAATGTGTAAGTATTATTGCAACTATACTTGACCCAAATTTCTCCAGGTAAGAGTTCAGATCTCAAAAGCATGTAATAGGTGACGAATCAGGGCACGAACCATGATGACAGCTAGTCACCTGCTCTTTTGTGTATTATATTTGAAGTTTTGGTGTTTGTACGGTGCAGTCTTCAACTGGTCTGGCCTATAAATAGTTAAATACAGTAGAAGAAAGTGGATGTGTTGAAAAGAGCAAGGCACTGGCCTCTGCCTTCCCGAGATAGGTGTATTTTTCCAAATTGAAAATAGAGCGGGCTGGTGAGATGGAAGAGATTGGACGAGAAGCTCGCCATCCTGAAGGTGTGGTTCAGAGTGGCAGTGACACTGGAGAGCACAAAAACATGAATGCGGATAGTGAAAAAGATGAACAAGTTCAGATGCAGGTACATAATCGCATCTGTAGATGTTTGCAATTCCTCAGCTCCCATTATGTTCAGTAAATTTTTTTCCTGTCTGTTGACGTCTAATTTTCCATTGGTACTAGCAGCCAAGATGGAGGAGGTTCTTTGCTCATGTTGGACCTGGAGCTCTTGTGGCAATTGGCTTCCTGGATCCTAGTAACTGTTAGTGCTCATCTTTTGCTCAGAGCTGCATACTGTTTAGATATATTCTCTATCTTGCTAAGAAGAAAGAGAATTATTGAAGTGGTAATGCTTTGTTCTGAACTATAATTTGACAGTGGAAACTGACATGCAAGCTGGAGCTGACTTCAAGTATGAGGTACATTGCACAATTCTTGGCTTCTTGCTGTCATTTAGCATTAGTTCTTCTACCAATGAATTAACCAAACGTTCTCAAGCTGTCATGGTCCTTGAAATCAAATGGAGAGAGATTTCTGACAAATAGAGAAAAGTAAAAAAGGAGAAAAATAAATTTGAAAGGACAGAATCCACTGTTCTTTTTTTTTGATATTCCAATATCTATCCATGTTAGGATTTTGATTCATAGTTTGTTAAATCACTTATTGGCTACCTATTCTCATCATATTTATATTTTTCTGCTTACTAAGTGGCCGAATTGATTATTCCTGCAGCAAGAACTGGTTCACATATAATATTTCGGAAATTCATCCCCCTTTTAATATTTACCCTGCACTAGATATCCTTGACAGCGAGAAACCTTTACTGTTTCTAGTACTTATGCACCATGCCCCCCTTTTAAATGATTCCCAGGATTCCATTGACCAGCAAGGATAGGCATAAATGTTTTTTTTTTCTTTGATCTCTTGAATAAATTCTGACCATCTCATTTTTTACGCAATGTTACGAAAAGTAGCTCCTCTGGGTGGTCTTAGTTGGAATGATCTTTGCACTTTTTATCCAAACACTAGCAGCCAACCTTGGAGTGAAGACAGGTACCTTCCACTTAACATCTGAGTATCAAATCAAGCATTGGCACATGACCTTATCGAACTCATGCTGTTGCTTAATTCCATGCAGGACGGCACCTTGCTGAACTCTGCAGGGAGGAGTACCCACGTTATATCAACATTTTCTTATGGATCATTGCAGAGCTCGCCGTGATATCTGATGATATTCCTGAAGGTTGATCAATAAATCACTGAATCCTTTATTTTTTTGTTCTTCGTTTGTAAACATATTGTTTGTTGTCACAGTGTTGGGTACAGCCTTTGCATTCAACATACTTCTCAAAATTCCAGTGTGGGCTGGAGTAATTCTCACAGTATTCAGCACCCTCTTGCTTCTTGGGGTGCAGAAATTTGGGGTATGCAACAACATACTATGATTTGCACATTTGCAGTATGCTGAATTTTGATATCTATGTTGCTGCCAGAACATTTGGATCGAGAATATCTTCATGATGATTTGGCCTAACCATCTATATGTATGTGCAAAACACAGGCCCGTAAACTTGAGTTCATTATAGCTGCTTTCATGTTCACCATGGCGGCTTGCTTCTTTGGAGAGTTAAGCTACCTGAGGCCATCTGCAAGAGAAGTGGTCAAAGGCATGTTTGTCCCCTCGCTCCAAGGAAAAGGTGCTGCCGCCAATGCGATTGCATTATTTGGCGCTATCATCACACCGTAAGCAGTTTAAACTCTTTGAGCTGTTGTTAAGATGACTGTTAACCATGAACTTCCTTTCTACAACTTTGCCTAGACACCACGATTTATGAGTTGTGACGTGAATGCAGGTACAATTTGTTCTTGCACTCTGCTGTTGTCCTCTCAAGAAAGACCCCACGATCAGTTAAAAGTATCCGAGTAAGTTGAACTGATGAAAGAAGGCTGCTAGGATTTGGTCACTCTTTCTTTTTTTTGATGATTGGCTAATACCTTGCTGTTGGCTTGTTTTGGACAGACTGCCTGCAGGTACTTCCTTATTGAGTGTAGCCTTGCTTTCATTGTAGCATTTGTCATAAATGTTTCGATAGTCGTTGTCGCTGGATCCATCTGCAATGGAAACAATCTTTCTCCAGACGATGCAAACACGTGTGGTGACCTTACTCTGCAGTCTGCACCTATGTTGCTCAGGGTATGTTGGTTGATGAACCATCCAATTTATCATTTGTAGTGCCTACGAAAAGATATCGTTCATAAATATTATATGGTGTTGTGCCCTGTCATACAAACAGGTCTCACTGAGGATCGCAGTAATTAGCAAACTGACGCTCTTTATTCACCTTTGTCAACCTTTCAGAATGTTTTGGGCAGATCAAGCTCCGTAGTGTATGCTGTTGCACTGTTAGCTTCTGGACAAAGCACAACTATTAGTTGCACATTCGCTGGGCAGGTCATCATGCAGGTAAGCAGCCGAGAGTATCTTTGTCTTTTCATGAGCATTATTCCAGTGGATATAGCTGACTGTGTTTGTACCATTCATGACCTGTTTCCAGGGGTTTCTTGATCTGAAGATGAAGAACTGGGTGCGGAACCTCATCACGCGACTCATTGCCATAGCTCCAAGCCTCACTGCGGCTCTTGTCAGTGGCCCGTCAGGTGCTGGCAAGCTCATAATCATCTCATCGGTATGATCCCCGAACCATGTCTCAGTCATCACTGTGGAAAATCACTTGAACAAAATCCAGCGAGCTAACCAGATACTTTTCAATGCAGATGGTGCTGTCATTCGAGCTGCCATTTGCTCTCATCCCTCTCCTCAAATTCTGCAACAGCAGCAAGAAAGTGGGTCCCCTCAAGGAATCCATCTATGTAAGCTTCCATATTCCAGAAAGCCATTCACTGATTCAATTCTCCGGCTAGAAAACCAATGATAAACCAATTATCATGATGTCTTGTTGCGATGAACTGACGATCAGTGCTTGCATGCAGACTGTGGTGATCGCCTGGATCCTGAGCTTCGCGCTCATCGTTGTCAACACCTACTTCCTGATGTGGACCTACGTGGACTGGCTGGTCCACAACCACCTCCCCAAGCACGCCAACGCGCTCGTCTCCATCCTCGTCTTCGCACTCACGGCTGCCTACCTCGTCGCCGTCGTCTACCTGACGTTCAGGAAGGACACGGTTGTCACCTACGTGCCGCTATCGGAGAAAGCGCAAGGGCAGGTGGAGGCCGGTGCCGGCGTGGCACTGGCATCTGCCGCGGACGAAGACCAGCCGGCGCCCTTCAGGAAGGACTTAGCCGATGCCTCCATGTAGTGAACCAGCGATGATGAAATACTCGCTCATTGTGTTGGATGTTCTGTCCTCTTGGCTGATATGTTATTTGTCTGTCGTACAGTAGTATTTGTTCAAACTGGCTTCAGACTTTGGCTGCACCTTGCACGCGACATTGATAGCGCTCCTTTTGGTTAATGTGAACATTTCTCGACATGGTTAGCTTACTGCTGTCAGCAACTCAGCATGAATGGAAAGTGTAGACCAGACAGTATAGGGTTTAAACTGGGCTCGACATTAGTTGGGCTCAATTCAAGCTTGGGCTGGACATACACCCAGATAAATTCATGTATTGCTAGAGCCTAGAGGACTAGACTGATGACCTGTTGTACTCCAGTCTCCAGATACATTGACATTGGGAGTAGACGTGTTGTTTGGCCAAACAGTAGAAACTGTCATCATTCATCAGGCTGCGACGATCAAACGATCACAGAACCTGATCTCTTTATTTTTATTCATCATTTGAATGCGCCAAAAATAGCAGCAAGAATATTTTAAGAAATTAAAACATGTATTCCACAGAAAGGAAAATTGAAATGCATGTAATCCCCTTAGAGCTCTCTGCTAGAAATAAAAACAATATAAAAACAGAGTACTCCACGAACGCGAATCAATAAATCTCTTATGCTGTGAAGAGAACACAAATATAGGTCAAGCAACATGTATCATCATTATCTGAACGCCTCGCACCATAATCTGGTTCATATATTATAACACAAGGACGCTTCGTTGTTGCTGTGGCCACCAGTGCAGCAGAAAGGTAAGAAGCAATCCAACTGACAGTCACTGTCTTTGTACTCCGGTGCAGTTTTTATTACAAAAAGCAAGAATAACTCAGAGGTGTGGCTTCCAGCACCCGTCACCTTAAAACAAAATTCAAGGAAAATCACAGATTGATCGGGCAGTTTCGAAATGCCACAAGGATTGTCGTCGATCTGGCCTACAGGAAATTTCTGATGTCCAATTTCCTGACATCAGGCATCTCCTCATCTTTAAACTCCTCCCTGGAAACAAAGAAAATTGGTGTGTCACAAAAATAAAGTATCAATAAACTAATATTATTCTTCTAGCTGGGTCGAATGCTTTTATGGTGAAAGTTGTCAACAAATACTTCTATAGTATCCAGTATTTCAGGTGTCACCCAAGCAAATAATGTACCACTAAGTAATGACACACCTCTTTAGTTGAGCCTCCATTGCTTCAACACATTCCTGCTTCAGCTCAGTCAGCTGACCTTTGGCGATGTCCATTTCAATCTCTTCCTCGATCTTGGGCAGATCCTCTTTCCGAATGCCAAGCCTATTGTTATACAGGCAAAAGAAAAGACATGAACTCAAGTATAGTGGCATAATATGACAGGTAACAAGCACAAATTGCAAAGAGAACATTTCCCAGTAAGGGCAAAGTTTTGCACGGTCACAGATTTGGAAGAACACAGTTTTGCACAGGTCACAGCTCTTCCTCGATCTTTAGGCATAATACACCAACAAGATGCAAAGGAAAGTATCTCACTATAAGAACAGTTCAGAAGGGGATTACATCTAAAATAGTAAAATACTAACTATTGATCCAGTTAGCCAACAGTCAAATAGAAGTATCAGCAGTAGTTGCCAACATACAAAGTATTTCAACTGCACATAATACAGAGCCTCCAATAATCATTAGTAGCCAAAGATGAACTGGGAGAGTTAGTGATGAAAATCTATAGTATTCAACTAACAATCTTGCCACGGCAAAAAACACACTATTGAGATGAAGATGCGGATTTTGAGTGCTGATAAAAATATAGTACATACTTTTTGTTTATCTTATCAAACTCTGCCAAGAGGGTAGCCATATTCTTCTTGTCAGACCTCAAGAGTGGCTTCTTAATATCCTTCTCAACCTTCTCAAGAGCTTCCATCATCAGAGGCTCGATACCAAGATGATCTATAAGGCCACTCCTGTAGCATAGAGCACAATGAGAAAAGAAACAGTTACAAAAGCAAATAGAAATATAATTTCATAAGCAGGTCAAAGTCTATTGAAGTTATTTGCTGTCAAATAAGATGTAAACATCTTTGAAGTCTAACACTTGATTGACATCTTAAAGTACGTGACCACATGCAGTACACACAGGAGAATGCGAAATAAAATGAACAAGAAAATAAATTGCTTAGTCAATTTAAATCATCTCAATGAAATGAAGGAGCATGTTGATTTCAAAACAACAAGGACACTTTTTTCTCAAGTAACTTCAGGGATTTTTTTATTTGCAAAAGTATAAACATGGTGCATGAAACATTTAGCCTTTCAACCAAAAACAACAAAGCAGCAATATTTAATCACTCTAGAATCACAAATAGAAATACTACACAATAATGGCAAAGAACATACTTTACTCTGATCTCCTGAAGAGTAGTCAGGTAAGTCCGCACATCAGGAATGCCGTTGGTAAAGGTTTCAATAGTGTATTTAATTTTTTGGGATTGAGAAAGAAGATCTGCCCTGCATTTGTAATAGTATAATAATCAGGTGATAGCTGATGAGGTCAGTAACACTAAGTTTAAATGGAATTTACACAAAACAAAAGCAAACAGAGAAAAGCTTTGTTTGAGGTACATATTACAATTACTTTCGAAAAATGTGATTCAGTGCATACAGTAACAGAACATCAACCAAAGTGGACCATGCAAATCACCTCATTAGACATAAAAAATCCTATACATCCTGAACAAATGTATGCTTATGAGACTAAGGAAGCAATCCTGAGTTAGAATTCTGTAAACTGGTGTGTTACCAGCACTCACAACTTCGGGAAATTTTTGCTAAAATGAAATTAGACAGTACATCCAAAGGAAAAACAGCGGCAAGCTAAAAAGCCATGGAACAGATGCATCGTCATATAAACTCACTTACTTTTCCCTTACAGTCTTCATAACTTGCGCATATCGAGAAACTGCTGCTGGGTCATCTGGATCAATTATGATCTTTTCCTTTTTAAGGACACCAAGAACTATCTCAAACTTCTTTTTTACCTCAAAGAAGATGCCCTTAAGCAGGTCTTCATGACAAAAAAGGAATTAAGTTAGGAGTGTCAAAATTAAACAGTTTAAAGAGGATACTGCGGTAGATAGGCATCATTTTCTGAACATAGACATAGTTTCAATATAACAAATACAGAACACACTATCCTAGTGTTACAGATTCCAACAGAAATGAAAATTGGGCAGCATGCATTGCATCTTCATTGTAAAAAAGCAAAAGCTGAATGATCCCTCATTAAAGGCACATGTTATCAACTCAAAAAGATATGGTACAATATCATTTTCTATAATCTATATAATAACCATCACTAATTTTAAAACATAGGCTAATCAGTATGGATGATTAAAAGTTTGTATCTTTATGAAAATGAAAATAATTACACACACATTCAGCAGTTATTGTGTAAACATATGGCACATCATTGAAAACATATACGATGAAGTCTCTTATAAACAGATAAGAGGCTAATTGCACAACCAACAATGAAAACAGGAGACATACCATCCCCATTGACAGGAGGACGGTCAGCTGGAGCTGCTTCCTTGGCATAGGAACGAACTTGACGGGCACCTCCATTCACAAAAGCAGCTTGAGCAGAACATAGCTGCACGAAAATTAACGAATGAACTGAGTACCATAAACACAGCAAAAGCGTTGAGGTAAAAGTCAAAAGCATAAAATGATGAAACTAGATAAACTGATCTCACATGCGAGTCGTGAGTAGTTAATTGCCTTTAACGACAAGCCATTAATCATATAACACATACAGAGATCGGAGGCAATAGAGAGATAAAACATGCAGGATTGCTTCATAAAATTTATACGGGCTGCCAACATTTAGCTCAAGGTAACCGGCGAGGCTTAGAAGTAGCTCATCTAAGGATACCAAACGTGAGTTTTATGTAATGCTAGATCTACAAAAACGTCAAACTGAGAAAATGCATGTGACTTCATCGTTTCGTCCCTCCACCATTCAATTCCCAACCTAGAGAACACCCCCAATATCCAACCCTCCTAATCTATGCGCTTCTCCAACATTCCCATCAGTCCAATCAATCAAAACATAAAAAATACCAAACCAAAGGGAACTCATCGGACTCGAACAACCACCACCATCCAACGTTGCGATCGATACTCCAGATGATGAAGCATGGATCCCACATGAACGGAACCAAGCAGGTGTCGCACGCGCGCACGACGAGGCAGCCGCCACCAGATCAGATCTATCGATAAACCAGGGGTTCCCGCGGACGCGACGCAGAGGGAGGTCAAGGAACGAACCTGACGGGAGCGGGATATGAGGCGGGCGGCCATCGCCATGGCTGATACAGCGACGAGCGGGCGGCGGCGCGGCTAGGCGCTAGGGCAGAGGCCTCCTCTTCTCTTCGATCTCACAGCAGGAGAGAGAGAGAGATGGCGATGGGAGGACGAGGAGAAATGGGGGCGGCGCTCTCACTGCGCTTTGTGAGGGCTTCCCACCTGCGCTCCGCCGTCCGATCCCACCGAACCCCGCGCGACGCTTACACGAATCTTAAAGCGTGCGGAGATTCGTTTTTCTGGTTTTTTTTAGAGGAGATCCGATACTTTCGGGTGGGGAATGCTGGACGCCAGTGCGGGGTGGGCCAGGCCACACATTGGGCCGGACCAGCTCGCCTCTGTTGTTCATCCTCCTTTGCCTTCGAGGGGATTGCGGCGGCGGCCTGGTGTTTGTGTGCCTTTTCCAGGTCCAAATCAAATAAGCCCTTTGGGCCCACTCCTCTCGGTGGCGGTGGGCCCAGTCCATACGCCGCCTCGGTTCTTCCTCCACGGTGGCCGTCTCCGTCTCCGTCTCCGACTCGCTCCTCGCTTTGACTCTGGCTCGCAATGAATTCGCTTCTGAGGCCGCAGCTTCTGGGCCCTAGCCTGCCCACGCGCCGGGCCTCGCCGGAGCTGGCCCCCAGGCGGCTTGGCGCGGCGGCGTTGGGTGGTGGCGCGCGCAGATACCGACGTGGGGTGGCGATGGCGTCGGCGGCTCCCTCGTGGATGGAGGAGGCCGAGGTGGCGATGCGGGAGGAAGGTGGGCGGCGGAACCCATCGCTTTCAGACTCTTATCGGCCGGAGGGGATACCGCGGCCGAACGCGACGGTGCTCGAGGCGCAGGCGCGGGTGTGCACGGGGCCCGGGCAGACGCGCCCGCTCGGGGAGGAGCAAGCCATGAAGGTCCTCGACACCATCCTCCGATCCGGTGAGTGTACTCGGCTCCTGCTAGTCGTGGCCCCTGGCCTCTGATTTGTTTGCTGGATAAGAGTGCTTAGCTCTTTAGTGAGGGGTGTTCTGGATTCAGACTTGCTCCATCCATTTACCAAGTGAGAGCTTATAGTGGACTATATGTGGACTGACTTTCTCATTTGCCAACACTAATGCTGTATCTATCATAGCTCTAGAAATGTTGCGAGCTGCTTGTGAACCAGCTGTTCTTAGAAATGGAGTAGATGCATAATTAGAAGCTTGATTCAATCCTGATGATAGTGTCGGTTGTATTGCCTCGATCTTGATGCAATTTTATCATTACGTTATTTCAGACTGTTGACAGTGCCGATTGAACTTCAAGTATGTACTGTGTTAGATCATGTCACTGGGACGTTGGGTGATAGCAGCTTGGTATTTATGCTCTCAGCATTATCTTGATCTCGTCAAACTTGAATTTGGCATTTACAAACTCGTATTAGCAGCTCTTGATTGGTTCTTGATTATGCGTGCCCCGTAGCATGGCACTAACATGCAGTTCTTATCATGTATACTGTTTCGCATGTGAATATGCATTTTCCTTATGCACTGGACAAGCGTTCTGCTTATAAAGTTCAGTTGTTTTTATTTCGTTCTGTTTACCTTATAAAGTGAGAATTTAGCTGCAATTCGTTCCTGGTTTTGTGAGTTACTTTATTTAGACAACAATAACAATAAAAAACAACATGAGCTTCAAAAAATTGATTGGTTTTTATTTGATGGCATGCTTAGAGTATACTTTATTTATTTTCCTTGCCTTTCATGAGGATTTACATAGTATTTTGTTTGCAAAAACTTTGTGTAGGAATGGGAGAGCTCAAAGATGAACCAGTTTCCAATGCACAGCTGGGTGCATTCTTTGCTGGCATGACCATAAGAGCAAATTCTTTTCCAGAAGCCACCCAATGGAGTGAGGGCGAGCGACGTGCCATGACCCTATTCTGGCCACGCCTTGTGCAAGTTCTTCCTCCAGAGGTGAAGTTTATAGCTGACCCTGAAGGAACAATCATGGGTGCAAATGGTTTAACAGGACCTCGGTATGTTGGTCAAGGCACTGGAGAGATGAGACTTGTTGGTGCTTTGAGGGAGGTGCTGGCTGGTGGCCATTTAGGTTATGAGGAGGTTCAATGTGTTCTAAAGGATATTCTACCAATTGAATCGAACGCAAAGTTAACTGCGGTTAGTGAAGCACTGCTAGCAGCATTTTTGATTGGACAGAGGATGAATAGAGAAACTGATCGTGAGCTCAAAGCATACTGTCTGGCCTTTGATGATGAATTAGGTAACACCAACTGGATTTTTAGATTGATAGATAAATCAACAGTGTCATTAACAATAGCAATACCTTTATCAGGCCCTGCTCCAGTCGCTGACATCAAGTCCTTGACACACTATGGTGAACCCTATGATGGAAATACACGCTTTTTTAGGAGCACATTATTTGTTGCAGCTGTTCGAGCCTGCTATGGTGAGGCTTGCCTCCTCCATGGTGTTGAATGGATGCCACCCAAGGTCAGTAGTCTACTAAACATGTCCAGAACAACAAACAAATTACTTTTACTAATATTTATTACGTGGTGTATTTTCTGAAAAAGTTTTTTGTGGTTCGATGATAGATTTGTCTATCATTTACCTTTCAAAAACCATCTGTATTACTTAATGATCATGGTTTCCAGGGTGGCATAACAGAAGGCCAGATGCTTAAATTCATGGGTGCAAACACACACTTGTCTCCAACTCAGGCCAAAACACTGCTGGAGGTGTGTATGTATTAGGATTTCAGATTTCTGTGCCTACTGCCTTCTGCATAATTTTTCTTCAATCTTTCTTTTCACTGCTCACTGTATCTGATGACTTTCCTTTTGTTCCTTTTAAGGATGAGAACACTGGTTTTGCATATTTGAATCTCCAGGAAGCTTGCCCACCATTGTAAGTTTGTTATTTCCCTGGTACCTTTATGTCCAATGACCTGTCAGGGATTTCTTCTGTATTCCTGCAGATATTACTTTCAGGATGGCTCACTACTTTTCGTACTGGGAATTGCAAGAAAAATATTTGCAAATTCTATTTACTACCTTTTGTGTCGCTTCATGCTAGAATAAAGAATTTGCTACGATAAGAAAAGTTATAAGTGATGAACAATCATTTTTTGACCTAGTATTCTTTTTGTAGATACTCAATTATTGGGCTCAGGGAGCATATTAAGAAACGACCACCATTGGCTACGTCTGAGAAAGTTCAGCAATTTGTGAGAGTAAGTTGTTACCTATGGTGTCTTATAAGAACAGATAGTGTGAGAGCATTTCTGTGTTAACATTCTTTGTGCATATTTTTGCATCAAGTATGTGTTTAACATATGCATAACTCAAATGCTGATAAGTCCTCGTTGAACTACCGAGTTCCCTTTGATGATAAAACAGCTGGAAATTTTATAAGCGGTTTTCAAAGTAATATTTGAAGAGGATATTTGATACAAAAAATAATCATGGACTTTCTAGGATGAGTGAAGTTTTCCTGTGATAACAAAAACCCGTATCATTGAAGATACCGGACACAGATAATCCATATATTCTAATGCTTTCGTGGTGTTTGGATGCAAAGGGGTGAGTGGGACAGGGAATTGAGGTAGAATAAAAATGTGGTACGTTAGGGATAGATGCATATATATATATATATATATATATATATATATATATAGTAGGTTAGGCATAGATATGTATATCCAGTGGTTACGACAATGGGCAACCTTGTCAAACTCCTGTTTCCCTTTATCCAAATTCCAAACACCAACTTTGTGGGAGTGCCTGTTGGTTCAAATGGTACATGATTCACTTAAAATATCACTGTTCACTTTGAAAAAGATTGTTGGTCTTATTTTTATTACCAGGCACGAGGAAGAGAATCAATGGTTGCAGGATTTTATCATGAAGGGTATGAAGATCCATTGCTTATGCTTATGAGAAGGAGAACCGTTCATGCCGGATTAGTTGTAAAGGTATGTTTTAATGGTTAAAATTTGGTGCCCCTTTACTTTCTGTTAGAATTGGCCTTCTTGAATTAAAATCATGGAGTATGTTGTTTCAGTCATGGAACCAATACGGCATGTCATTGAAATGCAAACCTAATAGTCAAACATGTTATCTTCTCAACTTATACCCCTGCTAAGACAAAATGTATGGTTTTCATGTAGGGCGAGGAAGGTGCACTTTCCATGACGACCAAGGAAAGATCAGCTCATGCATCAAAAGGCCTTCCGGTGAACCATTGTTCAGGGTTCCGGACTCCAAGCAGCACAAACTTCTCTGAAACTGACGGTACTTGAACATCTACTTATTTTATGGATTATGAATAGCCTTCATAAAGGTGACTGAGCACGAACTGGATGATAGGCTGTTAACCCTTTTCCAGTGCAGGTGTTCTGTTAATGCAGTGATAATTACAGCTGAAGTTATAATCTGTATATCTTGCTTTGAATGCCCAAGGGCTAAATGGTTGTAGTCATAAATATTTCAGGTGTCTCAAGGGAGAGCTTCAGGGTCGTTGTGAATGCTCAGGAACTTGGTTTCGAATCCACTGAAACACCAAGAACTGATAGATCAGTAAGGCTCTTTGTTCCTGGCAGTGCGTGCTTATACAGTCAACTGTACTAGTACCTAATGTTTTCCTTTGTCACTGCCACTCAGAATTATTGGCCGGAATGCATTTTCATTTAACACATATATTTCACTTACTATATCTCGTCTCTGAATCAGATCCTGAAAAACTTGGAGCTGGGTTTGGCAGCACTAGGCGGGGAGAAAGGTGCAGCCTATGACCGAATAGTTCTAAACGCAGCTATGGTTGACCACTTATTAGGCTGCAGCGGTGCTGAGGATATCAATGCTGCGCTCGAGCGGGCAAGAGAGGCTGTTGACAGTGGTAAAGCTCTCAGCAGGCTCATGAGCTACATCAAAATCTCACATAAAGTTTCGTAATAGACCGGGGCAGTGGCTGGACGTTTTTTTTTTCCTGAAGCATGGTTGAATCCCGGGGCGCCTTCACAACATATAGAAAAGCTGGTGTATCAATATTCGATTCTGCCTTTTAAGGGCTTGTCAATAAATCAGTTAAAAGAGCAATAGCCTGTGTTTGATTATAAGCTTAACCACAGTAAAAAGTCCTAAGCGAAGTTGATGTTGTACAATCCAAACTATAGGATCTGTATAAATATACTTTAATCTTTTTTTTGAAGCAATGAACAATTCATTTTTGTAATTAAATACTCTTGAGTTTGAATTGACCATATGAAATTGAGGGTTTTTTTTTTTTTGTCATTCGAGAAACAGGTGGCACTTTTTTTTTTTTTGCCATGAGGAACAGGTCACATTTATGAAACCAAAAAAGGAAAATAGAGAACTCTTTCTTTTTTTTCAGAGTGTGCCGATGCAAGGACTAGTAGGCAGTAGCGATATGGTTCGATGACATCGGTTTCCTTCGCGCCGCCCGCCGCTGCAAGGCTGCGTCGCTGCGATGCCGCGCCGATTGAGAAGAGCGTGGGAGGCAGCCGCCATCCCCCCTCTGGCAATCTCGGTAGTGAGAGGAGCGTGGGAGGCGGCCGTCGACACGGAGGGCATCATGTAGGCGATTGAGGCGAGCGGGGAGGACGTGCAGAAAGCGCCGCCACGAGCCTCCCGCCCGCCGCGCACCCATGCCCGCCACCTGCTCGGCACTGGAGGCGGAACATTGCGCAGCGCGGGCGCGGCAGTGGCCTGGCGGAGGATTCCGCACTTCGCAGTGTGGGCGCGGGATGGATTTGCTCAGGACGCGGTGCTGAATTGATCGAACTCGTTCGGATGTCAGACTGAGGCACAGAGTCAAAGAGAGCTCTGCCTTCTTCAGTCTTCACGTCACTACAGGTTCAGCCATCTCCTTGGCTTAATTTTTTTACAACAATTTGGAGAGTTGGTTGAATACAACGAGTCGATGCCGCTTGCTGCCAGGATTTTGATGACGTGCTTTCATATTGTTTCTCCATTTTATTTGCGTATTTCAGATACCAGTATGTGCTTAGCATATTCTGATTGGCGTTGCAATATTGTAGTATTTTTCTTTAGCTAAGGTTGTGTCAGAACCTGAGTAAGACACCATAACATTGCTTTTTATTTGTGAGAAAAATTCCAAATACATTGCACGATAACAAGAGAAAGACGTAAATACCAACGAACAAAAACAATCCATCATCTGTACATTATCCGATTCTATCAAACATACCACGAAAGAATTACATGTTCCATGGACAGTTGGAAAATTGATTTTACACACTGCCAATATATATACAAGTGTCCTCAACATCACAGCATTCCAATGTGACGGATGTGAAGAGAAGCTTCACTGATCCGGCTGCTACATTCTACTACTTAAAAAGTAACTTACAATTCCCTCAAAAAAAAGTAACTTACAAAATACACACACAGTACTATAATGTACAAGTTCTAAGGTGAACGTAGTTTTATGCCTTTGGTGATTTTGGTTTTGTGTGCCCAGGCTTACCCGTGATTGCCTTCTTAACTTTTGCTAGTTGGTGTTTTACCTTTGATCCAACGCCAGACAACAGATTCTGTTTCTTATGCACTGCTTTCTCTCCTGTTACGTGTGCTTCAGTTTTTATTTCTTCATCAGTGAAACTCTTTATTTTCTCTTCATCCTTTGTCTTCCCTTCATAGGTCTTCTGTTCTGAGATATTCGACTCATCAGCCTTTGGACTTTGTTCCTCATCAGTGCTGCATTCTGGATTTGCTGTGTCCACAAAACTTTGTTCAGGTTCACGAACATCTTTGGGTGAAAACACATTGAAATCACGTTCCTGGACCTTTGAATCTGATAATTTTTGCTCGTCATTGGCTTTTATCTTCACTGTTTCAGTATGGCTTTGGACTGTTTGATGTACATCCTCTTGTTTGACCTCAATCTCTTTTTTTACCAAAAATTGTTGGTCTTCTTCATGACATTCTTTAGGAGATTTTTCCTCAGTATCGTTTCCCTGTTTCTCCTGAATATTGGATTCTTCTAGTTTTTCCGACTCCGTCTCATTTTTTATGTCAGCAGCTTCCTGCTTATCTTGGTTTACCTGCATATTTGGACCATCTGCCTGAATTTCTACAGATGTTTGAATGTTATTCCCTTCTTTAACTGATAAATTAGAATCTTCTTTCTTGTCCATGAATGTTGAGCTTGAACCTGCCAAAATGTCCTTTTCATGACCCAAAATTATCTCTGTGTCATTAACTTGCTGGGCGATTTGAGGTTCCTGCTCATTGGATGTTGTTTCAGGGCCTATGCTTTTCTGTGGATTGTCATTTGAAATTTCTACATGTTCTTCAGCAACGTCACCTGTGGCTGTGATTGTAGGCTGCTTCTTTTCTGTTTTGTCTTCTTCACTTTCCACTTGAATGTCAGGAATACTTATGGCTCCAATGCTGGAAGATTCAATGATCTTGTCTTGTATTTCACAGACGGGGTCTGGACTGGGCAAACTTTTTGCATCAGTCATACCTGAATCTGTCAACAGGAGTGTTTGCTCAGACACTGAATTAACACTTCTAGCTTCATTTAAACATTCAGGCAGGAGTCCTGTTTCTCCTTCTCCTGGAGTGTCCTCTTCAGAAATCTTTGTGTTTTTAAAGTCATCTAAGTTGTTCTTTAAGCTTCGAATTTGATTTTGTGTTGCCGCCTCCGTGTTTTCCTGACAGACAGTATCAATTTCCCTATCATCATGTATAATGCTTGGAATTGCAAGATCTTTAGCTTCAATTTTTGCAAATGCTTCAGCTGGTTCTTCTGATAAGATTTCATTAGAAATTCCATCCTGCATTTTATCTTGGTATGATGGCAATTCCAAATGATGAGAGTTCTTATTGAATTCCGCATCAGTTTCTAATGATGTTTCTGTGCCCATCTTGAGATCATGACTTTGTTCTTCGACCACTTCATATTTTTCTTCAGAACATTTGACATCCTTCTGTTCTTGTTCGACAGTGAGCTTGCCTTCCATGTTATTTTCTGTTGTAGGCAACACCAATCTTTTTTCTTGTTTAGGAATGATCGAACAGCTGTTGTCATCTCTGGTTTCCTCTTGCTTTGTTTCAGCCTCAGGTTCTGAATGTCCATTTGCATCACTATTCTCTTTTCCCAATATCAGATTCATCAGAAAATTGGAGACAGGCAAATCTTGTTCAACTTCTTTCTGATCATCACCAAAGTCTGGTTCACGCATGTCCTTTTCGTCCTGTTTTTTGTGTATTTGATCATCTTGTTCTTCTGGTTCAATGGGGAGTGGTTTCTCTGACACAGAGATCTGTTGTTTTGGGGTGTTTTCATCCATTGTAGGATGCTCAGGAGCAGCAAGCTTATGCTCTTCCATATCCTCGTTCATACTTTCTTCATTTGATTCTGTAACTACTGATGAAACATCAAGATTCCTTCTGGTGTCGTCAAAGGTTTTAAGACTTTCGTCAGACAGTCCTCCCTCTACTTCAGTAACCTGAATAGATAAGTGAAATTAGCTTAGTAATGTTGATTATAAGAACAATTATCAAGTTCTAGTTTACTGACCTTATCACAGATCTCCTCATTGAATGTTACTGTTTCAGGGACTGATGTATTGCTTGCTTCTGTTTTCTCACACAACACAGTTTCATTAGCTTTGTCAAATGTATTTCCTTCTGTTTCAAGCTGCAGAACGTCATCTGCAGATTCAGTTTCATGCTTTGTTAAGGCATTGCTTGTAGATAATTGGTCATCATTGCTTGTGTCAACATTTGATGTATCAACTTTTTGTTGCGTAGCTTCCATTTCTGCAGCATTGTCCTCTATAGATTCCAATTTTTCATCTTCAACCTGATTCTGGGAAAAATGTTCATAAGACTTCACCCAGAGCAGGCTTGCCAAGAAAACTTGGTGGGATGAATTTTAAGGCTAATAAGCATGGAAATTGCTAGGTGTATTAGTACTGACCTTGTGATGAATGCTCAAGTCCTGCTCAACATTGTTTTGTTCGGATGTTTCTACAACAGGTTTATAAATGGAACTGAATCCCTTGTTCTCCCCTATCTCTTCAGTTTCTCTGGGCTGTACAGTTGTGTTGTGAACTGTATCATCAATTTTGGTATCCACATTGTATGGTTCATTGGAATGCAGTTGAGACATATCTTCCACTTCAGCTTTGGTGTGAGATTCAACATGATGAACACCTTTAGTTTCATCTTGCATTTCTTTATTTTCTTGCATTCCAGTAACTATCTCTTTCTCCAGTTCTTGAATAGCAGGTAGATCATCATTAACCTTATTAGTGCATTCTTTATCCTTGTGCCCACCGGATCCAACATTGTAAGGAACAGCTGTAGGATCCTGCCGAATAATAGCTCATCGCTCAGATCATACATTAAAACTTCTATCTGGTTGATACCGTATTAAAGGGGTGCTAAAGTTGGGAAGTGTGAATATTTGCTTAGAGATGAACTTTCAGTGAAACTGTATGGGGTGATTCAGTGAAGAACAATTTTCTACAAACTGTGAATTTAACCTGCATTATCTTTAATTTTTTATGTTATTTCTTATTAGTTTATCTGTATACCAATTTTGATATTAAAAAAACAAGAAGTATCTTCTGATTTTGCAGCAGTTATGTATTGAAGAGATTCATTCCTTAGAAACGTTCATTACCAAGAGTAATATGTAGTCAACTATACCTTACAACTTACATTCTCTAGGATATGGTCCTTTGAAGGAGATGTGTGTGATATGTCTTGAACACATGATGCCAAACTTTGTTCAAGCTGCAGGTGGAAAGCATTTCAGCATTTCAATATTTCAGTACAAGCAGCTGGAGGCTTATGACAAAAAATAACTGCTTTGTTCTTTTCTTAGTAAATTTCCAGATAGGTTTGACAATGCATCCTTGAGATATCTATTGGTTTATTCTGAAATAAGCACTCCCTTCTTTATTATATGTCTACTTAATAGTGATCTGATGTAACTAGTAATTCGTTGTTCCAAGAATAGTAATGATACTGCCAGATACTGATAGTAAAGAGGTCCTGGCTCATTGTATATCAGATTTTTCTAATGCTTTACCTACATTTCTAGCAGATTAAACTTATGGAATCTAACATAGATGTGATGAATAAAACAATACTATATTTAATTTTAAAAATGCTAAACTGACCTCTTCATTTGTAATTTCATCAGTTGTTTCATCCTGTCTAGTAGAATCCATTGGTTCTATGTTATCCTTTCCCGTATTCTCCTGGTCTTCTTGTTTCTCCATTTTAGCATCAGTGTCTGAGGTCTTGGTACTGTTAGGCCTATTTTCGTCTTCAACCCCTTTATCCGTTCCTGTGATGTCTTCGACTGGGGTATCTGTAATGCTTGGGCTGGAGTCCTCTGATGTACGTAGGGATTGTCCAGGCTGCAAATGTTTATTAAATAGAAAAAAAAATTATTTTTCAAGTGTTTTTTTTTATTAAAAAGAGTGCAACGAGTAACACATATCAATGAGTCATCTACCTGTAACATATCAGTTTCTCTTGTCCTGTTTGTGGTTCCATTATCAGTATTCTTGGATTCCACAAGTGGCTCATTGCTGCCATCATCGCTCTCGTCTTTGTGTTTCTGTTCATCTGCCGGAAGCTGTTCTTTCTGGGTTTCAACTTCCTCATCTTCTTTGTGTCGTTCATCCAAGCCAACCTTTTGCACATCCTCATCCTCCACTGATGACTCACAAGTTTGCGGACGATGTTCTACATCACCAGCTTGCCTGTGATCATTAGTTTGCTCACCACTTTTCGTTGTTTCATCTTCCTCTGTAACATTTTGTGATGCCTGGGCATCATTTCCAATCAAAGCGTGGGATGTTTCTGTAGTGCCTCTTTCTGTGACAGGTTCTGTATTGATATCTTTATCTTGAACATGAGCTATGTTCTCACCATGATGCTCACTTGTCTTTTGGCTTGAATTGTGTTCAATTTCAGCTTTTTTACCTCCTTTGATTTTGTCAGTACCGTTTGAACTCTCTATTGTATCTTCACCAGAATTTTGAATAACATCTTCATCTGCCGAGTTCTTGCTTTTCTTAGTTGTAGGAATAGTTTCACCCAAATGAAATGCATCCTCCTGTACACAGTGCAACAGTAAGTTTTCTACTAGACCAGAATTCCAAAGGAGAAGTGGCATATATATTTTCTTTTGGTTAGTTTTCAGTTTACAACTTAGACTGTACAGTTTTTTTTCCCTCTCGTCATGGCTACTTATATTGTTCAGTCAACTGTATGACATTGAGCTTGTGTATTCTCAAACGTTGGTGGTGATTTTTAGTAGACGCCTTTAGCAATGTCACATCAAAAGCTAAATTTCTAGTTAAAAAAAAGTTAATTTCATTTTTACTAGTATTTGATGTTTTAAACAAGACAAGATAAGCACTACACACTACATATATCTTGTAATTATGTAGCATTATTCTATAACACATATACCTTCGGTTCAGCTGATGTATGTATTTCCTCTTTCATTCCACGATCCAACATTGCATTCTCAGTCTCATTTCCCAAGTTTTCTTCATGTGATTCTGCAGGATGCTCTTGTGGTGCTATTTCATTATCTGTTGGAGATGGATCCACTGAAGTAGCAACCTCTGCTTGTTCACAAGAGATATCTCCATCATTGATGCCTTCAATACTCCTCGTTTCTTTCGTTTCGAAGTCATCCAGGTGCTGAATATCATAAGTTGGCTCAGCTGTTGCTGTATTACTTTCTGAAGCTAATTTATCTAATGCATCAGGTTGGTTTGTATGAAAATCTTCTTTAGCTTCATTAGCACTAATATCCTTGACTTCTTCAACTGACTTTTGTTCATGCTCTTGTTCCATACTAACAGGTGGATCAATTTCATCTTCAACAATGCCTACTGTACCTGTATCTTCAAGAGTAATGATTTTTTGGTCTGAGGTCTCTTCTTCATTTAAAATCTTACTGTCTTCACTGTCTCTGGATGACTCTACCTGCTCTGCTGGGTGGACACAACAATCTGGATCAGTTCTCAGTTCACTCCTTTCCTCAGGTGCATTATCAGAAGTGCTAATGTTACGTTGCTCTAAGACTGGTTCAGCTTCCATTGCTTCATTGTCTTTGAGTTCTGGTTTTTCATCATGCACCTGATGATCATCAACATTTGGCTTCTTGTCTTCTGTTGGCTCCTCAAGAGTAGAAACTTTGTGTTGATGGTAATCTTCAGTTTCTGTGGCTTCGGTGCCTCTGGTTTGTTCTATTGAACCCATGTCTTGAACTTCTTGGACATCAGAAGTTTCAAATGATTTTGGTTCATGCTTTTGTTCCATACCAACAGGTAAGTCAATTTCATCTTTAACAGTGTCTTCTGTAGCTGTATCTTCAAGGGTGATGATTGTTTGGTCTGAGGTCTCTTCTTCCTTTAAATGCTTGCTTTCTTCACTGTCTTTGGATGATTCTACCTGTTGTGCTGGTGCATTATCAGGAGTGCTAATGTTACTTTGCTCTAAGACTGGTTCAGCCTCCATTGCTTCATTGTCTTTGAGTTCTGCTGGTTCTTCCTCATGCACCTGATGATCATCAACATTTGGCTTGTTGTCTACTGCTGACTCCTCAAGAGTAGAAACTCTATGTTGCTGGTGATCTTCAGTTTCCATGGCTTCGACACCTTTAGTTTGTTCTTTTGAACCCAGTTCTTGAACTTCTTGGACATCAGAAGTTTCAAGTGATTTTGGTTCATGCTCCTGTTCCATATCAACAGGTGGGTTAATTTCATCTTGAACAATGTCTTCTGTAGTTGTATCTTCAAGGGTTACAATTTCTTTATCTGAGGTCTCTTCATTTAAACGTTTACTTTCTTCACTGTCTTTGGATGATTCTACCTGTTGTGCTGGTGCATTATCAGGAGTGTTGATGTTACTTTGCTCTAAGACTGGCTCAGCCTCCATTGGTTCATTGTCTTTGAGTTCTGCTGGTTTTTCCTCATGCACCTGATTATCAGCAACATTTGGATTGTTGTCTACTGCTGACTCCTCAAGAGTAGAAACTATGTATTGCTGGTGATCTTCAATTTCCGTGGCTTCGACACCTCTGGTTTGTTCTATTGAACCCAGTTCTTGAACTTCTTGGACGTCAGAAGTTTCAAGTGATTTTGGTTCATGCTCTTTTTCCATGCCAGCAGGTGGGTTAATTTCATCTTGAACAATGCCTTCTGTAGCTGTATCTTCAAGGGTGACGATTTTTTGGTCTGAGGTGTCTTGTTCCTTTAAATGTTTACTTTCTTCACTGTCTTTGGATGATTCTACCTGTTGTGCTTGTTGGACACAACAATCTGGATCAGTTCCCAGTTCACTCCTTTCCTCACGTGCATTATAAGGAGTGCTAATGTTACTTTGCTCAAAGACTGGTTCATCTTCCATTGCCTCATTGTCTAGTTTTTCCTCATGCACCTGATGATCATCAACATTTGGCTTCTTGTTTACTGCTGTCTCCTCAAGGGTAGAAACTCTGTGTTGCTGGTGGTCTTCAGTTTCCATGGCTTCGATGCCTATGGTTTGTTCTGTTGAACCCAGCTCTTGATCATCAGAAGTTGGCTCAAATCCTGGTAATTTATTTTCTTGATCTGCTTCTCCTGTAGTAGGAAAACTATCCAGATTGGAGATTTTATCAGTTTGGGCATCTTCGCAGTCCTTGATTCCTTGAGCTATGACATTCTGCAATGTTGTCTCACAAGCTGGTTCTGCCATTGCCATTTTGTTTTCTGGAGGAATAAGCTTGTCTGAAGGAGAAGAAACAATTTGTTGGGTTTCCCTCGGCTTTTCTGTGGTGTCAGTGCACTTATCTTCAACTGATTCTTGCTCAAGGACTGGCTGGATATCAGCATGTGGAGTAATTGCTGTTAAAATATCATTTTCAGTCACGTCTCTTATGCTTGCAACAGGACTCTCATGAGGGATTGCTTCAATCTCCACGGTTTCCTTTTCCATCCTTTCTGCTGGCAGTTCACTAGGTGTGATATTATCTTCTGTTCCAACTGGTTCAGTGTTCTTGGCTTCTTCTAGTTCTGGTTCCTGCACTGGTGACATATCAGCAATTGTCTCTGTTTCTACATTTTCTTCCTTAGCTACCTCACCAGAAAGGGCACCATGGCCTTTCACATTTTCAGTGTCCTCCATTACTTCTGCTGATAGTACATTCTCTGCTTGAGTTTCAGAATTTGGCTCTGTTACTGTTACATCATCTTGTGAAGTGGGCCCCTCATAACTAAAAATTATGCTAGATGAGGCAATCTCTTGAGATTTATTAGTTTTTATTTCATCGAGTTCTGCTGATTCTGGATCCTCGGATTGCTGATGCCCATCAATTGATTCAATGGTTACAGTATCTTCTTTTGCTATTTCTTCAGGGACAGACTTCTCAGAGGGAGAGATAATGCTTTGCTGGGAGATATCTTGAGGTTTACTGGCTTCAATATCATTCATTTTTTTTACTGATTCTGGTTCCAGTGTTTGTGGCTCACTTGATGTGATAGTTTCTTCTGTTGTTTTCTCTTCTGGATGATCACTATTGAATTGATGAGGGGTTACTTGCACTTCGGTGGTTTCAATGTTTCTCATGCCTCCTGATTCCATGACGTGCAACTCACTTGTCATAGGATTATTTTCTTGAATTTTCTTGTGAAAGACGGTGGCACTTATTTTGGGGGATGATTCATTCACTTGCACAAGTTTGTTGACCTTCATTTCTTCTGATTCCAGCTCCTCTGGCTGTATTTCAGAAGTGGGCTCACTTTCAGGGGCATTGTTTTCTTGAGTTGACTTCCCAGCAGAATTCATGCTGTTTTGGTCGAGTATTTCTCTAGTTTTTTCTGAAGATTCAGTGGTGTTTACTTCTTTAGAGTCAGAAGTTGCTTCACTTTCTGTTACATAATCTTGTGGAGAAGGTTCTTCAGAAACACTTGCCTTGCTTTCCCCGGTGACTGATTCAGTTGTTGTGGCTTCAATTTCATTTTTTTCTAATGCTGACCCCGTGTGCTTCTTCTCACTCACTGGCATGTCATCTCCTTGAGCTGAATTATCGAGTAGAGAAAAATGTCTTTGATCAGAATCTTCCTCTGTCTCAACAGGTTCTGTGCTCTTTGTGACTTCTGATTCTATCCCTGGCATATTCTTTTCTTTGTTTGCCTCATCAACAGTTGCCACATTAGTGACTTCAGCAATATTCTCAGCAACCTTATCCATGATTGCTTCTGTCGACCCTACATTATCAACTTCTTGACTAGCGGTGGTTGATCCTCTTGCTGTTACACCATGTTCCACCTTCTCCTCAGAACTAGGTACAGTTTTTACATTGTGAGTTTCAGCACTTTCAGTGTTATTTGTTTCAACTGAATCCTGTTCCGTGGTTGCTACATGATATTCCGGAGTAGCTTCCTCAAAAGCAATATATTTTTCTTGCATTGCTGCCTCAGTATCAACTGCATCAGCATCTTTCATTTCTTCTAATGATTTCTTGTTCTGCACTTGAATATCTACAGGTGGCTCAGAAGTTGTATGTTCTGAAGTTGTGTCATCAGAAGCTGCCATGCTGCTCTGTTGGGAAGTTTGCTCCCTTTTTTCATATGCAAGACCATTAGTATCTTCAGAAGGTTCTTGATGAAGCACTTCTTGAGCATCTGTCGTTGACTCATCAGCATGCTCAGATTTAGGCATCTCTTTCGACACACCACTTTCCTCACATTTAGGTATGTCTTCCTGCACCGCATCTGCATCCGTGGCACCAGCTTGTTTACTCTGTTGATCTTCTTTGACCACCACTTCTGTGTGTTTATCAGTATAAGTATCTTCTGGAAACCTCTCTCTATGATCGAGATGAACGGCACCGTCTCCTGTAGCCACTTCATCTGTTTTTGTGCTTCCATCAACAGTATCTAGAATGGCATTAGAAACATGCAGATTGGGATAGAGAGGACTTTGGACTTCAGCACTTGCTTCAGTTACAACCTCAGCATTGGGGATACTTTCCATGCTTGCAGGTTGTGTGTCCTCGGTTGCTTTTGCTGGGTCCATAATATGGTCTAGCTGATGCTGATCAACAACTAGTTTACTTTGATCAATATCACTGTTAGTTTTCAATGTGTCTGGCACTGGTTCCTTGTCTTCGTTCTCATGCTTCAAAAGGCTGCTATCTTCTGTTGTGGTCTCTCCATGATTTAAATAATCATTCACTTCTTTGTTGATTTTGTTGTTCTGATCTGTACTTTCCCCACCTAATGCAGCTTCTACCTGCTCACGATCTTTTTTACTGTCTCCCTGCAGCTGCTCATTTGAAATCTTGTTTTCTTCGTCCATATGGCCATTCAGAGAAGATGATGTGCCATTTGGGTTATGTTCTAGAGGAAGTTTGATTTCGGAGGGTGCATCAACTAAAACTTGATCCTCCGGAATCTTCAATGTTCCTTCAGTTGAATCAATGGTTTCTGCCACGTTCTTGATCTCCATTGATGAAAGCTTGCTGTCCAGGCGTGTTTGCATATGGAATGGCTCTAAATCCACGTCTTCCACTTGAACCTCCTGGATAAATTACAGGTAAATCCAGCATTAAAAGGTGCATTTTGTGTAGGCCTGCATTGGTATAATTATATCCAGAATTAAAAGAAATAACTTGCTAGCATAGATATTCACTATTTGTATACCTTAGGATGTATGTTTGTATGTGTTAGGTTGTATGTTTCCTATAAAGAAAACTGATGATCAATACATTCACTGTTCCTTGATTTTCTTTTTACAGTTGAATGTATTGTCAACTGAAAGGATAGTACTCTATCACTGTAAAAGTGAAAGGATACTATCCTACATGACAGCAACCATTTCTCCTTATCAACTGTGTTTTACTAGTAATGGAACTGTATGGCACATGTAGGTTAATTGCATGTAAGAGTTTCCATTTCATGGTCCTATCTACAGCAAATGGTCAACAAAGAATACATTGAATTGTTAAATAGTACATTAATACAACAATATCATATGTCAATGCAGGTGACAGAATACTGAAGTCTTAGCTTAAATTTTGATTCATAAATTGCCAAATTGGCATTTGTGCATCTTAACTTGTGAAGGTTTGCCTCTCTAAGAGCCCAGGTTAATTCTTACATAAAAGAGTAACTTAGTCAGCATACTGAATTTTCCTGTTAAATAGATCAATGCTACAATTATATGCTTTTGCAGATTATGCAACCATTTTTCATTTCATGCCATTTTTTTCATAAACACAAGCTGATTCACGCTCAATGTAAATCACTATTAAGTTGTTTTCCATATTAAACCGGTCACCATCTATATTGTCACAAGAGTTGTTAAACCTATCTATCCTTATGGTTAACAACTATTTCATCTGGACATGTGGAAATATTTGAAGAAAGAAAACGTTCTATTATTGTTTAGTCAACTATTTTCTCTTTATCGAGAGAAGCAAGATACCAAGTTCAGGGAAGCATTACTAGGTCAGGAACAAGGAGCAGTAAAACATTGTATTAGTCATGTCAAAACAAAGAACATGATTAGGATTTAAAAGGTAGGCATCTTGATTCAGTTTGTTATCAATCATGGAGGACATGATTACTCTTATGATATGCACTCCATTTTGCTACTTTTTATGGGAAAAAAAACTTTTCTTCTGGAGATTGTTTATCTAGACAATAAAAGGTTGAGCACAGTGCCATTTCACCGTACACAGCTTAACATGAACAATTCTTCATGATATTGAAAACGAGACTAATACATAAAACTTTCGAGTGTAAATAAGATAACCATAATGATCTTCCTTGCAAACTGACCAAAATCAACTGAAACTTTTAGAAATATGTTTCTCAGTTTGCAGCTGACAGACAATGAAGCTGTCTTGACATAGCTTTGCACCCATACTAGGGAATGTATCCATGCATGCCGAAAAACAGAAGCTAACTGCTGCAGTAGTTCAGAAGCTAAGAGGAGTCATTTCTTACCTTCCCGTCTGCTGCTTCTCAGGCTTCCTCTTCTGTTGCCATTGCTCCAGATCAAGATGGGAAGACGAAAGAAAGAAGGAAAGAAAGAAAAAAAGAAAGAAAGGAAGGAAGGAAGAAAGAAAGGCAGAGAGGCTTGTTCCTGAAAAAAGGCTTGTGGGCGCTTGAAAAGCTGGTGATCTTTATACCGTCCTTTCCTCTGCCAAGTTTTTCTATTGCTGGGGAGCAGTTAGGATGCAATGACAGTACTCTTGACAGGGAGTTGGCACTTGCTTAAGCACAATCTAGAGTAAATGGAAGAAATTTATCCCCAAAATGGCAGATCAATGAACATGGAAACTTAGCATTAGGTGCCAAAATGCCAACTGGTGCATGAGAGCACATGGTTTGTGGCGGCTGGACCAGTGTGTTTGCATTCTTGCATTGCCGGACCCACAGAACCTTTCCTGTGCGAAATTATTGGAACGATAATTGCTGAGTATTATCTCCTTTTTTACCTTCCTGAGTGCATCTCATAAGAAAAGTTTAGCTTATGGTGTAAACATAGTGTTATGTGAGTTTTCTTTTTTTGTTGTTTCGCTTTACATATAACAGTACATGATTGGTCTTTATAGGTCCCTTATAGTTCAAATTTTCTCCTAGTGGTTAGGTCAACCTCATATGTTTTAGTCACTTTCAACTATTTATGGAATGGTTGTGTCATCTTACATCACAATACACTTGGAATGCAAGGAATGACAGATTATCCCATGTTTATGTTGAGTAAAAAGCAGAACAGTATGGAAAAGGAAACATGTAGAGGTTTTTCCTTTCTGATAATTGTCTTTTTTTCAGTTTCATCTACTGAAGTATTTATGCTAGTTAATGTATCATTGTTTTCTATACCTTTCCTCGTTAATACTAAGTGAAGTAATTATTCTGGTTTTGGTAATTGCATGACCAGCAACCTATCTTTTACTTTAGCCAATCATTGTTCCAGTATTCACAGATATGAAAGTTTTTAACACCTGGTGAAATTGCTGATGTCTGAAGATTGCAGGACACAAGGGCAGTGAGAGAAGAAGCATAACCCAGAATATTCAATCCAGCCCAGTGACTGCTGATGACAGTGATCTGCAGCAAAAGAATTCCACATGATCAACTGCTCTGGACAAGGAAAATACCAAGTTGGCCATCCCCAAGTGCCATGCTGGATCCGTCTCACCCAGTCGAAATTCCTTCAGGAAAAACAAGTCCACCGCCTGGCCTGATCCGTCACCTGCTATGGATGATGAAAGACGAGGGCAGATAATGCTAAGCATTGTATTGTTGCTATTATCCTAGCACATCAGGGCGCCGAAAGAGCGAAATTAATTGCACCATAGATTACATGTATGATTTTCAAGCAGCCCCTGTTGGCGCTGTCAGATCTGAGTCAGCTTCGTACATTGATTCTATCCCTTTTTGTTAAAATTGAGAAGTTGATGTTTTGTTTCCTAGGTAACTTTTTGCTTTTGCTACTTGGATAAACCATACAATCGTCTCTTGTGATCCTGCAAATCGATAAGCATAACACCATACTTCTTTTTTGTATTTGTAATTTCCTTTTAATAGTGGTAAATGTCACCACATATAGTTTGTGGCCCACAAAAATGCCATCCTCGATTGTATCGCAAGTTTTCTTTTTGTATATGTTATACACGAGAATTTGTTTTTCAGTTGATCTTGGATTCAAATGCCTCGTGCCATCCTCTGCAATGCATATTTCTAGTTTTCATGCTAACACACAGTTTGTCTGTGATACTTTGCCTAAAAAAAGAGTCTGATTCCACTTTTTTTTTACTGTATAAGGTCCACAAGCCAATTTATACATATGGATATGATATATCTAACGTTTTTTTACTGTATAAAGGTCCACAAGCCAATTTATACATATGGACATGATATATCTAAAATGTCCCTTTTCCATACATTATTCTATGTGGCACAAAGGGAAAGAAAAAGGAAAATGACGGATAAGAAAAGAGAGAAGGAATCTTCTCAACGTAAAGGGTGGGTGCCTAATTTTCCGTTGATGACATCAACAAGAGTCGAATATGACCCTCGGATTGGACAGGAACGCCCCAGCAGCACCAATCTTAGCACCGGCCATGCTAAAGCCATCTTGTCATGTTCCGCCGCCAAAGTCATAACCACCTAAATTTTTTTCGAATAGTTTCGTCATTGTTTCGTGACAATTTTAGCCCGCCCGGGAATGTGAGAACGATATATACTGAAGTCCGTACGCCACATAAAGTAGAGATGGCGAGAGCATCTTCTCTCATAGTCAAGTTCAGTGTGGATGCAATGACACTTCTCTACAATCTATTAATTAAGGTACGATCATCCACTTCGTGTCCGTAAAGTTAGAGATTGAATTCAAATCAGTTTCGTACCTTTTATATCAAGTATCGAATTTCAAAAATCATAACTTCAATATTCGGAGCTCAAATGAGGCATACTAGGACTCTATATTGTAGCTCCCAAAAAGTTATACAACTTTGGTATTCAATAGAAGTCCATATCCTGCAGTTTTAGTTTCCAAATATACGATACAAAAAAATTTGTTATGATTCGGACTCCTCTACGCAGGTCTCTGTGCGGAACCCATATCTCTTAGCTCGTTAGTCCAAATAATATGATACATATATGTTTCAAAAAGGTATCGACGAGATCTACAATTTTTGTATTTTAACTTTTTCTATTAGAGTAAGTCTTTAATTTCAAAATCGTGTTGCAATATAATACAATTTCTGGACTCTATGAATTAATTTTTTCCTTTCGGATAAATCTTCTAGAATATGGTAAAAAATATGATAAAATTATTAATTTTAACATATAAAATAGTATATTAAGAAACACCAACAGTAATATAAATATAATTTTTGATATAAAAAATATCAATAGTATATATTTAATAATTATATTATATAAATAATTTATATTTAAATTATAATAAGTGTTTTATTTTTTTAAGTCCGTAGTAACGCACGGACACTTTGCTAGTTTCTACTAATATTAAGTGATATCACAAAATACGAGGACACTCTAGGCCTGTCGAGTTTATACAACGCTGGAAATTTCATGTATTTGTTCCTTGTTGAATCGTGGTTATTGAACATTTTCTTTTTTAAAATTTTAAAAAAAGGAAATCGAAGTGCCTGTACCGTGTACGCATGTAACACATAGTTCAGTAGATTCCAAGTGATGGAACCAAAGCTCAACAGCTACATGGATTGTTGGCAGGCTGGTGATGGCGATGCTAATGATCGTTACCGCTATAGCAGCCAACAAAGTTGTCGACTACACAGCTACTACTACTACAGTTCATCCATGTGTATGCTTACCATGTGGCAAGAACGCTTGATCTCTATTGTTCTGCTTCCTGACAGATAACCTTGTTATCTTTGTTGATTAATTGATCGATCGAAAATGGTTATGTCATCTCTTTCGTTCTTGATTTCTTACTCCAATATAGTATATTGCATGGTTTTATGTGGAACTTGTGATCATCACTACGAAAAAGTGAAAGTAGCTGGTTTGCCGTTAGCAGCGTCTTCAAGATACAGTACTAAACTAGCTGCCGTGGCCAAGTTAGCTGATCTCGAGCAAATTAGCTGATCTGCATATATAAAATCAGACACATTAGCTGACGTTGCCCCCAGACCGGACATGCGAATGAGGAATGATTGGACTCCTGTTGTAGCATCCAGACTTCCTGTCCAGACTCCAGAGTGGAGAGGAAGCAAGGAAAAAAAAAGGATCTTCATTGCTGAGTGGAGTCCATTCCATGTGTCAGATGGAAACCTAACTTGCAGGCGAGTGGTCATGCAGCCTTTTCACGGAGATCAAATGTGAATCTTCTCACAGGTTGATTTCCAGAGTGGATCCAGAGAGAATGATTTTTGGAGGTCTTCATCATCTGACATACTCTGGATTGATCGACCAGTTTGGTTTGGTGGAAAACTGACCGGTTAACTGGGATTATCGGCCAGTTAACCAAATAGCTATAGTACTAAATCCGGTTTTTTGGGATTAACTGATCAGTTAGCGTGATCGGCTGGGACCGGTTTTCCGATTAACCCGGTTAACCGGCCGGTTGCCATCGGTTATTCAAACCCTGTTCAGAACACTACACGTGCAGGTATATTCATACTTTTCAGAGAGGGCAGTAGCACACAGTGAACGGTCAGTGACTAGAAAAACGAACAGTTGAAATAACATACGCATAGATCGAGCTGGTTCACGCTGCTCTGTTTCCCTTTCCTAGTATTTCATGGCGTGACGTTCCAATCCTCGCTTCTCTTTTTTTCTAGTTCACTGACTGATTGGCGCTGGCAAATCGCAAAAGGCGCATCAGCGAGTGATCCTGTGCATGCGCTCTACTGAAACTGAAAGGCTGGCCTCTCGTGGTTGAGCTGTCCCTGCGCATGGCGCAAACGCCATCCCGGGCCCACTTCGACCATTAGGTACATAATAAGATCTTGCTTCTTTTTTTCTTTTGATGACTCGAGACCGAATTAGGTGCCTGAGACGAAGAGGCGGATTAAGATCTGGGAGCTTTATTATATTGGCAAAGCCAAACGGTAGGCGCCATGGTTGACAGTGTGCCGTGCTGAGAGCCGAGCTGGCTCCCATGTCAGATGTCACTCACTCGGCAGTGTCCAACAAACGAATGAGTTTAGTTGTTGCCATGGCTTCGAATGTCAGGAAGCAGTCAGCACTAATTGAGCAGCAATCATGCGTTTGCAGTGAGATCAAATAGCTCCAGACCTGACAGCATCTGAATTGTCAGCTATCCTTCGATGGCAACGAGAGTGAGAGAGATGGCAGCAGGTTATCCTTGGGCATCTCCGCTTCTCATGGACACGACCATGTGGCTACCTCGGTCAGTCCAAGACACTTACTATTCGCATGATAATGTGGTGTTGAGTGGAGCAAACGGCGCGCTAATGAGCAGCATGGGAACGGCTGGCTTGGCTTGGGCCTGTTTCCAATTGAATTCTGGCCACGGAAAAGGGGCCGCTTCTTTTGAGACATCATGGTAACCGGTTAACTGAGATCAGTATTTGGTCTCAAAAAAAAAATGAGATCAGTTTTTATTCGGTTTGAAAATCGGACCGGTAACGGACAGTCGTGCCTCCACCCTCCAACAGCGCGTCGCCGACTGTGCCATGGATTGTCATCTCACAGGCCGCCGTGATCCAACCAGACGGGGGCCTCCGGCAAGCCACGTGTCAGGTCCGCGCCTCACGTTTGTTCAGATCGGGACGAACAGCGTTTCGAGCACCGTACCGACCGTGCTGTTCGACTTAAGCTCTTCTTCATTGCCAGGCCACATCCACCAGACCGCCACTCTCTGTTTTATCCTTCTTCCTCTGCCCAACCTGCAAATTTGGCCCAAGGTTCACATTGGGAGCCCAGATACATATCCTGAACCCGGCTGCATATGTAGATGCAGCAGCATCGGAATGGCATAACAACCGGTTTCCAAATGCTGACCCATGAATAATAGGCCGTACTTACTGCACATGTGTTAAGCTTTGCTGCAATCAATCATATTCTACTATCGACAGTTGAAAAGGAGGAAAATGTACTATACTACTAGCATCCTACTAAACCCAACCACCCCTCACATTTTATATTATTAATAAAATCCTCTCTTCTCTTCAGCTTAATGCAACGCCACAACTATATATATATATATATATATATATATATATATATATATATATATATATATATATATATATATATATATATATATATATATATATATATATATATATATATAACCCCTTCATAGCTTTGGGAAAAGAAGCCAGCAACGAAAGGCTAAAGCCTCACCTCACCTATTTAGCGGGCCTGCACCTTTGCGTCTCTGTTTCCTACTACACTCATCAGTTGCCACCAGTGCTGCCTTTACTTCCCACGCTTAACTCAAAGTCTCAACACACAGAACAAGGCTCTATCTCACCACTGATCACTTGCCAAGTCGCCATCATCATCATTTGCATAGCATAGCATCAGTACATGAGGAAGGTCCACCAAGAGGTGATAATGAAGAAGAAGATTCGCCATGGCGCGCGAGCAGCAGAAGATCGCCAGCAAGACGGCAAGAATGTCTGGGTCCTTACCCTGCCGCTGCCGCAGCTCAAGCCCGTCATGACTAGCCGGCGACGGCACGGCCATGAGGAGGGAGAAGAGGTTGATGAGGAAGCTGTGACGCCCAAGGGGGAAGGGTGCAGGATTCCGGCGGAGGCGGAAACGTGCCCGCCGGCGCCCAAGAAGCCGAGGACGGCGGTGTTGCTGCAAGACAGCCGCCGGTGCAACTGCGACGACGGCGAGGCGCTCGAGTTCTTCCGCGTGCCGGTGAATTTGGAGGCCGTTTTCGCAAGCCTAGCTGCTGCCAAGGCTAACTAATTAAGCTACTATAGCTATCTATGTGTATGTGTCAGCTAAACTCAGCTGTGTGTATGTACTAGTGCTCGTCGACGCTCTCGATCGAGTTCAAGTGATCGAGGGCTGAGGGTGGATTAAGCTGTCAGTGCATGGGTGAGTGAGTCGGATTGGTCGAGTGTGCAGTTGTACAAATTCTCTCGTTGCACATGTTTAATGCCAGTCTTTTGTGATCTTAGTCTGCTGAATATCAGAAGTTGCAAATTTTCTTACTCATCTATATTCAGTTTGGATTTTGGAGGGAAGTGATTAAGTGTTTCCTTGCTCATCGGCAAATGCAGATTCGAGGTTCCACTGATTCAGAAATGCGCCAAATGTTTGAGAGTAGTTTTACTGTAACGGAATGGACAAGTTAGTTGCTGTGGAAATACTGTCAGATATTCCCATAACGCCTCGCGTTATTTACTGCTTTTTTTTTTTTTGGAACAACCTGTATGTCTATGCGAGATATTATACGCAGATGAACAAGTAGTATCCCGCCAAATTTGAAATCCTAACAGGAACTCTGATTAAAACCCCTGGAAACACGCAAGTCACTTTAGAGTTGATATAATCCTAATCATCAGTAGTTTGCTCTTAAAGCTGTTTGCTTTATCGAGCTTCGAGCTAGAGGGAAAAGAGCTCAGAGTTAAGTTAGGATCCCAATTTAAAGTATTCATAGTCTACACAAGAACTTTAGCAACTTGTCAATTTCCCTGATGCATTTTCACGATAAAGACTTATCCATTGACATCTACTTCAAATTTCATAATCGATGGGATAGTACTTAGCTTCTTCTTTCGACATGCTCGCTGTTCCCAAAACAAAAGAAATCACAAATTTTAAAATGTTCCAGACTTCGGACAACTTTAGAAGATTTCGATGATATGCTATTGCAGAACTTCACATTTTGTTTTACAGTTTTTCCATTGCTGCCGCGAGTCATCACACAAACCTCGTTTTCCTGTAGCGAACCTGTTTCTTTTTGTCACCGTTCTTCAAGATCAACAAACCCACATACTCACGCAGCCTACCCTCATAGGCCGGTATATAATCGAATGTTCTAACCATTTAAATATTGAACTTCAGATACTGCTGCATGCATGCACCACAGTTTTGATGAGCTAGACAGAGGATACTAGTATAGTGTAACGGCTCCCACTGGCCACTATAGGCTTCAGTGTGGTCTCTTTTCTCTTCCTTGGATCCCTCCATGCCTGGGCCCCTACATTGTTGCTTGCTCAAAGCCACCGGCCTTGTAAAAAGGTAGTATCCTGCTTCTTCTGGTTTGACCTGTACAGTCAAACAATTTTGTTTTCCAGTAAAAAAGTCACTGCCACTTTACTATACTCCAACCACCATGCATTTAATTATTATTAGGCGCTAGCACTATGTATGAGTGCAAGAACAAACCAACTAACTAATTAGATATCTCTGCATGACCTTTTTTTTTACTCAATCGATCAAAGTCGTGAATGTGTGTTCTGCCATGTGAAACTTCATTTTGTCAAAACTATTCATGTTTTGCAGATAGAAAATTGATTATTTTCCTCTAAACATTATCTAAATGTTTACTTTGCTCATGCAAAAAAGTTCAGCTAGGAGAAGTTTGGTAAGTAATCATAACTACTATTAATGCAATTAAAGGACACAAATATATACTAAGGTGTACAAGTGGTTACTTATTTCCTGGTCCCTAAGTGGTACTCAAATCGACTTTTGAGGGTGACAAAACAACTAGGGCATAGTGGTAGGAATGATCTCTATGTAGTACTCCACAGTCTCACAGATCCTCTTGCCAGAGAAAACTAGCGTTTGTTGATCCAACCATTTCCATTATGGCCTAGGGTTGGGTATGTGTTCAAATGATGAAAGTTAGGAGCACGTACTGAAGATGATTAGAGGGACTGGCTCCACTTAATTGTGTCTACCATTATAGAGCTGCATGTATAATTAAATGGCACATGGTGTCCTTTCTCTCTTTTTTTATTTAACTACTAGACAACAAGAGAAGTGACATTATTCAGTCACTAAATCTTGCTGTGATTCCTCTACTAAGATGTATTAGTGTCGATCCAATTATTGGATGGGTGTGATCCATGAGAGACACGGAGATAAAGATGAATGTTACGGCTAATTTCTAGAGCTCCATGTGTAACATTGTTATCTCAATTAATTATAAGATGTCAAATGGAAACGACAAGAATAGAAGTTAAGCTTTGTTGAAATACATGCATGACTTGGTCAAGTGTGACGAGCATTATCTTAGAAAAATCAGGATAACTCGAACCCCGTTATATGCGCAATGCATACTGTTTCAAAATTACATTGAGGCTCGAGACATAAATTAAAGCTTGCTCTATCATGAGTAGTGTCCTACAGCTTGATCCCTTTCTTTTGTCTCTCTCTGAATGTACTTCGATAAGACTTAGCTTAATTATAATAATTGAACAAATAAAAATTAAATAAAGGCCTGATTGAGCTCATCATAGCGCAACCACAATATTTTTTTCCTCAAAAGGACAATAATCACTCACTCCCTAGATCTTTTCTTCCAACATAACTTAATTGAAAAATTCATTGATCACACATAAGCATTGCAATAATCTACTGTAGCCGTTTCGTTCCAGGCTATGAATGTAATGCAATATGTAAGTGAATGTGACATCTCTTTGAAGCTATAGGTAGGCCATTCTTCACTTTATCTATGTGTGGTCGTATCTCGAGTGCTTCACCATTTGTGCAACAACACCTGAATGATCATATACCAGCCTTTTCCATGGCACTTTCACGGTTTCGGAAAGGGTTCTATGACTCTAAATGCAATGATGTCGTGGTTCATGATCATGTGCCGGAACACAGTGACATTTACAAAGCACGGCTCAGCCCAGAAGGAGGCCCATGTACACATGAACAGTTCCATGACAAGTCGAAAAAATAAAAGCTATGCATGAACAGCCACCTCATTTATCACAGGCTATTCATCCATGCACATATGTACAACGGTGATCATCGATATATGGTACCGTCACGTTTCCTGGTAAAATTCTGCACTATATGCAGAATTATGTGGTTGTACCATCAAATGTGATACTTCATTTTGTCCAATTAAACAACTTCACGTAACAATAACAAGTTCATCACTTCATGCATATCACGCTTGTTCACGAGCCTAATCTATGTTACTAAAGGACGGGATTGTTCTTCTCTCCCATCAGAGAGTGCAGTGGTTGTACTGTACACTTAATTAAGGTAGTGCCGGCGCATAGTTCAACTCAAAAGTACTGTTACCTTTAGTTCAATGCCAGGCAGTCAAATGTCATTTTGTGCTTTTAAATGGACCCCGTTAAGATCGTTGAAAGCGGTACTATCCATAAATATAACCAAGATTTTCAGCTGAACAGAATGTTTCTGGTGGGTTGCACACATTAGCAGAAACTTGGGCCGAAACTGCACATCCGAGACTACGGCTGTTTTACACATAAGATACATCATTTCCATCAGGGCTTGATTTTACTCCAAATAAGCCTTTGTCCACGTCAAAGTGAGTCCTAAACATTCTAAAATACAATTTATGCGTATCTTATTCAGCGCCCTAGAGATGAGAGGCACATTCCTTCAAGGGATGAACAAGAACTTGGGAAGTTGTCCGTAGCTGAGCTTAAACATTTAATTAGTTCATCTGTTTGACGTTTCATCATGTACAGCTCTTCGGCCCGATATTTGGAAGACCACTCTTCAACTATCCTGCATGTTGGAAACAGCAAGATATAAGACAAGGAGACAGCAGAATAATAGCACAATACCATTGCATGACTGAATTCAGAATATAACAAAAGAAAGGCACCACTCACATAACAGTTGAATTTATCATCAATCCATGAATCGTGAATAAGCATCAGATAAAATGGTATGAATTATGATAAAAAAAAAAGTAGGTGATTTCCTCACAAAATCACAGTAGTATACGACAAAACAGAAACTGCAAACATACTAAATGCATACCAACAAAGTCTGACAATAATTCAAGCTGATGCTAGTACAGTTCCATACATGGTCAAGAAAACTAGAAGTATCTGTGAAAAGTAGTATGGAGCTAGCAAGTTGAGCGAGGAACATTTTAACACCAATACTACGAGACAAGAAAACAGAATACATCCTTTAGTAACCAATGCTTCTGAGAAAGGGACAAAAAGGGTTCGTGCTTCACAATTATTGCACATGTTAGATAGCAAAGTACCAAACATAGTGACAAGTTTTAGCACACATCATACCTTAAGTCCGATTCTGATGCATTGCTACAATTAGAATATAAGAGTTTGACATTAGGCTGCAGATTTGCTGTTCCATGTAAACCATCCATATCATTTTCGTAGCAGCAGCCAGAAAATAACCATGCTTTTGAACTAAGAAGAACTAGTTGCAGGACGGGGCTTTTGCTTTCCAAATCTCTAACCACTGTACGAAAAGATATCTCGTCTTCTGCAATTTCAAGCAACAGATTAACAAACAGCCTTTCCAATGTATGCCCCCTGCACATAGATAATATAACTTCTTAGCAATGTAACTCCTTCAGAGCACCAGCTACCAGTCATCAACTGTTCCTTTTTCAGAACATAATCAAAATTGAAAGTTTCGGTTAAAATTTATCCAAATCTAAGAAGAAATGCAGACAATTACCTAAAAGTATCATGGGGACCTGTAACAGGAAGTTCTGTAGATGTGTAGCATTTAAAGAGTCGTACCCGTCCATCAGCAGGAACAAGCGAACACTGAGAAGGGTATGACCCGAGAGATGATGAACATCGAGCACAGAGAAGTTCAACCCACTTGAAATCATTCAGAAGGTTAGATGCTTTGATGATGAAGCTACTGCCAAGAGAAATATTTTTTGTTAATGCGTAATCTCTTTTGGTCTCCAATGTCGTCTGCTTGTTCTGGTTCCCCAATGACATTGGTGAATAGTTACCTTCAGCTTTCACACTGTACTCACTTGCACAGCAGCAATGGCATGGATCTACCAGCAACGGATCAATCTCTTCATTAGATTTCTCCATGTTCTCAATGCAAGAGTCATTTTTAGACTTCTCAGAGTTCACGTCAACATCATTTTCTAGCTGCGAAGTGCCAGACTGATCAGCTTGACGAGTGACTCGGTTTGTTTCGCTTTGTATGCAGGTGATATTTGCCTGGTCTTTATAATTCTCCAGTTCTATCTTCCCAGCAGTATGATCCTTCCCTATACTAACATCAGCTATAGATTCTTCTTGAGCAATAGAATCACAGCTACTCATCAAATTAGCTACCTGAGCCAATAAATCATTCTCAAGATAGTCTGTTTCTATACTAATGGAGGTCGCATCCAGTAGACTTGTTCCCTCTAAACGACCATATGCATTAATATAGTTGGATACTAGCTTCTCACTAGCACCGCCGAATGAGGTGCAGCATCCACCAAACCAATTGTCAGCCACATCCTCCCAATTCAAAGATGGCATTTCCATGATGTTCCTGAAAGAAAATGTACCTAGATCAGTAGATCGTTTCTCCACTATGATAATGTCAAACTTCTGCACAGTGCCAGGTTCTCAAATTAAGGCTTAGAAAATATAAATAAGAAACCATGAGCAAAATCTAGCCAATATACAGTTTCAAAAAAAAATCTAGCCAATATAGATCAAATGTAACTAAAATTACAGCTTACAACAGGAAACTGCTGCACTTATTGCTCTACAGCTTTGGTGGAAGATAATAATATATACTGATAGCAAGCAGTTTTAGAAATTTTGAATACTGGGATTATTTGACAATCCAATTATTATCTTTCAAGTGAAAAACAGAACAGGAGACTCTCCATTTCGTGCTCTACTCTTGTTGTCCTGCTGTCAACTTCCGATGCTTCCGGCATAACAAGCAACAGAGTTACAATGGTCTAACATTATAACATCAGAGTTACAATGGTCTAACATTATAACATCAAGAGTTATAAGCTGCAGACAATGAGAAAATTAACTTCCAAAAAGGAAAAAAGATCCAGTCCACTTTTAACCTAGCTACAGTACGCTGAGATGAAACAACACCTAGCAACACCCTTTTCAGTTTCAGCATATTTGGCTTACGCAATACGCGTACAGATTATTATAGCACACTGAATGAAAAGAGTGAACCAGTGGGTTTTTTTTTTCCCGAAAATGGGGCAGGAGCCATGCCCTTTCATAAGAAGAAAAGGAGTTCAGATACAAGTACAGAACTTATAAAGGAACATAGTTGAAAGATTATTCTCATTGGTGATAAAGTCTAACATTTTTTTTTTGACACCGCTAAAGTCTAGCATTGGTTGCCACAAACCTTAGTTGAACCAGTGGTTACCAGGGTCGCTGCAATATGCTGTAAGCAAATCGAGCTTTCTATAATCTCTATGCGGAAGATATACATACCAAGAGTAAGCTGACTAGTAAAGACTAGTACCATTAACTAGAGGCGTTGCCACATGTTGCAAGTGCTCTGTACCTTAGTGGGTGTTTTGTCAGTCTCGCGGAACAAGCTTTGCAGTACAAGTGAACTTCCCCAGAAGATAAGTTCTTCAAATCTGTTTATCCATGAAAATGAATCATAAAACGGATTTTCAGTTTCATCTGGCAAAACAGAGCTAAAATGAGCACAGTGTACGAACATTTTGTGAAGCCCAATTTCAGCAGGGAGGCATCCCCAAAATTACTCACCATCGCGCAGTGTTAGAGGAGCTGGCGGGTCCGCACCGGGGGACGGGGGGAAGGCGGCAGCGACGACGGGGTGGTCGACGGGGAGGACGAGGGCGAGGCGGACCTCGACGTGGTCCCCCGCGGCGCGGCACTCGACGGGGGCCGAGGGGTCGACGAGCACCCTCGGGACGGGGACCCGGAGGGAGACAGCTTCTCCGGCTAGGGAGAAGGAGAGGATGAGGAGGGAGTCGTCGAGGCGGAGGTCGGCGCGGAGGCCCGAGGGGACGGCGTCCGGGAGGGCGGGGCGGGGGAAGAGGTAGAGGCGGAGGAGGGGGAGATGGCCCAAGGCTTCCCACGTGTACCGCCATTGCCGCCGGTGCGTTTCGTCGCCGGGAGGGAGGGAGGCGGCGGCCGTGGTCATGGCGGCGTCACTGGAGAACGAAGACGAGACTCCGAGGTTTTAGGGCCCCGGCGTTGCGTAGAATCTAGCCGTTCATCCTCAAACGAACGTGCCAGGACGCTTAAAAGACCAAAACGTTTTGACTGTACTGGTGCTGGCGTCGCCGACTCGCCGTGGGCAGGACACAAGGACAAGCAGAGTCCGCCGGCTTTGGCCATCACGATACCGTCGAGCGGCGAGCCAATCGTAGTGGACACCGGGGAGCTTTCAGCACGCCAAGCGCGGGGCAAGGTGCACTACCAAGTCCTAGCCGAAGTGTATTATTCTTTTTTTTTTAGGGCAGCCCGTCAACTTTATTCAGCACGCTTGTATACGACGTGTTCATTGTTTTCTCTCTGTTGTTGAAATGTTGAGTTGATCTCTCTAGAATGCTTTTACTGAACCATCTGTTGCTCGATTAAAATGTAAACATTCTATGTATCTATTTCACTTTGACTGTGCCTGTATCTATGGCTTTTGCAGTTTGCTAAGTAGAATATAGTACTACTACTAGTAGGAAGGAAAGTACTACTACTAGTAGGAAGGATAAGGTGCAGTATTATGTAAACGTCAGTCATATACAACAACGCAATCTCAAATGATTCAAATTTAAATGCTCTCAATAAACTTGCAATACTCGTGTTTCCACCAGCACGTCCGGCTGCAAAACCTTCTCTCCTCGTCGACGCCGTCGTCCCAGCAGCCCTCCGCGGCGTCCGTCTCCAACACGCCGCACCAAGGATTCGTGCAGGGCATTGGAGGCTCGACCAACCTCCACCGGTGCATCGTCAGCCGTCTCATGACTGACGCAGCCTCTCGGCGAACGGAAGCGATTCTGCTCCTTGTTGTACGGCCAGAGGATGAGCGCAAAGAGAACAACCACTCTAATCGTTCCAGCGCTTGCTCAGTGCCGTCCGGCGAGCGGGAATCGTGCAACGTGATCATGCCGATCATGTAGGCCGCGGCGGCGTGGCCGTGCTCCATGGCACGGCGGAGGTGTCGCAGCCCGCTCGCTTTCCTCCTCCGGTTGCAGAACTCCTCCTATAGCAAGCAAGAGGTGCAAAATTATGATCGAGGATATTTGGGGGGCGACTCTGCTTGAATAGAATCGGTGTTTCAGACGTTACCAGTCCAAGGATGTAGGAAGCCTCTGGGTTGCCGCTCGCAGCACACCGCCGGAGCACCGACAGGAACCTCGCCTTGTCCCACCAGTGCAGCTTCCACTCCCTGTGAACCGCCATGCACCGCCCGACCTTCCTCGCTGCCGTCGCGTCACGGAACACCTTACACCTGCACGCTCAAGACAGCCATCTCAGCACGGTTACCATTTGTTTGCAAACGGTAGCAATCAGAGAAACAGATCAGAATTCAGAGCCGATGATGGACTTACGATCGCCGGAGGTTGACGATATCGACGAGGGGGGTCGCCGACCCCGTCGCGATGCTGGCGGTCACCTCCACGAGGATGTCGGGAGGCAGGCCGGCAATGTCCATGCCTGAAGCAAGAGAGCCCATTCCTGGCCCTCCTTTGCCTTCTTGAGGCCGCTTCTGCGGCCACACAAGCACGTGTAAGCATTGCTAATTGTAGAAAAGTTGCACGAGAGGCAGAAAAGAAGGTGGTTTGTGGTCTATAGAAGATCCTGGAATCTGAGACCAGCAAGAAGCGGTGGGACGGCGTTAACACCCATACCACGAACGGACCAAAAGATAGGTTGAGTTGTTTACCAACCTCTAGCTAGCTTCCGTGTGGACCTCGAAGAAAGTAAAGTAGTACTACAACGCTACTGCTGATATCATTGGTCTCCACAACAATACCTCTAGTTGGCACAGGAGATGAGAAGGGAACAAAGAAACCTATAATTTAGTCTGGCAAGGTTTCTGCGGTATATATTGGTAATGAAATCTGTGAGATCTAGTTATAGAAAATGAGTGCTCTAACAATAGCGCTTAAATATCTCCGTTTCTGCTTTTAGGTGGAAAGACGTCATGCGTTGTATACTTACATCAAGGTAAAGTTGTGCATTATTTATCAACAAATCATGCACTAGATATTAAAAGTCCACGGAAGGAAAATATACACAAAAGAAACATATAACTCTTATAGAGTAAATCAGGTCAGATACTCACCGAGTCCCCGATCTGGCACAACATAAACGGGCAATGCGGTTTTGTGCAACATTAATTGTCAACCTTTCATTCAAATCACCAGCAACTACCTGTACAATAATGAGTAAACGCAATATACTTAGATTGTACAAATGCATTAGTTCCACGGATATCGTTGGAAGTGTAACAAATCAATCTCAGAACGATGCAAAAACTTGGATGCCTAATCAATAATATCCAAGAATACACAGGCAAAACTAATACAAATATAGCCTAACATGATTTCAAAAGAAACCGTTAAGTTTTGATAGCACGCAAACCCTGAAGAAAAGTTTTAATATCAATATTTTACCACAAAATACAAATTAAGCATAAGAGTCACACTTGATACATGTATTTTTATGATCTGGATGTCAATCTGACTGGTCCAATTAAATTGCTACTAGTGTTTTCGGGAATGGATGAACCAACATGATAAGAAATGACTTCAGAAATATAGCTTTCCTCGTGGAATAGAGCTCGGTCAGTACCCAATAACTACTGCAAAGTTTTTTTCTGAAGAATAAAGTCCAGAAAAATAACAATAAACGTACCAGACAATTTTAAGGAGTGCGTGTCTGAACAACTGCACAGCTGGCCAGATGTATGATAATCAATTGCACAACTGGCCAGGTGTACGATAATATTCCCTTCACAGCCTTTCCTGACCAATTCTTGTAAGCATAAGCTTCCTCCCAGAGGGAGGCAAATCATATAGCGATACAGCTCCTAAGTACTGGTAAGATCTGCCCTAAAAAAAAGAAAATATTTTGTAAGATTACATAACACAACTGCACAACAAAAGTACGCCCTAAGATTATCCAAGTCTTGCAAAGTGCTGTCAAATGTCAATATGTTGTCACATAAATAATTATTCCAAGTCGATATAAAATGACAAATCCATCATATAGCAGTTGATGCTTTGCCCCAACATAGTACTTGAATAATGCAGAGGACAAGCCAGACTACTGCAGACGGGTAGATTCAATAAACAAGGGGCTAGTTATTTTTCAGAGACAATGTTCAATGTCGAATGAGACATTTATTAGTGACTTAAGAGTGTCAGGATCTAATTTATTAGCCAACCTACTGAAGCTTGTAATATTAGGTCAATTTAGCTACTGGAAAGTAGCGACTTACTCAGCCAGTATTCTCCAGTATATAGAAGTCATCGTTCTGCTGCTGTTTATGCTCATATACATTGCCTCTTTGACCCCATCCAGTTTGCACTCTCTTAGTAATTTTCATAATTGTGCGGGCACTGTCATCTCTGCACATCAACAATGCAACAAGTCAGCAGAAGTCCACAAAAAAAAAAGATAAAACGTCAAGGCATAATTTCTTTCTAGAATAGTGCGCCTTTCTAATCTCTCAGTAGATATCCAGTGATTATAATTTAATATATTCCGATACATCAAGTTACCTACTGAGCATTGCAAGAAAAACATGGAATCAAATTAAAAAAGAGAGTGAGAATTCAAAAATGCAGCACAAGTCGATCATGCTGTTACCTGTGCAGAAGAGCGTGCCAATCACTTTCACCATATTTGTCACGCTCATGCTTCCGGCTTCCAGGAGTATTCTTATCAGAGCCAGTTGCCAGATCATCCGTGCAGTCTGCCATTTCCATCATTTTCTCTGACAACATATCAGCATCCTGTTTCTTTCCTCTGTCACTTAATGCATCTATCACCGGCATAAATGCTGCTGCATCAAAAGTATGGCCTTTAGCTGTTACCAACTTGAGTAGACTATGCGCATGATCCACCTCTCCAACTTCACAGAGTCCGGCAATTATCTGCTTATATGGGAAATTCTGGATAGAGATCTTCATTTCAAGTGCTGTTTCTAGAATGTTGCTGGCTTCTATCCATCTACCATAAGTTGAGAGTTCTGTACACATTAGGCAGTAGAGCACTTCTCTCTGCCCACAAGTTCTCAAAGCAGCATAAAAAACCATATGAGCTGAAGGGAAATCAGTAATCTTGCAAAAAGCCTTAATCAACAAGTCAAAAGAAGTTATATTAGGAACTACTTCGTTCTGAAGCATTTCGTCCAAAAGAGGCATGGCCTTGTTCACCATTCCTTGTTCACAAAAGGACTTTATCAAGCTGTTGTAGGTAATTACATTAGGAGAGATCCCTTTCTCCTTCATTTCACTCATTATTTTTAGAATTTCATCTGATTTGTGTTTTTCCTCAAACCCCCGAATCAATAAGTTGTATGTCCTTGTGCTTGGGTTGCAACCTTTCTTTTCCATGTCCCTCAGAACCTTAATAGCCAAAGAGGTCTTTCCATGCTTACAATACCCATGAATAAAGATGTCATATATAACTGAATCAGGAGAAATATCCTTCACTACCATCTCAAGTAATTTCTTCTTTGCTTCATCAAACCTGCCTTCTTTGCACAACGCATTTATCAAAATAGAGTAAGTGATTTGATCAGGAAGACATCTTTGGCTGCTGGAAGAATCACTTACTACGCTAAGGAATGAATTCCCCAATCGACCAAGAGCTGCACTTCCTTCTTTCCACATTCCATCAACAATGCCCATAGCCACATCTAATTTACTATTCCTACACAATCCATCAATAATGATATTGCAGCTTGCTGTATCCAAACTATATCCTTTCTTGCTCATCCTCTCTAACAATTGTTCTGCCTCTATGGTCCTACCAGCTCTCCACAGACTCTGAAGAAGAACATTGTACGTAAAAGAATTTGGGGCACACCCTCTCTGTGCCATCTCATCAAGAATCCTGTTAGCAGCAACAATGTTGCCCTTGGAGCAATAAGCATGGAGCAAACTAGTGTATGTCACAACATCCGGTGTCATCACACCACTCTTCACAAACTCCTCCACTCTCCTAACATCAAATGCCTTGCCCTCCTTGCACAAACCAGCAACAATAATATTGTAAGTGTAGCTATTAGGTTGGATTCCCTCATGTGCCATCTCCCTCAGCAGCTCCTGTGCCTCTCCAACCCTCCCATTCTTCACCAACCCTGACAACCAGCGGTTGTAACTCTCTACCCTCCTCAAGAACCCACCACACCTCATGATATCCACCAGCACTCTCGCCTCGTCAATCAACCCGGCATCACAGAACCCGCTCAGCATGATGTCAAAGGTCACCTGGTTTGGCCTCGGCACCCCCTGCTCCCACTCCTCTTGCATGTCCTTGAATATCCTGTATGCGTCCAGAACACGTCCGGCCTTGCAGAGAGCAGAGATCCGGGCGTTGAACGTGACCACGTTGGGCGCAAGCCCTTCTGAGCGCATCCGCTCAACCAGCTTTTCTGCCTCCTCCACCTGGCCCTCCCGGCAGAACCCCGCAACCACTGTATTGCAAACCACCAAGTTCATCGCCGGCATTGTGTCGAGCACCTCAAGTGCATCGACGCTCCTTCCAGCATGGCAGTACCCTCGCGCCAGGATCCCGAAGCTGAACTCATTTCTGTCCGGCATTGCGTCGAACACCCTCTGGGCGAGCTCCATGCGGCCGGCCTCACAGAGCGCCTGTAGCAGGAGGTTCCGAGTGAAGACGCCCGGCTCGGCGCCAGCGAGGAGGAGGTCCTTGTAGAGAGCCTCGACGAGGTCAAGGCGCGACTCGCGGAGCGCGGCGAGGATGAGGCGGTTGTAGACGGGAGTGGGCGGCGGCGGCGTGGACGTGAGCGCGCGGAGGGAGCGGAAGACTGGGAGAGCGAGGCGGAGCGGGAGGCCGGGTTTGGATGCCGACAGCAGCGCGAGGAGATGCGAGGAGGGATCGGGGAAGGAGAGGAGATGGCAAAGGAGGCGCGGCAGGAGCGCGTCGGCGGCGGGGTACGCGGCGAGGAGGCACGCGAGGAAGGAGGTGGAGCGGGGCGGCGGGGGTGAGGCCGCTGAGGAGAGGTGGAGGAAGAGGCGGAGCGCGACAGCCGGGGAGGCAGCGTTGCGTCGGAGGAGCGCGAGCAGGTGGGCGGCGGAGGGGGAGGAGGACATGGGAGGGTGGCGGCCGGCTCGGCAAGGGGGGCGCCCGCTGAGGGGTTTAAACCGGGCCGAGGTGGCTGGCCGGTGGGGACGCACTGTCGGGTCAACTGTTCGGTCCGCTGTAAGTCTGTAACTGCCAGGTGGGGGCTGATAATTCAATTCCATCCTTCCAATGTCTACTTCTAAACGAAGCCTCTATGATTCACTTCTTTTTTTTCACCTTATTAAAATTCTCATAAGAAGTTTCGAAAACACAAGGATGTATCAAACAATTGTCACATTTTAGATTCCGGTTTTAAATTGAACTTCAAATTTCCATAGATCAACTCCCCTCATTCAAAGAGAGAGAGGGAGGGAGAGATTGCTTAGCAATTCTTTCATTATTGCTTCAGTGGAAACTTACAGCAACAGCCTATGTCAAATGCACTACTAATGCAAACCAGAATTGTATCCAAAGATTTCAGTATATGTAAAATGAATCTATTATTTCACGAGCCTGTGAAATCGTAAGTTGGGAACAACATACAGCACAAGTTTCTCATGTTACATCAAGCAGCGCTGACCAATACTGTAATGGACAAGGGATTACAAGGCTACAGGTAAGAAAGAAAACCAAATTTTGAGGTAAAAAAATTAGAGAACAAGAAACTATTCCAAATTTGAGATCAGAAGCATGGCACATTTTCAGTTCTCATGACCATGCTGCACGTCGAGTAGATTGATGCAGCAGCAGCTTGCACTGCCCACTCGCTCTCCGAAAACTCAGGGTTCTTCAGCTTCCTGAAGAGACAAATTAGAAGTGCTCCAGTTAGATACTAACGCTGGTATGATGTGTAATGATTTAGTGATTCAGTTGCTACTTGATTACTTTTCTTAACTGAATTAAATCAGCATCCCTTTGAACGCAAAACCAGGGGAAAAAAGAGAAGGTTAATCATTCATGGTGAACTGGCATGAGGAACTAACCATAATTCAGCCATAGGTCCTAGCAGCGGAGCATCACACGTCATGTGTTTTAGGCCCTTATCACAACTCGATAGCATTTCTTGCACTTGCTTCAACCGGTTCTCCTGCAATTGACATTTCGCACAGTCAGGTACTTGGGGCAATTTACCTTGAACAGGTAATAAAAAAAAGGAAAACAGTTGTCGTCATCTCGCATTAGCAACAAAAGTGAAGCATAAATATCAAAGGTCACAATTTCTACGAACTAAATGAGGCCACTCTGGTGGGTTAAACATCAGACAAGAAGAATGGAAAATTAGGATTTGGTCCTTTCCCATATCACAAAATATTCTGATTATATCTTATTAAGAACTAACGTACCAGGTGTTTCCCCTCCTCCTGAAGTGCCTTGTCCATCTGAACAAAGAGAGACCTCCATCGCGCGACATGTGCTTCTGAAACTGCTTTATCAACACATCCAGCTTCAGAAGCATTCGCGATTGATGATTCATTCTCTTGATTAGATGAAAATTCTGTTGATATTAAGTAGGGCAATTCAGTGTGAAGAGCATTTCTGACTCTCTTCCGGCTTCGCTTCAAAGCTTGAACAATGAAAAAAAATGTATCAGGTGCAATACTTGAATGAAACATCAAAACTTATTTTCAGACTCCAGAATTATTATTACCAGCAAGGCGCCCTCGTATGTCCTGATGCAGTAGTTCCAACCACTGAGTAGCAACGCTAGCAGCTGATCATTGGAAGAGCAACAACAAAACTGTCAGATCCATATATTTCTATAAGTAATATTTGCTGCAGTGATCTTCACAAAAAGAAGTAACTACTGCAATAATTAGTTTGATAAGCAATAAGTCATACCTTTTACAGACAATAAAGTCATGTAATCATGATTAGATGCAAGACCATCAGCTGATGTGCTGCAGGTCCTATCTGAATCCATAGTGACTGCAGATGAGAGTTGCAGTTTAAGATTATCACCATCTTCTGGAAAGAATTGTGATGCAGTAGGCAGCACTTGATGAAACGCTGCATTATTATCTCTCATCATGAAATGGCACTTCATCAAACCCTCATAGTTCTGGTCATGACCTCTGTCACTAACTTCTTTGCCTCTTTCCCCTGTTCGACTAGTATAGACAGGCTGGCTCTCATTCTCGAGCTTCTCAGAGTGTACCATAGCCTTAATTATAGAATATACTTGCTTGCTATTTCTAACATGGTTTATGATTCCAGGGTTTAGCCCAGATAATAGGCCACTAGGAGCAGCAACCTTCATAAACTTGTTAGTATGGCTGTTCTGTGCTATAGCACCCTTTTTTAATTCCTCGTCTCTTTTCCTTTTGGGGGGGCGACCACGCGGTTTAAGCACCACTACATTTGCATGAGATGAAGAAAGAAATCCATTCTGCTTCATTTCTCTCCACTTTCTATGTGACTCACTTTCTTCTATACCAGTAGTACTGCCACACTCTGATGGATCACTAACTTTCGACTGCCCCAGCTTCTTGTAAGGGAAGAAGGGATTAATCTCTGCTGCATCAGAACTATCTACTACGTTAAGGTCCAATCCAAGATGCACAGTACGCATCCTGTTCTCATCCTGTTCTGCATCAGGCTTAAATTGATCTGTCCTAGTCTTCTCCTTATCACAATCCATATCACGCAGCTTCTCCACTGGTGCTACATTGCAGTCGCTACCCAAGGTCAGACAACCAGCTTCTGCCTGAAGTATTCCGTCCTGTGGCAGTAATCTATCTCCACATTGGATGACATCATCAGCAGTCAATTGAGGAACCCCCTTGTTACATGGATTCAAGCAAGCTTTTCCTTGATCTGACGATTGCAAAACTCCTTCCCTCATATCTACAGGATGGAACCACAGAATAATAAGCAAGAGCATGATTACTGGGGCATAAAGTAAACACAAGTAATTTGCCAGACAAACGAACCAAGCACTTTCAGTTGATGAGTTCCATTTAGATCTCAGAGACGACACAAACAGTTCCCAAAAGTGTTGCAATTATGTGAGTGCAGACTAAAAAGATTACTATCTCAAGCTTAATAGAGTCTTAACAAACACTATATCATGCCACATTATTTCCATCCATTGGACTGTTAGAGTAGAGCTGCAGCGAAGTGTCATTTTATCTTGCTGCTGAAGAGTAAGCAACTAGCAACCCGCAGAATCAACAGCTTAGTCTTCAAACAGCAGTTAAATTGGGGGAAAAAGATTCTGCAAAGTATTCGTCATTAGCACATTTTATGCATCTAATTGTCTAGGATTAAGCTAGATGTTCCCTGATACCACTGCTTGACAGGAGCAACAGGACGATCTACTATTTCAATGAATCTTGTAGAGAAGCGCGCATGAGCTGGCACGCCTAGATCTGTTGGATAAGGTACTGTACTGTACTATGGCATTCTCGATTTCATGTGCAGTACTAACCAACGCTGTGCTACACGGAAATCAGGAATTCAGGACTATCAAGACAGATTCTACGTGTTCCAGTTCATCTCTCGTTGAAGGCAAGTGGCCAGTGTGGATCAAGACCCAAGGCGCCAGAAAATCAAGAAATGCAAGAACCCACCTTCCAATCCGTCGGCAGGCGGCTGCAACGCGCTCCCCTCCGCGGCCCCACAGCTCGAAGCATCCGTCCCGTCCAATTCCTAGGTGAACAAGAACCAGGACTGGGTTAGCACGTCGTTCCCCGGCCTAAAACCAAGAATCAAGAACGAAACACGGGTCGTCCACCTTGGGCGGCGGCGCGCCCGATCCAACTGGATCCGGGCCAAGGCGCGGCTCCTCGGCGTCCATCCGGGAGCCGGCGACGAGGCGGGGCGACGACGGACGGAGGCGCCGGGGACGGGGACGGGATCTGGGGGGCGGCGCCGGTTAGGGTTTGGGCTGTAGAGGCGGGGAGCGGAGGGGGAGAAGGATACGCGAAGCTTTTGCTTGGTTTTGAAATGGAGGTGCGTGGGATGGATGGGACTGGTGGATTTATTGGGTGCGGGTTTTTTTGAATTCGCGCGGAGGTGGGCGCGGTTTGTTTCGAGTGGCGCACGCGGCGCTTGCGTGCGTGAGCTGGGGTTGGGCTCGTGGGCCTACCTTTAACTACTGGAGCGGCCTCCATTTCAAAAACCGGGAAAGGAGGATTCCTTTTGAATTTGACAGTGCGGCCGTGCTGTTTGAATTTGAACGCCGAGATCCGGAGCCTGGTCCTGTGTTTTGGGTTGTTTCAATCGTGCAATTTAAAAAGACAGTACGTGCCAAGGACAGCTATTTCGTATGCCTAATCACTTTCATGATGATTTTGTATATTATTATGCGCTGGAGTTTTATGAAGCCTCTAGGATTTTCTTATACACTGTGTGATTAGGACATGCTCTTCAATTGAACATGCACGCGTACATTTTTATGTACTCTTGAATAAAATAAGAGGTAAGGCACTACTACATTGGTCTTATTAATCAATCCTGGTCGACAACAAGCTCATTACTGGCCCTTCTTATTTTTTTTTTAGTATATCCATTAGCTATATTACTTGCTAAGATGGTGATGTGATTGTGAAAAGGAGATGAATCTATGCTTAAGGAGCCTGCATGCTAGTGATATCATGGTAAGATTGGTTGAAAGTTTAGACATGTGATTGATGGAGATGCATGGTCGATATGCTAGTTCTCCAAACGATAAAAATGTATTGCTTGACTGGTTGATGATACAATAGGAAAGCACTGCTTACATGGTGGATAGCTAAATTTCTTATCCTCATTACAATATTACAATGACAATAATCAGACATCCTTTGCATAAGCCTGTTAGTGAGTATTTGGTCTCATTTGGTAGGATTTTCTATATTTTTTAACAAGAATCAAGAAAATTTCTACCAAATAGTTAAGTTTTCTCTCCAAAAATATGATAACCCTACAATAGCAATAAAAGCATTTATGTTCCTTGAAGAAGAAAAAAACACTGCACAATTAATTCCGTGCACATAGAGAAGTGGAAGAATACACCTTTTTTTTTTTTGGCAATTTCAACTATGTGAGATCCATAATATTTAAGTTTATAAGATAAATATGCTGTTTTAGATTTTTAGTTTTTATTACTTCCTCTTATAAAATTGATCTCTTGAAGATAAGAATTTTAGTTCAAGATAATTTAAAATTGTTAACCTAATAATAACAATTTCAAAATGAAGGGAGTAATTGATAATAAAGATAGAATTACTCAAAATAAATTTTCTTAGTCAATTAACAACTATATGGGCATAGAATTCTTCAGCCAGATGCAATTTTTTAAGTCAAACTATGACAGACAAGATAATATTTTATATTTCTAATTCATACTCTTTTTTAGGTGCATATTATAACTTCATCATGTATTGGCGACTGGTGCACATATAAAACTTGAGACATATGATTTAGCCAACAAAAGAAAATATGCACTGGATTAGTGTAATATGTTAATGCACATTTTCTTTATGAGTTTATTTGTTTGAAGGGATTAGTTAACAATCAATATTAAAAGCAATCCGTGATTTTTTTATTTGCCAGATGTCATTAGCTGTGCCTTTGTTCCTCAATAGTAACCAATAGTTTGTAATTTTTCAGTTTATGTAAAATTATTAATTTTGACATCCATTCGATCTCCATCCAATGACTTTCGTTCATCGAGTGAAGCAGTTGATTTCACTTGTCGTCCAGTGTTGTGTTGTAACCCAAAAAACCAGACGTCGTCGTCTACAAGGCTAGATTGCACTACGCCGGTTGGATGAACTTTCTTGGTCAATGCAGAGAGGAACAAGCGCCACCAGAACGAGACAATCCAACCACTCGGTTTCCACGGCCCCCTTCCCCTCCATACCACTACCAAACTCCAGTCTTCGAGAAGGTAGCCGCCGCCGTCCCCCGTCGGCCGCATCCGTAGCCCTCGTCGCATTCGGATCTCGCCGCGGCTCCGCTCGACCCACCATTGGAGGAGATCCGGTCTCCGTGAGCGCGCGCACCAGGTAAGCCCCCTCGTCGCTCGCCCACTGATCGGTGATGTTTATGATCGCTTGTTCCGTCTCGCACCTCTGGATTCCTTAATGCGCGCTGCATCTTATGTAGCGTACTGATCGGTACAGGGCTGGACCCGGATGGGTTTAGTGGGGTTTATGACCGGGTGGTGCCGGATGTACTTGGTTCGAGGATAATACTTTAGGAATCAGATTCTCACCTTTTTGGTTTGGTTGTTGCTGCGTGTATGGAGGAGACTTGCCTAGGTTTTGGTCCTGATGTAGTCATCAGCGTGGCAAAACTTGAAGTTTTCAGCCTACAAATTGGAGCGTCAGATCAGTTAATATTGGTGCATTGTTGTTAACAAAAAGTGGTGAGTGAATTACTAACTGTCCAACTACCAGAAACTGTATGTTTGTTGCCTATAAAACCTGTAAATCAGATAGAACTAGTAGGGCATCCAACTTGAATTCCACGTCGTTTTATTTGACTTTTGTCAAAAGCCAACCTACACCATGAAGTGAAGTACTATGTGCCCTGGTTACCACCTCCATATTGTTCATTTCCGAATTCTGACCAAACAAGAGTTTCCACTATCTGTACTTTAAACTATCACGATACATTCCTGGCAAATTTTCCCCCCAAAAATCATTAACTTGTGGTATTTTTATTCATGCAACTTTGCCATTTTAGTTGTCTGATAGTTATTGAAAGATGATCTCATCTTCCATTTATTCTCTTGCAGGACTTGTTTTCATGAAACAATTGGCAGAATGCAGGCCTGGTGATATCTGGATATGATTTTGGTATTTTTGATAATGCAGTTAGCTTCCCTTGGCACTCCAGCAGAAGAAACTACACAGTTTGTGCCCCATCATGATCAAGCAGAAGTGTCAGATTCACAGCAGATAGACTCAGAACTAAACACAGCAGAGGAACCCACAGAAAATCTAGTCTCCTGTGAAATCAAGCCAGTAAGTGTTGATGACGATAACGATAATACTGATGCCAATGAAGAAACTCATCTTGTTATTCAAGATATTCCTCAATGCCGGATTTGCCTTGATAACGAAGGTCTGTACCATGATTTGCACGTTTTTTTTGACAGTTCCTAAAGGGACTCGACATATCTTGTTATTTCTCATTGCTTTCACACCCATTGCAAGTAGGTGATGACCTGATAGCGCCGTGCCGTTGCAAGGGAACACAGAAGTATGTCCATAGGTCCTGTCTTGATAACTGGAGATCAACAAAGGTTTGGATTCTTGGGCATATGTTAAATTACACTGCATATGTAGACACTGTCATTGTTAAGTATTTTAGTGCATTCAATCTTACAAATGTTAATCATTAATCTAACTGTCTCAAACATAATCTCATGACTTCTAATCATTAGTCCTTCCGTTACACATCAACCAGGAAGGTTTTGCATTTTCACACTGCACCGAGTGTCGAGCAGCATTCATGCTTCGTGCAAATGTTCCTCCAGATCGATGGTGGTTACGATTGAAGTTTCAACTTCTTGTTGTTAGGGATCACACATTGATCTTTATTATCGTGCAACTGGTAAGATATTCACAACTTTAATTGTACAATGCAATTAATTGCTTTCCATCAGGGAACTGGTACTAAGATTAAATTACACTGAAGCATTGTTTCTATCTTTCTGGAGTTTATTGATTTAGCTAATTCCAGAAGCCGCTTTAGTGAAAAGGTGGTGTCACATGTGCTTCAAACCATACATTGTGCTTTGCGAGCTAAATTCTTTCATTTCCTTTTCCCCTCATTAAGTAAGAAGACCAAGCATATGTTATTCTTGGTCAGTACATCATGAGAATCGTCATACAATATTCTACATAATCCATCAAAATAAACAATTTGGATGGCTGCTCAAGAAAAAAGGCCTGGACAGTTATAGTACACTGCATAGAAATATGCTTCTTTGTTTCATCTTACAACCTTGTTTTTCCTTATTGTCTGATAGGTAGTTGCTTTCTTGGGTATGGTGGTATACAGATTTTACGGTGATGAACTGCGAGAAATGTTTGGTTATGAAGAGCATCCATATGCTTTCTACGCAATGGCAAGTAAGTTAATGTCTTACTTTTATAATCATATCTGCAGTCTGTTGTGTACATGCTGTTTTGTTTGGACTGTGATTCTGAAAATCTCTTGAATACTGCTCATATGTAGATCTGAATGGGAACTAATACATATCTTTTCTTTTATACTGTAATTGTCAATGTTGACAAGGGCTCAGTTTTTCGATGTTGATAAAGTGATCTGGCACTTGCTTTTCAAACGAAGGCCACTCCATGTTTCAAATTAGACATTTCATATAGCTACCATTGAATATGGTGTAATTTATCTCTCTGTTATCTTCTATTATATTAAAAAACCATTTTGGTGTAATTTGTTAGCAATAACGGCTTTGGGCCTAGAAGATAGTGATAACCTATCAATACATGTTGTATTATGTTTGTGGATTGGCTATCTCAGTTTCATGGATGTAATCATGGAAAGCATCATGTGTTTTCCTAGATCATATAATCTTGCAGGGCTACACACAAGTCATGCACATGCATAGTCTTTTATGGATTTTGTTATTGTTCATAATCTTACGAGAGATTCATAATTTGTAGGCAAACATAGTTCACAGAAAAAAATCATGTCCTCAACTGAAACTGCAGAACTTCAAAGCAGTTAAAATTATTCGAAATCATGTAACATACATAGCCAGCAGGCTGGCTGAAAATGCCATGACACATGTTTAACCTTTCTTGTGATATGTGTGCTATGTCATATTAACTGCTGTCATGAATCAGAATATTCACCTATGTTTAACAGTTTACATGAAGAACCTACTGACAAATATATTAATGTGAAATGATTGTTGAAATTGCAGTAATGGCTATTGTTTTGGTTGGTATGCTGTATGGGTTCTTCATCGCTATAATATGTGGGCAGAGGATCACTGAACGGCATTATCATGTTCTTGCAAAGCAAGAATTAACCAAGGTTGGTGTAAGGAAGATGGAAAAATTGGAACAAGTTGTATCAAGTGATCTTTTTCATTCCTCTAGAAGTGTATTATCTAATTGATACATCAATAGTGTTGCTGGCATTTTTTCAGTTCATATATAATGCAAAAACGTTGACTGCAAATTAAGCATGAAAGCACAGCCAACAGACTCTCTTAGTTATATTTGGACCATCAGGTTCTCTTAATTGCATTTGCAGCAAAAGGTAAGGTGGTTTGTCATAGTGAGATTCAAACATTTGAATGTAACTATTGCTAAAAGAAATATCTGCAAGTATCCTTGTTCCTTATCCTTGCATAGAATAGCTTCATGGCATTATCACTTTTGAAATGTGGCACATTTGCTTTCACCTTATGGCATGTTCTGGAAAACTTATAATCCTGTTTGGTACATTTGATTGAATGTTGGCAGGAGTATATTGTAGAGGACCTTGAAGGAGCTGACCAAGTGCCAGACCTTGATCCTAGCCATGTTACAGAATTAAAGATATTGGGACTGTATTAAACATAACTGCATGTACTATCAGGTATGCTTATTCATTCTGAATGAACAATTCATGATGAAATATCATTTGATCTGTTATCCAGCACGTGCTGCTGTACTTCTACTGCCAGTGCGAAAACAGCTGCATAAGGATTGACATAGTTTCGTGAAGTTGCCAACATGTGTTGGGATGGTTTGAGCCAATCCAATCACAGGCCTGGATACCATCTGATTCATCTACATAAGCTTTACTGCATAGCTACAATTCTCTGTCATAGGGAATTGCTAATATCAGTCACAGTGCACTTCATAAAAATTTGGGATCTGCTCTAAATGCACCAGGCTTTCTGTCTTGGACTAATTTTCTTGTTTATTTTTCAGATAAACATCAACGGCACACTGGAAGTGACCTGTGGAGGTTGATGTTGCACAAGGTGCCCAACTTCATTGTGAGACATGAAAATGGTCCTTGCTGAGGCACACGCAATTGCTGAAAGGAAGAGCTAGTTCATTTGAAGCCATTTGAAGCTTCCTTGTGTCCTATAGATTTGTTAGCTTTGAAACAAGATGTTAAGGTGAATCGTCTCCAACATCTCAACTGACAGGGAAGGCTGCAATACAAATGATAGAGTGCCATATTGGACATTTTTGTTAAGTAGAGGCATATTTCTATTTCTCCATTCTTGAGGTAAAGAAAAATAATAAACTTTCTTGAGGTTCAAAATAAACACGCACCACTTCAGCTGTGAATATGCTGTTTGCTGTAAATACCTTGAGAAACTGTATTGTCAAATTTAGAATGGTTTGACCTTCCATTATTATGCCCTGGAGGTGTCTAAAAGTTCGTACGCGTTGCATCGCTATTTAGAAAATGAAGTTGATGCGGATTGAGTTGGATTGCTTGACTTCGCCGCCACCATAATCTGGACGGCACATGCTACTCTTGTATTAGTAGGACATTTTTTTCTTGCATTCTCCAATTTTCTCTAGTTGTTAGTACCCTGTGAACCTGGGATGTGCTGAGCGTCATGCAGGACAGTAGTACTCCCAATGGTCGTTCCTGTGTTAATAATGCAAATACCTGTTTAAAAAAAAATTGCAAATACCTGAAGGCGGTGATCATCAACAATCCTCTGGAACCACCTCATGTGGCAGAAAGTGAACGAGATTCTCAATTCCCAGTCTACGCATGAGCCCTTTTCTGAGTCAGCACTAGTGCAATCGGAGTGGCAAGTACGTGAATGGCCCACATAAATCCAGATAAATAATTTTGCAGGTCTGACCTGTTCATGATCCGGTTCATCAACTGCCGCAGCTTAGATAGAGCAAATCTTTACAACATATTAATTGAGGTGAGGTCATCTAGACTATTTTTTTTATGTCCAGATATATCTGTAACGTTGTCGTATTCAGTTTATATCCTATAATGATTCACCAATTAATTTGAGTCATTTTTGAACCATTTTCTAATCATTTGTTGAATTGCCGATTTCAATTCGATATTTCATACTAATAACAATTAATCATTAATCATCTATTATTTTAATATTATATTTTGGATGGAAACTAATAACAAGAAATCTAATAATAACTTAATCCAAAATTATTATAATGAATATTGTTTTTAAAACTAAAAAAGGTAAAGAAAAATAAAAATAGAGCAAATGCTCAAGCCAAAAAAATTGATTAATTGAAAATCTTTTACAGTTATAAAAAAACATTATAACCATAATTTTTTTTAATAGAGACCATGACAAAGCATGGGTATTTTGCTAGTATGCAGTATATATTAGTTAACATTGTAAACACTGATGAAATCGTATGCTTTATATATCCCACGAATCTGATCTAACTTTTCAGTTCAGGCGATGGCAGGCCTCCGGCCACAAAAATCAGTGCTACCAGCCCAATCAACAAAACGTACCTGGGCCGCGCGCTTGGCCCAGAGGAGATCGTCCCGCGTGAGGCCGATCGCGAGGCTGAATCCTCCCCGCAACCCGCAGATCCAACGGCTAATATGGCCTCAAGGGGTGGTCGGTAAATGAAATACCGACCACCCGGTCGGTGAACGAAACACCAACCCCCCATGGCTTGCGCGCCCGCGCTTGTTCCGCGGCCTCTCGCCGGCGCGCCGCCTCCCGGCACACCGCCACTGTCTTCCGGAGACTTAAAATTCGTTTGCCTATGCGTGGCGTATTCCTCCGCAACGTCAATGGCGACTACTGCCCGTGCGACGCCGGCGTCGCCTCTGCTCGCCGCGCCGCGTTCTGCTGCGGGCCGAGCGCGGCGGCGCGTTGGCTGCCATCACAATTCACAGCGGCGGCGTTTTGTTACGTTCCTAAAGCGCATTCGCCTTCTCCTCGCCTCGCCTCCACTGCCTTCTGCAAATGCGCCGCTAGCTGTGGACGCGGGCAGCCTGCTGCACCGGTAACAGGCGGCGGCGCGGCGAGGGAGCGGGCAAGCACATGTTCCGTTCGGACATGCCATCCACCGCGTCCACGACTAATTTCTTTTCCCTTGATAATTCATCATCCTTGTCCTGCTGCTACGTAATACAGTAAGATAACATTTTTTTTTTCCAGCTGGTAACACAACAATGAATCTGAAGTCTCATCTGATTGCTCCCAACAAGCTAATAATGTCATCATCAACAGTCCCGTGGAACCATCTCACGTGCGAACGTGAACGAGATTCTCATTTTTGCAGTCTATATATACACACACAAGGATCCAGTAAATGCCATCTTATTTTATACAAGTTTGTTCTTATTTTCTTTTTTAAAGGAGTAGTTAACCAGTCATGACTAATGACCCATGAAATAATGAATCCTTAAAACTGAAACTTCTCTCGTTTTCATTTGCTTGGGTGGCTGGACAAACAACATATTTGGACGCTTGCTTTCTTCCTAACAAAACAGATTAACAACACTGATATCCAGTCATCCAGGTTTCTTATGTTAGGTCAGCTGCACTCACTCAACTCTGCCAAAGACTCTTAACATCATAGTTGTTGACATGGCTATAATTTTCTAGCATCAGCACGTGCACAACATTTTTTCCCCCAAAAGAACATTTATCAGTTTTATAACTCTGTTATCTTTTGTTCTGAGTGCTAAGAAAAAAAAAATTAAGTATTTTTCTTGTCACGTACGTGGACTCGTGGAGACCCACTAACAAGGTCTGAAAGAAGTAAAGATGATACAGAGCACGGAAGCCATGTTTGCACAAGAAGAAAAGAGTTTCCCGCCATTTCCCAGGATAGGCGTGCATGCAGTAGCTAAAAGACATTGTGATAGTGATGCATGACGATGTTGGTGCTAGTAGATTTTTTATTGGGCCCAATGGCCTAATCTAGATCCGTGCCCTGATTAGAGATGCCTCGACCATTTCTGGTTGATGAATCCCTATCGCATTGCGCTACATAAAAAGGGGTGAAGTCGGACATGGCTCACGAAATTGACTGTCGTCACTGTTCACCCAACAGAAACCCTAACCCGATATGAAATGAAGGAGCTGGCAGTTTGTATGAATAGCAACATGGAATGAGGTAAAAATTATGTTCAATATAATTTTTTATCTCCTAGTTTTGCATGCAATCACTGGCCATCATCCCATTAGCTGGTCTCCAAATGTATGTGAAGGCTCTGACCCTGTTTGGATCCTCTCAGATTATATAATATGGATTCCATAGTTTAAGAGATCTTTAAATAGGATAGAGATTTGTCAGATTATACACAGATTATGATGTTATATTATATAATTTTATTATCTACTACGGAGTAGATAATGTCAGATTATATAATCTGAGAGGATCTAAGCAGGGTCTCAGCCTGCTTACTCTTCCAAGTAAAATTCTTCCCCAACCTTCACCTCCCATAAATGCACATTGCAACCATGCTTATGGAATTGCAACAACCTGCTTTTGCCTATCCATGGCGCCCCCTTGAACATTAGAAACAAACTACATCCCTCACACAGTGATCATGACAGGTTCTTTCATCATGCATAGGCTCAATAATGCTGCCTTTTCGCCTTCAGTTTTCTTGACATAGCGTGTCAAAACCACACACTATACTAATGTGAACGAAAAAGGAGGGTAACAAACGAACAAGGTAGTATTACTGAACAAGAGTATGGTTGCTTTACAGAGCAGTGTGTATGCAGGGAGCGCTACAACTGGTACAAAGGGAAGATGCAATGTCCATGTGAGTGTGCACATTATTTGGTTTTATCTTTTCCATTTGCAGAAAAGGTGTTCCAAGAACAGCAACAAAGCAGGCCGACCACACATATTTCTCTGTTGCCAATTTTAACCTGCAACATGGATTGCGAGAGAAGCAGACAAATGTAATCAGATTCTGCCAACTGTCTATACAATTCTTAGGTAGAATCGAATGGTCCAGGTTCCGAATTTTTAATCTGTTCGCTTTGTGCTCTGAAGGGAAAGTCTGAAATTCATCAGAATTCAGCATCGGCTGCAGTTATACGTGAGGATCAATTGAGGATCTCCTTTATAAAGCATGTTTCATAGCAGGTCCAAGAACTTGTTCCCTTGCACATTTTTGTATTACAAACCTAACAAAATGCAGCTTTAACCAAATTAAAAAACTACGGAACATCTATTTTGAATTATGATTTTCTACAAAAGAAAACACCTGATCGCGACCTGATTTCACACAGAAATCCTGTTATGGAAAGACATAAATATCTGAGTCTTTGCACCACTACTCTACATATGCTGAATCAAGCGAAGGTTCAATTAACAATGACTGAGTCTAATCTGGGAAACTGCAGGATTACCAATGGAGCAACGTGACTGAACATGAACGCCGCAGCCTTTGTCTGTAACCCTCCCCCATATGAGTGGTAAGCATAAGGCATCACGGACCACATGGGCCTTGGAGACACCTAGCCAGACTAATGCATGATCATAAGCAGTATTTAACTGGGAACAAGTACAATTCTGCCGAGGTAATTTAAAAGTGCCTTGGTTTCTGCAAGAAGGAATCAAGAAATGTTTTTTTATTTAATTTTCAGACCATATTTCCGCGTGATGGATCGTGTTTGTGCTAATCACCATACTTGGTAAGATCTGAATTACTAATCTACTGCCAAGAAATCCTTACCGTCCATATCAGAAATTATAGCATCCTGCATTTGCACACTTTGTATGATATATAATTATGCTCTTTATTCTACAGAGAACTATCACGACAACCTTTATTCCACGATTCTTATTCGGTCATTTAATCTTCTTTTGCGTTTTGGAAATGTTTGTTCTGAAAAACAATTTTACAGAAAATAAATTATATTATTTTCTCATTTTTAAACGTTATTTATTTACAAATATATAAGATGCATACCTGTCAATTGAACAAGAATGAAATTCCCTAGTCTCCAGACCACTGATTGTAGCTTTTGGAACAATGCCTTGTCAAGTTCTAACCACCATTGCAGACTACTGCTTCACTAGTCTAATCCCATGTGCAATGCATAAACCTGCCTTTGGACTCAAGTAATACTATGGTCCAAAAGCAGCAATCACCGTCATTGAGATTCTTTTCCTCTTTCCTTTCATCTTCCGTAAATTATATATACACCAGATGCGCAAGAACAGAACCAATTCGTGTTATGGTACAAGCAGCAAGGAGAAAATATTTCTTTTTTACATTCCGTGATTTTTTTTAATAGGAAAACCAGTAGTTTGACACATCAGGTTATGTTGAAGTACTAGTAAGTAATGCAGTGACTCTGGTGCCATCTCATTGGATACCTGAAGAATCTTGAGAGATACTATACATCCAAGAAAATAAAAAATTCACTGTCCGATGGCTTCTGGATGTATTTTCTAATATCTACAACGTACCCTTTTTTTCTTGTGCAAGCAACATCTAATAATGCAGTACTTACTTATATACAGAAACAAACGTTGAAATACACACACATCATGCAGCCAGATCACGAATGATAGGCAGGTGATTCGCTTGACCAAGTAGAAGAAAACCTGACGCGTGTATCATTTTTTAAAAAACGCACTAACATTCAAACTATCTCATATCAAGATAATTGCTTAATGCATTGACATCTACGTACAACTTCATCTACCAAACATTGCTGACGGCTCTGAAACTCTTGATAAAAAAAACTGGCACCGATCGACCGCCGGAGCATCTGCCGGCGGCGACCGCAACATTGCTGACGGATCTAAAAGGCGGAGATGGAGAATATTCCGGGCGCGCGGCCATTGACATATCTTCCTCGGTGGGGGTGGAGATGAGGAAAGGTGGAGTCTGGCTTGCAAGAAGAAGACGAGGTGAGTGCGACCACCTTTTGATTCCCTCCCTCCCTCCCTCCCTTTCGCAGAATGGCTTCTGCAGTCTCCTCTGTATGAGAGCTGGCTCTACACCAATCCATCAGAGTAGTGTTTGCGGTGCAGCAGCCCAGGCCAGGCAGCAGGTCCATTGCACCACCAAATGCATCTGCAGTGGTCCATTCCATTCCATATGCATGCACGAATTGGCACAGTAACTACACATGAGCAACATGCACTATACTTGTCAGTGACCATTTGGGGATTGGGAGTAGTTGGTGATCTGCAGCTCCAGTTATAGCAGTGGAAGATCGGATTCATGCGTGCGAGTGAGTGGCAGCAGGATCATCACATCAGAGTGGTGCATGTGGCTTGGTGGGTGCCCAAGAGATCATGTGATGAGCTGTGGTCTGGTGAAGTGAAATATCTGTGTGCTGTGGGACGGAGCTGAGAGCTGAGCCGCTACATGAGATGGCACTGAGGACTAGGGCTACTACCAGTAGTGCTGCTGCCATTAGCTTGCAGGGATGTGTACTGGTACCAGTGTACAGCAGTGTTGGTCCATGACAACTAGAAAGTGGTCTCATGGTACAATCAGAGCCTCAAGAACAAACAACACAAGGCACAGTGATTGAAAGTGGGGGGAGAACAAAGGAAGTAATTTGGAGAATCTCTTTCTCGATGCACAATGACCGTTAGAGCTATACTCAGCCAAATGCCCAGAAAGAAAAGGCAAAGAAAAAAAAGAACAGTGATAGTTATTCCATTTTATTCTATTCCATCCGGCCTTAAAGACCGGCTGTTATAGCTCGGATTATTCCCACTCCCACTACCTTGAGGAATATCAACAGGAATTTTCTGCAGATCAGTATTATTAGTAAGATTTACTACTACTGCCCCACTTGTGCCTATGGGCATATCAGAAGAATGTACTACTAGACACCGAAAAAAAAAGGTCTGAAGATAACACTCAGACAGCATCACGGCATTCTTTAGAGATAGGGAAAGGTTCCTATTACAGCACAGTAACACATCACAAAATTCAGAGGCACAAGAAAAGAAAAAAAAAACTTGCTGCAAGGCCTCTTTTCTCAATTTGATGTAGTTCAAAACTGAACTAAAATTGTTGTCCTAGTGACAACAATTCAAGAATAGAGGGAGTCTTAACTTAGGGACATGCATGTAAACTGTAAATTATATATTGCACTTGGTTTGTTTGACACAGAAATAGTAGTCTAACTGCTCTGGTTCTTTTTACATAGTGGAGCACAGTACATAAGATGAGAGTAACCAGAGCAGGCCTCAGAACTACACATGGTAATTAGTAACTAGTTCATTAACCTTAATCCCAGCAGCTATCTTAGTTAGGTCTCAGTTGCTTACCCCAGCACAGTACCTCTGATTTGATTTCAGTTCCTCTTACTAGCTAGTACTACTGTACTAGTGAGTTAACCTGAAACACCAAAAGCAAAAAAAAAAAAGGGGGGGGGGGGGGGGGGGGGGATGATTTCCTCCTTTTCTTCTTCTTCATGCTTTGTGGCTTCAGAGTTGAGCTAGCAGAGCGGGAACATCTCCGGGCAGGATCTGAGGAGTTCGTCGAAGGTGTTGGCGCCGTCGAAGGCGAGGAAGGGGTGGGCCGCGGCGAGGGAGACGGCGGCGGCGGCGGCGTTGGTGGTGTTCATGCATGCGAGGATGTCGTTGAGCGAGTGCAGCCTGGCTGCGAGCTCGGCCGCCTGCGTGCGGAGCACGGCGTTCTCGGCGTCGACGGCGAGGAGGCCCTGCGTGGTGAGCCCGAGCGCGGTGGCGACGTGCGCGTTCTCGCGGCGGAGCTGCGCCGCCTGCGCCGTGAGCTCGTCGAGGTGGCGCTGCTTCCGCATCCGCGACCGCCGCGCCGACTCGCGGTTCGAGAGCATCCGCTTCGCGCGGCGCTGCTCCATGAGAGCACGGAGCTCCTCCTCGCTCCCCGCCGCTGCGGCGAGGGCCGCCGTCGCCGCCGAGAGCGAGCCCGAGCTGCCGCTCCCGCTCCCACTCCCACTCGAGGAAGCCATTGATGTCTTCTTCTTGCAAGAACCTTCCTTTCTTGCTTCAAGAACAGAGCAAGTCCTTTCTTGATTTCTTCTTCCTTATTATTACTACACAACACAACACGAGTACACGAGACGAGACGAGAGGAGACTAGCAAAGAAATCGGAGCTGTTTCTTGTTGCTCGATTTCTTTCTTCTTAGCAGATCAACACTTTACTAGCAGTAGCAGTAGCAGAAGGGAAGTGCATGCAAATTAAAGAAAGCTTCAGGAAAACAAACTAGCTTAACGAAAACAGAGGAGACGAGGATGAGGTTGGGTTGGGAGATGAACGGACAGAGAGAGAACAGAAGAGGGTGCTAGATGGAGGAGGAAGAAGAAGAGACGTGGAGGGAGGCGAGGAGTTTATGAGAAGACATAGAACCAGTAGAGGAAGACGACTGAGAAGGACTGGACGAGGTGGGTGCGGCGCCGGAGTGTGGAGTTGATCATAAACCCCGAGAGGAGGATCTCACTGATCACAGGCGACATCAATGAGGAACTCTAGGACGAACGGCAGCATGTGCCCTCCTCTCTTCTTGGCTCCGATTGGCACTCCAATCGGAGCTACCGGCCGGCTTAGGCGGCGGCGGCGGTGGCGAAATCGAACTTCGACTCCGGAACAAGCGGCGCCGCCGGTTTGCGGCGATCGCTTGCTCGATCAGAACTGCTGGCTAGCTATGCAGGCTGGGTGGTGGAGCTCCTCTCCTGCCGATGGGAATGAGATGCAGGGCAGAGGGAGCAGAGGAAGAGGAGGAGGAGGAGGAGGGGGGTGTTGCCGCAGCGAAGGCGGGGGGATTTATAGCCGGGAGGGAATGAATGCCACCGAGGTGGGAATGGGATTTCGCTCTGTTGTTACGGCTGGGAGACGGGAATCCGTTTCCGTGGTAAGAAACGGAAAACGAATGGGAATGAGGGGTTGTGACCGGCAGAGTCAGGAAGTGGACGGAAAGTGAAAAAGGCGCCGCCGCAGCACAAGCACAGACTGTGATTCTGATTCCGATTCCAGCCAGCTCCCGTGGGCGGCGGTAGAACAAGAACGTAGAACCTCTCCTTTTTTTTCCCTTTTATTACTACAGATGATGCGAACATCTGCTTGTGCTCACCGCCGATCAAAAAACCAGCAAGTGCTGGTATTACTGTTAATTACAGTGCTCACTGCTCAGCTTGAACCAGAATCTTGATACCATTTCGAATCTGCATCGATGCGTGTGGAAGGAGGAGAAAGAAAAGGGGAATCTGCATAAACAACAGCAAGAACATCAGCTGATACAGACAGGGATTGGTCCGGCAGGCAGGCAGAGCAGGGTAAAGTAAAACTCAATTCTTTCCTTCACCGCGTATAGATCCGCGCGCGTGCGTGCGTGCGGAGTACAATGGTTGCCCGTGCGTGCGGCGTGCCCGCACGTGCGGGCCCGATCTAAGCTGCTAAGCATCCACGAACGAGCGACACCTTCCTCGTGCTCCTCTGCTCCCGCTGCTGCTCTGCTGCCGCCAGGTGGCAGTCCAGCTCCCCCTAATTTCTCGAACAAACAAGAAGGGATGTTTTCCGGCGTAATCTGAAGCAGCTCTCTACTGGTTACATACTCCAGTTTCGTGCAAGTTATAAATCGTGCTTTTTTATTTCTCTCTCTACCTGAATTCAGTCTTTCTGCATCTGCTGATGGTGCCCCGATGCTCTCATCAGAACAAAACAGAATGTTGTGCTCAAATTCAATCTGAATGAAGTATTGCTTACATTTTAGATTAACAAATAGTGATATTGGTGTTTTCGTGGACGGAAATCCATGTAATGGGCTGCTGTTGCAGCTGCCGTGTGGCGGCGTAGGCCATTTCTTGGAACTTGGCGGCGGCCGCCATGGCTGGCTGTGGCCAGAAAACAGAAATCAGATGTGAGGGAGACGGAGGAGGGAGATACGGCCGGTAAAAGTAGGAGGTGAGATCCGGAAGAGGAGCGGGGGTCCACTCGTCATCGCCATCGCCGGAGGGGAAGGGGGCGCCGCTGCGATTGATATACGTGTCTGAATTTTAATCCGAGAAAAATAGCGGTATAGGATATGGGATGAGTAATATCTGTTCAGAATATGATTGATATAATTTAATTAAATTTAAGTAATTATGATATTAAAAATATGAAAGAAATTAATAAATTAAATGAAAATAATGATATAAAACTTACTTATTTTCATATATTAGTTATTATTATATTTATATATCATTCTAACTATATTATTATTATATAATTTTTTATCTATCAAACCTTATAATATATCCGTGTTCGATTTTGACTCCCATACATAAATATAGTATGGGATATAGGATCAAAAAATAATTATCTGGCACTATCTATTCCAACTCCGAATTTAATAAAAAAATATAAGATATGATATAAAATGAGCTATATCCGTCTGTATCCAATCTGATTTTATTCCTACATTTTAGGGGGCTAAATGTAAATAATTAGATCACGATCAATAATCGCGATCCAATTTAGGGGATTTCTGCAAAATATGTTGATTTCAATCCATCCGCCGTGGGGAGCGAGATTCCGCCGCCGTGTCGCAGGGGCGCCGCCCGGATTTGGGCGCGGAGCTCCATCCCGCCGTAGCCATGGTGGCTCGGCGGGCGGCGCCTCTCGTCATTCAATTCAAGTAGAGATAACCATGCGAACTGGACCATAATTCTTCGGTCGATGGATTCTACTTCACACCTGCTGCAGAACAGTCGGCTGCTTGATCTCATCTCGTCAGTATCAGTAGTGTGTGTGAGAGTGTCCTAGCTGCAATTTTTCACCACCGGGGTGATGACCTTCTTCATCTCCGTTGCTGGCATCGAGCATGCGCTCTGCACCTCTGGATTTTCCTCAAACTGAACCTCTCTTTATCAGGTTTCTACTCGTTGCCACTTGCCGTCTGCAAGTTCAGTTTTGATACCTTGGGCGCCAGCAGAATTGAAATTCAAAAGATTTCAGAGCATTACTAAGCGGTGAAAGTCACATTGTTTTTTACAACTTAATTCTCACCTCATGCAACTTGCTCCCCTCCCATGGAACTATGGAAAGGGGCATGAGAGTTGAGGAAAATGTGAAAAGGCTGTCAGATGGTGAAGCGGCCATCTTTGCTTATTCAGTACTATAGGCAAACATGGACGATGGTGGTGGTAGCCCCGGCCACCCGCCGTCCCTCTACATGTTAGCTGAAGCTCTATGTACATATGGGCGGGCCTACACCATTCAAGGATACAAATTTCAGTGGCAATGCATCCACCAAAGGGTTCGTTTTTTTCCCACAAGCTGGAATCGATTGATCACAAACTGGAATCGATTGATCACAGTACTGAAACTGATGGCCAGAAAAGGGAGGAAGAGCATTATTGCTGGTGTCCTGTACCGATCTTGTACGGCAATGAGTCCTGACTGTGACTAGTACTGAGAAATGATACCAGCTGGAAATCCAGAATCTTATTCGCCGTTGGTTGGGTCCTGGGGAAGCCGAAAGCAGCTTGCTGGTTCCGTTCGTGGAGCACACACACACAAACAATTTGCTTGAAATTTCGTTTCGTTTTTTCGAGTCCCTTTGCATTGCATCTCTTTGTTGATGCGTCGGAAAAAGAGGACGAAAATTAAAGAGTCGAGATATGATGAGCTCTCGCCCATGCATCGCTGCCGCCGCTTTCCCCGAACCGGAGCTCGCGGCCGGCACCAGCTGCGCGGCACTGCACAGATGAGATTGAGATGAGCCGATGAGGCAGCCTCTTCTGCAAGGGACGCTCAGACATGCGCCGTGCAATGCTGCATTCTGGCCTCGCGTCCATGCTGCCATGTCGTTGGAGAAGAGTGAGAGAGAAAGAGTGAGGGCCGAAAAGGGCGCGTCATTTTCTGCAGCCGCCCCATACAGGGTTCAGAGCCATGCCATGCCGACCTCTCTGCAAAAAGACCTCCCTCTCGTTCTGCCTTTCTTTCCCTACTACTATGCATACAGATACTGAGATACAGTACGTGACCCGACTGACTTCATTGCGCGTTTCTTTCCCTGCATGGGCCTCGTGATTGTGTCGTCCTGCCGGTCCGCTAAACTGCAACGATGAAAAAAAAAACAGTCTTTCAGAGGGGAAAAAAAATGCGGCTGATGATTCAAACGCTTCAAAGATCTGAGCCTCTGAGAGTGGGATCGAAAATGGAGCTATTTATGAATGAATAACCACGGAGCGGATGACCTCTATCTGGTCCAAAGAAATCTATGTGATGCATTGCTTCATGCCCACCTCTATCTTGAAAGAAAAAATATATATGAAAAGTGAACTTCAGCAATTAATTAAAAATGGCAGGAAAAGAACAGAGGAACTGCGTCAGTCTCGTTGTCGTTGGCTTCTTTCGCGCCGACTTCCCTTGATCTGCTATGCACATGCGTGTCACGCATGCAGGCGAGCCGAGAAGGACTCTCCTTTACGCTGGCTGGATGGATCGGTAGATCTCGCGCGAGTTCCGAGGAGAGCCCTCGTGTGGTCATACCAAAACTGTCTTTCATGTCGTTGGGACAGAGTGATTTGGTTTTCCTTTCCTCGAAACATTAGCTACAACAGTCTGATAAAATAAATAATCTGTGAGCGTTAGTACTAAATTGCAGCGATGCTTTTAAAAAGAAAACAGAGGGGGTACTACCCGTTAAGCTAAGCAAAATGTCGACATTAAAGGTACTAGTGTTGGTTTATGGTGGTGCTCTTCAGAGCCACCGCTTGTTGGCAGCACCACATGGCGGCCATGCACACCAACCTCAGCTCCGCTGTCGTGCTCTGCATGGATATGGATAATACGGTCGCAATTGTCGACCACGAAATCACTGGCGCCGCCATATCATTACGTATCCGTCTTGATCCTTGTAACCACCATCAATTCGAGATGTTCTTCGGCCGACCAGGCATCGCCACGTAACAACGGCTCGAAACTTCAGAGGATATATCGCAGGTTTTGTCGGCATTTGGCGTGAGCAGAGAGCAGATTGTAATAAGCCCGCATACAGTAGCTATATGCCTCTAGCTAGCTGCTACGTCTTCCCTCGAATGTTCGTTCGGTGGTCAGTACAATCAAGCTGGCAATTGTTCGCAATATTTCTCTCCGATCTGCATATGGCATCGGTTTTGTTCGAGCAGAGAGTTGCACGCGTCCTAGCCGGCGCCGGTTGTTCGAGCTTGTGCGATCCCTGAAATAAGTGATGATGACCAGCTCACTGACCCGCACCACTCTTTCCAATTCCTTCGTCTCTAGCCACTCGTTTCGGATATTTGCACTCTGTACCAGTCTACGCGGTACTAGGTTCTATGTGGATGACATTCGATTCATGCCTCAGCAATTCAGCATATATAACCTGATATGTCAATCTGATGATGTCGTCGAATACGGAAAATTTTCAATAGTACAAACAACTATCTTAACAGGTTAGAACAAAATGTTTCGTCAAAAAAAAAAAAAAAAAGGTTTGAGCGAAATGAGTTTGTTCCACGAAGCGCTTGATAAATTGATGAAGAAATAAAGCAACTGAAATAAAGAATCAGATTTCCTTAATTACCCCCATGCATCACACTTCTGCTAGTATACCCTACATCACTACATAGCGCGGTCGGAGGCCCAGAATATGGCGGCAGATTTGGTGAAGATTACGGACTCGGATCTGGGCGTGCTGCATGCGATGCCATTGCCGTGGCGTCTCTAGAATGAAGGAAGGAAAGGTTTGCGGCGGCATCATCTAGCTATCCTGATGCGTCGTGACCACAGGAGCAACGAGAGGCAGGCGTGAGGTGACGCCACTAGGGAAGGCTCTAGCTTACCCCGCGAAGCATATGGCGGCTACCAGGCCAATCCGCTTCTTTCTTAGTACCCAAGGCATAATTGCACACGATGCCCCTACTAAGCTGCCAACCAACCTGTCTCTGCCCTCCTGCTGGTGGTGCTCCTCATCAGGGACATGACACCTTCATGCAAATGCTTGCCCTTGATCGATAAGGCAGCACCAGCTGCATGTATTTTTTTTTTCATGGACCTGCCTAAAGCCCATAACTTGCTAAGTAGACTGTACAATTGAGTCTGTGAACTGCTTGATCTTGTTACGAGAGAGCTAACCTTCAATAAAAACAAGGAAAAAACAGGCAAAAAATGATTCAATCTTTCTGTCAAAACAAGAGGGAACCAATATTTTATTTTTCTTCATGTGGGCAGTTTGATTTACAAAGCCTGCTGCCATGATTCATGACTCATGAGTGGGAGAATGTGGTCGTGGAGACCTTTTGATCCAGTATCGCAGACCCCCACATCTGGTGATCAACTTGGCTGAGAATTCATGGGAGATTGGAAGGGGATGAGAGATCTGGTTTGTGGGGCACCAGCCACCCAGTCACATGGCAAGAAAAAAAGGGAATCTCTTCCAATCTCCAGCCAAAGATTCAAAGAGGTGAAAAAGGCTTGTGTGCACCTTTGGGAGTGGAGTGGCTTGGCACACACTGCCTGTAGACACAATTGCATTTCTGCATGCAAATCACTTAGTGGGATGGCTGCTGCTGCTGCGCTGCCTGTGGTCTGCATGCCTGCTTCAATCCTGGGTGCTGGTTTCGCACCTAACACATACTAACACGTAAGTGGTTTTACCCTCCTTTTTTTCTTATTACAACAAATCAACAACAATGTTAACAGAAACCATAAATTTTTTAAGGATTTGCACTGGATATGAAATGTTACGTAATAATCAATTTCAGCATAACGGAAATTGTTTTGGCGCACCAAATAGATGTTGCAACTTGCAAACTCATTCACGGAGTTCCTAAGGTATTGAATGTTAGAACAGGACTGATAGGACGGCCTAACTAGTTCCAACATGTTCTGTTCCATTAAAACATTACACACCCATTGGTCAGGACCTTTCAAAGTCCATTTTTTTTTCTCGAAAGAAAAAAGGGTGCAAGCAACAACAACAAAATGGCCCTTGTGATGGAGACCAGGACTATGACTCGGTATATGCCAAACCATTGTGCATATTAAGCTTGTTGGTTCATTATTCTTTCATCTGAGGACATAAATGAGCTCTCGTTTTCAGCATATCTACACCTCCATGGTTTTCCGTATCTTCAAGTACACAATGTATTTGTGCACCATACATAAAGCATAGATTGTGCAGATCATCCATCTTATATCCAAGTGAGTGTCTGTGTTCCTTTTCCCGCTTTCTATAGTGGCAGTGTACAATTTTCTTAAACATTTCTATGTTAGGTTTCTGTCAGAACCATACTAGCTAGGTATGACAAGACACGGGGAAAAGAGAAGATGAAATGCAAGGTACCTTTCTTCCTCTTTAGGTTCGAGCTATCCAGAGTTCCGGACATAAATGGATGTTTTAAGGTAATGCTAGTGTCCAATTAATTAGTGACAGGGACGGAACATGAGGCTATAACACAATGCATCTCATTTGCATCCACATATAATCTCTTACACCTGCATGCAATGATATCAAGAAATCAATTCCCAACGGTTGATTCTCCCCGCTTGTCACTCACACCCAAAATCAGAGCTGATCAACTGGTCTTCTTCTGGTTGGTGAGACACTCAGACTTGCGGGGTGGTGATTGGTTCACAGTGACCAAACTCTTGTGGTCACATGAACTGCACTATGAGAAGAGAGGCCGTAATGGCTAAGGCCATTAAGTCAAGTGGGGCAGGCAGAAATGGTGCCCAGTGGTCACACCGGGGGGGGGGGGGTCGCTCAAATATGGCTGGTGGTCTCATGATCTTCTAACAATGCTTGGATGAAAAGGATTGTTTGTTTCAAGCTAGAAACAGTATACATGTAGCACCTTCAAACGGCACAAATCACGAAAAGCCTTTTATGACTGAGCAGTCTTTGTCTATTTGGCTTCAACTCGAAATGTCTCTTATCATTTTACCCTACCTGAAGATTCTGTACTAATTTCGATATCGAGAATGTATTTGTAAAATTTCCGTCATGCAGTTTATTCTACTAAAATCCATGGTTTAGGTTCATGGGTAACCGACTGCTTCAAAAGATATAATCCAATGCTAGAAATTATCAAGTTGTCTATACGATCATAAATAACAGGAACTGAAGGATCATAAATAACAGGAACAGAAGTATGACTGGATTTTTGCTTGAGCAGAAGAATTAATTTCATTTCAGTTGAGTATTTGATTGGAACAGAAGTGGTAAAAGTAACAGATCTCTTACCCCATGTTAGCCTTGTTAGTAGCTCTTTGTTTTGAACTAGCACTTTGTTTCTGAACTCGACCTAAAGGCAGCAGAAAGCTTAAAATCCTTGCTGTAGTATTGAATATGACAAGATTCTATTATGTAACGCACATGAGCATCTTCCTTTGGTATTGTTTTCAGTAACTTCTTAGCTGCCTTCCGGCTCCCAGAAGAAAAAAGAGCCTGATACATCCTGCAGGAATAAATGAAAGATAAAATTTGCTCACACAAAGAGGAATGTTTGTGGCATCAAAGCAAGAACACCCTATGCTGGAAAAGGTGTTTTAACAAGTCCTGGCTTAATGTGCAAGATAAAGAACTCAACCTCAAGGACGTCAACACGTTATGTGGAAGGCCAGCAGATTCATATTCTGTCCAGATCTTCTGTGCTTGTTGCGAATCCTTTGCCTTTACACATGCACTGAGAAGAAAATCAAGGCTCGTTCGAGAAATGTTAAGCCTGAGATCTTTGATTGCATGGAGAAGCTTCATTCCAAGATCCAACTTTGTAGGTTCCACATCCCATATTTGCCCAAAAACCTTAAAAAAAACATTCAATTAAGAAAACAAAATCATGGCAGAAAAAAAAGGGGGGGGGGGGGGGTGTGGATATGTAATCCATAGGGAAATGGTTTTCAGGTGAAAACTTAAAGCACACTTCAGAAACAACTCGAGAGGAATCTGCTTGACCAACAGTTACAGATTTAGATAATTCACTAAAACAAAAGACTTATAACTCAGTGTCAACCAAATTAACTGGAAATATTTCAACTAACAAAATATAAACAAGAGATCTCATCAGGCAGTCATGAAATACTCACTAGTTACAAATAAGTTGTAAAACATTCAATTTATAATATGGAAAACAAAATAGATACTGAATGGAACAGCAAACAGATATGGGCAACACAGTGGAAATAATAAGCTTATAACACACTAGAAACACTAATCAACAAACAATATGAAGATCTCCTATTGAATTCATCTTTTTAGGAAATGTTCATTGGGTATCTGCACATCATAGTTATGCATATCTCCAAGATCACATGATATCATACAACTAAGTGCAATATGTAAACTTCAACAAGAGATCAGGTATATCTAAGACAAATGTTTGGTTGATTTTGATGAAACTAGGAAATCAAAGACTATTGGATATCCAAGTAAATACCTTATCAATGACCATGTAAGTACTTGTTTCATCTTTCTCTTTGAGCTGCTTAAGTAAATCAATTGCAGCTCTGGGGGAAAACATAGAAACAAAAAGTATGTGAAAAGTTTGACTAAATAGTAGTAGAAAAGGCAACTGCATAATCATGTATCTTACTCAAGGTAGTTGTTCTGAACACAGTATAGAAGTGCTCTGCTACCCCCCTCAAACCAGCTGCTTGAGTCAATCAGCTCTTCCAGAAGTTGATACATTATATCCAGTTGGCCTTCTGTTTGAATATGCTCCTGCAGAAGGAAATAGAATGTCATAAGTACGGGAGAGAACTGACTCTCGATTATGCAGATTAATTCATCTCAAAAGGAAAAATGGTTCACAGCTTAACTCACAATTAGGGTTATGGCAGCCTTTGGCTCAAGAGAGCTTCCAGATTCCTTTATTTGGTCATAAATTGTAAGTGCCTCTAACACTTGCCCATTTGATGCAAGCGCTGCTACAAGTGCACTCTTAACTTCCTTTCGTTGCTTGCGTGGTATTTCATTATCCAGCATAATCTAAGAAAAAAAGAACAATTTAGAGTAGCTAATACAAAAAGTTATGTCATATTATATGTTACTGAGAAGTGAGGAGAACTGAAAGCACAAAGCTGCAGCTTTAAAACACCATATACCTGCTTGGCCATGTCAAAGTTCCCATGTCTAGAATATGCATTAATGAGTGAGATATATATGTGTTTGGTCATCGGAATTCCATCTTGTCGTATTTGGTCATGATACTGTCAATATATTCAGTAGTCACCACATTAGACACAAAATATCAAGAGATTTACAACATGAGTGCGCCAATTATTTTAAATGGAACCATAATGTGAAAATATAGGTAAATGGTGCAAGATGCGTTGTTCTTGATGCTCAGACATTCAAGATCAAATAAAACTAACCAATAAAAAATTCTGATCAACAAGGAATATGTTTAGGTAACAGCAGAGGGAATGGGACTAGTGCAGTGTCCTCCAAAACCAACCTTTCCTTGAAACACAAAATAAACAGAAACAGTGGCAATACAACATTGTCTGGTATGTAGCAAACCTTAGAAATGTTCTCTTCAGACTCACAGTTCATTATCAAATAACTGAACGTTTCAGAATCGGGTTTTACTCCAGCAATATGCATTTGGGCCATGACCATTTGTGCTCCATTGTGGTTTTTCTGCATAACATTCAGGCTCGAAGTTATTGAGAAGAGACTTATAAATATAAACTAGAGGAGTTTGTAAGGCAGAATGTCATTATTAGCAGAAGTTTCAACTTAATGGATTATTTTATTCAGTGACGAAGCTAGCAATTGCATGAGCCGAGTGCTATTTGGATGTTAGGCTGTGATAGTGTAGCACAAATTTGATTTTGAGCGTTGCACAAAGGGTGGAAATTAGTGAATAATCAATGTAAAGTGTTTAATACCCTGGTGCCATGGCACTCAGGTAGCTACATGTAGCTTCACCCATGATTTTATTTGGATGTATGAAAAGCTGAGCTGGACATTGGAATTTTTACACATTTCCATCCAGGAGAAGGATTTGAATAATCTGAATAGACAACATAAGTTGCCATGTTATAGATTTTTACGCTTACGCATATTACTAACTAAATAGGGATAGCATGGATATCAGCTGAAGCTGAACAAAATACAAATAAGCTGCCAATAGTCCATTGTAGACCCCCAGCACTTTCAAGAACATGAATGAGTATGTCAGTGCCTATAATGTAAAGAAACGCTTGCCCAATAATTTACCTCCCTATAATATCCAAGCATGATAGCATTATACAAGCTTGTGGTTGATATCTCCCGAGATTCTTCTGCATCGGTGAGTATACTGTAAGCACCTTCAAACTGTAAATGAATGATCAATAAGCAACAGTTCACATGAAGCCAAAATAAAATAAGTAACCAGCATCATGGCTTACATCTTTCATTTTTATAAATAAATTTATCATGCATCTGAATGTTTCACTTTTCAGTTTCAACTTGTGCTGACGTATCAAATCATATATTGGGTGAACCTGCAAAGTTGGATGGATGATAACAGTTCATAGTGAGATAGTTTACTTGAGATAAAGTAAAATAATACATTTGAAGAAAATAAAAAAGCCAAACTACCAATACCTGCTAATTCCTGACTTGTATGTATTATGTATAGCAGGGCCACTTTTATGTCTCCATGCCAATGTTTATGTATATAGCAAGGCATTACAGGCCTAAACATACAAGCTGTTTTTTTTTTCCTAACCTTGGAGTTTTTGTTATAAACTTGTGATATGTGGCATTAAAACTACATGTATGCTTAAAAAGTTCCAGCAAATGTGGCTACATCCGTGTTGTAACTAAATAGCTCAACCGAGTTTCTTAGTCAGCTTCTAAAAATAAGCCAGGCGGATTTTGAACTGGAAACATTTGTGATCCAGGTGACTACACTTGTTATTGCTTGTTCAGATATTTTGGAACACCTTTGCAAATCTCCTTTACAACAATCCAGTGGATTTGAAATGATAAGTTGTATATACAAGAAATATCCAGTACCTAACATGGTGAAGAAGAAACAACTGTTTGATATACCTACGTATTCACCCACTTACCATATCAAGTTCACATCTTTGCTCACAAGCATGTATTATTGGATGAAACGATTCAATAGGCACGTCGGAATTGGATTTACACATGCGGTCAGCAACATCAAGAGCTAAGCGGGTCTGCAGAGAATATGAGGTAAAGTGTTTAGTTACAAACTTACAATACGGATATGTTAAGTGTAGATGAATCCAAATTCTCAGCACCAAATATAAAATCATTCCCAGAATTTAGTACAACACATGTGACAGCAGTTCAAGTGGGATAAATTAATAGAAGGGCTGATATAACTTGCTCTGTGATTCATTGATGTTGTGTGAACTATAATATTTTTTGAGCATGGATTCATCATCACCATTGACTCCCCTGTTTGTGATTCGTACCTAATGGGAGTCAAACGTCGCTTGCAGCACCGTCAGCCCGAACCCCCCCCCCCCCCCCCCCCACCACCACCACCGCCTAGCCGCCCCCAATCCCCTGCCGACCCTGCCCACCACCGCACCGGAGGGGAAGAAGAAACCCCCAACCCTAAAAGATAACCTGGGAGGGAGCCTCGCACAGGAGAGAGAGAGAGAGAGTAATGTTTTGAGCTTGATACGAAGCATGAGTCAAACCAAACAGCAGAAGTAATGTTTTTTAAGTAATATCCAAGGGAGCTGAAAGCCAAAATACAACAATAAAAATGCATTTACGAACATGATAAACATTGAAGCAATGTATATACGCCTGGGGAACGCCAGATGTTTAATTATTTGCACTAAAGATAAATGTTGTAATGGGGTAGATAATTGGGCCTTATGCTTTGCCTAGAGCTTGGGAGACATTGGGGGATTGGGAGAATTGTTCTTCATTGATTGATTGGTTGATTGAATTGACTGCAGTGCCTCTCTTTATATAGAGCCGGCCCTAACCAACTAGTCTTATCTCTAATTAACCTAACTTGAGGGCTAAGTAAGGGCGGAGCTATAGTATCCGCACTGCTACAGTAACACGGCCCAAAAGGCCTGCCCATAACAAATGTATACGACACAAGTGGATCATTCGCTCCGATAGAGTTAAAATGAAAATGGATGCATTTATCATTACCTGTAACGCATTGCAGCAGATAGAGATTATCTTGTCGTAGGCAGCAATAGAGGGTAATACCTCAAATTTCTCGTGCCATTCATGAAATGCTATTACGATATCTTCAACCTTCAAGAAAAATCATCATTGAAAGGTTGTCTGACATTAAAGTCGTAATGTAATAACATGTATAAATTTGAAACACATATGTGTTTCACAAATATCAAACATAAGAATAATAACAATAACAGGAAAAATATGGCAGTTGGCAAGATAGCCATATAAGATCTAATGTTGGTTGTGAAAATAAATGCCATTGTTCCAAATAATGATGAATCTCTTAGAAAGTTTCCACTAGTCACAGTTATTAGTCCCAGTGCAAAGTATTCATGCAGGTGTGATGATGTATACCTAACTCGAGCATGTTCCTCTTGCCTATGCAAGTGATAAAAATGTAAAACTAATACTATTTTTATCTTGTTAAGGTATATTACTAAGTTAGGAAGGTACAGGAAACTAGTAGTTGATTTTGATGCATAAAGTCCATTTCATATGGAATCTACGAAAAACTAGGAATAGCTATCATAATAGATTTCTCACCGTCATGTTTGGTATATTTGCAGCATAGTAAAAAATTAACGATGAAATGTCTCCATCAGTAGATTCTGAAACAACAAAGCAATAACATTATCAAGTAAAAGATTAATCCACTGGACAGTATTCAGTTAAACAACAAAAAGGGGAAAAGAAAGCCTTTGTTGCATCTGCTGGTAAATAAATAACATTTCAACAAACATATCTTTTTGCTAAAAATCTTAGTCACCATCTTATATTGCCATAAGAAGGACGTGAATCATATTTGTAGAAACTTGTACATGATTAATACCCTTTGACTTCATCCCCTGAAGAAGTTTCTCAGCATAGCTCTCCAGTTCTAACCTACCCAGTGATTTGAATATATTAGATATGTACTTTGAGCCTGAAACTTTTGTTAGATCAAGTAACTCCAATAAGGCAATGAGATCCTTCTTTCTGCTGCTTTCAGCAAAGGCCAACATATAACTTTCTGCAAAAGAGAGGCATTCAGATTCAATAAGATGCTGCAGTGAGAATGATATGTCTGTATGTGAGCTTGAATGAACGACACCAGATGAATCAGCAGTTTTAAATACCATGAATAACTAAGGAAGAAAAAGGACCCTATTATGATCCTAGTTGCTTACCTGCTATGTCATAGTGAGCTTCCTCGTTGTAGTCTTGAACAGAATGACAAAGTTTTTGAATTTTTATTTCGTTTTTAACTCTAATGCAATGCAACATCTCATAATAAGCTATTCTAGAGTAGGACTGTGGATTTGCATCCTTAAAGAACGCACTGAACATCTCAAATTCTTCTGACAAGCCCACATCCACGAGATACATGAGAAACGGGCCATAGCAATCTTGTTCAATCCTAAGCCCCCTATCCTTCATCGTCTCAAAAAGATTATATGCCCTATAAATATGTTCAATGGCAGAGTCGATATCGCTGCAATCCCTTGCCTTGCTCAAACAAGCCCTAATCAATACCTTGAACTCCTTGACCCCAGTATCCCTTCCCAGTTTCCCGAAAAACTCGAGGGTCGACTCTGCACCGAGCTTTTCGGCGCAAATCTGCATCAGTTTCGTGAAGCGGCGGCTCTCTGTGTTCTTGAAGATATACTGCTTCTTCTTCTCCCTAGACACCTCTCTTCTCCAATACATCAGTGGATCCTTCGACTGCGATGATGCAAACCACTCAATGTCCAATATCTTGTTCTCAACAACACTCTCTGCATCTTCAGAGTCCTCTGCTGACACTTCTGAAGACCTTGACTCTTCCATGTCATCAGGCTCTGAGCATCGAACTAACAAATCATAATTGCAATTAGAATCAGTGTCACAATTACAATTAGAAAGAGTTGCAGGAGACTAGGTCTGTTTAACGTTACCATCTAAGACGGACAAGAGTGCCTTGGTGAGCGCGTGAGGGGGGTCCTCCTCATCTGCACAAGAGACGGGAGAGGACTGAGAGGCAAGCTAGCGAGAGAGAACGAGGTTGAGGAGTTATGGGGCATGGAGAGGGACGAGATGCTTTATTACCTTGGGCATGAGCATGGGGGAGGAAGGATGGCAAGGTGGTTCTCTTTGAGGCCGCGGCCTGCTTGAGGCGCAGGAGGGAGGCCTCACTGACTGAGGTGGCTCGGGTGACCGTGTCGGGGCGGCGGAAGGAGTGGTGCTTCTTCAGGGTGGAGAGCTTGGGCGGCGCGGCGGCAGCAGGGGTGGCGCTGTTGCGCTTGGCGGGCTTAGAGGCGGAAGGAATGGCGGGCTGAGGGGCGGAGGCAGAGGCGGGCTTTGGAGCAGCGGCGCAGGCGCCAGCGGTGGCAGCCTGCTTGGTCGTCGCGAAGAGGCGCTTCCACATCACCGGCGAGGGCAGCGGTAGGAGAAGCCGCCGCCGCCAGTGGGGGGCTGTAGCGCCGGCGCCAATCTGTTTAGCGGATCGGTGTTGGGCCCAAATGGACCCGAACCCACCGTAACCTAACTGTCTGCCTTGGAGCATGCGAAAGAGATGGGCAAAGGTCAGCAGTTTCAAATTTCCACAATTTGATTTCATATTTTTGGCGGATGGAACGCTTGAGTCGATTTATAGATGCTTGTGCTCCCGAATTACATGTTGTTAATTTGCAAATTATTCATATTGGCACAAAGTACTAACTCTGAGAGTATTTTTTTACTTGGGAGAGCAAATGTTATGTCCAACAAAATGAAACCGGTATCGGCATACTAGTCATAGAAACTCACATTCACAAGTAATACCATAAAGGTAAAATGGCCATGTATGTGTTCAGGTGGTTGTGTAGATGACCATAAAATTGTAAAGATACTGATCAAATATGTTAAGGTTGCACATAACCTTAATTGTCAATCTCTATGTGACCACGACATTTCAACAGAAGAAATGGATACTCGAGTACAGATAGACGATATCCGCACCGGGTCACTTCGAGTTCACAAGAAGTTAATATAAACAAGAACATTGCTACAAGATTCATTTATATACATTTGACCCCATAGGTCAGTATTTCTACAAAATTGTTAGCAAGGCTATACAACCTTCCCTCCACCCCCAAAAAACAAACACCACTATGCCCTCTGCTCATATTATGCATCCTCGTCTCCATCCAAACGCATTGATTGATAAGTTACCGGTTACCCTACATTATTGAGGCATCAATCCGTCTGTTGCCGTTTCAGTACAAGCTGAGTGCACTTGATGTGCTCCACTAACTTAATTTACAGACCTCCTATGTCTATCTCAATCACTAAGGGGCCAAGTCATTCTCTCTCTACCTTCTGCCTCTTCCAAGATGAGTTTGTTTCAATAACAATTATACTTTTAAGTTGCCTCCCCGTCCAAACACCTTGATCAGATATATCATCAGAGGCTGGGTACCGTCCACTCTCTTGAATTCTTCTTTTCTGTCTGGTCAAGTCCTTGATACTTGTCGTTCTCATATCTTTTGGTCCAGTAGACACATGGTAAACATGATCAGCCTTAAGAGTTCCCCAGGAAGATTGCTTCTCTGACCTCTCATCGACAGCAACAATATTCAACCTATGATTTATGTGCACTTGAAGTGGCTGATTCTGCTCATCCCTTGCTGAACTGCAGATGGACTTGTTACAAGACGAACTGTCCACATGCAGGCATCTAGAAGCTACCGCATCACTCTTGCTTGTTCTTCTACTTGAAGATTGTGCATGCTTCGGAGCAAGACCTTGTGTGCTTGTTATCTGCTGTCTATCCATCAGGGCTGGAGTAGGAGGGGGCTTGATATCAGGACTTGGGGTGATTATCATCTGCTTTTTATCCATTGGAGTTTGAATCAGAGCGGGCTTGATAGCCGGACCCATAGAGCATGGGTCTCTTTTCTTAAATAACTCTGTCATTTGCTGCAAAACAACTGCCAAGTGGAACAGATCATCAGGAATGAAAGCCAACTGAAGATACTGAGATGTAAATGGCTATGGTACATGAATGCCAAAAGAAATTAAGAACTTCATAGGTTGTGCTATACCCTGTAATTGCTTTGGAGCAACCTCAAATTCCTGCCACCAAATTTTTCCCGTCTCGGAAAGCCTGAAGTTGTGAAATTTAGCTGCGAGGAAGAGAGACCCAGCAGCTATGTAGTGTGGCTTAAATTGCAGAGCTAAAGTAGTTGGTAACCTGCATATGCAAGTGCAGAACCAGTTCAGAGATAACATGACTGATAATTACAAGCAATAAATTGACAGTGCATCCAATTTACTCACATATCATTGATGAAATTTACAGCAGCCTGTTTCACTTCCTTATGGGTGATTCCCAGATTCTTCAGAGCGACCTTTAGTGGTTCATAAGGATGCTGTATATTGAAATCAAACCCGATGGTTGACAGTAACAGTGTCTCCCCAACCAAAATTAAAGCTTTCTGCTTCTCAAGAACTTCCTGGGTAGAAAATAATATAACACGGCCTCAAAATATCAGAGAAATAGCCTAGTGCTAGCAGTAATAATTGTATTAAAAAAAAATAAAACTTCTACTTACATCCTGGCAGATTCTCTTAGCAGCATCAGGCTTTTTTCGATACATCGTTTCATATGCCACGATGACAACATGTCGTAATTGGCAAGGTGTTTCTTCAATCTTTGAAGCAAGAAATATGCATACAGTTGCCATAGTCTGAAAGAACTCAGAGTAATTACAGTGTTAAAGGAACAACTAGAATGGAATGATAAGTATAGATACACGTAACAGAATGACAAATAGAACCTACATACATCTAACATGAATTACTGGAAAGGTAGTATAGTAGTTATAATACAAGTAGCTAATACTTACTGTTACAAGAATTATTACCAAGTGCTGCTTCAATTTGGATAAAGTTGCCCGAAAAGAAACACACCTTCGTCCATGATTGCAATTTTTAGGTGCTCCAAGTAAAATTGCTTAAAAGATTAACTCAGATCCAGACCCATCATGTAAAAAAGTACTCCTTGGGAATAGTTTTCATAAAAACAATGACGGCAATTTATGCAAGTCAAATGACCAGGAGATCAATTGAAGCATACCCGAGCTAAATGACAAGTTCACATGAGGCCTGCTCAAGTATATCTGTGACCGACCTTGTATATTTTTCTCATGACACACACTAACCACGACTAACCCGAAAAAAGGTATGTAGTCTGATAATGTTAGGGTAAATGATCATAAAGAAAAATGTGAAGACTTTCAAAAATCTACAAAGAGAAAGGGTCAGTTATTCTCCAAGAAAGAAAAAGAGTTAGTAAGGTATGCTGTAGGGAGAAATAGATATGTACGGCATCCATTTTGACACTAATAGAATGTGAAAGCCTTTGCGTCCAAGGCAAATCAACTTAAATCTCATAAAATTAAAGCTGCTTCGTAGGTTGCTACAGCCATATAAGGATGCATTTACATTTGGCCATACAAGGGGCGCATGAAAAAAATTCATCAGTGTGGAGTTAGTGCAGTCTAATCCCTGAATAGGTGAATTCTGATGTAACTAGCACTACACCCCCGAATATTCTAAATACCAAATCTGGTCCTGTACAGAAAAAAAAAATCACCCTCTTTCTCCAACAGGTTACATAGGGTCACTAAAGATGAATTTCCATAAACCTCAGAGCAGTGCCATGGAAGAATCAGGCAAAGTATGTACGCGCGCACATAGCTTTACCTGCCACTCGTTCCTGGCAAGTGACTGGCGGAGATAGAAGCGATGGCACAGCAAGATCGCCGTCGCGAACGTAATCTGCGGCCTGCAACAAATTGGTGCCTTTCGTCAGTGATATGACGCCGACACAAATTTTACTCCCAATTCCGCAAAAAAAAAAAAAAAAAAAAAAATTGACATCTCTATCACCAACCACGATGCCCTAACACCAAACCTAACGGACCGGACCGAAACGCGAACGCAACCGCAATTGAGTGAAGAAGATGAGCAGGAGCACTCACAATTGGAGCCTGAAGCAGACGTCGCGGATGAAGGAGCAGTAGGTCGCCCGGAGCTCGGCCTCCCTGGCCGCGCCTATGCCGTCCCGCCGCGACGGGGACCCACACTCGATTTCCTCCCGGCTGAGATACCACGACCGCTCGCCGGCCCCGTCGCCCATCGCGACCGCCGCCGCCGACTCTCCCCCGAAGAAGAGAGAGCAAACAGAGAGAGAGAGAGAGATGGAGAATTTCGAAATTCCAGACGGGGAGGAAGCAGATGCGCCGCCGGAGACGGACAGTGTTTGAACGAAGTTGGGGGAAAGGGAAAGGAGCCGAAAGGGCGTGCTGGTTGGTTGGCTGGCTGGCGCCTGGGTGGACTTGCCGACTTTGGGATGGCGACGAAGGCGGTGGGGGGACTTGACTTGGCGGCTGCGCCACGCTGATTTTTCGAGATCGACGCGGCAACGGAACGGAGGCGGTTGGTTCGCTTTCCTTCCTCGCTTGAGCCCGTTGGTACCCGACGCGGCGCAGCCGTGTTGGACTTGGACACAGTCTGTCTCTGTACTTTGGACAGTACAGCAATTGGCTACTCCCTCAGTTTGCTGAACTACAAAGCAACTAGCCGACGCTGTCGGAGCGACATCATTTAGAAAACAAAGGAAATACTAGTACTTTGTTGGAACTTCTTCATTACAATAAGCAATTAATGGTAGCAGAGTTGAGGATTTATGTTATCCATTCAAGGTCTTCCGAGAAAGGGCGGAACTAGGTTCACGTCAACCTTGACTCAAAGCTCTCTTTTGATTTGCACAAAACTATGAAGATCTAAATGGTTATTACTGACGCTAAGAATAATATACTGATGCACAAAACCTTGGCTCTAAGGAGTAGTAAATTGTTAATCACCAGTGGTAAGATGGTGATGGTGAGAGGCACAAGTGTCTTTTTTTTCGCCCATCTTCCTTAGAGCCGCCACTGTCTTGCCGTTACGGTTATGTTCTCGTGTCGATTGTGCCTAGACTTGTGTGACTTCCAATAAACGCGGAGCCAGGAACAATAAAAGAAAAGAAAAAATGTCTAAGAAAAAATCTCTTGCACTACTTTTTTCGTAGAATTATCTTTTGCACTACTGCTGTGGCTGTGGCTTTGATTGGGCCACATTGAAGCCTAACGTACTTGATGGGCCTCTCACACGTCAGACGGCTGTAACTTCATGGGCCTAGTACGAGTCATTAAAGTGTAGTACATGAGTTGGGCCGTTGGTTCGGTCTGGAATTATTCCTTTCCTTGGCAAAACTGGAGCAGGTGATTGGCTTGACGCTGCCTTGTGTTCTCGCCACCCAACCACGAACTACACTAATCATCGGCCGCGTAGGTTTATTTAATCACAGGCCATCTGAACAGCGACGATCGAGCGCGGTGGGTTAAAGCGGTGCAACCAACGCGGGCGGGGACAGATATATACGATATCCATCAGCATCAACAGCTCTACGGATGGATCGGTCGCGTAACGACGTCAAGCAACCTCCTTAATAATCACCAAGAAAAATCATTGCCTGATTAGGCTCGCCGTGTCTGTTATCTATCTGTATCTAAACTGCAGCGAAAGAGAGGGGATAAACCGAGACAACAAATGGCAGGATCGCAGCAGCAAGTAGGTAGGTATACGCGCGCCAACCCGGCAGGAGCAAGTCAAACACGGAGCAGTTGTATGCATGGGTGCTGCTGCCAAATGATGATGAACTGCTACCTAGCTAAGCTAATACTATAGGCTAAGTAAGCCTTTTCCTTTTCTTATTGATCAGGGGAGAAGTAGAGCTGTCTAAAGCGCTAACTCTAGTCCAACATCAGGTACTAAAAAATATCAATCTATACTTAACTTTATAGCGGTGCTAGGCTGCTAGTGCGTACAATAATCCAGCTGTGTCCAAGTATAGGAAACTCGCCGGCAGGCACAAAAACGAAGCTGCTAATACATTTTTTCCTCCAAAAAAATAGAGAAAACAGATTTGAAAAGGGAAGATTACCTGAGAATTTGATATGACGAATAAAATGAATCAGAAGATTAGCAAATTTTTAGCGGCATAGGGGTGGAGATAAACTTGATTGTACTGATTTTTTGCACTCACACCATAACAAAGAGGGGATAAAGATGCTAGATCGGAAGATTGAAGAAGTGACAAGCGAGACAACAAGTGGCTCGCCTCCATGAATGATGAACCTGCGTATCACTCTCCTGTCCACATATCATTACCTCGGTCGCGATTAGTTAGCAGTTAGGAAATGGTGGGCGGGATTCATTTGATACCAGTCAATAATCTAGCGACGAACAATACGACTAGTGGCTTATTTGTTTTTTTCAGAAGAACGGTTGACGAAATTTGGGACAAGGAAGTCAGTGACTTTAGAATAGCGGCGCGATTGACTTCCACATGTGTGTCCCGGTCCAAGGCACGTCTCGTCGTCCTACGTTGACTTGAACCAACGTCCCGGCGTTTTTAGTACTGGTTTCCAGCCATTTTTCTGACGGGGTTTATGCATGGTCAAGTTGTTGAAGCGGCAAGCATGCAGGCAGATCAATATTAGTACTATAACCAAAATAATCCAAGTGAGGTGCTGTCGGCAAGCTAATGAACAGAATTATAAAAGTGTAGGGTCAGCCAGCTTCATCTCCGCAGTAAGAGAACAACTGCAAGAGCAGGACGCGCCACTGTTCGTCGCTGCCGGCGGCAGTAAATGGCACGCCACCCATTGCGCCGGCGGCCGGAAAGCGGAAGCACGCCATTCAATGGCGCGTCACAGTCGCGGGGCAGTGAATCCGTCCTCCTGCACGGCCAGGCCCCGCCGCTGCCAATGAGCAATGACTATTCCCCTCGTTCTGCTCACATGGGCGCAGAGAATCCCAGGCCCCTCCCTTCCCTCCCCCACGCTTCCATTTCTGGGCATGGTAATTTAATGGCTACGTATACTGGAGTACCAAAGCCTATGATATACAGCACCTCTACACTGACAGGTTGGACCGATAGAAAACGAGGCCCACTTGTCATCGGTTACGGGCTAGTACTGATACGTCCAGTGGCGCTCCGACAGAATGGTGGTGCGCTCGCGTGCCGAGCAGCTAGCGACCTAGCGACGCAGGCGCAGTAGAGTAGGCCGTTCTGCGTCTCCTTGTTCGTTGCTGTTGCTGTACCTGTACTACCAGTGGTGCTCCGCGCGCGCGCTCCGATGTGCATGATGCCGCCATCATGGCGCGTCAGGCAGGGGCCTGAATGCAAAATTTCCACAACGTCTCTAGAAGCCGGCCGACTCACTGCGGGCGCGCCACGTGCAGGTCACAGTCGACGGGGCCCACCGTGTACGCGGCCCCACCCCCAGGTCAAACGCGGAGGGGATATTTTACGTTTCTTTCGGAGAGGGAAAAACTGGGGGAGGCTCTCTTTCTTTTTTTTCTCTTTCGCCGTTTGTGCGTTTACTGTTTGCCCCCCTGTGGAGTGTCCTTATTTCGCGAGAAAGGAAAGGGAAAGGGGGATGTGATGTGTATCCGATCTGCTGGGATCACCGACCGCATCACCCACAACACGTCGTCGTCATCGTGGACGTGGATGCATTCATTCATGCCGTGCGTAAGGTTGGGTAGTACGTACGGGTAATGCAATAGAGCAGTCTCGTGACAAAAGACGCGCACGCAACGGGTTCGCGTAGAATGAAGAAAATACTTATGGCTGACAACACATGCCATGATGCCTTCATAAAAACGTGATCAACGTACGTATCTTTGCACACCGTTTCCTTGCTGTTTCTGAGTGCCGAAAATAAAAAGCAACCACACCCGTTTCTTGGCCGCCTTGAAACTGAAAAACAAAAAGCAAACGCACCGCCACACAAATCTCTTTATGTGGATTACAAACTCGTTGAAAAGGTTGGACAAGGCGGCGTTGGTAGCGTATCACACGTTCTAAGTGAACGTATCAATCTTGGTATTTTGGCATGAAGCATCGTTTGATTTGGATTTGGTTGCCAAATTTCCAAAGGCTGATCTTCTTTTTCAGCGTGCTACGTTATCTTTGGGAATCCCATGCCACCGCTCTAATACTAACTGCGAATATAATGTGCATAATTTTACAGAAAACATTGTACTCACGTGCCTTGAAAAGAAATCCTTGTATTTCATACATTTTCAGATGATTTTGCTGTGATGTAACTGCTATCATTACTTTCTTAATCAGGCCTAAGGAAAATATAAGTACTTATATATAATCTGAGAAAATAAATAGTATCAGACACTTCTACTACTTTTAAAGATTCAAAGTTGTGTTGCTGATTTCTAAAAAAACTAAAACATCAGTTATTCATTGTTTTTTTGTGAGAAAAAAAAGTTATGCAAATTGCAGCCGTCAAAACGGAACTCGAATTTGTCATAAAATCAGGGACCGAAGTGGGAAGCATCAGGAGCCATAAAGATAACCCGCACCAAATTTCCGAAAGACAATTCCGGCCTTCCCATCGTCGTAGGCCCCCTTCTCCCTTTTCTCTCTCTCTTCATCAGCTGGCAGGCAGCAGCTGCAGCTCCCCTCAAAACTCTCTCTCCTTCCTTCGTCCTTTCTTTAAAGTTACTCCCCACTTACCACCCACTCTTCCTCGACCCGTCCCATCCTCCACCCCCGCAACGCCACTCCCCAAAAAATTCCCCTCGCCTCGGATTCCCACGCGGCCCCGTCCGCCCCAGGAAGCGTCGCCGGCGCCCCCGCCGACGTCTCAAGGTGCGTCAGGCGGGAGATCTCCGGCGGAAGCCGCCGCCGCTCTGTTCCCCTTTTTTGGGATTTTCTTTTTCCAGCGGAGGGGGTTCTAGGGTTTCTGACGGGAATGCAGCTTCCGTTTCAGGCTTCGGAGGCGGGGGGAAAGAGCTTACCGAAGGAGAGGACGATCCGGTTCCCGTCGTCGGCGCCGTTGCCCATGTCGGGCCATCTCGATCGCTTCGCGCGGCCATGTGAGTTCGAGACTCCTCTCTACTCTCTGTTCCACCTTCGTTTTTGCTCTCGATCGATTCCTCCGAGGGAATCGCGGCAGGTTGGTTGGGTTTGGTTTAGGTTTCGGTCGGTCGAATTAAGCGAGCTTAATCGTGGTTTAACCCTGTTATTAATTTTTTTATCGCTCAGATTAGAGGTTAAGAATCCGGTTAGCTGCATTGACCCTGATCCAATCGAGCTCCCAGGATTTGAGTTAGGTCGATTGTGCCCTACTTCGCGCGGCGTGTCGGTCTGGCCGCAGGAATTTTCGGTAGTTTGGTCACGGCGATATGTGTGGTTTGACCCGTTCAACAATACTGTGTTGATTTGGTCTCATCAGAGGTTCTATTGCTTAGATCGGCGCGTAGCTTCCTATGAAAGAGCAGCTAGGTAGGTTGGATTTTAGAATAAACTCCTGGGCTTTGGGTGTGAGTTGTGAAGCCATCTCCGACTACTGCACCAGGTTATAATAGAGGGAGCTGTCCTGCTGCACGAAAAGAACGTTTCGAAATGATTTTCACACGAGACTAGACCTTGATCGCTTGACCTGACCTGACCTGTTCAATAACGGCATGCTCGGAACCAGTGTGCTAGTTAGTTTTAAAATCCATACCTGGTGTCACCAGAAATTTCAACGCTCATGGAACTGGCAAATGTAGTTCAAAGCCATCGTCAATGCTGGTTTGTCTTTGTTCAGGAAGTTGACTGGGCTTGTCACTTGTATTTCTCATATGATGAGCTTAGGCAGCATTTGGGCTATTAGTTCTGTTGTTAATTAACTTGTTGTCTGGACAAATTAACTTGACTGTTCTTTTTGAGAAACAATGGTAACTTTTGAACTATAGTTCCACCGGCAGTTGCGCTTATTTTTGTCTTAATACTTCAGGTTTTGAAGGTTGCTCAAGTCATGATGAACGTAGAGACCACAAGTCAGACTTTGAACGTAGAGACCACAAGTCAGACTTTGAAATCTCTGAAGATGAAAAGAAGACCAGAATTGGCTCTTTGAAGAAAAAAGCAATAGATGCATCAACTAAGATTAGACACTCCTTAAAGAAGAACAGAAGGAAGAGCGGTAGTCGTGTTCTCTCTGTGTCCATTGAAGATGTACGTGATCTAGAAGAGTTGCAAGCCGTCGAGGCATTCAGACAAGCTCTACTTTTGGATGAGCTGTTGCCTGCAAGGCATGATGACTATCATATGATGCTGAGGTATGTCCTAGATATTATAATGTAATCTTTTACCCGCAGCTTGACGAGTTATTTCTCTCTACTATCTATTATCTCTGAGTAGCATGAGTGCATGGTTCTAACCTAGCTAAATCTGGTCTTTGTAGATTCTTGAAAGCGAGAAAATTTGATATTGAGAAAGCTAAGCAAATGTGGACTGATATGCTTCAGTGGCGGAAGGAATATGGTACCGATACAATTGTTGAGGTTAGTTGGCCAAGGACGTCTAGCAATACATTTTAATTTGTTTGACTATGTAGCACCTGTATTACCAATAACCTGCAACTTCTGTTTCTTCCATATAGGACTTTGAATTCAGTGAATTGGACGCTGTCCTGCAATATTACCCTCATGGTTATCATGGTGTGGACAAAGAGGGCAGACCAGTGTATATTGAAAGGCTTGGAAAGGTTGATCCTAACAAGCTTATGCATGTAACTACAATGGATCGATATGTAAGGTACCATGTCATGGAGTTTGAGAAGAGCTTCTTGATCAAATTTCCAGCATGCTCTGTTGCTGCAAAAAAGCACGTTGATTCCAGCACAACAATTCTGGATGTTCAGGGTGTGGTATGTTGTCATTCAGTTATGCTTTTGTTGTTGCAACTTGACAGTTTCTGAGAGCTAATTTGGTATCTATGATTTTCAAGGGATTGAAAAATTTCAGCAAAACTGCACGTGAATTAATTCAGCGATTGCAAAAAATCGACAATGATAACTACCCAGAGGTATGAGTTTCACTCCCATTCTAGCTCTTTATTGCTCTGCATATCTTTTTTCTTTCTCATTATTGTCCGGTTAATCTGTTGCAACTGCAGACTCTATATCAAATGTTTATTGTCAATGCTGGCCCGGGCTTTCGGCTGCTATGGAACACCGTGAAGTCCTTCCTTGACCCAAAAACTACTTCTAAGATACATGTAAGTATTTCTGCTAACTACAACATTACCTTTTGCATGCCAAAGTTATTTGATATAAAGCATCCTTATCCTTTTTTCAGGTTCTTGGGAACAAGTATCAAAGTAAGCTGCTTGAAATAATTGATGCTAGGTCTGTGATGTTCAATGTACTATTTCTTTTTTCAAAAACTTCATTTTATAAATGCTTGGTTATGATATTTCTTTTCATTTGGCAACTGTTCAGTGAATTGCCAGAATTCCTTGGTGGTTCTTGCACCTGTCCTGAGTATGGAGGTTGCCTTAAGGCTGAAAAAGGACCATGGAAGGATCCCAGCATATTAAAGGTATGTTCATTGTACCTAAGATTGATAATCTAATATCAGTTCTTTGCTCACTATACCCTTCCTCATATCTTGATTCTCTGCTGATACCAGATTGTGCAAAGTGGTGAGGCCCAGTTTGCTCGACAAATTGTGACTATTTCCAATGGCGAGGAAAAGTTTATTTCTTATGTTAAACCCAGGCGTCACAATGTAAGTCCAAGAATCAATGACAATATTGCTTCCATTTCCAATTGCTTTGTGCTAGAAATTCACTTCGCATTTATTTTGGAGACTTCAACTTTGCTTTAATGTGGAATGACAGATACGAGGGAGTGACACATCAACAGCGGAGTCTGGATCTGAAGCTGATGATGTTACCTCTCCAAAAGCTCTGAAAAGTTACATCTCATATCCAAAGTTGACACCAGTTCGTGAAGAGGTTAGTGGTTGGTTTGCAATCGCAATGAAATCTTCACTGCATCACAAATGCTTTTATCTCCTCCCTCCTACCAACTGCATCATCATTATGACTGTTGTATTATTCCCTGATAGGTTTTAAATGTTGTTTTCTTCCGCTTCAGGTTAAAACGGTCAGGGCTGCCAGCTTTTCTACTCGTGTCCCGGAATATGATATACCTGTTGTTGACAAGGCTGTGGATGCTACATGGAAGATAGAGCAACCTAGAAAGATGCCAGTCCAATCAAAAGGTTAATGTTTGTTATTTTAATTCACCAACTGAAGGTTTGTTTGATCTTTGCAAGAATCTGACTCTAGCTATTTTATTTAATGTGCAGACTGTTCTTTGACATCGATGACCAGTCAATCTAACTCCTCTTGGGATCAGATTGTTGCTTCTCTGATGGCTTTTCTTATGGCTGTTGTGATGCTGGCTCGATCAGCAAAAGATCTTGCTGTAAGGAGATTGCCCTATAAAACTGAGTCAGGAGAAAACCACTCTACATTGTATCCAGACTCCACTCGCAAAGAGGAATTCCGTCCACCTTCGCCAAGTCCTGGGTTTGCCGAGGCTGACGTGTTTGCAGCAGTCTTACGAAGGCTCGGAGAGCTTGAAGAGAAGGTGCAGATGCTTCAGGAGAAGCCTTCTGAAATGCCTTGTGAGAAAGAGGAACTACTTAATGCTGCTGTCCGCCGTGTGGATGCATTGGAAGCTGAACTAATTGTAACAAAAAAGGTAATGATTGAATTTAACAATGGTACATGGTGTTGCTTGGGACTCCTTCAGCGTTTATTATGCAAAAATTCACACGTCTTGTAGATTAATTTGGTTTAGCTTTTTAACATTCAGAAATTTGATTGTCTAGTTGTCAATTGCTTACCATATGCACTTGCAACATTTCTCTAGGCTTTGCACGAGGCTCTTATCAGGCAAGAGGAGCTGCTGGCATACATCGACAGTAAGGAGGTTGCGAAGGCTCAGGTTTGTAACTCTCATTGTGATGATTGTGCTGATCCTTCAACACACTTTTATCAGTCTCTAATATCTAGTTTTCTAATGCAGAAAAAGAAGAAACCAATGTTTTGCTACTAGGACCTGGAGGTAGCCTTGAAAAAAAAAATTCTGAGATATGCCAAATTTGGCATTGGAGTTGTAACCAGCGATCCCATCTGTTTTTCCTGACATTGGTGTCGACAGGCCTAAGTTGTAAATCGAGAACATTGACAAATAAAATGTGTTTTTGCATATCCTGAATTTTGTCCTCTCATTTGTCTCTTCCAACCAATGCTTGTGCTTAGATTGGTTCTGTTGCACATTCTCGCTGTTACAATAATGATTGGTTGGTTGGTTCGTTAGCCGATTGCTGACAGCATGGGCGTATGCGTACATCATCCAGCAACGACTTGATTATATTGACGCCTGATTGATCTGACTATGCACACACTTATTGACCCCATTTTGACCATTTATTGATCTGGTCAGCCAAGCTCTTCATCAGAAATGTGGCTCGTGGGCAGTAGTAGAGGATCACTTCACAGCTTGGGATGAGAATACTAGCTTTGGGAATTGGGAGTGCCATGGGCAGGTAATTCGGGAGAGAGGATGCTTTGTACTTTGCACGTTGGTTTGATACGCTGCAGGTGCAGCAGCAGGTTTCATTCTAGGGTCGCAAAGTTCTATAGCAGCAGCATGTTCCCCTTTTTTTCCCTGAATTTTGAAACAGTATATACTTTTTTTCCTTTTCCTTTTTTTTTGGTTTTGGTATGAGCCACAATACACACACGCTTACAAGCACAAAGATGCACACGGGGTTTCGCACCGCTCTACTGCAATCCAGGGTCCACGGATCACTGTCCTTCAGTGGCGCTTCACCAACGGAACGGATTCTGCTGTTGAAGGCAAAAACATTAATGAAAAGGATCAGACAAAAATGACTGAACCAACGCTACCAGAAACAATGAAATCGACACTAAATAAAAAATCGAGCTACGTAAATGGCAGCTTACCATCTTCTTCTTTTTCTTCTTCTCGATATAAGCTAGGACCTCCTCCTGCTGCCCAGAAGATGTCTCCAACAGCTGCAAGAACAACCCATTGTCAGACACTTGTTGCCAGTGCTGAACATCCAGAAAATGTGTGTTGCTACACAACTAGTAATCACCTTCTTGGTGGATTCGAGCTCTGTCTCAAGCGCCTCGACGCGGCTAATGGCGGACTTGAGCATCTCCTCCTTCTCCGACGGCATCTCCGGTGGCCTCGCCGTCATGGCGGCCACCTTCTCCTCGAGGTCGTCCAGCCGTTTGATGAGCGCCTGGTACTGCGCCTTGGAGATGGTGACGGCGTCCGGGCTGGGCAGCTGGCCCTGGCCCTGCTGCATCCTCCGGGTCTTGGCCATGGCCTCCATGGTGGCGATGCCCATGGCGGCGTCCATGGCCCGCTTGGGCGCGATCTTCCCCACCCGGAACATGGCCACCACGCCCATCACCAGCGCCATGAACCCCGTCACCACCTGCCTGTCGCCCGTGTCGCCCTGCTTGTACGCGTCAGGCAGCGACGCGTACATATCCTGCGCGATCGCCAGCTTCTCCGCGCTCACCTCGCCGTTCCAGTTGAACTCCATCAGCTCGTTGTACCCAGCAGGCGTCTTGCTGCTGTCTTTACCTGCAGGCGCCTGCACCAAATTCAGTTTTCAGTATATTAAATTGTAGTGATTCTTCAGATCACGTGAGCAGCTGAAGTGCGTGAAGGAGTACATATAGTACCTCCGACTCTGCTGTTTTCATCTCACGGAGCGGGGACATCTGCGGGTGCTCAATCTTTTCGCGCGGCATCTTGGGAGAATCGACGGAGTCACGGCGTAAGGACTCTTGCTTCTGCACGAATAAAAACACATCGTTCTGCAAAGTACAGTAATAACATTATTATTGTTCAGAAATGCAAAACGAGCAAACACCTTGGGAATAGGCACAATGTCTTTCTCGGTGATCATCTTCTCGTCGGCCTCACGAAGGTCCGAGCTGTTCATCCCACATCTTCCCATGCCGCATTGGACCATCTGAACAACCAAAACCGCGTCACATCAGTCTATACATCGAGTGAAGTTGTGAGATAATCCACTAGCACTCGCGTCTTAATTAAGCGATGAGAGAACCTTGAGGATTTCAGGGTCTTTCCACGGTCCTTTGTCGGAGCGCATGCAGCCGCCTTCACAGTTACAAGTGCCGCCGAAAAACTCAGGCAGTTCACTGTGATGTTCATGAAGTTAATTAGCTTGTGATGGTCATGAATCTGATTTTCCTACACTACGCAATACGAAAAGGAAACTTGTTGAGCAGCAAACCTGGCGTCAATCACTTCCAGCAGCTTACTCTGGTATTTGTTGCCAAGGACCTACACAGGATAGCAGGGTACAGAAATTTTCTTGACATTTATTTTGAATCGCAACTTATTGATAAAAATGCAGTGTAAACAAGAGATAGAAGAGACCGGAGGTGATAAGTTACATGGATCTTGGCCGTGGTTTTGGGGTCAAGGAAAGACTTGACAGTGTTCCACAGGAGCCTGAATCCCTGCCCGGCGTTGATGATGAACATACGGCACAGCGTCTCCGGGTAGTTGTCTCCGTCGATCTTCTGGAGGCGGCCGATGAGGTCCCTCGCAGCCTTGTTGAAGTTCTTGTACCCCTGCATATATACAACATCAAAAATATTGTGTCATTCATTCATATACGAGATGAAACTGAAGAGCGGCACCATGACAAAATGAAGAGCAATTCAGAGACGGACGGACCACTCCGGAGACGTCGAGGATGGTGGTGCTCTGGTCGATGTGTTTCTTTGCGGCGATGGAGCATGCCGGGAACTTGAAGACGAAGGCGCGCTCGAACTCCCTGACGTGGTAGTTGACGTATCGGTCCATGCTTGTGACCTGCAGCAGCTTGGTGGTGTCGATCATCCCCAGCTTCTCCATGTACACCGGCCGTCCGTCTTTGTCCACGCCGTGGTGCCCCTGCGGGTAGTGCTCCAACACCTGGTCCAGCTCCTCGAACACGAAGTCCTGCATATATATACATTCATAGTCTCATTGATTCATTCATTCATGCGACGGCAGTAAGAAGAGATATTTGATGCACGGACGTCGAGGATGGTGTCCGATCCGAACTCCTTGCGCCACTGGAGCATGTCTGACCACATCTGCTTGGACTTTTCGATGTCGAACTTGCGTGCGCGGAGGAACCGGAGCATCATGTGGTAGTCGTCGTGGCGCGCCGGGAGGAGCTCCTCCAGCACCAGCGTCTGCCGGAACGCGTCCACCTGCTTCATCTCCTCCGGGTCGCGCACGTCCTCGATCGCCACCGACATCACCTTGCTGCTGCGCAGCCCCATCGACTTGCGGCTTAGCGAGCTCCGCAGCAGCTTCGACGACGCGCTCATCGCGCGGTGACGAAGCGACGTCGCGCGGGACGTCGACCGAGGCAGCTGATCGTCGCCGGCGGCGGCGGCGGCCTCGCCCTCTGCGCCGCTGCTCCTCGGCGTGCTGGCCATCGCGGCGGTGGAGGAGGGCACAAATTAATGATGCCCTCGCGGTGTTTTTATTATTGTCAATCAGGCGGCAACGACGGTGGCGGCGGCGGCTGCAACGGGACGAGCGGCGCCCCTCTGCACCACCGGCCTGAACGATTGATCCATCCATCGGGCAACGGTTAATTAGTTAATGGCGAGATCAAGATCGAGATATACTTATTAATCAATCTACTCATATCTGTCAACGATGAATAATTCATATCTGTCAACGATGAATAATTCCCTGAAAAAGATACTACACACGAATCTCATATGTTCTTGAATAATTATTGTAAAAAATGTATGTCCAATTAAGAACAACATGCTGATGTATCGATCAAGCCCGAGAAACGCAACATCGGTGAACAGATCGATTGGTTTACCTCGGAGACGGCGGCCTGAACGGGAGGTCGCGCAGGGCGGTGGGGGAGGAGGGGGAGAAAGGGAGGAAAAACGGAGAAGAAGGGTGGTGATTGCTGCTCTACCTGGTTCATGCATGCATGCCGGACCTCCTCCTGCCCCCCGGCCTCCCCACTATTTCTGGCAAAATGGTGGCTGCGCCGTTCCAGTACTGACCGACGGCTGCGATCCATGGACTCAATTAATTTTTCTGGTGCACTGCAGATATACTTTTTCATGTCAATCTAGTATCACCAATGTACCAAACTCACGTCACGTGTCTTTCAAAGCCTTTTGCTTCATTCATACACAGGGATACATATTTTGCATTCAGTTATCCTCAGATAAAACTTGCAAATCTTCGAATGTACTAGTAGATCTTTATCCCAGGAGAATCTTCGAATGTAGATGAAGGATTGTGTTTATTTCATTTATATTCTGCTTTTTTAAGAGGATGATAGAGTCCAGGTTGAATCAAACAGTACGAGACCCAAGCCCAACGTTAAGTTTCGCCAAGGCCTTCTTTACTCATCACGGCCCATGTAACTTTTAGCTCAATACTGACCCAGATAGGAAACAAATTTCCTTCCTCTCTCCTAGAAAGAAAGGAGGATATTTATGGGCCCGTCTTGCAGCCGCACACCTCACGGTTCTCCCGCTGACGCGTGGGCCCGATCAAACCCCTTCTTCCTCCCTCTCCATCTTGGAGCCCAAGAAGAACAAGCCCGAAACAAAGCCGCACCCGCACGCGAACCCGAGGACCCAAACCCTACACCACCACCACACTCGGCACTCGGGATCCCCTCACCGCGAGGGACGAAATCGGCGAGGCGCAGCGGCGGCGGAAGCTTCGAGAATGTTCCGGAACCAGTACGACACTGACGTCACGACCTGGAGCCCCCAGGGGCGGCTCTTCCAGGTCGAGTACGCCATGGAGGCCGTCAAGCAGGGCTCCGCCTGCGTCGGCCTCCGATCCCGCACCCACGCCGTCCTCGCCGCCGCCAACAAGGCCGCGTCCGAGCTCTCCTCCCACCAGCGCAAGGTCTTCCGCGTCGCCGAGCACGCCGGGGTCGCGCTCGCCGGCCTCACCGCCGACGGCCGCGTCCTCTCGCGGTTCCTCCGATCCGAGTGCATCAACCACTCCTTCGTCTACGAGTCGCCGCTGCCCGTCTCCAGGCTCGCGCTCCGGCTCGCCGACAAGGCGCAGGTCCGTCTCGATGCGCACGCATCTACCCTCGTTCTCCCCTCTCTTATGAATGAATCTGTGCTGATAGTGAAAAGTAGAATTTCCATGGTCGATTCGCCGTACTAGTAGATATACGAACTTCGATTGGGAGCTGATTGCTCTCTGATCTGCGATTTTGATCTGGGCGTTTAGGGTATCTAGTGATTTGTTTTTATCTGAGATTTATTAGAATTTTACAAGAGTGGGAATTTTTTAGCAGCATGAGATATTAGATCCCGCTCCTTGCAATTCCAAAGGTCTCAGCCTCTCCATCCCCAACTTTGCCTGATTTTTAATTTTATATATATCTGTTGAGTGTGTTGTATAAGTATATTATGGTTCTGCGTTCAGGATTTGAGAGGTTTATAGGTGCTCACATCTAATTGTAGATGTCGATTAGGTGTGGTTTAGACTTTGCAAGTATATTGAACTTTCCTCTTGGAGTTACTACCAACTTATGAAACTTGAGTTACAAGCAGCTTGGAATAACTTTAGAAAACTAGCTACAAGAGAACTTCCTGCTAATTTGTCGGATTGCCTATAATTCAAGTACTGCCAGTGAAGGCATAATCTCAAGAGTACTCCTCTTCTGTTGTCACTGCATCAGACACAACACCCAAAAACGTCCTTATGCACATCTATTACATTACATCTAGGGGTGGTGATTTGGAGTTGGGTACTGGTTCTAAAGGGAATGTTTGGATCTTGTAAGCTTTGTAATTTTTTCCCTTGTATAGTTATGTTAGGTGTTTGGAATATCCTTGGAGAATTAACCATGTGGGATACTGAGATTGTAGCAGCAAGGAAACCTTGCCTCGTAGAAGAGCCGTCTTGGCTCTTTTTTGGTGGCAAGTCCCCCTTGGTGAATCTGATGTTGGGAAAATATCTCTGATCCCCCATTAATTGCTGCAGTGATGAGCACATTTGACTGATTAGTAGGCTGTCAACAGCACAATATGAACCACATAATGTGACCAAGCAAGCATATGCTCTAGCTGAAATGGGCTATAGTATGCCCAGCATGGAACAAGTATTTTTTTTTTAATATTAGTGAAACAAGTTGTGCCCATTACCACATTTTCACTTTGTAACATAGTTTTAAATGTTTGATCATTACTATGTATATACTGTTGTTTTGTGCATCCTCCAACTTGATTATGATAATATATTTGTATCATCCTGCTTGAGTAATCACAATTTGACTCTGTTATTACCATGTATATTTCCTTTTCATTTTGGAAGTTCATATGATGCGGTGCACATTTTGTTCCCACAGACATGTTCATTATTGGGTCATGTTTGTCGTTATGACTGGATACTTTTTTGTACTGAGAAAAACAGTCAGCTGAAATTTCACCTCTGCCATTCCTTATAGTTTACGCTCTTAGCACCATTATAGTATTAACGTGGTTGGATAGTAGTCTTCTTGAACAAAATATGGTGTGACTACCAGAAGGTCTTATTGTGCGCTGTCTCATAACATCTACACTTTGTAACATAATCTTGTTGGTTCATGCTTCATAGTACTATCTATTATTCACTCTCTAACACCTCTGTCACTTCATTTTGATCTATTTGAGTGAACATATTTTGAATATCTCGATTTTGATCCTATTTTGCGGGACAAATAGTCAGACGAGCTGGTTATGCCCTTCCCGTCAGTTGTCCAGTTTCATATTTGTTACTTTTGCAGTCAAATAACTTGCTGAATCTGATAATCACTTTTAGTAGGCAGCTTTGGTTGTTATGATGTATTGATGTTATCATTCTGATATATTGACTTGTATGAAAGAGTACTTACACATAGTTATCTACCCATAAATAGTTTGCGTTCCATTTTAGGTAGATATATATTTAACTTCTTAATCTTTTTTCAGGTTTGCACACAGCGCTCATGGAAGAGGCCTTATGGTGTTGGCCTCCTTGTTGCTGGACTGGATGAAACTGGAGCTCATCTGTATTATAACTGCCCCAGCGGGAACTACTTTGAGTACCAGGCATTCGCTATAGGTTCTCGCTCCCAAGCTGCAAAGACTTTCCTTGAGCGCCGATTCGAAAAGTACAACGACTACACCCCGGAGCAGCTGGTGAAGGATGCCCTCTCTGCCATTAAGGAGACACTTCAAGGTGAGAAGCTGACTAGTTCCAACTGCACTGTGGCCATCGTTGGCAGGAAGGATGATGGCACCATGGAGCCATTTGAAACAATTGACGCGAAGAGGATCCAGGAAATCATAGACTCCATGGAGGCTGCAGAGGAGGCACCCGCAGAGCCGAGCGCCATGCAGCAGGAGGAAGAGGGCACAGACGCTGCTGCCCCCATGGATATCTAGGCCTCGGATGCTGCTGCGCCCATGGGCACCAGAATTTCCGAAGACTAGTCTGCTTTAGAAAGTTGTGTTGCGACTCTTATGTACCGTGCTGCAACTTTACTATGGCCTCTTGGACGGTTCGAAATTTGACCTATTTATTCTCATGTTGTGAACAAAATCCTTTTGGTTTCCAAGAACAGCTTGCATTTGCAAATATTTTGTGCCTTAAATGACTTTCTATGGTGCTCCGTGCTGGCAATCTTCGTATTTTTTAGAAGCTATGAGCTTGCATGAAACGTTTTTCTTTGATTTCCTGGTGTCAGGCTGCGCGGGCAGCACGAGGACATCCCATCCAGTGTTCCGCTTACTTGGTGAGGCTTGTCAACTTCTGCGCTGTAAATGGTTAAGCCAAATTAACTTGATACAACAAAAGGAGATCCATATTCCGTAGCACCACAAGCTTAGATTTGTACAGCAACTACGTTCACGGAGTTAAGATTTCGGTAGCGATCGAACTACCTCACTATGGTACGTTTTTCATTGCTTAATGAACACGAGGTCTCACCGTCTGAGACAATGACCCCTGAATCACATGTGACATACATGTGCCCTAGCGCGACGAAGTCCCCACCCCTTCTCTTCGTACGCAAACAATTTATCGCGAATTAACTGCAGCCATGTGTGTGTCTCAAGTTCTCAACTCTCAACCATTTCTACACGAGCGCCAGAGAGACCTTGACACCACGGCCCAGCTACACAGGTACCCCCCCCCCCCCCCCCCCCCCCCCCCGCGTGTCAGTGGGCCGTTCTGGCGCGCGGAGGCCATAAGCCCTTAGCCAGTCTCGCTCGGCAGCGACGCCACCCGCAGCCATGGCGGCCTCCGCCGTCCGCCTCTTCCTCGTCGCGGCGGCCGCTGCGGGGCACCGGCGGGCGGGCTTCCGGTGCGTCCCCGTGACCTCCTCCCTCTCCTTCCCCCGCAACCCGCCCTCATTCCGCGGCCGCGCCAACCTCTCCTGCTCCTCCCTCTCGCTCCCCTCCGCCGGCTCCTTCCCGCCGAACGCCGCGCCGTTCAACATCCTCCCGCCCGACTCCGAGCCCTTCATCGAGTGGAACCCGCCCCCGCCCGACGCCGCCGCCTCGCCGCTCGGCGGCGGGGGCGCGGCCGGCGACGGCGCCACGCTGGTGGTGCTGCTCGGCTGGCTCGGCGCGCGCCAGAAGCACTTGCGCCGCTACGCCGACCTCTACCGCGAGCGTGGGGTCGGCGCGGTGCGGTTCGTCGTGCCCGTGCGCGAGCTCCTCGGCTTCGACCTCGGCCGCCGCGTCGAGCGCAGGGTCGCCGACCTCGCCGCCGAGATCGCTGCGTGGTGCGATGCCGACCGCCGACGCACGCTCCTCTTCCACACCTTCAGCAACACCGGCTGGCTCGCGTAAGGAATCGAGAAACCTCCCCACTCGTCTCCTCCCCTCTTCTTCTTCTTCCTCACTTCTGATAATCTCACATTCTCACTCAGCTCTTCCATTCTATAATTCAGTTAGAATTTGGAATGTTCAAAATCGGATAATCAGTTCGTTGAGCATTTTAGTGACGTGTGCATGGTTTGCTCATTCGATTGCACGGGCACGCTGTCATGAGGCTTGAGTATGCGGCTTCACATGTTTTTGTTATGAAACTTAGGTTTGGTACATGAGGTTGGTGGGTAGAACGTGCTTGATTGAGGTATTGTGTCGTCACTTAAGATGTCACTGTTTATGATAGGAGCATCAGGCATGGTATGGTAAGGTACCCATTACTGATTGGAAGACTGAACGAGCCTTCATTGTTCGTTTGGTGAATGTTGAATGGATTCCTTTTCTCTTGGGTATATGCTTCCATTTCTGAGTGGTTAAGATGCAGGAGGAAATGAGCCTGAGCGGCTGAGCATAACTGATTGAATTAGTGTATTTGTTTAAACAGCAGGCCAGATAAGCCATTGATGGTTAATTATGTCGGGTAAACAGAACTAGGAATTGCATGATCAATGATGATGTGTTCTGATTCTTGGTGACACTTAGGTTGTTATTTTGTGATCTGTTATGTAACAACTGTGTGATGAACTTATAGTCATCGACTTATTATAAAGGAGTGAAACCCAGCAGTGGTCCTGGAACTTGTCCCCGCCCATCCATGTTGGAACACCACATATGCAGGCAGGGGCTTCTCATACGCGGTTTGGGACCTCCACGGGTACATTAAATTGCAATTATGGAATCCAATTAAGCAGTTTGAGAGTACCAGGACCTAAATGAGAATGTGGGACGAGTTCCTGGTTCACTGTTGGATTTCACTCTAGAGATTCTTGTGGTCATTGATCTGTTGTGCTGAACTGCATTCACGATTGCTTTTGCTTTTTGTCCCTGTCATTGGAGCTCATTATTTGGTATCTTAAAAAATATAGCTTCATTGGGGATAGTTCAGGTGAAAATTAGGCATGTTGTTCAGTATGGTTTGCTGTTTGTGCAGCACTTCATATTTTTGGTAGTGCGCGTGTTGGATTCTTGAGATATCTTAATCTGGCTTTCATGTGTTGATTTCACTGCAGATTTAAATCCCTTGTTTCTTTTTTCCAGCTATGGTGCCGTACTTGAAAACTTACAGTCAAGAGCTGATATTACTGAGAGAATAAGAGGATGCATTGTAGATTCTGCACCAGTTCTAGAGATACGACCTGAGGTTGGTGTACCTGGCACTTTGAACTTCTAGCAGTATTTGTTCCTTGTTCTATACAAAGTCTTCCTTGCAATGGATCTCTTTTACTCTGAAGTTCCCATTTATAATCTTTATAAGCTAAATTCAGGTCTGGGCTGCTGGGTTCTCTGTTGCCATGTTGAAGAAAAGTAGTTCCATGGTAGCACCTTCAGTTGATTCTATTGATGAACCTGTTGTGAATGGCACCTTGAACAGAGTTAGCTCTAATGTGACACGGCCATCATGGCGTGAATGTTTTCTCCTGTCAACTCTGCAGAAATTCTTTGAGATTATTCTTCATGTGCCTGATGTAAACACGTAAGTCAACTTACTATTCCCTAATCTAGTTAAGTTGCATGTACAGATCATATATTTGTACCAACTAAAGTTCATCAAGGTGTAGTATCAATTAAAGCTGGATTGTATGTTATGTTGAACATTGCACCTTTATGTAATGCTCCACAGGTATGCTGTTTAAAATTCACGAGGAAACTTCAGTAGTATGTTTAATGTAACAGAAGTAAAAATATATATGTGTGTCTCTTAATCTCTTATCAAGTGTTTCTCCATGCATGCTTAAAATGAAAGGTTATCTAAATGGCTACATGCTTAGCAGTAGCAGTTTATATTTTCTCAACGGGATCCAAGTAATACTAGCCCATAGACTCTAAATTCCACTTTCATCTCTATTTCATTCTAAATTTGACCAACTTCATATTGAACCTTATTTTATGTAAATATGATTAATTGAGCAGTATGAGCCTTTGTCAAAGATGGGTCACCATACTACCCCAGCAACAACAACCAAGCCTTTTAGTCCCAAGCAAGTATGGTTTACCATACTGATGTATTCAAATTTCATTGATATGGTAAATTGCCAAGTGACGCTGCATGGTAGCTCAGAATTACAATTACTGGTAAAACAATGTAAAAGAACTTTCATTGATAATTATTTATAGTTCAGAGGGTTATGCTCATGGTGCAGTTATTTTCTCATACTTTTCCTTCAGTCCAAATTCGTCTCCGGAGCATTATTTATTCAGATTAACTTCTTTCCGCAGATTGAATGTAATCGATTTACTGTTCCTGTTTCCATGTTTATTAAAAGGGAGTTGCTAATTTTCAGGTGCCTGAAAGTTTGTGGAACTTTCAGTCAGCGCTTTTGAGCCATAGATTCTATATCCAACGATTTCTAATTATTATACAAAAAATCCTATAAAAAAAAAACAAAACACAAAGGAGCAAAGCATTGACTGAAAGTTTTTAGGCGCCTGAAATCTAGGAAATCCGTTATTAAAATGCATCTGATGGTTCTGTTATCTGATTCTTTTTGCTACTTGCTGGACATGTTCAGGCGACTCTGCAGGGTTCTCTCAATGCTCTCTGAGAAGCAGCCTTCCTGCCCTCAGTTCTACCTCTACAGCTCAGCTGATAAAGTAATACCGGCTGAATGCGTGGAGAGCTTCATCAACTTGCAAAAAACATTAGGCCGAAGCGTATTTGCCCACAATTTTGTGTCGTCACCCCACGTAGACCATTACAGAAGCTTCCCCCATGTCTACTCTGCCAAGATTGATGAGTTCCTGAAGATCTGCTCCACAGCTAGAGTGTCATCACCAGTCAACTAACAGCCCTTTTTGAACAACTTTGTGAGTTTTTCCCCTCGAGTTGTAGTTGCTACTGCATTACCCTGAGTCCCGTTTCTTATCGGAAACTTTATTTGTGGGTTGTTTCCCAAACTTCGTGAAGTGGGTACTGCATCTAGTAAAATAATATAATTTGCAGACTGGCTGTCTCTGATACTTCTCCTTCTAGATCGTAGGATCCTACGTATTCAAGTTTTTTTCTCGCTGTACACAATCTGAACTTGCGGACGAGTTCCAGACTACTGGGTTTGAGACAAAGTCAGCTGTTACTCGAGTGGTTGGTTGCAGAAAGTGGCAAGCGAGAGTGCGAGACGATGAAGGCCATCCCGTGCTGCCCGTTTACAGAATATATGAACAGCTGTCGTGCTTAGCGTGAACGCATATTTTAGTCTCACCTTTGTTATGGCGATCATGATTTCGCCGATCTCTTATTATTCGATTCGGTCTCGGCAACTAGACACGGTTTATATGTGATCGTAGCGTGAATCCACCTCCACCACCACCTAACACTAGTGCTTTGTCCGGTCAAACCAGGCAAAGGCGACTGAGATATAAGCGTCGCCGCACCACACGCGCGAAGCGCCACGCCAACCTTCGTCTGTCGTCTCCTATTGCTGTTGCACTCGCTGCGCCGTCGTGGCCATGGATGGTTCAGGCGGAGGAGGAGCAGAAGCCGTGGAGACGGTCGCTGCTGATTCTGCCGTTGCGAATACCGTCGTCTCAGGCTCCGACGAGGACGGGAAGGAACTCCACGTGAGCAGGCCGCCGCCGCCGGCGTCCTCTTATACGGCCGTCGTGATCGGAGGCACCTTCGACCGGTTGCACCAGGGCCATCATCTCTTCTTGAAAGTACGACCGAACCTTTCTTCCTCTTCTTTGCTCTGCCTGCCTCTCGTGTTACTTTCGCCATCCAAAACATCAGTTTTCATTAGGATTCCTTCTTTTTATATCTGAAATTTTGTGATATCCTCTCTTGCGGCGTCACTTGATCTTCAGCTGATTCTTCAATACATGCTTGCTTCTCTAATACAGTATTGGTGGCAGCTGTTAGTTTATCGGTCACACATTGCGTCTTGTTCTTGGTTCTGGTAGAACTGAGAACAATTTTCACTTCCTTTCAAAAGATATAACGAAGAATAAAATGTCTAACCTCTTGACGAACGTGACAGGCTGCGGCGGAGTTCGCGAGGGAGAGGATTGTGATTGGCGTCTGCGACGGTCCGATGCTCGCCAAGAAACAGGTTTAGTTCAATTTCAACCTTCGCCTGCTCGTTTTATTTGGATTGATATGCGGTTCGTTCGTGCTAAGATCACAACGCTGATTGCATTTACTCAATGCGTCATGTGGGAGCTGTTTGTTCTTTTGGGCAAATTTGATCAGGTTTTACTGACAATAGAGGCCACTTCTACTCTAAAAAAAGGATAACCTTGACCATATTGCCCCTGCTGCTGCAGCTGATGCCGCAGCTACATCAACTTTTAAGCTGGAGACGTGAGACGTCTCAACTCGTACCAATTGCTTCACATAGTCACAATAGATACACCACATTTGATACTTGAACTCTAATGCCAAACTACTAATACACTCTAGCCGATAAGCACAATGTCAAAATAGTTAGAAAAATTGCGATAAATATTTTCTTGGCCAGTACTACTTCGCAGCAACTAGTGACTACACCGCAGAAATATGTCGATATCAAACACTTAACCATGTCATTATCAAATAAAGGACCGAATTCAATATGCAGGTTGGCAGTTCCATTGATTACGGTTATACAAAGTTCATTGAATGTGGACAGGGTTCGAGTTCGATGGCGACCTGACACAAATTTGGCGGTGGTTCGATCACCTAGTTGAACAGCATATTCTTTTTAAATTATAAACATGCATCCATGTGAGCAGCATATGGAGTAGCTTAAGAATCTAGACTTTTTAAAATATGTATATGTGATGGGCATCTTTGGCTTTAATTGTTTTTCTCTTGCAGTATGCTTACCTGATACAACCAATCGAGAAACGAATGGAACACGTGAAGGACTATATTAAGGTAGGTGCATCAACAGATCTAATTGGCATTTTTTATGTTGGTTGGTTGGCAGATTCTTCACGGAATTTCAAGATTATGTGTAGATCATCAATATGCATGCATGCTCTGAAACTGCAAGTATCAACTAAGTATCTTCTAGGGAAAAAAATTGACAGCTTTAATATTGGCAGGACAAACTGGTCCATCTGAGTGTCAATCTCTACTAGAAAAAAAAATGAAAATCGCTTGCTGCAATTTCAGTTAAGAAGTCGCTTCTATAAACTCACTTTCCACCTGCAGTCCATCAAGCCTGATCTTCAGGTTCAAGTCGAGCCAATCGTTGATCCTTACGGCCCCTCCATTGTTGACGAAGCTCTTGAGGCCATCATTGTCAGGTTAGGTTTCTCTCGGTAGTATTATGTGACAGGCTACCGTGCGTCAGTACAATTGAATTTGCAAGCTGAGCTGACGCTGATTGTATCTCGGAGCAGCAAGGAAACATTACCAGGAGGGCACGTTGTCAACAAGAAAAGAGCAGAGAAAGGCCTCACACAACTGCATTCAGGAAACATTACCAGGTTTGATTCAACAACTTGTAAATACAATTCTTTGTTTTAGTTACACCTCTGGGTGATATGAATCTTATGCAAGGGCAAGGGCGAGCACATGATACCACATGCAACATATCTTTCTATTTTGCTTTCAAATCTTGCAGATTGAGGTTGTGGAACTGGTACCAGAGGAATCTACAGGTAATAAAATAAGCTGTAATAAAATAAGCTCCACAGCATTCAGAAAGATTGAAGCCGAGAGGGAATTGCAGCAGCTGCAAGAGACACAGCAACAAGCAGTCCAATTGGAGTGCAGAATATAGTCATTTTACATTGATGTGGCACAAGTTCAGCAAGCAGTATTACAGGCTGTGTTTTGTATTATTTTATCTCATGCTCACAGTTCAAATATTCAAACTACTATAAGAGGCAAATTGAAAAATATATTCCCACTTCCATACAAATAGACTGCAAAAGAGCACTGCTGGCACTTCTAAAACATTTGTACAAGTTCAAAACCATAATCTGAATGATTATAAATATGAATACAGTAAGGATTGTCCAAATGAGATTTCAACAGTTTTACTTTATAAATTTCAGCAGTAACCAAGTCGCTGCTATACCTTGCTATGATCCCAGAAATTAATTCGAATAACAGGCTCAACAGGCTCACCACTTCCTGGTGTGTCTTCTGCATCCTTATCAAATGGCAGCTACGGGCATCACATTATGGACCTTAGAATCATACTTGTTCAAATGCAAGATCTCAACACTAGACAGTAAGAATGGTTCCAAATGTCAAAACAGGATTGCAACAGGTGAAAACTTCCTGAATTGCAGGAACCACTATACCTAGCTGACAATCCCAAATATGAATCAAATAACTGACTCATCACTTCCCAGTCCATCTTTCACATCCTTATCAAATGACGATTACAGGCACCACATATCCTTAGAACCTAATCAATGCAAGATTATAAAATCAACAGTAGAATTAAAAAAAAGAACTCCAGGAGGGCTCAGAGGGTTGCTATGCTCTGCTCAATGAAGGGCTTCTCAAGAGAGGCACACTTCTCATACAAGAGGTGTCAGAAGAAAGCAATGCTCATCACAGCTGCTCCTACTGTTTTTTCAATACAGACGACAAACCAACACTCAAATCACTCTTGTTTTAGTGCTACAAGACTAGACAACCATGGTTGGCAAAAGAGACTTTCGCTGTACATAATATCTAGAACAAAAGGTCATTGGTGGCTAGACATGTTAAATAGTAGCAGCAACAAAAGGATTCATATGGTACAAGCAGACTCATGTTGTTGAGGAGCTAACAGAGTTGCTAAACTGCTCATGGAAGGGACAAATCCCTTCTCATACAAGAGGTGTCAGAAGTAAGCAAGACCTCATCACAGCACAAACATGGTCTACAAAGAAAAAACAGTAATACTCGACCTGTTGCCAGTTATTGTGGTCATGCATATCAGGTTGTCAGTTCAGAGAAGAATAATAAATAAAGGTAGAGCTCAGAGGGTTGCTAATCTGCTCAATGAAGGGCTTCTCAAGAGAGAGGCACACTTCTCATACAAGAGGTGTCAGAAGAAAGCAATGCTCATCACAGCTGCTCCTACTGTTTTTTCAATACAGATGACAAACCAACACTCAAATCACTCTTGTTTTGGTGCTACAAGACTAGACAACCATGGTTGGCAAAAGACTTTCGCTGTACATAATATCTAGAACAAAAGGTCATTCAGTGAAGGTGGCTAGACATGTTAAATAGTAGCAGCAACAAAAGGATTCATATGGTACGCGCAGACTCATGTTGTTGAGGAGCTCAGAGAGTTGCTAATATGCTCATGGAAGGGACAAATCCCTTCTCATACAAGAGGTGTCAGAAGTAAGCAAGACCTCATCACAGCACAAACATGGTCTACAAAGAAAAAAAAGTAATACTCGATCTGTTGCCAGTTATTGTGGTCATGCATATCAGGTTGTCATTTCTGAGAAGAATAATAAATAAAGGTAGAGCTCAGAGAGTTGCTAATCTGCTCATTGAAGGGAACTAATCCCTTCTCATACAAGAGGTGTCAGAAATAAGCAAAGTACTCGTCACAGCAGAAAACCTGGAACAACAGATTCAATATGTTAATGAAATGCGTGCTCACTGCTCTACGACAAGCTTAAATTACTAGCTGTTGCTGCCGATGCCAATCCACAAAAATGCAAGAGTTTGCTCAGACTGTTGCTATAATCTGCTCAACGAAGTGCTCTCGGATGACGAGGCGCTTCTCATACAAGAGGTGTCAGAAGTAAGCAAACGATCATCACAGCACAACACAGCGGCAGCACGGCATAGAAAAAATGAAAGAAAAATATATCACCAATATTACTATCCCGAAACCTACCACTGACCGTAAAAAGAAAAATCTATCTACCACGCAGCAAACAAACTAGATCGATCGGGAATAAGTTTTATGTAGAAGAAGGTACTGCAGAACGAACGAAACGCGCAGTGGTTCCTCCAAGCTAACAACGCGGAATGATGAGAATAACGGTGGCGGTCGGCGGTAGATACATAGTATAGCGAGGAGACTCGAAGACGAGGTGGAGGCGGAGGCGGCGGCGGTGGCGAGAGGAGAGGGAAGGGAACGGGTGCGGCGGCGGCTTAAACCCTAGGGAGAAGTCGGCCATGACATTGGTCCATGGACGAGTTATAAAGAGAAGGGAAACCGGATCCCTTGAATTACATGGGCCTTTATGATGATGGGCCGTAAAAAAGCCTGGCCTACTTTGTATCATGTAGGGCCTTTTCCCACGGAGTTTCAGGCAGCAACAAAATCAGACGGATTTCGTTAGTCCGTTCAGCTATAAACCAAATTGCAAAGTCAAGGGTGAAAAGTCCACCTTCTAGAAGGCCATCTTCTAGAAGAGGGTTAGAATAGGAAATGGTTGCAAGCTTGTTCAAGTCCCCTGCAGGATGATTTCCCCTAAACCCTCTAAAAAAAAAAGACTATGCCAGCTGTCTCTTGTTTAAAGCGTTTGACAATCACGGTCTTCCAGATTATAAGCCGTTTTGAAACATCAAATTTTCCAATTGGTGCTGCCTATTCAATATGATGTCATGCTAAGCTTCGGCATGTTCTTGGATACGCAGAAAGGTAAGAACGTTGACCTAGCTTAGATTTCATTTTTCACGTATTTCAGTTACAGTTGACAAAGAAAATGAAAAGTACAAACATCCTACCATATACCTATAAACTGAAATAACGTCGATCAACTTTAAACCTAACTCCGCTTTCTAGAAGATGGCCATATCAAAAATGTTTCCACTCTTAACTTGTTCTTACAAAGGTACTTTACACAATGACATCTCAAATCTTTCGTAATGACATCATTGAATGTTCTTCGAGAGGCAAAAGGGTAAAACTTTGACCTAGTAGCTAATTTTCACTTTTTAGTTGGTAAAGAAAATGTAAACCACAACATCTTACCATGCACGTAGCTAAAATAATAATGTCAATCAACTCTAAATCAAACTCCGCCTTCTAGAAGATGACCATATCAAAATAACTTTCCACGCTTAACTTGTTGATTAATAAGATACTTAGTGCAACAACAACAATAACTCAAATCTTTTTTTAAGTTGAGTTATTAAACATTACCAGTATGAATGGAGAAAACTCATCATCCCTGCTTCTCTATTTGATCGAAGTACCGAACTTGGACTCTATCTCGTAAGTTTTAAAAAGTTGTACAACTTAGTTATTCAATAGATTTATGGATTTGGAAGTATTTGTATCAAAATATATGATGCAAAAATATCTATTTTAATTCAGACTCCTCTATACACGTCTTCTTGCGGGACCTATATCTTATACCTCCGAAATTCAAATAATATGATATATTCCGAAAAGCTCTCGACGAGATCTACAACTTTCATAGTCACATATTTCCCATTGGAGCATGTCTTGAAGTCCAAAACCGCGACATAATACAATACAGTTTCTAGAATGCATAATTTTTTTTTTTGAGAAACTTTCTAAAAAAATTTAATCATTGGGTCACGACGTTAGGCTTGCATGTTGGGTTTCATATATGTACAAAAGATATCTTATAGTTGTCATGGAATTATGGAAAATCCGGAGTCGGATTTTATATCGCTACTTCTCATCTTTAAATCTTTTTAGTGGTATTTTATCTAATTCTACAACATATCAAACAACACTACATGTCAAAATCGTTAATATTAGAAATTAAAAAATATATTTAGAATAAGAATATGATGGAAAATAGTGAGAAAATAATTACTTCTACATATAAAATGGTAAACTAAGAAGCATCAACAGTAATATAAATATAATATCTCATGTAAAAATATTAATAATAATAATATATATATGTTTAACAATTTTTATTCAAATCATAGAGAGTGTTTTATTTTTTTTAAGCTTGTCGCAACGAACAAACACTTTGCTAGTCGTTTTTTAGTTGAGTTATTAAACATTACCAGTACGAATGGAGAAAACTCATCATCCATGCTTCTCTGCTTGATCGAAGTACCGAATTTTTTAATAACCGTTGGAAGCTAAGATTAATTACACCGTTGCTAATGGAGAATTTAAATGGTCTCAAACATCTCCGAATTGAAGTCTGAAAAAAAGGGGAGGAAAGCACTTTACCAAACACATGTCTAGATTAACACTGGTCAGATCAGGGGGGATGAACACAACGAACGCGTGCTCACATGCCCGAAGTGGGGGGGATTGAACACAACGACGCGTGCTCACATGCCCGAAATAGCAGGTGTCCCTATATACTCCGATGAAGAAGCTTCTAAGCTGTTTCTATGGCCGAGTGCCTGATGCATTTTTCGAACAGTTGGCTTTCAATATAAGCTGGCTTCGGCCTTTTGTAAAGAAAAAAAAAGAAGCTTCTAATCTGCGACAATTCAGCTGCTCCCACCACCAGGCACCAGCTTAGGTTTGGCGCTTTGCTTTAGAACCGAGTCTACGTTACAGAGCGTTTGACCCGGATCCGGATGAGTCAGGTCTTCTGCGTAGCTGATGAGAATCGAATCGGTTAATACTAATAAATTGTCCCAACCGATGACGGCGGCTTCGGCTAAACAAACTAACCCGGTATCGGATAAACTCACGCCGCAAATCAGATCGTCTCACGGATGGATCGTGTGTCATGTGTGCCCGTCACCGGGGAATCGACAAATTCAGAGTCAAGAATGGCGTACAACATTTCTTTTTCTTTTGCTGTTTTTGTATTTACAAGAAATGACCAACGAACAATCAACCGAAAAAAAATCGAACAAAAATATTGTGCTTCTTGCTTGATCCCGGAGACGGGATAATTAAGCAAAGCGGTGATCGGCGGCCGGCGAGCTTAGTAGGGGTGGTGGGACCGGCCGAGCGCTTGCGCGGTGGCGAAGAAGCCCCGGTAGGGCAGGAACGAGTAGTGCCTCGTCTCGCCGGCGGCGCCGCCCTGCTGGTGCTTGCCGCCGTAGAAGAGCTTGTGCGCGGTGGCCATGTCCATCTCGGCGGCCACCCCGCCCTTCTTCCTGCCCTGCTTCTGTTGATGCTGATGATGTTGCAGGGGCGCCGCCGCCGGACTAGAAGGTTTGTTGGCCTGCTTATTATTATTAGCGGGCATTTTGGAGGAGGTGCTGGAGCTGGAGGGGTGGAGGAAGAGGAACTTCTCCTTGCCGTCGCTGTGTGACCTGCCGCCGACGAGGTCGCGCAGGCGCCAGAACCGGCGCGCCTCCCCCGTGGACGCGCTCTTGGGGAACTCCCGCGCGGGCGACCCCGGCGCCGACCGCGGGGCCCACGCGCAGAACGAGTCCGGCGATGGCGGCGCCGTGGAGGAGGATTCCTGATGAGGCCGCGCGAGCTCGTCGGCGCCGTTGTTGGATGTGAGGTGGTGGCGGTCGAAGACGGGGTACGCCGGGAGGATGCGGCCGTGCGCGAACAGGTCGTCGGCCGGCGCCAGCTGGGCGTCCTCGGTGGTCGTGAGCGGCGGCGCGAAGGCGAACTCGAACCCGGCGTCGTCGTCGCTGTTGTTGTCGTAGGCGGCGGCTTCCTCCTCCTTGTCGTTGGTCGGCTGGTCGTCGCGGGTGAAGCTGAGGACGGAGTCGAATCGCGCCATTGCTGCGCTCACACTTTGATTGCTTGCTTGCTTGAGGCGATGGAGAGCTCTCGATTGATTGATGGCGAGCCGCGTGGATCTGGGTGGAGTGGAGAGACTGGAAAGGATGCGTGGTGGTGGCGAGCCGTGTGCTTGGCGGGCGGCGCTTTTAAAGGATGGAAGGGGAGACGGAGAGGATGGCGCGTCAGCTCTGAAGCGCGTGCGGGTGCGCCTCCTCGTGTGAGAGTGGCGAGCAAGAAAAAGCAAATCTGTGCGTGCGTGCGTGCGGTAATTCGTTTATTCAAACTCAGCCGGGTCCGATTCGAAGAAGCGACATAGTGCTCTCGTGAGAGATTCGACGAGGGCCAAAGGTAAGACGCGGCGGGGGTTGCTTGCTTGCGAGAGAAGCTCCCGAGAAGGAACGCCTGCGCGCGTTTACAACGGACGAACGGGCGGGTAACAAAGAAAGGACGAGGAATATTCTTCGGCAGATTCTACGCTTTTTTTTTCCCGTACCTTGTCCAGAAGCTAATGAACAAGCCCCGCCGAAAAGTGAACTGTCAAAGCGCGTCGTGTTGTGGCCAGGACATCCTTTGTGCCGTCCCCGTGGACTTATCGCGCGGTTCGAACCTGCAAAGCTGTAAATTTCCGTCACCGGCCGCGTGCACAAACACACCCAAGACGCGCTTTTGCAGATCTCACCTATGTTTTGTTTTTTTCTTTTCTTAAAAAAGAAACAAATAAATAGAGGATCTCCCCGATATTATTTTGAAGGCTTAGCACAGCTTAGGGAACAGCCCAAGCCCATTCGACCTTTTGTAAGCCCATGCCGATTAAACTCTTATAAGCCCACTCTTCGTGCCATCTTATTTGGGCCGATGTGAAGGGAGAAATGGAGCCCATAATCATGCAACAGTTTTCTTTGCCGACGAAAGCCGAAGCCACCACGCTGCTCGCTCGATCGCCTCCTCCGTCCATCACGACTCATGAGCGCGAATCTCTGGCCACTTGTGAGTTGTGACTTCCACGGTTCCACCCAACCCCCGTCATCCATGCAGCTGCGTGCTTCCCATGCTTTTTGGTTGGAGATGGAGATGCCCACCGGCCACAACTTCATACAGTACTACTTTATAAAATGCTTCAGTTCAACGTATTTGTATAACTGTATAATCTCTGTTAACGATCTTATGGTTTAAAGGGAATTGTTATAGATCCGACCTCGTTGTTCTTCTGACCCTGATAAGTCTACAATTATTCAGTGTTTAGTTTTCTAGCTAGGTAATCTTTTTTTTTTCGAATAAAGGAGCTTCATTAACTTACCCCTAAAGGAGCGCTTTATGAATCACTTGTGCTGCTCGATGATGACATGGCACACCTTAATACGTTATTGCCCATCCAAGTCGACATGGCACACCTTGTTAGCACTACCAAGTACGCCAGGTAAGAGTTGCACGCGAGCATCACCATGCTGTTTGTGGTGGTCGCAACAGGCCTTGGCCGCTGGGACCAGCAGACATGAAAGGTTCTCACGCTGACTCATGAATCAAATCATAGAATATGGCTACAATTAACCCATAGAGTGGGTCCAATAGAGAGGGTAGATACCAATCTGATTTCGACTACCTACACTAAGATGGCTACTGGTGTTGTTTTTGTCTAGTAGCAGCATGATGGATGAAAAGAAGGGAGCGGCACATGACTTCCAATCACTAATTAGGTGAAGCTAGCTCCTCATATCAATCGACCTTGGTTAGAATGCTTAACCGGATTAATCCAAAAATTCTGCAGATACATTTAAATAATTAAACGTTTAAACCATAAGATCTCTACAGAGGCATTTTTGCAGCTAGCTCCAAGGTGCCAAATCGGCCTGATCCAGTTCTGCGGAACTAGAGTCAGATAGAGCGCTGGGATGTAGCGAGACTAAAGCTGGCATGCAGCTGCACTCGATGCTATTTCACGCGTTTTGTGGATCACCAAAACCGCAGGACGAGGATGAGGATGAGAGAAACAGTGGTGGGGAATCTTTTATGTGGGGCCTATAGTTTTTTTGATAGAGTATTGAAGCCGGCTGCAATTTTATGCTAGTCTTTTTACGGGTAATCTCTACAAAAAAAACTTTGGAGACGCCCTAAGTAGTGAACTGAATTTCTTGTTATTACAACCAGCATTCAAAAGAAATTTAGAGTTTATTATATAAAATGGATTTTAGATTTGCCTCGTGACTTCCACTAATTAGGTGGAGATCAAGGTCAAAAATGGATTTTAGATTTGCCTTTTTAAAAAGATGAGACACAGATTTAAGTTTGAGGAAATCGGTTATTACTAAACACCGAAATAGCAGTTGCGCCGGCATACCGCGACCATCCATCCCACCAGTCAACCACCAACTAGTGGGCCCCGGAGGTGTGCCGCCACCGGAAGGCAAAAAAGCACGCCCAATAAATCCAGTGAATGTTCTTGTGCACCACCAGCCCACCACCGCGAGGTCCGCTACGAAACGATGTGGTGGAGAAGAAAACAGAAAAAAGAGCGCAAAAAGAACACCACGACGTCGACGAGAGGCCATGACGGCGGCGCCGATGTGGCACCTCGGGCTGCGTGGAATTTTCCTCGCCTATGCTTTTTTTTTTTTTCTGATTTCGTCCTGCTGCTAAAGCTTCTTTCCTTTTTCTCCCCAACTTGTCTCCTTCTCTCTCGTTGCTTCTCCCTCCTCCGCAATTAAATTCTGCCAAAGCCACCACCACGCTGCTCGCCGCCCAAGGCCCAACTCCCTTCCTTCCTCCGCCTCTTGCTCTTCGGAGGCTCAAAGGCCGAGTATCCTTCTCGATTCCAAGCCATCTCCGCGCCATTGGAGCCAGGAGGAGCGGTTCTTCAACAGGTACCGAATTGTTTCTTCTGTAATCACCTGATCCAACCGTTTTAGTCTGCAAAGCTCGTGATTTTGCCACGGGGACGTTTAGATCTCCTTGGTCCTGTTAGTGCCGCCCAGGATCGGAGATCGTTTCAGCTCTTTTCCTCATTGCCTGCCTCTCTGGTTCGGATTGATATTGTTCCACTGAATTTTCCCTTTTGCTGGAACAAAATTCTTTCTTTTGCTGTATTCCTCCCTTTGGAATCAACCAGACCGGATGATGATTAGTCTCTTCCCTGTGCTCGTTTACGCAGGCAGGGCCCAGACCGGATGGCGAACCTGACGCATGGCTTCGCGAGCCTCCATTGCGCAGGGGTCACGCATGTCGAGAAGGGGCACATGCAACCTTTTCTGACTTTCAGAAGATGCGCCCAGCTTGATATCTTGAGGTGAAGTGCTACTGTCAAAAGTATTTTTATTTTCATGAAGATGCCAAGTGCTTAGTGCTCTATTGATGAAGTTCTATTTATAGTTGTTAATTAACTTCTTAAGTTGCCAGACGTTTGATTTTCATAGCTTAGGTTTTTATCCAGCCTATGTATGTTTTTTATGACTGTAGCAGTTTTGAAGCAAGTTGAGAGAAGCAGCATCTGAGTAGTTTCAGCTGAAAAGCTGACAAAATATATGAAAGGCTCTCAGTTATTAATGTGTAGTGTAGTTTTATAAGCATTTGGTTTATCTATTGCAAATCGCCAGGTTTGATCTCACACAACCTGTCGTGTGAATGTGTGATCATCTCATTGATTAAACTAATGGTATTGTGCTAATTTTATTTACAGACTAGGTAGTACGCCTCGTTTCATGGGTGCAAAATCTGCTAGAGTCCCCCAACAACTCGTGAGGCACAGGACCAGCACGATCAGAGCCTCTACTCTCTCACGCTTGCAAGATGACACCACGAAATACTTTGATTTCGTGGTTATTGGCAGCGGTGTTGCTGGCCTAAGGTATGCATTAGAAGTCTCAAAGCATGGCTCTGTCGCTATCATTACCAAAGCAGAGCCTCATGAGAGCAACACAAACTATGCACAAGGTGGTGTTAGTGCCGTTCTGTGCCCCTCAGATTCTGTGGAAAGTCACATGAATGACACAATTGTTGCAGGGGCTTACCTGTGTGATGAAGAGTCTGTAAGGGTAAGTTTCAATAATCATTATCACTGCAGTAGTTGCTTCTTTTGTTGCCTCACCATTTCATCAATGCAATGTTCTGCATTTCTAAGTTGTCAGTTGATACTTTCTTTCAGGTTGTATGCACAGAAGGTCCAGAGCGTGTAAAGGAATTAATTGCCATGGGTGCGTCATTTGACCATGGGGAGGATGGTAGACTGCACCTTGCAAGGGAAGGTGGACATTCCCACAATAGAATTGTTCATTCTGCTGATATGACTGGAAGAGAGATTGAAAGAGCATTGCTCGAAGCGGTTGACAATGATGAGAACATATATTTGTTTGGCCACCATTTTGCCATTGATCTCTTGACATGTCAGGTTAGTATTTGCTGTTCTCATGCCAGTCATCTGTCACGTCACATGCTATATCCATTTTTACTATCACATATTGTATCCATTTTCACCATCATGACTCTTTTTGAACAATAGTTTCATTTGTCCGAGGACAATACTCTTGTTAACTCATTCTCTTGTATGGTTTTTGGCCTCTTTTGGTTATGTGCTTGATCTTGCATATATTTTCCTTTGTCGCTTTTGAAAGCCACCTGCTATTTAGGCGTTATCCTTCATCAGCACATAAGTTGATAGATGGCGAATAGCCATGGCTGTATGCAAAGTAGCGGTGAGCTGGTGATTGGCCGGAACACCCATATTCTTTTGTATTTTAGTGACTTTGCAAGGAACAAAAATAGTGGAACTTCCTTACAATTGATGTACCTAATTTTGAACCTGTCTGGAACAGCCTAGGAAGCGACAATGTGTTGGTGATAGATGGCCTGTTATTGTCAGCTTACAAACGTTTGTCAATAGTGACCGCTTATATGTAACCTTTTTTCTATTCAAGCTCAATTTGCAATTTGCCTCTTCTATTTGACCATTTTCAGCACTTCTGCACTCAAATCTATCCTCAGTTTTGACAGCTTGTCCTTATTTTGGCTCAAGTCTGTTGACCTTCCTGATCTTTTTACATGAGTCATTCCTGGAAATACAGCTACTAACTATTTATTTCCATAAGTGGAAATATGTGTGTTATACTATATGGCATACGTAATTTGCACCTTCTATTAGCACAAAAGCAAAAAACACAGACGAATAATGTGAATTGTTCAATTGCAGAAAAATGGTGAGCTCTATTGTTATGGAGTGGATTCGATAGACATTGAAACCCAGAAGGTACACAGCTGGAGTTTTTCAATTCAATGCCACTCTGGAAAGATAATTACAGTTAGATAACTTTTTGTTATGTAATCCAGGTAGTCCGTTTCATCTCAAAGGTAACATTGCTTGCATCTGGAGGAGCTGGTCATATATATCCCACAACAACCAATCCACCGGTATTTCAAGACCCTACTCTATCTTTGAATTTAGTGTATTTTTGAAAGATTTGTTGTTGTCGTTCTACTATATATTATGCTAAGCGAGCAAGTGTTTTCAATAATGTAAAGTAATAGTAGGTGAACATATGGATATGATACTTGATCCATTGCTTGTGATGGAAAATAAGATAATATAAATTTTGGTAAGTACTCACTCAATTTTGATGTTTCAGGTAGCTACTGGGGATGGAATTGCAATATCTCATCGTGCTCAGGCTGTAATATCCAATATGGAGTGAGTGCTTCATCCTTAGTAATAGTTCAGTTTTGCACCTTCTGCTCGTTTTATGTGAGCTTTATATAATAAGACATCTCTACTTTGCAATGCCAGGTTTGTTCAATTCCATCCAACTGCACTATCAGATGAGGGCCTACCAATAAAGCCAAGTAAAAGAAGAGAGAATGCATTTCTCATAACAGAAGCAGTCAGAGGTGATGGAGGAATTCTCTTTAATCAGTCTATGGAGAGATTTATGCCGCTGTACGATGACCGTGAGGAGTTGGCACCAAGAGATGTGGTTGCAAGAAGCATAGATGATCAACTAAAGAAACGTGGAGAGAAGTATGTCCTCCTGGATATCAGCCACAAACCAAGAGAAAAGATTCTTTCTCATTTCCCCAACATTGCAGCTGAGTGCCTGCAGTACGGCCTGGACATCACACGGCAGCCCATACCTGTTGTCCCTGCAGCACATTACATGTGTGGCGGTGTCCGGGCTGGCTTGCAGGGGGAGACAAACGTGAAAGGTCTCTATGTCGCTGGTGAGGTTGCTTGCACTGGATTGCATGGCGCTAACCGGCTTGCAAGCAACTCACTGCTTGAAGCCTTGGTCTTTGCTAGACGAGCAGTGCAGCCCTCAATTGATCACATGATTGATGCTGATACTGACCCTTCTTTCGCTGTGAAATGGGCTCGCCCTATGCTCCCATGGTCACTCAAGGACAGTGTGTTATCTGACATCATTGAGAAGACGAAGCAGACCAGGATGGAGCTCCAATCTGTGATGTGGGAGTATGTCGGCATAGTGCGGTCGACAGGCCGGCTGAAGAATGCAGAGTGGAAGATTGGTGATCTGGAGTCAGAGTGGGAGGAGTTCTTGTTCCGGAGGGGGTGGAAGTCTACAATGGTGGGAATTGAGGCCTGCGAAATGCGCAACCTCTTCTGCTGTGCGAAATTGGTGGTGAAAAGTGCACTTGCGAGGCGTGAGAGCCGGGGATTGCACTTCACAGAGGACTTCCCTTACCTGGAGGAAAGCAAGAGGAAGCCCACAGTGATATTCCCTACGGCCACCCAGGAGCTGACATGGAGCTCAAAGCCGTTGCAGAGGCAGCTGCAGTGCAAGTAGATGGCATGCTTCGTGGAGTTGGCGGTTTGAGGATTCGTGAATTTATGGGCTCAAGTAGCCCTTATTCATTTGATTATGTACTCATCCGATCGAAGATGGAAATGAGAGATAAAAGTTGACATGAAGTAGCCTATTCTATGTAGCATGTACTGCATGTCTTACCATTCTTGGGAGTCCCAGCTATTGTAATTTCTTGTTGGGGATGCACTCCAAACCTTGATGCGTAGTGTTGACTATAGGTGGTTGTACACATTGATTTCAATTGAAGGGCTTGATGCCCATCCAAAAAATAGATGCTATTAGTCTTAATGGAAATCAGGCACCGTCTTGATCTCTTCAATTGTTGTATACTTGTATGATGCGTAGTGTTGACTATAGGTGGTTGTACACATTGATTTCAATTGAAGGGCTTGATGCCCATCTAAAAAATAGATGCTATTAGTCTTAATGGAAATCAGGCACCGTCTTGATCTCTTCAATTGTTGTATACTTGTATGAGGCATGGGACCCAGAATTTTAAGCTCCTGGATGGTTCCCTATCATCAATGAATGATTTGGCACTTCAAATTATGGAAGATCAATGCACATGATGTATGATTTGGTTCATCAGAAAAGCGTGCAGCCACTAAAATAAATGTGGAGATGTATTACTACTACAAGTCCAGAGCTACATTTGCCGCCGTTCCATGATCATATATACACACATAGTAGTATACATCACAACAAAAGTACAATAAAAAATTTGGTCCATCAAGGTAAAGGTAATAGGTTGCTCATAAGAGCAGCTAAAGATCTCGGCGGAACAGATTGTATGCAGAGATGAGGGCGCAGATGGCGAAGACTACGAACGCCAGGAAGGATATGACGATTGAGCCATTCGCCATATTTGGAAAAGGGTCACTTCCCCAGTTGTCAATCCAGTCTCCTACTCGGGCAGTTGCTGATGATGATGACGATATCAAAAGGTATGCCAGCACCTGCAATAACAAAACAAGAAATCTGCATCAGTTTCAACTTGCAGAGATTGAATTACTAAAAATTTGGAGAATGCTTAGAAAGCAAGATTATCTTTGGGGTGTATAAAACTGTAGAGTTTCCTATTCATAAACTGACAACGAAGACAGATGTGTTTCATCACATATATAGTCGATAACAGATGGCCACCTCAAACTACAGGTTAAACAGTCATAAAAATTGGTTGGAAACCATATAAACATCATGAGCTCGTAGGGCATCTCAAGTGACAATGTGACATACAGGTAACTTTTTAGGTATTTAAACTGACAAAATCAGGAAGCAGCCAGCTAGTAATTGCTCCATAGAACCTTGTTTCCCCAACAGAAAGCTTGACTATCAAATATCACTGTAGCATAAACATGTAAGAACATACGTCTTGCGACACGAGACTGAAACATTCCCCCTCTTCCCTTTCCCTCAAAGACGGTTGCTATAGATTTTTTTTTTCTCATTAATATTTCATCAGTTGGGAATGAGGCAGCATTTCAACACCTGTGTCGTTAAATGATATATGTCCAATATGACATCAAAGAAGGAAGACCAATCTATGATGTGAAGGGTAATATTCATCTCGCTACTGAACATAGAGTGCTACCCCCCTACCCTACTCAGGATATGTAGCAAGTAATACTTGCAAGGGTTCATTTTAAGATGACAACTATACGAACTTTTCTAATTGTAGCATGAGAATGAAAGCATTTGGATGTTCATATCAAGACGGTGACAACTGACAAGGTTACTATGCTGATTGCGGTTACAGCACCAATGGAGTGTAAAGGATCAAATCACTAATCAGTAATCACAGAAAAGTCATCTTCACGTGATAAGAAAGCTTATACTTTGCTTGAGCATGATGGCTTGCAACATGTTCTCATTCTCTTCCTTCGCCACAAAACGTAACTGAATCTTGCAGTTGCACAACCCTAAAGAAACCTACTAAAAGGAGTAAAGCTCCCTTGACTCACAAACCTGATCCATGGCGAAGTCGAATAGGTCACGTTTGGGATGGGGAATCAAATGCTTGTTCTTCCTCATGAGGTCGGCGAGCGCGCCGAACTGGAGCAGCGAGTACACGAAGCCGATCACGTTCATCGCCTCCGAGTACCTGCGAGACAGCAGCAGAACAGTGACGCATAAGCGAAACAAACTGCTAATCCTAGAACCGTAACAGGAAAAAAATGGTAAAAACATCTGACATACTGAAGCTGGCTGTAGCGGTTGTAGGAATCGAGCGCCCAGCCCTTGCGTGTGTCGGCGGCGAGCACGGCGAGCGCCGCCAGGCAGAGCCCCGCGGCCGTGGCCCGCGCAACAAGCGCGGCGCGCTGCAGCGCCGCTGCGCGCCGCTTGCGCGACAGGATGTCGGGCACCACCCGGTCGACCGACCTAGCCGCAGGCGGAGGCGGATGCGGGGCCGGTGGCGCGGCCGGGCGCGGAGGTGGAACTGGGGCAGGAGCAGGAGGTGGCGCCTCCTCTGCCCACTGCCTCCGCGGCGGCGGCGGCGGCGCCTCCTCCGTCCACTGCCTCCGCGGCGGCGGAGCGGGACGGGAACGCGAGGCGTGGCGGGCGGAACGGCCGCCGTTCCAGGAGTACCACTCCTGGTCGGCGGTGCGGGACGCGGCCTGCGGCGGCACGTACTTGGCGGCGGCGACGTGGGGTTCGGTGGAGACGACGGCGGCAGCGGAGTGGGGCGGGGAAGGGGAATCCGGGGCGGAGGGGGGCCTCTCCGGCTCCGGCCACTCGTTGCGAGCCGGCGACACGGGCGGAGGAAGATCCGCCACGGCGGCGTGGCCCGCCTCCGGCGGGTGCGGCGGGGAGTGATGCGGCGACGGCGACGCGGGGGCCTGCACCTCGGGCGCCATGTGGTGTGGTGAGGGTGGAGGAGGTTGGGGACTTGGGGAGTGGGGTTTCTCTTTTCTTTCGTTTCCTTTCGCTTTGCTTAATGCTAGTAACTGGGAATCCTACTAGTGCTGAGCAAACTTTTGAAGAGGCTTGAATGAACCCTCGAATGCTCCTTTTTCTCTGCAACGGGGAATTGTGGAAAGCACTGCCTGCGCCAGTGGAGTAGTGGTACACGTTACAACATCTATATTTATTTTTAAAGTGATCAATCAAATTCTGAACCATCTTTATTTTTAAAGAAACTAGTTTGAAAACACAAAAAGCATGCGTATGTTCATTTTGAAAATAATATTAATAATATAGATCATGCAGATAATATGCCATATCAACAAAGAGTTGCATAATAGTAGAAACTAAAAAATGTTGTTTAGATACGCCAGTTGTTTTTCCTTTTTATTGTCTAGAGAGGATTGCGAACAATTACTTTTGTTGGGGAAAGAGAGAACTTCCACTCAAGCTAAGGTGCTGCAGAGTTTACCTTTTTTTTTTCTCCAGGCAGTCCACATTTTTTAAAAAAGAAAAATATGAAAGCTTGAATATAGTTCAGTTTACGTAAAATTGATGGAAGATTTAATACAAGCCGTACGAATGCGGTTGCAGTTAAATGGTCGAGCAATTGCAGGGGATAACCGACGGTAACTTGCACCAGGAGCAGGATAACAATGCTCTATGAATGACGTTGTCTTCACAGAAGCTAAGGAGCAGGATAACAATGCTCTATGAATGATGTTGTCTTCACAGAAGCACATACATTTTAGGGGTCCATGATTCCACCTATATGGTCGCATAATGTTGGCGATCATTGCAATCAGTATACAATACTTTACTGCAACTAGCAGAGAAAATCACTAGTGTGGCTGGGATGGCTCTAGGAATTCATGAGCCATTCCTTGATTCCTACGTTTCAGCAGCATTACACAAAACTTGGGGCTGTGAAAAGAATGCAATGACCAACGTATACAAAACTTACGGAGTGGAACACTCGACCTATGGCAAGGTTCAGCTTTCTATTCACCTTGTGATGTCAAACGCCTTCCTATTTTGTCCTTGTGATGACTCTCTCTGTGATATCAATAAGAGCGCGTCTTGAAGTCAAAACATCCTCATCGTCGCTGTCTGGGAGGGCTTCTATAGCCTTGATTGCACGATCAGCATGTTCTCGTGCAAGTTCTTTTGTCCTTTCTATTCCACGGCTCTTCCTCAGATAGTCGAGGGCCTGTTAATTCCAGAACACATTTTTCAAAATGGCAAGGATATGGGATTAGATGCAAAACTATTTGGAGATGGTACTGGTACAAAACAATGATGAATCAGTAATAATAGCTTACTATTCCTTAGTTTTCTGGTAAGTGTTGTTCAAACAAATCCCAGCACTAGCACAGCAAGAAATGAAAATTGCTAGTGTAAATATACACCAGTAAAAACCATATTCATTTCTTAGTCAAATTATTTACCCTAAGTAGTGTCAAGAAACACGACATGATTTTCATGTATCAACAGCACAAATAAGTATGACATTAGCAAACCACTGTTTATCTATACCCTTTAAACGAAAAATGGAAGAAAAAAAAGGGAGAGCTGTTTTTAATCTAATTTAACTCACAAGGTCAACGTTCGCAGGATTCTCAAAACCTTGGTCAACAACATCATGTAGTTGTGGGAATTCCTCCATCGCATATAGCATTGGGGCAGTAATGATTCCCTGCATCATTAACGCATCATATTGAAGACAAGATAGCCACGAGAATGAATGAAACAATCATTAGATGTGTGATGATACAAGAGCTGTAGCCTAACCATATCTAACATTAAATTTCAGTGACTCACTTTGAAGATGCACAACATTAGTCTTATTCAAGAAAGTAAGGTCATCTCACCTATCTAGAATACACAGTTCTTAAAAGTGGCATTGACATGCCAATTGATCCAGCAATAAAAAACTCCTGCACCTAATAAATGCAACTATCATAGTAACCTCCACATTTAGATATTTATTGTGACAGATATATCAAGGGGAAGCAGCAAAATGGAGTTCTGTGTAGGGCAGAATACAGTATTAACTAATGAAGTATTGTAACAGTAGGCAGCTGAAGCTTAGATAAATGTCACCTAACAATGTCTTCTAAATGGTTACGTTGAAGATATAATACACCCAAAGTGGAGGGATAAATGCAAATTTCAGATGATAGACAGGGGAACGATGACAACTTGGGGATGGAAGTTATTACATGTCGAATATCAGATAATGAACCCTTCCCAAGAGATGCAGAAGTGCCGGTGAAATCAAGAACATCGTCAATCAACTGGAAGGCTAGACCCTGCAACGACCCCAAGTTAGAGCTTAAAGTAAAGGAATCTTTTTTTTTCAGAATAAGAGGAATGAAACACAAGATAATTTACCAGATTTCGGCCATATTCATAAGCAAGCACCGAGACATCAGCAGTGTGCCCAGCAAGAATAGCAACAGCCTTGCAACTATTTGATATCAATGATGCTGTTTTGTAGTATGTCTTCTGCAGGTAGTACTCCATGCTGTACATAATTTGAAATACATATCAGAATTAGAATACAAAAACATCAAAGTGAATGGAGATGATAAAGTAAAGAAGTGCACAATGGCAAGAATTTATTTCACATTTTCTTTTGAGTAGATTAAAGCAACTATTGGTGTGATAGAGAGAAGAAATTAAACCTCCGTCGTTGCTCTCTGCTTGTTGAGATCTGCATAGTTTCACCAGTAACTAGATGTTCCACAGCAGTTGCCATTAGAGATACAACCTACACAAACAAGGTCGAGAAACTAATTGGTATCATAGATGACTTGGAAGAAAAGAGCAATGGTAAGGATTAATCTAGAATTACAGCCGGAGCTAAGTATGACAATGCATTTCCCTCAGAAGATCACACAAAATCAATACATAGTCAAAAGCATATGAATAAGGTGCATCTATTTACCTCAGTGTTGCCAAGTGCTGCTAGTGCCACACATGCTCTAGACAAGAGAAAGTCACCAGCCAGCACAGAAAGCTGCAGGCAGAACAATTTGAGAATAATTATGTCAAATAATACCAACTGTAGAAAGTTCTCTATTACATTAGTAAAGTAACACAAAAAGAAGCAGTTACTGGTAAAACTGTAGAACTAAAATAACTAATGTGGTGTCCAGAAACCGATGGGTAGGCTTTTCTACAAATGGAAAGAAAGGGGGGCTTTTCTGCATTAGCCTGGGACACTAATGCACCTCAGTTTACTGGAAAGTAAGACTTCAATAGGTTTAGAGTTTGGACTTAAAACTATTTATCTGAATGGTACTTCTCAGTGCAAATAGTTCTGATTCACTTTGTATCTTGCATGTGCATACTTAAAACTATTTATCTGAATGGTACTTCTCAGTGTAAATAGGTTTGATTCACTTCATATCTTGCATGTGCTAATACTGCAATGTACAGTACCTTGTTACCCATAATGAGATTCAACGAACTGACACCACGTCTTGTATCAGCATCATCTAGAACATCATCATGCAGAAGGCTTGCAACCTATGAATAGAAAACAGCTTGAGAAATAAAGGCAAAATAATAACTGTATCTTGCTCTGAAGGATAGACACTATACTAACATGAATCATTTCAGTAATCTCGGCAATGTTTTGCTGCCGTGTGCGGAGTTTGTTCGACAATATACTAAGAACTCCACCTTCTGTTGATTCTGGTATAGGGAATTTCAGGGCTGATGCCATCAGCAACAAAACCTGCAAATACAAATTGCGCCATTCAAAAACATAATATATCATGAACATGTAGGCAACAGACAAGCGTAAAACAATACTGTAAAGACTGGTCTAAGAAATGCTGAAACTAAGAAGTTGCTTACCGTAGGTCGGAATCTTTTTCCTTCAGCTCCCACCTTAAAAAAGTACTCAGCTGCCGATGCCAGTTTGGGGACCTGCAAACAAAAAATCATGTTCACTTTGAACTGATTACGGTATAATCGAACATGCAAGAGTAATAATTAAATCAACCTGCTATCAGCAGCATAGGGAAAAACTACGTAAGTTTGTTTCCATGTACAAGGCCATTTTTTTACTGACCTCAGCAGCCACCATGGATCGTAACCTATTTGCAAGAAGTGAGAGCTCATCTGCGACTAACTCAAATGGATCTTGCCTCTCCTGAGAACATAAGGAAAGTTAGATATTAGATATTATACTGCTATCAAGTAACTAACATATTGTACTTCCACGTTAGATTTCAAATAGAACAACAAAAAAAGGATTAATTTCTGTACACAACAAATTCTGATAATCCTTCCAGAAAACATAATTGGCCCCATCTGAATGAAACTTTCCATCAGATTTTATACAGAGTGATAAACCATGACTGTATGAACAGAATAAGTGGCAAGAGAATGGAACATCAATCATAATTCCCATGATAACCATGGCAAGAACAACACAGCACATTAATTCCTGGCCCAGAATATTCAACAAGATAACAAGCTACAATCAACCAAAAACTGAAATGCTATAAGAAGCCATCAATTAACAAGAAATGGTATAAACAGGACTTGTAAGCATAACAAAATTTTATCAACTGGATTAACAATGAAGTGACTCCCAATAAAGTAATATGAGCAGCCAATGTAGCAGAATGTAATCAATTTGAAACATGTATTAATATTGATCCTGTGTGCAGCTGACAAGCACTCTAGCTCACTAATTAGAGTTACATATTTTAAGCTCATAATGGTTTTTGTACTTTACTAATGAGATGACATGGAGTCCTACCTACTTTCTTGGAACTGATTACTAGACGGCACACAGATATGATGTCAAGCTTAATTAACAGCAGAAAAGGAATCATTGCAAGTACCTCAGGCCTTGAAGAAGCCCCGTCGTGGGGAACCTGGTATTGTGCATCATGTAAACACCTGGAGCTCACGAAAGCAGCTCTTCTGCAACCCACCACCTACTAATCCATACCAAAAGTATAGGTCCAATCAACACATGGAAAAGGCAAAATCCCACCAACCTACAACATACTTTCTATCAATAACCATACGTGGACAACTATCATTCCTACGTTCTGCATAATAAACAGATAAGTAGTACTATTCCTACTCGATGAGCAAAATCATCATATAATTACATAAAATCCTACTATGCGAATAATCAAACGTGATCACTTGCACCTGTGAACTTGTAGCACTCACTATACTCAATGATTAAACGTGATGACTTGCATCTGCGAACTAGTAGCACTCACTACACTGATACACTCGCTCGTCGGCAAAAACACAAACACGTTGCGGACAGCTCAGACGCCACCAGCGCACCAAGCAATGACGAGAACGCCGCAAGGGAACAGTACTACGGCAGCCGCCTGAGGCAGGAGGGAAACAGGGGAGGAAGGAGGAGTGGACCTTGCTCCGAATCTGGGAGGCCGCGGGGAGGTGGTAGTGCCTCCACAGGAGGGCGCCCGCGCCCGCGACGGAGGAGGTGTAGGACGGCAGACACCTCTGCGCCTCGACCGCGGCGTCGGAGGAGAGCGCGGCGACGCGGCGCGCCAGAGCCCAGCGCCAGGACATGCTCTCCCTCCCGAGATCGCGGGGCCGAGGGAGGGAGGCGAGCGGAGCGGAGCTTGGAGAAAAAGTCAGACAAGGGAGAAGGGAAGGCGGCGCACGGTTGGGTGCGTTCCGTTTGGGGTTGGAAGGAGGGGAGAGAGGAGGCAGCCGCCGTGGCCGTGGGCGTTGGGCGGCGCCGAGGGCTGCTACGTGGATATCTGCCACGTCTGGTTCTGGGCTCGTGAGGCATTCGTTACTTTTTTCTTCCTTTTGAGAGGAATGGGCTGGTAGTGCTCGACACGAATTGAGCCCAGCAAAGAAACCAATTCTAGAGAGGCCCAGCTCGATGGACTCTTTCTCACCACCGCTCAGCCTGGTAGTTTGTTTCTACTGTAATGTTCAAGGGATGCCATAGATAGGCAAAAGCAGGTTGTTGCAATTCCATAAGCATGGTTGCAATGTGCATTTATGGGAGGTGAAGGTTGGGGAAGAATTTTACTTGGAAGAGTAAGCAGGCTGAGACCCTGCTTAGATCCTCTTAGATTATATAATCTGACATTATCTACTCCGTAGTAGATAATAAAATTATATAATATAACATCATAATCTATGTATAATCTGACAAATCTCTATTCTATTTAAAGATCTCTTAAATTATGGAATCCATATTATATAATCTGAGAGGATCCAAATAGGGTCAGAGCCTTCACATACATTTGGAGACCAGCTAATGGGATGATGGCCAGTGATTGCATGCAAAATTAGGAGATAAAAAATTATATTGAACATAATTTTTACCTCATTCCATGTTGCTATTCATACAAACTGCCAGCTCCTTCATTTCATATCGGGTTAGGGTTTCTGTTGGGTGAACAGTGACGACAGTCAATTTCGTGAGCCATGTCTGACTTCACCCCTTTTTATGTAGCGCAATGCGATAGGGATTCATCAACCAGAAATGGTCGAGGCATCTCTAATCAGGGCACGGATCTAGATTAGGCCATTGGACCCAATAAAAAATCTACTAGCACCAACATCGTCATGCATCACTATCACAATGTCTTTTAGCTACTGCATGCACGCCTATCCTGGGAAATGGCGGGAAACTCTTTTCTTCTTGTGCAAACATGGCTTCCGTGCTCTGTATCATCTTTACTTCTTTCAGACCTTGTTAGTGGGTCTCCACGAGTCCACGTACGTGACAAGAAAAATACTTAATTTTTTTTTCTTAGCACTCAGAACAAAAGATAACAGAGTTATAAAACTGATAAATGTTCTTTTGGGGGAAAAAATGTTGTGCACGTGCTGATGCTAGAAAATTATAGCCATGTCAACAACTATGATGTTAAGAGTCTTTGGCAGAGTTGAGTGAGTGCAGCTGACCTAACATAAGAAACCTGGATGACTGGATATCAGTGTTGCTAATCTGTTTTGTTAGGAAGAAAGCAAGCGTCCAAATATGTTGTTTGTCCAGCCACCCAAGCAAATGAAAACGAGAGAAGTTTCAGTTTTAAGGATTCATTATTTCATGGGTCATTAGTCATGACTGGTTAACTACTCCTTTAAAAAAGAAAATAAGAACAAACTTGTATAAAATAAGATGGCATTTACTGGATCCTTGTGTGTGTATATATAGACTGCAAAAATGAGAATCTCGTTCACGTTCGCACGTGAGATGGTTCCACGGGACTGTTGATGATGACATTATTAGCTTGTTGGGAGCAATCAGATGAGACTTCAGATTCATTGTTGTGTTACCAGCTGGAAAAAAAAAATGTTATCTTACTGTATTACGTAGCAGCAGGACAAGGATGATGAATTATCAAGGGAAAAGAAATTAGTCGTGGACGCGGTGGATGGCATGTCCGAACGGAACATGTGCTTGCCCGCTCCCTCGCCGCGCCGCCGCCTGTTACCGGTGCAGCAGGCTGCCCGCGTCCACAGCTAGCGGCGCATTTGCAGAAGGCAGTGGAGGCGAGGCGAGGAGAAGGCGAATGCGCTTTAGGAACGTAACAAAACGCCGCCGCTGTGAATTGTGATGGCAGCCAACGCGCCGCCGCGCTCGGCCCGCAGCAGAACGCGGCGCGGCGAGCAGAGGCGACGCCGGCGTCGCACGGGCAGTAGTCGCCATTGACGTTGCGGAGGAATACGCCACGCATAGGCAAACGAATTTTAAGTCTCCGGAAGACAGTGGCGGTGTGCCGGGAGGCGGCGCGCCGGCGAGAGGCCGCGGAACAAGCGCGGGCGCGCAAGCCATGGGGGGTTGGTGTTTCGTTCACCGACCGGGTGGTCGGTATTTCATTTACCGACCACCCCTTGAGGCCATATTAGCCGTTGGATCTGCGGGTTGCGGGGAGGATTCAGCCTCGCGATCGGCCTCACGCGGGACGATCTCCTCTGGGCCAAGCGGAGGCCCAGACTGGTAGCGGCGCTCGTCGAAAACCGAAAGTCTCGGGTGGGCCTTCAAGGCCCACTAAAACTTCCAATCGAAACGGTACCAGCACTTATCCATTTTCATCGCTCGTCGTGAACTCGTGACTCGTGAGTCTGTCTTGCATGGCAGGCTAACTGTCCCTATCTTCTCCTAGAAACACGCGAGGATGAGAATGAGAGATTATGCCTCGTATTTTCCCTCCTCGCCTCACAGTTGTTGTCAACTGTGCATTCGGTAGTGTGTGTTTTCTTGTGCATATGAATCCTAATATACGTGTTCCAAGCGACTCCTGATATATGGAGTAGTTAACACATTATCAAAAAAAAAAATGCAGTGAATATTGGTCATTTCAGTGATACACACAATGCACTGCGGATATCAGTCACATCCTTGAGATATAATAAGAACGATTATTTACACCCCGGATAACCGGAAAACCTGCCGGAGCAGACGTTTGACAAGTCTTCTGCAGTTCTGCTTGCCACGCACGCACGCATGCATCGATCTCGGATCTAACGAATTAAGCTCCTTATCCACGCAGAAACAAGCAGTAAGGACTAAACTACGACGAACGCCGCGTCACCTCTCCCGCCTAAACCGCACGTAGTTATTAGGTGCTCAGGGCTCTATATATACACGCAGCGCGACCTCGTCGAGAACACTGCCACACATCTCCTGCTAGTTCCTCCCTCTCCTATAGCTACTGCTACTTCCATCCGATCTGTCCATTTGCTAGCTCATCAGCTCTCTCCATGGCCGCCGCTACTACTCACCACGCCGCCGCCGTCTTCTTCCTCGTGCTCCTCGTCTGCGCGCCGTGCGGCGGCGCCAGGCTGGTGCGCGAGGTCGACCCGACTGGTGGCAGCAGCGCTGATGCCGTTCTCGCGGGAAGCATGGCGGCGGCGGAGGGGAAGATGATGATGAACCGGGCGGTGATCGGCACTGCTTCCGCGAAGAAGGACAAAACCGTCCCGCCGTCGGCTCCGTCGTTGATCCACAACTGATGGCCACTGCGGCTCGTCGTCGTTCGCGCGGCCAGAGCTCGGCCGACGCCGCCAACAACAAGCTGATCATCAAGATCTCTCGGGCCAGCCGGCCTGCGCGAACGACGACCGACGTCAGTGATCCATCTAGGGTCTGAATAATATTCTTGCCTTCTTTTAGTTTAGTTCATGCAGGCAGGGCGAGCAAAGCATAGTTAAAAAGAAGTTAGTTTAATGAGTCGATGTGTGTAACTCATCAGTTATTACGTCGACACGTCATTAGTTAGTTAGCGTCCTTATTTAATTTAGATGAGTGATATTTAGTTTCCAGTTATTAGAGAGCAGTGTAGGATTATGATTTATTGGCAAGAACAACTTTTTATTTCGTTTTGATCAAGTCGTGGTGCTTGTTGGAGTTGTTGCTCGATCTCAAGCTCAGTTGTGTCGTGCTCTCGTACAGGCAGGGCAGCAGTTGACTGCGTCTCAATCCCCTCTCCCGCACCCGTCATGCAGTCATATGCAGCGCAAACGATCGATTCTATATTGCACTCGATATTACTCCGACGTGTGCTGCATACAGTTTGCACATGTGGATATGGGCTTGTTGTAAAAATGCCGTGCTGCATGCAAACCGTCTTGGTGTGCCACGCTGGCCAAGCGGGGCTCGTAACAGAATTTACCTGCTCCCACTCAGCAGCAGCCCCGTACTCCTCACACGTGCATGCGTCAGTTGACTCGTTCACAACTTGAATATTGTGGTTGCTACATGCAAACTCAGAACCAGATGATACAACAGTACCATTGACAACAGTACTTATATAAGGACGGTATCTAGGAGTGTAAGCACAACATAATTGACAATCCCTAAGACCGCAAACTCACGCAACAGGTCACCAGCATAACGCTTCTCCAAGCATTGGTGCTTGGGCAATGTTATAGATGACTTGAATTTTTTGTGCGCGCGCTTCCCATCTTGGTTGACACATCATCGAAATCCTGAATTGGCGGTAAACTGGTATATCCTGGATGCTGAACTAGGTGAGCATCCTGGTTACTGCCTCCTCTTTCATCATGTCCTAAGACGCGAAACAAGTAATGAGTATTAGTCAGTGTCTTGCTTTAAAATAGATCTAAGCCTAAGAGGCAAAATGGCATGCTTTGCTTTGACATTTCACCATTGAAACAAGATTTGAGTGGTGACTTATCCTTGAGAGGACAGAAGTAGTACCTTTGGGTATTTGTTCCTTTTCGCGACACACTTGGAAGCACCAATACTAGCAGCAATCTTTGGATAGCTCTTTGCAGAGAAGTTCGAATTTTTTGTGTCCTCCTGATACACAGATTCATGCTTCTGACTGTCTTTTGATCGTGGCGGGCTTATGGTTGTTAGGGCCACAGAGGATGTCGCTCTCCCCTCTTCGTTGCAGGCGTCATGATTATTGCCATCTTTTGGTGAACAGACTCTCTCCCTGTCTCATGAACAGATGTAGAAAAAATTAAAAATCAGAGATGGTAGATTCTTAACAGCAGGACAAAGGACTATTTACATACCTAGGCAGAGATGCATGTTGTCCCCGCAACGGGTTACTTATTACTCCACTGCTGTAGTTCTCCTCAAGATGAGCAAACTGTCGCTTGAAGCGATCAACACCACTGGGTATAAACTAAGTTATCATCATCCGACGGTTTCCAGTAAAAATAAAATGTGAGGTGCTTAGATGAGTCATGCTGTTTAAAAATTAAGTAACTGATGTTCAGGATAGTTGTTTCCTGCACTTTTTGCAATAGTGCTGGTGTACTTGCAGGTGGCAAAGCAGATCACACAAGGCCAAATGGCTTAGCTAAAAAAACAGAAAATGACCAGATTGTCTTGCATGCTAAACATATATACTTGTTGCATAATCAGTTGAATACCAGGTTTTGCTTACAGTTTTCAAAAGTGCATTCATAAGCACACATGGCTTTCGTATAGTAGGTGTGGCCTCATAGACGACAATATATGTGTCGTAAGTACATCGATAAAAACTACCCAGAGTTTGCAGAGCAAAACGGCGACCAATAAGAATGGCACCAAAGGTTTTTTTTCAATGGATTCAAATGAGAAGCACATCCAAGACATAAGCAAACAGCTTGATTTTTTCTTTATGTCCATTATATAATTCCACAACTGAATGGAATAGGAGAAATCGTGCGCACCTTGGGTATAGGAAGCTAATATGTTCTCCACCTTCGATGTATTCACGAAGCATCTGTGGATGATACTCCAAAATCTGTTTGCTTTCAGAAAAAAACAAAGTCCAATTTTGAATGAGCAACACATAGTTCATCAATATAAATATAATAAAATATTCCGTACCTCCCGATATATCATTTCTCTTAAGTCGTCCTTTGTTTGTTTTCTTCTCTCAAATTCAAAATCAAGATTTGAAGGTGGTTGTGCTGAAGGCTCCAATTCCAGTTTAGCAAGGCCTCTAAAATATGGATCAGCTAAAGCCTGTACATGATACAAGAAAAAAAGGACTCACATTATGAATGTGTACAGTCAGTTCTGAAATCTGTTGAGCTTAAGTAATAACCATTTTCCTCCGGCATCATACCTCTTCGGCAGTAGGTCGATCTTTAGGGTCAAATGCCAGTAAATGCTCTAGCAGGCGAAGAGCCAGAGGATCAGCGTTCTGAAACTTATGAGAAAATGGAATAGGATGTTTCTTTGGCATGTCAGCTAAGTACCCCCTAGCCTTCTCACTATGAATCTGTGGGTGTTACACAACAAATTAGGGGAGACCATCACCTGAAGGCTGATTGCACAATGCTGGTACGATGATGAAATATGAAGATATAAATGTCCAGGAATTAGTGTATTGATTAGTTCGATATCCAAACCAATTGATATAAACTTTTACAGTGTCTCAATGTTTGTCATCAAAATTTGGTGAATAAATAATTGTAAAATACAATATATATAAAATATGCACAAACAGACAAATTCTTTTTTTTAAATGAACCAAAAGGCCAAATTCGCCTGACTCTGCTGTCAAGTTATGTCACTTCGTTTTAAATAAATATGGTCCAGAAGAAAACTGCCAAGTATGTTAAGGGGAACAGAAAATAGTGGAAGTCATGCAGACATATGTTTCGACAATTGTGAGCAGCCAACATGTATATACCTGGGATATGGATCTGAGTGACGGAGTTCCAAGAAGATCTGTTATTAGATCTAATTGGTGCACAACGTTTCTCCCCGGAAATAATGGCATCCCAGTGAGCACTTCAGCAAATATGCACCCTATACTCCAAATATCGATTGCAGGAGTGTACTGTACATAGAAACTCAACAGTTCATGAATATGGAAAGAATGGAAGATATTATCAAGAGCTTTGCACACACACCACAATAATTACAACAAAAAACAGCAATAACAAAGGGATAGAAAACCAGTGCATTTCTCAGAATGAGTTCCAATTTTGTGAGCAGAACAGACATATCATAAAAACAATACATCAAGAAAATTTGGCGAACGCTCATAATATGTTTTTCATTTAGTGGTGCAAACTGCTGTCTTTGGAACTTTTAGAAAACAGTGCCATAAGCTCATATCATGCAATAGCACATCAAATGCTTCAGGCATTAGAACAGTAACAATAATGAATAAGCCACTGGTCTAGCTAACCAGAAGCATTACATTTTTATAAAGATCAGAAGCTAAAGACCATCTTACATTGGAGAAAAAGGAGCCACATAATTCAGGAGCTCTGTACCACCTTGTTGCCACATAATCCTTCAAATTCAACATACAATAGGTAACTAAGTGAGAAAACAGATGGACATGAAATTTTGTGACAACTGACAAGCATCTTACAGTCCAAAAGATAGTTGATCGTGAGTCATTAAATGATACACGTGCAAGTCCAAAGTCACAAATCTTCAATGTGCAGTCTGAATTGGCCAGTATGTTCTTGGGCTTTAAGTCACGGTGAAATACATTAGCTGCAACCACATAAACAACATACATCAGAAAGAGAGGGGACCAGGAGAATTCAGCGCAACATTTATATAAGTACAAATGCAGGGAGGAGATGATTTTTGGTCATGGAGTGAATACACTAACAGTTTTCCTACAAACCTGCATGGATGTACTTTAGAGCGCGAAGGAGTTGGTACAAGAAAAAACGGTGATGCTCTGGAGTCAGGTTATCATTCGCTTTAATCACTTGATGTAGGTCAGACTCCATGAGCTCAAAAACAATATAGATATCTCTGAACTCCCTTCTGGTAGGAGGTAGCATAATGTGTTTTATCTCGACTATGTTTGGGTGGCGAAGCAACCGAAGAAGCTTGATTTCCCGCAAAATGCGGGCGGCATCTGAGACATTTTCAAACACATTATTTATCTTTTTTATCGCAACCCGCTCCCCAGTGTGAGTATCTACTGCAGCAGCGACTACTCCATAACTTCCTTTGCCAATGACCTCTTGGATCTGATACCGGCTCGCCTCCCCATACTCTGTGAACAACTCCATGTCCAATGTTCCCTGAAAATCACAATTTGCGCCTAGTTGAAGATATAGAAAGAGCAAACTAGACTGAATAAAGAATTATTCACGAAGAACTAAGAACCTACGGCATTACATAATTCTTTGTGGCACAAAGAGTACGTAGAACATATGTGAGCAACAAATTTAAGTGTATTCGAGAAAGTAAGAAAAAATGCAAAGGACCATTAAATGAACCAAATTGTTGTTAAAAAGAAAGAATAGTAGTCATATACATGTCACATTGATTTTGTCAAAAAAAAGGCACAATATAAAAGAAGTCTAAAAGTACGAAGGAAGCAGTAGGATGTACCTAGGAAAACAAATCTAGTACAGAAACAAATCGACCAGATAAACAGCCGTTGCCAAGAAAAGGTGAAGAACAATTTTCTTCAATACAAGAAGACAATGCAGATATTACTTATGGTCAGTGGTGATGAGTCTAATACAGCCTCGATAACAAACTAAGCAATAGCCACCTGTTAAAGTTGCAGCTTGGATTCACCATTCCTTTTAGTTGCTGTCATGCATTGTGTGATCTGTTACAGCAACAGCACCTGTGCATGATGCGCCACAATTCCCTAGTGATGGAACTATTCAGTTCCCAAAATACAACACTTTGGGAGCTTTCCAACTTTGTATCTAAATTTTCAAGAGATAGAATGTCCTCTCTGAGCAATGATAATCATTTGAAGTGCTCTTGAGCATAATGTCGTCCACGCTCAATTTGTTCAAAATGGCTAGCTAGAATAATGAAAAGAAACATGGCACTACCTCCCATTATGCAACAGCAAAAATAAGACGGTTTGAAGCATAAGAGTAGGTCAATAGACATTGAAAGAAACAATTCAAAAAGGCATGGAATGGGGATGCCAATGTTGAAAATGAGAACAAATAAACAGGAGCAACAGCGTGAAAGCAAGAACAAGGAGAAATAACAAACATAAAGGCTCAATAATAAATGAATCCTAAATGAAGATTCAGTAGTGAAAGAAACATGAGCAATACACTGATAAAACTCGCTATATCACCACAGAACGATACAACTCCACAAACTTCTGCATGAAACTGGGTGAACCATAGTAGCCTCTTTAAAGAGGGCCTGCTGGATGCTCATAGAGTCACCAGAATAATCCACAAGGAAGTGATTAAAAAACAGAAGGGCAGTACATATATTGTTTTCCATATAACATCCTGTCCCAGGCTACTGAAAATGCCCTCCTTCAAAAGTCAGAGTTATGAATTTTAAAAGGGGTTGGTTCCATTGTGCAAGGGCAGATATCATATCGGTGGAATTAGTCAAAAAATCAAAAGACAAGGACAGTGCTTTCGCAGGACAATCCAAGCAAAAGTCAGATTGAAACTAGTACTGCAGGGATATATAATAACCATCACATAAGTTTGACTTCATGATAAAAGTATATAGAAAGAAAAAAGGGCACGAGTTCTGCAGAAGAGTAGGAGAGGTGCACCTTCCCGAAGCAAGCAACAGCCAAAACCAATCTAGATGAGGTTGCATGGTCAGAATATGAACACTTATCAGAACTGACACTCGGGTGGAATAATTCCACGGCACACATGACTATGCAAAGAATATATTCAAGCACATGGTCATCAAAAGCAGAGCGTGGAGACACACCATATTGTTTCACAATACCGACACCAGAAGCCACCGCACCGGGCTTGAATAAAGCATCAGATAATTCCACTAAGAGGTGATCTATAAGAGGAAAACTTTAGCATTGAAGACATTTCGTGTCATGTGCTAGCTCCACCAACCAACAGAAGAAAAATTGCACAGAGGAAAGCAGTGAAAAGACGAAATGACTTGGAAGAAATCAGGCATAGTAGACGTTATTGTATTTGTTACAAAATTCCATGATTCAACAAACACGGCGGGGACGCCGAATGTTTTTCCTAAGGCTTGCCAAACTGAACTTACCCAGAAGGCGCGAAAGCAAGCAGGTGAAACACGCGAGTTATTTAGGATCAAGTTGACCTTGAAACGTTGTGGTAGGAGTATAGAACTCACCATTTGGAGCCTACGCGTCGAAAAGCGGCGGCACTCGCATCATGCCGTCACGAACGCGGATGTCGACGGGGCACGGGTCCTTGAGGCGAGGGATTACGCAGCCAGGTAGGATGACCCCACCGCCGGCGAGTGCTCGGGCTCGACGGAGGCGGAGGAGGAAGCGGAGCCACCTGCGTATGCCATTGACGGGCGCCGTGCGTCCTCACCGGCAATGGTGCCGGTCCGGCGACGGCAAGCACTCTCCGCGGAGGATTCTCACCTGCTCTCGTCCGTGTACCATCAAATTCGGCGCGAACATGCCAAGGCACCCGCGGGAAGCAAAGGGGCGGGGTTGCCCGGCGACCGGCTCGACATTATCCGCGATTCGGAGTATTTACACAAAGCCCCCCTGATTTATGTAATATTATGAAAACACCCCTATTCTACCTGATTTGGATCGCGGTTAACAGTCGCGATCCAATATTTTTCATAAAAGTACCTATGTAATTGGAAATTCGAAAATCCTCCGTCGTCAGAGCCGAGCTCCGCCCCCAACGCCGGCATCCTCTCTACCCCTACCGCCCACCTCCCGAACCATATGACTCAAATAGTGCTCAGGACCTATCATAAGATCCCCAATACTAGGCAATAGCCTCCCGCCAGGCCCGCCGTTCGCGCGGCGTGCAAGCAGAAGCCGTCGCGACCTACCCGCCATGTCTGACGGCATCGATTGGAGACGAGTTGAGGAGGAGGTGGGCAAGCACGAGTACATCGAGTCATCGAGAGGCTGCGACACTACGAGCTCTTGACATCAATGGCGGCTTCGACGTTCGACCTCGGCCGCACCCTCCGCCGGCTTGCGCTGCGACCCTTGCACGCGTTTCTCGGTGACGCCCAGTCGTCGTCAACAATTGAGCAGAGCACAGTTGCAGTGTGATGCGCAACAGATCCAGCAAGCATATATACGGAGCATATAAAATGGAGAGTTTCGTCGATTTCTTCTCTGCTTTTGGAATGAAGCTATCAGAAAAAAGCCTTGGTCGAAACATCAGTTGCTGATTTGCACTAGTCTTTGCTTAAGTTGCTCTATTCATTCCTTAATCAAGCCGTTACTCGTATACACATCATACATCACGATCCGAAACTTCTTCAGAAGTTCCAAAGTTCTTCATAAAATAAAAAACTTCAGAGATTGATGGTCTCGGTTGATGCCGCTTTTCTGTGTCAGCTGGCACCTTCGCCGTATTTATCATGTTTCCTTGAGACATGGCTGGTTCCAACAAAATCTTGTAAGTTGTCATTGTTGTTCAGTTCATCCTTCTCATGTACTACCTTTGTTATAAGCATAAGCATCTGTAATATGAGTACAGGCTTCGATGCTATAAACTGACTTGTTAATGTTAAGTACTTGTGCAAATAAACGTTCTTCAGGAGTATTTGCAAATGTGGGCCCCAGGCGTCAGCCACATAATCACCGCTCCTCTCCGGTTCCCATCTCGCATCCTCTTCAACTTCGTTCGCAAGAAGCTCCGCGGCCCTCAAAAGCGAACCGGTGAGTGAAGGCGCCGCCGTTCTTGCTTAGATTCCACATCCACGCCGCAGCACAAGATGTTCCTCACGAGGTACGCGATCCGTCCTTCCCAACCTCGCTTCGATCTGTCGGGGTCGTCGTCGGTGGTGGTGATGGTGGTAGGGCTAATTTCTCGATGGGTTTTTTGGTGGGCGCAGGACGGAGTACGACCGCGGGGTGAACACATTCTCTCCGGAGGGGCGGCTGTTCCAGGTCGAGTACGCCATCGAGGCCATCAAGGTGAAGTTCTTGTTCTTCTTCTTACATGTGGAATTTATTTGTTTGTCTCTGCTTGGAAGTGCCACATGTGTTGATGATTCGTGTGCTCTTTCAGTTGGGATCCACTGCCATCGGGCTGAAAACAAAGGATGGCGTTGTCCTCGCTGTTGAGAAACGTGTGACGTCGCCCCTGCTGGTATTTTTTTCTTTCAAGCTGGTGCTTCTATCTATTTCACAAACTGTACCCTGCGATGTTCTATAGAAAACATTGATAGCTTTATTTATGAGAAATTCCTTATGTTGCTTATGTGAGGATGCTTAAATGATCCATTGGGATTAATATGCGTGGTTTGTCCTTAGGTAGATTTATTGATATTATATACAAACATGAATTATACTCCACTATTATAGTAATATTTTGTGTTTTAAATGACAATAGTGTGCATATAGACCACGTTAGAACTTTAGTCTCTACTCTGAACTTCATGCAAGGTTATGCTTTCTTAACATGAAATAATTTTTCAAAGGATGTAGCAGAACCACTTTGCCTTTTTTTTATTTTAGATATCTCAATATTTATTTGTTTTGATATTATACAGGAACCAAGCAGTGTTGAGAAAATCATGGAAATTGATGAGCACCTAGGTTGTGCCATGAGCGGTCTTATTGCTGATGCTAGAACACTAGTGGAACATGCACGTGTTGAGACTCAGGTACCTTGTTGGGTTATTTGCATGTATTTGTGTCCCTTTATCTGCTAATCTCACTTGATTTGTTTGCAATCAGAATCATAGATTCTCATATGGGGAGCCAATGACAGTAGAATCTGCCACACAAGCTATCTGTGACTTGGCTCTGCGCTTTGGTGAAGGTGATGAAGAGTCAATGGTGAGCTGACTTATTCATCTTACTTATAACTAGATTAATTTGCAGCCTTATCCTTTTTTATGTTTATCTTCTCTGCTACAGTTACTAGGTGGTTTAAATTGCTTTTGCGGTGTAGGCAATTTGTTAGAAGCTTATTGGTTTTCTAGTTGTCCCTACAATACTCGCTCTGGGAAGAAATAATAACTGCTATGATTAGTTTGTGAATCTTGACCAAACCTGCATGCACTCAGTCTTTCTTTGATAACCATTACCTGACAGTGAAGATGGACCCGCTGCTTGCTCTTCTGTTGCATTTACACAGGGATAGTTTACTGTGTTACCAAACTGCTGTATGTCCTTCCTAATTACTTTTTATCTGTGCACTACCAGATTTAAATCACTGGCATTGGTTAGCATAATTTTATAGTGTAAATCTGGAGGGAGTAGGGTATATTAATATTGCTGTCACCACATTTTACATTTATAGTGTTTTGATTGATTTACCTGTCTATCTGTGCAGTCACGGCCGTTTGGAGTCTCTCTCCTTATTGCTGGTCATGATGAGAACGGACCTAGCTTGTAAGTATCCTTCTAGCTGAGTGAGATGGTCTCTGCATTGATTGTTGTTTTGAGAATACACATTACAAAATGAACTGTTATTTTCTCGTACGGTTGTGGCAGCATGCATTATTATTGTTTTCATTTGTCCTGTTTCTCGGAGACCCAGACTGCCATGTTGCCATTCATTCATCCTGTAATCTATCTGCTTTGGTGTTACGTTTTTACTAAATTCCTTGAACAATGATCTGTTTTTAAGTAATTATTTATAGACATGGAACACAGGAAATGAAGGGCAAAACAGAATGTCTTTAACTAATGGCCAAGATTGTAATGGCTGTTATCATTATCTACTTAGTTCATTTCTATCTTTCAATTTGACTTGATGTCAAGTCAAACATATCTTACTGCCAAGAAGATCAGTCCAGCTAGTAGTATAGGAAGGTATTGTTAGGTGGGGTATGAGTTTATGCTATTTTATACGAACAAACTATTTCTTCCCATGTGTACATATTAGTTGACATTGGCGTTGAGCACTTGCAGTTCCTTTGATGTTTTGTTACTCTGCAACCCTGCCATTTTTCTCTTGGTGTTGTGACTTGTAAGAGCAATATACCAAGTCAACTTAACCCCTCTATTTCCTGCAGGTACTACACTGACCCGTCTGGGACCTTTTGGCAATGCAATGCAAAGGCAATTGGATCTGGCTCTGAAGGAGCTGATAGCTCATTACAGGAACAGTACAACAAGGTAAAAATGATAGATATTCTGCCAATGGAACCCTGGTTACTTGATTGTTAGACAAAGTTCAAATACAATAGCCTGCAAGTCTTACATACATGTGAACTTTGCATTGAAGCTAGCTACACAGTTTCTAGGAGCTTTATTTCACTTGTGTTTCTGCTAAGAGGTGTCATAACTCAGGCTGAATGACATAGCAAGACAAAACTCACTATTTTGTGGTCAAATGATAATAGCCCCGCTTTAGTTTTTGAAAATTCGTGACAGTTTTTTTTTTGGGGGTTTGCATGATAGAATTTGACAATAACACCTTGCTCTGCCTAATTCAGGAGCTGACCCTCCAGGAGGCTGAAACCATAGCCCTTTCAATCTTGAAGCAGGTCATGGAAGAAAAGGTGCGGTTTACCAAGCTCTATTTTACAATCTGTGTAACAACTCAACTATTATCTGAAGTTATCGCTTTCAAAAACAGGTGACCCCAAACAATGTTGATATCGCAAAGGTCGCACCCAACTACCACCTCTACACCCCTTCCGAGGTTGAAGCTGTCATTGCAAGGCTGTGAAACCCCTCCGATGTTGTATTCAATTTTTTCTTAACTTTCTGAAAACATGGACGGTTGTTGTATTGTACTACAGGCCGTTGTAATCCAGCTTTTGAACTGAGCTTTCAAGACGCGAGAATCCAGCTTTAGAACTGAACTTTCAAAGTCACGAGCATAAAACAAAGTTGTACTGATACTAGGACTATAATATTAGATTAGGGACGAAGATCAGATTTAGCAATTGATAAAAAAGAAAGGATATGGGCTCGCATGAGTAGAATACAAAAGATAACTATTTTATTCTATCATCAGCTATGGGTTTGAATCAAGAGAAATTTTAGATAGCTTGAATGCGAGTAACCTAGAAATCACTGGCTAGGACAAAGATTTCATGTCATGTAGAAATTCAACTGGGTAGATTTTGTAGAATCTTTATGTAGATTTTTTTTTATGTTACGGTAAATGGATTACAAACTGATGAAACGACAAACATATCCCACGGAAAATTTGGCCAAGATTCACCACCATCCAGTCGGTAGTACTGAGAAACAGGTTGCTGAAAAGTTTCCTGTACAGAATAGCAAGTTGACCATCTTTCTAGCATAAAGTTCAGCATCCTTGGGAAAATCATCACAAACCAAAGTGACTTCGGCTTAGTGACAACCATAACTTACAACATTGCTCTAAATCCCAGAATTAAGATCAGGTCACTACTTAGTTTCAAGTATCTATACAAAATTAGATCAGGTAAGGCATATTTGCCACCATAGGGAGAAAACTTAGCAGTGGACCGTTTAAAGAGCCTTCTCGATAGATGTACAAAATTGGCAGCAGCTGATAGTGTGCCACAGCCACGCCAGCTCTCTTGGTACTTGGACCTGCTGGGCACGGCGTTCTATTTCTTTGCCGGGGCTGTATGAAGCTTCTCAAAGACATGGTGTCCCAAGATCTCTTTTGCAGAAGGCCGCCTCACTGGATTGGGATCCATCATGGACTGAAAATGAACAGAAACAGAACGTTTAGGTGCTTTCACCTGTTATATGAGAACAAAAAATGTTTCTTGCTTTCTTCAAGAAGTATGCAGGCTGCCAGAGTTTATTAAGACTATCATCAGCATCGGGAAATTGCAAAATAGAAAGAATATTATATTCGTTTTGCATGTCAGGTAACTCGTAACAGTATGGTGATAGTAATTATTGATTTCTTAGAGATCAAATTTCTATTCCAAACAATATCATTTAATTTGGCACTAAGGACAGGAAAAACAAAGTTAACAACTGAAACAGAGAAGCCATATGATGTTATACCTTAATCAAGCTCTGAAACTGCATTGGGCACCCTGGAAGTAATGCGATTCTGCCCTCTCTTATGTTAGTAAAGTGAGGACCAGAATCGGGAAGTGGTGTGCCTCTTATAAGCTCATAGATGGCTGCCCCAAGACAAAAGATGTCTACCTTGTCAAGATTCTCGTACTTATCGTTGAGCATTTCTGGAGGCATGTAGCGTGAATCTCCATCTTCAATTGCTAAACTCCGATCAATGAGTGTGGCACAACCAAAGTCCCCAAGCTTATAAACACCATTTTTGACATATATGTTATCAGGCTTCACATCAAGGTGCGCTATGCCACGTTCATGGATGAAGTCCAAGCCTTTGCAGATCTTCAATTTCAAAAGGTAAATTTTAAATATTTGAACCAAGATACACATGAAAGATAAGAGGAAAATACTTTCTTGTGAATTGAACCAGATATGACTAGAAGGTTAACACTTAGTAAACTTCAGAGAGGTTAAATTAAAACATTATAAATGCACATTACACAGGTTTACATTTCCTCAATTAACAGGAATGTTTCTGAATTGACATCTACTCTAAAACTTTGCATATGTAAAAATATTTTGACTTCATAGATTATATAGTATATATATACCACAGATCCTAACATTTTCATAGTATTGTCATATGAATTTTAAACCACAGATCCTAATATTTTCATGGGCATTTTGTCCAGTAAGTTAGAGTGCTAAGCTTACAATAACAACCCAGGAATCTAGGGAGTCCATATATGCTGAATTCAAAATGCCATCTTGTTGCACGTGCATTGTAACTCACGAGAGTACTTTCCTATAAGATGTTTTCTCCAGAACTATATTGCCAAACTCAAACGAATAAATGCACATCTGAGCTAGGCTAAGTGGATCACAGCTAGATGGTCAGGCACATTGTAAAATAGTAGCTCCAAGTTTCAAGAAACTTCTTTGTAAAGTTAGAAGGCTTTGAAAAGGAAAGAGAATAAAAGACAAGGATAACTAATCCAAACCTGATACAACAATTCTAGGGCTTCCCGACACTGCAGTGGCTGGTTTCTATCCATAGACAAGCACCGATCACACAGTTCCATCTGAATGTATAACTGCTCATTCTCAAACCAAGAGGTGAAATATCCGACTATGTTTTGATGTGAACCTGGAAAGACATGTCACAGGCATTATAAATTTCCAAGCAAATGTGCCTCAAATTGAAGGATAAAACTTTATTTTTTTTGCAACCTAAGGCAGCCACAGCTTGAACTTCCTTTACTGCTTGCTTTCTGCAATGGAAGATACAGCACACAGTGTTAATTGATGGACAGTGATGATCAAGCTACTGAAGCATCAATGCTGCTGCTAGGAACCTACCTTTCCATGTCATTATTCAGTTGTTTGATGCTCTGTTTTACTGCATACAAGCATCCATCTATCCTGTTCAGGACTTTGAACACAACACTAAAGTTGCCATTACCGATTTTCTGAGAATCAAATGTGTCAGTATATTAGTGAATAAGAGCCACAAAAAACTTAATAAACACAACCTGAGCATTGGCATATAAACAATATATATTCAGATCGTACCCCAATTTCATGGAAATCAGCTCTGTACCGTGAAAGGCCACCGCTGCCAATTGAAGGAGAAAATCCTTCATGTATAAACAAAATAGGAGTTAGCTCTATCTGAGTGCTGACATACACTATGCAGATAAGGAACACTGATGTTTTTTATATTACATTAAGGTTGAAAAGACATGTCATAACTCCATATTAGCGATATGAGCAACAGAAGTAGGAATCATAGCAAACAGATGCATGACTATGGAGATGTACATGTTTAGATAAAGAGCATAGTAGGGACCTGATTTGCATTGCCTCAAGCCATAAACATCATCAATAACAGGGTCCATGTTCCGGTACGGGTTCTTGATGCATGGTGGAGGCGTCACCCAGCAGCGGAGAGCCACTGCTGACTTGGAGACATAACCACTCCTCTTCTGCAATGCAGGTTGTATCAGCTGGTCCTCCTCCAAATCCTCTCCAATAGTATCGCCAAACTGGACTGGAGTAATATGCTGGTCGAAAGAGAAGTCGGTGGATTCAATACCTCTGGGAGAACAATCTGCAAGCATTGGCATCGATCCAGTTGTTTAGGAGAGTAGATAATGGACCAGGTGCATCAAATTAATTTGGTTGTTGGGTCTCGGTGCAGAATCATATAGCGCTGTTCGAATCAATGGAAATCAGTTGGGTTGGGTTTGCAGGATCGTCTCACCTTTCCTGTATCTCTTGCTCCGACCATTCACTGACTTCTCCGGAGATTTGGGGCAAGGGATATTCTCCTGCACATAACCATGATTGCACAGTAGAGCGTTACTTAGTACACTGATAAACGGACAATACAGCCAACCACACGCAATCCAATTAATTAACAAAACAAAAATCTTAACTTCCTCACCTTATCGGCGTCATAATCGTTGGCCAGCTGCGGCATCTCCGGCGTGATGTAGTCTGGTGTGCTACAAACAGCGGTGAGAGGAATAAGGTAAATCTGATATCAAAATGGCTGTCAGTAAATCGATACACAGCTCGAATCCAACCCTACCAGAAGAAGTCCTGGCTGAGGATGCAGCAATCTTTCTCCTCCATGGGCTCATCAGCGTCCATCGGAGTGTCCTGCGGCGGCAGCGGCGGCTGCTGCTTCTCCTGGGGAAGAGAAAGCACCAGCGGCGGCGGTGAGGCCGGGTCGTCGAGGGAGTTCTCCTCCTCCAGGAGCGCCTCGAAGCGCGTGGGCTTGGCGCCGCCGCGGTCGGAGAGGAAGGAGATGAGGGAGACCTGCTCCAGCTGCAGTGAAAGGCCCCCGGATGGCGAGCTCCCCTCGGCCGCCGCCGGGGCCTTTGGCGCCAACGCCGGGGCGGCGGAAGCGCGGCGAGCCTTGCCGGCGCGCGCCCGCGGGGTCTTCGTCTTCATCATCGCCGGCGACCGCGCGAGAGACGGAAAAGGAGGGATCCCACGGCGCGATGCCTTGTCGCCTTGCGGATTCGAATCCTCGTGAGTGAGCTCGGGAGGGGGGTGGGGAGGGTTCGAAGGGTTCGTGGTGGAGTGGAAGAGATGGGGACGAGTGAAAAGGAAGAGGAATAAATTATTGGGGCGAAATTGAAATGGGTGCGTGCGGAGCTGTGTTGGTGGAATTGGCGGGAGGAAGAAGGAAATCATTTACGCCATTTGTTTTGGAATGGATTTACGCCATTTGTTTTAGAATGGATTTACGCCATTTCGCCGCCTCGGTTCAGCGATGCGGCCATGCGGGTTGTCGGCCCAGGTACGCGTTTCTTTCTCGATTTGGACGTTGGGCCGCGCAGGCGTCCAAACATCGACCGTGTCGCCGAGCTAGCGTGTGCTTCTTCGACTCAAAAAAAAAAAAAAAAAAAAAAAAAAAAAAACAGAACTCCTTTTGCTCAAGCCTCGACACAGCATGATCGATGGTGACATCACTGTTTACGGAACACGACTCATCCTTCTTTATTAAAATAAAAAACAAATAAGTTAGATTTAAAATATATCTAATGATAAAATACTTTTGTTAGTATCAAAGGTGTTAATGTTATCCTAAATTTAGGATTTAATATAATGCTAGTATAGAATTCAAGATAACATGTTTGACTGATCGTCTTATTTAAAAAAAAATACAAAAACTAAGTTAGGTTTAAAATATATCTAATGATAAAATACTTTATAACAAAATAAACAATATTTTTACAAAATTTTTGAATTAAATAATTAATCAAATGTGATGTGTGAAAGCCAATAAATGCTTGCATGTGAGGGATGGAGGGAGTAGCTTACTACAAATTTATCTTCACTTCACGATAACTTGGACACTTTGTAAACTTGGAATATCCTGTCAATTTAACTGTTTTATTATCTGTTAATTCCAATAGCTTAACTATAAATTTATCTTCATTTCACTATGAACTCTAAAAAAAACAAGTGATCCTATTAATTTCACTATTTCAGTACCTGTTAATTCCAAGAACTTAACTATAAATTTATCTTCATTTCACTGCAAACTCTAAATAAATGTGGGTATATCCTGTTACATTCAGTAATTCATTATCTGTAAAATGCTTGTAAACTGGATTGCACACTTTGTGCGCCTAGCATGCATCGCAACATATGTCTTTGTTGTCTTGGGTCCCTAATTCCCCGTCCTTTCTTGCTGCGATGTCTGTTGTATGGCTGTAAGCCATTACCACCATTGGTGAAGAAGGTTCTGTTTAGTATTAAGGGAAAAAACGCGACGCATGGAGCAAAGCATGCAGAGCCGTCAGCGCGCTGTCGTGGCCCGGGCCGAGGCTGACAGGCGGACACCGACGCCGCATCCGATTTTTTTCTCTCTCCATTTTTTTTTCTTCTGTACATACCGCCTCGGGACGGTATGTATATTCACGTCAACGTGTGGGCGTATGGGCGTACACACAGGGAGACACACATACGGCCAAAGCATTTGTTTAAGCTGGCAACAACCCAACCGCGAACAATGCGAGTATAAAGTAGTACGGGTAGTTCGGCGGCACGCAGCAACGTGCTTTCAGCACAAAACAACTCACGAGCTCTTCTATTACTCCCTAATAACGACAGACTGAAAAATAAAAGTGCAAAAAGACTGAATGAGCTAGGACGGACTATTATTGTGGCGATGCAAGTTGCAGCGCCATGTGAATCTTTAGAGCTGCTGATCCCAAATCCAATCCCATGGCGACGAAAGCTCGCGGTCGATCTCCTCGCAGCTTCATCGGTCGGTCCCTCACGCTCACCGGCTCACGGATGGAAACGCACGATATCCCGCCCGACACATGACGCCGGCAACGTGCGACGAGGTGCTTGACACGACCGGTGACGGCGAGCGGGTGAGTAATAAGGTTGGTAACCAACTTGCCGTGTTCGGTTACGCTCGCTCGCCCGACTCAACGTTGATGTGGCACGGACACAAACATCCACACCAATGCAAGTACCGCTTTCACTAGGGGTTGGTTCGCTTTTGACCCCATTCTGTACCGGATTATTTTTTTCGAAAGATATTCTGTACCGGATTATTGTCAGCATGCTTATGGTTGAACCCGCTCTTACTCTTTTTTTTTTTTTGTCGAACACGCGCTCTTACTATTTCTCAAAGTTTAGCATTGAAGCCACAGTGTACTCACTGTATTGTACGTACGGTGTATACATAACAATAGCGTCCATTAGTACGAACATCAACAGCGCACCTAAATGGCTAAATACATGGAAAGCGCACAGACATCCTCTCTTTCTCTTTCTTTGGTCATCATCGCTATTTTAGTTCCAAAACAAATTACTATACGAGCACACGGAGGTCATTTTGCCGTCGCCGTCCATCTCCCATCGGGGCTGAACAGAGACGCCTCACCGCATCATCAGTTGCCAAAGTCCAGACGCGACCCGGTCCAAATTCCAGACCCCACCCGCTGATTAACAATCAATCAAAACAAACAGAAATCAACAACTGCTGCTTAACCTGCGGGAGCGGCCCAGTCCCCACCACTCAAAGCCGAATCAACGGCAAAGCGGGCCCCACGCGGCTGCTTACTCTCGCTACTAGCTGCTGCTCCCTCTCGCTGGGGGCTGGGGGGTGGTTGGCTGGCCCGCCTCGGCGCCTCGCTGTCCACGCCCGGTCAACCGCGTCGTGCCTCCTCCACCGACTCGCGACGAGCCCTCCCTTCCTTCCCCCTCCTCTCCTCTCCTCTCCTCTCCTCTCCTCTCGGGTTAATTAATCTTAAATTCTTAATCCCCCTCTGAACATAATGACATTCCACGGGGTGATGCCATTTGCGCAGACAACTCTCGTTACCGGATCGGTGCCAGCGGCTTGTTCGATTTAATTCAGATCCAGCTGGGCACACGGGAAGTCGAAGTCTCCTTACCTTGGTCGCCCAAGCATAGTATCTCGAGCCTTCCTCCCCATTCTCCCTCCTCTAGGCTAGCCACCTCCTTTCCTTCCGAGGAGGAGAGGAGCGCAGAGAGAAGGCTGCTCCGAGCAGATCTGGGCCCGGGTCGCCGGCGGGTCTCGAATCGAAGGGCAGGCTGAAGCGGGGGAAGGAGATGAAGCCGTCTCTGCGGAGCCGGCAGGAGCCGCGGCGGCTGAGCAACGCCGTCATCATCGGCGCCATGCTGCTGTCGCTCTGCGTCCTCAGCATCGTCAAGGCCAGATACTGCGCCACACCCTTCGGTACTTACATGCTCTCTTCTCTTCTCTGCTCTGCTTCGATTGCTCGAATCGATCCGTGTCGTGTGGTGCTGGATTGCTGATGCTTTTGCTTGGGGGGGTGCGGCAGCTGGCAAGGCCGAGGACCAGCTCCAGGAGCAGATGAACTCCAGCATCAGGATGGAGACCGAGGACGAGTCGCCGGCCAGGACGCCCGGAGGTCAGCGCTCTGCTCTGCTCTTCTCCCCCCTTCCAATGGAGCTGCTCTCCTGGTAGTAGTAATTTCAAATTTGGGGGTCCTGAAGAAAAACATTTCTGTCTGCAGAACAAGAGGAGGAGGAGGAGGAAGCAGACGAGGAGGTTTCCACCACCGCCGCCCCCGCCGCGAAGGTGACCGTCCCGGCGGCGAAGGCGAAGGCGAAGGCGGTCAATAAGAAGGGGAAGCCGACGTGCTACATGACGAGCAAGCGTTCCGAGCGGTGCGACGCGTCCGGCGACATCCGCGTGGACGGCAACCGCTCCACCATCTACGTGAGCGGGATCGACCGGGACTGGAAGACGAAGCCGTACGCGCGGTACCACGACCCGGTTGCCATGTCCTTCGTCCGCGAGTACACCCTCACCCCTCTCCGCGCCGGCTCCGCCCCTGCCTGCACGCGTAACCACTCCGTCCCGGGGTTCCTCTTCTCCAACCGCGGGTTCTCGGGCAACCTGTACCACGACTACACGGACGTGCTGGTGCCGCTGTTCATCAGCACGCACCAGTTCAAGGGCCGCGTCCAGTTCCTGCTCAGCGGGATGAAGCCATGGTGGGTGGCCAAGTTCACCCCCTTGTTCCGCCAGCTCACGCGCTTCGACGTCATCGACGTCGACAACGACCGCGAGGTGCACTGCTTCCCGCGCATCATCGTCGGCGCCACCTTCCACAAGGACATGGGCGTGATCCCGTCCAAGTCCCCGGGCCACGTCTCCGTCGTCGACTTCAAGCGCACCCTGCGCGCCGCGTTCGGGCTGGAGCGCGAGTCCGCCTCCCGCACCGGCGGCGCGCCGGGCACCAACGGGAAGCCGCGGCTGCTCATCATCTCGCGGCGCAAGTCGCGGCGGTTCATGAACGAGCGGGAGATGGCGGAGGCCGCGGCGGCGGCCGGGTTCGACGTGCGCGTCGCGGAGCCCGACCAGCACACGGACATGGCCACGTTCGCGAGGCTGGTGAACTCGGCGGACGTGATGATCGGCGTGCACGGCGCCGGGCTCACCAACATGGTGTTCCTTCCCCGCGGGGCGGTGCTCATCCAGGTGGTGCCGTTCGGCGGGCTCGAGTGGCTCACTAGCGTCACGTTCAAGGACCCGGCGCAGGACATGGAGGTGAACTACATGGATTACAACGTGAAGCTGGAGGAGAGCTCGCTCATCGACCAGTACCCCAGGAACCACCAGGTGCTCACCGACCCGTACGCCGTGCACAAGCAAGGATGGGACGCGCTCAAGTCGGCGTACCTTGACAAGCAGAACATCAGGATGGATCTCGACAGGTTCAAGGAAACGCTTAAGGACGCGCTCGAACGCTTGCCGGCGCCGTGATCCACCGTGGTCGTGGTGGGATCGATCGGAGGTAGATAGGTTGGTGTATCTATCCGTGCGCTTTGGTTCTTTTTGAACTTAATTTTTCTCCTCTTCTTTTTTCTTTCTTTCTTTCATCATCTTCCTTTTAGCAAGATTCATTCGATCCATTGTTTTGTTACATAAAGAAGGATGAAGAAGCAAGAACGTGTCGTTGATTATATCAGATAGGGGAGCTGAATGCAGCCTACCAGTAGATGGTTGTTAATTTATACCACTGGTTGCTTATGGAAATGTTGGCAATCTCAAGATGTAAATTCGTGCTCCATCGTGTGTGCTGTACTGGACATTCATTCACCTGTGTGATGATCTCCATCGTTTTCCCCCGGAGCGCTGGCAATGTACTACTGTGTCTGCCACCAAAATTGAGCCCCTCTCTCTCTCTGATAACTAATCGAAGCCCAGTTTCCTCGGCCAATCGGTAGACGAGCACCACGCGTCCACGCAAGCGCACCGCACCTAACTCGACGACGGCATTGCATTTGCATTGCCATCATCAACAGACAGCAGCCGGAGACGGACGAGTGAATAAACACATGGGTTGCGACGACCTCGCCGCCTGGGTTCCTCGGTTCCTCTTCTCCCGCGTCGTCGACGGGTCGTGAGTTGGGCAGGGCGGCAGCGGCGAGGATTGATGCTGCTTCGTTTCGGGCGCGGAGACGAAGGAGTCACGGCGCGATTCGTGCGCTGGCTGGCTGATTCAATCTTCTCTCTCTCTCTCTCTCTTTTTTCTTCCCAAAAGAGGAGAGAAAAGTCTGGGTTGGCTCGTCTGCCACGCCTCGTCAACGCGTCCCTTTCGTCAAACTGCGGTGGCGGCGTGTGTTGTCACCTGATCCGTGGGTGAGTGCTGGTGGGGAGCTACGACTGGTAGCTTCGCATCACCTCCTGCTACCTGCCAGCCGTTCGTCACTTCTCAATTTTTGGTAGAGGAGTAAAATTGCAATCGAATTAGTATTAATACATAGGACCATTTATTATTACAAACTCTCCTTCCTACGTACTGAAAAAGTCATCGTCTTACAAAAGTCGAATTGCTTCATTTCATCGACTTGGTTTTCGCCGCTAGTCGCTCTAGAGTGGAAGGTAGAAGAAAGCAACGGAACGAGACATCATCGATGGGGAGCTGACTATTTATCGAATGACTGACTGACTGGCTGGAGAAGAGAGGAGGAGCTTACTGAGCTGAGCTTGTAAAAAGAAAACTGTTGTCTTGTTTTTCAATGAGAAAATTCAGGTGGGGATTTCACCCCCACCGTAGCTTCCTCAAAAAAAGAAAAAAAAAGAAAGAAAGAAAGTAACTACTCAATCATCGGCCGTCCTTGAATGAAGCTGTGAGTTGAAGTAGACGCCGCACCTAGATCGAGTGAAGTACACTGCAGAGTACTGAGATTGTTTACAACGAGGCTTCCCCAATGTGGAAGAAGGTCGCCGTCGTGGACAGGACAAGCGGGCCACGTCATGACCATGTCCAAGGTGAACACTGACTCGTCCGGTCGGGTCGCCGTCTCGTGTCGTGCATCATCATGTATAGACGGACCTAGCATAGGCACTCCATCAACCGGGCAGGCGGGCACCGACAGTATGAACTGCTCTGCACAGTACACAGATACAGTAGACGACCACCCCGGCCGGGCGGCTCCTCCCTGTTCGGTTCGCATATAGAAAGAAACTCTCTGTATGGCGTTTCCGTCACTACGTTTATATTCAGAAAAAGAAAGTGTAATCGTACCTAACACGGTGGCGAGGCGACCCCCCGAGTGTGAGAGCTTTTGACCCGCCTCGCGGAGCCACCAGCGACGAAGTAGGGAAACCAAGGAAGCTCGTGCGTGCGTGTGTATGCTCGCTCGGCGACGAGACCGTTGCTGTCGCCCGCCAGTAATAATCGCTGAAGGAGACGCCTTCCAAATCCCCAGTAAAGCAGTTTGGGACAACGAAATGTATAGCCAAACAGCAGGGGAAATGAAAATGTCCGGCGGCAGATGTGCTTATGAGTTTATGACTCGAACGGTACTACAGGTCAACTGAACAATTCCTCAAACTAAAAAAAAAAAAAAAAACTGAGCAATTCCGGGCTTACGTGCTGCTGTCTCGCCCCGCCGCCACCGACACGAGACACGCACGACCTCGCCACGCATGTGGCACCACCACCAAGCCTCTCTCTCTCTGTGCATGGATGGCATATGGGCCAGCCAGCAGGTTAGGAATCAATACGACCATCACAGATTCCATTCATGATGCTGCATCAACGAAAGGTACGTAGTACTGTAAAGCGTGTTTGCGCAGCTGCTGCTGCTGCTGTTCGTGGATCAGTGGTCCTGATCGCGCCTAAACAAACGCCAAATTGCGTCATTCCTTATATCAGCGAGCGATCATCCATGTTCAGAGTACCGACGAGTACATCATTCTATTGCCCCGTCACAAAAAGGTAGGGAGTACTAGAGTACATCGTCGTATCTTCCACTTTTATAATTGGTTAATAACAGTATTTAAGCAGGTGAACTGGTTATATTCGAACCATGATATTATAACCGATATCATTCATTACAGTAGTAATATTCGACACACTGCGTGATACTGAAAATCATTTCAGAACCGAGCATAGGAACCCTCAGTACAGCGGACGACACGTCACATGTGAAGGAACAATCACAATCTTTATTACCAGGAGCAGTCACAAGTAAGTCCCAACATTAGCAGGCGGCATAGCGCGGTGGTTGTCGAACCACCGGGCCATGCCATGCATACCGGAACTCGTCTTTTCCCCGTGTCTCTCAGATCAATAAAAAAAAGAATGAATTAAAAAAAGAGTTCGCAACTCACAAGCCGTGTCCATTATTCCGATGAGTTATTTAACAGATTCCAGTTTTGTACTAGTAGCAAAAAAAGAGGAGCTTCAATTCGGGGGAAAAGCAGACGCGATGAGGACACCACCACCCATGCAAACGACGACGGATGCGTTGCACCCTGCTTTTTTTTTCTTGTGCGTTTGGCTCGATCGAATTGTACTGTGCTAGACAGTAGAAGACTAATCGCATTGCATGATTGACTTAGTTATTATGATTTATTTAATCGTGGTGCGTTGCGTGGACCACGTTTTTTAGTTGTCTATTCTGATGGATGATTCTCAGGGAACGTTCGTTGTAGGTTAGCGACTTTTTTTTGCGTGCGACGTGCAAACGGCTACTACCCACACGCCGCCTTCGTATTTCCGTTTACCTTTTAATGGGGGGTGATGACGCAATGTTACTGCACGTAGGACAACACATCTGAACAAAGATCTTCAGCTGGCGATCATGTTCTTTCGGGTGACTTGTTTTGTTAAGCAAGAAGGTTAAAACCGTGTAGCATGTAGCTTAATCAAAACACGGTATGAAACTTTTGGGACGGTATAAGTAATCTCAGTGCTCGGGAACATGGCGTCCCTCTATCTGACGGGCACGAGGACACGACGCAAAAGGTTTACCTGTTGATTGTCATCATCGCCCCTTGGGCAGATTTCTTCTTGGCATCCACTTGGACAAAATCATGGCACTATTATGTGGCACCAAAGCTTTTAGGACAGATGCGTCCCCGTCCATTCTGTCTACGACAAACGCGACAGTTCAGGTTTCATAATCAGATGACGATCATCATCAGGCAGTGAAAATACACGCATAGCGGTCGAGTGGTCCAGAGGCATATCTGGTTAAACTAGGGATACAACAACTTGAAAAGCGCATATTCGCAAGCAAAGCCAACTAAGCCATTTTTTTTTTTTGACACGACCAACAAAGCCATTGGCTTGAAGATGCGATGAAATAACAGACAAAGTAATGGTAACACATCAACCAATGAAACTAATACTGCTCTTATTACTCATTTCCGTGTTCAGCAGATGATGCCGCGGCCACACTATCTGATGGAAGCTTACAGTGGTAGATGCATCTTATTAGCTGGATATTCAACTCAAATCAGAACAGCCAGCATGCTAAAACAGCTTATATAGACAGGGGCTAGTACATTGCACAAAAAACTGAGTACTCTTAGTCTCTTACTACGCATCTGGAAAGCTCATATTGTTTTGCTACAGATCATCACTGACATTCTGAGCGGTTTATCAAATTAAGATCAGTACAGAGTACACCTCATATCAGAAATTAGGATCAGTGAACATCACACCTTGTATCAGGATTCGATGATCTGTTTACATTATTGTTTCCGTTTTAGAACAAAAACTCATCTGGTACCTCTCTCTCTCAGACAGAATTATGCTCCATACTTCGGCGCTTTCCAGGCCTTAAATGCCACCTCATGTAGAAAGCGCTCAGCAAGCATAGCAAGGTTTCCACCAAGCTGTTCATTACATTACAAGACAAAATTAGCAATACATATTCATCACAACCGGACCAAAGAACAAAAATGGAAATAGTTGATTGTAAACAGAAACGATAGCATTCCACAAGTTCGAAAAGAGACTGATAGCATAGAGGGGAAAACAAAGAAAACAAAGCATGCACAGCAACAGTTAATCAGTATTTGGTCTAAAATGAAGGGCGTCTAGTTCAAACCTAATATGCTGAAAAGGCACATGAGCATAGCTCAAAAGTCAATATACAAAGCATAGAAGAGAATCACTGGTAAAACCAAGACAGAGCATAAGAGGTCAAAAATGCAAACTAATGAGTGAATCAACTTGTTTCCTTCCCTTTTGCAACATTTTTTTTTGACGGTCCCTTTTGCTACATTTGAAATGTAATACATGTTTCTTTTCAATTTTTTCATTTGCATTTCTTGTAAGTCTACAATCTGCATATGTTGTTACAACAATGTTATTTTGAATGATCTTACAGCAGCATTTCAATAACATAATCTATGACTTGGATGATCCACCAATAACGTGTTGTTTAAGATTTATTTAATAATCAGGATGGGAAATATGGTAGTGGGTAACAAAATATGTAATATTATCATGTCAAATAACTGTTTGCTATGCAAAACATTAAATATCTAACTTCTCTTTGCCCGCATTGTTTCACACAGGGCAAGCACCTCAGTTTTTTGAATGCTGGAACGCGTACTTGACATAAGTGTCACAAACCGAATTAGATCAGCCTGAACTGAACCCAAGTGGCACGACCTCACTGTAGGCGTCGGTCGCACTACAAGGGCAGGTGGTAGTAGAGTTATAAACTCTTAATCTGTTTCTTGCTTGTTGATTTACATTGCCTTGCCCTCCATTATATAGGAGTTTTGGCTTACAATCGTATTGGACTCTAACCGATATTTCCTAAATTAACAAACCTTAACCCTAACTCTAATTTGATTCATGGATGGGCCTAGTTCAGGCACATGACATAAGAAACAAGAACTTTGGTTCAAAGTTCAAGTTTAACAAATAAGATGGTCAAGACATCGGGCAGAAAAAGTAATTTGAAAAGAAATGCATGCAGCATTTGGTACAATCTTCAACAATGAATCACAGCAAATGGATTATGGCATACCTTCATGAATTCCTCAAAAGAAAACTGTTTGACCAAATCTACACGAGTTACTCCTTCTTGCCACTGTGCTAGTAAAATTGGATGATGAAGTCTGGACAACAAGTGGTACACAGATCTGAAGTCTCAGTTCTCAGTGTATTACAGGTCAAAGACTGCAAATGAACTTTTAAAAACCGAAGCATTTACAACTCACATGGTATTGAACCAACTGAAGTTAATATAGTATTTGATTAATAAAGGCATGCGATTTCACTTAATTGTGGTTTAACTGTCTATGTGATCATACATTCATTTTATACGGAAGAGAACAACATTATGCCTCAAATCCAAGCAGAACTCTACAATGGGTTAAAATGGAAGAAACTTATATAAGAAACCAGTATTTTTCAACAATTCAGCTTGAATTGCATTTACCAGTGAACTAGGCGAAAGAAAGATTTGCACCTGACATCATCCAATGTATGTCCTGCTTTCATGGTACAGCTCTGGCGTGGGCGCAGTAGATTCAAGTCTGAATCTGTCATGGGTGAAGAGTTCAAAATGGAGAACTCATCCTTATTATCAGAAGCAGATCCATAGCTCAACATCACAGACACATGAATGCGAGATGCGATAGCTGAACCGGTCGGCACAGCTTCTATGACCGCACCCACTAATTTCTCAAGTCGATTGAAATCTGTCTTCATTCCTAATTTCCCCAACTTGCTGCTTGTATTCTCCATTGCAACATGCATAAAGACTAGATCAAATTCAGATGCTTCCTGTACATTCCCGTCCGAGAATCCTAGCAGACCAAATGCTCCACTGATTACTCCAATCTCCTTAGTAGCACTTGAAGAGCCGAATTTTGCGGCCAAATCCTCAGATCGGAAGACATGGAAACCAAGATTCTCCGCAAAGGAGCTGACACGGGGGCAATTGGTGACCATGGCAGATCTCAGGCCCATAAATCTGAAATTACTACTCTCACTGGACTAATTGACATAGTGAAAGGTAAATCACACATATCCATATCCAAGTACCCACCTCTCAGACAATTTGGGTACTGCAAGCTCCAGTGGATCCACTTGGGCAGCTTCTTGATCAGTTTCCGCATCCTAACGTGAAACAAGTTCAAGAAAAAATACATGCTTATCTTGGCCTACAATAAATCCATCTCGGGAGCTGGAAAGCAAGATCTCACCTTTCCAGGGTAGAGATGATCGTATACATCAAGCAGTTGCGCCAGCTCAAGAATCGTGCTGCTATTCGCCTCGGCACCTGCGTGTTATCACAGCAAGGAGCTTTCAATTGGTGCAAAGAATCGAGCAGTCAGCAATGACAGAGAGGTGGAGAGGGGAGGCGCGCTCGAATGGTACCAGTCGTCGCAGCGGGAGCAGGCGGTGACCGGAGGGTGAGGAAGCCGCAGGAGGCGCGGGAGGCGAACGCGTCGAGATTGCTCCCAGCGGCGGCCGCGGCCGCAGGAGCCAGCAGCGCGGCGTGGCCGGCGGCGTAGAGCACCAGCGCGCGGCTCGGCTTGTCCGCCATGGCCGCACCCGCACTCGCTTCCTTTTCCCTTTTCTCCGTTCGCCGCCGCGCCGCGGTTTATTTGGTGGTCCCACACGTCAGAGAAGCCATGCGTCAGGAGCACGCGGCTGTGGGTGTCCACGTGTCATTCATGCTGGGCTTCTATTTGGGCTGGGTAAATGGGCCTACAAATGGGCTGGACCCACATGACCTTCTACCTGTTCAACGTCTCATAGATATAAAAAAAATGTTTATTCAGCGGAGGGAAAAAAAAGAAGAGAAAGAAAAACCCTAACCCTAGGCAACTCCTCCCTCCCGGTCTCGCCGTCTCGCCTCGGCATAAACCCCAGCCGGTCCTCGTCCGCCGTCTTCTTTGTCTTCGTCTCGGAGCTGAGCTGACCTCTGCCGCCAGCGAGCTCCAATGGCCGGCAAGAAGAGAGCTCCGGTACTCGAGGCCGAGACGGCCACGGACGCCTCGCGCGATGAGGCCGCGGAGGCGCCGGCGAAGAAGAAGAAGCTGGCCATGGAGCGGAAGAAGCAGCGGAAAGAGCTCGACAAGGAGCGCCATCGCCAGTCCGCTGAATCAGATGCTGCCGCCGTCAAGCCGCAGCCACCGCCCGCGGAGGCTGCTGCTCCGGTGCCAGTGAGTCCCCCGCCGGTTCTGGCGGCGGCGGGGCCGGGTCTGCACATGAACGTGTTCAGGGACCTGGCATCGCCGGAGGCCCCCGTGAGGGAGGCTGCGGCGGAGGCGCTAGTGGCCGAGCTGAAGGAGGTGCAGAAGGCGCACGAGAAGAGTGTGCGGAAAGGGGAGAAGGAAGCGGGAGCTGGGGACGGGCCCACGCAAATGGAGGCTGAGAAGGACGATGGTCTGGAGAACTGTGCGCCGTCCGTGCGGTATGCCATCCGGCGGCTCATTCGCGGTATCTCTTCCTCTAGAGAGGTAGAATGCTTTCTTGAGCTTAGTTTCACCTTATAATGTCATCGCTTGCTCATTGGCTTTGGAAATTGGTTTCAGTTTGCAAGGCAAGGGTTTGCACTCGGTCTTGCAGTTGTGCTCGAATCAATTCGATCTATCAGAGTTGAAGCAATTATGAAGTTGATCCCTACTTTATTGGAGTATTCGTCTTCCATGAAGGGACCGGTACTTTGAGAAACACTACCTCATCTCTTCTGTCCTATTTTGAAGCTAATTTACCAACTTTCTTCACTGTTAATGATTTTGTTATTAGGAAGCTAAGGATAATCTTTTGGGGCGCCTGTTTGGATTTGGGTCACTTGTTCGGTCTGGACAGATTTCACGACAGTGGTCACGTGACAAAAGCTCTCCTGTTGTTAAGGATTTTGTGAGCGAGGTTGTGAAACTTGGTAGCAAGAAGCGATATTTGGCAGAGCCTGCAGTTGCAGTGATTCTTGATTTAGTCAGGAAGGTACATCTCTTGAGCACGTGCTGAAATGGTTTGGTTTATGAGACACATTTTTTTATAGCTTCATAATCTGTATTGTGAATGTAGGACACAGGCTGCTTGGCTCTGGTAGTTTGGGCATTATTAAACATAAAATAAAACACTCTTTTCTCTTACATTCGGTACATGCATGAAAGAACCTTAAATATTAGATATCTGTTTTCAATAAATTATCATATATAATATAAACACTTAAGTTATGTATGATAGTTGTCCCTTGATATTATCTTCGTGCAAATGTAACAGGCCAAATACTGTCAGTTATATTGCTGCCCAAGATTGGAATTGGCTCAATATGATAATGAATCTGCAATTTTAGCTGTTATGATTGACATTACTCTGGCTACTGAATTACTTTGTCAATTACTATGAAAACGTGATGCTTTGTTGAAGAACAAATACAGGCTTAACTATTTTGATTTGTCCAGACTCTAGGTGTACAAAAAGCATTCTTGATGTTTCTATGCTTTCAAATATCAATTTTTGCTACATGTTTTTGGTAGTCATATACTTGGGGTAAATCATTTTAGTAAACTTTTTTTTGTATGCATGCATGGCTACCGAAGATGGTATTTTCTTCAATTCATTAGATGGCACAATAAAAACTTATTATGTGTTCTTTTACTCCAATAATGTGAGAATAATGCATCCTCGTTTTTATTAGGCTAGCATTACCATAGGCATCTGTATATATTCACAAATCCAAACAGAAATGTTGACACTGTTATTTGGTACCAAGGTGAAAGACCTCCACTGAGCTATTGCAATTTGCAATGAAGAAACACCTGAAACTGCTCAAACCAGGGCCAAGAAAGGTCATGAAAGCTGATACCCCTACACTGGGAGGTGTCAACGGCCCACCCTATAAGTTATTTTATTATATTGGAAGTGAATATGCAAAATAAACGAAATAGATAAACTACTACTCTTATAGTGACTATATAAAAGGAATGTTGACACTATTACATAAACTAGAAAGAACATAGCTTGGACCTCAATGACTTCTAAATTCTGGATCTAATAGACATTTCACTGCTGTACCTTGCTATATATTGTATTGGCAGTCTTTCACTGCAACCACATCTGAGCCATCTTCGGCTCAATTCTTGCATGTGCTGTAGTGACTGGCTATTATGCCTTCTCTGAATGATATAGCACTATATAATTACCTGTGGTTGTAGCTACTGTGATGTTTGTATGGTATTCATCATGTAGATGGTGTAAGTAATAACTTACATTATGCAGGAAAAGGGAGTCCTGGTTTATATATGTCAGTTATGAAATGCTTATTTTTTGCACATTTATCAAGTGATATACTGGTACCAGTATTCATCATGTTGATGGTGTAAGTAATAACTTACATTATGCAGGAAAAGGGAATCCTGGTGTTCATATTATGTCAATTAGAAATGTTTATTTTTCGCACATTTATCAGTGATACTGGTACCAGTATTTTCCTACTTGATTCATTTGACATCTGCTATTGTTTTCCTGTGTTGCAGCTGCCTGATGAAGCTATAATATCTGAGGTACTTGAAGTTCCTGTTGTTCAAGATTGGTTCACTAGAGCTGCTGCTGATGGAGATCCAGATGCACTCTTTCTAGCTTTGAAGTTGCAACAAAGAACTAACGCCCAGAAGGAGATATTTGGAAGCCTTCTGCCATACCCATTCAGCCCTGACACCTTTTTCACGAAGGAACATCTTCAATCAATTGCTGCTTGTTTCAAGGTATTCTTTGTTTGAAGCTTTACAAGGAATTTCATAAAATCATATTATTGTTGTCTTGCTTCTACATTTGTCAGTGTGCTCTTTCTGATGTCATTTGGTTGCCATTTCTTTGATACTCTCATGCAGGAGTCTGCCTTTTCTCTTCCCCGTATTCATAGCCTATGGCTCCTGATCACGGAGATGCTCATTCGAGAGGCAGAATCTCTGAATGATACTAACACCAATTCTGGCAAGAAGCACAAAAAAAATAAGAAAGCCAGCTCCTCTGAGGATACCAATAAGAATCTGTGTAATTTCTGTGAGGTTGTAATTGAGGAATCTTTGCTGCTGTCATCTCATGATAGGAAGAATTTGGCATTTAATATACTTCTTAGCCTCCTCCCAAAGTTGTCTCCTTCAGCCATCCAAGTAGTTCTATCCAGCAAAGTTGTCCATGGTTTGATGGATATTCTTTCAAATGAATCGTCGTGGTTGTTTAATGCTGGTAAACATTTTCTGACAGAGTTAGTAAATGTAGTAAGCCAGGACAATGATCGACGTGATGCCGTCATTATTAACTTGCAGAAGTACAGTAATGGAAGATTTGACTGTATGACAAAAACAAAAGTTGTCAAAGAGTTGGTTTCCAAGTTCCGAAGTGGTCAAGATTGTTTGTGTCTTGTGCAAAATTTGATGGTGCTCTTTGTGGATGAAGAGTCTGTTACAGACGAACCATCTGATCAAAGTCAGACAACTGATGAGAATTCGGAGTTAGGCCCAGCTGAAGACCAGGATTCTTTTGGCCAAGGAAATGCTGACCTTCTGAAGAACTGGGTGGTGAATACAATTCCATCCGTTCTGAAGAATTTGAAGCTTCCATCTAAAGGGTCAGATGCTGAAATGGCTAAATGTATTGAGGAAAAGTTTCAAGTGCAGACTGAAATATTGAAATTTCTTGCAGTCCAAGGTTTGTTCTCAGCATCTTTAGGAACTGAAGTTACATCATTTGAGTTGCAAGAGAAGTTCAAATGGCCAAAGACTCCAATATCCACATCACTACGAAATGAATGCATCGAACAACTTCAATTCTTGCTGGAAGATGCAGAAAAGGATGAAGCTTTACATGTTGCTAATGAGGCCACGTCTAATGACTTAGGCTTCTATTTCATGCGTTTCATTAACACCGTATGCAACATTCCCTCAGTTTCCCTATTCAGGATGTTAAGTAGCAACGATGATAATGCATTCAAGCAATCACTGGCTATGGAGTCAATGCTTTTTCAAGAGGTTTGTAATCGTTACTATTCCACCTTGCTTAAAATAGGCTATGTTCCTTATTTTCCCCATTGTATTATGGCCTTGCAAAATATATTAAATTTTGAGGTATACAAAAGTTCTGTTTGATTTTCATATGTTTCTTATGATTCATGTTTTGGTTCATTGATGGACAAGAAACTTTTGAGCTTAGAGATTCATCAGTATATCAAGATGGGTTAATCTACCAATGTGCATATTTTGTATTTTTCCTGCATGCTTTCCATAGTTGACTTCTGCTGTAATCTGCATGTACTATCACAGTTAATACACATTTTAGTTTCCTAAACAATGTGACCTCTAAATATCAACCAGCATTTTTTATGTAGCAATGACAAATTGGAGATGTACAAAATAGAGCAGTAGCTGAATGGATTCTCAGAGGATCTGACATAGGTTTTATTGTTCCCTGTACTTCATTTCTTCTTTGAAAACTGCATTTATTTCGTTCTTGTACTTGTCTCATTCTTTAATGGAGTAGTATACAGTGGAATCACCTTCTTTGATAATAATTTCCTATGCTTGTTCCATGCACTTTGTCCCTGGGTTACCATTATTTCATATGATTCCTTTCTGTGTGAATAGGAACGAAAAGCTGGTCCTGGACTGGACTCTACTAAGATGCATGCAATGCGCTATCTCCTTATTCAGTTGCTGCTACAAGTTCTTCTGCATCCAGATGATTACTGGGAGGCTGCAGTAGATGTAACTATATGCTGCAAGAAATCCTTCCCCGCCATTGCTCAGGGTGACAACTCCACTGAACAAGAGTCTAGTGGACATGGTTCAGCAGATTCTGATGAAGATGGACAAGAAGAGTCCAATGAGGAAGTGTCACTAGAGTTTATGGATGTACTTGTTCAGACCTTTCTCTCTATTCTGCCTCATGTATCTGGACCCATGTGTTTCACCATTGAACAGGCAAGTATCTTAAGTAGGAAGTTTGAAATATTTGAGAAGTTGATAATGCTAATCACGCATAAGGATTCCAAGTTTAAAATGATGACTGGCCTTTTGTCAAGCTCCTTTTCTTGAGGGTAAATTTTGTCAAGGTCCTTTACATAGCCATACTAGATGAGTGGAATGGAAATATAGTTGAAATAGTGTTGTAATGTGATATTCATGCATTTTTTGACCCCTTATCTTGTTTGTGCTAATTCTATCTTTTCTTTAAAACAACAGGTTTTTCGAGTGTTCTGTGATGATATTACAGAAACTGGGCTTCTTGATATGTTGAGAGTTGTGAAGATAGATTTGAAAGGGTCTCATCATCAAACAGATAGTGATGACGATGAAGACGATGCTCCTGTTGGTATTGAAGATGATGATGACACTGTAATGGAAGATGCAGAGATCGGGGAGGTTGATGATGTCGATGATGTGGAAGACAATGAGGAAGATGATTCATCTGATGAGGATGAAAGTAATTTGAAACAAACTGCCAATGACGCAAAAGATGGGAATGATTCAGATGATTCAGATGGCATGGATGATGATGCCATGTTCCGTATTGACCCTTACATTGCAAGGATATTCAAGGAGCGCAACCTTCCTGGTAGTGAAACTAAGCAATCTCAACTTATGAGATTTAAGCTTCGTGTGCTTACATTACTTGAAATATATCTACAGAGGAACTCAGGTATTTTCCATATAGTCCTTCCTCTTTTTTTTAGTTGACACGTTGTGTATATAAGGTAAAAAGGTACTGATGGTTTGTTTGCTATTTAGATTATTTCTGTTGGAGCATTTTAAATTTTTTATGCTTTAAAACAGCTTAATCATAAGATTATTTCTGTTCATATTTCATTCACATAACCTTTTATGATGTGTTAAACAGCTGTTTGGAGGACTATGATTAATCTTGTAACTTATATTCAGTTATATCTTAGAGACATAAATACAACAACAACAACAACAACAACAAAGCCTTTTTATCCCAAGCAAGTTGGGGTAGGCTAGAGATGAAACCCATGGGAACCCAAAAAAGAAGAGAATCACGGTTCCGGCACGTCTATTGCTAGTCTCCAAGCACTCCTATCCATAGCTAGCTCCTTAGGGATATCCCACGCCTTTAGGTCTCTCTTAACCGACTCGTCCCAAGTCAAGTTAGGTCGGCCTCTACCTCTCTTAACATTAGCATCTCTCTTTAGAACCCCACTACATACCGGCGCCTCCGGAGGTCTCCGTTGGACATGTCCGAACCATCTCAACCGATGTTGAACCAATTTCTCCTCGATAGGTGCCACTCCTATCCTGTCCCGGATATCTTCATTCCGTATTCGGTCTCTTCTTGTATGCCCGCAAAACCAACGCAACATACGCATCTCTGCTACACTTAGTTGTTGAACATGTCGTCTTTTCGTAGGCCAGCACTCAGCACCGTATAACATCGCCGGACGAATTGCCGTCCTATAGAATTTACCTTTTAGCTTTTGTGGCACCCTCTTGTCGCATAAGACGCCGGATGCTTGACGCCGATCTTAGAGACATAAATAAAGTAGCTTTTGTTACAGGAAAAATCCATGTAGCTTTTGTTATAGGAAAAATTCCATTTATACCATCATTTTTGTTGCACTCATCAGCCCTGTGTTATATGTTCTGACGTGACCTTTACATCTCATTTTACAGGGAATAGTCAGGTGGTGGAGGTGTATTCTAACTTGATGAGAGCTTTTGTCAAATCACATGGTGCTGATGGCAGTAAGCAGTTCAAGGAACGTATAGGTGGTATATTGCAGAAAAGGATATTCAAAGAAAGGGAGTATCCAAGAGGGAATGACATTGAATTTACTAAACTTGAAAGCCTTTTGACAAAAGCTCTGAGATTGGCATCACGCTCAAGATTTAAAATAGTTGCTTCCATGGCCCAGAATGCTTCATTTTGGATTCTGAAAATCATCAGTTCGAAGAATTGTTCTGAAGAGGAACTTGCAAGTGTGGTTGATAAGTTTCGTTCTATGTTGACTGACTACTTCAACAACAAAAAATCACGACTGAAGCTTGGTTTTGTCAAGGAGGTTGTCCGAAGGAATCTGTGGATAGGACGTGATCTTTTTGGTTTTCTTCTACAGGAGATTGGGGGCACTAAAGCTGAATATCGGAGAACTCAAACGTTAGAGTTGCTGGACTGCATATTGAAATCATGGGTTGGTGATGCTGCAGGTGCAGCAGAGGCTTTGACAGAGCACCTGGCTCAGTTGTGTGAATTGATACAAGAAATTCTTTCAAATATCCCTGAAAATAAGTTACGTCGCAAGGAAGTAAGGAAATTTTGCACGGGGGTCCTGCAAACAGTGTCAAAGCTTAATCTCAAAGAACAATTTCAGAACACACTAAGCCCTGAAGCTAATTCTCTGTGTCAGACACATCTAGGAGCTGCATTTTCCTCCTTCCAAAATTGATCTGTGGAATGAGTGAAACTATTTCTTGAGAGGCCAAGAAGCCGTGGAAGTTTTGAGCTAAATTATTGTTACTTGTAATTTTTGAACTCCCTTGGTGTAGGTTTAGTTAATATGTTCTTTTGGGTACAACATCGGAGCAAGGAATCGTAGTGTACGTGTTAACGTGTACGAGTATCAGTGTACAAGAATGTGTTGGTGGTTGTGTTATGTTTCAAAGCACCAAGAGCTTTACAGGTTTCAGTACTGTTGCTAATTTGTAATACTTCCAGGTTGCCATCGCGTTACATTTTTGTGATTTTCGTAGCGATGGTCTTGCCTTCAGGACATACATCTGTCGAGTTTTGCCTTAAGGATAGAGATTTTTTCTCCCCAGTCGCTTGAGGGCATTTCACTCTTCCTTCCAGCCCGAGGTCACCAGCATCGCCGCTTCCCCGTTTCACAATGTGCTACGGGTCTCTTCCTTCTAGATTTGCAATGTCGGCCACTGAGAATCGGCCTTCGTGGGGCATCGAGCAGGAAGGCGGCGTGGTTCATCATCCACCGTTGGCCGTTGTTGCCCTAAGGCCGCCTAGCCGGCTATGGACAAGGGCAAACCGGGGTGATGTTGCAGGTGCAGCAGAGGCATTGACAGAGCACTTGGCTCAGTTGTGCGAGACAAAATTGTGATTAATAATACAAGTTCTTTCAATCAAAGATCCCTGAAAATAAGTTACGTCGCAAAAACGTAAGGAAATTTTGCACGGGGGTCGTGCAAACAGTGTCAAAGCTTAATCTCAAAGGACAATTTCAGAACACACTAAGCGCTGAAGCTTATTCTAGGAGCTGCATTTGCCTCCCAAAATTCATCTCCGTGGAATCAGTGAAACTATTTCTTGAGAGGCCAAGAAGCTGTGGAAGTTTTGAGCTAAATTATTACCCTATATATATATATATATACGATTCCTTTCTCCGATACATAGGATACTTGTTGACATGCATCAGTATCTGTATCGGCATGTACAAGAATCTTGAACAAGAGCTTTACATTTCAGTAGTGTTGCCGATTTGTAATACTTACCGGTTGCCATCGCATTACATTTTGTGATTTACATGGTGATGCTCTTGCCTTCAGGATTTAAAACCATCGAAAACAGACTTTCATCTGTGGGGTCTTGCCTTCAGGAAAGAGAGATCTTTGAACTGTTCAGGTCAGAAAAGCTTGACGAACAACAGGTTCGCGTTTGAAACCAGGGAGCTCCTGGAGTCCTGATCGATGCCTCGCCCTCCTTGTTCAAGATTTTAAAATTAGTTCCAGAAAAAAACATAAAAGCTTATTTATCATTTTTATACGCTCTATATCCTGGTAATAGTCAAAGCCATTGCATTTTCTTTTTGAGATAAATTTCAGATTCAGATGTGATTAATAAGTTAGGAACCGTATGGGCCTATAGGGTAAATTACAATACAATAATACAGGGGTCGTAGGCAAGACGCCCCCTGACGACGCCGACCTCCGCGCGGACTAGAGCAGCATTGCCGCACCGCAGCCTCGTTCCCGTCCCGCCTTCGTCCCTCACCAAGTCACCATTGATCCATCCTCTCGTCATCGGAGACACGAGGCGATTCGTTATGTCGTCTCGATCTCTATCGCCGCCTCGGCGGAGAAGGCGTGGTTGCGACGACGACCACCGCGCGGAACCAAGCATAACCTCGTTGTACCTCTATCCCAACGCCCGTCTAAGTTTCCAAGAGCTGCTTCAGTAGTTCCAATCTCCTTTCTTCGACAAAAATCAGGATTCAGGAACCCCTAATCTGAAATTCTGAATTGTTATGCTACAGCATGTCCCCTGCCCGTCCTTCATCGCCGCCGCCACCGCGCTATGACAGCTTCGACCAAAGTGGCCTTCATGCCGTACACCAGCCCCAACACCATGGTGAATCAGGATCAGGATCCCAACCCCAACACCATGGTGAATCAGGATCAGGATCCCAGCCCCAACAACAGGAGGATTCACTATCGGATTTCGAATTGGATAGGTGCCAGCATCATTTCACCTTACTATGTTGTCAGTCTGGTTTTGATTGCTCTCCTCCTTACATTATCTTGTTTGATTATTTATCTCCTCAACTAGTCCTCCTCGCATCACCGTTCTGGCCGTAATTGAGGACGAACCTCGTTCTCCTACCTCTCCGTCGCGTGGTGATTCTCCGTTATCGATGGACATGAATCCTGCTCTGTAAGCTGAATTCTCTCATATCGCCTCACGGCTTTTAGAGTACTCATCACATCAAGCTTTATATTGTCTGGCATGTGTCGTGCCTCACCCTCCGTTACCTATTTATCTTAACGCCACCTGGCTGTCTCCTGGTCACTGCCACTAGGCAGATAATATAAAGCTGAAGCTTATTGTGTATCTTCTGCAAAAGAAGCCACGGAATCACAAGGAGGTGTTCTCTGAAGTTCATACAGTTCTCTGCATGATTTTACCTTTTCCTGCTTTTAGGAGCCTTTCTAGGAATCTTATTAATGTAAGTTCATGCCATGATAAATTAGTTGTGCCATGACTGTACCTTACCTATTGTCTTGTGAAAGGAGAAGATGACTGCAGGTGGAGTGCATAACTGAAATCACTGAGCATTTATTCTCTTTCACATGTTACTTTGTGTATTGAAAATGTGCATAACTTTTTATCATACACCGTTTTTTTGTATATCGTGCTTGTGTGTGTGTGTGACTTTTGATTGAAAACAGATCACCAACATTTGAAACTGATACTGATGAACATGATTTGTCGGACGAGGAAGATCCATACTTCAAGTCTTCGGTTGACAACTTTGTTACTGCAGTTGATGATGTGTGCAAGCCTAATTTACCAGTGGACAACATAGATAAGATGTGTTATCAGAGACAGTCTGATTTATATGCAAATAGTGCCCTGATGCATTACAACAATGAAGAGAAGAACAAGGTAAATTTCATTTTGTATGTTTTCATGTACACACACAATTTTTTTCCGGTGACGTAACTTTTCTATGGACAAGGCAGGCTGTGGCATCCCCTTACTTTCAGATTGGATGAATAGTGTCACTTTAATCTAGTCTAATTGTTAACTATACTAAATGTGCTCTCTCTTCTCTCAATTCTTTTCAAGATCTGTGGCTGATTTTTTTTTTTTGGTCTGCTACTATATTACAACCAAAAGTGGCTTATATTGGCAGAAGTGTGCTACTAACATCATAAGGATGTCAAACGACTGAGGACTTGAGCATTTTAAGTGTGTAGGTGCTTTGGTCAGCATTTAGAGAAGGGTACTGGAAGTAGCAGAGCAAAGCTAAAGATTGTTTTGAAACTAGCAACCACATGGGTTAAGCTTTTCTTTTTCTTGATTCACATTATTACCTAGTCAACTTATTGCCTTCTTAGGATAAGATCCTGCGTGTTAGCTTTTAAAAGCAGAGAATGGGCGCTACTTCTGCAGCGGTTTTGGTAGGCTAGGTTCATAAAGATCAATGTGGCCCATGAGAATGTGAAAAGTGACAGCTGAGTGGCAGGCTGGCAGCTATATTATCTAGTCGAAAATGTTACAAAGCTAGAGTAATAAGAATTGTTTAGTTCTTTTGCAATATGTGCCCTGCTTACCTTACGAGCAGTGAAAATATCGATTGAAGATTGGATAGTGATGTAGATATTGTGTAATAAGAATGAGAGACTTAAGAGAGTATAGTAGATATGTGTGCGTCCGAAGATTTTCACACTTTTATTGGTAGAAGTTCCAGTACCCAACTGATAGGAAAAATAGATAAAAAAATTAGCATGAATCAATCAATCAAATTCTTCCCTGAAATGATTGATCTCAATATGTTTCCAGGAACCATAATCAATAAGGGTCACATTTGCTGGATCGGTCAATCTGTTACGTTTCTTGTTACTCTAGTGGAAACTGTCATTTCTAATATTACACATTGAACGTGCATGAGTTTGGACAATAATCTCATCAGTTTATAGATGGCAGTGGCTGGTATTGTGGTAGGTTTGTCCAAGTTATCCAAACGGTAGCCTAGTTGAATTGTAAAAACTCATGTCAGGAAAGACAGGAAATTAAACTATGGTCTAAGAGGCCCTATTTGACATGTTACAACATTGGCGTATGATGTATGTGAAATATTAGGTGCGGCAAGTTCTTGCACCTAACAAAACATCTTATGTGGCATTGGGTCATTTCCTTTCAGTCATATCCTTGTTTTTTTTTCTCTTTGCCAAATTGTTGGCCTAATTCTGAAAAGCATTAGACCAATTTTAGATCATATCATATAGCCACTATAATTTTACAGCAATCTGTCCATCATGTGCTTGGTCCAAAGAAATCAGTCTATATTATGACTATCAAACCTGTAATCCTAACTTCATTTTGCTGGAACTTAAAAGAGAAACTAAAGCATATAAGATACAATAAATTAGCAATCCAACACATGGATCTTGTAGGGCCTCGACAAAACGTTTTTGCCAGCTACAGTTTATATGATATAATATGCAAAATTCATAAAATCAGTTATTCCATGTTCTTTGCTTGTAGTTGCGATGGCTGATATTCTTTCTTTTCAATTTTTTTTTAAAAAATATTTTTGTTAATGATGTGTTACACTAATTCATTTTCCTTTCTATTTGAATCATATTTAGGTTAAATATAAGCTAGTCCGTGCTGTTACCAGTTGTGGAATAGTGGGTGACAAGGGCTGTTGTGGTCATGTGAACTTTATAGCAAAAGGGGATCAAGAAAATTCGGAGGAGGAGCTTTTCTTTGCAGAACTACGTTCGGATGGCTACATGAGTTATGCAACAACTTGTGTGATTTCACTGAAAGGAGTGGAAAGTGTTGGTCAGTCCTAGACCATATATTCCAAAACCTTTTCTTCCTCTGAGCCCATGTTAATACAAATTCCTTTCTCTTTTGTTTTCAGGTGGTCTTTGTGGCACGCGATACGACTACTTCGACTTCTCTGTGGAGGGTTTGCGTATCGATGCTCAGCATTGCTATGCTTGCTCGCCTTGGATAAAGCACCCAAAGAATGGTCTGCTATATGAGAGTGGTCATGTTCCCTGTAGCGACTACTATTTTGGATGATTAAGAATCATTCTGGTGGCGTATGAAGTCCGGCCAAGATGCAGAAATTAATAGTACTCAAAGAGTCTTATTTATTATTTATTATGTTAGTGAGCCATTGGTCAATGGATTATTAGATTGAGTCAGCTCGCATACTGATCTAAGCTATTTCTATTTTGAGTATTTGTATGGGATCCTTGATGGTGCTTCTTTTGACCTTTGATTAATGGACTTCTGTTGTTCCAATTTATTTTGCTAGCGACAAAGTATTGTTCCATTCAGCTAACCTAAGTTTCGTGGAGCTGTGTTTCTTCCAGGCATAGAAGAAAGTTCAAAGCAGAGAGTCGAGTGTTGTATTCAAACGGTTTTGGATGGGATCACCACCTTGTTCGTGCTACTTAAACTAATATTTTTTCTGCTCTCGCTCGCTAATTTGATATGTAAAGCTGCAAGCCTCCAAATAAGAGATGAAATCAAACCTTGTCAGCCTTGTCATATCTAATCAACATGCATGTGAACAGAGATGTGGCATGATAGATAAGGTAAAAGTAGCTCAAAAGTGGAGTGTGGCATGTTGGTGGCAGCAACGAGATGGCAAACTGGCGCAAAGCGCAAACATTAAGTACTGTTTGTTTCTTTGTCAATCTGTGCCAGTGCCTTCTTCCAAAATTGCTTGGATTGAACTAGTTGGCAAGATATGGTTTGGTAGTGCAAGAATACGTCCCCACTTTGAATCATATACTCAACAATTGTTTGGAGTACTTCATTTATACTTACCAAACGGGCAAACGGCAGTCTAAATGTTGGCAATATTTGATTTGATGGATCTAACATTGGTATCATAACACAATGGCATATAAATTCTCAACAATTAGTCTGTATATGCTTATATAAACAATCGAGTCCTCGTTCCCGTCCAACCTTCGTCCATTCCCATTGAATCTTCTCGTCATCGGAGACGCGAGGCGATTCATTATGTCGTCTCGCTCTCTATCGCCGCCTCGGCGGCGAAGACGTGGTTGCGACGACGGCCACCGCGCGGAACCATGCATAACAACCTAGTTGTACCTCTGTCCCAAACCAAGAGCTGCCTCGTCATACAGTAGTTAAAATCTCCTTTCTTCGACCCTAATCTGAAATTCTGAATTGTTATGCTACAGCATGTCCCCTGCCCGTCCTTCATCGCCGCCACCACCACCCTATGATAGCCTCGACCAAAGTGGCCTTCATGCCCTACACCAGCCCCAACACCATGGTGAATCGGGATCCCAGCCCCCAAAACAGGAGGATTCAGTATCAGATTTCGAATTGGATAGGTGCCAGCAGCATTTCACCTTACTGTTATTGACTTATTATCTGTCTGGTTTTGATAGCTCTTCTCCTTACATTTGTCTTGTTTTATTGTTTATTATCTCCTCAACTAGTCCTCCTCGCATCACCGTTCTGACCGTAATTGAGGACGAACCTGGGTCTCCTACCTCTCCGCCGCGTGGTGATTCTCCATCATCGATGGACATGAAACCTGCTATGTAAGCTGAATTCTCTCATATCCCCTCACGGCTTTTATGCATGTTTGCCACGGTGAAATTTAGAGAACTCATCACATCAAGCTTTATATTGTTTGGCTTGTGTTGTGCCTCAAGCTCCGTTACCTATTTACCTTAACGCCACCTGGCTGTCTCCTGGTCACTGTGCTACTAGGCAGATAATATAAAGCTGAAGCTTATTGTGTATATTCTGCAAAAGAAACCACTGAATCACAAGGCGGTGTTTTCTGACTTCATAGAGTTCCCTGCATGATTTTATATTTTCCTTCTTTTAGGAGCCTCTCTAGGAACACTTCACCTTACCCTCTTCTCTCTATCTTATTAATGTAAGTTCATGCCATGATAAATTAGTCGTGCAATGACTGTACCTTATCTATTGTCTTGTGAAAGGAAAAGATGACTACAGGTGGCCTGTATAACTGAAAGCACTGAGCATTTATTCTCTTTCACGTGTTACTTTGTGTATTGAAAATGTGCATAAGTACTTTTGATCATATACCATTTTTTTTATATCGTGAATGTGTGTGTGTGTGTGTGTGACTTTTGATTGAATACAGGTCGCCCACATTTGGAACTGATACTGATAGTAATGAACATGATTTATTGGACGAGGAAATCCATACTTCAAGTCTTCGGTTGACAACCTCGTTACTGCAGTTGATGATGTGTGCAAGCCTAATTTACCAGAGGACAACATAGATTCTAAGATGTGTCATTAGAGACAGTCTGATTTATATGCAAAGAGTGCCCTGATGCATTACAACACTGAAGAGAAGAACAAGGTAAAATTCTTTATTTGTATATTTTCATGAACACAAATATATTTTTTTTCAGTGACGTAACTTTTTGATGGCCAAGGCAGGCTGTGGCATCTCCTTCCTTCCAAATTTGATGAATAGTGTTACCTTAATCTAATCTAATTGTTAACTATACCAACCGTGCTCTCTCTTCATAAAATGAGTTATTCGATGTTCTTTGCTTGTAGTTGTGATGGCTGATATTCTTTATTTTCACTTTTTTTAAAAACTATTTTTTTGTTAATGATGTGTTACACTAATTCATTTCTTTTCTATTTGAATCATATTAAGGTTGAATATAAGTTAGTCCGTGCTGTCACCAGTTGTGGAATAGTGGATGACAGGGGCGTTCGTGGTCATGTGAACTTTATAGCAAAAGGGGATCAAGAAAATTCGGAGGAGGAGCTTTTCTTTGCAGAGTTATGTGCAGATGGCTACATGGCTTATGCAACAAATTGTGTGATTTCACTGAAAGGAGTGGAAAGTGTTGGTAAGTCCTAGACCATATATTGCAAAAGCTTTTCTTCTTCTGAATCCCATGTGTTAATACAAATTTCCCTTTCTCTTTTGTTTTCAGGTAGACTTCGTGGCATGCGATACGACTACTTCGACTTCTCTGTGAAGGGTTTACGTATCGATGCTAAGCATTGCTATGCTTGCTCGCCTAGGGTAAAGCACCCAAAGAATGGTCTGCTATATGAGAGTGGTCATGTTGCCTGTAGCGATTACTATTTTGGATGATTAAAAAGCAGAGAGACAGTAGTGCATTACATTGTGTGAGGTATCGTCTCATGGCAGTGAGAGATCGCTATGGAGGGCATACAGATTACAGAGTAAACTAACTAGGCAATGGAGTATAATAACATCGAGTCTGCTGGTCACTTTACCATAAGCTATTACCATGACAGTGTCGCTTATCTATTGTAATTTAATTCAGCAATCTGAAAGATAGTACAGTTTTACTTTGCATGATATTGTGAACTGGTGTGGTGGCTAATGTTCTTTTTACTGTATGGTTGCTGGTTGGAAAAAAAAAACATATTTGACCCTGTAATTGACGAGCGGTTTGTCTATTAAACGCATGTATTATTGTGGAGAGCCAGCGCCGGGATGCTGGGCAGGTGATGGTGCAGGGCATTGGGTGCCGATAACTCCAACGCCATAACCATCATCAGTCCTGTATGTGGCAATGGTGTCCCCCCTGGCGCCATAGCTGCCATGTTCGTTTTCCCTTTTTTTTCTCATATACAGCCCGGCAAGGACAAAAATAGCAGAGTTTGCTAATTTAAATTCCTGAGGAAATTCTGCTGCTTTCTATTAATAAGTGCTGGCCAGCTAAGCAAGCGCCACCCCGGCCATCTATCAGCGACCGGTCCAGCCGTCGAGAGGACGCCGCGCGGAAGCTGTTTACCGACGAAGCAACCTTGGGTCTCCCTTCGTCGCCATGTCAGGGTACGTCCGCCGTTGCCTTGCTCGCGGCTCTCTCGCTCGCGTTGTTGTTGGCCGACGACACGGGGAGATCCTCCTGTTCTCCTCCAAGTGCTGTTAATTTGATTCGTCACGTTGCTTTTGGATGAGTCGGTAGCTACAATGTTGTTTTACCTTGCTTTTGGACGAGTAGAAATTATTCTCGTGCACATTGATGACTGAAAAAAGTGCCAAGTTTGATGCATATGGATATGAGAACCTGATGCTCTGTCTTGTATGTCATGACTGCAACAGTTATGAAAAATGTTGTATCAGGTATTTGCAAAGTTTTTATCTGTATCATATATATAGGTTCTGCCTGCGTTGTTGCTTTGACCAGTTTATTCCACTCTGGATTTCTTTCCCATTCCTTTTTTTTTTTTGAAACTAAGCTGCTGTCCATGGTAATTTCGAAACAGTCATGACTACACATTTTCATGCCGACATTTCTTTTCGTATTCGACAGGTCTGGTGAATCAGGAAAAATGGATGGTCTTTCTCAGTTGAACCCACATGCCACTCCATTCGTGCCTTCCTCCATGTGTTGTACCTCTGCAGAAAGCTTGAACAAAAGAAATGACTCTGACGAGAATCAAGCAGGCGACACTGAAAGCAGCATCGAGGTTGCCGACACGTCTGTTGACGATGAGTATGATCTCCCGGACTCGCTTTCTCTGGATTTCAATGCCGATGAGAGCCTGCCAAAGCACAACGTTATTCCTTCCGATGAGTCCTCGTCTACTGATCATGGCGAGTTTGATCCGTCGGAATACATGGGGAGTGATTCGGATGTTCGCCTCCCGGACGTTGTGAGACACCTCTCCTGCATGTTCCCAAATGTTTCTGTTGATTTCATCATTGACGCGCTGAAGCTCCAGGAGTTTGACGTAGATCTCACCATTGAGATGCTTTCTCACTTGGTACATAAAGTTTCTCATCTTTTTATTTATGCTTTTTGTTATCCTGTATCACAATCTTTATTTCTCATGAATTTCTTTTCAGTGTGATGTTGATGGTCATGACAATTCTGCTCAAGCGAATTGATTGTCAGGAAAAAAAAACTTGACTTACGGAAGGTATGACGGCCTCCAGATATTGTATTTTAAGGAGAAGATCCTCTCACACAGATAAAAAGAAAACCCCGAACCCCCCTCCCCCCTTATATTGGGGCCACCAGCCTTGTAAGAACCTGGACCGAGGCCACCGTGGACGTTGTTGCTTACAGAGGCGAGGCCTTAACCAAATACTTTGATATAGAGAGAGGTGAGAGAATTTTTTTTAACCCAGATCACAAATTCACTCTTACTGGGAGTCGAATATGAGACTTAGAAGGTGCTACTCAGGCACCTTACCAGTGAGATAAAGCCCCTTTCGCAATTGATTGCCAGGAAAATTAATGGCATTACAAGATGTCCGTATTAGGACGTCAGAAGTGTTCAGAAGACGTCTTCAGAGATGAACGAGGACTTCTCAGAGAACGTGTTCATCGTCAAGACTTATGTATAGCATGTGTCATGCTTCCTGGTGGGATGGACTATTTTTGGTGTTTAGGCCTGCCTGCTTTATTTTGTTGGTTTTCCTACATTATTTTATCGAGAAATGTACAGTTTTGGTGTAGCCGAGAGACAACTCGGACCTAATTTAGGACTAGCAAAGCTGACGCGCTCCGCTGCGTCTGTTTTGCATATGCACATGTTTCTTCATGACCAGATGCGTGAATGTTATGAGCATATTTCGTCAAGGGACAGTAAATAAAACAATATTTTATAAGAAAAACAAATAAGAGAGGACATGCGTATATAGATAAAGAGAAAAAATCAAGCAAGAGAGAACATACAATCCCATCGCCACATTAATGAAAAAAACAATCAGTGGGGTTTAGAATTCTATCAAAAGCAATCTTAAAAAAAAGGCGTAGATAGCACGTGAAAAAGTAAGATCCATTCGTTCCCTAAGAAACGCTACAACGGTGATGCTCTCATGTACTGTTCACTGTCATGTGCACAGAGCAAAGAGGCAGGCTTTCTTCTGGCTACCCCTTAACTCTCGTACTTATCAAAACCTTAGCACAGTCAGCTTGTTGTTTTTTCCGTCATCTTAGTTGCTCATTGCTAGAAAAGGCCACAAGGTGCACTGCAAAAGATGTGACATTTCATTTTTGTCACAAAACTTAAAATATACGTCATGTGTTGGATTTTGTGACGATTCGATGACGAAATTGTTTTGTTACAGAATGTGCATAATAAAAGACTTTTTGTGACGATTTGATCTGTTTTCGTCACAATTGCTCTGTGACGATATGTACATCATCACAAATTTATGACATTCATTTTTTTGTCATTACTTAACCTTAAAACGTCACAAAATCTTAAACTCAAATATGGCAGCCCATTTAGAATTGTGGGCCAAGCCCATGTATCAACCATTTCATATGGCTCAATACAATTAGTTAGAACAATAATTTTGTTTAAGCCTAGCTCAATTCATTGTTGACCTCGTATATTTTTCTTGGCCTCAAATATTAATTTAAAATTCATCCAGAATTCCACACATTTGTTCCAGCCAATCCATGATACATTCATTCCAAATGATACAACACAATATATTCAAATCTAAAATTATATCCATAAATAGTTGAATTCATCAATGACCATATACGATACATATTCATACCCCCGTACTCTATATACAGAATACAAGTCGTTACAGGATACAAGTCATCTTAGTGGATTGTGGCAGGATAAATGATTGGTCTTCTCACCTTGTGCTTCCTAAATCCTGCAATCCTTTCCGGTGCTTTGTTTCTTGCTTCCTCTTATTCCGCTATATTGGGTTCTATAGCTTTGTTACTCTGTTGTGATAGATTAGACATCAATACCATAATATACAAATAAAGCATGTATTTTTGTTGAATGTTCAGAAAAAACTATTTTCACATGAGGCAACATTTGCTCAAATTCACTTGGTAAGTTACAGAATTGGGGAATAATTACCATGCTATCCAGTCTGCTCCAGTTTTTCTTCTTGCTGCACAAGCAACCCAGCACTAAACATTGAATGTACATAGAACTAGCAGTAACCCCGGGACAAGTTGCCCCTGACGTCAAGTTAGTGTGAAAGTTGAATTTTAAAAATAAATATATTAAACCAAAACCTGTATGCATAATCTCCTATATGCATAAGAAAAAACTATCTATTCACAAAACAACGATAACTAGCAAAACCTGTCATGCGGCTTCAATGGAACCTTAATATGCCCAATTGATACTGCTAGGCACCTCCAAATCAGGTTCCTAAAAGCACATATAATGTAATCCTACCTCAATTTGAAACATGGAAAGCATGTCAGGTTAATTTCAGATGACAAGAGTTAATTTCTGTGGCATGCATATATCAGCTCAAATATCAAGGAACAATAATGTGCTTCTATGAAGACAAAAGGATGCTTTCATCGGACTATAGTTTGCAGCAGCATTTCATAGTTCTGTTTTGACGAACATGTATGTTGTGCATCTATCTCATCATATTAAAATGCAAATCAGAGATCAAGCAAGCTAGAACAGTAGATCACCGAGGGGGCAAGTGGCAAGTGGATGATGATAGTGCAACATCCAGATTCATCAAGATTGATGGCCATGGTAATCTCTGACTAGCACATCAGAATAGTGCTAATCAAATTTGTTGTCAAATTCATAAGAGAACACAGAACGGGGATATTCTGACATTTTATCTGCAGCTGTAAAATTGAACGGAAAGATGCACATACCTTATGTGCACTTTTAGAACTGGATGCAGCAGATCCATATGAACAAATCGCCTACAGGGGAGGAGCCACATGCCAGAATAGTGAATAAATCAATCGATTGAATCACAAACCTAGTTGAACATGCCTTACACTTTTTCCCAAATACGGTAGTGAAAAGAGATAAGCAGATAGCTATTACCAACGACATTAGAGGAGCACGCGTCGCAGTTTGAACAGCCGTGTGGAATGAGGCAAGCAGATGATACTCAGGACGACGGTATCTCCATGGAAGGCTGGGAAAAGTGTAGCCGACAGTGCTCGCAGGGGGCAGATGCGATTGGAGGAAGAGACGGGCGGCGATGGAGGACGGCGGGGGCGATGCCTCGGTTGTACGCGAACTGGGGATTTGAGGCGCTCGGCGCTGGCTAGGGTTGGAGTGCGCGGCCAATGGAGAGGCGGGGGCAGAGGAGGGCACGGTGGCCACGGAGGTCGGGGAGGGTACAACGACTAGGAGGGCTAGGAGAGAGCGCTGAAGCGGTAGCGGCGGTAGCAGGAGCAGAGGAAGGGCTGGAGCGGTAGCGGCGGCGGCGCGACCACGGAGGAAGAGCTAGCTAGGGTTCACACGGTGGGAGGATTCCACATTTTATATTCAAGTAAATGGGTCCTACAAGACAACAACAATTAAATAAATATCCGACATAAGGATTCTACTTGTTCTTGTTTAGTTCTTGTCTCTAGGTTGTTTTTTCAATTTGATTGGTATTTACAAATTCTATGTTGTATAAATATCATGTTTGCAGTCTAAATGGATTGGAAATTTTTTCTATGATCTCAAAAAAATATTCTCTATCACATGAATGATTTGTTTTGTAATGATATAATTCAGTTTTACAAAGGTCCCATCAATAGTCACTATTCACCATCCTCTTAATTTTTTTGTAAATCTCCAAAAAGTTTAAAATTTCAAGTGATTTTTCGTATGAATATACAACGTCTATATATATACATATGGATTATTCTTATTGATTTTTTAAGCACTTACACTCATGTGAGTTGATTTTCTACTCAATCTAGCTCAAATGTTCACAAGTCATATATGGTTTCGTAGAATTTGAACACACTTTCATGCATATAGTTTTTAAAAAAATCACCAAAATTAGTAGAGATTGGTGTTGTCTTAGAACAGCACCACACTAAATTTCACATCAAAATTTAATATATTTTTGGAGATAAAAAAGGTAAAATATCACATTTCAATTGTTTTTTTTTGTGATACTCAAATATCATGATTTTGGAACTAAAAATTCATGAACAAATGTAATATATCTTTATTAGGCTTATTATAATTTTGATATAATTTTTTTAATTATTTTTCTATGTGTAAAATTAAAAATCGAAACGATTTAAATTTGAAAGTTCGTTTTCCTCCAATGAAAAAACGTATTCACTAGCTATAAGGAAACATTTTCCTTTCGTGTAAACGGACTTCTAAAAACGTACTTAATGTGAGCCGCTTTCACTATTAGCAGGCTTATTGGGCCATGCATTGTAACAGGTAGCGGGCTGGCTGGGCCAGACGAGCTAGGCTGGTCTGTTTTCTTTCCCGTTCTTTTTTCATGTTTTCGTGTTTTTTTCAACAGGCCAAGCCCAACCAAGAAAGGTGATTTCAAATCATTTCATTCCTATAATTTTTACATCAGCATCTGGGCCATGCTGGGCTGATTCGTGCAGTAGAAAGGAAGACATGGAGGCATCAGGTTTGCGATTTGTTTCGGTAGAAGGGAAAAAAAAGATTTAAGACGACACTTACCTTTTAAACATAGTATCAGTCGTGGTGCAGTGGTTGAGTGTGGCTTCTCAAAACCTCAAGTCATTGGTTTGCTCCGTTTTCTACAGATTTTTTTTACTTTCCAGCTACAGTCTTTTCCTTTGGTTCCCAACGTCTGTTTTTTGCTCTGTTTGTTTTCCTTTTATTTCACAATATAGCAATTGCTCTGTTTTTTTTCTTTCGTCACAATATAGCAACTGCTATATCTTTCTTCTTTTATTTCCAGGTACCGTCCATTTTCTTTGGTTTGATTTCGGAGATCACTTTATTTTTCATTTTCAGCTAATCTATAATATATATAATAATATTAATAGCAATGTTATCATATTTTTATGTTTCTATATCAAAGCAAAAACCATTAGTGTCAAAAATTAAGTTCAATGACAGTTTATAATTGTCATAAAATTGTGACGCTCTCGCTTTACCTTACATGATAAAATATCTTTCGTCACAATATATCATTGTCTTAGTTAGTGACGATTTAAGATTGGTTTTCATGACACATAACTAAATTTCATCACTAAACAAAATTGATCATCACAAAACAAAGTATCTTGTGATGTTTTGATAATTGTCATTCCAAAATCGTCATAGAATGTAAGATTTCTTGTAGTGGTGATGGGTTCACATCCTCTGAATTAGAGGACAAAATTTAGAGAACATACTGTAGGTGGCATTTAGTCTATTTTCAACCATCCGATTAGATCTCGACAAACCAGATTAATCGTTACAGTATCCAGTTTTAAAAAAATTACTGAATAGTTCACCAGATTAATGTTGCTACAGACCTTGTCTACAGTGCTCCAGCAGGGAGCTGTTGCTCCTCTATTTTACTGTACTTTCTCTACATTAGTTGAACTAATGCACAGGGTATGCATCTGTGATGCTGTTTTTACTGTACCAAGGTGATAGAGGTTCATTTGTTCAGCAGTAGCAGCCACCTCATCCCCTGGTCCAATCTCATCACAGGTGCTGCTCCAATCGACATGGCTGAGCACTAGATTCGATGGTGGAATTCGAAAATTACAGGTAACGACTTTCGCATTGTCCTGCTCATCCGTCGACAATTCAGTCTTCTTTGTCTACAATTCTCTCAGTCACATTTTGATTATAAGCAGTAGAAAAAAAAGGTTTTTTTCCTCTTGTTTTTCGTTTTTTGTAGTTCAAAACTATGAAGTGGTGGTCAAAATATAGAAGAATCCACGAAAATAAGCAAAACGTTTGGCGGGATCCTTGCTTATTTTCGTAAGAAAAGCAAAAGTCGAGAAAAATAAGCAAAAACAAACATAGTCATAATTTTGGTCTAGCTTCTTCTCTCCCCAAACACGCGAGCCCTATCTTGAGTGTTCAAGGGGTCTGTAGCAAACCAGGCCCAACCATCGGTTGTTCTCAACGTATCTCATTCTCTCCTAGCTCGTGAGGCTAACTTGTTGTACGAACCAAAATTGAAGAAAGAACTCACGAGCCATCGTACGTCGTGAAAAAGGAAAGAGAAAATCTGACAACGTGTATGTATGGGATCGTGCATGTATGCAACTAACATGTCGAACAATGATGACAAACCGAGAAGAAGCCCACAAATAGATCGTTTAGTGTATGAGCGACAGTGGCCATGAAAGGCTTGGTCACAAAATGCCATAAGAAGTGTTAGTTCTTTACAACACCACTACTGAAGTTAAGCACAATATCAATCAGTTTATTTGTCTATTTTCTGATATGAAATAGACTTTGTTATGATAAAATACAAAATTTTCTTTTGTTTCATTATGTGTCACTACATGATTGTTTTTAAAATTTAACTCATATAAAACAAAAAATAGCAGAAGACTATATGAATCATATAGCAAATGACTATAAGATTGTCATATAGGAAATGACAATTATATAATAAATTTTAATTTTATGTAATATAAAAGAAAAACTTTCAACAATGACAATTTTAGAAACATCATATAAAAGTAATATTAAATTGATAGATAAATACTATATTAAAAACTACAGAACATAGTTTTGTTCTGGTATGCTCCGTATTTATACATATGTTTCTAAATTTATATATAAAAATTAAATCTATTTTTCTTTTATTTTCACTTGCTGCCACACAAACAAAAAAGCATGACATCTGGAACACAAAGTTGGTCTCACTATGTATTTACTGATTGGAAAAGTTGGCCATCTCTCTCCTTTTGACTATTGCAAGTCTGTGACCAAGCTGTAGATGCACAACTAGCTTAGCTTGCTGTTGATCTCACTCTCTCACCAGGCACAGCTAGCAATGTAGTAGGAGTAAGAAAAGGACTCACATGACCAGAGCACATGAAAAAGAGGGCCAGACACTGACTATTTACCCATACCAGGAACAAAGCATGAATGCTGCTCGGTGTTGCACATATGTGATAGAAAATATACCACGTAACTTAAATGACGGTGGCTACGTCTTTTAGAATAAACGTATCATTTCAAAACACTGTCCACGTTAGTCAAAATCACCTGAGAGCTGCAATTCTATGCTGTATCAGCTTACTACTACTATTTGGAAGTCATCGACTTTGTACACTTCTATTCTATATTCCGTCATCAACCAAACTATCCCCAGTTGCAAGTCGTGTACAGAGTGTGTCCATTTGTGCTGGATTTACTTCACTCGTTGCGCTAAGACGGAGACCATTCGTGTTGTGTATATATATACATCTAAATTGCGATGCGTTCTTTTTTTTTTTAACTGGGCAGGAGCTCTACCAATGCATTAAGAAGGAGGAAAGACCAAAATACAAACGTTCGGAGAAAGGATAAAAAAGATTACAGTCAGCTAGGTTTGGAACATAAAAGAAAAAGCAAGCCAAATACAGGAGCAGTAGTAGAAGACGGCGAGGGCTACTGTCATCAGTTATCCCGAAAGTTTATGGTTGCGAAGTGGAAGCGAGCAATGTCTTCTTGTATTAGCTCCGCCAGCCTGTGCGCTGAGACTTCTTTCTGCTAAAAAATTCTCCGGTTCCTCTCTTTCCAGATACCCCACCAAAAATAGAACAATACTCCTACTTTGTATTGCTTTTCTTTTTTGGTGCCTTGTTCAATGATTCGCTGCATCCAATGGAATGGCCGTTGTAGATCGTGTAGCTCAAAATAAGACGGGAGGTTCCAATAATCTGCGATCTCATTCCAAACTGCTTTAGTGTAGTTGAATCTACTGAGCAGGTGTGTTGTAGTTTCGGGTGCCACCAAGCAGAATTGGCAGTTAGGGTTACAATCCCAGTTTTTCTTCTGCATGTTCTCTGTGTTAGATAAAGAGTTATAATTGGAGAAGCTAAGAGCAGGTAGTTGTTGTTCTGTTATATTAGAGATAGACTTGTAGATAGTTTGTTTAAAAGATGACAACTACCTCTCATGATCTCCTTTTCTTGTAAGCCACGGTGATGGTTTTTATCACCCCTATATAAACACGCAACCGTCGATCCAGAAGGGATATCGACGTTCACCAAAACTATCTTCCGCTTCTCTGATTTCTTCATGGTAATTAGAGCCTGAAAAGTAGATTACATCTACTATGATCATGGCATCCTCCTCCTCCAACATCCAGATCAATCCCCTGATCGGGCAAGCCCCATCTGAGAAGCTCACAAAGTTGAACCATGCGTTGTGGAAAGCGCAGGTTCTTGCGGTTGTCAAAGGTGCTCGCCTAGAGCCTCACCTCACCGGCGAAAGCAAAGCGCCGGCAACCAAGCTGAAGGAGAAGCAAGGAGAGAAGGAGATTGAAGCCGCTAATCCTGCTTATGAAGACTGGATGGCTACGGACCAGCAGCTACTAGGGTTCTTGCTGGCCAATATGTTACGCGACATCCTCCTCCAGGTGTCGACATGCAAAACAGCAGCACAGGTCTGGCTCGTCCTAGAGACTTCGTTCTCATCTGTGACCAAAGCCAGGGCTGCCAACACAAGGATTGCTCTCGCTACAACCAAGAAGGACAACCTTTTGTTACTGAGTATATCGGCAAGATGCAAGCTCTCGGAGATGAAGTGGGGCTCGACAATGATGAACTCGTCGCCTATATTCTTGCTGGCGTCGATGAAGAATTCTAACTCTATCGTGACATCACTCACTGCCAGAGTTGAGACTGTCACGGTGTCGGAGGCCTTTGCGCAGCTTCTTGCCTTTGAAAATAGGCTTGAGTTGCAGCGAGTCAGCTTTGATTGCTCTGTCAACATGGTGAACAGAGGACGGGGCCTACAGCATAGTCATGCACGTGGTGGCTACCCTGGGCGCGGCAACGTTGGCGATAGAGGAAGAGGGCGCGGCAACATGTCTCGCCAACCCAACATCAACAACAACAGAAACGACAAAGGGCCGCGCTGTCAAGTCTGCAGCAAGAGAAATCACACCGCACTAGAGTGCTGGCACAGGTTTGATGAAAGCTATGTGCCTGATGAGAGGTATGCTGGAGCGGTCACGTCATATGGAGTTGACTCCAATTGGTACACTGACACTGGTGCTACGGATCATGTCACGGGAGAACTCGAAAAGCTGACTGTGCGTGACAAGTACAAGGGCAGCGATGAGATTCAAGCGGCGAACGGGTCAGGTATGAAAATTAGCCACATTGGTCATTCAGTTATTAATACCCCTAGTCGTGATTTACATCTCAAAAATATTCTCTATTCGCCTGATGCAAATAAAAGCCTTGCATCTGTTCATCGCTTAGCCTCTGATAATGATGCCTTCCTAGAATTTCATCCTGATTTTTTTGTGATATTGGACAAGGCCACGAAGAGCATTCTGCTTAAGGGACCATGCCGACAAGGATTGTACCCACTACCACATCATCATTCAACACCAGCAATAAAGCAAGTTTTTAGTGTCGTAAAGCCTTCCCTTGAGCAATGGCATAGGCGTCTAGGACATCCGGCTTCTCCCATAGTTGAGAAAATTGTTAGCAAGTTTAATCTTCCATGTTTAGCTGAGTCCAATAAATACACAGTGTGTGATGCATGTCAGATGGCCAAGAGTCATCAACTACCATATTCAAAATCTTTAAGTGTGTCCAATACTCCTCTTCAACTTGTTTATTCTGATGTATGGGGACCGGCTCCAAGCTCAGCTGGAGGAAATAAGTACTATGTCAGCTTCATAGACGACTATAGCAAGTATACTTGGATTTACTTGCTTAAGTACAAATCTGAGGTGTTCAGTAAATTTCATGATTTTTAATGTATGGCAGCAAGGCTGTTTGATAGAAAAATAATCACTATGCAAACAGATTGGGGGCGGGGGGGGGGGGGGGGGGGGGGGATACCAGAAATTAAATTCTTTCTTTACCAAAATTGGTATCACTCACCATGTGTCCTGTCCGCATACTCATCAGCAAAATGGGTCGGTTGAGAGAAAACATAGGCATATTGTAGAAGTCGGTCTTGCTGTACTAGCCCATGCTTCTATGCCTATTAAGTTTTGGGAGGATGCTTTCCTTGCCGCCACCTTCCTCATTAATCAAACCCCTAGCCGAGTTATTCATTTTGAAACACCTCTTGAGCGTCTCTTTCATCAAAAACCCGACTACACATCCCTAAGAATCTTTGGTTGTACATGCTGGCCCAATCTTAGACCATATAATGCTCACAAGCTTCAGTTTCATTCACGACAGTGCACCTTTTTGGGTTACAGTATTTTGCACAAAGGTTTTAAATGCCTTGATCATTCCAATGGTCGTGTCTTTATTTCGAGAGACGTAGTGTTTGATGAAAATGTCTTCCCTTTTGCCAGTCTTGGAGATAATGCTGGTAGAAGATTGCAAGCAGAAATCTCTCTCTTACCATCCGATCTTATCAACCCAAACACTTGTGCAAATACTGGGGGCATTACTACTAATGATCATGTGGAAAATTTTCCTAATGTTACTAATGAAAATTGTGGAGAAAATGATGCAGAACAGGAGGAAGCAACAGCAAATGACGGTGACACCCTAGGTACTGAACATGGAATCGATCTGCCTGCACCTGCTCTAGAACCGCGTCTACAGTCGGACCCAGTGCAGCGTATGGAGCCTGTGCTGTCCAGTGAATCAGCAGAGCCGCAGGTGGGCGTATGGAGCCTGTGTTGTCCAGTGAATCAGCAGAGCCGTAGGTGGGCTTGACGCCCCACATGCGGGATCTTCCCGAGTCATCGAGTATGCCAACTGCTCCAATCACCGTTGCACCATCGGTATCGGCGCCTAGGGGAGACAACACTGGAGTGTCACCTGGAGGGAGCTTAGCTGTGGATGGTGCAGAATTGCATGTACCACCTCCTGTAGCTTCACATCAAGCTACTACAAGATTGCAACAGGGTATTCGTAGGCCAAAAATTTACACTGATGGCACCATCAGGTATGGAAAAACTGGGTATCTTACTAGTACAGGAGAACCACAGAATCTTGATGATGCATTAGGTGATAATAACTAGAAATTAGCTATGGATTCAGAATTTCTTGCATTAAAGAAAAATAAAACTTGGCACTTAGTTCCTCCACTTAGAGGCAGTAATATTATAGACTGTAAGTGGGTTTATAAAATTAAAAGGAAACAAGATGACAGTCTAGATCGGTACAAAGCTAGGTTAGTTGCAAAAGGATTTAAACAACGCTATGGAATAGATTATGAAGACACTTTTAGTCCAGTAGTCAAGGCTGCCACTATAAGAATCATTTTGTCTATAGTTGTGTCAAAAGGCTGGTATCTTCGACAATTAGATGAACAAAATGCTTTCCTGCATGGCATCTTAGAAGAAGAAGTTTATATGAGACAGCTACCCGGTTATGAAGACAGGAACTTCCCTAATTATGTGTGCAAATTAGATAAAGCCATATATGGACTCAAGCAAGCTCCTAGAGCATGGTTTTCAAGACTAAGTAAGAAGCTTATTGACATTGGTTTCAAGGGATCAAAATCAGATACTTCTCTGTTCTTTTATATCCAAGGAAATATCATTATCTTTCTGCTTATATATGTTGATGACATTATTATGGTGAGCTCTAAACAGGAAGCTATCTCCGCGCTTTTACAAGATCTACAGAAAGAATTTGCTTTGAAAGATCTTCGTGAGTGAAAGTGCCTAGAGGGGGGGGGGGGGGGGGGGTGAATAGGCAATTGTCCCTGAAAATCACTTAATAATAAAAATCAAATACGCAGTGTCGGACTTGTCCGATGATAGTGAGGAAAGTCCGATGGACTTATTCGATGGCACGAGTTAGAAAAGTAGACCGACCGATTAGAACTTTAAACTAATAGAAGGCAAGCTAGGATCTAGTAATTACAAGCTAGAGGAAGTTGTAGAAATGAGGGGAATAACTAGCAAGCAACCTACACAAGTTAATTTAATAGAAACGAGGCAATCCCTATCTAGCAAGTTATGAGCAAGAGCAAGTAAATAACATGTATACAAAAGAGGACAAAGGGAGATACAAGATTTGTTCACCAAAGTTCAGCTCCACAAAGAAGCCTACGTCTCCATTGAGGGATCCACAAAGGACCGGGTTTTTTTCAACCCTAACCTCTCCAAGTGACCACAAAGATCAAACTTGGCTTTCCACTAGCAAACTCCACAAAGGAGGGGTCAATACAAACTTCTCGAGGCGTCACCACACAAGTTGGGAGCTCTACGGGTACCTCTAACCGTGTAGGGGATGAATCCCCAAGAGTAACAAACACAAACGTGGTCGGCGGTGAGGATGAACCAAGAACTTGAGACAATAGAAGCTTGAAATTGTTAGAGCTCTTGAATCTTCTCTCAATCTCTTCACAAATCAAGATTGGAAGTAAGGGAGGAGAGATTTTGAGAGCAAAGTGAGCTTGAGGGTCTTTTTGAGTAGAATGAGTGGCCAACCAGAAAAGGGACAAAGTGGGGGTCTATTTATAGCTCAAGAAGAAAAAGAGCCGTTTGAATGGGTATTTCTCAGATCTCCATCGAACAAGTCCGATGGTCATCGGACATGTCCGATGGAGCAAGTTGGCGCTGGTTCTGGAGTCCGAGGGACTTGCCCGATGCCTCGGACAAGTTGACCATCGGATAAGTCCGATGTCTAGCGTTTGACACACGTACTGGAGTCCGACAGTGAAGTCCGATGGGTCGGACTTGCTGGTCATCGGACATGTCCGATGATCGTCGGACAAATCCGACGACCCAGAGTGGCAAAGGTTCTGGAGTCCGATGGACTTGTCCGATGGGTCAGACAAGTCCGATGATTTTGCCCTAGAAAATTGTTTTGGCTATGGAATTTTTGGATTTTGCTCTTAGTTCATCATTGCTTCACACTTTTGTGTCCCTCTTAATAGTATGACTTTTCCTATACTCAAAAATAAAATAAAAACTCCATGAGCTTCATATTTGAGCAAATTTCTGAGTATCATCTTGAAATTTCTTAGCCACTTTATTTTCTCCTTTTCTTTGAGTATTTGAGCTTCTATGCATTTTATCATCAATAATTGAACCATCTTCTACACACATGCTCATTAAAACATTAGTCCATTCTTAATTGTATTGGCACCAATCACCAAAATAAAATTAGGAGCCTAGATGCACCTTCAATCTCCCCCTTTTTGGTGATTAATGACAATACAACTAATTTATCATAAAGTGGTGTAGAAACGGAACAATTTGTGAGGAGCTTCCCCTAAATGTGTGCATAACTAAAAGATTGGAGATAGTATAACAAATACACATATTTGAAAAGAGAGAGTGTGAGCTCCCCCTAACATTATGCATACATGATGATTTGCAATATTTAAGCATATAAATATAAGACATTGCTTATGACAAATATTATCACATAAATGCATCTAGTAGATGGAGATAAAACAATACATCATCACAACGAGACATACACAGAGGACACAAATAAGGAGATATAAATACCACAAGTAAATAGTCTTACAAAACACAAATGACACAAATAAGTAGTTTTACAAACCAAGCCAAAAAGAAGTAAATTGTCCAACTTCATCACACTCACAACTCATAAAAAAACTAAGCAAATGAAAGATATATACACTTGTTCCCCTTTGGCATCAAGACACCAAAAAGGAGAAAAATGCGGGTGGATGGTGATGAGATCTCTACTCCTCAGAGTCTTCATAGTCTTCATCATCCTCATCGCCTTCTTCTTCTTCGTCTTCGTCATCTTGAGCGGGAGCTTTACCCTTGCGCTGGCGAAGATCATAGGCAGCCGGATCTTCTTCTTGCTCTTCTACTTCCTCTTCTTCCTCATCAAAACGAACGTGTTGTCCACTAGAGCCGGCTCCTGTGTGAAACTGAGAAGGTGGAGGATAGTACCCAAAATAGTTCAACTCCTCTGTAGAGAAGTTGGGAGTGGGGTCCTGAAAAGCAGGTGGGTAGGAATCTTCCACCGGAGGTGATGGAGGAGGAGGAACTTCACATTGCATCTTCTCCATGATGATCTTCTGGTTTCTTTCAATCACATCCATCCTTTGGTTGATGCTCCTGCACATACCAAGGAGGGATTTGAACATCTTCATAACCCCACTCCTCTTGCCACGAGAAGGTGGGGCAACACAAGAAGAACCGGTGGCCCTAGAAGGAGCTCTGGGAACCTGAGGAGGCGGAGCAGAGGATGGTGGCTGAGATGCACCAAAGAACTGACCAGAGGATGTGTCAGGAGTCCAATTAGAAGGAATGTGAGGTTTGAGACTCAGATGCTTCATGTCCTTTTTGAAAGTCATGCCTGAGACCTTCTCGATCATATACATGATGTGCGGGACATATCCATAGCCACGCTTGGAAGAGATGGAGATGTTCCATATCTCCTGATAGACATAGTCAAACACATCAAATTTCTGATCCCCATTAACCCAGTGCAAGATGTCCCTCTGATATGCAGGAATACGGTCAGAGTTGCCACCCCTTGGAGCCAAAGTGCTCCTGCAGATCCTGAACAAGACTGAGAAAAAGGGTAGCAAGCCATTTGAGTTGGGAGGGACACAGTTCTCCGGATCCGTGTACATATGCCTCATGGCCTCATCGCTCATGTAGCTGCCCGAGTGAATCTTCTGCTTCTCCTTACGTGAGCTCTTGAGTCCTATCATGGAAGCAATTTGATTCAAGGTACAGCTGTACTTAGTGCCATTTGTCATCCATACCATAGACTTGTCATTCTCAAAGAACACAGTTGAAAAGAACTGAGAGATGATTTCCTTGTTCCATGAGTAGTTGAGAGTCAAGAAGGTCTTAAGACCATGATACTCAAAAGCAGCTAGAACTTGGTTAAACAGAGGGTGCTTCTTGGACTTCATATAATTCCAATCTAGCCACTTGCTCTCAACTACAGGGTTCTTCATGCAGAGGTAGGTGGAGCGGTACCAATCCACTTGGAAATGAGCATGAAAGCGAGGATCAACAGCCTCCTTATCACGAGCATAATAGTTGACTAACCTTGCTTCAGTGCATTTCTCAAGAGACGCGTGAAAGAAGTCCACCCTCTCTTGGTTGGAGTTGAGCATTTTGGAGGGAGGGTGCATGACTCTGTTCAGCTCTTCGGACTCAGCTGGCTCCTCCCTTTCAGTTGGTTGTTAGAGATAGGTGCGCTGAACGCGCTTGGCAGTGACTTTCTTTCTCTTTGGTTGGCTTTGACCTTGATCATCACTAGCTTTGGCCCTCTTCTCCCTCAAGGGTGATGCTTCCACATCCGACATGCTGACAACAGGAATAGCACAAGTCAGAGGATAGACAAAAGAGAGGAAAAAAGGGTGAGGAGAATCAGTGAGGGACTTAGACTTTTGGAGTAACTGCAAGCCGTCGGACATGTCCGATGACCATCGGACTTTTCCGACGCGTCGGACTTGTCCGATGCCTATCGGACTTGTCCGATGACTCGTAGTTTCTCCAAAACCCTAGATCCTCCACAAATCCACCTACCACTAGCGACCAAACTTTGTCTACTCCTACCATAACATGGTAGAAGCTATCTCCATGGATCAAAAGTGCAAGGAAAAAAGGATTGGAAACTAGCATTGCCCTAGAACCCTAACCCTAAGGGAGAGAGAGGGAAAGAGGGGAAACCTTGCAAAAGTGATGGGGGATCCGACTTTGTCGATGGGGGGGACCTCTTGAGAGAACATGAGAGATGTGAATGAGGGAGTGTTCACTGAAGGGGTAAGTCGGGCTGGGTTAAAGGGGTGAAAATGGGACCGTCGGACTTGTCCGATGAAGCGTGTCAACAGGAGGAGGCAGGCAGGGCTAGGGATAGTTTGAAGCAAATAAGTGGATTCTTGCCAGCCTATGGTCAGTCAATCAACCAACCATTCAAAACTATGACCATATTTTGACAAGATTGATCAAGAGATCAAGAATCAAGAAACAAGCAAAAACAAACAAGTTTTGACATAAAACCATGGTTTTTGCAATGATTGAGCAATCAACACTCAGATGTGCATATCCTCTACATCACATTGCTAGAGTCAAGAATATTTAGTTCACTCCTAAGATAGCAAAATCTTTTCTCATCTAGTGGCTTGGTGAATATATCGGCTAATTGATCTTCGGTTTGCACATGACTCACTTCTATATCCCCCTTGATAGAATGATCTCTCAAAAAGTGATGGCGGATATCTATATGCTTTGTGCGAGAATGCTCAACGGAGTTATAAGCAAGCTTTATGGCACTCTCATTGTCACATAGGAGTGGAACACGGTTTAACTTGTAACCGTAGTCTCTTAGAGTTTGTCTCATCCAAAGTAGTTGTGCACAACAACTACCGGCTGCAACATACTCTGCTTCGGCGGTGAAAAGTGCAATGGAATTTTGTTTCTTGGATGACCATGACACTAGGGACCTACCCAAGAATTGGCATGTCCCGGAGGTGCTCTTTCTATCTACCTTATCCCCGGCATAATCCGCATCGGAATAGCCTAAAAAGTTGAACTTTGAACCCTTGGGGTACCAAAGCCCTAGGTTGGGTGTGTGAACCAAATATTTCAAGATTCTTTTAACGGCCATCATGTGACACTCCATAGGAGCGGCTTGAAAACGTGCACACATACACACACTAAGCATGATATCAGGCCTAGATGTACAAAGATAAAGCAAAGATCCTATCATGGAGTGGTATACCTTTTGATCAACGGGTTTGTCCTTTTTATTGAGATCGATGTGTCCATTTGTTGGCATGGATGTTTTGATGGGCTTGGCCTTGTCCATGTCAAACTTCTTCAATAAGTCTTGAGTGTACTTGGCTTGACATATGAAGGTGCCCTCTTTGAGTTGCTTCACTTGGAAGCCTAAAAAGTATGTTAATTCTCCTATCATGGACATCTCAAACCTCTTGGTCATTATCTTGCTAAACTCATCACAAAAGCTTTGATTAGTAGAACCAAATATAATGTCATCGACATATATTTGGCACACAAAGATATCATTCTCAAAATGCTTGGTGAAGAGGGTTGCATCGGCCTTGCCAATGACAAAACCCTTTTTAACAAGAAAATCCCTAAGGCATTCATATCATGCTCTTGGAGCTTGCTTAAACCCATAGAGCGCCTTATGGAGCTTGAAAACAAGGTTAGGATACTTTGGGTCTTCAAAGCCCGGTGGTTGCTCCATATACACTTCTTTCTTGATTGGCCCATTGAGGAATGCACTTTTCACGTCCATTTGATACAACTTAAGATCATGGTGAGTAGCAAAAGCAAGTAATATTCTAATAGATTCAAGCCTTGCTACGGGGGCATAGGTTTCATCAAAATCCAAACCTTTCACTTGTGAGTACCCCTTTGCCACAAGCCTTGCCTTATTTCTTGTCACAACACCATCTTCATTTTGTTTGTTACAAAACACCCACTTGGTGCCCACAACATTCTTGTTCTTTGGCCTTTCCTCCAATGTCCATACTTTATTTCTTGTGAAGTTGTTCAATTCTTCTTGCATGACCATCACCCAATCCGAATCCTCAAGTGCTTGTTCTACCTTAAATGGCTCCATAGAAGAGACAAAAGAGTAATGTTCACAAAAATTACTAACTCGAGATCTAGTGATTACCCCCTTGTCAATATCTCCAAGAATTTGCTCGACGGGGTGATCACGTTGTACACTTTGATGTACTCTTGGATGTGGTGGATTTAAGCTTTCTTGACCACCATCTTTATCAACCACTTGATCATGTCCTTGAGAATCATCACTTGATACTTGCTCATGATCCCTAACATCATGATCTTGACCACTTGTATGATTAATTCCTTCATTTTTATGATGTTGATTTTGTCTTGAGGGAGAGGGTTGACTTTCAACACTTGATGTTTCTTGTGGTCTCACATCACCAATGGCCATCCTTTTTATTGCATTTCTAGGAGCTTCATTATCTATATCATCAATAGCAACTTGCTTCTCTTGAGAGCCATTAGATTCATCAAAAGTCATATCACGTGAAATTTCAACACAACCAGTGGTTTTGTTGAACACACGATAGGCATGAACATTCGACCCATAACCAAGCAAGAAACCTTCATCAACTTTTGGAGCAAACTTTGAAGTCTTGGGTTTCTTGTTTAGCATAAAACATTTGCTCCCCAAAACACGAAAGTACGAAATATTAGGCTTGTTACCGGTTAGTAGCTCATATGGGGTTTTCTTCAAGATTCGGTGGAGATACAACCGGTTGGAGGCATGGCATGCGGTGTTGACGGTTTCGACCCAAAAATGGTCGGACGTCTTGTATTCATCAAGCATTGTTCTTACCATCTGAATGAGTGTACGGTTCTTTCTTTCGGCCACCCCATTTTGTTGAGGGGAGTAGGGTGCTGAAAATTCATGCTTGATGCTTTCTTCATCAAGGTACTCTTCAACTTGAGTGTTCTTGAACTCGGTGCCGTTGTCACTTCTTATTTTCTTGATCTTCACTTCATATTCATTTTGTGCTCTTCTCATGAACGTCTTGAGCACATCTTTCACTTCACCTTTATCATGCAAAAAGAACACCCACGTGAAGCGAGAAAAATCATCAACAATAACAAGACCATATTTGTTACCACCAATGCTTATATAGGAGATGGGTCCGAAGGGGTCCATGTGCAACATCTCCAATGGTCTTGTGGTGGTCATCACATTCTTCGCGGGGTGTGATGCTCCAACTTGCTTTCCCGCTTGACACGCACTATAAATTCTATCTTTCTCAAAACAAACATCGGTTAGTCCTATGATGTGGCCGCCCTTTTAGAGTTTGTGAAGATTTCTCATACCAACATGGGCAAGCCTTCTATGCCACAACCATCCCATGTTGGACTTTGCTAATAAGCATGTACCAAGTCTAGCTTCATCTGTAGAGAAATCCACAACATAAAGCTGTCCTTTGAGTACACCCTTAAAAGCAACCGAGCCATCACTCCTCTTATAGACGGTCACACCACATTCGTTGAACAAGCAATCATAGCCCATTTTACAAAATTGTGAGATGGACAAAAGATTGAAGTCAAGGTGATCAACGAGCATAACCTTGGAAAGAGAATACGAGGGAGTGAGAGGGACTTTACCATAACCTAGGACTTGTCCCGTACCATTGTCATCAAATGTAATATATTCATTGTTGTTGTGGCTTGGCTCAAATGACTTGAACATCTTTTTGTCTCCGGTCATATGATTAGTGCATCCACTATCAATTACCCAACTTGACCCTCCGGAGACATAGTCCTACAAAACAAGTTAAGCTTTGTTTTTAGGTACCCAAATTTGCTTGAGTCCGTTCACATTAGTCACAAGTACTTTGGGAACCCACACACAAGCCTTTGGTCTCTTGTTGTGTGGCCCAACATATTTGGCATATACACGACCATGCATGTTTCTCGTAAGCACATATGAAGCATCAAAATCATGAAATAATGCACATGTAGGGTTAGGCACATTAACATGAGAATCATTAGCAAAAGAAGTATGGTTAGTGTTCATGTTGTTAGCTTGCTTCTTTTGATAAGATCCTTCCCTGATGAACTTAAGGAATTCCTTCCCATTCTTGTTCTTCCGTGCATTGTGCTTGGCACCCTCAACATAGCCAATGCCATCCATGACATGGGGCATTCTAGTGTATGCGTATGCACCTCTTGCATACTTTGCCTTTTCATTGTCAACAACATTCTTCACATGTTGTATCTTGCTTTCAAGAGCCCTCGCTTGCTTGTTCAAATCATCAATCAATTTCATATTAGTAGCACAAGCATCAACATCAATGTTATAGAACTTATTACATCCTTTGCTAGTGGAAGCATGAGAGTTGTTGGTGGAAGTGGATGTAAAAGTTGAAAGAATTTTGTATTGTTCTTCAAGGAACTTATGAGTTTTTTCCAAATCCTCATATTTCTCTTGAAGTTTATCTTTATCACTTTTAACATTTTCACAAGTATTCTCAATTTTAGTGATAGACAAGGTTAATTCTTCATTTTTATTTCTTTCAACTTCTAGAAGATTCTCTAGTTCAAGGTTTCTTTTCTTTTCAAGAATAAGCAAGTCTTCTTATTTTTCAAGAAGCTCCTCTTGTCTATCATTTTCTTCCTTTTGTTTCTCAAGCAATTGCATGAATTCAAGCATTTTAGGAAGTGAAGCATTTTCAACATCATCATCATCGTCGTCACTACTACTAGCATAAAAGGAATGCTTGTGTTTAGATTTTGTTACCTTCGATCCTCTTGCCATTAGACACTTGTGAGTGTTGTCATCATCATCACTCGAGCTCCCAAATAGTGAGGTGTTGGTGGGAGTAACGCCGATGGCAAGTGAAGCAATGCCTCCGTCATTCGAGTCGGATTCGGAGGAGGAGGATGAGGAGGAGGTTGAATCATCGGAGTTCCATTCTTGACCAATATGAGCTTCACATTTCCTATGCTTCTTGTATGTCTTGTCTTTTCTTCTTTCATCTTTGTTCTTCTTCTTTGGACATTCCGCAATAAAGTGTCCTTCATCACCATATTCGTAGCAAGTCCTTTTTGACCTTCTTACTTTGCCCTTGTCGAAGCTTTTCTTCTTGTACCTATCCTTCTTGAGGAATGACTTGAACCTCCTTACAAGCAAGGCCATCTCATCATCACTATCTTCACTACTAGAATCAACTACTTTGTTCTTCTTCTTCTCTTACTTCTTTTCACTTGTGGCATTGAGTGCCACATCATTCTTGTCACGATTGGCTTCCGCAATTTACTTGATCAACGCATTTATCTTGTTGGCTTGATCATTTTGTTGTTTTTGGGATAGAAGCTTCTCAAGTACCTCATCGGTGGAGAAGGTTTTGAAATTGTCCTTCTCTCTAATGTTTGAGAAAATGTTGCAATCCCATGGTCTCAATACTTGTAATAGTCTCTTGTTGATATCCAAGTCGGACATTCTAGCTCCAAGTGCTCTTCTTTGATTCACAATTCTCATGAGTCTATCATGAACTTCTTTTGGGCCTTCTCCCGGACCCATGATGAATAAGTTGAACTCATTTTGCAATTCTTCAAGCCTTGCATCTTTTACGAAATCAATACCCTCATAGATAACCTCAAGCTTTCTCCATAATTGATTGGCATTCTTGATTCCGGCCACTTTGTCATATTCGGTAGCACTAAGTGCGGAAACAATTGCACTAGCTGCCACGGCATTGTGATGAATGTTGAGTTGATCCTTTCGAGTTGGATTATCTCTATTTTCCCACAAGAAACCATTCTCTGTTATGCTTGCAACATGCGGACTCATCGATTCCAAGTACATCAACATCTTGCATTTCTAATGGTCATAGAATTGTTCATCAAAGTACAGAAGCCTACCGGACCCTTGCCCAATGCGATCCTCTTTGAGATCTTCATAATCAAACATGACATTGTTGTAGGTTCTTGGTTGAGCATCATGTTTTCCAACTACACCATCTCCATCATTACTACCACTAGCACCATCTTTGATTGGGAGAGCGGTAGTTGGTTCTTCTCCTGGATTTGACATCTTTAATCTTCAAGCGGTTAAGCTTTTTGGAAGATCCTCCCTCTGATACCAATTGAAAGTGCCTAGAGGGGGGGGGGGGGTGAATAGGCAATTGTCCCTGAAAATCACTTAATAATAAAAGTCAAATGCGCAGTGTCAGACTTGTCCGATGATAGTGAAGAAAGTCCGATGGACTTGTCCAATGGCACGAGTTAGAAAAGTAGATCGACCGATTAGAACTTTAAACTAATAGAAGGCAAGCTATGATCTAGTAATTACAAGCTAGAGGAAGTTGTAGAAATGAGGAGAATAACTAGCAAGCAACCTACACAAGTTAATTTAATAGAAACGAGGCAATCCCTATCTAGCAAGTTATGAGTAAGATCAAGTAAATAACATGTATACAAAAGAGGACAAAGAGAGATACAAGATTTGTTCATCGAAGTTCAGCTCCACAAAGAAGCCTACGTCTCCGTTGAGGGATCCACAAAGGACCGGGTTTTTTTCAACCCTAACCTCTCCAAGTGACCACAAAGATCAAACTTGGCTTTCCACTAGCAAACTCCATAAAGGAGGGGTCAATACAAACTTCCCGAGGCGTCACCACACAAGTTGGGAGCTCTACGGGTACCTCTAACCGTCTAGGGGATGAATCCCCAAGAGTAACAAACACAAACGTGGTCGGCGGTGAGGATGAACCAAGAACTTGAGACAATGGAAGCTTGAAATTGATAGAGCTCTTGAATCTTCTCTCAATCTCTTCACAAATTAAGATTGGAAGTAAGGGAGGAGAGATTTTGAGAGCAAAGTGAGCTAGAGGGTCTTTTTGAGTAGAATGAGTGACCAACCAGAAAAGGGACAAAGTGGGGGTCTATTTATAGCTCAAGAAGAAAAAGAGCCGTTTAGATGGGTATTTCTCAGATCTCCATCGGACAAGTCCGATGGTCATCGGATATGTCCGATGGAGCAAGTTGGCGCTGGTTCTGGAGTCCGAGGGACTTGCCCGATGCCTCGGACAAGTTGACCATCGGACAAGTCCGATGACTAGGGTTTGACACACGTACTGGAGTTCGATAGTGAAGTCCGATGGGTCGGACTTGCTGGTCATCGGATATAACAGTCTGACGACCCAGAGTGGCAAAGGTTCTGGAGTCCGATGGACTTGCCCGATGGGTCGCACAAGTCCGATGATTTTGCCCTGGAAAATTGTTTTGGCTGTAGAATTTTTGGATTTTGCTCTTAGTTCATCATTGCTTCACACTTTTGTGTCCCTCTTAATTGTACGGCTTTTCCTATACTCAAAAATAAAATAAAAACTCCATGAGCTTCATATTTGAGCAAATTTCTGAGTATCATCTTGAAATTTCTTAGCCACTTTGTTTTCTCCTTTTCTTTGAGTATTTGAGCTTCTATGCATTTTATCATCAATAATTGAACCATCTTCTACACACATGCTCATTGAAACATTAGTCCATTCTTAATTGTATTGGCGCCAATTACCAAAATAAAATTAGGGACCTAGATGCACCTTCAGTGAGCTGCACTATTTTCTTGGTATAGAAGTAAGCAAGGTGTCTAATAGGATATTACTATCTCAAGAGAAGTATGTGAATGATTTATTGAAGAAAACTGGAATGGTAAATTGTAAACCTGTAAGTACACCACTGTCCACTAGTGAACAATTGTCTATTCATAAAGGGTCGCCTCTTGGAATGCATGATGCTACTCAATATAGAAGTATAGTTGGAGCTTTACAATATTTAACATTAACAAGACCAGACATTGTTTTTGTTGTTAACAAGGTATGTCAGTTTTTACATTCGCCAACTACTGATCATTGGGCTGCAGTTAAAAGGATACTTAGATACTTGAATTCATGTACCAAGATGGCTTTAAGGTTATGTAAATCTGCTTCAACTATGGTAAGTGGATACTCAGATGATGCAGACTGGGCAGGATGTGTAGATGATAGAAAATCTACATGAGGATTTGCAATTTATGTAGGAGATAATCTTGTGTCTTGGAATGCTAAGAAGCAACCTACAGTTGCCAGGTCAAGCATTGAGGCTGAGTACAAAGCTTTAGCAAATGCTACAACTGAAATTATGTGGTGAAAACATTGTTACGTGAAATTGGTCCATAGTCCGTCAATGGCCTGTCTCTGGTGTGATAACATGGGTGCAAAATATTTGTTATCAAATTCGGTGTTTCATGGTCGAATGAAACACATAGAGGTTGATTTTCATTTTGTAAGAGAACGAGTGCAACACAAACTTATGCAGGTTGATTTTGTTCCATCTTCAGAACAAGTGGCTGATGGATTTACAAAGGCATTGACTGTGAGACAGTTTGAGAACTTCAAGTACAATTTGAACTTAAGAAAGTTTTGATTGAGGGAGGGTGTTAGATAAAGAGTTGTAATCGGAGAAGCTAAGAGTAGGTAGTTGTTGTTCTGTTATATTAGAGATAGACTTGTAGATAGTTTGTTTAAAAGATGACAACTACCTTTGGTGATCTCCTTTTCTTGTAAGCCACGGTGATGGCTTTTATCACCCCTATATAAACACGCAACCGTCGACCCAGGAGGGATATCGACGTTCACCAAAACTATCTTCCGCTTCTCTGATTTCTTCACTCTACCGTGAGGACTCTGTCGTGCATTACCAACCATGCAAAGAATTTGCAGCGCAGCTCTGATTTAGAGCCAAGAAACTAGCAGTTGTATGCTGAAGCCACTGTATATTTCCCATTAGCCGTCCAGCGCCATAAGATGTCATCATCTTGCTGTGTAAGGACCACATCAGAAAGGGCCTTGAATAACAGCACAAATTCCTCAATTAATTGGGGACTTTCAATCCCTGAGCAGTTCCTAATCCAATTGAGGTTAGGGAGCTCTTTTGCCACACTTCTTGTTTTGAATCTGGCAAGTTGGAAAAGATTTGGTGCTAATTGTTTTGGGGATGTACCATTGAGCCATCTACCTTCCCAAAAAGGGGTATTCTTACCATTGCCGATGTTGATTGTTGTTGAATTGAAAAAGAGGTCTCTTTCAGCGGAAAATATTGGGTGCAAACCCCCTTTTCAGTGCAAACGTGAAAACCCGGGTGTGCTGCGTCAGATCCAAATAGCACGGCCTGGATGGAACGACTGAATCTGCTATCAAATTTGCAAGGAGCCCCCCGCCAACAACTGACATTTTGCACGAAACACCTAATTTTACATCACAATCATACTTTGCCCTGCCAAAATGTTCCACTGTTCTGCATCCCCAAATCAAGGCTCTGAGCTTAGGGTTATAGAGTGGGGCTGCGGGAGGCTTATGGAGGTGGATCGCCGGCAAGCACAGGTTTACAACCGCCGATGGCGTGGGTTGAACATGGCCGGCGGCAGAGGAAGCTTCTCCTGGTTGATTTGTTGATGCCCTGCCTTCGTCTCTCCGCCAAATGCTGCCGTCACCACCCAGTATCCATCCCCAAGTCCCAAATCATAAATCTGTTCAAGTGCTTCTCTGTGGATGTTTCAGGTATTTTCTCATCGCCTCCAAATTGTTTCTGTCTGAGCTGGTTTAGACATGATTTATACGAATCTTCACTTGTTTCCGGATGAGCTATGGCGTTCTGATTTTCAGCCGCGTGGAACGTCTGCTCCAACCATGGCAATGTGCTCTCGATGCAAGCCACTACCATGGGGGCAAGGTTGCTCGTCGCTCCTATTGACGGCGCAGGCAGTTCAGTTTCTACGGCAAAGATTCAACAGCTGGTCTGCAACAATTCAAGAGGAAAAGACGTTTTTTTTTACTTGTATTTTCTGATGTTAATTGTGGAGCTCATGGCTTATGTCTTGTTGTACGTTTGTTAAGATACAAAATCGTGACATTTCAAGCTTCAGAGTCTACTTTTGCAAAACAAGTACACTAGCTTTCTATGAGAGAACACACTGCCATTCAATCTCAGATGCCATTTGTTGGAGACAACTTTGGAGAAAACTGTGTCGAGGAAGAATTTATCAAAACAACATGCATCACTATAGGTGTGCTATGATCTGTTTGACAACTGAAGATGATTGTACAGTTAGTCTCACATCTTGTTGAAACACACACACGCACACGCACACATGTTGAAATCTCTTAACTGGCAATGCTTGTTGGGCGCCATCTACTCATGTGTCCAGTTTGTTGTAATATTAAAGAAGATGCATGTGAAGTATTTCAACCCAATGTAATGAGTTTTTTTTTTGGTAGTATTATCGTTCTGTTTCTACCGTGAGTAAAACTACTGGTGTAAACTAAAGGCGATGGTTGTTTGGATAGTCGTTTTGTTGCTACCTAATTACCGTGACTATTTGATATCAGTGGTTAACAATCTACATAACAAAAAATTATCTGGATGAAAATTCAGTAAAAGAGATAATATTCACATTACACAAGTCAATACATGACAAGATTAGTAGTACCAATCCATTATAGAGTACCTTATGGTCTCAATTTCAAGCTATATTTACAACATGGATCACGGACTCACGGTCATCACAATTTATCACACAACCTAATATTTTTTCGTGTACAACAAACCATTCAGTACATCAACAAGATGACTCATTTAGTCATTTTCACTATTGGAAACAATTCAAAAAATGGCTAGTTCACGGTAGCACCATCCATCACCCATTCCACAAAGTCATCTTTGAATATTCCATGGAAACCTAAAAGCAAACAGTAACCAGGTTGCAACATCAAGTCAGATAAGAATCAGAAATAAAACGCACCTAAACATTATAGCTCATTGGTCAGAAATGATTAGATGTACCTTGTTCATGAGGGCACTTCTTTGTTTGGACAGTTGCGGGCATCGTGCAATACAACACAATTGCATGTTTTGCACTTGCTCGGCTGTCTCTTGTTCTTCTTCTTTTGTTCGTTCTTATTTTGTTGTGGCCCCTTGTCAGCATGTGACTTGATTCGCTTGATCCTCCCCTTAGAGTGGATATCATTTGGAGGATGGATGTCAACTTGAGTAGGAATCTGACACCCAAGGAATTCTTCAAACTCTTCAGTTCTACTCAGATCTTTAGCTCGAACCGTTTCAGTTATTTTCTCTCCAAGTCCAAATAAACCATCCCTCAAAAGCTGCATGGCATCAGGTGATTGCTTAGCTTGAAGGAATAGAGATTCCATTCTGTTGTATGTGTCTGAAATTAGTTTTCGCATAACCGGCTCCACCGAACTGCTGGCAATTTCCTCCAACAAAATACCATCTGGGCCAAATACAGACTCTTTCTTGCATCTGAACCTTTTCAAAACATATATACTTGGAAGTTCATCCATCTTTGCACTTCTGAGGACATGGATAACATTCTGGCATGGAATTCCATATGTTTCAAAGAGCAAACAGGAGCAGGATGCGAATTTTGTTGATGTATCATACTGGACCACCCTTTCTTTTTTAGTATTATCTGCTACTCTGATTGTTTTCACTATTCCTTCTTGCTGCATACTTTCAAAAACACAATATTCCCTAGCACCTAGCAGTTCTTGCTGGAATTCCTGAAATATTTCATGAGTGAAGACCTCACTGCCATGTTTCTCCATTCCCCATGAAGTCTTCAATACAGGAGTTGTGTGAAGGGTCACATTGTCAGCTTCCAGCTCCTTATGACGTTGATCTTCCAAGGCAGTATCAAACCTAAGCCAAAACTCAACCAAAGCATGCTTGAATCCAATGAAACGAGAAAAGTAAGAATTGGCACTTTCTGACCTCGAAGTGGTTCTCAAAATACCTGACAAAGATATATCTCTGAAGTAAGCTGGCACCCATAAAGCTCTAATCTGAAACCTCCCAACAAACCACTCATGATTTTTCAAGCCATACTGAGTCATAATTCCTTGCCATCGTTGCTCAAACTCCTCTGGAGTTTCAGATGACCAGACACAAGAACTCAGATTAGCATGAAACTTTTCATCCTCCTTTAATACAAGAGACACCTTATCAAGAACCTTCCTTAGTATGTGCCACATGCACAACCTATGGGTTGTTGGAAAAACCTTTTTTATGGCAGCTTTCATGCTAGCGTCTTCATCAGTTATAATAAGAACAGGTGCAACACCACCCACTGCATTAAGAAATGTCTTGAATAACCATATGTAGGACTCTGTCGTCTTCTCATTAGATAAAAGTGCAGCCCCGAATAGTACATTTGCCTTGTGGTGATTCACTCCAGTAAATGGTGTGAATATCATGTCATATTCATTGGTGCTATATGTAGAGTCAAAAGAGACTAGATCACCAAAATGAGAATAATTTTTCCTACATGTGGCATCAGCCCAAAATGCATGTACTAATCTTCCCTTCTCATCTATGACATAATCAAAATAAAATGCTGGATTAGCCATAGCCTTTCTGCTAAGCTGATCAACAAACATCTGGGCATCCGATGACTTTATCAAGCATCTTAACTTCCCATGATAATTCTGCAAGTCCCTTAATGTGCACCCAACATTCTCGAACCTGCCAAGGCCAACACGAAGGAAACGATATGCGTCTGAAGTGCCAATGCTAGCCTTATGGAAGTTGAATAGTGTATGTTTGACCTTCTCTCCAACCTCCCTATTTGACCTTATCAGATGATGCTTATCTGGTGAGACAAATGCATGAGTATGCTGTTCCACGAAAGAAGTTATTACATACTTACTTTCCTTTGTGCGTTTGATAGCAAGCATTGCTTGACATCCACAATGAGTGATCTTTCGTTCATATTTCCTTTTCCCGTTGCATTCAGGTTCAGATTGTTTGATCCTTGTCTACACAAAAACCTTGTCTGGAGCAGTAAAAGCGCTTATTCATCAACAAACCATCCTTGGCCTTATGCTGACCCACACGTACCGAAAACCCAACATGCCTAGCATAGGTTTTGTAGAAATCCTTGGCTGATTCAATGTCCTCAAATGTCATGCCAATGGCTGGCTTGAACAACTCATCACATTCCGGTGTGAAGGATGACCCCTGCATAGGAGTGATTACGGTTATACAGGAAGAAAATATTCCTCTGTTATAAAGATAAATGGTTTCTTCAAAATAGATAGTAGATACTTACACAGAATGGTACACTCCAAGATTTTTTAGGTGTTGTCCATCTCTCTCCCAAAGTGTCCAGCATGGCGAATGATCCCTACACAATAAAGTATGAATGTGTTAAATAGTACACAATGCTTAACACAGAATCATGAAACCATGATTTCTTTGGTATGCTATACTTTCTTGAATTAAATTGATCTCTTTAAGTAACACAACAAAAGGTTCTTACAGATTTTTGTGGTGTCATACATCCCTCTACCGATGTGCCTTTCAGTTGGACTATAGATTCTACATCAGATAACACTTCTAGCAAATCAAGTGGTGTGGCATTGTTCATTTCAAGACTGAACTCCATCCTGTGTAAAAGATGACATATTACTGTCAAGCGCATTGCCAATGTTGATTGTTGTTGAATTGAAAAAGAGGTCTCTTTCAGTTCCATCCATTACCATGATGAGTTTCTTCCAAGGCCGTTCCTTGGTATCCCAAGAGTGCCACAGTCACCGCAGCCTTAGTGCTCGATTAAATTTTTCAAGGTCTTTTATGCCTAGTCCTCCCCATTTTTTTGGCCTGGTGCAGGTTTTCCAGTTTACAAGGCAGTGTCCCCCCTTGATATGTTCCAGGTCAGTGCCCCGCCAAAGGAAACTTCTTCTATATCGATCAACTCTATGGATGGTCCACCGCGGCAGTTTGAACACCGTCATGAAGTAGGTGGGCATAGAAGTGAGAACACTTTTGATTAGCAAGTCCCTTCCAGGGTAGGAGAAGAACCTTCTCATCCAGCCGGATAGCCTATCTCCCACTTTGGTTACCAGCTTGTGCAAATCATTTCTTGATGGTTTTCTTGTGCTTAAAGGCAGGCCCAGATAGTTGCATGGGAAGGCCCCAATTTTCATGCCAAACTGTTGTATGAAGTTCAGGTCCAAATTTTGGCATCTTATTGGGGAACATTCAGTCTTACTGGTGTTTATGACCAGTCCACTAGCCGCTGCAAAAATATTCAAGATCGATTCAGTGACATGCAGGTCATGTTGTGTGGGTTCAGTGACAAGTGCAGCGTCATCTGCATATAGGGATACTCGGAAGGCTGAGCTGCCCTTGCTTACTGTATTCAGCAGACCCAGTTGTTGTGCTTTCATGAATAGGCGGTGGAGTGGCTCCATGGCAAGAAGCAGTGGCGGACCCAGGATTTTGACAAGACTCAGGCCATACTTCGACCAATATCTAAGCGCACAAAAAACTATCCACAAAATAGTGCAATATTAATGACAAAATATAAAACAATACAAATAAAGTACCTAAGTTAATGGTTGTTTCGATCATCTGAGGCTTCCATTTCTTCATCGAGATTTGCAATTGAACCTGAATTTACAAGAAAAATATGAAAAATAAATGAAACAGGGGATGCAAACAACTAGTACATATTGAGTAGACATCATTAATCAGTATTGTTACATAGCAGCAGCTTCTAACATCATCCCTAATATCTAGATCAATTTGGAGTACAGGATCAACGACAATGCCATCATAATTGTGTTGATTATCAGGCTCATCATCAGTGGTGTCATGGTCAAAGGAATCAGCTTGCTGCTCATTGACTTCAGGATTAGTTTCCTGCGCATTGACATGGGGGTCATTTTGCTCCATGTTATGTGGGTTATTTTCCTCCACATTAGCATTCCTTCCGCTGCTACTTCCTGATGCCGATCCTCTTATTTCTCCTATATTTCTAGAACTTGATTGGATGTTGTTGCTACAGAAAAATATGATCACAATGTCCTAGTCCTCTTAATTTATAATTTTTTAATGCTACCAATACTGCGCTGCTACTACAATGAAAATTTCAACTGATGTCACGAGCAGGAACTAGCTATCAATATCACATCATATTGAAAATAATAGAAAATTACAGTGAGAATATGCCTTGTCAATTGGCTAATTGGGTTCACAACCACCTGGTTGCTTGGTGTGCCATCAAACAAGGAGAAGCAAAGCCGCTGGCCGGCTATCCGTCTTCAGGATCGCTAGATCGACAATTCGACAAGAGCGCAAGCAGGTTGGAGGCGGCAAATCGGCGAATGAAAGGAAACAAACCCAGGATAGGGCACGAGCCAATAATCCCAATTATGGCGGCCGCTGCGGCTCTGCGTTTTTGCTTGCCGACTTGCCGCTGCTGCTTGTTTGGGCCTCGACCAGACTGGGCCAAAGGCCTAATAGCAGGGCCACCTTGCTGGGTTTTAAACATAGAGGTCCTTTGCTACCTGGGCCATGAGTCGGGCCGTGGCCTATGTGGCCCGACCGGCAGGCCTGCCCCTGGCAAGAAGAAAAAGCAAGGGCGACAACAGGTCACCCTGCCGAACCCCTCAACAGTGTTGGATACTCTTTCCTGTTTGCCCACTTAAGATGAATGCGTATGAAGCAGTGCACCAAATAGCTGATACCCACTCCAACGTTACCCAAACCCCAAATGTGTCATGATGCTAAGGAGGTACGGGCAATTTACTGTGTCAAAAGATTTGGATATATCAAGCTTTATGAACAGTGCCGGAATTTTCCTCTTGTGAAGGTCTCGAATTACTTCTTGTACATACACAAAGTTATCATGTATGCATCTTTTTTTGATGAAGGCCGACTGATTGACAGATCAGAAGTTCCAATTCTGGGGCTAGCCGGTTAGCCAGAAGCTTGGATACCAATTTTGCAAAGCTGTGTGTGAGACTTATGGGACGATAGTCGCAACAGTTTGTGTGTTTGCTTTCTTTGGAATGAGCACCACTAAAGCATGATTAAGCACTTGAAACCCTTGCTGATTCATGGAGTAGAAGTGATAGATTGCATCCATAATATCTTCTCTTACAATTTCCCAACAGGAAGCAAAAAAGTGGCCAATAAAGCCATCTGGACCAGGGGCCTTCTCCTTCGGCATGTTTAGAATGACATCTCTGACCTCTTGCTCAGAAAAAGGCAGGTCCAAGTGTTCAAGGTTTTGAGGCTCCCACCCAAGTTCATCAAAGTCTAGGCGGCAAGATCTGGGCACATAAGTGCATATATGTTTCATGAAGTGATCATATATTTCTTTATGCTTCTCTGCTTGCCCTGTCACAATTCCATGATCAGTAGTGAGTGAGTGGATGAAATTCCTCCCTTTTCTGGTCTTGGCCATGAGTTGGAAATATTTGGTGTTGGTGTCCCCTTTTTTCAACTAGGTGAGTCTAGATTTTTGCCTTGCTCTGCTTTTCTCTATGGCGGCTAGGCCCAGTATTCTGAACTTAAGATATTTAATGAGCTGAAATTCTTGGTGTGACAGAGTTCTAAGCTCTTGTGCTTTTTCTAGTTGATCTATGACTTCATGGCATATGGTCATAGCTAGTCGGCCCTCTGGCATCAGAGTTTTGCTCCATGCTCGAAGGACCTTTGCTATTCTCCCTAGTTTAATGTGCAGTCAGGTTAGGGAATTGTGTGATTGAGGGACTGGTAGCTGCCAGACCTGCTGCACGCATTCTTCATATCTTGACATATGTACCCAGAAAGCTTCGAATTTGAATTTGGGTCTAGTGTATGGAGAGACCATAGGCATTACCAGCAAGGGGCAATGGTCAGATACTGAAGAGGACAAGGATTGGATCACTGGGTTGGTGTAGACATCTTCCTAGGTTGTAGTGCAGAAGACACGATCGATTCTCGTTAGAGTTGGCACTTGCTGCTGATTACTCAAGTGAACCTCCTTCCTATCATATCCAACTCCTTGACCTCTAAGTGATTCAGAGCTCTTCGGAATCGGTTCATCAAGTGTCTATTTAGATGACCATGTTTTTTTTCTTGATCCATATAGATGAGATTAAAATCCCCAAGAAGAAGCCATTTTTGTCCCACTGTGTCTTTGAGGCACTTGAGCTCCCTAATAAACATCTTTTTGTCGAAATCACTTTGTGGGCCGTATATTCCCGTGACCATCCATTGAACATTTCTGGTAGAGGTTTTCTTCAGTCCTCCACCCGGTACCTTGTCCTGAGAGGTACCATTGTCATCCAACCGTCCGAGTATGTAGGGGTAGGATCACCATCTGCTTGCCTAATCTCGCACGAAAGAAAAACTTCGGTGCCCGCACGCCGCGTCGCCAAAATCTGCCAGTACTCGAGCGTCACAGCCCGCCCGCTTGCAATCCTCATCGCCGGTCATAGCCCAGCCCTCCCTGTCGCCGGTTGCAGCCGCCCGCCGCCCCCGCCGCCGCTTGATGCCCACGGGTTCGGCTTGCACGTCCCCGCCACCACCATCCCCATCGCCGCTCGCAGCCCACCCGCTCTCCCCGCCACCGCTTGCTGCCCGGCCTCCCCGCTGCTCGCAGCCCGCCCACTCTCCCCGCCGTCGCTCGCTGCCCGCTCTCCCCGCTGCTCACAGCCCGCCCGCTCTCCCCGCCGCCGCTCGCTGTTCCGCATTTTTCTGCGGGTGCAGCAGGTTGGTGTCGGTGCGCCAACCGCCGCAGCCATCTGTGCACACGCGGCAGCTATCGCCACCTACCATCTTCGCTGCCTTCTGCGCCTCCCTCCAATCCTCCTGTTTGTCTGCCCACCGGAAAGCACCCGATTGGGGATCCACAACCTCGCACAGACAACAGTCTTGCTAGATCCTGTTTCATACTTGTGAGGAGGCAACGGAGACGGCTTGAGCGGTTGCCGGTTTGGTTGAGAAGGCGAGAGGATTACAACAGGATTGATGGCCTCGTTCCCCACTGCAATCCGTATTGACTAGAAGCTGCTTATTGTTGGGAAGGTGAGCGTTGATTTAATTTCTTATTTTCCTAATGCAGCAATTTATAGTTGGGAGCTACTGAACAAACTAAATTTGCAGAATCGTAGTTTATAGGGTTAGTCTTGCTAATTTAATCTTGTGCTGTTAGGTACTGTAACAGTATGGATGGTAAAGAGGTCACACTAGAGGATCGAGAAGAGTATGCCCTGATGCTTGGTATGAGGTTTAAGAATGAGGATGAAGGCTACCTATTTTACAATAGTTATGCCAGGGACAAAGGATTTAGTGTAAGGAAAGATTATGTTCGACATGATTCTTCAACAAATATGATAATATATAGGCAGTATGTATGCTCTAGAGAAGGATACCGAAAGGATGAGTTCATGAATCTAACTGACAGAAAACGAGAGCCACGTCCACTTAGTCGATGTGGGTGTCCAGCAGAGTTTGTGATCCAGTTAGACAGGAAAATAGGTGACTGGTATGTGAACAAATTTGTATCTCAGCATAATCATTCACTGGCAGGGCCTGATCTAGTGCCTTACCTCTGGTCACACCGGGGCTTAAGTGAAGCTCAAAGAGCTGAGGCAATTGAACTGAAAGAAGGGGGGATGAGTAAGCATCAGATAATGGAATTCATGGAAAGGCATTATGGTGGCTATGAAGAAGTCGGTTTTGTGTCGAGGGATTTGTACAACTTTTTTGATAGATACACAAAGAAACAAATTCATGAGGGTGATGCAGATCATGTGATCAAGTATATGCAAACACGCCAGCGAGAAGATATGGAATTCTTTTTTGAGTATGAAAAGGATGATGCTGGACATTTGAGAAGGCTGTTCTTTGCTGATGCCCAATCCCAAATTGATTACGATGCATTTGGTGATGTTGTCGTGTTCGATAGCACGTACCGGGTAAACCGATACAACTTACCCTTTATTCCATTTGTTGGTGTTAACCACCACAGATCAACTGTTATTTTTGCTTGTGGTATTGTTTCAGATGAGACAGTGGGAACATATGAATGATTGCTCATAACTTTTCTTACTTGCATGTGCCAGAAGCATCCAAAATCACTCATAACTGATGGTGACAATGCAATGCGGAGAGCAATTCAAACTGTATTATGGGCCTTAATCTGGGCCAAGCTTTGGCCTGGCCAGGTACATGTATGATCAGGCTGCATCACTTGGGTGTATAAGATGGTGAAGTTATAGGATACTCTCCGGACATAGAAGCATAGTACAACGGTCACCTTTTTTTTTGCGAATTGGATTTGCTGGGAACCTGAGGAGCTAAAGCGTTGATGTGTGACTGGAACGAAGGAAAGGAAAATCTGGTCGGTAACATGCCATTGCTTCAGGTAATTTTGTAATATAACAGATCTATGGTACATATTTGATAGTATTAAATTAACATTTTGTTTCACTCTACTGTCAGTGTTGGTAATGGGAGCATGTCCATGCAGTGCAAGATGGCATGTTTCATATAGACTATGATGGGCGTGAACCTCCTTTATTGTCCTTCTGGAATGATAAAATTGTTACTTTACGGAACAAGTTTGATAAAAAGTATGGTGTAGGCCAAGGAAAGGTATGTAGTTTTATAATAGATACTAAAGTTTTTCCAATTAAGTGGTTAACTTATGATCCTAAATTCATTATAGATAGTCCTGATGATCAAATTACAGAAAGACGAGGTTGAGCAAGAGATGGATAAAAACACTGCAAAATCTGAATACAGGAAATATGAATACACCGGGAATGACAAAGCAACTCTATCTTCAAACCAGCTAGAAAAAGATGGCTCACAATCTAATGACTCATACGACACAAAGGTACTTAGAATCTAATGACTCCTACAACACAAAGGTACTTAGAAATTTGGCTTTCAAACAATTAATTTGGAATGCTTTACTGAACCTACATTTTTGTGATGCGGCCTTTAGGAGAGAATACAATTATTATGGACCAACTTCTGGAGTTTCAACGAGGCTTTCATTCCTTTGAAAATAAAGTAATGGGGCAACTACAATCACTTGATAGACTTTGTACTAAGAACAGACATGACATTCAGGTAAGTGTTTTTCTATTTAACCTGTTCATAACACATCTCATATTAATAGATACAAGTGCTAATGCAGGAGCTGAAGTTCATGTTTCAAATACATATAAGATCGAAAAACTTCAGGTCAACAAAAAAAGCACAACCAATTCTGATTTCAAGTGACAACAGCAAAGATGTGAAGAGAGATGAGTTCAACTGGAACTCAAGGGCAAATGAAAACCTGCAGGATGATGATGGAAAACATGGGCATGATGACCACACAATTCTGTCATCTACAACCATCGGTGAAAGGGTTCGAGGACCACATGGAAGGGTTTCTAAGCCTACTCATGGAAAGGGTGACTTCTTATACTATGGAATAAAAAAAATAGAATCAACATACACTGGCTTAAGTTTACTAGAGGAAGTAATAATGGCATATATTCAGAATGCAACCAGTGACAAATTATTGGTAAGTATAGAAGAAATTAATCTACGCAAGGCAGAAATGATGCCACTAGTTCTCCCTGATCAAGCTCCTTCTAAAGAAAAATGGTTGTCTGGGCAAGTAAGTATATCTTTGCCACTCAGTCTTTTGTTAGCTTAAAGGTTTACCTTCACAACATAATTTAATTGCATTTCTTAAATAATAGGTCATAGATGCATACACCACATTGATCAGCGACAAACAGAGTGGAAAACCAAGAGAACATGGCACCTGCTTAATCGAGAAAGAAATAAATTGTCAGATTTGGAAAACCAATGGGATAAGTGAAGGCAAAGTCAACAAAAGGTATCACAATGCACGTGTTGCTGCAGCAAGAGTGTATTTAAAATATGACATGGTAAGACTTCTTGAATGACACATTTTACAAATTAAACAGGTTTTATAAATAAGAAATCTGAATATTGCAGGTATTCCTTCCCTTAAATAGCAACAAAAATCATTGGTATGTTGCTGTTTTGAATGTCAAGGAGGAGAAAATACAGGTACTCGATTCAATGACCAAGCACAAAAATTATTATGCTAAAGACACAAGCCTCCAAAATGCTGTAAGATTCTTAATCTTCAATTGTTCAAATATGCAACTCATTTTTGACAGTTACTAACTTGCAAACGCACAACGCAGCTTAAAGGATTGGATAAGTTCATGCCATATGCAAAATTAGAAGAGGGAAAGCAAAACAGTTGGACCAATACAAAGGTCAGCTCATGGCCAATATGTGTGATAAAAGTTACACAACAATCAGATAGGTAAATGACAGAATTAACACTATAGTCACAAACATGAACAATTCAAACATTTTGACTCATAACTATGTTTCCTCAGTTGGTCATGTGGCCTCCTAGCCTTGCAGTCCATGGAGCATTGGAATGGCAAAGCCATGTCTAAAGAATACTACTCAATGGTATGTTCCAACCAGTTATTAGTTTTTCGCTTTTTTTTCTAACATCCATTTGTTCTAATCATGTTGTGTACTACAAAATATAGGCACCAGTCAACATTTATAGGAGAAAGGTTGCAGCAGAGCTTGTTAATTGTTCACTAAATATAGTGCTTCAAGTGCAAGAGGAGATAAAACGTCAGTCTGAAATATCACAGCATGCTGCTTCAAACAATACAAAGGCACCATGAGCTCACCGCATCAACAATAGAAGAATATTTTGTGTTTATTATCTTATCAATTAACTCCTCTTGTAAGCGCTATCCGTTTGTTAACTTATAGAACAACCAGACCACCAAATCGTGTGCAAAAAATTAATTTATCATGTTGGCTACCACATTAGGCCCACCAAATCGTGAATCAAATGTCAGTCAATCAAATTAAAAAATATATCAAGAGATGGGAGGCGCAGAGGCATACCTTTTTTCACCAGATCGAGTGATGCTACTTGCCCTGTGATCTCCGCCTACTCCCCACGAACGTTCAGCATGCAAAGGCACAGTTTCTTGTGCCTTCTCCAGACTCCCAGCTTGGGGCTCGATTCGCTTCCGTTGAGGTCGCCGGCAGAGGTCAGCACAGCACCCCGCCTGATAGATCTTGCCAGCAGAGGAAGCGCTCTTGCTCAAGGCACCCACGAGGCTCCTGCTCAAGGCGCCCACACGTCGCCCACCAGGCTCTACAAGGCGACGCCAGGCACCGCGCCTCAGGGAAGCGCCCCTGCTCCTTTGGGCCCGTCGACCGTCGATCTCAGGCGCGACCAGCTTGTATCGCTCGCCCAGAAGATCTCATCGTTCGTGCGCTCTGCTGGAGGAAGCCGATAGGGAGAGGTGAACAGAATCTAGGGTTTGGGTCGAGAGGAGAATAAAAGGAAATGGTTTAGGATGTGCGGTATGAAAGTGAAAAATCGAATCGATGTGGCGGGACGGCGCGCCGCGGTTTCGTGCGTGCGAGCCGGGCACTGAAAACTTTCGCGATGGAATTACGAACACGCCCTTTATCACGGGAGTCAACTACAGGGGTAAGGCTGTCTCCACCGATTTGGCACCCCATATTGAAAATAAAAATAGATCATCAAAGTCTAAAATACAGCCTCCAATGGGAGACCGAAACCCGCTACTCATTTCAGGAGCGGCACCTCCCGCGACCCATAAATGGAGCACGGAGGACGGAGACTCATATGCTCGAGCGCTCGTTCCCTTGCTTGCCGCGACCGAGCTCCACTGGGACCCACGCTTGCCGCGCCCGAGGTTGAGCTTCTCCGCCGCCTCCACGCTCGATCTCCGCTGCCGCCGCCACGCTCGATCTCGAGCTCCTCCGCCGTCGCCGCGCTCGATATCCGCTGCTGACGTCGCGTCCTGCTCGAGCTCCTCCGTCGCCGCCACGCTCGATCTCCACTACCGATGCCGTGTCCGAGCTCGAGCTCCTCCGCCACGGCCGCGCTCAAGCTCTGCCACCGTGCCGCGCCCTAGCTCGAGCTCCTCTGCTGCCATGCCGCGCCTGAGCTCCGCCTCCTCCGCGCCTGAGCTCCGCCTCCTCCGTGCCTGAGCTCGAGCTCCTCCGCCGCAGCCCCGCCTCCCCAAGCGTCGGGAACTCCAGCTCCGTCACCCAAGCTGCCCGCTGACCCAATTTTTGGTCTGCCGTTGGAGACACGGTTATTTGGGTGGTGCCCCTCTACCCGTTTCACTACCCATTCACATATTTGGGTCTCTGATTTGGGTCGGGATCGTTGGAGATAGTCTAAGGTACCGATGTTTTTTGGCCATTCGATCGTGTTAGATCCGACGGTTTAAATCATGGTACCTGTTGGAGGACTGTAAAAAAACTCAGTACTTGCATGGTGATTGTATTTGTAGAGAGTGATGGGTTTTGCAGACCGACTGCCTGGCAGCTACTAGAAGGATGCCTCCTCTTGTCCCGTTAGCTGGTAAGAATGAGAAATTAGAATCATAGTCCACACCCAAAGTATTTCTGATCACAGAGGCATTAATAGCTTGCATTTTTGTCTCTTGTAGACAGATTAGGTCTGGCCTGTATGTGCTGATCACCTGCCTGATTTCTTCCTGTTTGGCCCCATCATTCATCCCTCTTACATTCCACGAGAAGAAACTGAAATGATTGTTTGTGTTATCCATTCACACACATCGACTACCATATCGGTGTGACACAACACGAGTCAACACACAAGATAGCAGGTTCAACATCACACAACAAAAGCAAGGCTCCCTTGGAGCGGCTAGACTGACAACAACCATCACATAGTTCAAGACAGAAAACAACAAGGAGATCAGCAATACTACTAGGGATAAAAGCTCGTCCCGTGATGCAGCCTTAGGCTGGATGAAAAGCTTGTAAGTTGTATGGAACATTGATCACTGTTGGGACGACCATGGGTTAACGCCTAAGAGGCTGCAGCACCAGTTTCAGTGCGGACAAGTTTTTGAGCCTTGCCCAGCTTGTGCCCATCTTTAATCTTCCTGCTGGTGGTGTTTTTGGTGCTCTTCTTCTTCTCTTCTTCTTTCTTCTTTTTCTTTTTGTCTTGCTTCAGCTTCTTCTTTTTCTTCTCTTCCGAGACTTTAGCTAGAGACTTGATAGCCTGCACAGATTGATCAGAGAGTGGTTTCTTGTACATATCTAGGTAGTCTTGCAAAGTCATGTTGTCAAGCTTCTGTTTATCTCCCAACACTCCACATTTTTTTGCTACCAGCTCCTGTGCCAAAGTGATAACAGATTTGCCTTGAGCTTTCTCCCCCTTGAGTCTTGGGCTCTCTCTCTTGCTTGAGTGTGGTTCTTTAGCTATCTGAACTGTGGTCTTGGGGACGTCTCCTTTGTGAGATGGTGTTGACAGAACTAATGCAGACAGAGGTGCAGTGGTGGTTTGCTTAAAGAGGCGCATCTGTTGTTGGCCTTGCTCCTGTATGTGAGGGTCCATCTGTTGTAGACTGTGCAGAAGGGAGGTATTCTGCTCTTCGTCAACAGGTACGCCGTCCTCATGCAGCTGAGACCCCTTGTTGTTCTGTGCATCCTCAATGTTGATGTCCAGATTGTCTCTGTTCCTGAATGAGAACCACCTTGCTAGTAGTGGTTCCTTCTGCAGCAGTGCCATCCTTGGGATGTGGTTCTAGAGCAACATCTGTAGCAATGATGATGGCATCAGTCCCACGCTGATGATGATGAGTCAGTGATGTTTGGTTCAGCTCAAACCACTGCTGTTCATCAGATGGAGTGATGATGATAGCATCTGTGGCTCTAGTTCTGTTGCTGGTCTCCTCTAGCTGTAATCGCGGTTGGTCATCGCCAGTGGTGTTCTTGATAGTTCTGGTACGGCCCCTGGATGATTCTCCAGCATACCAGCCGCTCCCTCTGTCCACTTGACGTTCTTTGTTCTTGCCATGACTGTCCATCCAGTTTGACATCCTCCTAATGATGTTGCGCGCCCGTGGGCGCTTCTGGTCTCTATCTCGATCCCCATCTTCATCATCTCTGTTGTGGCGGCGAAGGCCATCCTCCTCTCTGCACAACCTAGCAGGGAGAGGTTGGATCTCCTCATCATTGAGATCCCCGTCAGCCCGGCCATACTACCAGGTAAACTCTCTCCATGGCACTTTCCCTTCTTGCAGCAGCTCTTCACGTGGAAAGTGGTAGAACATTAGGTCTTCTACAATGTCAATGTGAATCAACACTCGGAACACATGGCCATGCTTCATACGGCGAGGTCGAGCAAAGTGGACCCGTGCTGCTTGTCGCGAATCTCCAGAGAACTTAGCAATTTTCAGGTAAACAGTTTGTGAGATTCTTGAAGGATCTTTGCTGAAAGCCCAACATTTAAAGGCTCGCTGGTCTACCCTCTTGACAGTGTCCTCATCTACGTGGTGTATGAGTGCCTCATCGCAGAGAGTTTTTTCAGCTACCTCCTGAAACCAAGCATGTTGTAGTATGCCCTCTGTACTCAACTGCACATGATACGGGATCAGAGCCCTATCCCCAAAGCGGTCAAGATCCCATGCATGGACGCACAGCTCAATAGGGCCATCTACCGCTCTACCCTCAATGTAGACCCTATCTCTATCATAGGTCTCCGAGAAAAAGACAATAAAAGGATCTGGATTGCTGCGATAAACCTCAAACAAGTGTTTACGGATTCCAAATCTGTGGAAGATGATGTCTTTCAGCTCATTGCAGGACTGCACTCCAAGTGGTCCTACTTCAGTGATGACAACTGCATGGCTGTCCAGGAGCTCCTTTCGATCTTCCATATCTTGTGTTGTGATGTGTCAACGATCTTGAACTGGAACCTCGGGCGAAATCTTGGGTTGCCCGGGTAGTTGATAGCACTACCTCGGTGCTCCCGCTCGATCTCCGATAGCTGGAACTGCCGCTGTGGTGCCCGCTGGCTGCCCTCCCGGCGGCCAGAAAGCGTCCGCTGCTCCATGGTGCAGCGATGGCAGAACTGGTTAGGTCTCGGCGAGGTGTTGTGGCGTGGATCTTGGTTGGTTATTTCGTTGCGTTCAGCTACACCGGTTTGAGGAGAAGTGGAGCGGTGGTAGGCAGCTGTGGTAACTCTGATCCTTCCGGGAGAAGGCTTCGGCCTCTTTGCTGCCCTCTTGCACCTTGATCAGATGTGACCGCTTCGTCCGCAACACCAGCAAGTGGAGAGAGGCCGCGGCAGTGGGCCACCTTATGGTCAAGAGCCAGGCAGTTGTGCATGAGTGCAAGCATGCTCGTATCTGGAGATTGTTATGCGCTGTCAACGTGAATTTTTATGCCTGAATCAATCGCAACCTAGGAAGAGTGGAGAGTGCCCGTGATACTTTTGCCTTGAATTTTGGATGTATCTATTCGACTATTCTCGTCCAGTGCAGTTTAGCCAGAAATGAAAGAAAAAAGTAATATGATGTGTAGCAGTTGATGGATCGACGAACCTAACAACTCACCCGTGTCGCTCGGGACACGGGCGACTCGGGCGGCTCCCCCCCCCCCCCCCCCCCCCCAACCCTAGCCACTGGTTCTCTCCTTCCTCCTCCCACCTCGCCGCCGCCGGAGTGAGTCGTCGTAAGCCATGCGACAAGCCAGGATGGCGACGATGGGGCCTCTCTTCAAGATCTCGGAGACATGGGCGACAGGCGCCTCAGCAGCCGCGATGGGGACGTCGACAGCCTGCGGTAAGAGCTCTGGTCACACGTCGGCGGGCATGGCCTGGAGCCGGTTGTTCTTGGTGGCGGTGTTGGATGGAGGCGACGTGATCCAGAGTGGCCGGATCTGGCGCCTAGGCCGGCGGGCGCATCGGCGGTCCGCGGTGAGGGCTCTGGGCACAACGTCGGCGGACGTGGCCTGGGGCCGGTTGTTCTTGGAGGTGGCATGGATGCGGGCGGTGAGATCGAGGGTGGCCGGATCTGGCACCCATGCCTCTCTTGTGGACCTGGGCAGCAGATGGCAGGCGAGACCCATGCGACAGCGACTCGTGAAGTGGGTTCGTCGATGTCCTGCAGCTGCTTTTACGGTCAGGATGGATAGTTAGGTGTAGGATTCAGATGGAGGTAATTTGAAAGAAACTGCCAATGACTAGATGTAGGATTTAGATGGAGGTAATTTGAAAGAAACTGCCAGTGACGCAAAAGATGGGAATGATTCATACGATTCAGATGGCATGGATGATGATGCCATGTTCCATATTGACCCCTATATTGCAAGGATATTTAAGAAACGCAACCTTCCTGGTAATGAAACTAAGCAATCTCAACTTATGAGATTCAAGCTTCGTGTTCTTACATTACTTGGAATATATCTACAGAGGAACCCAGGTATCATATAGAATCTTTAGTTTTGCCCATCAATACACTATAGCTATTATTGTTTTACTGTTTGCGCTCATTTTTAGCCGTTCGTTCGTGTTGCGAGCAGTCGCAGCCGTCCGTACGGATCCTTATCCGCTTCTGCAGCGCGTTACCCTTGCCTTCTCCGACCTAGCCTCGAACCCCCCGACAAGCCCGTCTCCACGACGCAGCCATGCTTTCCCTTCCCCGCGTCGTGATGCCCCAACGCCGTCCTATGCTCCCTGCCCCATCCGCTTGGACATCTCCATCGCCCTCTTTTCACACCGACCATGCGCACTCTCGCGCCGCCGGCATCCATAGCAGGTCGTTCCGCCCCCTCCCTCTTCTTTCTCCCAAGGATCTACGACTTCGACTGCTCCTCCCTTGGCATTCATCACCGTTCCACCTTGTGGTCGCCCTGGAGACATAGCTGGCCCCATCTACGACTCCGGTATAGGCAAGAAACACGAGGTATTTGACTGCATTTTCCCTCTCTTCCCTCCACTGCTTCCTTTTTCCATTCTTAGATCCCAATACATTTCATTTCTCTTTTGACAGATGGTGAAGAAATTTCATCTGACAATCAGGATGGGAAGGTCTGGTACCTTATCTCCTCCCCGAGGCAACATGCCCTCGACCCCGAAATTCCCCATGGTCCTCTTGCCCTCCGCGGTGCAGCCCCTGTAGACCGGTTGTCAGCTTCTACAACGCACTAAACTTTTGCTTATTTGATTGCTTGCAGTCTCAAAAATGGAAGGTGTGGCCATCAGGAGTGCAGTCCCGCAGCTCAGATCACTGCAATCGCCGTTTTGGGGATGAGATCAAGGATCAAGGAGGCTTCCCCCCTGACACTAGCCTCCGGATTTGGTTGATTCTCTGCACCTCTTCTTGCTCCCCATATTGTGCAGCCCCTCTTTCTTCTTTGATTGTTTTTGTTATTGTGCTCATACCCTTATTTTTAATCTCCTTTTCGTTTACTCTGCACTACGGTATGAAAGAGGAGAGGCAAGCTTATGGTAGGACCTTGACGCTGGTGTGGAAAAATGTTGCCGCAAGCTATCACCTACAACTTCATGAGTAGATCCCGTGTGGTCAACTAATAGGTGCAGAGATAAGGTGCTACTGCGGCTTCAGCACTTTAACTAACCTATTCCTCTTTCTTGAGATTCGATGTATCAATTTCTCACTTTTGCACTATATCAATTGAGACTGCTAGCTTGCCTTTTGATGATTGTCCCTTTTGCTTCAATTTATTTGATGCCATGTTGCTGCTGTTTTGCTGGCTGATGCCTAGGAAAAAGGAGAGAGGAGAGTACGAAGAAAGAAGAAAGAAAAAGGGATCAAGGAAGCAAATGTGAGAACAAAGGAGATATTGGCTTCAATTTATCCGGGTAAGGCCCATCCATGTGATAGTTTTAGGCCTAATAATTTGCAGTGGGGGATTTTAGTGTGCTTATGGGTAAATCAAATTTTATATCATTCATGCTGCGTATAGTTGAGTATGTTATTTGGTGCCGGATTGGGTAGCTGTGGAGCTTGAGGATTAAATTTCTTATTACATAATTATTCAGGCTGATATTTCGACTATAAGGATTGGGTGACCTAGATGGGATTTAGAGAGTAGTACCTAATCGCTATTTACAAATAGATTATTTTCCTTGGCAACGAGTACACAAGAAATTATACAATTGGATTAATGGATAATGGAACTGATATTTGGTCTGAATCAGAAAAAAAAGGCCTGAAGAGTGTTATTCTCACTACATTGTTGGATAAATGTCCTTTCTTTCATTTCCATCAATGTCTAGAACCATTTTTAAATACACAAATGCATTTTTAGTTAATAAATATTGACCATCAACCTGCTCCCTTTGAATGTTTCTCAAGCTGCTGCAGAGGCACTATCTTTTCCATTCAATAGGCTGGATCCCATTTGCACACAATAATTTTCTACTACTCGATACACCATCGACACTGATTACACAGGTTCAAGATTAGAGAAGATTTTGGAAATTCTAAAGTTCAATTCAAGATTCTCAATGTTATTACAAGTTGATTCCTTAACTCTAATATTAGGCATCTTCTTTCAGATTGAGAAGCAGAGTTACATAAAGTTAAGGTTTCAGTATAAAATGTGGAGGTATGTAATACATGAGTACTATACTGTCAAACAATATTATAATATGTTAAAATGAGCCACCATGCTGCCTCTGACTTCATTCTTAGTAACATACAAGTACAACTGAGGTTTAGGTCAATGCAGAAACAAATTGTTTCGTTTCAACTGTCTTCACTCATATGACATCACAATACTTTATTTCTTGAGTCAATAATGTTATTTATATTGGGCTACATTTCACCATGTAATTTCTTATGATGATTTCTAGATGGCTCACAATGTTGTTCACAAAGAAATTTTCAATTATATCACTTAATGGTATAATTACTATCACAGACTTTAATAACATCATATTTTTCATTTGCTGCTTCATATTTACTCTCTTATCATATTGACATTGTAGCCTATTATAATAATTTCAGGCTGCTACGGACCATCACAAGTTTTAGGCGAATGAGAATACTCATCTTTTCCATATAGCAAGTTTTTTTAGATGTTCATGTTTTGTCAAGGTATGTAGTACTAGATGTAGGACTTTTACCTACTGATTTTTCAGCTTGGAATAAAAATGAAGGATGTGAACTCATGAATTGTTGACAATACATTCTTATTAATTTTTGAACCAGACCACAAGATGGGAGGTCCCACTTGATTGTTTTGCCAAGATTTGAATTTCAGGAGGTCATATGAAGCTTTCCAACCTTATGAAATTGATGTGATGGAAAACTGGCTACATATAATTTTTGTTATGTATTAAATGGATGTGTAAATTTTAAAACCATATGCTAATCCCGACTTTGTGCTTCCGTTGGTTGTTCACCTTATTATACTTATTTAAAGTTGGTTGTTTCTTGCTTTCACGAGTTAAATGTTGGTCAGTTTCATGAGATTATAACAATCACATTGACCTCTTTATGTGTTTTTTGTTTATATGCTACGTATACGTATAGGTAGTATAAGTAGTATCATATTTGTCTACTTAGCTTATTCATTATCTATATATCTGAACTTATTATCTACATATCAAAACTTATATACTCGGTAATGATTCTGATACGGAACTTATGATATGTGCTACTTGGAAGTATAAATGTTTTTTTTTCCCTATAATCTTTTCTCTCTCTTTTTTAAAAATACTGTAAAAACATTTATTGAAATTTTAAATACATGAATTTAATTGACTACAACAAAAATAATGTATGCGGCAACGCGGGGTCTCTACTAGTTTTTTATATAGTCCTTGCGAATTTTTTTTTGGTGGGTTGGGGGGGGGGGGGGTCCACGTTGTGTATATAAGGTAAAAAGGTATTCATGGTTTGTTTGCCATTTAGATGATTTTTGTTGGAGCATTTTAAAAATTTTATGCTTTAAAACAGCTTAATCATCAGTTTATTTCTGTTCATATTTTCATTCACATAACCTTTTATGATGAGTTAAACAGCTTGTTTGAAGGATTATGATTTATATCTTGTAACTTATATTCAATTATATCATATATAGAGTGACATAAAAAAAGTAGTATTGGTGGCTGTCATCTAATAAAACATGCAGCTTTTGTTATAGGAAAAATTCCATTTATAGTATCATTTTTATTGCAGCCATCAGCCCTGTGTTAATGTTCTGATGTGACCTTTACATCCCATTTTACAGGGAAAACTCAGGTGCTGGAGGTGTATTCTAACTTGATGAGAGCTTTTGTCAAATCACAAGGCACTGACGGCAGTGAGCAGTTGAAGGAACGTATAGGTGGTATATTGCAGAAAAGGATATTGAAAGAAAGGGAGTATCCAAGAGGCAATGACATTGAATTTACTAAACATGAAAGCCTTTCGACAAAAGCTCTGAGATTGGCATCACGCTCAAGATTTAAAATAGTTGCTTCCATGGCCCAGAATGCTTCATTTTGGATTCTGAAAATCATCAATTCGAATAATTGTTCTGAAGAGGAATTTGCAAGTGTGGTTGATAAGTTCCGTTCTATGTTGACGGATTACTTCAACAACAAAAAATCACGGCTGAAGCTTGGTTTTATCAAGGAGGTTGTCCGGAGGAATCCATGGATAGGACGTGAGCTTTTTGGTTTTCTTCTGCAGGAAATTGGAAGCACAAAAACTGAATATAGGAGAACTCAAGATTGCGATTGTGTTCGTTTTTTTGGGTCTAAATTTTATTAGAGTCATATTAATTATTCGTTACATATAATTATTAAATATATATTAAATATAAAACTAATTATATAGTTAAATGTGCATCAGCGTAACAAATTCATTAAGCTTAATTAAGTCATTATTAAGAGATGTTTACTGTTGTATCACATTTATCTAATCATGATCTAATTAATTTTAATAGATTCGTCTCGTCATTCAGAGGGAGCGTTATGGACTGAATTTTATCAGTAATCTATATTTAATACTCTAAATTAGTATCACAATATTCGATAAAACAAGTCTAAAAATCAGAGCATATTAAAATCATGGATTGGTGATGTTGCTAGCGCAGCAGAGACAATGACTGAGCACTTGGCTGAGTTGGGTGAGCTGATACAAGACGTTCTTTCAAAGATTCCTGAAAATAAGTTACTTACTCCGGTTCAAAATGTAAATATTTCAAGCATTTAAAAATTTATCTATAATATAAGTATTTTTAGGAATAAGACAAAATCTGATGGGTTAGTGAGTAGATGAGAAATTAATAAGATAGTATAAAATAAGGGGTATATATGATTTTTTTTAACTTATTATTTTAAAATTTAAATACTTAGAACGCTTATATTCTGAACCAGGAAGTAGGTCGCAAGGAAGTACGGAGATTCTGCACGGGTGTCCTGCAAACAGTGTCAAGGCTTGACCTTAAAGAACAATTTCAGAACACTCTAAACCCTGAAGCTTATTCTCTGTCAGGCACATTTAGGAGCTGCATTTGCCTCATTCCAGACATGATCTGTGTAGACCAGTGAACCCATTGCTCCGCAGGCATAGGCACCCTGGAAATTTTTGGGCGAGTTGTTTTTGCTTGTATTTTTTGAACTTTTGTTGGAGTAGATTTAGATATGTATCTTTTGGTTACAATATCGAGCAAGAAAATCATACATGTGTTGTGTGACTAGTTACTTAATGTTTGTAAGCACAATAAATGCGTTACAGGTTCATATTGTTGCCAAATCTTTACTGGTCGCTATCGCATTAAGTTTTTTTTTGTGGTTTCTACTGCGTTGGCACATCCCGATTATAACCATTGGAAACATAAAATGTGTGCTCATTCTTTAACTAATACATACCCTATCATATTAATATATTAACTAGTAAAGTATCCGTGCATTATTACGGATTTAAAAAATAAAACATTTTTTATGACTTAATTATAAATTATTTATATAATATAATTATTAGATATATACAATATTATTGATATTTTTTATATTAAAGATCATATTTATATTATCATTGGTGTTTTTTAGTATATCATTTTATATATCAAAGTAACAATTCTTTTATCATTTTTTTATTATATTTTAGAAGTTTTATTCGAAAGAAAAAATCAATTTACGTAGTCTATAAAATAGCATTGTATTACAACGTGATTTTGAACTTAAAAAACTTGCTCCACTGAAAAACGTTAAAATACGAAAGTTGTAAATCTTGTCGAATTCTTTTCGAAACATATGTGGATCATATTATTTAGACTTCGGAGCTAGAAGATATGGGCTCCGCACAGAGACTTGCGTAGAGAAGTCTGAATCAGAACAAATGTTTTTGTATCGCATATTTGAAAATTAAAACGACAACATCTGGACTTCTATTGAATACCAAAGTTGTAAAACTTTTCGAGAGCTACGATATAGAGTTTGAGTTGCTTAATTTGAGCTCCAGACGAGAGAGTTATGATTTTTGAATTTTGATACTTGATATGAAAGATACGAAACCGATTTGGATTCAATCACTAACTTTGTGCACACGAACTGAACAACTGCATCTCATTAATATATTACTAGTAAAGTGTCCGTGCGTTACTATGGACTTTAAAAAATAAAACACTCTTTATAATTTAAATATAAATTATTTACATAATATAATTATTAGATATACACAATATTATTGATATTTTATACATGAAAGATTATATTTGTATTACCATTGATGTTTCTTAGTATATCATTTTATATATCAAAAGTAACAATTTTATTATCATTTTTTACCATATTGTAGAAGTTTTATCCGGAAGAAAAAATCAATTCACAGAGTTCAGAAATAGCACTGCATTATAACATGATTTTAAAATTGAAGTTTTGCTCTAATGGAAAAAGTTAAAATATAAAAGTTGTAGATCTCGTTGAGACCTTTTTGAAACATATATAGATCATATTATTTGGACTAGGAGCTAGGAGATATGGACCCTGCACAGAGACCTATATAGATGAGTTTGAATCAGAACAAATATTTTTACATCGCATATTTAAAAATCAAAACGGTGAGATCGAGACTTCCATTGAATACCAAAGTTGTAGAACATTTCGAGAGCTATGAGATAGAGTTCGAGTTTGCCTCATTTGAGCTCCGGACGTAAGAGTTATGATTTTTCAAATTCGATACTTAATATGGAAGGTACGAAATCGATTTGAATTCAATCTCTAATTTTATGCACACGAAGTGGACGACCGCACTACAATTAACAGATTGTAGAGATAGAGATTACGCTAAAAAATGTTTGTAGTATGATCCTGGAAATACACTTAGAAATAAAGAAATGCAATTTTATTATGATCCTGGAAATACTATCTTATTTTTCTGCACATAAAGAAATAAAGAAGCCCATTAAAAACCATCAGAAAATGTGTGCCTATGGTTGTATTTTGTAGGACAAGGAACAAGTTATTTTTTACACGTTCAGGGCGAAATACAGGTCGCATTTCAAATTCATTTGAACACTTGTGCATTATTAAATTATAAAAAGTAAAAAGTATCAAAGCTTTTCGTTGGTCTTCTTTTTTTTCTCGAGTTTGAGCCCCGCCCAGACCTTCGCTTTTTGGCTCTTCGTCCTCATCCACCTTCCCACAGGGCCACGAAGCAGAGGAGACGAGGCCCCCCGCGACGCGGCTGCCGCCAACCTCTTAGGGTTTCCCGACGGCGCCTCACGAAGCAGACGGCGACGCTGCGAAGCCGCCGCCGCCGACGCTACGCGACGCGACGCGCGGTCGAGGGTTTCGCGCCGCCACTCCCCCTTACCACTTCAAGGTACGGAGCTCTACGCTTCGCTTCTCCCGCTCGTTCTTGTGCGATTGCCGGGTCCTGCCTGACCAATGTGATATGCCCCTCTTGGATTTTGCTACTTGTATCTCAGATTGAAGCGTAAGCTACTCATCCGGTGGTTTGGTTAGTCGGTATTGATTGCGATTCTGACCCCAACTGCCCAAATTTTGGTCCTTTCAGTCCATGCCAGTTGCTGAAACTTTGGTTCGCGTTAGATAAAAAACGGATATGGTTAGCGATGGTAATTGGCAGGCGCGGTATGAACTGTGATGATCCAATGAAACAGTTAGATGAAGAAAGAGTTCTCTGCGCTGCAGTGCGCTGTTATCATTTTAGCTGTGGAATTCTTTTGTTTTTGGACCTACTGTGGAATTCTTGTTGCGTTGTTTGGCGTGCGCGGCATGCTGCAAGATTCACGATGAGGAAGATGTTACCAATCTTCTCCCAAACGCAGTAGGCCCTGTTGTGTGGCTTGGTAATCATGTTCACGATCTCCTGCAACACGGTTCAGGGTTGAATAAAGCCACGAAAGGATAGGCTTCATCTTTGCGCATAGTGTCCCATCAGATCAAAGATACAAAACTTGTGGGAGGCAATGTAAAAATTGTGCTCAGCACAAGTATTCATCGTATCATGGATCACCGAACATGATTGCAGATGTGGATGGAAGTAACATAAATCGTAATTGGAGGAGCACACCAGGGGGAGCATTGCGAAGTGGTTTACTGAAGACGGTGAAATGTCACGAGCGCTTATATGTGCAGGAAGCAACAGAAGAGTGTGCGATCTTTGGGGCACTGATGCTACAAAAGAGGTTGAGATGATGCAATGAAATGTATTAGTACTCATTATCTCTCTGCAGGATTTAATTTGTACGAAGTGCAACAGCTCATTGTGCATTAACAAAAGCTAGAAAGCCCTCAAAGTATGTGGTGACAGGCTGAGAGCTGAGGTTCGAGTGTAGGACCAACCTGATTTAACGGTTAATTGACGAACTGCATTGATTTTATTCATTGAGTGAATGGTACTCTTTAATAATACTCACTATGCTACACAAGCTAATGCTACATTCACTTAATCGAAATTAAAACTTTTAACATGCAGACCAGAGACAGCTAGAGCTACACATCCATGGCAGACAACGCTGGCGCTAGAAGCAGCTCAGGTTTGTTTCCCCACGACCTGGATCAACAATATAAGTTGATAGCTCATTGCTCGCAGTTAGTGGACCAGGATTTGTACATTATATATTATCTCTTTTATTTTGAATGTGTTACAGCACAGAACTATAATGTGTTCAACATATACACAATTTGTTCAGTGATACATTATAGCCTTCTATTTTTATGGATGTACAGCAGCACGTGGCGGTAGCAACGAGGAAGAGGACAACAGGTATGTACGGAGTACAGATCCTTTGCCCACATGTCAGCTTCTGTTAATGCTAATGCACAACTGCAGAGGATTCAGTTCCTCGCTTGCATAGTAGCTAGAACCGTTACTTAAACTATTTTATTTTCGTTGGGATCTGTGGCTGATCTTGTTACTAACAATACACACGTGCATTTGTTAGTTATTTGGATGCGTTGGCTGGCCAATTTGTGGCGAGGTATGGAAGTTGGAGAGGGCAAATCCACAAGCCTCAAACAGTGGAAGATTATGCCGCAAGCCTCGAGACAAGCCAGACTAACACCTGCACCAGGATTGCGGCATATCATTACCAGATGAAGGAGGTACGCTTATTACTCCAGCAGTACATATATGCGTGCATGTATGCAGAGACACCAAATTAAATCCTCTATCTACTCTACTAGAGTACTCTAGTATATGTATATATATACTAAGCTCTACGGTCGATGCAGGGCGTTGTACTGAACAGGATCACCGGTTTGGACAGCCATGTGTTCGCATGCAGCTGGATATCGCCCGGTGACCGCCGCCTCTGTTTCCATGTAAATTTCGGCGCCGACACAGATACGGGTGTGAAGAAGTTCTTCTTCGCCGAGCTCTACGGCACCAACCGTCCGGCAGAAGTCATCAGTTGCGTGATGTTCGACCAGGGGACAAGTACGTGATTCGAATCAAATAAATAAACCCACTCTTTGGAGTTTGGCCCTTGCTAATTCTCTACTGCATATTTATAGTTACTAAAATAAATAATATACTATGCGCGCAGAGTTCTCTGTGCACAACTGCAAGTTCTGCACAGGGATGTGGCACCCGATAGGTGGTGTCTTCCTCGGCAAAAAATAGTTACAAAGTTCCGACCGGCTCGTGAAGCTTCGACACACACAAAAAAAACTTCCACGCACATGTGGACATTTTTCCCACTTCAATCGTCACAACCGACATCGACGAGACACATCTATGTGTTGGTGATTTTATTAACTTTTTAGAAAAGTTATAGAAAAATATTTTAAACAAAGTTTGTTTCAAAAAATATTGAATTAGATTTAGGAAAACTTTTTTATAATTTTTTGATGAAGTTTTTCTTAATAGAATTTAGGAGTAATCCTTGCTAAGAAATTCCATACTTTTTTAAAATCCTCGCTAAAAAAGGTTTACTGAAAAAGAAAAGCATGAGTGCTATTAGAGCATATGAGTTAGATTCACTTATAACAAAAACCTACTATAGAAGCGGGTAAAAAATAACTCTCGCAACGAATATCGTGGGTCGTTTCTATGTCATCGTAGCTAAAAATAAATGATAACAACGACTCAAAACACTATATTTTTAGAAGATGCTCTAACATTGAGATCAGCTTGACTATATAAGATTGGACCGTTTGCTCATACGACCCTACGTCCAACGTAACATACTTACTACCAACTCGCTCACTTAAGAAACCAGCCACACTCCGTCCACGCCATGCCCATGCCCACGATCAGCATGAAACAACCGTTGAATCTGTTTGTCTTCTACGTGCTTCTATCCTTTTATACTATCATAAATAATCTTAGTTTCCTTTGTCAGTGGCGGAGACAAGGGGGCAGCCCCCACCCCCACAACGATAATTCATATATTTATTATTATTATTTTTACAATTTTCTATATTTTTTATTCGGATGAAGTTTTTTGTTCTTAATAGAATTTAGGAGTAATCCTTGCTAAGAAAGTTCATACTTTCTTAAAATCCTCACTAAAAAAGGTTTTCAAAATCAGAAAGCATGAGTACTATATTGGGGCATGTGAGAATTAGACTACCAAAACATATCTACTCTTAATATATATATATATATATATATATATATATATATATATATATATATATATATATATATATATACTAGCAAAATACTCGTGCGTTGCCACGGGTCTTTGTTTATGGTTATAATATTTTTTTGTAACTGTAAAAGGTTTTCAATTAATCATTTTTTTTGGTTTGAGCATTTGTTCTAATTTTATTTTACTTTACCTTTTTTAGTTTTAAAAATAATATTCATTATAATAATTTTGGAGTGAGTTATTATTGAAATTCTTTTTATTAGTTTTCTATGATGTGAAAGTAATAGATGATTAATTATTGTTAGTATGAAATATCGAATTGAAATCGGAGTCCAATTCAACAAAGAATTAGAAAATGGTTCCAAAATGACTCAAACTGATTGGTGAATCATTGTAGGATACAAACTGAATACGATAACATTACGGACATATCTGTACATGAAAAGGTGGTCTAGACGATCTCACCTTAATTAATAAGTTGTCTGTCCATATATGTCTATAACGTTGTCGTATTCAATTTGTATTATACAATGATTCATCAATCAGTTTGAGTCGTTCTGGAACCATTTTCTAATCCTTTGTTGAATTGAACTCCAATTTTCATTCGATATTTCATACTAATAACAATTAATCATCTATTGCTTTGACATCATATTTTGAATGGAAACTAATAAAAAAATTTCAATAATAACTCACTTCAAAATTATTATAATGAATAATTATTATAAGGAATATTCTTTTTAAAACTAAAAAAGGTAAAGCAAAATAAAATAGAGCAAATGTTCAAGTAAAAAAATTGATTAATTGAAAACCTTTTACAGTTAAAAAAACATTTTAACCATAAATGTTTTTAACAAAGACCCGTGACAACGTTATACCCGCACTAAATAACTCCCAAGGAGTGATATGATATATCACACACTAGCCACGTTCTACACAGTCCGACCCGAGCATTCCCCGGTGGCAAAGACATGCATAATTCTAATTAATAGGACTAATTAATCCAATCCTTAATCAAAGGGATTTATTATCCCCATGTAATTAAAGAGATTTATATCCTTCCAATCATAGTCTTCCGAGAACAAGCAGAATGCTGGCGGGCAATATATCCTTTCAATTTGTAGCTTGCCGAACCACCCTTTCCATCCGTCCAATCGGATCTCTCTCGTAGCGCTCGACGTCGGCATGCTATGCAATGTGGCGCCGGCTGCTGCCTGCTGGCACCATTTCTCATGCAGGTATCGGCACTCGCCTCCACCTTTTTAATCTCTAATAAGATTTATTCGTTTGTGCAGATACCATTGAACCGATGGGACCGCGATAGCTAGAGAGGAAGCCATTTCCATTTTGATTTTTTTCTGATGATGTTGCTGAACATCAACGACAGAAAAAAAAGCCGAAGTAGGAAGCAATAATGAGTACAACATCATCGGCATGTTGCAGGACACAAACAACGATGACGACGAAACAAGCAGGGGCAAGTGGCTGCGTAAGGACGATGAACACGGCTTGATCGAGTGGTGAACCTGATGCTGATGAGCAAAACCGGCAACGGCGTCGACGCTGGCAGCATAGCGCGTGCGGCGTCAATCAGCAGGGAGTACTTGTACTTATTGCTTAGTCCGCATATCAAATGGATTTTGATGCAAGTATGTTGAGTATCAGACTGAAAAACATATTTTCTTGTTTCATCGGCCACAAAGTCGAATGGGGATTTTTATGCTCACATCGTCTGGTAGACGTGAACGGTCCAGCATATAAGACTTGGTCAAAAAATATTATCTTGTTACCACCGAAGTTAGGGGCTGTTTAGATTCAAACCATCACATACCTTACCAAATATTGGCGCGTCCACGTAATTTGGCTGGCGTTTGCTTCATTGTCCTGAGTTGGCATGCCCTTGAAAAATTGGCATCGTTAGTATAAATACAAGGGCGCAATGCTGGCGGGCAAAACCTCCGCCTAACATTGGCGTAGCACCACTGCCCCTTGAAGGCTTACGTGGCGAGCTATAGTTGGTTGGATTAAATGCTTGCCCTTTTGTGTTGGCTAACTTCAAATTATTATATTCCTTAAACCATTGATCTAAATTGAAATTTGTTTACACCACTGTATTGTTTGTAATTAAATCTACAAAATAAGATCCTACATGACTATATTTTGAAAAAAAAGATTAATGACATAACGGTGCCACATGTCATACTAAGAGTTCACAAATTTTGGTAAGGTCACAATCCAAACACCATTATTTTCATTTTATTTCCAACAATTTGGTCATGTCCTCATGTTGGTCATGATAAATTTTGGTAAGGTATTTTTGGGCATGAACCAAACATGCCCTTAGTTCTTTCTTATTTATTCTGGTCAAACTTCAAGTCATAAGACTTTAACTTTTAGATCACAAAATATATCAGAAAAATTAGTCAGCACTTGACTCGTTAATATACTTTCTGAAAAGCTTAAACCACGGAGCGTAAAGACCAGGTCCATCATAAATAATCATTCACTTGAAAGTAAAACCTAACCTATCCTGACGTCTTACTAGACAAAAAGAATTATAGACATGCCCTCAAATCACAAAAACCAAGATATGTGGGAGGAGAAAATATACACGTGATGTTACTTGCAAACAAAACAAACAGATATTATTTATTAGCAAAATGATATTAGTTGTGACCATAAAACATTATTAATGTATAATCACAATATTCAATCCTGCTTGTACCGGTTATTGTTGCAGCATCCAAGGCGATACAAGATCTTTATTACAGGTGCCATTATATATGTAGTAGCTCTAGATGCAATGGAGGTGCCATTGCCAAGCTTCCTGATCGAGCTACTGGCGAGAGATAAAGGAAAATTGTGGTTACATATATATTAGCCTCCAGAACAGTTACAGATGTGAAACTTTCTTTCCTAGGTGTACATACAATTCAATTGAACATATTGTACGGTCCTCGCTTATTTCAAAATGTGAGATGTTCCTACGAAGTACCTTCTTTTACTCATGTTTTTATAATTATTTTTGTTTACAACAGCATGCAAATCTAATTATTCTTGTTGAGCATTTTACTCCCTTACCCATTCTTTTCTTGGATGCAAATTAGAAATGTGATAGTGAAGATATAGTGGTCGATGGAGCAGGGTTCAGACATGTTCGATCCAATTGGCTTCTTTTGTCCAATGCAAGCTATGTAGTATTTTTTTCCGCCTCTGTGAGATCAAGGGAGCTAAAGAGCTGGAAATGTTTCTACACTCTGATACCTGAATATTTGCTATGAAAAATCTGCTGGCTTTTTTTACAAGACGTATCAGCAAGTGAAACCCCTTGATGGACAAGACGTATATAGAATCCCTATATAGTACACTGGGTACTAAATAGCTTATTCAGTCCCCAGGCCACATAGTCAAGCCATATATCCTACTCCCGAGGAGCTAGGGGCCGGACCCATGCATGTGCATAATTCCTATTAAATATTCGTTAATTATGGCTGCTCCCTAATTATGGACAAATTGATTATCGATGATTTACTTCCTTTCATTTTATGGCCTTATTTATTCCCTTTCTCTTTCCTGTCATGTCGAGGGCTTTCTTCTTGCACCGAATCGCAGCCTCGGCATCCCAGTGTATGGCAGGTTGTGCAGTTCTACATCTCCATCCGGGAAGCAGTTGTTTTATTGATCAAGGTCCACACGTGTGCATGGCAGAATGCCGAAGTGGCCCGAAGGGATGACGGCAGTCTCAACAGTGACATGGTGGCTGTTACGACGATGCAACACCGAGGATTTGCTTCATCAATGTACGTACGTGGTTCTTGGATTCGAATGACCCAATTTTGTTGTTTTTTTTTTTTTTTCCCCTAGCAGTCGGCTTATGGTATCCTTTGTCTTGATTCTTCAGGTGGCTCATGCATCCAAATTCACGAATGAACCTGCGCGACAGGACATGAGGAATCGACCAGGGCTTTCGCCTTGATCTGATCCATGCATATTTACTTCTTTAGCGTCGGCTAGTCTACATCTGTATGTTGCATACAAGATGTTCGATTAAATAATATTGTCCATTGTTTTTATATTTGCCAGTGCATACTACATCTACTCCATCCACTAATGACATCATTGCACTGTGTGACTAAAGAACAATCTGTTGGCCATGACATTCTGCCATGGTGGTGACCTCGCGATGCTCAAGAGCTCCAGGACGGCAACTCGAACTGTCCACACATTTCTTTTGGCACATTATTGTAATGTTTAGTTTCAGAGTGTAAAGATTGTCATGAAGCAAAATGGTTGTATCCACATGCTATGATATAAAATCCCTACTTTTTTTTTACCTCAACAATGCAACTTGTTTCTCATTACACAGATGAGATGTATGCTCACAATGCCTTATTTTCTCTGACATAACATTCAAATATATGATTTTGTGGTATTAGTTTTTATGCTTGAACAACGCTTACAAACCCTTGAATTTACAGTCCAAATTACAAGTATTTATGGTATAATCTAACTAATTTGTGTAAGCAACCCATGTTAATATTACGATGTCAACTAATACTTTTATCAATCGTCATTCACGAACTTTATGATCTTACATTTTGTCATTAAGTAATTTATTTTTCTTGTACAAATTTATGATTTCAAATCACTAGTTTTTTATGACCAGTATAAATCATACTAATCTTTCTAAGTAACTAGGGACGTTTCTATTATTCACATTGGAGAAACTATACCATAAAGTTTTTATGGTCATGAGTTAACTGGCACATAAAAATGTTTTTTTTGTAACCATAAATTATTATATAGTTTAGACCATAAATTGTTGATTATTCTGTGATCTTTTGTAACCGTAAAAATCTATTTGGGCAACTGTAAAAATTATAGTCTTCCATATATTCATGTATCATCCAATTAAGTCATGACCATGAAACCTTTATGGTTGTACGAAAACGTGTTCACTACCAAAAGGTTCTGGTTGTATAAACTAATACTATTTTATGGTTTTACCACTCTCCTAACAATCCAATCCTTTACTATCACACAAGCTAGAATTTATGCAATAAAAATGATGTGTTCATGATTTAAGGGATCAAACTTTATGTTTAGTAGCACATGTATTTGTTCCCTAATAATTGACATCTTCAATTCGTCATGCTTACTGATCCTATGCATTTTGTATATTGACATTTTGGACTTGATATACATACCACAATATAACAAATCAGAGCTAGAAGTGTATGTATCTGATGATTATTATTTATACTACATGTGTATTATTTACAAATAATAAAAAGTGATCATATTAGGTGGAAAAAATGTGCTCCTATGGAGCTTATTACAATAGTCAGAGGACAAATTTAGCAAGAGGGGCTTGATGAACTCATGTACACACATCCAAACTTATATGACTTTGTATGGGACACTGAGTTAGCTGATCTTGAGAGCCAATATGACATAGACATCTAAGTTCGCAACTCCTTATGATGTTGAACAATAACATTTTACTATACTTTATATGATTTTAATCTTTAATTATCAGGTAAAACTTAAATTTATTACATTACAGGTATGAAGAATAATTTGAAGCAAAAGTGAAAGGCACCGCCAGCTCAGAGTAATAATATTTTAATGCAGAATTGATTTGCATACACGGGATTGTAGTTACTTTGCACACATGCATATTGCTTTGACAAAATAAGCAAACAATAACTTGAAAACCATGATATCTGGAGGGAGTATTCTAAACTGAATAGGGTTGTTCGAGTATTCTATACAACAAATACATTGAGGTGTCTTTTAATAGGGTTGTTCGAGTATTTTCAGTTGTGGGACATGGTACATGAATTGGCCCTATCACAGGAACGAGACCATCACATTTGGTGGTTGGTCAACTTAGGTACTTATTCTGCTAAGTCAACATATCGAGCCTTTCATAATGGTGCTATTATGTTTGAATCGTGGAGAAGGTGTTCTTGTGATTAGCCATTAAAAACCAATGTTGGACCACCGATCGCCTCGCCAAGAGGGGGCTACCACATCCGATGAAATAACCTCTATGTGATCAAGAAGATGAAGATGTACAACATCTCCCTACTTCATGTGTGTTTGCACAAGAGGTGTGGGTGAAGGTTCTATCTTTGTTCTTTGCTAGGGCTCCAAAAATAGTACCAAGTTGACATCCTAACTCGTTTGCTAACAGGTGGCGCAAGGCCATCAAAAGGGTGTCCAAGTACAAGGCCATCAAAAGGGTGTCCAAGTACAAAAGAAGGGTGTTAATAGCTTGATCATCCTGACAGCTTGGTCACTATGGAAGTACAGAAACACATGCATGTGTTTGAGGGTGATGCTTGGCAAGTACTCGAGGACTACGATCCCCGTAAGCCGCCCAGGAGAGGGTTATGTTTAGAATTGTCTGGTCAGGTCTCATCTCTGCTTGTTTGATCTCTGTTATGAACCTTTGTATTTCCCAACCAGTAGTATAAAAAGTAGAATAAAGTTGGTAATTTGAACCAATAGTACAAAAAGAGTATGTTGTTGACAGAACACCGATGTCGTACACTCACAAGTTGTGCACCAAATGTTACCACCGGCGTTTGTGTGTGGCCTAAAGCTCTCATTACACAAATTATCACAAATGTAGTTTTTTTTAACACAATCACAATTGTAGATTTTTAACATAGTCACAACTGCAGAAAAGGATTGCAAAATAAAATACTACCTTGACATAATTCAGATCTTTCAAATTGTATCTGTGCAGCTAACATCCCTGCTTCACTTCTCCACTTCCGGTACTCTTGCTAGTACTTATTTCTTTTGCCCCTCTTTTTTTTAGAGAAACAGGAAGGAAAAGCTACTGGTTATATATTAAATAAAAACAAAGAGTATAAATAAAATAAAGTGAAAAGAAAAAAAACAAAAGAGAAACAACAGGCACTACTGTAAGGCTTCTAGCCATTCTTGCAGTTGAGGAATATAGCTGCTCTTCGCTCTGAGTAACCATGGAGAATTCCATTTTGAAGGCTCTATGCTCTAAGACACTCTTGGACCGATTCTTGTGTAACTGCAACATGTAGATTTTGATTATATCCTATTACACATTGTGGTTGTAATAAACTAATTACAAAACAAATAATAGGTTATGTACCTCAAAGATTTTTACATCAATGTGAATCCAAAGTGATTTTATCGACAAATGCGTTATATGATAACTATTTTCCCACCTGTGCGGGCTAGTTATTGTGAATGATCTTCTATTGTCATTGACATAGCCTTCTTATTGGCTGAAGGCTCAGTTTGATATTGATGGTGACATTGATTGCTTCTTCCCCTTCCTATGTATTAAAATATTATCCCCCACGAACTGCATTACGATCAGGCATCACCAAGTAAGTCAACCATTCAATAAGAGAAATCATCAAATAGCTAGGAGGAAGAATGAGCGCCACATCCCATATGTTAGAACCTGCCGAAAACATTTAGTAAGACAACATCAAATAGCCAAAATTAGTATTACTCCATGAATTTCTATGCACCTCAGATTTATTTATCAAAACCCAAGCACTATTTATGAAATAAACTTGATCAGAACACGAATATATATTTATATACTACTGATTACTACTCTGTAACATAAACTTGACCAACATATAGGAATATATATTTATATACTACTAATTACTGTTCTATGCAAATAAACTTGACCACCACTGGATGTTGGCCCAAATGAAGTCTATTCACACACTCAGCCCAATAAGGGGTCCAGGTTACATATTTATAGGCCACAAAGGGCAACATAGAAAATAGCAAAAAGAAGCTAATGCTACTAGATACAACCACATAAGACTTAATCTATTATTCTCCACCTAAGTCTTGAGTGGTAACTTGACCATCCCGATCTGAGACCGAAGCTCTTGAAACTTGACCCTCCCAAGTGACTTGGTAAGTAGATCAGCGAGCTGGTCCTTGGTGTTGATGTAGCACGCTCCCCTCCAAACAGCTCCAAATGATGTGGTACTTGATGCGGATGTGCTTGCTTCGCTCGTGGAAGACAGGGTTCTTCGCCAGGGCGACGGTAGACTTGCTGTCCACCCAGAGCTCGACTGCCTCGGCGTCTCGACCAAGTAGATCACCAAGTAGCTGTGCTAGCCAGAGACCTTGGGTCATGGCTGACTTGGCAGCGATGTACTCAGCCTCACAGCTAGACTAAGCCACCACCTGCTGCTTGATCAACTGCCAGCTGACCAGACACTTGCCGAGGAAGAAGAGTGTGCCACTCGTGCTCTTGCTCGTGTCGATGTCACCTACGTGATCGCTTTCGCTGTAGCCGATGAAGTGTACTGCACCGGGACACCTCGGGTAGTGCAGGCCATAGTCGAGGGTGCCCGCCACATAGTGGACAATCCTCTTAACAGCTTGCAGGTGCTCCTTTGTCGGTTGCTGCATGAACCGACTCCCCACAAGGCGCCGATACTCCGTAGCGTCGACCTCCTCAACAGTGCTGTCGCGGCTCAACTTCAACCTCTCCTCCATGGGAGTGTGAGAGGGGTTGCAGCCGGTGAGACCGCCCGGCTCAACAATGCACTTGGCGTAGGCGGTCTGTTGAAGTGTGATGCCGGAGTCATCCTGGTGCACCTCGATCCCCAAGTAGAAAGAGAGGAGCCCTAGGCCACTCATCTGGAAGGCGACCTTCATCTAATCCTTGAACGCCTCCACGTCCGCCTCCTTGGCGCTGGTGATGACCAAATCATCAACGTAGACGCCCACCAGCAGGGCACAACCACCTTGGCCCCGTCGGTAGACGACCGCCTCGTGCGGGCTTTGCTCGAAGCCCATCGCCTTGAGGGTGGTGTCTAGCTTGGTGTTCCACGCCCGCGGTGCCTGCCGCAGACCGTAGAGGGCCTTGCCCAAGCGAAGGACCTTGTGCTCCTGGCCGGGGATGATGAATCTCAACGGCTTGTGCACGTAGACCTCCTTGAGATCGCCGTTGAGGAAGGCCGTCTTCACGTCCATGTGGTGGACGCGCCATCCCTCCTGGGCCGCCAGCGCGAGGAGACGCACAGACTCCATCCGTGCGACGGGTGCGAAGGCGTCGTCATAGTCAATCCCCTCCTGCTGGACGAAGCCACGCGCCACCAGGCGTGCCTTGTGCTTCATCACCTTCCCGACCTCATCTTTCTTGAGCTTGAACACCCACTTAAGGGTGATGGCACGGTGGCCGGTCAGAAGGTCCGCCAGCTCCCACGTGCGGTTCTGCTCGATGGAATCCATCACCAGCTTCATCGCGGCCCGCCAGGCCACATCCGTCTCCGCCTCGGCAAAGGAGCAGGGCTCACTGTCAACATGCGCTAGGTGCAACTGCTCATTCGCACCACGCTGCACCACCTTAGGTGTACGCTGCTCATCGAGGATGTTCTCCATCATATGGTACGACAACAGCTCGTCGTCGTGGTACGCTTCGATGCGATCGTCGTCATCGGGGAGCGGCATGACAAACTCTATAGGGTCGTTGAGGACCGAAGCTGCAGACACCGTGCCTAGAGGCGTGGGTGTCGGTGCAGGTGTACGAGGCGAAGCCTGAGGAGTCGGTGTAGAAGAGCTCGACGAAGCCTGAGGACTCGATGTAGATGAACTCGGTGAAGCCGCTGGTGATGCTGGAGCTGAGAAGGGCACACTCGGTGATGGAGAGTTGTCCGCTCCCCCAGCTCCCTCGAAGTGGACGTACTCAACGGTGAAGTCGCTGGTGGTCGACAGCATTCCGTCATCCACCGTCTTGCCCCACGCCCACCCTCGCCCTTCGTCGAACACAACGCCACGTGCCACCCGCACGCGTTGTGTCTGAGGGTCAAGGATGCGGTAACCCTTCACGCCATCCGCGTAGCCGATGAAGACTCCAGGCGTACTCCGATCGCCAAGCTTGTTGACATGGTTGAGCTCCTTGACGAACGCCAGGCAGTCGAAGACGCGGAAGTAGTCGGCCGCTGGCTTACAACGATGCCAAGCCTCATATGGCGTCTTGCCATCGAGCGCCTTGGTGGGCGAGCGGTTGAGGAGGTGGACTACTGTCATCACCGCCTCTCCCCAGTAGACCACCGACATGCCCCTCTGCTTGACAATCGTCTGGTGGCGCCGCTCGACGACATCGTTCTGCTATGGGGTGTACGGCGTAGAGAAGTGGTGCTGGATCCCCTCGTTGACACAGTACTCCGTGAACTCAGCCGTCGTGAACTCGCCACCGTTGTCCGTGCGCAGCACCCGCAACTTGCGGCTACACTCCTTCTCCGCAACAGCCTGAAGGTGCTTGATGGCGTCTGCCGCAGCAGCCTCGGTGCGGAGGACTGCCCACATGTAGCGGGAGAGGTCGTCAACGACGAGGAGGAAGTAGCGCCTGCCTCCTGGTATGGCTGGCGTCACCGGCCCGCAGAGGTCGTCATGCACGAGCTCAAGCCTCTCCTAGGCTCGGCAGCTTGCCTGACGAGGAAAGGGAAGCCGCCACTGCTTCGTCAGGACGCAGGTGTCGCAAAACTGCTCTATGTGATCGATGCACAGCTGATCCTGCACCATCTCCTTGACACCGAGCTGCTTCAGGGCCTCAAAGTTGAGGTGCCCAAAGCGCTCGTGCCACCTCCACACGTCGTCGTCCCGTCGTGCTGCAAGGCATAGTGGTCGTGCCACCTCGACGTGGAGGACGTAGAGGCGGTTGCTCCCCCTGTTCACCTTGGTGAGAAGACGGCGCTGGGTGTCCCATACCTGTAGGACGCCGTGCTCAATCTCCACGCGCGAGCCGTTCTCATCCAGTTGTCACAAGCTCATGATGGAGTTCCTCAGCGCAGGTATGTAGTAGACACCAGTGAGCAGCCGGTGCTCACCGGTCTTGGCGACAAAGATGACGGAGCCGACGCCCTCGATCGTCACAGCGGAGGCGTCACCGAACTTGACGGAGCCTCGCATAGTGGTGTCCAAGTCGGAGAAGAACTCACGTCGAACAGTCATGTGGTGGGTGGCACCGATGTAGAGGTACCAGTCGTTGATCTTCTCGTCGCTCAAACCCTTCCCGAGGAAGCCGTGAGCACGAGGCTCGTCGAAGTGGAGTAGTGTAGCGATCGCTTGCGCGAGAGAGGAGTGAAGCTCGACACTCCCGTGCATCAGGAACAACGTCGGCTCCTGTGCCTCAGCGATGTGAGCCTGGCCGCCGTGACCGCCACCGCGACCATCGCCATCGCCACGACCGCCACCGTTGCCGCCGCCTCGCTTCGACTACCTGCACTCCTTAGCCCAGTGGCCCTTCTTCCCATAGTTGTGACATATGTCGTTCCGGGTGGCCTTGCGCTCGCCACCACTGCCAACGTCACCGCCACGAGGTGGGGCCGCCTTGCCCTTCCCGCGTGGGCGATGTGCACGACCGGAAGATCATGAAGCCTCCGTCTTCCTCCGCTCCCCCTGCCGAGCGCGCCACTGCTCCTCAGTGAGAAGCAGCTTGCCGCTCAAGGTCGCCGACTCAACATAGGACAGCTCCTCTCGGTCATCGTCAGCTTTGAGCCGCCCTGACAACTCCTTGATCATCAGCTCGAAGAGGTCCATCAGTGTCTCGATGGAGATGGCGACCTAGGAGTACTTCTTGGGGACGACGCGAAGGAACTTCTCGACAACTTTCTCCTCGGTGATGTCGTCGTCGCACAACCGCGCCAGCTGCTGCACCAAGCTGGCGAGGCGGAGGGTGAAGTCGTCGATGTCCTCGCCCGGCTTGGAAGCTAAGACGATCCCACTGCTTGCGAAGCTTCTGGATGGTGGACTTGCGTGCTCGATCACTGCCGACCCGGGACGTAGCGATAGCATCCCAAGCCTCCTTGGTGATCGCCTTCTCCGCCAAGATTGCCGCCAACTCCATCAGGACCACGGCGAGCAGCGCCTCCAACGCCCGTCGGTCCACGTGGTCGTCGACATCACCATCGTCAACCGCGTCCCACACCTGCAATTTCACCTTCATGACAGCGCTCCACTCGATATAGTTGGTCTTGGTGAGCATTGGCCATGGCGTGCCATTGTCAGCCTCACGGATGAACGGGAGAGTCCCGTCAACCGTGGCGACCGCGATGCCGCTCCGGTGAACAAGAGACACGACACCGTGAGTCGTGGCTTCGGTGGTCATCGTCGAAGTCGTCGATGTTGCTCCCCTGCCTCCGGTGCGGACCCACGACCCAGTGATCTACCTCTACATGTCGGTTTCCCCGTGCACGCCCCAGGCGGTCCCTCCGCCTCCAACGCCGCAAGGGCCTCTCACGCCTCCTCCGCCACCTGCCGATGTGCAGCTGCCGCAGCCGCCGTAGCCTGAGCTGCCACCGCAGCCTGCCGCTCTACCTTCGCCGCGCGTGCCGCCTCTGCCTGTGCCGTCACGAGGCGCGTAGCTCGTGTCGTCACGACCTCGCACTCCTCCGCCTCCGTGCGTACTTGGCCGGCCTACCGTGCCGCCGCCGCCTCGCGCTCAGTCGTTGCCGCCGCTGCGGCCGCCTCGACCGCCACCTCATCGACACGGGCACCTCGCACTCGATGTCATCGAGCCGTGATTGCTCACGTGCGAGACGCGGCAGGCTAGGCGCAAACGGGCACGTGCTCCGCGAGGGTCTGCCATGGGTGAGGAGTGAGGGTTGAGTACGGTCTAGAGGTTAGGGACGAGATGCTGTCGTGCAGACCGAGCTACAGTCGCGCGGATCGAGGCCGGGGTCGAGCTGTGCAGCCGGATCGAGAGAGAGAGCAGGGGTCGAGGACGAGCTGCCGTAGCCGATCGGGTCGAGCTCCTGCCGCGCCGCCTCTGGTCAGAGAGGAGCAAGGCCGAGCTGCCGTCCGAATCGAGCCAAAATCGTGCCGCCGAGAAGTGCAGCAGCCGCGCCGCCGGATCTGGGTCCTCCGCCTACGGATTGAGTGTCACCCGCCGCCGCCTAACCTCTGCTCGGATGAATCGCCGCCGCCTCCACCTCTGATACGCCGCCGCTCTTGCCGAATCGAGCTACCGCCGGGCCAAATCGGGAGAGGAGAGGACGCGCGCGGTGGGGACAGGGCGCGGTCGCGTCGAGGAGGAAGGCGTGCGCGCGCGGGGTTGCGTCGGAGAGCCGGGCACCCGCCTCCGCCTCCTTGCCTCGTCCTCAAGTCGCCCACGCCTCCGCTGCTCTCAGCCGGGTCGGGATCCGTCGAGGTCTGCAGCTGCACGCACATGCGCCGCCGCTGCCGACAGCCGGGATCGACGGGGAAGAGAGGTAGAAGCGCGCACGGGGTGGGGAGCGTCGCCTCCGTGCTCGGGTACTATAGCTCGGGATAGAGCTGAGAGAGCTAGGGTTTGAGGTGGAGTGGCAGTTTCATAAATAGGCTCTAATACCAATTGTTGGTCCAAATGAAGTCTATTCACACATTCAGCCCAATAAGAGGTTCATGTTACATATTTATAAGCCACAAAGGGCAACATAGAAAATAGTAAAGAAGCTAATGTTACTAGATATAACCACTTAAAACTTAATCTATCACTGGAATATGTATGGGGGCTGCCCTACTTTCAACTCTAATTGTTTTAGTCTAGACCAGATTAAAATATCTCAATCAAAACAACTCTCTCTCTCTCACCCTCTCTCGCTCTCTCCCTCTCTTCCGCGCGTGGACAAGACGCAGCTACAGGACGACGCAACGCGTGGTTGCAGGACAGGCAGGCGCACAGAGTGGGCTAGATGTAGGGCAGGTGCGCGGTACGGGCTCGGCGCAGTGCTCCAGGCAGGGTCGGGCGGAGCTCCTAGAGGGCAAGGTCGGGCAAAGCTTCAGGTGAGCGAGGTCGAATCCAGGTGAGCGGCAATGAGCGGATTTCTAGGCGCAGCGAGACGAAAGGAGTTCTAGGCGGGCAGTTGCTGGCCGAGTATAGGCGCGACAGGACTGGAGGAGTTCCATGCGTATGACTGCGGGTGGAGTCCAGACGCCACGATAGAACTAGAGGAGTTAGAGGCGGGCAGCGACGAGCGGGTTCGGGGGGCGGCAGCGGGCAAGCGCGTCAGCAGCTCTAGGCGGGTGGCTACGGGCAGTGCTCCAGGCGACAACGGCCGTCCAAGCGGGCCGGGCCGCGCTTCAGGCCTGGGCGGTTTTATTTCTTTTTAGTTCCCTAACCTAAAATGTGCCTAAAATAATATTCTCAAGGGCATTTGGGTCTTTATACATCTGATTTAACACTGTTAAGTGGCGTTAAAGGATCAGGGGTAAATAAATGCTTCATTTTCAAACAGCAGGGGCAAAATCACAAACTGTAAAAAGCAGGGGTAAAATCACAATTGAAGTTAAAAGTAGGGGTAAAAAACGCAATAGCCCCTGTATATATTTGTACACTATTGATTATTGTTCTATGCAATTAACATGATCGATATTATGTACACAAAAAATGTGAGGAGATGACCAATCTCAAAATCTTAAACATACTCATCCAAAAATTGACCTGTAGGTAGCGACCATATATCAACTAAATCAAAAATTTAGTGTAGCTGAACCCCCCTTTATTATGAAAGTTAGGATTAAGATTCTAAATTGAAAGTCCAAGTTCAATTGCAGTTGAATGTTTTCCTCTGACCTTTTAGGTCACTGTTGAATTGCAATTGAATTTTTTTAAGAAGGAAAGTGGAGAAAAAAGTACCCAACAAAATACCAAAACCAGATATGATGCCCGCAAAATTAACAGACCTTTTGAGATGCTGTTGATATGATCTCCTTGTGTAATTGTGACTGTATTTGTGCATCCATTCTAATTCTGTATCCAATCACAAATAAAAAAGAACCAAAAAGGTGAAAGCCAAACACATCCTATTGCAATTCAACACTCAACAGGGACCTAAAAGAACAGAGGAAACCGTTTGGCTAGTTATGGAGAGAAATTAATATGCATCATGTCATGTTAGCATGAAATAAATGAGTTAAGAAAGGAATTAATTGTGTGATTTGAAAGGTCAATGTGGGTATATGTGGAGACAAGATGTAGCTAAACCATTTATTAGCTCCAGGGTGACGAATAGTTGAAATGTACATTGTCATATGATGCTAGCAGCTGAGTAAAGCATAAAATTTTTTAATTGCACATCTCTGCTACTTTTGCACACACTATATTTATATTGAACGCATTTCGTGCATCTGGCAATCCCTATCACTTGTCAAGCATTTAATTGCAAAGTGCAAACAAATGTTTTGTAGCCAATAAAATAAATAAGTGTTTACTCATAAAAAAACAGATACGGAAAACAACAAGTTTATCAGCAAATAATACACAGAAGAACTGGTTCCACTAATCACTACACACACAGGAAACTGATAAGAGCATCTAGGACCAGGCATATGTACATACCTAAAATTTGCAAGGAAAGAAAATTGAAGGTCAACATATAAAAGTAATTAGAAGTTCTTACCTTCAAATGTGTGGTAGATATGCTTCTCACATAAAACTCTAAATGACAAATTTCATAAGAGGCTGGTAGGTTTCTTCATATGAAATAAAGTGAAAGACACTTGACTCTTTCTTCATATAGTAGGATAATAACATTTAATTTACATTCCTGCAAAATAAATCCTCATCAACCTTAGAAAAATAAATCTAGCATAAAATTTCAATACCAACTTAGGTGTATAACTTTTAAGCATACTCTTTTTGGTTGTTTCAAAATAATTCAAGCAAAGATGTTCAGCGATGTCAACAATAATATGCTAAATGTAACAACAGTGATTAACAACATCATTAATAAACTTAAAATGACCATTTTTTATTTGGTGTGCAGTAAAATATACCATCAGTAAATTTACATCAATCACTACTGAAGAGAAGAAAAATGTGCACTAAAAGCAGAATGTTGTCCCGAGTAAAGTAATCCACCTCAGGGAACTGCCTGGACCTACCTTGAAGTTTCAAAATAATTGTGATGTCAAAAATCAAACTGGGGTACTATTCAATCTTCAGACAGAAAATCAGATAGGAGAGGTTGCTCATTGGCGGCATACCTCCTAGGTAATATGAAATGGAGTAATCTTCACCCTTATGCTATATATGGCTGCATCAATACGCCGGGAAAAATATTAACTGCATGAAGAGGAAATGTCAATCATCATCTATTAATTGGTGTTCATAACCTATGAGGTAAATAATAGAGAAGCAAATCTACAAGCCAGTCAGAAAATCAGAAGCCATGAAGCCTCACTGCTTGCCCATTCCAGATATCAACCATCATATGACCTCCATCTCTAGGAAGTTGAACTTGTTCACTTCCGAATCAGCTACTACACAGATGAAGTGCTCATCTCCGCAGCAACATGTCTTCAATAATTTAGGCCTTACTTGATGTACCTAATAAATAAAAAGCCACACTTAATAAGTGAGACTGATAAACTACATGCATTATTACAGCAGTTAAATTAATATCCAAATGTGTATGACTATGACCCGAGAAGTGTTGAACGCACAATTCTTGCCATTTACCATATCAAGGAATGGCCAGCATCTACCAATTTGATAAACAACTGATGGACATAGCATTTAAGCACTATGTACAAAGAAAACTGAGTCTTGTCAAACTAACTGATGTTGATGAATTTTGGAAAATATGTTAAAGCCTTAAATGAGGATATGGTCAGCAATATATAATGTGAAATAATTAGCCACCTATTGCTTCAAAATTATATGAGAAAATTTTTCAATATCCCATTCATAGCAATTTGAGTGACCTGCAGCCTAAAGCTCAAGGAATAAAATGGAAACAAAATTGGCAGAGTTGAATGAACTGCTATGTACCAGTGACAATAGTGGCTTGAACATGAGTTATCTGAAGACCATAGGTAAACAAATAAAAAATAAACAACAAAAGATATAAATGTTATAACATTTATACAAAAGGGAGTCTAATACATAGGCAAGATAAGCAAGTAGCAAAACCAGACTATTGAAATGCACACAATACATCAGTTTGCCATGGAGAAATATTAATGCTGAAATTCTTAAGTACTGTTTCATTCAAACAATTCCAATACATGGGCAACACGAGTCAAAAAAATACATGGGAAGCACTAACTGGCTTGAATAACGAAGTTGAAAAGGATTTGCACCATTTTTCTCTACCCTAAGTTTCCAAGAGCAATCAGACACCTCAAACTTATACCGAGTCAAATATGCAATCAATATTCAGTGAGTTATATTAGATTCAGAGTTGGACCGTATGTTCCATCAAAAAACAAACTTCGAAATCTAACCACTCACCAGATCGAAGTGCTCCTGGCGCATGCCCCTGATGTGTGATGTCACCTTGAGGATGAGGACGCATCCACCATTGCAGTGCTGCAGTGTTCAGAAACCTGGCTAATTGCTTGCTTCCTGAACTGCAGGGAGGCACCTTCACGAGCACCACTTGCCGCTGGTAATACGGCTTCATGTTGTCAGGAACAGGATATCTAGACTCAACAGAGATCTGCAGCCTGTCACATGATGCAAATCCGTTTGGCCGTAAAAAACAGATAATATTTGGATACATCCTAAACAAGGCAGAGGGATTTGAAGTAGCTGCCCTCGTTCATCAAGGCCCCCTTTGGAATGTAGGATAGGAAAAATATAGGAATAGGAAAAATATAGGAATTGAGATGGTATGTTTTTGAAATCTTATAGGAATTAAAAACATAGGAATTAGGATGAGAAGGTCTTTGGTAGTCTCATAGGAAAAACAAAGGATCTATGCCTTACTCTTGCTCCATATGAAAACAAAGGAAAGAAAAAAGAGGTCTTACCTCTTGCTTTGTTTCCTCCAAAATCAAGCATAGGAATCCATTCCTATGGAAAATATCCTTTGTTTTTCCTATGAGCCAAATGGTTATATAGGAAAAATTCCTTTACAATTCCTATCCTCCAAATTTCCTTTATTTTCCCTTCAATCCAAAGGGGGCCCAAAATAAAAATGACTCCTTATTTATACTCTATTAATTTGTAAGTATTCTAAAACAATTTATTTTCTACAAAATTAAAATGAGTCCTAATGCAATATCTTAATTTAGAAGTATTCTAAGACAATGGGCTTGGATGATAATATATTAACTTTGAGTCAATATTAACGCAACATAAGTTGTGCTTAGGCCTATTCCAAAACAGGTGTGGCACATGCAAGACCACACAAACACAAATGTGATTACATCTCTCATCCTATTGAAAGACAGAGTGAAGCATCAGTTGAAGAAAAATGAGGCGAGACCATCCAAATAAATCACCACGCACAGAATACTGTCGAAATTCTGGTCCATATCAGAATAGCAAAATTTTGCCAAAGCAAGATTGTGTAGCCTTGATGAGACTCTTGATCTCCCTGATCTCACCTGATTCCCACCCATCTCTACCCCAATCCAATGCAAATCAATAGAAGACATAGGGAAGAGGGAATGCTGCAGTAAAACAAATACTGGCACACATCTGAGAAGAAATCATGCACCTCTGGACCACTGTTGTCACACATCTGGGAACATCCACCCATTTTGTTTACCAATGTCGTCATAGAATTCAGCAGAATACTTTGACAGCAAATTTCATAAATAACACAATTATAACTGAAAGTAACAACTAATATAGCCCACCTTTATTGTTAGCAACCAATTATTGTTACATCACACTTCTGCTGTAGATATAAGACAACGGAATTGTAGGCTTAGTTGTTGTTGTTTCTCTAAAAAGAATACGATCAAAGACATTATGTCAGAAATAAGGTTGTAGGGGTTGGATCATGCTTCGGTAGTTCTCAAAATAGAATACATTGTACTACTTTTTTTGCCACCATTTCTTTAACCAATGTTGTCACACATTTGGGAACATAAACTCATTTCTTTTACCAGTACTACTTATCCAATCTATGTAGTAGATACATCATTGAAAAAAAATATTTTGCAGATGTCATATATGTGTGGAGAAAACAAATGAAGGTTTAAAAATCTCAAACGCAAGATGTGAGGTAGTAATGTAGTAATACACAGCCACGAAGGTAAGCTCCTTTAGTTCCAATTCAAGGGTAACTTTATAAACACAATGTAGAATGCAATTAATAAAATAACGAAAGACTACATAAACATTGTTCAAATTCACATAACAAACAAACAAGAGAAATTTGCCTGTTTCCACTGGAATGAAAACGAAACACATCAAACCATTTTGATTTGTCAATCCACCCACAAGATAATGAAAGAGGCTATCATCCACACTACAAAATAATCATGATAAATTACACACTAAAAAAATATAGCAATCGGGGCAGTAATATTTGTACGAGAATATACATGGTCAAAATCAAAGATTTCAGGTTGTTCAGAAGAGTCCGTATCTCTGTTAAATAAATTTCTTGAGTAGGAAGAAAATATTTACAGATTTTCCATGCCCTCAAGCCATTGAAGTAGGTCGGCTGAGTTGAACAGTAAAGTCTACCCAGCAGCAGGTTCCTCCAGAAATGCTGGGACTTCCAGTTTCAAGGACCGTGTGCATCAGACGACCCGCCGATCGTCATGTGCAGCAGCTGGGAGGAGCCGCCGGAACACCCACTGCAGAGCACCTTCGCCAACGCCAACGCCATCTCTCTTCCTCCTAAAGTTTGCTCTATCAGTTTCCTCCTCGATTTCTCTCTGTGTGTGTGTTACGTTTCCCTCGGCGTCAGCGAAAGGCTCGTAGTGGAGGAATTTGAATGCCGCCGCTGCCTTCGATCGCGGTTAGGGTTGGGGAGGGGAGAGGAGGCGAGCGGTCGCCAGGGCGCGAGCGCTGCTCTTGAAGGAGGAGAGCCGAGGCGCGGCGTCTTGGCGGCTGCTGCTTTGGGGGGAGGAGGAGGAGGAGGGCACGACGCGGTCGCGGCGGCTGCTCGGGGTCAGTACCGGAGGGAGGAGGAGGAGCGAGCAAGGAGTGGAGGCAGGGGATTAGGGTCCGATTAGGGTTGGGGAGGCGCGCGAGCGGGCGCTGTGGACCCACTTGTTTGGAAGCGGTGGGTAAGAGCGTCTCCAATGAGAGAATTAGAATTAAAGAGGAGTGGGGTTTATATTTAAGTTTTATATTTTTTTAAAGGCTGTTTTTTGAAAAAGAGTTAATTGTCTTCTTTTTTTTTTACTCAATAAATAATTTTAAGAGGTAGCTTAGAAATAACCATTGGGAATGCTCTAAGGCTGTCTCTAACGGGTGGCCATCAAATTCAAAATAGGTTTCAAAGTGTATAAAAACTGCCTTTAACGAGCTACCTAAACGGGTGATTTATTTTGGGATGCGCCCACGCCGTGACTTAGAAATAGAGCACTGGAGCGCGCGACCCATCGAGTGCACGCCTCTAGCGCCCCTGCTCCACGCCGTCCTCGCCCTTACCCCCCCCCCCCCCCCCCCCACCCCCCACCCCCCGTCGATCTGTAGGTCCGACGTCGTGCGAGCTCCCGCCAGCGTGTAATCTTGCCTCCCGTCCGAGCTCCCTGTTGCCATCCTGTGAAATCCCTCCGCCGTCGCATCTTGCCTCCCGTCCGAGCTCCCCGCCGCGCGTTGCACAGCATCCCCACTGCCGCCATCCGAGCTCCCATCGCATCCCCGCCCCTGCCATCCGAGCTTTCGCAGCCATCGCAGGCCCCGCCCGAGCTCCGCCGTCGTCGCAGGCCCCGACACGCAGCATCCCCACCACCGCCACCGTCCGTGCTCCCGTCGCATCCCCCGTCGGTACAGCTAGTAGGCCCCGCCTGAGCCCTCATTTTTGGCTCACCATTAGAGACATCTACTTTTGGGTGCTGATTCTTTAGCCACCCGGCGATTCATTCGCCTCTTTGGGTCTTCGATTTGAGTCGGTGTCGTTGGAGATAGCCTAAGTGTGGATAGGTGGGTATGGCGATGAGAAAAAACAGGGTGTGGGTGAGGGATAAGTGATTTTTGTGAAATAATGAGTAAAGGGCTGTTTGTTTCCCAAGCAGATTATTTAATCTAGATTATTGGTGCTAGATTATTTAATCTTGATTATATAATTTAGATTAAATAATCTGGGAGGGTTGTTTGTTTGTCTAATTTATTGTTGTTCAGATTATTGGTTGTAGATAGGGAGAAGACAATAATAACATTGGTTTTTATTAAGACAATAATGCCCAATGGTATATGTAGGTAGTTTCCTTCAAAATGACAAGGGCAGTGGGTCTTTTACCAAATAAGCTGAAAAAAGCATCTCTTGAGGTGTTTATTAAATTATGATTATCCATACCTTAGATTATTTAATCTGATTAAATAAGGTCGTCTGTTTGTTTGCCCTCCCAGATTATTTGGTGTAGATTAAATAATCTGGATTAAATAAGCTGAAACAAATAGGCCCTAAGACAATATTATATTTAGTGGGATCATTCTAATCCTATAGTTAGATGTAGGTGATTTATATAAAACGGAGGTCTCAGATCGATGGGTCGGTGGCTGTTTGTAGTGAGAAAACTGGTCATATTATTTATGCTTTATTAGTTTAGATAGATTAATGAGTAATATCATTTTCTAGTATTAATTATAACAATTTTGACGAAGCCACAAGGATTTCCTTGTTCATGAGGAATATCTGCAGTATTGTAAATTTGTAACGTAGACGTAGTCACACAAGCAACGGATATAGAATTTTAAGGCCATTGCCCATTGACATCTACGGGAGGCAAGTTTTTTCGGTGACGAAGGAGAGATTTAGGCTTAAGACAATGGCACAAGAGAGTTTTTCTCTTAATTTTGATTGGTTAATCAAGGCACATAAGGATTAATTTTGATACGTTTATGATTGGCGGTATAAACAAATGTTCTTTTTCTTCCAACAACGTTACGCACATCAGCTTTAGGGTGTGTTTGTTTTACTTAATTGAGTAGCATTGACTTGGACAGATCTATTCAATCCAATGTTTGTTTCACCGTCAGCCTGAATAGGATGGATAGGAGCAGAAAATATTATTTATAGATGTTGGATAAACCTATTTAGAGAAGTTGGCCGGACAACATTGTCCAACTTCTTATAATAATTAGTATATTATATTATGAGATTATGGTTAATAAACACTCATATATCAATTAATATGCAAAATATATATGGATTAGAATGTGATTATTGGTAATTAGCATATTTATTATTAATTAAGCATTATCATAACAAGATTATCATTTACAAATATTAATTTAGGTTAATTAGTATTATTTTATTGCTATTATTTACAAATAAGATATATAATTAAGTTAATTATTCTTATTCCACTTCTCTTATCCCTTCAACCAAATAAAAAACTTGAATTGTCCAAACAAATAAATACTGAGTTGGATAGTCCCGTTCCAAAAAATAGGGATAGAATGATCCAATCCAACTTTAACGCTCAACCAAAAAATCCTTACTTAGCATAGTGTTTCCAAACTCAACTATTCTTGTTGTGCTTTTACAAACCTAGACTTATGTAGGAGAGAGGAATGTCCTGTCAAAATGTGAATGCGAATTATGAAAAGGCACCAAATTACCCATAATCATCAATGGATCATCCTGTTGTGTTGTAGAGACATGCAGATCTTAAATTCTGTCTTATTTTATGCTTTATATTATAATATTACGAAAACCATGTGTCATATTTGATTTTCTATTTTGCAATATGAAATATCACATATTCACAGCGTTAGCACGAGTAATATAAGGCCTTAGCTGGACCTGTTTTATGGGCCGTTATTTTTTTAGGCCTTGTTCATTTGTTGTGGAATAAAATTCACATGTATTAGTTACAAGACATGGATTGAGTGAAATCACATGTGTCACTCAATCCATGTGAAATAATAAATTCATGTCATGGTTTTAATCCCGAACTCGGAAGGTTAAGTTTTATTCCATGCATTGGAGACATGGAAAAGATCGGTTTGGACTGGGTTTCAAACCATGCTAGGCCGAACCGAACGCTCATTCCATTCTAGACCAAATTTCAAACCACACCTAATCAATCCATATGGTTTAGACTACGATCCATGTCATTCCAAACCTAAACGAACAAGCCCTTAAGTGGGGGCCGAGCGGGTTAGCAGAAGGATGTTAGGCTGTATTCAACGGACGAGACCCAAATTAGGGACCCAAAACACTGAATACGTCACGGGAGGGGCGAAAGTTTAAAGACCCAAAAAAAAAGTGTCTCCTACGGAGGACCGTAAATGGGTCTTGTGTCGTCAGCAGAGACCAGTGGCGTGTCCTTCTTAAAGCAGCGATGTCGGCGGAGGCGAGGTTGGTGATGATGCGGCGGAGATTCACGATGAGCTTCTCCACGGGGATGTCGAAGGTGTCAAACGCCTCGACATCGGTGACGACCCGGTTGAGGTAGGTGAGGAGGCCTGCGTGTGTGCGGTGGCAACATACCTTCGATTCTTTCGTCGCCGTCGCTCGTCGCTGTCGCCACCAACGCTCACCGCTGCAGCTGCCGCTCTCTCTCTCTCTCAATCTCTCTGTTCATTTTCCTCTTATGTGCGGGTTGCTGCTCCAGGCGTTTGGGTCACGAGTAAGGTGTTCCAAATGTAGATCGTGATCTCGATGTAGTCCAGAATGGGTCTGATGTTTGGGCACCCATTGAAGATTTTTAGGTGTTTTACAGCCATTTTGGGTATGGGTCAGCATATGCACCATCGGTTGGAGATAGCCTTAGGCTGCTCGCACCGGGGTCCTCTAAAGGATACTGGAGGATGGTTTAGCGTACTCGCGCTGCACCAGGGTCCTGTAAAGGATACTAGACCGTAGCAGAACCCCGACCGAACGCCAAATCTGGTGTGATAGAGGAGCTACGCTATGATCGTCGGGGCGTGGTACCCACATGTCCACGGTTCTTCCGCGCCATGAGTCGGAAGGGGAGAGAGAAGGAGATGGCCAGGAAGAGGAGCCGCCGCCTGCTGCCGCCTGCCGGAGCAGAGGAGCCATGCACGTCGGAGGAGGCCCTGGTTGCTCGGAGCAGATGAGGCGCGCGGTCGGGGTCGACGAGGCCACCGGAGAAGGGAGGCGGGGGAGGACGATGTGGGCCCCGGCGGTGGCATGCGGGAGAGGGAGGGTATGCCCGGCGGCGGTGGCACGCGAAGGACCGTCGGATCCGGATTGCCGCAGGGAGAAGGGGAGCGAGGCGCGGGGGGGGGGGGGGGGGCGGGGAGGGCAGCGGCGTGGGGGAGATGGATGGCGACGAGGACGATGGCCCCGGCGTGGAGGAGGCGGACGGCGGCGCGGGAGAGGAGGTGCGCGGCGGTGGCGCACGGGGGAGAGAGAGTGGGGAGGGAGGCGGGCCCGGTGGCAAGAGGAGGCAGGCTCCAGCGGTGAGAGCGCGCGGGGGAGGCGGGCCAGGCGGCGGTGTAGTGGAGGCGGGGGACGCGTAGGAGGGGAGGAGCTGGAGAGGGAGGACGATGGTGCGGGGAGTGCGGTGGAGGAGGGCACGAGGAGAGAAGGAGCTGGAGAGAAGAGATGGATGTGAAGAGAAGAAAAAGAAAGGGAAAGGGAGAAAAAGGGAGAGGAAAAAAGAAAAGAGAGAAAAACATAAATATTATTATTTGATTAAAAATTAAATTGTTAAACTATTATAAAAGGGAAAGGAGTAAAAAAGAAAAGAAAAAAAGAAAGAGGTGGAGAGATGAAAGTAGATGGGTAGTTGGGGAGGGTTGAATAAAATATTGGGTTAGTTGATATAGAGGATGATATAGAGTATAAATGGTATATCAAAACTGGATCTAGAGAAAAGAATATTGCTGACTAGGACAGAATATTTGTTTTAAAGAATAAATTTAGAATAGGAAAAGTCTACATGTACGAAGAATTATGGTACGAAGAGAGTACGAAGGCACCCAATCGCTCATTTGAACGTGCGCCCTTCCTATCTCCCCCGTAAATCCGTAATCCAAGTTAACTGGGCCCAATAGTAATAGAAGTTATTATTATTTACTTCTCCGTAATCTAGCCCAACACTGATAGAAGTGATTACTTTCAAGTTTCAGCAAATCCAATTCCCTTGCAAGGAGTCAAGGATGTCATATTCATATCACTATGGATTATTGCATATGCGTATCACAAATTGAGAAAAAAAAAATGATTTAGGAGCTTGCCTTAATATCTCACATATGGCACTTGCTCCAGGCAGTAGTGTAGTCCTTTTTGCTTTCTGGGCAGATGCTTTTTTAGCATGTTCTGCTTTCTCTTGTTGCATCAACACCAAAAGATCACAGCACCGTTCAAACAAAATCACCCCTCTGTTGTAACTCAACCCTTGTCTAGTCGAAAACACATATTAGGTCAAGATCTAGATCGAGAGTGAAATCATTGAATCATAGTCGTCCACAGGTGTCACAGCCGACCTTGATGGCTGTTAATTCAAGCACTCTAGGTGTTATGCTTCAGGCGAAGAGAGATGATATGTTAAACTCAGAAAAAACAACAACGATGTATAAAGTAGATAATGATGTAATGGACCTATAGCAATAGATACTAAAGCATATAGCCAAGTTTACTTCGTACCGACTTCCTATCATATAAACCTTCGTACGTGTAGCATGACTCTTTAGAGTATGATAAGTGCAGACATCCTTAGCAGAAGCAGAAGAGTGGGCAGAGCCAGAGAGTCGTAACCCCTATCCGGCCACTTGGACTAGCCCATTCCTCCAAAAGGGCGAAGAGTCATAACCCTAACGGTGCTGGTCCGGTCGCCGACGATAGGGGAGACCGGGAGACGGCGCGTCGGCGGCGCCACCGGTGCGAGACGGCCACGACTACGGATCGATCTACGCGTCAAGCAGCTTGCACAGCGGGGAGGCTGCGGTGCACGCAAGAAGACGGCAGCACGCGCGCGCGGCTGTTGGCTCCGCGGCTACTTCTTCGACGGGAAAGGAGAGGCCGGAAAGGGAGGCAAGTGGATCAACAAATCGGCTTAAAAGGTACTAAATAGCCTTTCCCGATCTTATTCTGTAATTCTATTGTATGATGTAGGTTCAACTTAATGCGGAAATGCTACCGTGCGAACAAATTGCCCGATTAATGAATTTCTGCTCCGATTGAACTGAGCTGTTGTAGAATGATCATCAAATAGAAAAGATCCATAATTAGCCAATCAACCAGATCCTGATCGTAATGAGATTTTCTAATACAAAATGGTGTTTAGGACACATTCATGCATGTTAAGCAAGATTCTAGATATTGGTAGTAAAATTTAATGTGGATACTGGATCTTATCACATCTCATGGATACAATGCTTAGTTATGTGAAACTAAGAATTTAGAACCTGAATAAGATTTTTATCACCTTCAAGTTGATGGGGTAGATAGGAGTCGGTGGAGTGCTTTCCAGATTTATGTGGATGAAGTTTTATGGTGTAGCCATTAACCACTTTCAATAATGAGGTGATTATGATTAATTTAGCCCCTCAATCACAGCCACAATTTTTGGTTAGCCCATGATGATTATCTCAATCACGATATTAGTTCTGTTCAATTTCATGGGGTAACTTAGCCAAATATCAGATATGGATTCGAGTAACTTTGTGGCTTTGTGCACATGATGAAATACACTTCCGTTGAACGAATTATCTGTAATGGATAGGTTGTTTGTTTGATGGCTATTGTTCTATGTGACATTTGTCTTGCTAGGTGTGCTAGGTGAAATCCATGTTGATATAACAACTCTTTTTGTTTTTGTTCTTGTGACATCATCCTAGCACAACTTTGTGCCCTGGTCAAATCAAATCAGTTGAATTCATAATGTCTGATTTATGGCTTCTTTTTTTTCTGTTCATGTGTAATAGGTTAGGTTTTGGGCTCTCGTTAACCTTGATGTTAAACTGAAGCCTGAAATACTATTCACAAGACTGCAGTCCATATTTTCAAGGATGGCATTGAATTCAATATATCCAGAAGCACATGAGAGATGGACACTGAAAAAACAAGTGATGGATGACCTAAAGACCAAAATTTTATCATCTCTACGGCAGCAGCGCCACGGTAGGGTTTAGATCCTTCCATTAATCTTCCTACTGTTTCTTTCTTCTTTCCATTAACAGTGTGCCGTCAGTGTCTCCATTTAACAGCAAACCATCAATTCCGATTATTTCTTTCACAATCCATCTTCCCATTAACTACAGCCTAGTCTTCCATCACCTTTGAAATTCCCCCAATATGTCTAATTGCTATCTTGTTGTGTCATCTACAAATATCAATTTTGCATTTTTGCTAATATCAGATCCCCACCCCATTGTCTTGTGTGGTTGAGTCATATGCAGTATTTGCATAAAGTAATTTGTCACTCCAGATATAGGAAAAGAAGATCAGCAGTGTAGATAAATCTGATTTGGATATCTTGCAATCAAGCATGCTCTATTTATTAAAGTGTATTGAATTATTGCTATGGACTTGGGTACCTTTTATTTGCTTTCTTTCATCTCAATGCTTTTCAGTTGATGCAATATGTCTATTGAAGTCATGAGAGAGATAATGTTTTATATGCATCAAACACCAGTGATATATTCTGTCCCTTTCAATAGACTTCTATGCTTCATTTCATAAATAATTGTAGTTGTTTCAATAGTTTTATAGGCATAAGTAGAGTGTGCTTGTTCATTATTCTTTTGGTGAGACTGTAGAGTAGTGGTATGTCTCAAAGCAACCTTCAATTCCTTGTTGCGGTTGCATATTATTTTCCTTTACTTCAAGTATGATAAGCTTCCTAACGACAAGATTTTCAGAACGGAGGGAGTAGTTTGCAGTCTGCCGATGCCGGGCGGCAATGCTTGGACTGTTAATCTAATTCACTAGTTCAGTCTAATGTGCCAAGCTAATAACTTTTTCCTTTCACATTTTTTAATTACAGGATGGTGCACTTATTTTGCTCTTGCAGCAACATTAGAACCTAACTTAAGAGTTCAGTGGAAGAAGAATGTTTCTCTTTCCATTTTACATCTGAGCATACTAGACAGTATAGCAAAAGAAAGGCTGCCAAATCAGAAGACTAAGGCTCAGAGGCTTCTTTTAATGCTAAAAGAGCGAGCTGTGTTTGAGGAGAAGCAATATGAAGATATCTGTGAGGTATCACTTTGGAACTTACTCCCTCCATTCTAAATTATATGACGTTTTAGCTCTGAGCACGAGAATTAAGGAGAGGTTGAAAAGCTAGGTGCACAGAAAACGAGAAGTAGAGAGATAGAGATGTATTGGGAAGAGGGAAAGGTGCATTGGGAAGCGAGGGTGTCTTATAATTTGAGAAAACTTGAGAAGTCTAAAGTGTTATATAATTTGGAACGAAGGGAGTACTTTGTTTGAAAACATTTATTCAGCTTTACATATAAATCAACTGATATCTTGCGAATCAGGTCACCTAATTTTAACTAGAATTAAGAGTCATGTGATGGACCTGGTTTGTGGGATTTATTTTATGGTTTGGAATTAAGAGAAGTTGACTAGCAGTGGTGGGAAACTGAATTTTATTATTTGTTTCAACTTGGAAAATAGTACCTCCTGTCAATTATAATTGATCCTTTGTTGTCCTAGTTTAGGCAGTTTAATTGACATGGATTATTTGTTTCATCTATATTTTCAGGAAAAACTTGCGGAGAGGCGTGCTAGGAAATACATTGTTACCGATTACCATTTCTATCGTGTAAATGTTCCTGAGGACATCAGACGCGCATTGTACCAGCTGCGCAAAGGAGGACCCCTTCTTGCTGTGATAAGAATCAGCGAGAACTACATGGAGTGCTATGAATCAGGTCTGGTTTACCGTTTTGATCCTGATCTTCTTATAAAGCGAAACAAGGAAGTGGCAGAGACACATGCCGTGGCTGTTGTTTCTTTTGTACTTGAGGGGAAGGTGCCCTGCCTGGAGTGCCAGGAGTCACGGGGTGAGAAGTTTGGTAGGCGTGGTTTCCTCATGGTGGACATCACTTCTGTGAAAGAGCTGTACAGCATTAAGATTCGGTTGGCTAAGCATTAGCCACTTGCCAGTAGTATCAGTTGTTGAGAGAGTACTTTATTTTAATCTTTTTTAGTAGACAAGCATTCTGGTGTGTTCCTTCTCATTTACAGCAAAGCGTGTGGTGATATTGTGTGTTATTGATGTCACGGTATGTGTTTTGTTCACTGAATGCCAGCTGTTAAGAGAATTTGTGTCCTACTTATAAATAACTAGTCGTGTTGCCACGGGGAATTAAAATATACATCAAGAGCTTTATTTTAATCTTTTTCAGTAGACAAGCATTCTGGTGTGTTCCTACTCATTTACAGCAAAGCGTGTGGTGATATTGTGTGTTATTGATGTCACGGTATGTGTTTTGTTCACTGAATGTCCGCTGTTAAGGTAATTTGTGTCCTACTTATAAACATCTAGTCGCGTTGCCACGGGGAATTAAAATATACATCAAGAGTGTTCTATGCTTACTAAGTACATGACCAAATGAGAAGGTTTGTGAAATAATTTGTTTATGCTTACAAATCCATTATTTTTTTTATTTTACCTTTCTTCTTTTCAGTTTCCAAGATCGTTTATTTGTATGCTTTCAAATTACTTACGTCGTCGTTCATAATTTTATTCTCTGCATGTGCTGCAAGATGCCAGCCATTGGCTCGCCAGAGCTAAGTGACGATGCCATAATAAAGCTAGTATAAAACTTCTCCAATGATTTATTCAGTTAGCATCCGAACAACAATATAAACATAGACAGTACTACTAATAAAGGGAGCAGCAGTTAGCATAATTTAAAGAAAAAATCAACGTCCAGTTAAGCAAAGCCATCATCTCTTAAAATAACACAAACTTGTGACTGAGTAAGAAATGTAAAGAATGAAAAGAGACAATGGAATAGTGGAGTCATTGTTGCTTTATCCGTTCATGGTTACATTTATAAGTGGGTAACAAAAGGATGCGTCCCTTCCCACTATGTGTGAACGTGGTGACGATGGCAACTGCCCCTTCAGTGGTTGCCAAATGATTATTTTATTTGATTTATAACACTCCCCCTTGATCATTTGACCATCGTCTTGATAAACCATGAGTATCTTTTCTAAAACCCTGTGGAAAAAGTGTGAGAAGGTATATCCAGATATGCTGTAAAAATTTCCTTAAAACCCAGTGGGAAAATAGAAGATAATACTACAACATACAAAATATCTTTGGCACCTCCTTTAAAAAAAAAAACCTTACAGGAAAAAATCAGGAGATAGACATAGACCTTGTGTTGATATTGCCTCATTAAAAACCTAATATGAGAAACCTTTAAGTAAAATTTATATAGGAAAAAAGTGTAATATGATATTTGATAACAAATTACTTGTTCATGAGGACTCTCCCTCTGAACCTTGCAGGTCCCTAAGCCTTTACATACCAATCCCATGAACAAGTTTATCAAAGAGTAAATATGGTAGATACTTAGTAAATAAATTCGTGAGATTATCATAGGATTTGACATGTATTATATTAACCCTTCCGCTTTCTTGAAGCTCATGAGGATAAAATAACTTAGAAGAAATATGCTTAGTTCGATTGTTCTGTATGTAACCTGTTTGTATCTGTGCAATATAAGTAGCATTATCTTCATAGATAATGGTTGGTGACCCAATAGGACCAACACCACATGACTGTTGTATGTGATTAATTATTCTGCAAAGTCAAACACATTTATGTGATACTTCATACAATGCGATGATTTCAGAATGATTTGTGGATGTAGCTACCAGAGTCTGCTTCGAAGACTTTTATGAAATAGCCATCCCACCATGTAGAAATACAAAGCCTATCTACGATCTGGCATTATGGGGATCGGATAAATAGCCAGCATTCATGTATCCAATCAAACTTGAATCCTGTTTTTTCCTGAAGAAAAGACCTAGATCCTTGGTGCCTTGGAGATATCAAAATATATTCTTGACTCTATTCTAATGACGTTTGGTACGAACTGCGCTATGTCTAGCTAGTAAATTCACTGCAAATACAATATCAGGCCTGGTGCAATTTGCAAGATACATTAACGCTCCAATGACACTGAGATATGGAACCTCTGGGCATCCTCCTTTGGTCTGAATTCATCCTGATCCACTTCTAGAACCCGGACGACCATAGAAGTTTTAACTGGATATACTTTATGCATATTGAATTTCTCCAATATTTTTTGGATATAGGCAAACTGGTGGATAAGAATTTCTGTAGGAAGGTGTTCGAGTTGTAAACCCAAACAAAATTTGGTTTTACCCAAATTCTTCATCTTAAACTACGTCTTCAGATAATTATGCGCTTCTTCTATATCTTATGTGTTGCCAATGATGTTAAGATCATCAACATACACTGATATAATACAAAATTCATAGGAGATTGCTTTATGAAAACGCATGGGCAATCATCATTGTTTGAGTATCCTTTATTCAAATGAAACTTCTTAAGTCGGTTGTACCACATTCTTTCTGACTGTTTCAAACCATACAAAGACTTGTTCAATTTTACACAATACATGTTATGGTTTGCGTTCGGATTCGGTATAGAGATTCCATCAGGAAATCTCAGAATCCAGTGACCCATATAGATTCGCAGTCACTACACCCATCAATTGCAAAGATAGATGCTTTTGAACTGTCAGTGACCCATATAGATTCACAGTCACTATACCCATCACTGGAGAATAGGTTTCATTGAAATTAATGTCTGGTTTCTGCGTGAACCCTTGTGCGACAAACCTTGTCTTGTATCTTACCATCTCATTATTTTCATTCCGCTTTTGAATAAAATCTCATTTGAATCTCACAGGGAAGATTTGGGGAGGAGTAGGTATTACCGATGAGAATACTCTCTTTTCTTGAGGGAGGCTATCTCTATCTCGATTGCTTCCTTCTACTTATTCCAGTCTGAGCGTCGTCGACACTCTGCAATGGTCTTGGGATCTAGATCCATCAGAAGGTTACTTGCAATCTCAGCTGAGAACTGCGTGTCGACGATCATAGTCTTACGATCATATGATTCTCTAGAACTTGCATAGTGGATTGATATTTCTTGTTCCCCTTGTAACTCCTCATGATTTCCCAATACGGGAGAAATAGAGTGTTCCAGTGTCCCATCCTCTAAATAAGTGCACACTTGAGTGCTTGGTTATGGACTTTGCACATCCAAAGGGTGTATACCACCCTCTTTGTGTCCATCAACCTTTTGTTGACTTACATTTACTGACTTGGAAGCTCTCTTCCTCTGCCTTTGCTGGATGTCATATTGGTTGGCGGGCACTTTCCTCTGACACTTACTAGAAGCCTTAACGTGCTTGGCGGTCATACTTATCCCCCTCTTGTTTTGAGACGGGAGTTGAATGGTTTTCATTGGTACCTCCACTCTTTCTAGCACGTTCTTGGTGAGATTCAGGGATTTTGTGACACCTTTATAGTCAGTAAATGTATCTCGCAGATTGTTTGTCATATATTGCAAATCAATGATTTTCTGAACTTGAAGTTCAGTCTCCTTTGTATGTGGATCCGAGGACAAGATGGTTTTATCATTCCAAATAATTTCATGGCTTTCTTTTTGGTACTTAAAATCAACCTCTAAAGCTGGGAAATGTTCCTCATTAAATATGTAGTCAGCATAATGGGCCATAAATAGGTCCTTGGTGAGGGATTCTAAATAGTTAATGATCGATAGAGGTATCTCACACAAATTCCCAACTTCCTATGTCGGACCATAGTTGTACGTTGCGGTGGTAAGATCGGTGTGTACACTACACAACCGAACTTACGCAGATGGGAAATACTTGAAAGATTTTCATGTACAAGTTACAACGGGAAGGCGCTGTGATATGCAGTTGGACGCAATTGAACAAGTCAGCAGCGTGTAATACTGTATGATCCCAACACGAAGTTGGTAATTCTTTATTGTTGTCTTTATGGGTTTCAACATGTAACCTATTTTTCCGGATATCTCTAACTCAGTAGGGAACGAGTTGAATCGGGATACAATAATGCATCCTTAATTGTTACTTGTGTTCCTATGGGAAGCGTGATAGTTGCTCGTCCAGAGCCTACTATCATCGCATTGCGCCCAACTATTGTTAAAACATCTCTTGGCCTCTTTGTCAGAGTTTGAAAATATTTAGTTTCCCTAAGTATAGAATTTGTGGTACAAGAATTCACAAGGCACAATTCTTTCTCCATCAAATTGACTCTAGTAAGATCTATAAATAAGAGTTTTCATAAATTCTCAATCATCATATAGAAAAACATACAAACTTTATTCATTAATAAGTATCAAAGTGCTGATACAATATAGGAAGACAACTACTTATTACAAAAACATTTATCTAGGGACGTAAACATTTAAATATCTATGGAGATTATGGATCCTAGTTGAAGTTTCTAAACAGATCATTCAAAGCAAATTCCATGATCATGTTCTCTGTGTCCACGCAGTCATTGGTCGTCAAAGGAGGCTCGTTGCGACTTGGTTTCATTGAAACTTGCTATGAACATCCAGCCTCCTCATTCTTCTCGGATTGGGAGTTGAAGTAAGCTTCATATCCAGATCCTTCAGACTTGCCTTTACCTAGTGACTTCTGGTACGGATCAATCAAGTGACAGGGGGGGGGGGGGGGTGCGGCATTGCTTAGCCAAATGCTTATAGGATCCACACTTGTAGCATTTCCTGTCACTCCTAGACTTTGAAATGCCACCCCCTTGTATCAAGTTTGGTGCTTGGACTTTTGGTCCTCAAGAGTTGTTGCTACTCTGTGCATTATGATGAACTTCTGGCAGAGGAGCAGCTCCAACAGGACGTTGGCGATGCGTTCTCATACTGAGTTCATCATGCTTTTTTCCTGCAGTAAATCATGAACGAGGCCAGAGTAACGATGGTAATTCCTACCACGGTATTGTTGTTGAAAGACCCTGTCAGATGGAAGCATAGAGGTAATAGTCTTCTCTATCTTCTCTTCCTCTGAAGGTTCTTTCTCACAGAAACGCAACTTGGCATAGATCTTATGAATAACATGGTTATACTCTCAAATGGTTTAAAAACCCTGGAGACATAGCTGAGACCATTCATGACTAGCCTCAGGCAGGATGACTACCTTGTGCTGTTCATATCTGTTTTTCAGGGATTGCCATAAAGCACTTGGTTCCTCTTCCATCACATACTCCACCTTGAGATCGTGATGTATGTAGTGCCTTATAATGTATAAGGCATTATACTTGAATTGATCAGGAAGTACCTCCACTCTCTCCTCAGGAGGAGCCAGAGCTTCCAGAATTCCTCTAAAGGCCAAGCTGATCTTGACGTTCACCGCCTATGTAGGATAATTGTGGCCATCAACAGCAAGTTCAACGAACTCTGGAGCCATGAGACCTACATAGGTGCAACCAGAGATTTAGTTAAAAATTCATCATGGTTATGTTGTTGTAACAACACAAATTCATAAAGATTTTGCATATAGTTTGATGTGAATCAAACTTCAGTGTGCAAGAGATAGCAATCTCCATTACCACATAACATTTGTAAGAAATAAGAATCTCTATTGCAAATAACAGTGTTGTAATCTTAGTTTAGTGTGTATCATTTAAATCTACATGAAATAAATGTGATTTGCAAGAAATATGTATCTTCATTGCAAAAACAAGTACTGTATTGTGATGTTGTGTTTACAATTCAATTCTGCTCAAAATACGCACACAAGGCTAATAGGGTTGAATTAACACTTACAAGAAATATGAATATCTCCATTGTAACTATGGTACACACTATATTATGTCATTACAACAAACACATTTGACATAATATACTTCCAATCTTAAGAGATAGATTGAGAACTAAACTACAACATAGTACAATATTACACATAAATATAGTAAAGAACAGGGTCTAAATTGAGTATTTACAACACTTAAAACAATAAAAAGGGGTAAATTAGCCGTAATACACAACAACACAATGGCCATGATACAAGGCTGTTCGGCCGAATGGCCAAGCAAACATGAGAGCCGGCCCAGTTGACCTTTCAGCCTATCCGCGCAGCGCCAGCCCGCGCGCAGGGAGTGGTGGTGGCCCAGCCCGGTCACCGATAGGAGGAGGGGGGGGGGGGGACGCTGCGGCCCAGTCCATCAGCCAGGGGCGGTTGCCCCTATAAGAGGGATGAGCAACCGATGGTTAGGGTTGAAACCCTAACCGCCCCACCAACCGCCAACTTTGCCGCCGGCCGCCGCTAGCCGCTCTCGGCCTCCGTCCAATGACTATCGCCGCCTCCTCTGTCCGGCGAGCCATCCACGCCCGGAGCCTTTGCGCCCGCATCTAGAGGCAGCGCCTCATCTCTCGGGCGAGCTGCGTTGCCCCTGATGTGTCGGCCACTCCTCTTGTGGTCCCGCGCGTCGGCGAGCCCGCGCGCTTGTGCCGTTGGCGAGCTGTGTCCGGCTCCAATCCGCCTTGGTGCGCTGCTGTCTCCACCACATCCCGTCGTCAGTCATCAACCGCCACCTCCCACTCCTCTTCTATGAGCTCGCGCGTCGGCGAGCCCGCTCGATCCGATGAGCCCACCCTCGGCGAGCCGCCTCCCCTCGGTGTGTTCCTCAGTGGCTTGGTGAGGCCTCCTCGTGGAGGACGCCGTTGCTGTGGGACTCCATCCTCGCTGTCGCAGCCCATGCGCCGGCCTCCCGTCCGGGGCGGCGTGGTGGGGTACCGGCGAGGTGGGCATGACAGCGGAGGAGAGGTGCTCCGTTGGGCGTGTGTGGCGATGCCAACATCGAGGGGCCGGCCCCCGAGGAGCCCGGTGTTGAGGTGCCCGTCGTCTTCGCCCCGGTGAGGACGGTGAACTCCGGTGAGCGTGGCAGGGTTGACAACGCCTGCTCCACCATGCGTGGGGCCAGCCTTCCGCTCGACCTTCCTCGGCCTCCCACGCGCATCCATGCGCCGCAGCGTGGGGGTTGAGTGGGAGGCTACGGTGGTGGCTAAACGGCATGAATCTCTCTCGGCTCGTCATCATCGACGGTGGCGGACGGAGACGGTGATGGAGAATGGCTCAACACCGCTCTGAGGCGCAGATCTAGATCCTGTTGGCTCCTCGGTCGGCGTCGGTATGCGTGCCTTCTCGGCGCGTCCCTGAGAACTAGGGGACTCCAGCACTGGGCTGGTCTCCTCGGAGCGGTTACGACATTCGTCGTTGGCCATGCCGCTCTGGTGCTTGGTCCAGCCCCTGGGTCTCCTCCAGGCCGACGGTTGAGCACTGTCCAAAGACGGCGATGACCACGAAACAGATGGCTGTCGCGATGGTGTTAGCAAATAATACGTAAACAAGATCGAAACACGACACAGATTTAATATGGAAAACCCTCGCGGGAAAAAACCACGGGCGCCGATCGGCAATCTTCACTATTGGATGGGAGTTACAACATAGAGGATACAATGATCTCTCTCTCTCTCTCTCTCAAGTCTTCCCATACAAGATGTATATATAAGGGTGGAAATTAGATATAGACTTTCTAAACAATATGAATCGTAACACAAGAGAACTCCGCCTCTTAAACCTTCTAGACGTCTTTAGCAAGGACTTTATAATTTGGATCATATTCCAACAAACTCTACCTTGAGATGAATTCCATCTTATAGCAAATGAAGAATCATCAATGAACTTCCTTCAATAACAATAACATCGAACGCCAACGAGTCACTAGACTCAAACGGTAGCACCAATCAAGTTTAAGCATTGCTCAAACTTCATAACTCTATGTCCAACGGAGTGTTTAATACTCTGTGATGAAGAGTACATCAGAACTGCTACTTCAAGCAAAAGCAACAGAGCCATAACCATCAATTGCTAAATAATGAACCGTTATCACGGTCTTGCAGCAGAATATAAAACTTGGTAGAAACCAAGTTGAAGAATAAACCCTAACAATAAAATCTACAACAACTGGAACGCTTCGAATGTATGAAGCAAAATTTACAGACTCATAGAACACGTGAGTATATCTCCAAAAGGATTAAAAAAAACCAATAACTTAATATCTAAGTCATATGCATATAGCAACTCTAGTTGGAACCAATTCTACATATACGTATAACAACACAACGGACCCATAAAAAACTGATCCCGTAACAGCCTTTTCTCTCTGCCTAAATTGAAACAGAGAAACGCAGGCCACAGCGCAATCAATCGTCGAGGCTTGAATAAGCAGCACAAGACGTAAGCCAACACGGAATCAACCCGACTGAACTCCGATCTTGAACTGCATCGGAAACCTGAGTCGTTGTGTGTGTACAGCAAAAGCAAAACAGGAAGTAGAGGCTGAGTCGGTAACAACTCTGCCCGAAAGCGGCGATCACATGGAATCAGACAAAAAAACTTTCGCTGAGAACAAGGCCGCATAGACGTGCTTCACGGTAGGAACACGACATGAATCACCAAGACTGCCTTATGATTAAAGTAGCATGCTCATTGGTGGCTTAAAAATCCAGTCAGGGAACAGCGGTGAATCGCTCTTTGCACAACACGGAAACAAAAAATTCCGTCGACTCCGCCTTGGACTCGAGCGGTGAATCGCCGAATCGCCGAGATGATCGGCACGGAACAGCAAGGCACTGTCAGAAATCAATCCATCGTGGTCAAAAAACTCCAAAGAAAACACCATTGAACATGAAACTGACTTGATCTGCTGAGACAAGAACGACTGTTGTGTGCAGCCTTTTTGTAACTTGCTCTCGGATGAGGACAACCATAAACAGAACCGTGAATAATCGACCATAGCAAAAATCCCCAATGTTTGCTCCACGGCAGCAACACATCGGCAAACCAAGCCTTCACCTTGGGACTTGATGCGCACAGAGATCAAGAATGTCCAAAGCTTTGGAGCGTAATAAAATTTAGGGAACCTCCGCCTCGAGACTTGAAGAAACAGAGATCGAAGAACTCCAAGTAATGTCACACGAACCTAATTGACCTGCTTGATAAACAAGCAGCTTGATAACTTCGCGCCTTGGACTAAAACGCCGAGAACGCAGCGCCTGGATAAGACGCATAACAGTGGATCAGATCCCGTCCTTGAAATCCAGTAACGCAAAGTGTGTCGAGTAGATCTGGCAAGGCCAAGGACGACCAACAACAACAGTGCGATGCAGAAATCCCCACGTCACCATAATCAAACTAATAACAGCCTATTTCTCTCTGATATGGAGAAGCGCCGGCTATAGCGCCAAAGTGAAAAATGACGGCGACGCGATGAACAGAGATGAATCCTATTTTTTTTTTCACAAATCTCGTGTCCAACTCATGATACCATTTGTTAGTAAATAATATTTAAACAAGATCGAAACATAACACAGATTTAACGTGGAAAACCCTTACGAAAAAAAACTACGGGCGCTGATCGACAATCTTCACTATTGGAGGGGAGCTACAACATATGAGATACAATGATCTCTCTCTCAACTCTTTCCATACAATATATATATAAGGATGAAAACTAGAGATAGACTCCCTAAATAATATGAACCGTAACACAAGAGAACTCCGTCTCTTAAACCTTTTATACGTCTCTAGTAAGGACTTTATAATTTGGATCATATTCCAACAGATGGTTCCTTCGGCATAATTGGAAGCCGTGCAAAAAGGCAAGAACCAAAGCAATGGTGGTGGTGAGTGTCTGGATACACATGATACTCATTGTTGTGGTCTTCGGTAAGTCCTCCGGCAACGAAAGTTCTTCTTTTTTTTCTCCTGTTTGCTCAATGATTATAGTGTGCTTGATAACGTGTAAAGAATGAAAAGTGACCAAGGAATAGTTGAATCACGATTACTTTATTACCGTTCATGGTTACATTTAGAGGGAGGGGGGGGGGTTAACAAAGGGATGCATTTCTTCCCACATAGTGGTATGAACATGGTGACGATGACAATTGTCCCTTTGGTGATTGTTAAATAATCATTTCATTTGATTTGTAATTAGCCACTTCCAGTCTAGAGTAAAAATTCTAATTCTCATCTCTGAATGGCTGATAAAGAAAGTTTGCATATTTTTCTTCAATCGAATCTGAAGATGCCATGTTTGGTTGGTGACCTTTGGTTAAGAACAAAAACATAGACAAGGAAATACGTTTTCCTACTGAAACCACGTAATCATTGAAGATACTCTTTCACTGTCATCTCTAAACCTCACAGTTCCCTGCCGTGAATCATGGCCTCTTCTGTGGAGCTTGTCGCTGGCGAAGCTCGGTCGGAGGAGTGCCAAACCCAAAAACCACCAAAATGGAACCAGTAGCAGATGGATAAGATCATGGGAGGATCAAGTTGATGTATAACAGTACTTAGGTCACGAATTTTGCGGATTTAAGCATGGGGAAAAGAAGGAATCGCTGGCATGAAAATAAGAAAAAGGAGAAAGGGCAAAATCATCCAAAATGATATGAAAAATAATCAATTTGCAGTATGATGGGAAAAAAGTAAATATTTGTGAAGGCACATAAATTGAGTGGTAAATAAATAGAGACGTGTTAATTTTCAACTGCACCTTTTAAGTCATCAGACTAAATCAATGATTTATAATTATTATATAAATAATTAAAAAATCAAACACACAAAGTAATAAACTATTAAGATTTCAATCGATTAAAGGCTTAATAAATCGGGATTTTTGTCTATGGGACACCCACAAAGTGTGAATTTGTGTAACAGACACCAGAATCGGCCGTTTGGTTTGAGAGATACTATGAAAACCCAATTTTGTCTGGCAGACACCATATCCGAATAAAAAATCCTTTTTGGTTAGGAGGGGAGGGAAAATGACCAATATGCCCTTTTGTCATGTTTTCTCCAAAGCCGAGTTTCTACGGCGATCGGAGGCAAAGCCGGCGTGGGCTCCCGCCAGCGCAGTCGACGGAAGAGGACCTTGGAGGGAGCGCGGCTCATGGGGAGGAACGAGGATGCGGCTCGTGGGGAGGAACGAGGACGCGGCCTGGAGACGTGGAGCGATGGCGGCGAGAGAGAGGTTGCGGGCGTCGCCGAGCGGCCCGCAGCGGCAATGCCGCGTTTCGGTGACAGCCCTGCATGCACGAAGGCCGAGCCGGGTCAAGTAGTTGCGCCGGGTTTCTGGGAGGTCGTTGGAGGATAGAATCGAAGCCGGGCTCAATGTGGTGGGAGAAAGGAGCCGAGGGGTGGTCATTGGCGATGGAGAATCTCGGGTTTGATTGGCTCGGCTGAAGGCGAAGGAGGTGGCGATCTCGTGCAGGACGAGGGTGAAGACCAAGGCGGAGCCCTGGGTAGCGCTGGAGGACGGTGGGAGGCAGCAGGGGGCCCGGGCGACGATGCTCTGCTCTCGGCGGGCAATGGTGGCGAGAGAGAGAGGAAGAGAGAGCCAGAGAAGAAGAAAATAGGAGCGAGAAAGAAGCTTCGGGAGGGAACGCTGACTTTGAGCTCACCGGACGCCTGCTGTCGACTCCGAGCTTGCAGCGCCCCTGGCGAGCAGCGACGTCAGGCAAACAACGGCAATGAGGTGGTGGCAACGGGAGGCATTTGAAAGAGATAAGTTAGGTGCAAATTTGGTATTATGAAATTATCCTCTCTCCCATCTGGTCCAAAAGGATTTTTTAATAGAAGGCGGTGTCTAGTACACAAAATCATGATTTGGGGGTGTCTGCTGGACCAAACGTCTATTTTTAGTGTCTACCATACAAATACACATTTTGTGGGTGTTTTATTCACAAAAATTCCTAATAAATACTTACTTTATTTTATATAATTTGTCATCCTATACGTCTCTAGTTTTCCTAATTTATTCGTTATTTTCACATCTCAATGTTTTTTTAGTACATTTTTATTATCTCTTTTCTTCTCATTTGTGTATCTAATATTTTTACTTTTTTTTAATCTCTGTGTTCAAGTACAACACGATACGAGACCGGATCCGAATAAAAAATGTCCATATAAATAAATGTGCTAATATTATGAACCAAATAAATAAATGTCCATATCTCGCCTCGCACGCGACCGCCACCTCGAGCCCCCAATTTCCCACTCCCTTCCCTGACTATTCGCGGGCGCGGTGAGTCGATTGTTCCTCAAGATCAAGAGGGACCTATGTCGTCGCGGTCGCTGTCGCCTCCTCTCTGGAGTAGCCGTGGTTGCGATGCCCCCAATTTCCCACTCCCTTCCCTGACTATTCGCGGGCGCGGTGAGTCGATTGTTCCTCAATATCAAGAGGAACCTATGTCGTCGCGGTCGCTGTCGCCTCCTCTCTGGAGTAGCCGTGGTTGCGATGACGAACGTCGCGCGGAACCAAGCATGACCTCGTTGTCCCTTCGCCCCCGCCGTCCGTTGAAGCTAGGCCGGAGGGTTACTTCTATGCCTGCCTTGCTTCCTCTTGCTGCTCAGTAAGTCATAGCTGCAGTCCTCTTTCTTCTACGCTCTGGAACCCTAAATGTTTTTAAAGGGAAATCAGGAGCCCTTATCTGAACTATATTACAGCGCGTGGCGAGATTGGTCGCCGCCGCCGCAACCCTCGTGTGGCAGCTTCGAGCACCGTGGCCTTCATACGCCATCTCATCCCCAGAACCAGGAGGAGTCAGGATCTGGATCGGAATTGGATAGGTACCATTAGAGCGTTTCAATTAACTGTCAATGCCCCTCTGGTTTTGCTTAATCCCTCTATGTAACTCTTTTCTGATCTCCTCAAACAGTCCTCCACATCTCATCATCATCGAACCAGAGGATGAGGAGCCACACTCTCCTACATCTCCGCCATGTTCGCCACTGTTGGTGTAAGCTGAATTCTCTCTTCTTGATGTGAATGCCGTAGTCTAAGATGAATTATCTCTTATCGCCTCATCTGAGGTGGTTACGGAGTATCACAAGGCCAGTTATTTGACAATCTTCCTTGGTACTCTTTGTAAGATTTGTTAGATGGGGCTGTTAGTTTTCAGTTGCTATTAGTTTACATGCAATAAGTTTTTTAATTGAGATGCTGTGACTTTTCTTTTGATAATAAGCTCAGTTTGGGAGCTTATTGCTATTATAGGTCTCCCAACAAGTGGCTTTGCCACAATTCCTCTCTCAAGACATGTTTTGTTATTATGGATCTTTCTATTCTCAGTTACAATGACTAATTCTGTTATTAGTTACTTAGTATTCAGGCCTGCATACATCATAAGGAAATTGTATCAGTCCACTCTTAATGGAAATTATATTAGTCAGCTTATCAACATGAATTGCTGATAGGTCTTATACTTGTAACAATGAATTGATTCGTTGCTGTAATTTTTCAAAATCAATTCCTCCCCCTTGATAGATTTGCTATGCTACATTGATTTTATGGCCAATTGCCTTCTTGAAAGAATCGTGCACTTGCACTCTAATATGTATGTTTCTTCTTGTTTGGGTCTGTAAGAAGCTACTCACAATTGGCTGACCTCCAACACAGGGTGACTGGTAAACAAATCAGAATTGGGAAATGGTGCATTGAAATAAAATTTATTAATGCCTTTAATAAATTGATTGATAGTAAACATAATTTACTATTTAGTAATCGCTTAAATATTAAATATAGGTCTCCCAAAGAATCTATATTTGGATCTGATACTGAAGAATGGCATCCCTCGGATGCTGAGGAGGATCAGTACTTCAAGTCTATGGTGGACAACTTCGTAAGTGCATCTGCAGATGTGTTCCAGTCTGCATTGTCAGAGGATGAAATAGATAAGGCAGCATGTGACCTACGGCAATCTGACAAGTATGCAGATATTGCCCTGAAGAATTATAACAATGATGAGAATAATAAGGTAAAAGTAACTAAAGGTGTTTTGTTCTATATATTTCTTTTCACATGAATCCATTTTGATGCTGGTATAACATCATACAATCATTAGTGCAATGTAATTATCTCAATATTCCATGCATTGTTGTTAGCATTATTGATGGGTCATAAGTAGGATAAAGATTTTTACATAGCACTACAGGACTATGTGGTTTGCAGTTTTTTTTTTGTACTGTATTTCTTAACAAACTTGAGAACATGGGAGCTACAATTAACGAATAATTCAATAGTAGTGAAATTTATTGTTCCACCATCTATGTTATTTATGCAGTTTGTACGTATTACTGTCACAAGTGGCATATATTGGTGGTCTTTGCTATTAAGACCTCAAGGTTGTGGAATTGGGGTGTTTGTATTTGAGGCCTCTTTAGTTCAATCGAATGAACTAACTTCTCAAAATGAAAATGAACTGAATCTTGGATCATACCGAACAGCCCATAAATTTTTAAACAAACTTGAGAACATGGGAGCTACAATTAACAAATAATTTAACAGTAGTGAATCTTATAAAACATCCAACATGAGCTTCATTAGTTAATGTACGTTGGCATTATTGATGTGGCATGAGCATGCCATTTTATTTATGAAATTTATATTACATAGCAGGCAATTTGTCCTTTTTATGTTATGTTCCATGTACAACATTTAGCTTGTTACTGTATTAAAATCAGAAGTGCCATGTTGTGGTGCTTTGCAACTAATAAGATCATAAGGATGTTGAGCACTTGCTTCGGCATGTCTGATGTGTGGAAGCCATGGTCAGCACCAATAAAAGAATGGTAATGTAGATAGAAGAGAAAAAATTACATGTGTAAGATCTAGGAACAGTTTAACTATGTGTGGGTTAGGTTAATAGGGACCCATGGGGATGTGGAGCTTGGCAGGTGGGTGACAGCAACTAGATGACGAACTGACACAAAGTTGAAATATTAAGGGTTCTTTTTTTTTTTTGGTTGCCAATCTGTGCCAATGCCTAGTGCCTGCCTTAAGATTTCTAGGTGAGCCAGTTTGGCACAATATGGTTTGGCAGTACATGGCTAGAATACCTTCCTGCTTTTTGAATTATATATACTTCATTTACTTACCAATGTTTGCCCAAACCTTTTGGGAAAATGCAGTCCAAATGTTGGCAATGTTTAATGGAACCAATATTTTGAGATAATGCCAGAATAGCATATTAATTCGTCAACAATCAGTCTGCATATGCCTACATGTAAAACATTGTGGCAATGGAAGATAAAAACATTGTACTCAACTCTGTTAAAAAAAATTGTATTCAACGTTGATGAACCTTACAATGCATCAACAAAAGCTGCATTACACCATCTCAAGCTGGATTTGATGTTCTCAAAAAATCTACAAGCCTATAATTCTAATGAGTTGGGTTTGATGTTCATTCATCATCGTTACCTTTTTCACTTGGCATTCAAAATAATATATTGTGATCAGTTAAATTTATATTTATTAATTTCATTTCCATTTTAACTCTTCAGGTCAAATATGAGTTAATCAAGGCTATCTCAAGCTGTGCAATAATGGAGAGGAGGGGCTGCTACGGTCACGTGAATTTTACAGCAAAAGGGAATCAACATAACTCGAAGGAGGAGCTTTTCTTTGCAGAAATACGTGGTATCCGTGGTACTTATGAAACAACCTGTGTGCTTTCTCTTGAAGGACTCAAGAAAGTTGGTTAGTTTCAGAACCATGGAATCCTAAAGCTTTATCCTCATTTCGAAACTAGTATAAATTTCATTCCATTTGTTTCAGGTGGTCTTTGTGAATCCAAATATGACAAATTCAATGGGAAAGGTTTACCTGTTGATGCACAACATTGCTATGCCTGTGATAATGAAGTAAAGCATCCAAAGGACGGCAATTTGTATGAGACGGGTCACGTTGCCATAAGCGATTACTATCACGGATGATTTAAGAATCATTCTAGTGGCGAATGGAGTCGGGCCAACATGCCGAGATTAATAGTACTCAAAGAAGAGTCTTATTTATTATTTATGTTAGTGAGCCATTGGTCAATGGATTATTAGATTGAGTCAGCTCGCATACTGATCTAAGCTATTTCTATTTTGAGTATTTGTATGGGATCCTTGATGGTGCTTCTTTTGACCTTTGATTAATGGACTTCTGTTGTTCCAATTTATTTTGCTAGCGACAAAGAGTTGTTCCATTCAGCTAACCTAAGTTTCGTGGAGCTGTGTTTCTTCCAGGCATAGAAGAAAGTTCAAAGCAGAGAGTCGAGTGTTGTATTCAAACGGTTTTGGATGGGATCACCACCTTGTTCGTGCTACTTAAACTAATATTTTTTCTGCTCTCGCTCGCTAATTTGATATGTAAAGCTGCAAGCCTCCAAATAAGAGATGAAATCAAACCTTGTCAGCCTTGTCATATCTAATCAACATGCATGTGAACAGAGATGTGGCATGATAGATAAGGTAAAAGTAGCTCAAAAGTGGAGTGTGGCATGTTGGTGGCAGCAACGAGATGGCAAACTGGCGCAAAGCGCAAACATTAAGTACTGTTTGTTTCTTTGTCAATCTGTGCCAGTGCCTTCTTCCAAAATTGCTTGGATTGAACTAGTTGGCAAGATATGGTTTGGTAGTGCAAGAATACGTCCCCACTTTGAATCATATACTCAACAATTGTTTGGAGTACTTCATTTATACTTACCAAACGGGCAAACGGCAGTCTAAATGTTGGCAATATTTGATTTGATGGATCTAACATTGGTATCATAACACAATGGCATATAAATTCTCAACAATTAGTCTGTATATGCTTATATAAACAATCGAGTCCTCGTTCCCGTCCAACCTTCGTCCATTCCCATTGAATCTTCTCGTCATCGGAGACGCGAGGCGATTCATTATGTCGTCTCGCTCTCTATCGCCGCCTCGGCGGCGAAGACGTGGTTGCGACGACGGCCACCGCGCGGAACCATGCATAACAACCTAGTTGTACCTCTGTCCCAAACCAAGAGCTGCCTCGTCATACAGTAGTTAAAATCTCCTTTCTTCGACCCTAATCTGAAATTCTGAATTGTTATGCTACAGCATGTCCCCTGCCCGTCCTTCATCGCCGCCACCACCACCCTATGATAGCCTCGACCAAAGTGGCCTTCATGCCCTACACCAGCCCCAACACCATGGTGAATCGGGATCCCAGCCCCCAAAACAGGAGGATTCAGTATCAGATTTCGAATTGGATAGGTGCCAGCAGCATTTCACCTTACTGTTATTGACTTATTATCTGTCTGGTTTTGATAGCTCTTCTCCTTACATTTGTCTTGTTTTATTGTTTATTATCTCCTCAACTAGTCCTCCTCGCATCACCGTTCTGACCGTAATTGAGGACGAACCTGGGTCTCCTACCTCTCCGCCGCGTGGTGATTCTCCATCATCGATGGACATGAAACCTGCTATGTAAGCTGAATTCTCTCATATCCCCTCACGGCTTTTATGCATGTTTGCCACGGTGAAATTTAGAGAACTCATCACATCAAGCTTTATATTGTTTGGCTTGTGTTGTGCCTCAAGCTCCGTTACCTATTTACCTTAACGCCACCTGGCTGTCTCCTGGTCACTGTGCTACTAGGCAGATAATATAAAGCTGAAGCTTATTGTGTATATTCTGCAAAAGAAACCACTGAATCACAAGGCGGTGTTTTCTGACTTCATAGAGTTCCCTGCATGATTTTATATTTTCCTTCTTTTAGGAGCCTCTCTAGGAACACTTCACCTTACCCTCTTCTCTCTATCTTATTAATGTAAGTTCATGCCATGATAAATTAGTCGTGCAATGACTGTACCTTATCTATTGTCTTGTGAAAGGAAAAGATGACTACAGGTGGCCTGTATAACTGAAAGCACTGAGCATTTATTCTCTTTCACGTGTTACTTTGTGTATTGAAAATGTGCATAAGTACTTTTGATCATATACCATTTTTTTTATATCGTGAATGTGTGTGTGTGTGTGTGTGTGTGTGACTTTTGATTGAATACAGGTCGCCCACATTTGGAACTGATACTGATAGTAATGAACATGATTTATTGGACGAGGAAATCCATACTTCAAGTCTTCGGTTGACAACCTCGTTACTGCAGTTGATGATGTGTGCAAGCCTAATTTACCAGAGGACAACATAGATTCTAAGATGTGTCATTAGAGACAGTCTGATTTATATGCAAAGAGTGCCCTGATGCATTACAACACTGAAGAGAAGAACAAGGTAAAATTCTTTATTTGTATATTTTCATGAACACAAATATATTTTTTTTCAGTGACGTAACTTTTTGATGGCCAAGGCAGGCTGTGGCATCTCCTTCCTTCCAAATTTGATGAATAGTGTTACCTTAATCTAATCTAATTGTTAACTATACCAACCGTGCTCTCTCTTCATAAAATGAGTTATTCGATGTTCTTTGCTTGTAGTTGTGATGGCTGATATTCTTTATTTTCACTTTTTTTAAAAACTATTTTTTTGTTAATGATGTGTTACACTAATTCATTTCTTTTCTATTTGAATCATATTAAGGTTGAATATAAGTTAGTCCGTGCTGTCACCAGTTGTGGAATAGTGGATGACAGGGGCGTTCGTGGTCATGTGAACTTTATAGCAAAAGGGGATCAAGAAAATTCGGAGGAGGAGCTTTTCTTTGCAGAGTTATGTGCAGATGGCTACATGGCTTATGCAACAAATTGTGTGATTTCACTGAAAGGAGTGGAAAGTGTTGGTAAGTCCTAGACCATATATTGCAAAAGCTTTTCTTCTTCTGAATCCCATGTGTTAATACAAATTTCCCTTTCTCTTTTGTTTTCAGGTAGACTTCGTGGCATGCGATACGACTACTTCGACTTCTCTGTGAAGGGTTTACGTATCGATGCTAAGCATTGCTATGCTTGCTCGCCTAGGGTAAAGCACCCAAAGAATGGTCTGCTATATGAGAGTGGTCATGTTGCCTGTAGCGATTACTATTTTGGATGATTAAAAAGCAGAGAGACAGTAGTGCATTACATTGTGTGAGGTATCGTCTCATGGCAGTGAGAGATCGCTATGGAGGGCATACAGATTACAGAGTAAACTAACTAGGCAATGGAGTATAATAACATCGAGTCTGCTGGTCACTTTACCATAAGCTATTACCATGACAGTGTCGCTTATCTATTGTAATTTAATTCAGCAATCTGAAAGATAGTACAGTTTTACTTTGCATGATATTGTGAACTGGTGTGGTGGCTAATGTTCTTTTTACTGTATGGTTGCTGGTTGGAAAAAAAAAACATATTTGACCCTGTAATTGACGAGCGGTTTGTCTATTAAACGCATGTATTATTGTGGAGAGCCAGCGCCGGGATGCTGGGCAGGTGATGGTGCAGGGCATTGGGTGCCGATAACTCCAACGCCATAACCATCATCAGTCCTGTATGTGGCAATGGTGTCCCCCCTGGCGCCATAGCTGCCATGTTCGTTTTCCCTTTTTTTTCTCATATACAGCCCGGCAAGGACAAAAATAGCAGAGTTTGCTAATTTAAATTCCTGAGGAAATTCTGCTGCTTTCTATTAATAAGTGCTGGCCAGCTAAGCAAGCGCCACCCCGGCCATCTATCAGCGACCGGTCCAGCCGTCGAGAGGACGCCGCGCGGAAGCTGTTTACCGACGAAGCAACCTTGGGTCTCCCTTCGTCGCCATGTCAGGGTACGTCCGCCGTTGCCTTGCTCGCGGCTCTCTCGCTCGCGTTGTTGTTGGCCGACGACACGGGGAGATCCTCCTGTTCTCCTCCAAGTGCTGTTAATTTGATTCGTCACGTTGCTTTTGGATGAGTCGGTAGCTACAATGTTGTTTTACCTTGCTTTTGGACGAGTAGAAATTATTCTCGTGCACATTGATGACTGAAAAAAGTGCCAAGTTTGATGCATATGGATATGAGAACCTGATGCTCTGTCTTGTATGTCATGACTGCAACAGTTATGAAAAATGTTGTATCAGGTATTTGCAAAGTTTTTATCTGTATCATATATATAGGTTCTGCCTGCGTTGTTGCTTTGACCAGTTTATTCCACTCTGGATTTCTTTCCCATTCCTTTTTTTTTTTGAAACTAAGCTGCTGTCCATGGTAATTTCGAAACAGTCATGACTACACATTTTCATGCCGACATTTCTTTTCGTATTCGACAGGTCTGGTGAATCAGGAAAAATGGATGGTCTTTCTCAGTTGAACCCACATGCCACTCCATTCGTGCCTTCCTCCATGTGTTGTACCTCTGCAGAAAGCTTGAACAAAAGAAATGACTCTGACGAGAATCAAGCAGGCGACACTGAAAGCAGCATCGAGGTTGCCGACACGTCTGTTGACGATGAGTAATTTTGAAACAGGAGATCTTTTACAGTGTTTGCGAGATACTTAGAGGTACTAAGAAGTACTATGATCTAGACCGTTGATTAGAGAGGGACAAGGTATGGAATAAAAATTATCATAACAATGGCAAGTGAGTAAAATATGGTAAGTTAGATTATTTGTTTTGTTAATTAGATATAACCGTTCCACTCATCTCGAATATCTTGTTATTTACTCGGTTTACTAATCAACTACATAATTAGTATTGATTACTGTAGCTTAGAATTTAAAGAGGTAGAATTATTATATGCCTTAGATCAGATGAGACAAATGTCCAAAAAGGATAGACAAGCCATCGTTGACAAGAACCAAATTGTACGTTTGTGCTCATGATAAAATTATCTAGTTATTTTATATTTTATTTATTTAATTATTGATTGGTCATCAATGTATATGTCTTGTTATAGATTAACAATATTTATAGAACACGACATACAATAAAAAATTTAAATAAGAATTAATAAATTATGGAGACATTCCTAATCCTTTTAGATTAATTATATCAAAATTGTATTGTCTCGTCACGACTTCAATCATACGTGAATGGTAACTAAGTAAAATTTAAGAAAACAATGTAAACAAAAATATATCATGTATAAATCTGTTATATTTGTTCTGTCCTTGCAACAATTATTAAACAATTAAAAAAAGAGTAAATTTCATTGCAGGTACATGAACTTGACAAGTGGGTGTAATATAGTCATAGAACCTGACATGAGCTCAAATGCATATGTGATCCACTTAGATTTTTATCATGGCAGCACAGCTCTAGGCACAATTTAGTTCCACTAGAACTATGGCTTCGTTTGTGTTTACTAGCTTGATGTGTGACACGAGCTGACGTGAATGGTAACTAAGCAAAACTTAAGGAAACAATATAAATAGAAATATATCACATACAAATCTATTTCCTATTAGATTTACTCCCTTCCTGATTTGAAACAAATGAAAGTACATTGTTACCCTCAATACTTAAGTACTTTTATCAATACTTAAGTACTTTTTGATTGGTACCTTTAATTTTTTAGCGTTATATTTGAGTCAATGGATGGTTCAAATTATTTGCAAGCACAGTAAAAAATCTCTCGAAACAGTCATGACTGCACATTTTCATGCCGATATTTCCTTTCGTATTCGACAGGTCTGGTGAATCAGGAAAAATGGATGGTCTTTCTCAATTGAACCCACATGCCACTCCATTCGTGCCTTCCTCCATGTGTTGTACCTCTGCAGAAAGCTTGAACGAAAGAAATGACTCTAACGAGAATCAAGCAGGCGACACTTAAAGCAGCATCGAGGCTGCCGACACGTCTGTTGACGATGAGTATGATCTCCCGGACTCGCTTTCTCTGGATTTCAATGCCGACGAGAGCCTGCCAAAGCACAACGTTATTCCTTTCGATGAGTCTTCGTCTACTGATCATGGCGAGTTTGATCCGTCGGAATACATGGGGAGTGATTCGGATGTTCGCCTCCCCGACGTGGTGGGACACCTCTCCTGCATGTTCCCGAATGTTTCCGCTGATTTCATCATTGACGCGCTGAAGCTCCAGGAGTTTGACGTAGATCTCACCATTGAGATGCTTTCTCACTTGGTACGTGAAGTTTCTCTTCTTTTTATGCTTTTTTCTAATCTGTATGGCAATCTTTATTTCTCATGAATTTCTTTTCAGTGTGATGTTGATGGTCATGGCAATTCTGCTCAAGCGAATTGATTGCTAGGAAAATTAATGGCGTTACAAGGTGTCCGTATTAGGGCGTCGGAAGCCTGGTCGGAAGTGTTCGGAAGACGTCTTCAGAGATGAACGAGGACTTCTCAGAGAACGTGTTCATCGTCAAAGACTTGTGTACGCTTCCTGGTGGGATGGACTATTTTTGGTGTTTAGATCTGCCTGCTTCATCTTGTTGCTTTCTCCTACACCATTTTATTGAGAACTGTACAGCTTTGGTGTAGCCGAGAGACAACTCGGGGGCTAATTTAGGATTTGGAAGTCATCGACTTTTGTACACTTCTATGTTCTGTCATCAACCAAACTATCCCCAGTTGCAAGTCATGTCAGTGTGTGTCCATTTGTGCTGGATTTACTTCACTCGTTGCGCTAAGACACAGACAATTCATGTTTTGTAGTATATATATTTCTGAATTGTGATGCGTCACTTCACTGGATGTGCACGAGTGCAAGCATGCTTGTATCTGGAGATTGTTATGCGCTGTCAACGTGAATTTTTATGCCTGAATCAATCGCAACCTAGAAAGAGTGGAGTGCCCGTGATACTTTTGCCTTAAATTTTGGATGCATCTATTCGACTATTCCCGTGCAGTGCAGTTTAGCCAGAAATGAAAGAAAAAAGTATTTTCCAATGAGAAGGAAATGACAAACAGAACACACCCTGCACGCAAAACAATCCGTGGCCAAACTAACCTCTGCAGAATCTATTGGCCTGTCTGGGTTGGTCTGGCTGTGTTACGGGTTCACCACCGTGCCGTGTGCCCGTGTAGCCACTAGCCAGTGCCCCTCCTAACTCGTAGCACAGGCCGAGAGGGCGAAAGCAACACGCAGAAATTGTGGCCGCGAGCACCGACGACGGCCACGCCAAGTGCTCTCCGCGACTCGGCCACGTGCGCATACACTCACTCCGCCGCTCTCCTCGTCGCGGGATCGCCTCCGCCGTCCTCCCTTCCATCCCCGGGGATTCCAGCCTCAAGCCGCCTTCGTGCATCCTGCATTCGCAGAAGGTAGTTTCCCCCCTGTTTTTTCTTCTTTATCTTCTTCAGAGCTGCTCGACCTGATTGGTGCGGCATCTTGCCTAACCTTGGTGTTAGATTTCCGGGTTATTTGAATTTTTTTTCAAAAGATTGGGTATTAAGAAGCGAGCTCTCACTCTTAGTTTTCCTCTTTTTTCTTTATCACTGAGAAACATTTAGGTTCAGAGTTTCCTTCTCCAATGGCCGCGAAGTTCGTGTTGGTGCTGGGATTGTTATGCGGATGACCGTTCCCTTCTTATGGTCTGGTCTGGTGTCGAGCGTCCTTAGCGATTCCCACGGAGTGATGGCTCTCTGAAACATCTAGGTTTAGTACTTGGCATGCTAAGCTTTGGACGCTTGAATCAGATTTTATCTAGTTCTGTCATCTCAGTTACAGATGAAGAATTAATGTGAACGACTTTAACAATTGCATGCCGCAAACAGAGTTATCTGGGATTTTATATCACATTTATGATTAGAATGCATTGCAAAAAGAGAGATTGTATAGTCAACTAATAATGTGCTTTCTCCTCTTTTTTCCCCCTCTTTCAGGAGAACTTTATGGAATGCTTAACGACAAGTTTTACAAGGTAAGGTGTTCTGCTGATTGTTTACTAATTTCGGTTTTCGCATATGGAGTAAAAAATGAAGAGCATACTTGTATAGGTTGTTGGTTGTTGATCTAATTTTTTAGTTTTCTTTTGGGTGTTCTCTGGCTGACATTAGTTCGATACATCAGTACATTTACATCTTGCAGAGCTCATGTTTCATTGAACCTGATTAGCTGCTTCCATTTTTTTTCTTTATCATTAATGTAACATGCTCTGGTGTTTTCTTTTCAACATCATTTTTCAAAGAAATGCGGGAAGGGAGTACAACTTCACATGTCCAAGGAAATTGGTGTCCGAGAAACAATGGAGTACCAGAAGGTCTCGTTGCTATTTCTCAGCTCCCACAAACTCCAGTCAATGTCACAAGTTCAACACTATGGCATATGCCAGAAGGCCACCGGTTCGGAGACGTTCACCCTGGAGATCTTTTGCGGCAAGTTTGAACTTAGAAGATGGGCCTCCACCCTCTGACTCTACATCATCTTCATCAGAGCAGGCTAGTGATGCTGATGGAATCGCGGATGCAGATCCATCAGAAAACCAGCTGTCGCGAAGGCTAACCTCTAATGAGGTATCATCTGAACTCAGCACTACATCATTTCACCTGTGCAGTTCATCGCTCTGTGACGTTTGCAAAACTGAATAACTGGACATATCCATGTCTGAACAATCGGAAGCAGAATTTTCTTTTACCTTTTGAAATGGCTATCAACATGATGTTTTCTGTGTTTGTGGAAGTACATGGTTCTTTATTTAGTATTTATGTTTCCTGCATGCATTTTTGGATGCCTAGTATGAGGCTTGCTGCGTGGTATTTGCCACGAGTAGAGATTGATATCTGTGATGAATAATGGCATATATGGCTTGGTTCCCTGATTTTACAGTTTTAGATCAAAACCAGCAAACTAGGTTATGTTCCTAGGGCCATTTGAGATTTACTCGATATTAAGGGACTTAAGGCTATATGTTTCTAGTCTTAACTACTATTGCCTTCCATACAAAATGACCCAAACGGAACAAACATGTATTTTCTTGCAATACTGAGTTTTGAAGTTGATATTACTGTTTTTTTAGTGGTTACAAACTTGATGGTTTCATAGAATATGTTGCATCATGTTTCAGCTGAACTCTGTAGGTTTTAAAATTATATTATTTTGCATAAGACTAATTTTGTTTCTTCATTTTTCTATTGCAATTTTGCAGTTGAAGGCTCTTTTAGCTGATTCAGAACGAACAAAGCTCTTGAGAAGGCTCAGTGAAGCAAATCAATATAACCGATTCCTAAAGAGACAGGTTTGTTTAATTTACCCTTTCAAACAGTTCTGATTGCATAATCAAATGTTTGATCATAGTGAATTGTGTTCCTTTTCTACTTCTACATATCTCAGATGCTAAGTTCCTGTATCACTGGCCATTGGTGGCTTAGTTTGTACTATGTTGAGTAGGGCACGTAGACACTTTGATGAACTCAAAATTGATTGTTCTGCCAGTCACTGGCTTTGTTATTGTTACCCAGATAAGCAAGAGTCTTCAGTTTTGTTTTCATCAGAAATGAATCACATCGAGACTTTTGTTTTAATCAGAAATGAATCACATTGAAGCCTCTCCTGCAATTTTGAATAAATTCAGTTCACAATGGATTATCAAAGTGGCAGGAGCTCTGCATAATCAATTGATAGACAAATAAAATATAGTTATGAAAATACTGATTGTGGCCGAGCTAGACGAAAAAACTGCCCAGGATTCCTGCAATAAAACATGACTCACATATATCCTTCTAAGATACAGCAATAACACAAAAGGCCTGGCTGGAGCTTTTGGCATCTCTACAATAAAAATTAAAACGGCTTTTTCTTGAAAAATTCTTCAACGCACTTGATATTACCATTATCTTATAAAAAAGGAACCCGTCGTTTTAGCAGACGCAATGATAGAAGCAGCAAAAATAAAAAAAAACATTAAAATGAACAGTAAACAGAGCAATTCTTGTATTGAATTTGTAAGATGCCTGTTCATCAGATGCTATTACTAATTAGGGATTTTGTTCTACAGTTGCAAATAAAGGATGATGCAGTTGTTAAGTTCAAAAGTGAACTTGCTGTTTTGGATCTTGAACTGCAGGTTAGTGCTGATACCTTTTATTCCTTGATTTCCTTCACTCTGATTGCATTGAGATATTATTTTTTCTTGGAGGGCCTTATATGTCCTATGTATCTTTAGATTTAGCAAAATGCCCCTTTCCGTGCTTATGCTTATCAAAATGAAGGCGTCACAACCCTTTTAGCTAGCCCCACCCCAACACACACACACACACACACACACACACACACACACACACACTTTTTTACTGATCAGCTCTTTGGCTTCTCTCATTTCTTTAGAATACGTGCCGAAAAGTTCATACCACAATAAACCCATATATTTTTTATGATAACAAATATTCTTCTTGTTGCTGTGACTAAAGGAGAGGGCAGTGTTTAATATCTTATTTTTACCATCTTGTTTAGAACAGCATTTATCTTCAGCATGTAGCTGATTGACATTGTTGATGATATTTTTAGTCAAGCATGTATTCATATATATGTACATCTTCACTCTTCCATTGATGTCAACAGGCTCTGGTTGGCCTAGCTGAAGAGATTGCTAATTTTGATGTTCCATCAGGGTCTAGGAAGATAAGTGGAAAATATATTCAGTCTCATCTTCTCTCCAGATTAGAAGGCAAGTTATCACCACAAACTACATCCGGTGCACCTAGAGTTTCTCTATGCTTAGAATATAAATATTAAGAATGAGCCAAACAACCTTTTTATTGGAACTTGCTTATAAATCGTATCCTCTAGTAACATCAGTAATCCTGAACTCTGTCGAAGTGTCCCCTTGTTGTTCCGTACAAGTGTACTATTCTTCAAATTGAATTATAGCACTGAAATTTTCTGACAAATAATTATTTACTTTCCTGCAGCTGTCCATGATAAGGTTATCGAACAGATAAAGGATGTTGACTCTTTAAAACCCCGAGAAGTTTCTGTGTACTGGGTTGGCATGGCTGAGGTAAGCAAAGGTTTTGTTATTCAATATTGTACAGATACGATGTTATGGTGCAGCTGGATATATAATTTCTCACATATTTATTTGTGCGCTTTACATTAGGATGTGCAAATTATGGGCTCCTTTGATGGTTGGTCCCAAGGTGAATCTATGTCCATGGAGTACTCAGGGGACTATGCTAGATTCTCAACAACACTGAAGCTTAGACCCGGGAGGTGAGTTTTGTCAGTTAGGAACTTAGGATTGGTTATGAAGGTTGCTTTGGTTCATGTAAGTAAATTACTGTGCCCTGAAGGTACGAGATCAAGTTCTTGGTGGATGGGGACTGGAGATTGTCACCGGAATACCCCATTGCTGGTGAAGGGATGACGCAGAACAATATCCTCGTTGTGGAATGACAGATGTTTCACTCTTAGCACTCCATTTTGGCAATTCAGTAGGTCTAAAACTTCACCGAAGTGACTCCATGCCTTCTTTCACTCTGATATGTCAGTCTACCTTGCTGTTGTCTCACAGAAATAAATACTTGTGAAATGCAACCTCAGTTTGATGACTGCTTATATTATGTGTTGGCATGCTGCATCAAAATCACTGTTTCTAAATCTTTCAGACAACCGTCTCTAGTGATTTTTCCCGTGTAAGACACTAGTACAAAAGAAGACTAGAAGAGGAATACCTTGGAGGCACTGAAGTTGATCAGTACCAATTCTACAGATGACTGTAACAACAGTTGGTTAAGCCTTATAGCTCTAATAATTCTCTTGCTAATCTGAGCTTCCACATGAGCTCCCATGGTTATCAGCTACCTCCTGCACCATCAGCCTGACCACCGGCTGTGCAGCTCCAGAGGCAGACGACGATGGTGCTGCTGACAATGCCGGAACAACTTCGAGGCACTCCTGGAAATCAGCGTCGCAAGACAGGAGCACCCACTCATTGTCATCGTCAAGGTACTTGACATCAAACGCGTCCATGTCCAGGCCCAGCCTCTTGGCCACCTCCCCCTTCACTGCTTCAACTCCAGCGGAGCTTGGCACTCTGAACCTGACGATGTCTCCTCTGTAACTGGCCTTGACGGTTACCAGCCCGTCGTTGCTGGCATGGAAAGGCTTTCGCATTATGGTGCTCTTGCGCGGTGGAGGCTCTTGGCAGCATGAGCCCTGGGAAGAGGCCACTCCATGAGCACCTGATCGGCATGGCAGGACTGCAGGAGCACCGTGAGCAGTAGCAGGCGTCGGACCTTGCTGAGAAGCAGCGGGAGCAGCCATTGGCGGCGTTGGTGTGTATTGCACCGCTTCGAAGATGCGCTTGACCTTGTCGAGGGAGTTGTTGGCCTTGGCGATCTGGCGGAACGGCCATCTGGAGATGCCATGCTGCCTGCAGATGCGCTTCATCGTTGTCGGGCAAACTGCATAGGAAGATAGACATGCATGTTACCAGTGACTCATGATCCGGTGTTCAGCCATCGGCATGGTTGATGTCAGTATTTGTGAAGATATCATGTCGGAATTCATAGCTGTTTCTTTGACACAAATTTGTCTTACCGCCTAGGCTCCTTGCTGCATCTTTCATCCTCCCTGAGAAGTACCGTTGCAGTTCCTCCAAACTGACAGTCTTTTCATTCTTCCTTTTCCCCACCTTCTTCTTCTTCCTCTTCCTCCTGCCAGCTCGTGGTTTCGGGTCCTCCTCTTCCTTCTCATGTTCACCATTGTTCGTCTCGGGTGCTTCTACTTCTACGTCTTCTGCGCTGGCCACCGCGGCAGCCAGCTGATGCACGTCGTCCTCATCTGAATAATCCCTCTCGTATCCTCCTCCATGGTAGTCGTCCAGCCCAAGCTCAGTAGGGGTCATATCGGCCATGACGATGGCACGATCATCATCAGGCCGCTGCACGCAGTCGTCATCATCCGCGGCGACCTCAAAACCCAAGTCATCGTGCAAGCCGCACACGTGGACGGCCTTGAGCTCGCCACCGCCGAACCGTTCCCTGATCGTGGCGGCGACGGCCTCCGCCGCCGCCTTCTGCGCGGCGCCGTCCCTGCATTCCGGCGGGAGGAAGAACTCGAGCACGCAGTCCTCCCTCTCGCCGCCGCGCCGCGTCATCAGCTCGGCGCACACGGCGAGGCAGCCCGCCAGGCCGCCGAACCGCGCGTGGTGGGCCAGCGGGTACGCGTCCATGGAGTACTTGGCCACGTCGGCGCAGAAGCGGGGCCCGCGCGCCGCGGCCGCCTCCTCGACCAGCCCGCCGCGGCCGTCGCGGAGGTGGTGCTCGGCGCAGGCCTCGCGGAAGCCGCGGGCGCCACCATCGTCGGCAGCGGCGAGGTGGAACGGCGCGGCGGCGGACGTCAGCGCGGTGGTGTTGCAGCGCTTGCATCTCACCCAGGTCTGTGCGAGCGGCAGCTGGTGGGCTTCGCACACCGTGGTCAGGATGCGCGAGACCTCGGACATGGCTGGCTCCAGTAGCTCCTCCTCCTCGTCGTTGCTGACCTGCTGGCTTGTGAGAAATATAATGGTAGTATTCCGTTGGATCAGCTGGTAATAGTGAACATGATGGAATGGATTAAGTTTAGTGTTATAGCAGCATTCGCACCTCGGTCGCCTCGGGGTAGCAGATATCCGCACCTCTCAGTGCCACTGCCTGCATCGCATCGGCATATACTATACGGTAAGCTCGAGTTTGTGCATACAGTTCAATGGAATTTACAGAAATCAAATCAATTCCTGCAGGAAATATGGTGAACGAAATCCCTGCTTGCCGTTGATTGATGTGAAGTTTTTACATTTGATGAGAGAGTAGAGTCGCAAGATCCAACAAGTACCTGGAGCGCCTTGCATAGCTTGTCGACCTCGGCGGCGAAGCGCAGTCTGGGCGACGTCATGACGAGCTCGATGACGGCGATGCAGTCTCCGGAGTCAGGTTCAAGGATGGGCAGCGCGAGCGCGGCCTGGATGTCGTAGATGAGCGCGTAGCTGATGCGCGCGTACTCGCCGGTGCCGTAGAACTGCACGTTGGGGGTCCACTCGGGGGTGCCGGCGTCGAACACCCGCCCGGGCATCCCGCGCTCACCGGGTGCCGCGGCGCCGGGCCCACCCACGGGGAACGCGTGCGTCAGCGACACCGTCCGGTACTGGAACAAGCGCCGGCACTGCGGCGGCGCCGCCAGCACGAACGGCTGGCCCCGCGTCGCCAGCACGCGGCGCCGGGAGCGGGACCCGTCGCGCGCCGGGGCCCACACCTGCACCAGCACCCCACCGCTAACCTCCTCCTCCTCCACCGCCGCCGCCGCCGCCGCCGATTCCTTGTATATCCTCAGCGCCCGCGCGATCCTCTCCTTCACCGCACACACGCTGTCGCCGTCGGCGGCCTCTTTAATAGTAGAGCCGCCTCCGCTCCGGTGATCAGGGCTCCCATCATCACCTGCACGCACGGATCCGAGCCGTGATGAACAACCCCGATTTGGCTTGGGACATGAACGGATCAACAAGCACCACCAACTCACATGGATTAGTAGGATTATTGTTGCTGCTGCTCCCGCGGCCGTCGCGGTCGAGGAGGAGGTCGAAGCGCTCGAGCACGGTGTCCATGTCGGCCTCCATCTCCATCACCATGGGCGGGCGGCCGCCAATAATCAGGGAAATGAATCAACGCGCGCGCATGCAATAGATCAACCCGAGACGCGACCTCCACGACGGCAAAGGCAGAGTCGAGCCGCAGCTTCCCAAATCTTACTCCCCCAACTACTACGACTTCATTACTCACATCGCGGGTCAGGTCAGCGGCGTCTCTCTCTCTTTCCGCTTGGTTTATTGTCAAGTGTCATGCAGAGGTGGCGGGCGGCCATTGGTGGCCGCGCTGGGATCCCCGGAATATTATGGCTGGGTGGGGGGATGTGCCGGTTCAAGATTGGATCGGACCGGGGTTAACCAACTCCTAATTAATTCCACGGACCATTAAACAAGCTTATCTTCATGCCCCTCTTGCTGCTTTGGACTTTTCAATTGGGCATCTTGTTGGGGCGAGAGAGAGCACAAATGAAATCGTTTCACCTTTTTTTTGTTAATTGGAAAATATAAGGAACAAAAGGATGGTTTCTCATTTGGCGGCTGGCGCGCCGCACACCGGACACCGCCTCACCGAGGTTACTGGTTAGTGTCATAGGCTCATAGGTAGTGCGATGAACCGGGCACTAAAACATGTCCCTGTACGCCTAACCGTCCAGGTTAGTAGAGATTCATCTTCATCTAGCTTCCTTTAGGTGTTCCTGATAAGGATACTACAGTATATGACAACAAAAGATATTCAATGGAAACATCTCGAGCGGGGCACCGTACTAAGATCTGCTTTCGGGTACAACTAAAATGTATCAATTCAATGACAAAATTCGGTCGATTTGACATGTGATTATAAGGAGTTGATTGCTTCATTTCTTCATATGCGGCCTATTAGGATTTTGTTTTTAGATAAGGCCCTAGCTATTAGGATCCCAGAAAAAAATCTCTGGCTATAGGTACTGCTATAGCCGGATATAGCTGCTAGAAGGAGGCATCGCTAAGCTAATCTATTTTCGCTGCTAAGCTTTGTAAACTACTAATAGTTATTAAATATGTTGTAATTTAGCTGCTAAATAGATATACAACTCGCTAAATGAGTATAATGCACTTTGTTATATTAATTAATAATTATGTTACTATAATGAACATATTTTTATTTTCTATTAGTTGTTAGAAACTATTTATTTCAAGTATAAAATTGTAATGAACTACTCTCTCCGTTCAACAATATAAGACGTTTTGGCTCTAGACACAAGAATTAAGGAGTGGTGAAAGGTGTGCTACATAGAAAATGAGGATGAGAGAAATAGAGATGTATTAGAAAGAGATAAAGGTGCATTAAAAAGCGAGAGTGTCTTATAATTGGATAAAGTCCACATTACTTCCTCCAAGTATGACTGAAGTCTAGATAACCCCCTAAACTATTATTTGGTTTATTTTATCCCTATAATTTGTTAAAATAGATCATTTTATATTTTTAATTGGTATTTTAATTCCAACTTATTAATATTTAAGCTAGGATTGTCCTCTCAACCTTCACACAAGTGTCGTATAACATGACAAAGAACTAAACGAGTCATATAATCTTATTTATGTCCATACTTTGTTATGTTTGGTTCATTTTCTCTGTTCTCATACATGACCAGAAACAAAGATTCACATACTATAACTGGCCAGGATAAGGTTATATATCATATTAATTCATTTATCACGTTAGACAAGACATGTTTATGACAATCTCAACTTAATTTGGATCTTTATTAGCAATCCAGGATTATAATACTAGTTAAAGGTGTAAAATGATCTAGTTTAGTGAATAATAGGGAGTAAAACAAACCAAACAATAGTTTAGGGGGTTATCTGGACTTTACCCATACTTGAAGAGAGTAAAGTGGACTTTATCCCTTATAATTTAAAAAAACTTGAGAAAGCTAGAATGTCTTATAATATTGAACGAAGAGAGTTTTTTTTCTTACTTGAATTTGTCAAGTTCTTTGTTAAGTAATGATTCTAACATTTTTTTTTGTAAAACCGCTATGTTTAGCTGCCGCTATAGCCAGCTATAGTTGCACTTAGCTGTTCTGGAAGGTGGTTTTTTAAGTAAAACTTCTTGCATCTTTATTGATCACTTAAGATGGTTACATTGTTTACCAGAAGTTTCAAAATAGACCTCGGTGGCTTCTCTACCCAATTACATGACTGCTTTGAGCTGAATGCTGACCGAGCCAGCTCATAAACTACTCTATTAGCTTCCCCTTCCCTGTTTCAATGCTCGATAGTTATAGAATCAAGCCCATTCCAGAGAATGTTACATTCATTGTGGATTGAACAAATAGAGTCTTCGCTTTCGTGAATAATTCTATCAGGCTTTGTCACGAGAAGAAAAGGTTTGCCGTCTCCGTATTCCAGGGCGCATGCTAACTGAAAGCTCTACGATCTGTTTGAGCTAATACATTCCAATTTGCAATATGTAATAAAATTAAACTTCTACAAAATATATCAAATTATTCAATCTTGCAGTTGGTCATGGATTTTCTAATGAGATTGTTATTGTCCCTTTATTTAAAAGAATCAACACATCAGACTGAAAAGATAATCCATGCTCAAAATCAAAATCAATGTGACACCTCTTACCACCACACGCTATACTATGTAATGATGCTGCTCACGCTAATATAGTAGGTACAGTTAACAACAGAACCAGCATCATTACATAATATAGTCATACAATGAAGCTTTCACCAACAAAACAAAAGGTACCAAGTTCTCATTAGCAGTGCATGAAGACTTAGACATCACTAGTTTCTGCTCCATTAGCCCTTACAACTGGTTTCAGCCGAACAAACAATCTAGTGTTTCATAGCCATTGCTGCATCAAAAATAAATTGGAACAAATGCAATTAACCATACGATCAGGTGAAAGTTATGAACACCAGATACAAAAGTGTCTGGCCAAGCATAAATACATGAGGATCAACAAGACAAAAAGGTGAGAACAGAAAAAATGGACAGGCCTCCTCAAAATGCAAGACAAAACAGAACGCGACCTCTTCTTTGCATCAACAGAAATCACAATCGGTGATGGTAAGAAAACACATTTCTGGGATACCAATTGGTTAAATTGTGTCGCACCCAAGCAAATAGCGCCTCGCCTTTACTGTCAGGCGAGGTACAAAAACAGAACTGTGAACAAAGAGATGCGAAATAGCAACTGGATTTGGAATCTGAAAATGATCAACTCTGAAGAACTAATTCATGAATTCGTGCAGCTATATACGGCCTTGCGTGAGGTTGCATTAACTGATGAACCTGATACAATAAAATGGAATGGACTGCAGATGGGTGCTACTACTCAGCTAAATCCGCCTACCGGATACAGTTCACAGGGACGATCACCTCCTGCTCGGCAGCATCAGTATGGAAGGCCAAGATAGCACCAAAATGCCGCTTCCTTGCGTGGCTAGCAGTACAGGGAAAGGTGCCAACAGCCGACAACCTAGCAAAGAATTGGCCACACAACACCCACTGCACCCTATGTTACTGCGTCCTTGAGACAAACGAACATCTATTCGCTCCATGCCAAGGACTAATCTTGTATATCTGCTCCAGCCGTACATGGATTAGGAGGTCATGGCGATCATGGGCTCATGGCGCAATACATGCCAGCACAACGACAACCAGCCGCTGAGAAGGGAGGAGGCCACGCAAGCGTAGTTAGGCAAGTGAAAACTGCATCACATGTAAAGCCAGAACAGATTTTACAGCATTCTGCCAATCTGTCAGTTAGCTTGACTAACTTTGTTCCATGCTCGCGGTTGCAAGAGTTGAGCTCGGCAGCTACTAGGATTTTAAGACTGCGTACGGCGATAAGTAGCACACGCAATGTACATGACACAAGCTTATAAAGCTGTGTCCATAGTAGCAAGAGCTTTTAAACGTGTCTCTTTTTGATTCAGACAACGATAGATAGAAGCAAACTAGATGAGAATGAGGACGTTTGATAATGTGTTCTAGAGTATACAGAATTAAATATTACGATGTTAGAATTGCACCTACTCTCCAGTTGATTGTACGGGGACTCGGGCACAGTGGGGAACATTACTCCCTGGCCCGTTGTGAGGTGTCAACAAAACATAATTAGCCTAGACTAATGCACTTTCACCGAGTCTTTCAACTACGAAGAAGCGTACTAAATAATCTTCTCCAGAAGAATTTTATGAGATTTCATTCCATCTTTAATGGCATCAAGCTCACCTGCAACAGCGTTAGCCTCCTCTTGAATCTTATTGACCCGGCCAACTACAGATTCCACCTTGACTGCTTGATTGTCAAATGCTTCTTGCAACTGTTGTATCATTTCAAGTAAATTCTCTGCTCCATGTGGCTCTGCATCTGACTTCTCTGCAATGTGTGGCTTCATCAACAACCCCTCATCATCATCAGTGTTCCAGTTGATTGTTGAGACTGGCTCCAGCACATCCTCTAATGTAGTTATTTCTTCAGGAATCTCCAGCAATGGTGTTTCTTTACCGCTCTCAACAATAGTCCTGATGTTGGCTGCTTTGTGGATTTTCAAGTCACTCTGGTACTCAGATACATAAGTGTCAGGCCAAGCATTAATACGATAGAAGGACCAACAAGACAAAAAGGTGAGAACAGAAGCAGTGTATACCACTCAAAAGGTACTATAGTTTGTCCCTTCCGCGCGCGGGGGGGGGGGGGGGGGGGGGGGGGGGGGGGGGGGGGGGCGCTGTAATACTTCAGTTCATTTTATCAAGTCATTAAAAAGTACTCAGAGGATGCTAAGAGAATCCAATCAGACAAGGCGAATATAAGATCCTACAGTTCACAGGTAACCGAAACTGCTGCTAACTTTGCTGCATTCTCATCTGCTTTTCCACTAACCTTTTTGCGCTGCAGGCTGCTTGAAGACCTCTCACTCTTGTTTGCCTCAGACATGTTTGTTTCCCGATCATTTTTGTTGGCGCTATTACTTTCATCATTGTCAAGTTGCAGCAATGCTGGCAACTAACATGAGATTGAGTGTTAGTGAGCAGTTCCATGAGAGAAGCACACAAGATTTTAGTAACACAAGATCTTGTTATCAGATTCGGCGCAATTAATGTGTTAGTAGCAAGTTTTTAAACAAAAGAAACACAAATAGAAGAGTAATCTGCAGTTTTATTACCTTTGTATTTTGGTTGATCTTATCTGGGTCCACAAGGTTGTCTTCTTTTACCAGATCATTCGTATAGCAGTTCTTGTAATAGAGAATACACATTAGTAAGGAATCCCCACAAGTGAAATAAAGAATTTCTAAATGTTGAGCTAAAAGACCAAATTTCTGTGAAGTCCCTACCTCAGCATTTTCATGGATGTTGTCTCTTTCCTCCCCGTTGTCCTTTTCAGAACTATTCCTGTCAGCAGATCCATCAAGTATAAATTCTCCAACAGTACTCCTTCCCATGGTGTTGTCTTCTTTAACTTCTTCAGTCTCAAAATTCCTGTCAGCAGATCCATCAAGTATAGATTCTCCAACAGTACACTTTCCCATGGTGTTGTCTTCTTTAACTTCTTCAGTCTCAGAACCGATCTTGTCATCGGATAAATCATATTGAGTATGTATTATATTAGTAACAAGTTCCACAAGAGGAACATAAAAGAGTAAATGACAGTTTCTTTGAAGTGTGTACTTTGACATTTTTCTTGGTTTCATTTGTGTCCACAAGGCTGCCTTGTTCTGCAATATCCATCATAGAGCAGCTACTGTGATTGGATTCATCCTAGTTTCAGTGCACATTAGTAATAAGCAGTTCAAAAAGTGAAATAGAGATCATAAAAGTCCTAAATATTGAGCCAATGGATCAAATTTCTACCTTGGTATTTTGACTGATGTTGTTTCTTTCCTCCAGGTTACTCTTTTTTACCAGATTCAACTCAAGGAGATTCTTGATATCAGTTTGATTAAAAGTACATTCTCCAGCAGTGCTACCCCTGTAGTATATCAATACATTAATATGCTTTCAACTAAGCAAACAGAATCTGTATAGAATACAATGCATAAAATGGTAATTTCAAAATTTATGCACAATTGTATGTAACTATGCAGATTGCATATCATACCCAGTAGAGTCTTCCATGGCACAACAATCATGACATATGTCAAATATAACTCCCAGGACACTTTTACGGATAGACATGCTTTTGGATATATGATATTTGTTGTCCTGTAAATCCTTGCAGGTCACCTTGGCCTCTTTCATTACACCCTAGAAGTTATTTGCAAGCAACACCAAGACATGCAGAAGCATCAAAGATTTAATAATACTAAAGATTAAGTAGGTCACACCTTATTTCAATATAGGAAAGGCATGTACCATCATAGCGGCCATGGCAACATCGCGTTCAGGCCCATTGTAGAACATAAAGCTTGAGGCACACTGTCGGATTTCATTGCTCGAAGCGGATCCAAAAAATGGACCTGGTCTTCGACAACAGGCACTCGCAAATCAGCTCAGCCTCTGCAGTGATACACTTCAAACAACATTTAACAATGGCCTCAATGGTGTATAGATTATAATTATGGATGATAATATCTCAAAAAAAATGACTTGGCTCGTTTTTTCAGTGGAAGTGATGGAGACAAACCTTTAAAGCGATAGCAGCAGTAGGATATTCAACTTTCAGCGCATCAGTCATTTCATGTGCACCCTTGGTTATCATGTGGCTCACCCGCTTTATCTTGCCTCCATCAGAAGAGAATTCTCCAGAATATCTATCCCACAGAAACATAAGAGTTCCCTCCATCTTGATACACTACCAATCCATTCGTTCAAAATGTCATGCACATATAAATTAATCAGAAGATCAAGCTACAAACTGAACAAGACAACAGAATAGTGAAGTCAGGAAGGTACCTTGTCGGCTAGAGCTGACAGGCCATTTCCACTATCATCTGCATCACCATCCTGTTGGTTGTGTCTGTAATACTCCTTCAGGTATCCCTTGTATCGGGACCAAGGAGCAGTATTATCTTGGCGTGGCAGTATAGTATCCCAGCCCCATGCTCTTTGGAAATGATCTGTACAAGACAACGGCGATCAAATAATTATGAACATATATGCTCAGGTGTTTTTTTTTTCCTTCCAGCACTCTAACGGCTGCAGTGCTGTGCTCTACCCCCAGCCAAGTGATGCCCTCAACGATTCCAGCACACGCAAGCGACCACCCAGCCTCGGCAAAATAGGGTCTCCCCGGAGCTCCACGCCGCCCGCCGAGGCAGCCTCCCTCCTAACCCCCCCCCCCCCCCCAACACACGCACACACACAACCAGCCACCACCGCCTGGCCTGCCTTCCACGCCAAAATCTCTCTCCGGTGAACCCCGAACCCTAACCTCGCCGGAGTTGCATAAGGCTCGACCTCGCCGGGAACAGAGAAGGACGCCGTATTTGGGGGGGGGGGGGGGGGGGGGGGGGGAGCTGAAGAGAGGGAAGAAGAAAAAAAAAATCGAGTGCTAGCTAGTTAGTAAGAGCAATCTAACCAAACCGACCTACCTGGGTAGTCCAACATCTCCATCGATGGTGCAAACAGGGTTCACAGCGACTCACCCAAACCTCCATCCTCTCTAAAGCAGTGCTTTCAAATTTGGCCACGGCGCGCATTAGGAGCTTCTCATTCCTCTCACGCTCGGCGTCATCCATCTCCTCGTCCTCCGACTCCGACTCCCCCGCCGAGGGGGGAGAAGTCCAACTTTGACCGAAGGTGGCGTTTTTCTAACCTGGGACTTCGTCAGAGGTTGCTTACCTTGTGTGAGGGATTCAGCTCATCAAAGTTGAACTTTTCCTCAAGGGGCAAATGTTGGGTGTGCGATGCAAAATACTGACGAAGCCCTCTCTTAAAGAGTACATTGTTCGTTGTTGATCCATAGGTGATGAGGTGAACAGATTAGCAAAAAAGCACTACATACCTTCACAAAGCAAAGTGACGAGGTGGTCAAACCATTTCATGTCCAGACAGGGGTAGGGTGAAAATAAGTCTTCCCGTCATCTCGTAAAATTGGCCGGAAAGAAACTTCGTCTCTCGCCCAGTCAAGTTGACGTGGTGGTGGCATCTACCGACTCCATCAGGGCCTGATGATGCTTCCTAGCAAAAAAGACTAGACTACCTCTGGCTTGAAACTTGATGGTTAGGGCCTTGTTAGGGGTAATTTAGGGAAATTGTAATCTACTTGTGGTATCCTTGAGCTATAAAAAGACACTTACAGGCTCCCTAAAAGGGTTGGCCACATGGATAATAGCTTGAATAACCTCATAACACTTATGTAATTTCATAAAGGAAAAATGAAAAGAGTGCTTTGAGACAGTTGTTCGTGGTTCTTTTCATTGTGTCATAAAAGTGGATTTCTTCTTACTGAAAATCTCTGAGTATTTTGAGAATCCATCTTGGATTGCAAAATACCAACAATAGCAACGGCGGAAAAAAAATGGTAAGAACAGAACGAAGCCCAAGTCCATCCCAAAAACGGCCCAACGGTACATTAGTTTTTCTTTCATCTTTTTCTTAGACATGAACGCGAACGCCGCAGTAAACAAACGATCCATTAAACAGCTCTGATTCATCTCTGTTCAGGTTCGAGAAGCAATCATGGAGGATCGATAGATTTCGTTTTAGAGGGTTAACAACATAACTTGAAATTGCAAACCATGCGTCAAAGTACCACAAGATCAAGTAACGCCAAACAGTCAACAGGTAGGTGGCCAGCAATAAAACTTCACCGTGCTATCATCTTCTTGAGCTTGGTTGGGATTGTATCACAGTCCATCGACTTCCCTGCTTATCCTCTGCTTAGGATCATATATAATATACTCCATGCTGGTGCTCGGACAAATCGTGCAAGCTAATGCGAGCATAGAACAATTTGTTTAGCCTGAGCCACAAATTTGGACGACCCTGCTTTTTCCTGTTGATATGCCGCAAGAAGAAAGTATATACCAACCGGACGACGTGATTGATCGCTAGTGTTCTTGCCACCGCTGCGCCTGAAAATTGCCGTCAATTTCCTGCGATTCCGTCGCTCCTCTGAATCCTCCGTCCAGAGCCAATGCAAAGCAGAACACAGCTGCGAGTGACGCTATGGCTATGGCTTCTTGCCTTGTGCGTCCTGCGGCTGCATGCCTTCCCCTTCCCCATCCCTTTCGTTGATCCCTACACGAGCCAACAAGACGGTAAGAAATGAATCTTCGCCGACGATTTCGCGATGCGCGTTGGCTGACTTCTCTTCTCTCGGATGGATACTTTTTTATATTCAACAATGCAGTTGACGCGATCAACGACCTGTACGTGGCGCTGGGCTCGCCGGACCTCGACGGCTGGACAGACTCAGGAGGAGACCCCTGCAACCAAGGATGGCAGGGGGTGCAGTGTGATGGTCCAAACATAACCGCAATGTAAGACAGCAGCGCTCTTCTTCGGCGAAGGAATTTTCTGCAGTTCCACTGACGAGTAAAACTGACAGAGAGCTCCGAGGTGCCGGCCTGGGAGGGAAGCTGAGCGAGACACTTGGATACTTCACAGCCATCACAAGACTGTGAGCATTAACGCATTACATTTTTCTTTTTCTTTTTTTCCTCTGAGAAGTAAGAACTGGAGACTAGAAGTAGAAGATTCGTCTCTCTACTCTGATGATTATCTCGTGATGTTATCATCGCGACAGAGATCTGAGCAGCAACCAAATTGGCGGGGGGATACCGCAGAGCTTGCCACCTGCAGTCACGAAACTGTGAGACATACACGCAGGTTTGCTTCTGCACCTGCAGAATCTGTTGCGTCCAGTGCCTTGATATTTGCTCTCCGATTCTGCTTTGCAGAGACCTTTCTTCAAATGATTTAGATGGCGAACTCCCGGATTCAATGGCGAAGCTGAACTCACTGTCGACATTGTGAGTACAGAGTAACATCCCCATGCAATGCAACACATCTTTTTTCCCCGTTTTTGGGTGAGTGTTTTAAAATGCAATTTCTGAATCTGATTTAGTTTGCACCTTGCAGGCATGTGCCAACCAGCTAAGCGGGACACTTGATGCACTAGGGGATCTTCCCCTGAGAGACTTGTAATTTATTCATCAGTTTTCTTCGAAAAAAATAGATATTCATCAGTTCACGTTGAGACATCTTTAGTTCCTTGTCAACAATTGTTGTAACCAACTTGACAACCCCTACTTCTTGTCTTTTTTTTTTTTTCTCATCGACGTCTTGTAACTTGCAGGAATGTAGAGAACAATCTTTTCTCGGGACCAATACCAGAAAAACTGCTCGCTATCCCAAAATTTCTGTAAGACTGAAACCACCGTTTAGTATTCTGCCAAAGCACCTCCGCGTGCAGGGTCTGCCAACACCAGAGTTCAGTGCCTGCCTGACAAAACTTTTGCTGCTTGATTCTGTGCAGAAGAAACGGCAACCATTTCACCGTAGTACCTCCGATCCCCGGATCCTCTCCAACTCCTCCTACACCTCCAAACCATGTGCCGGCACCACCTGCAGAACAAGAGCCTCCAGTCCTTTCTGGTTCACATCCTCCTGTAAATCTAATTCCAGTTCCAGATACTCCACAGGTTGACCCTCCGAGACACAAGAACAAGATCTCACCAACCAAGGCTGCCGGATTCAGCATCCTTGCTGCCGCTTCACTCGGCATCGCTGTCGTTGCGATTGTGTTCATGGTATCGAAACGGCGCAGGGAGGGGCCTCCCAATGCTGATGCAGGTTACCTGAGAGGAGTTGAGATGAGCTGGGCGTGTGAGATTGCCAGTACAAGTGCAGCGTCCAAACCTGACAAAGAACGTCGTCATTCAGGTACAGAAAAGGATATAACTGTCGTCTCGTTCTCATATACAGTTGGGCATTTGCTTTGTTCTAGTATAATCCATTGATCGATGAATAAAGCTGCAGAAGAGAAGAAAGAGTTGCCTTCAAGAGATTGCACCAAGGCGGCAGCAGGGTCATCTGTTCACCCGTCGTCTTTCAAGAAGAGCAGGAAAGATAGCATCGTGTCAGATAAGAATGTTGAGTGCAGTTCAGAACCGCAACCGTCGCAACTCGCTTTCACGTTCTTCACGGCCGCGTCCTTGCACCAGCACACCAACAGTTTCGGCGACCAGAATCTGATCAGGGAGACCTGTTTCGGCAAAATCTATCTAGCAGAATTCGAAGAAAGCAAGGTGCTGGCTTACTGCACATCATCCCCAAAAAAAACACACCAGTAGTTCTGATCAACGTGTACACGGTCGCTTCTTCATTGTGCTATACGTATATTGTCACCTCGACGATCATCTCTTTTGTACCGTCCAGTTTGCAGTGCTGAAGCTTGACGGCAGCGCAGCAGCGAAATTGCCGGTCGCGGAGTTCCTGAAGATCGTTCAGGGCATCGCCGAGCTCCGGCACCCCAACGTGGAAGAGCTCGTCGGATGCTGCGTCGACCACGGCCAGAGGCTCCTCGTCTACAGGCACTTGAGCGACAGCACTCTCAGCGACCTAATCCACTCCGAAGACGCGTATGGCTCTACTACAGCAGAGACCCTGTCGTGGGATGCTCTGGTAGCCGTGGCCCTCCAGGCCGCAAAAGCACTGGAGTATGACAAACAAAATCTTCATCGTCCTGCTCGCGTTAATAAAACTGTTGTTGGGTGAACAGATTCAGTTGTTGTTTGTTGTGCTTATGATGACGTCGTCCACCTGAATAAATTTGACGATGTATTTCTTCTGAAGGTACCTTCACCAGAAGCAGGTGGTTCACCGGCATTTCCGGGCTGAACATGTACTGGTCGACGGCGAGCTGCAGGTATCGGTGTCCGGCTGCGGTCTTGCCCCGTTCGTGGCTCTTCATCAGGTAATCGAATCCCAAGACCAACTTTACAGCCAATTTGATTGATTCCGGTGTTTTCGCTGATGCGTGATTGCTGCTCGGTTTCAGCTCACGGATTACTGCGACGGCACGCTGAGCCACGAGCCGCCGGAAGCGGCGGTGTGGACGGGCAAGGGCGACGTGTACAGCTTCGGCGTCGTGATGCTGCAGCTCCTCACCGGGCACAAGCCGTACGACAGGTTAGGCCGTCGGGTGGCAGGCAGCTTCTTTGATTGATGGACAGAGGAAATGTGAATAGGAAAAGCTCATGACTCGGGCACGTGAACTGATGTTGTGCAGGTCGCGGGCGCGGGGCGAGAGGCACCTGGTGCCGTGGGCGAGCCCGCGGCTGCACGACCTCGCCGCGTTGAGGACCATGGCCGACCCGCGCCTCCTCGGCCATCATCCGCCGCCGCCGGTCAGGTCCCTGTCCCGCTTCGCCGACATCATCGGCCGGTGCATACAGGTCAGTACGTCTGCACAGAGAGCCGTGACAGATCGATGGATGGGTACTGACTCCATCTTCATCTGCTTGGTTTTGCGTCGCAGCACGAGGCGGAGTTCCGGCCGGGCATATCGCAGGTGGCGCAGGACCTGCGCCGCGCGCTGGACGACGACGCGCGCGCCGGGAGCAGCGGCGTTGAATAGCTGACACTCCACTTGTGTTCATATACGATCGATCGCCATCGGCCCATCGGACTTGTTTGCTTGTGAAGCTTTGCAAATTGCTGATTAAGCCACTTAATTGATTACCCCGGCCAGTCGTCGAACTCCAAATACGGGTGCCGTTGCCCTTATTTACCAAGTGCATGCATAAAATCACTGAGAAGTGTGTAGATATTTCGTTTAAAAAAAAAGTGTATATAGATATTTAAGAACCTCGTTGTATCAAAGTTAACCGCTTCATGATGTTCATCAAATTTAATCCACGTGCATAAAATATATATACGTGTATATGGTACTTCCACATACTTATGTGTGAACATGTGAAGAAATCACTGACAAATACTAATAAATTGTAATAACATAGCTATCAACCAATACAAAAGCTATTGCGGTTTATAGATTACCCTCTCGTTTCATATACTCTCTCCCTCGTTTTGTGTCTTCGCAAACTCCCCTCCTAAAAATCCCAACTTATATGCTTGCCCTTTATATATCATTGCTTGGCCCTATTCCAAACACTGCTATTGATGTGTGCTCCTTCTAAATTACATCTTTGTCCAACTTACTTGCTTCCTTGGATTAACAACTATGTAACTAAAACATACGATAATATAAACAAGGCAACAAGTTTATTCTATTCTCTAAAAAAATTAGAATTATTTGTCTTTTATTATATGTTCGTTGGCAGCCCAAGTGATATCTATATGCGAATTGTACTATGGTACCATTCTGCAATTTGAAGCATACAATATTTTAATTCTTCAACAAATACAATAGTAATATATTAGATCCTTGCGTAGATTTTTGTGGAATTTTATAGAGGCACAACTAATTTATAGTTAATTTTAAATTAAGAATTTAACAAGAGAAAATCAATCGAAGGAAATGTTGTAGAATGAGTATGAAACAATTCCTATTTATGAGTATCCAACCAGGAGTATTTTGTCTCCTCTTGAGTTCATTTTACATATATCAAATAATAGGTATCTAACATTACTTTAGAAATCATAGAGAACACATGTATGCCATTATTGGCCCGAGTATAGTTGCTCCCAAAAAAATTCTAGATGTATTAAATGTATTATAAAACAATGATGATTTTAACACTACCATGTATTAAAGTTTTTTTTAATGGATTTTATTTATGACATGCCTTTGGGATCATCTGAGTGATGTAGGAGAAACTAAAATCAGTATACACCTATTTAATTATGAAACTTTCTTTGATCTTAATTTTAAAATATTTTTAAATTTTTGAACAACAAAATTCTTTTACTAGAAAAACATCATCGCCTACTATAGGTCAATCTGCTCAGTCGATTCTTGAGTGTCGGCGTGCTTAATCGATTTCGTAGAAAAGTAGTCAAAACTCACTTGCTGATTAATAAGACAGTTAATTGATTAGTCCAATTGAATTAAACTATACTACTTCAATGTTTATATTTGGAGTTGTATACTCACTCTGTTCCAAAATTATTGTCGTCATTGACTTTTCTCATTACTTTCGACAATTCGTCTTATTTAAAATATTTTAAAAATTATTATATATTTTTTCATAATTAATTTTATTATTAGATAAACTTATAATATAATTAATATTTTTATATATTTAAAATAATTTTTTAAATAAGATAAATAATCAAAGTTTTAAAAATAATCAATAGGAACAATAATTTTAAAAGAGAGGGAGTATTTGCGGATGCTGCAGTACTTGTTATTGCCGTGTCGCATGGCCTTGCGTGCGTGACAATTCCACGTCGTATCGACACGAGCCAAGCACGAATCTCGAAGCCCCTCGGTTCACTGCGAGCGATGTCTAGATCGGATCCCCGTCGTCCTCTGCGTCCGTACCGGTCTTCCTTTCCGGTCCCGTTCCATCACATTCCACACGGGACGAAGCGGAGACCTCTGTTCATTCCCAATCCGATCTCAAATGGTGGTTCGCGGCGAGATCTGAGAAGGCTCGGAGTCCGTCCGCTCTGCTCTCCACCCGCCCGCGCGATGGCGTCCTCCGCCGCGCCGGCGCGATCGCACGGCAATGCGGCCGCCGGGAGCGCCACGGCGATGATGCTCCCGGGCCCGCCGGGCCGCGGCAACGGCGGCTGCATCGACCTCAGCCCCGCGGGCCTGCTCGCGCACGGCGCCGGGAGCAGCGTCGTCGTCTCCGACCCGCACTCCATGCAGCTCCTCTGCGTGCTCCCCATGCCCTCGTCGTCGCTTGCCTCCTTCGTCACCGCCGTGCGGTGGGCGCCGCCCGCCGCGCCATCCCTCGCGGGCGCCGCGGCGGGGGAAGGGGATGACGACGACGACGATCGCCGCCCGCTCCGCCTCGCCGCGGGGGACCGGCACTGCCGCATCGCCGTCTGGGACGCTCGCGCGCGGGTCGTGCTCCACTGGCTTAACCTCGACGAGACGCGCGGCGTCGCGCCGGGCTCGGGCGGCGGGGTGCAGGACCTCTGCTGGATCCACCACGGCTCCGGCTGGCTCCTCGCCTCTATCCACGGGCCCTCGCTGCTCTGCATCTGGGAGACGTCTAACAACCCGCGCGTGCTCTGGATGTTCGACGCCGCGCCCGAGTACCTCTCCTGCCTCCGACGGGACCCCTTCGACGCCAGGCATCTCTGCGCGCTCGGCCTCCGCGGTTTTCTCCTCTCCGCCATCACGAGGCAGGACTCCGACATCTCGCTGCAGGAGCACCGCGTCACCTGCAGCGCCGGGGACGTCGCGGAGCTGCAGAAGTTGGAGAAGGAGATGGCGGCTCCTGCGCCCGCCCCAGCTCTCGCGGCGTTCCCGCTCTTTGCCACGAGGCTTTGCTTCTCCCCGCTGTGGAGGCAGATCCTCTTCGTCACCTTCCCGCGTGAACTCATCGTCTTTGACCTCAGTTACAGCACCGCTCTCTCTGTTACTCCATTGCCCAGAGGGTTTAGCAAGTTTTCTGATGTTATGGCCGACCCGGATCTCGACCTGCTCTATTGCACACACCTTGACGGCAAGCTGAGCATCTGGAGGCGCAAGGAGTGAGTTCACAGTCATACTAATATTCATATGGTTGCATTTTTCAGCCAAAAAAAAATGTAAACCAGAACTTACTGAATACCTGAATCTATATGGGACCTTAATTTGTACAAATTTTATTCTGCTCATGTGCAGTTGTATAATATACAATCAGTAGTGGCGCCCTAGTTATCAAACTGGGTTCAATGCACAACAATTAGTAAACTATGTTATAACCATATAAGTTCTTTAGAGCATCAGGAGTGCCGTCAATCATATAATGTGCTTACATGCATGAGAGCATCGAGTATTTTGACATTTGGATGACCAAAAAGTCATATAATAGCTTACATGCATGAGAGCATCGAGTATTTTGACATTTGCATATAAGTCTGTGTGCTCAAGCTAAAGCAGATTATTATTTTCTATTAAAATGAATCCATTGGATATATGGACATGTATTGTTTAAGCAGTACATTTTATGTTCCACTAACATCTTTTTGTGTTTTCCCTTGAAACTGTGTAACAATATGCTCAAGTAAGCACATGTGCTTTTACAATTTTAAATACCGACATATGCACAGTTTCAGTACAGCTGCGCATGAATGACAATGACATAATAGCAGTGTTGTTTTCTTATTTTTTGAGTCTCTCTTGCTCTGTTGTAGGGGTGAACAAGTGCATCTATTGTGTGCAGTGGAGGAGCTCATGCCTTCAGTTGGTACTGTTGTTCCTCCTCCAGCTGTTCTTGCATCTACAATATGGCAGTCAGAGTCTATTTTCCATAATATCGACAAACAATGCCAGGATTTGGTACAAGCACAATTTTCTCATTCTGTCACCACTGATACAAATTCAGACCATAATATGTATCATGGAAATACAACATATTTAACATCAGTATCTGAAGATGGCAAGATCTGGTCCTGGCTTTTGAGTTTTGACAAGTCTCTACAGTCTAACAAAGCTAATCTAGGTGCGAATCTATGTAGTTTATTATCCAGTAGATATGTCATTATCTGTTCAACTGTAGATAAACTGATGATTCCATTTCTGTCTCAAATATTGGTAAGGAACCAGGTAGACCGAGCCATAGCAGTGCTGCAATTGCCAAAACATGCTCCAGTGGACCTGATTTTGCTGTAAAGGTTAGTGTACAAACTTGTCTCCTATGTTCTCATTATTATGTAAATTAACCGATTAAGAGGTAGGAGCCATAGTTCAGTGGTATGTGATTACCTCTTACTTCTATACTTAACTTGAAGCTACTCATCAGGGTTCATGTGTATTAGCCATATGTAATTCTGGTGTCTATATCCTCTTGTATTCTGTTTCTTTTCTTTTTAGTTTGCTCATATTAATTATACTCTACAGATGAATTTGATGGGCCAGCTTCATCTTTTGTCCTCTACTGTGACTACTCTAGCGGTGCCATCCCCTTCTTTGCTTGCCACAGTAGCACGTATGCCCTTCATATCCAGAACACCCTTTGTTTTTTTTTCTGGTGGAATTATCTTTATGTTTTCAAATTTATTACAGCTGTTTGTTTATTTCTTGTTGGTACTGGTGGGTTTTATCTATAGCCTACCCCAACTTGCTTGGGATTAAAAGGCTTTGTTGTTGTTGTTTGTTTTTTTCTGAAATATCTCTATAATTCGAATTTTGCACTTCCATAACATCAAAGAACAATTTCTGTGTGAAGGTGGCGGAAACAATCCTGCACCAGCAGTGCCACTTGTTGCTCTTGGGACTCAGAACGGAACTATTGAAGTTGTAGATGTTGTGGCCAATGCAGTTTCGGTCAGTTTTGCTGTTCATAACAGCAATGTGAGAGGGTTGAAATGGCTTGGAAACTCACGTCTTGTTTCATTCTCATACAATCAGGTGCTTCCATGTTCTGATAGTTTTGACTCTTACATTTTTTTAATCGTTATTGCAATCATATGGTTCCTAATTTGCCGATGGGAATGCCAATTCACTATTCAAAACAAGTACTATTTTTTTTACTCTACTTTTCTTTTTCTGGGGCAAGGCAGTTACCGGCACTTGTTCACGCTCATTCTTTGCTACTGCAGCTTCATAGGCTCTTCGTTTGACATGATTATTTTTTCCTGGTCTCTCCTTGTTACTTCTCTAATTGGAGTTATTAATACAGGTCAATGATAAAACTGGAGGATACAATAATAAACTTGTTATCACATGCCTGAGAAGTGGGCTAAATCGCTCATTTCGTGTGCTTCAGAAACCTGAACGTGCACCTATTAGAGCATTGAGGGCTTCTTCATCTGGAAGGTTGGTTACATGTTTTTAATAACATATACATACCAATATGATATCATCCATGGTTTATCAAGTGTAATATTGATTCTCAGGTACCTTTTGATTATGTTTCGTGATGCTCCTGTTGAAGTATGGGCTATGACGAAGAACCCTATGATGGTACTACTTCCTTTATCTATATTTCTGTTATTCTTATTCTGAGAAACAATTATCACGAAATTTGAGACCAAAGATACATCATATTGTTTTAAAAGAAAAACATTAAATTATCATATTAACTGTTGCATAGAGCAGTTAGTTCATGTGTCAAGATTACGAAGGAAGTCAAAAGTTAGTGTAGTCCAAAATATAAGTTCAGTTGCAGACTGTCAGAAAGAAACCCAGAGTTATATTTGATAGATGGACTGCCACTTTCAATTCTCGGAGCAGAAACTTCAAAAATGAGTGGCACCTACAAGCTTACAGGATGAAAGACTCAATTAGATCTATTCTTCTTTTCTTTTCCTTATATTTTATATATATACATATAAAATAACATACCACTGTATTCGTGTAAAAAGAAAACCCAGAGTTATAAGAGTGAACTTCTTGTTTTTGCACTTTATGCAAATAGTTCTTTCAGTTGGAAAAGATTCAGAAGCATGGTATATGTGATTGTTCTGTACTTGTTGTAGCTTAGGTCCTTGGCGCTTCCTTTTACAGTGTTAGAATGGACACTGCCAGCAGCACCTCGACCAAGTCAAAATGCTGCATCTAAGCAGTCATCAACATCTAAGGAGCGATCAGGAGGTGTAATTTTTACTCAATGGCAAACCTATATAAACAGAATAAGCTGCCTACTTAATTAGTTTGCTATCTTTTGTGTTTGCTGCTCTTATCTGCATCAATCAGTACACCTACCAAACAAACTTGAGATGACAGAATCTATTCTTGCTTACAGAGGTTGCTGGTGCAGAAAGTTCCGATGAAACATCTGAAAGTTTTGCTTTTGCATTAGTCAATGGTGCTCTTGGTGTGTTTGAAGTGCATGGACGGCGAATACGTGATTTTAGGTACTTGAATTTCTGCCCTAGTAGCTTTCACCAATTATACCAGTATCATAAGCTGCTTTTGTCATATCATATGAAATATCCATTTTGTTCTGGCATGTATCATTAGGTATAAGCACCACCTGATTCCTATATTATCAACTGTTCCACTTGGGCATCAGTGCATTGCTCTATTTGACAGGTTATTTAATGTATATTTATTGTCTGGTTTATAAAACTAAATATGTAATGTTATTTCTGAGGTGGAACTGACTGACTGAGTTGCTTTGACTTTTACCATGGCAATACTGAAAATAAAGAAACATATGTTGCTCTTGTTACTTCTCCCATTGATGGTCGTAATGTTTCTTGTATTATCTGTTTATATGCATTTAGCAGTTTACTTTAACATTTTTACATTTGCCAATACAGTTTTATTTGCATGACCATCATATGTACAACTCTTAAGTATATGGTTCTATTTCTGTTTTGCAGGCCAAAGTGGCCTTCATCATCATTTGCATCTTCAGATGACTTCGTTACTGCTATGGCTTATCGCCTTCCCCATGTTGTATGTATATTGTAGCATAACATTTTTCTTTTAAGATCTGAAGTTCCATTTCTACATCTTATCTGTGAGCCAGGTTTTCCTGGGGCATTCTAATGACAATCTATTATTTTTTAGGTGATGGGGGATAGATCAGGCAACATCAGATGGTGGGATGTTACAACAGGCCTTTCTTCTTCTTTTAGCACTCACAGGGAAGGTATCAGGCGGATAAAGTTCTCTCCTGTTGTTCATGGTGATCGAAGCCGAGGACGCATCGCTGTGCTCTTCTCTGATAATACATTTTCGATATTTGACCTGGTAAGTATAAGGAAATGTTGCCACCATGTTATATCTGGGCTTTGTTGATTCCACTTCCCAAGAATAGTTTTCTCATATGATTCTTGTTATTATTTCATTTAGTTTGAGTATTAAGATTATTTAAGTCGTGATCCCATATTGAATCTTGATTATGGAAAATGTCTTATGTAGGACTATACTAGTATACTTTCATAAGTTGATGCATGATTTGTACTCTTCTTTCATCCTCATTCTCCAATGTAAATCATGCATATTTTGTTTTTATTTTCATTCTTGCTGCCCTTTTTATTCTTAGCATGAATATTACTGTTTCATGTAGTACTGAGTTCAAGGAACTATGTTTTAGGATAGCCCAGACCCCCTGGCAAATGCCCTTCTTCAGCCACAATCTCCTGGTACCCTTGTCTTGGAGCTTGATTGGTTGTCAACACGGACAAAGAAGGATGATCCACTTGTGTTGTGCATTGCTGGAGCTGATAGTAGCTTTCGACTGATTGAGGTTAACATGTATGTCATTTAATTATGCTAACAGTAAATTTATCTCAGGGAATTGACCTAGAGTTAATCTGTTTATTCATGATATTTAAATTTATCTTTTGTTAGAACTCCATTGGCATCTATAAAGGAGTCCTGTATCAATAGCAAATATTGTGCAACTGACATGATATGTGTAGAGGGTTCATTCATTTGATACTCTTATACTATGTGTTCATTCATTTGATACGTGTGAGCTTTTACTATGCGTTGTTAACACATCTTTCAGACAATCACCTTTATTATGCGCTATTAACTCCGTATGCTTAGGAATGAACATACGATCTGTTTCAAATTGTAACTTGCTATTATGTCAGCTATAATATTGAAGTTACACGCTGAGTTCATTGACCCAGTTTCTGAAAATAATTTTCCCCACTTGTCAGAGTGTCCTAAAGAGATTGCATCATGTAACTGAACAAGAATAATTTCTGGACCACTCTTGGGATAAAAGGCAATAAGCTTGAGTGCTGAACTGAAATTGTGTGAAAATTAATTGAATTGTCATTAAACAAAAAATAGAAGTAACTAACTGTACTTTGTTGGCAATATGATTTTAATGGACTAGGTCTTATGTACCTAACTGTAACTTCTTTCTTTTTTCTTTTTAAATTTTGAACTGTAGGTATTTGATAAAACAAGAAAATAATTGTGTGTGGCAATAATTGTCCTCATAGACTGCATTTTTAGTGCTCTGACTTGAAAATATAGATTAAAATGGTCTCTAGAGTTGTGTGTTCGGGGTTTCCAGCTTCACATTGGAAAATTTGTCAAAAAATGATGTGTGCAGTACACATGAAGTTAAGTAAATCCACAAAACTTCAGCATATCAAGAAATAAAACAGATGAATCAATCTGGCCTTATCCATGCTAGATAAATATTGCTAAATGTTTAACTATTGCATCTTTGCTAATGGGAACGCTGGAACCCTTCCTCAATGAATTTTTTAGGGAGTTTAGCATAATGCTAGCTTGGAGTTGTTGATGACCTCATATACATGCTCTATTATCCTTCTTTAAAAAAAAAACATGCACATGCAAAATGTTATACAGCACTTGTTTTTCTATCTACCAGTGATTCCAAGGGCAGTTCTGTATCAAAGCCAGTGGCTACAAAAGAGAGGTTCAGGCCAATGCCATTATGTTTGCCGATACTACTTCCAACAGCACATGCTTTGGTAAGATGCACTGAGCCCTTATGTTCATTTTCTTAAAATGTCTTTTTAACGCTGAAATGTGCTTAAAATGTGGCTGCTGGATTCTTCTCAAAGAATCACTTTATAAGTAACAGAGCGGATTTGGCACCCATGGTGGCACGTGCCGATTTTTTCATCTATAGTAACTACTAAATCCAAAATTTTAAAAATGGTACAGAAATAAAAGAATTTTAAAAATAAAAAGGACGCTACCTTCCCTAGCGTCCAAACTGGGATGTTCTTCTCAAGTGCGTCCATCTCTGGACGCTAAGCGTGAGAACATCTGGAAGGTGGCTGCGAGCACGCCACACGCACCGTACCTCATGGTGGTTCCTAGCTCGTACAAAGTCCAGAGACTTCATAGCAAGGTCATCAGCTTATGAATCCCAACCACAGGGGGCTGCCGCCGTTGACGGCCGATGTGAAGGTGCCTGTCCCCCGGCCATGAGCCCACGTCCCCAATGCTCGTGCCCCTGTTCTGCCATCGAGCGAGGCTGTGAATCATTGTTTACCACGGTCTTAGCTGTCGCGGCTGCGCCATGGATTACCACACGTTGCTTTCCTCTTGTACGAGTAGCCATGTTGGAGCGGATTGATTGCGCCATGAATTACCACACGTCGCTTTCCCACCCTACCCCGTCGAGGTAGGCCCTAGGCCCCCCCCCTCCCGACCCTGCCTGCTGCCCTACCATCACTAGCGCCGCCGCGTCACACTGCCGTACCACGGGCCCACCGCCCGTCCATCCACCACCCCCAAACCTCTTTTAGAGAGAGAAGAATCCCCCGAAAACTCTATCCCCTAAAGCTAACCTGGATTGCTGGAGTCGCTGTCAGCACCGCCATGCCATCGCCATGAAAATCGTGAGAGAGAGAGAGACCCGCCGCTGCATAGAAGAACAGAGCATGGAGAGAGAGAGAAATTGGGAGCGCTCTGTTTAGGAGATGCAGATAGTGGAGGGGCCCATGCACGTGGGGTTGAGAAACTGGGTGACAGAGGGAGAGATGGTAACGGCGTCATATTGTGCGCGCCCCCCTTTGGGCGCCAAGCAATTACCGTTATAAGTAATTATGCTAAAATGCCTATCGTCTTTTTGAAATCAGTAGCTGCCTCTATTCATGAATTGTAGTTATGATTACGTTTGTTGAGTGACATTTTATGCATGTCCATTGCATTTTAACATTTTAAAAGATCAAATTGTGAAGTGCAAACACTCAGAAATTATTCTTTTATGTATCAGGCTCTGCGTATGATTCTGCAACTCGGTGTGAAGCCTTCTTGGTTTGAATGCAGTGATAATGATAAATTAGCTAGTGATAGCTTTAAGGCAGCACCAGCAACTTTTGGAGATCTTCGTAGTTACATGATTGAAACAACACTTCCTCCTATTGGTGATGCCGTAGTTGCTGAATTGCTCCTTAAAGTGTTGGAACCATACAGAAAGGAGGGTATGTTACCATCATCTTTATTTAATTTTTCAATGGATAGTTTCTTGCATTAACACTGCTTTCGTTGGGAAGGTTGCATTCTTGATGATGGAAGGGCTAGATTATATTCAGCTATAGTCAACAAGGGAACTTATGCAAGGTTTGCATTTTCTGCTGCTATCTTTGGTGATTTCCAAGAAGCGATTTTCTGGCTACAGCTGCCTCAAGCTCTCCGCCATTTCCTGGATAAGTCAACAAGTAGATCGAGTGAGAAGATCTCACATTCAAGTTTACAATCTGATTCTGATAAAAGCTCTGCATTGAATCAGATAGCTTCTTTGAGACCTGCTGCTGGGAAGTTCACAAAGAATGCCGTGGTAGTATTGTAATCTGATGTGCTATTGTTTTTTTATTTACCATGACTATGCTTATTCTCTTGAACTTAGCAATCTAACCATTGTGCAGGTTTGTGGGCAATTAGGCTCAATGGCATTTAAACAAGAGCAACTTTGGTTCAATGCAAATGAAAGGATACCCTGGCATGACAAGCTTGATGGTGAAGAGGCTTTGCAAAAGCGTGTTCATGAGTAAGAATAAGATATTTCAAATTTATTCGTGAGAATTACACATTACTATTCCTGAAAACAAATGCATTATTGTAATTGCATCTGATGCATGTTTATTGTGTTCTATGAACTCAGGCTTGTTTCTCTTGGGAACTTGGAAGCTGCTGTGTCATTGTTACTTTCAACGCCCCCTGAAGGATCAAATTTTTATCCAAATGCACTAAGAGCAGTTGTGCTGTCATCTGCAGTTTCTCAGTCCTTGCATGAACTTGCTGTGAAGGTGAGCAGCCTGAGAGGAATCATTTGTCAACACATTTTCTTTGCTGACACCAGTACAGTGTTAGAGGGCAAGCACATGAAAGACTGAATAGTTTGTCTTAAAACAAAAATGGCAATTCCTGCCCCAAACCCCCTGCTTAATGTATTTTTTCAACACTGAGCTATAAACTGGAATAGGCTCGATACTTAAAAGGATAAAGTAGAATGCCCGATTCATTTCCATGTTGTAGAATGCAAACATTGCACGGTTCAGGACTCAACCACTGAATCCACACATTAAGTGTTCTATCAATTTTCTTTGACACCAGTTCTACTTAACTACTACTCTTTGATGAACATTTCTCATCCCTAAAAGGAAAACAGTTTTGTTTTTCATTTTAATAAAATAAGTGCAGTTGTGTTAGAGAACAAGTGTATTTTATGCATTCTTTCTCTTTGATCTTTGCTTGTATTATAGAAAGCTGGTGCAGATTCTAGTGATGTCCACACTAGCATCAAGGATCCATGTTCACTGTGAGCCCTTTATAACGTTTATGATATACAGTCTGCCTTCGTAGGATCTGTTTGTACTCAAGATTAAGCTATGATTTGTGTGAGCTTTAGATTTATCTCCAGACAACTCTTTTTCTTAGGGAAATCTCTAGACAAGTCTTCATTTAAAGCTAAATAAGTTATAGGTAAACGCCGTAATAGAGATTGCTGTTATTTTTCATAGGTTGTTGCAGCCAATATGGTTAGAACAGACAAATCTCTATCGGGCACACATCTACTTTGTGCTGTAGGAAGATACCAGGAAGCATGTTCACAGGTACTATGAACAACTTTGCTACTACTGTTCATCTCACGATTACCTTTTATTTGGCTCAGTTTTACAGAAATCTTGCTTATCAAGTTATCATGGTTTCTCCTCTATCAGTACTCTTTACATTTTACATAGCAGATAATTTATGAGAATATAAAATACAAAAAACACAGTGTACCTTGTGATTCTATTTTAGTTTTCTTATCATTATATCATAAAATTAGGTGATGAAAAATATTCATAGGACAATACAGGAGTTAAAATTTTACTTGTCAATTAAGGGGGTGTTCGTTTCCCTCAAGAGCTAAAGTTTAGCTCCTAAAATTTGAGCTAAACTTTAGCCCCTCTTGGAGGACTAAAGTTTAGCCCTCCTTTTAGCCCCTTTTCTTCTCTAGAGCTAAAGTTTAGCTCTACTTTTAGTCCTCCCGTTCGTTTCCCTAGAGCTAAAATTTGGATTAAAGTTTAGTTTTAGCTCTTTAGCCCATGGAAACGAACACCCCCTAAAGTATATTGCCATACTTTTTGTTGGTGTCTGTCATGCTGCTCTCTAAGTCTTTGTTGTAATTACTTGGTTTGTTTTTCATATTAGTGACATATAAGCTGCTGTGCTCTCAGCCTCATGTAGTCACGACATTCTGCAGACAATCGGGGAGGGCAATTTCAATTTGTTTACAACAATTACAAATAAAATTATTTGTCATTGTCATCTATAAAAGATGTTGCAGATATTTGCTTCTCATGTTAATAATTGAATAAGGCATCTGGTTGTGTTGCTGTCGTCTCTAGATACTGTTTAATGGTCAGCTTGCAGCCTCAAAAAGAAAGAAAAAAAAGGTTTACAAACTTTAAATTGAAATATATAGAAGAATTCAAAATGTTGTTTTCGTAGTTTAGGTAAGAAATACTTGCAATGCTAATCACGAAGTTCTGTAAACCTTAGTTTACAGAAGGCATACCTTTTCCATCCCGTTATGCATGCATCCATTTCATTCAAAGTATATTTCCCTTATCGGAGGCTTCTTTCAATTACTGTGATTTTCTGTTTCCTAAATTTCATTTGTTTATTCTCTGAATCATACTTAATTGCTTTGGTTCTTCGGAGTTTCTTCTCTAGTCTACTCCAACTTGCTTGAGATTGAAAGCTTTCTTGTTGTTGTTGCTGATGTTGTATTGTCTGAGTCATACTTAATATGAATGCAACCTCATTTACTGTTTGGTTCTGCTTCAGCTTCAAGATGCTGGGTGCTGGAATGATGCTGCAACTCTGGCCGCAAGCCATCTGCATGGATCTGACTATGCAAGGTATGGTAAATCATGGCAAGTTAGTGTCTATAAAGAGTGCCCCAAATAGTTCCAAAATTTACCTTGCTTTTTGCCTCACATGGTTCCAACTTATTTAAGCAATATATGTCTTAGCGTATCCCCCATGGTTGTGAACTCACAGCCAAGGTGGATAAAAGTAAATCAGAAAGCTGCTGGCATAAGATTTTATCTTTTACTCAGTTTAGCCTATCGTCCCTAACATCTTTGTGCCTGTGGCCCTGTTCCATCATATATGCTTGACAGATTTTCTTTTCTGCAGTAGAGGATGAATATAAAACTGAAGTTTTTTTTTTATTTTTAAGCTCAGTGCTTAAGATTGCTCCTTTTTGCATTTTTCTTATTTGGGGAACACTAATGTACTTGTCTGTGGTGCATATCAATATAGGGTACTGCAGAGGTGGGCTGATTATGTTCTCCGTGGTGAGCATAATATGTGGAGGTAAAATAGATTCCCTAAACTATAAATGTTGATAATTTATTCCTCTTCCTGGTACCAACATATTATCTGCATCTTTCATAGAGCTTTGATACTATATGTTGCTGCTGGAGCTCTGCCGGAGGCTCTAGACACACTGCGCAAGAACCAACGACCAGATACCGCTGCCATGTTCTTGCTAGCCTGCCATGAGATCTATTCGCAAATCACGACAGAATCAGAGCCCACCGATGACACGTTAGGGTCAGAATCAATGCCAGAGCATACCCAAAAGCTCCATTTCCCATCCAAGAATGTGGACGACGAAGACCTGATTGCGGTCAGTGAGGTTTTTGGGCAGTACCAGCAGAAACTGATTCATCTTTGCATGGATACTGAACCTACTGCTGATTGATCCTTGGACGCCATGTTATATGTCTTGTTTGGTCCCTGATCTATTCTTGTGATAGTAATTGTCAGCATCTAGCTTTGGCTTCTCCATTTTGTGAAGCTTTCTTTGCAGGTTGTAAGTTGCTTGCAAGTTTGCGAAGTTTTTGTCTTGTCTTATGGTACCAAATCCCAAGATCAGGATTGCTGATGTGGCGTTGAATGTACAGTATGATGACACGAGAAAAGAATAGGCATTAAGTGATGTTTTGTGGGCAGCATCGGCTGGCCCAGTTTATACATTATATTTGCTGTAGATTTGGTGTTAGGTCTACCAACTTTTCTGAAAATAGTTACATGATTATATAGACATATAGTTATGTACATATGCATTGTTTCAGACCTCCAAGCCGTCGCCATCTATGGACTAGTTCCTAGCTAATTATTTTCTACATATCACGTGCTTTTATACCTCGACGCCTATGCATTGTTTCAGCAATCAGCATCCTTTCATGCCATTCAAGTCATCGTCATAATTGGATCAATAGTGCCTTCTGTTTTTGTTTTGTTGATGTTGGTTACTTCAATTGTGAACTTGTCAGCGTGAACGCTATTCAAACGGAGGTAGAAAAAACGAATATGACCGTCTAAATTTTTCACAATTTTATAGGATGTGATTTTTCTTTAGATAATGTTTTAAGGATATGATACCACTGTAAGATTTCTTTTGTGGAACCAATACCATTGTAAGATTGGTACATATCAACATATGAAAAGGTCAAAAACCATATGTGAAATTTCTAACAAAATTTAAGGGGAAAAACATCATCTACAATCTGAAGATTCCATGGAGAGTGGAGGCGAAATTTCTATTTTCAAAGCCTTTTTTTACCAGAGTGAAGATTACATGGAGAGTGAATATACTCTGGTAAATGGTAATGCATTCCCCTTCTTTTTTAAACGAAGAGCAGTAATAATAACAAAAAAACAACAGAAAAACTAGACACATGGAAAGCTGGTCCCGCTGACCGACCCGACCAGCAAGAGGCATGGTCTCACGGAATCGGAAGCCGAGCGCCGTCGTCCCGCTGGCCACTACGCCTCCACTTCCCCTTTTCGTTAAACCGGATAAAACCGAGTACATAAACCGGCGGATTAAGCATCCCCAACGACACCTTGGCTGCTTCCCCTTTTCGTCTTGGTGCGTCCGCGTTGCGCCCCACCTGATCGCCCTGCGCCGTCGCCTTCATCCTCTTCCTCTCTCCTTGGCGCCGCCGGTGGGAGCCGATCACACTCGCATACACGACCGCACAGCCATCCTCTTCTCCTCATAGTCTCCTCCGCCTGGTCAAGGTAAGAGAAGACGGGAGTTTTTAAGATTCCCGGTCTGAACCAACCGGATCAAATGATTCGCGCTTGCTTCCTCTTTTATTTCGCTGGAATCGGCTCGGTTGATTCAATCATGCGACTAATCGTCGTCTGCGGCTGTTTTTGTTTCGTGTTTCTCACTTTGCATGCCGTCGCAGGGAGATTTAGGGCAGAAGATGAGAGAAACGTCAGGCATGGCGGGAGGGGAGGACGTCCGCAAGGTCTCGCGCCAGGACATACAGCTTGTGAGCTCCCTCACGATCCCCTCCTTTCTTCTCCCCCATTCCTTTATCTCTGTTTTTTTTCGTTGTCTTTTGTGCAGCTGTTAGGTTCTGTGTCATGCTGAGGCACCATTAAATCGAAATGCTTCTCTTTATTGCTATGCTGTTTTGTCTAGTTTTTTAAGGAACTTTTTGTTTCCATTGATTGCCTTCCTGGCTTGAAATTTTAATAATGGTATTATGTTCGCTTAGAAATGTCTGTGCTGCAGCAATTGCATGTGGGATGTGTGTTGTAACTTTTCTTTTTCTATTAATGCAATAATAGGCAGCTCTTCTGTTGAAAAAAAAAACAAGCAATTGCATGCCCTCAATTAGGCCTTGCTTCCATACTACTAAGCTGGGCACAAAGGGAGGTAGAGGTTGTCGAAGGAAGGGGAAGGTAATGAAGTGCATAGGTCAAAATATGATATCTAATATTTATTGCCAGGTCCTTTTGCATGTAGTTTACAGTTTTTACGGAGTGGGAGAGAACATGAAGCAATTGCTGCACGATGTCATCTTCCCAGTTATTCATTCTTATGTCCTTGCTTTTCGGATATGTAAATCCTGTCAATTTGCACCCAGTCTTTTTGTCATAACTTATGGTTGTATATCATATGGTCTTTGGAATTATGTCTTATGTAATTCTGCCTTCTTTCATTTCAATAAATGTGCAATGTATCCCCTCCTCACACTCTGTGGACAATCAATGATGGCTGCTGTATATGGGATTTGTTTGTTTGATAAGAAGACATACATAAATATCTCTTATGCATGTTTGAAGCAGTCAATATTTACATTAAGCTATAAGTCCTCACGCAAAGACTGCTTTGCAGGTCCAGAATCTCATCGAACGTTGCCTTCAGCTCTACATGAACCAGAAAGAAGTGGTTGAAACTTTATCTTTCCAGGCAAAAATTGAACCTAGTTTTACTGAGCTTGGTAATACTCTTGTGTTCATAAATGTTCATTTTCCTGCTTATCTTTTGCACTTCAGTTTATTCCATAAAGTGCATGTGGTTTCGTTGCATGATGATTGCGATCTCGTGGTCTCAGCCATTTCAAACACACACTGCTTTAGATTGGAACCATGATCTTTTGTTACATTTGAGTGTTGAATGTTTCTTCCGTGCAATCTTAAGTTGGCAGTGCTATTGGTTGGTGAGCCTGTTTTTCTTCTATTGGCCGAGAACAATTGGTATCTTATTATTGGAACAAAAAGGATCATTGTCTACGTTGATAGCTATTTCTGTTTATTTGTTATCAGAATGCACTGTTGACATGTTTTGTTAGACCCTGACATGATTCTTTGATCAATCTGGCAAATTAAATTACCATACAAGATTGCACCTTACTCAATGGCTGTACATAACTGAGCCAACTTGTCTAACTATTTCTGTCCTCCAATTCAATGATATGTCTTGAAGTTTAATGATTGTATATATACATGATGAATCCTATTATTATCATATGGGAGGAGTATTTTCCTTTGACATCTTTGTAAAGTTGATAGTGATTTCTCCTTTCGGAGTTTAATTACTCACCAATCAATGTTCTCTCCAGTATGGCAGAAACTTGAGGAAGAGAATCGCGAGTTTTTTAAGGCATATTATGTGAGGCTGATGCTTAAGAATCAAATATTGGCCTTCAACAAGCTTCTTCAGGATCAATATCAGATTATGACTAAAGAATGTTCTCCTGGTGTACCTTCTGTGCCTCCTCCTGCCCCCAATGGCTCCAGCTCTAGCACATGTAAGCTTCTATTGGTTTTTTAAAGCAGTTATGCAGCTGTACTAACTGGCATCATTTGCACAAAATCTGTTTTGAACTATTATATCACTGGATAGATATTGTTTATTCTTAGAACACCATTACAAGGATAAACCACTTAATCTCCATGCCTGATCAAAATGACTTGTTAAAACAATTGAGGTAATGAGTCTAATATACTCCAGTGTTGCCTGTCCCAGTGAACCAAAATGTGTGTTTTCTGCCAGACGCTACACCCAGTACTGCGGTGCAGGATAGCTTGCTGCATAATGGAAGTTCTGGTGGTATAGTAAATGGCGCTCCATCCAGTAACCAATTTATCTATACTGGTAAAGTTGTCCATGGTCTTCCTAGTGGCATGGATGCTTCAACAAGCCTGTTAGCAGCACATAATTCAACTATTGGGCAGTTCAATGGACACAATGGAACAATGATAAAGACAGAATCTGGCTACTCGAGCAACTCAGATTTTGGATTCGGCAATGAAAATGTATTCCTAGAGCAGTCAGTTGGAGATGTATCTGGTGGATCCTTTAGCAGCCCTGAATTGAATGGACAACCACTGAATGAGCCAATTTTGGACATGGATTCATCATCATTTGGTTTCTTGAGCCAGATTCCTCGTAATTTCAGTTTTTCAGATTTAACAGAGGATTTCAGCCAAAGTGCAGGTGCTTTTCTGGCTCAAGAAAGGATTTAACTGCAGTTTTATGCATTTGTGTAATGTATAGATGCAACATCTGTTTTCCAATTTCTGCAGAAATACTAGAGAATTATGGCCGATCACCTTTCATCCCTTCCGACACTAATAACTTCTCAGAGCCGACTGCTGGAGAACAAACAGGTTTTTTCTGCCTTCCCTCAATTGTTCACCTTGTAATGCTACCCCATTTTGCGAATACAATATCTCCATCTAGCTAATTTTTATTTTTTGGTTATTATCAGAGGTGGGGAATAGGCGTCTAGATCCCATATCTGAGTGTGTTAATTTTGAAGATTTTGGGAGTGATTAATCAGCTTGTGGTGGCACTGATAAGGTAATTTGTAAACAAGATTAGAAAAGTTTCACAATTATTTGGTTATTTACCAGATAGATGTTTTTCTGTAATTTGCGTATTTATTTTCCTGGTCATTGTTTTGATTTGATTGGTAGAAATGCTAACTTAAATACTACACAGTTCTCTTCTTATGCAAAGCACCTTTTTTAAATTAGGTGAATCTATGGCAAGTTGGGCCGGTCTTACCCCAATAGGTCGAGTTTTTTTTTTTTAGGCAAGTCTGAAATATGGTTGCAACCTGAAAGCTACAGGCTGGGGTCAAGAGTAAATTATGCATACTCTTAATTTGCTAGATAAAAAAGAGCTATGTGCATTTACCCTGAGGTTGCTACATTTGTGTACTTGAAGATAGTGATAGTGGTTTGTGGCACGTACTGATGAATACCCAGCGTTATCTATGATTTTATTGTTGGCCCATTTCAGTAATATCTTTCCGTAATTGCTTGGTCCTTCATTCTTTGTGCAGGTTGAGCAGTGATGCACCATTTGTACATACTGTTTTGGGCAGGATGGATGACTTGTACGATGAAGGACAAATAATGTCACACTAAAGGATACAAGATATCCATGTTCTTCTGTCTTCCGTATTTTTTCTGTATGTGGATACTGTAGAATGATTTTTTTTTCTTTGAGATGTTTGAGTTAGAAGTAGCTATGGTCGTTTCAAAAAAAAAAAAAAAGTAGCTGTGGTGAAGATCCTACATCGAGGTTGCTTTCTTTATGTTGCGTATGGTATAACTGTCAATGTTTCCTATCTCCTCCAATGCGTTTCATGTTACTCTTTTTTGCTTAATGTCCTAGTTTCATTTTGGACATCTCTTATTCGAGTATTTGATATACTTGTAGTACCATTTTGCTGTTTGCTCAGATTAGCACGCAGGTAGTGACGATAAGCTTGTCAACGGCATAACACTCGTGTCTGAAGATCAGCTTTTCTAACCTGATGAAATTTCGTGTGTACAAAAACTGATAGTTGACAAAGTATCACATCCAGTTTGCATCGAAGGAACGAATACTTGAGCAGGCAAAAAAAATCTAGTTCTTGGGAATGTTCTTGCCAACGATCTTGGCAGGGGCGATGCGGAGGAGGTTCCCGGGCTTCCCAGGCACGGCTCCCTTGATCATGAGAACACGGAGGTCGTTGTCGATCTTGACAATTTTCAGCTTCCGGATCTTAGTCTTGGTTCCACCCATCCTCCCGGGCATCTTCTTGCCCTTGTACACACGCCCGGGCGTTGTGCCTGCACCGATGGAACCCAACTGCCTGTGGCTCTTGGAACCGTGAGTCATCAGACCACGCTTGAAGTTGTGCCTCTTGATACCACCTGCGCAAAGTCAATATCGGAATAATCAAGAACATTTTATACATGAGCATGACAGCACAAGCCTTGGTAAGAGAGGCGTTGCAACGCGTACAATTCAATCTCCAGGTCGTCTATAGATCTTAATTATATAAAATCACCCCAAAGTTAAATCAATTAAAGAGAGTGAGACGAGCATTGGTCGAATGGATGCTACGCAAGGATTGCGGATAACTCTTGTACCTTGGAACCCCTTGCCGATGGAGTTGCCGGAGACGTCGATAAGGTCGCCCTCCTTGAAGAGTTCTGCGAAATCAAGCTCCTGGCCTGGCTCGAACGCGTCGACGGCGGTGAGCCTGAACTCTTGCAGGTGGCGCAGCGCCGGCGCGCCGGCCTTGCCCAGGTGGCCCAGCTCCGGGCGCGTGAGCTTCTCCTCGCGCACACCGTGGTACCCGACCTGCACGGCGTCGTACCCGTCGGTGGCGGCCGTCTTCACCTGCGTCACCACGTTCCCGCCCTGCCGGAACCCGATGACGGTCACCGGCACCGGCTTGCCCGTCTCCGGCTCGAAGTAGGTCATCATCCCCACCTTGGTCGCCATCACCCCGACACCGGCCTCGTACGACGCGCGCACCACCAACGCCGCCGCCGCGCGCCTCCCCGTCCCCACGCTCCAGGAGACGGCGCCGCCGCGGCCACGCGGCGGCAGGATGAGGCCTAGAGCGCCGCCGATGCCTACGGCCGCCATGGCCATGATTGCTTCGAGTGGAATTGATGCAGTGGAATGGTAATGGCTGCTCACTCTTCGAATTCGATTGGGATTTATGCGGATGCGGATAGAGGTTCTGCTTGCGGCTAACTCCCCTCCTTATCCTCCCGCCTGCGCATAGGCGCGTGGCCACAATACGCCTCCATTGAAAAGAAGCGGGTTCTGGAAAATTGGTCCTTTGTCACTGCATGTTCGCCACTTGAAAAATACCATATATGATTAAAAGTTCTTGTTGAAACGTCCAATATATTTGGAAGAGCACTCCATCGACTTTTATTATGTCATAACATTTTATTCTTATGTTTGCTCTTGTCTAAATATGTAATGTTATTTTTGTTTTTGTGTATCTTCTATTTTCGTTGCTCCTAACAAGAAGCACGTTCAATACCATTTAGCTGACAGAGACATCCTTGTGGACTTTTTTTTACAAGACTTATAGCTCTACCATTTAGCTAAACAAAATATCTTTTAGTTGCTTCTCTATCATTTCTCTCATGTGATTTAAGATCTTTTAAATGCGTTTGTCTAACTCTTTGATGAAACTTAATGCATCATAGTACTTTATTCTATTTCATCATTATTATAAATTATATATATATGTTTTTAAAATTATTTTGACTTTTTGGATCGATCCTTACTCGTAATTTATAGGATTGTAGAAGTTTATAAGATATACTCTCTTTGTATCTAAGAAAATGTTGTTGTGAGAGCATAGGAAAAAACCAAGAGAGAGAGGAAAGCGCATATTATATCATTGTGCATGTGTTGGTCAGCTGCATAAAAAGAGGTGATAAGAGGAGTAAATGTCTACGGCAACGATTATGCATATGATTTTGTGTGTGTGAGAGAATCGTTATGAGAAGTAAGGTCACCTTCATCGGTGGTTGCTTATACTACTGTATAGATAAGTTTAAAAGATAAATTCAAATGATATAGCTTTACAACACTACTCAAAATAAATATGGATCTATATGTCAAAATATTTTACTCCTTAGCTTTATTCCTTCTTTCTCGGTCACATAACTCCACGAATGAAGATCGGCATGGTGATTCATAAAATACATCGCGTAACATCGACTCAGATTGATACCTATCATTTAGTTTAACTATATATCATTGTTGTTATCATAGTTATCTTTCTTCTCTTTCATATTTTTCTATCCTTTATATATGACAAAATATTGTAATAATTAGTTATATTCAACTATTGTGAACGTTCTAGACAGTCTACTCTGTTGTATACATTTGTGTGATAGGAGTCTTGATAAATAACAACAATATTTTTGTGAGAAATATGAGATAGACTATAACATTATTTTTTTAGCAGAGGGAGTATCATTTAGCTACTCATAATCTCCTAAATCTAATTTTTTTAAAATATTATTGTTAGCAAATATTTTTGTAAGTCTCGTTCTATTCTGGTCCTAAAAATTTTATAGCAGATAGTATTTTTTTTTTGAAATTATAGATTTTTCTGATCATATGTATGGATTTTATTAAATAGTTGTTTTTATCACTATCTTAATTTTTTTGGATCATATGTGTTTATGTGGCTAATGGTTATTTTTATGCCAACGAGGAATGTAAGGATTTTTTTTAAACTAACATACTAGTATAAGAAAATTTCGTTCTACAGAACTGAAATTTTCAAAACGGAAAGGGAAGAAAACGGCTGGTGCCTGAGACCGACCCAAATCACAACGTGCTGGCGGCACCAAGCCGCAACGTCCCGGTCGGAGACTGTGGCTCGGATCTGATAAGCCGTCGAGTCTCTCTCTACCCTGCCGTTCGAGCACCGCCCGCCGCCAAGCTCTAAAACCCTAGATCTTCCTCCCTTCTCCCCTAGCTCCCCCGCCGCCGCCGCTTCCGCCGTCGCCGGAGGAGGAGGAGGACGGGGCTTTCCGTCATGTACCTCTACAGTCTGACGCTGCAGCGCGCGACGGGCGCAGTGTGCGCCGTCATCGGCAGCTTCAGCGGCCGGGACGCGAAGAAGGCGGCGGCGTCCGGGTCCGTCTCCACGCAGGAGATCGCTGTCGCGCGGGGCACGACGCTCGATCTCCTCCGTCCCGACCCGGAGACTGGCCGCCTCCGCACGCTCCTCTCCGTCGACGTCTTCGGCGCCATCCGGTCGCTCGCGCAGTTCCGTCTCACCGGCGCCAACAAGGACTACCTCGTCGTTGGCTCCGACTCAGGCCGCCTTGTCATCCTCGAGTACTCCCCCGACCGCAACCGCCTCGACAAGGTCCACCAGGAGACCTTCGGCAAGTCCGGCTGCCGCCGCATCGTCCCCGGCCAGCTCCTCGCCGTCGACCCCAAGGGCCGCGCGCTCTGCATCGCCGCGCTCGAGAAGCAGAAGCTTGTCTACGTCCTCAACCGCGACGCTGCTGCGCGCCTCACCATCTCGTCCCCGCTTGAGGCGCACAAGTCCAACACCCTCACCTTCTCCCTCGCCGCTCTTGACTGCGGATTTGATAACCCCGTCTTTGCAGCTATCGAGCTTGAGTATGCTGAGTCTGACCGCGACCCAACGGGGCAGGCTGCTAACCAGGCACAGAAGGTCCTCACCTTCTACGAGCTTGATCTGGGGCTCAACCATGTCTCCCGCAAGGCCTCTGAGCCCATAGATAATGGAGCTAATCTTCTTGTGACTGTCCCTGGTGGTGGAGATGGTCCAAGTGGGGTTCTGGTGTGCTGTGACAACTTTGTGCTGTATCGGAACCAGGGACACCCGGAGGTGCGTGCTGTCATTCCACGCCGAGCTGATCTCCCGGCTGAGCGTGGTGTTCTAATTGTTGCTGCTGCTACACACAGACAGAAGACTATGTTCTTCTTCTTGCTACAGACAGAATACGGTGACATCTTCAAGGTCGACCTTGATCATAGTGGTGATACTGTTACAGAGCTCAGGATCAAGTACTTTGACACCATACCTGTGACATCAGCTATCTGTGTGCTGCGATCGGGTTTCCTCTTTGCTGCTTCTGAGTTTGGCAACCATGCACTTTACCAGTTCCGTGATATTGGACGGGATGCGGATGTCGAGTCCTCGTCAGCAACACTTATGGAGACAGAGGAGGGATTCCAGCCGGTTTTCTTTCAACCAAGGGCGCTCAAGAACCTCATGCGCATAGATGAGATTGAGAGCCTCATGCCAGTCATGGATATGCGTATCGCAAATTTATTTGATGAGGAAACACCTCAGGTGTTTACAGCCTGTGGCCGTGGTCCTCGCTCCACGCTGCGCATCCTGAGGCCTGGCCTTGCAATTAGTGAGATGGCCCGATCAATGCTGCCTGCGGAACCTATTGCTGTGTGGACCGTCAAGAAGAATATCAATGACATGTTTGATGCCTACATTGTTGTGTCCTTTGCTAATGTTACACTTGTGCTCTCTATTGGTGAGACCATTGAAGAAGTCAGCGACAGCCAGTTCCTTGATACTACACACTCCCTCGCAGTCACACTTCTTGGTGAGGATTCTCTAATGCAGGTCCATCCAAATGGTATCAGGCACATCAGGGAGGATGGCCGTGTCAATGAATGGAGGACACCTGGAAAAAAAACAATTACAAAGGTTGGATCAAACAGGCTCCAGGTTGTGATTGCCCTCAGTGGTGGCGAGCTCATCTATTTTGAGATGGACATGACAGGTCAGCTCATGGAGGTGGAGAAGCAGGACATGTCTGGTGATGTTGCATGCCTGGCGCTTGCGCCAGTCCCGGAGGGGAGGCAAAGGTCCAGGTTCCTTGCAGTAGGTTCATATGACAACACCATCCGTATTCTGTCCCTGGATCCTGATGATTGCTTGCAGCCTCTAAGTGTCCAAAGTGTGTCATCCGCACCGGAGTCACTTTTGTTCCTGGAAGTTCAGGCATCAGTTGGTGGTGAGGATGGTGCAGATTACCCAGCCAACCTTTTCCTCAATGCTGGCTTGCAGAATGGTGTCCTTTTCCGGACCAATGTTGACATGGTTACTGGTCAGTTATCAGACACAAGGTCCCGGTTCCTTGGCCTGAGACCTCCAAAGCTTTTCCCCTGTATAGTTAGCCATCGTCAAGCAATGCTTTGCCTGTCCAGCCGTCCCTGGCTGGGATATATACATCAAGGCCACTTCCTATTGACACCACTGTCCTGTGATACACTTGAATCTGCTGCGTCCTTTTCTTCTGATCAGTGCTCAGAAGGTGTTGTTGCTGTTGCTGGAGATGCCCTTCGCATTTTCACCATTGAACGCCTGGGAGAGACTTTCAATGAGACAGCCATCCCTTTGCGCTACACCCCAAGAAAGTTTGTTATTCTACCAAAGAAAAAGTATGTTGCTGTCATTGAGAGTGACAAGGGTGCATTTAGCGCAGAAGAGAGAGAAGCTGCTAAGAAAGAGTGCCTGGAGGCTTCTGGTGCAGGGGAAAATGGAAATGCGAACAATGGAGACCAGATGGAGAATGGTGATGGTCAAGAAGACAATGCTGAGGAGGGTAACACATTTCCTGATGAACAGTATGGTTATCCAAAGGCAGAATCTGAAAGGTGGGTTTCTTGCATTAGAATCCTTGACCCAAGGAGTAGGGACACTACTTGTCTTCTGGAACTGCAGGACAACGAGGCAGCTGTCAGTATTTGCACTGTGAATTTCCATGATAAGGAGCATGGCACTCTCCTGGCAGTTGGTACTGCCAAGGGATTGCAGTTCTGGCCAAAGAGGACCCTTGCTGGTGGATTCATCCACATATACAAGTTTGTGGATGAAAGGAAGTCACTTGAACTTCTGCACAAAACACAAGTGGATGAAGTACCTTTAGCATTGTGCCAGTTCCAGGGACGGTTACTTGCAGGGGTTGGTTCAGTGCTCAGATTATATGATCTTGGGAAGAGAAAGTTGCTCAGAAAATGTGAAAACAAACTTTTCCCTAGGACAATAGTCTCTATTCATACCTATCGTGATAGGATCTATGTTGGTGATATGCAAGAGGTATGTGGTTTACCCTTTTTATTGTTTGTTGTGTGGTTAAGTTTTAATTATCTATATGTAGCCACAAAGACAAGTTAGCAAATATCAGCTGCACCTGTCAACATGAAATTGGTGGCCAACCTGCAGACCTAACTATTATGTTCCACTGTGAATAAGAACATGAAATGTTTGTATATTCAATAGCTGCAGGGCTGTTCATCGGTTGTTTGAAAAAACTGGCAGCAAAACTGTAGCCCCCTCGAGCATACCTACAAAAGTGATCCTTCGTAATGAACAATGCCGGTAGTTCTACCGCGGCCCACCTGTTTTGTCGCCTATTTTTTAAAAAATCGTACATGGAAACCCCTGATTAGGCGTGGCATACTAATGTGAGAGTTTCGAGTGTATTATCTGTTATCTTGATAGATTGGTTAAGGCATGTTTGTTATTTGATTTTGACGGAATCCTTGTACCTATTCTCCTGTTTAAACAAATTATGCCATACACAGGTTTTTTGTTGTTTTTTTAGTATATTTCTAATATTTTTTGTGCCATTTCTATGTAGTCATTTCACTATTGCAAGTACAGGCGGGATGAAAACCAATTGTACATCTTCGCTGATGACAGTGTCCCTAGATGGCTTACAGCAGCACAACACATAGATTTTGACACCATGGCTGGGGCAGATAAGTTTGGCAACATATACTTCGCTCGTCTTCCTCAGGATCTCTCAGATGAGATTGAAGAAGACCCAACAGGGGGCAAGATTAAGTGGGAACAAGGGAAGTTAAATGGTGCCCCAAACAAAGTTGAGGAAATTGTGCAGTTTCATGTTGGTGATGTTGTCACATGTTTACAGAAGGCCTCATTAATACCTGGTGGAGGTGAATGTCTTATTTATGGGACTGTGATGGGCAGCGTTGGAGCACTGCTTGCATTCACCTCGAGGGAAGATGTTGATTTCTTCTCACACTTGGAGATGCATCTCCGCCAGGAGCATCCACCACTATGTGGAAGAGATCACATGGCTTACAGATCTGCTTATTTTCCTGTAAAGGTAAAATGGTTTCCTTGTTGTCTTAACATTGTGTTGATTAGCCATTCAGCTATTGTGAGATTCCATGCACCTGTAGCAGATCAAGAAACGCCAATGCATTCTATCACTTTATTAGGTTCCATAATGTAGTTATTTTTTAATATAAATGCTATAACTTCTTTGTAATATTTTGTGCAAATCCTAAATATTAGGAGGTTTGTGTTGGCAGTTGTAAGTGCATGTAGAACAGTAACAAAGAATCCGCAAGCATCATAGGAGCTATAGCATAAAAAACGTGAATAAACAGTTTTGGAGATCAACAGGCCATCACATTCGTATCTGATTGAATGTACTTAGTAGTTCATGAAGTTAATTGGGTTGTCGTTTCAGCTGAACTGCAAATGCAGATGGAAATACGCAGCTACTGATGTATTGTATTGCTTGTCACAGGATGTGATTGATGGTGACCTCTGTGAGCAGTATCCCTCCCTCCCAGCTGACATGCAGAGGAAGATTGCGGATGAGTTGGACAGAACTCCTGGTGAAATCCTGAAGAAGCTAGAAGACATCAGGAACAAAATCATCTAAGCCCATGGCATAGTGTGAATGAACTGGGCAGTGCAACACAATTGTCCAGTGCTCAATTGCTCATTGCTGTAGAAGTCAGCATTCAACTGTTGTGGCACTCCAGGATGTGTTGCAGCGTTCAACAAATTGGGATAAGCTTTAAAGGGTCAGATGGATAGGCGTTATTCCCTTGTGACATGATCTGTACGAGGTTTGCTGATGTTAACTGGTGTCTATCTAGTTTTCATTTTAGAGCCAAGCTAGAGTAATTAAATTACTGCACCAAAATGTTTTTGTATCTCTTAGAGCAGACTTAGCTGATGTCTACACTGTTTGTTACTTGGTTTGATGTAGTTCATGTTTGAATATTGAGGCTGTAGACATTGAGTTAGGCGGTGGCTATTTTCCTAATGTACCATAGAAAGTTTTGGTGCTAGATGTCTTTCCTTCGTTTCTTACCGATGGAATTCTGTAATGCTATATTTGTCCAGTTCTTTCATTACATCAGAACGATAATTTTTTATTTTGTATCAGCTGGGAAGTGAATCCGAACGTCATGGAAGATGGAGAGGGAGTAAGCTGAATCACCCTCTTGTGGAAAAATACCATAAATAGACGTGTAAATATCTAATGCGCTGTGATGAAGAGACCAATCAAAGAACAGCTGGTGCTTTCTGGCCCTAGTGCATGTCGGCGATGGCGACGAGCATTTTCCAGTTTTGTCAACGTAGGCATGGCAAATGTTTCGTATTTGGGTTATGTTATAGCAGTCTGCCAGACGGGTGGTTTGGCTTCTTGTGGACGTCAATGGCTTCCCGTACTATTTGAGCGCCAGAGCAATGGGGATATTAGTACAAAACTAAATGGCTCCTTTCTCTTGCCAGATGTGCTCAGATGTTTTAGAGATCCCAAACCTTAATTCACGAAGTCTGATGACCAGAATTTACACTCCAACTTCAGAGCGTATACATTATCTTATAATAATCATCTAGAAAGATTCAAGGTGCTCCTGTTTTTAGTCTCTCTCTGCTCCACCTAAGAACATCTCCAACTATTATTAAAAATAATCATCTAGAAAGATTCAAGGTGCTCCTGTTTTTAGTCTCTCTCTCTCTGCTCCACCTAAGAACATCTCCAACTATTATTAAAAAAACACTTCCTAAATCAAATTTTAGAATATTATTACTAGCAAAATCATTTTTCAACCGTTATGTAAATCAACTTCTTGAATATACCAAACTTCCTAAACAAGTCCGCGTAGATTGCTATATGTAGAGATCAAATAGGAACTCTCGAAGCATAAAATTCATTTAGAGCATCTCCAATAGTTCTTAAAAAATCACTCCCAAAAAACTGATTTTGGAACTTCCTAAATAGCTACTGGGAGTAAAAAGAATTTCTCTTCTAATAATTCCTAATATTTTATTCCCAAACAAAATTAAAACTCGCCACATTATTAGTGTTAGCAGTGGGTGTCAATGTGTCATCTTTACATCTATTCCTGATTCGCCTTTTCGTTTGCAAAGCCTTCGTTTCATCAGGCCTTCCCCCGTTTGACATTGTCTCTTAATAATTTATTGCCCAGGATGTCATGCGCGTCCATCATCATCGAGTAATCCTCTTAAGAGCAGTCTTGCGCAGCAGCAAAGCAAGGCATCAAGGTGACCATGAGTAGGCGCGCTACGACGATTTGACGTGTGTCGACCGGGGCAAAGAGCAAGACACCCAGCGCCAGGACTACGCTCAACAACGGTGTGATCTGTAGCAACCACAACAAGGCGCCCCATTGCCAGGGAGCCGGGCACGTGACTCGTCAGGGAAGAAATTGGAGTTCCCCGACCTCGGGTGAGTATTTCTTGGGCAAAGATTACGTCATTTGTGCGATTGGGAATGCGTATGTGATTGCCAAATTTTGTAACTAAAAGGCTATGTTTTGGAAGTGTGTAAATATTGGGAGTGAGTTTATAGAACGATTGGACTAGTGTTTTTTTTTGCTAAGGAGTTGAATTTTTTACTAAGTTCCTAAATTTTAGTATAGTACCTCTATTTAGGAGCTCTATTGGAGATGATCTTAGGGCTGTTTGCAGAGGTGAAATTTCGTTAGAAATAATAAAAATTTAGATGTCATATGTTACAGAAAGCAACGAAAAGAAAATCCATCTTATACAGCCTTAACGACTAACGGAGTCACCATTGCGCATGTGTGAAACGAAGCAACGAGTCACAGACAGGGCTAGTTTGGATGGTACCCTCGCTCAAGCAGCCTGACTCAAGCACGCGCGAGAGCCGTAGGCGTCCGAAATCGGACGCCTGACGTTGCTGTCTACTGAGACATAAATCTTATGTCTTCATCCAAAATATATGCCTGTGGGTGATCTTTTGAGTCCAACAATAGAAGGTATTCAACTGGATCTTTGACTTCTTATTCTCGGGCAGATTTGAGTATATAGGAAGGAAACAGTCGTCGGCTGAGTGGCGGTGGCGGTTGCCTGAACTGGCGAGGCGACTTGAGGAGATCTTATTCAGAAAATTCTCAAACAAGGTATTTGTCTCTCTTCCCCTGCCAGTCGAGCCCCCCCCCCCCCCCCCCCACCACTCTGTTTTTTTTTTTGGCCGTGATTCCACTAGCGACCAATCATTTCCTTGGAAGAAAATTGAATCTTACTATTTCATCATTTTGATTGTTCGAGCAGCATGAATACTACACTATGATGAAAGGACCAGTTGAGCCGCAATTGCAGTTTGCTATTAGGACCTTGAGCGCTCAGAACCAACAAAATCAACAAACGTCAAGGCAGATAGCATCGTCCTCTGGCTATGGCACAATGATCCCCACGCCTGGTATGACACAAGGCTCCAGTGGAAATACCAGGATTCCCTATGTTACAGAGAACAATGCACTTTCATCAACTGGTGCAGGCATGGCTCAGAATGCCAACATGGGTACCTCGATGCAAGGTGCATATAATCTTACTCTCAAATCATTGTGTCTGTTTCCTGTTACTTGAAGTTCTTTCCTAGTTGTGATGTAGGCTAAGAAGAGCACGCCCTTTAGCATCTTTGTTGTTTGAAAATGGATTTAGTGTTTTAGCAAGAACCTCAAACTTATGCTGTGCCAAACTTGCCTAGTATATACAATCTTAGTGTTTCCCTTTTTTTTTGGCAGGTATCTTTATATGACTGCTTACTCACAAACCCTTCTTACAGGTTCGATGTCCAATGGCTACCCACATTTGCCTAACGTCAGAGAAGTGAATCCGAACATCAGGGAAGATGGAGAGGGAGTAAGCTGAATCACTGTTGTGAAAAAATACCATAAATAGACGTGTAAATATCTATTGCACTGTGATGAAGAGACCAATCAAAGAACAGCTGGTGCTTTCTGGTCCTAGTGCATGTTGGCGATGCGACGAGCATTTTCCAGTATTGTCAACGTAGGCATGGCAAATGTTTCGTATTTGGGTTATGTTATAGCAGTCTGCCAGACGGGTTGTTTGGCTTGCTGTGGACATTAATGGCTCCCCGTACCATTTGAGCGCCAGAGCAATGGGGATATTAGTACAAAAATAAATGGCTCATTTCTCTTGCCAGATGTGCTAAGATGTTTTAGAGATCCCAGACCCTAGTTCACGAAGTCTGATGACCAGAATTTGCACTCCAACTTCAGAGTGTGTACATTATAATAATCATCTAGAAAGATTCAAGGTGCTCCTATTTTCAGTCTCTCTGCTCCACCTAAGAACATTTCTAACTATTATAAAAAAAAACACTTCCTAAATCAAAATTTAGAATATTACTTGCAACATCATTCTCTAACTGTTATGTAAATCAGCTTCCTGAATATACCAGCTCACTAAATAAGTGCTCATAGGTCGATATATGTAGAGACCAAATAGGAACTCTCCAACCATAAAATTCATTTAGAGCATCTCTAATAGTTCTTAAAAAATCACTCCCAAAAAATTGATTTTGGAACTATTTAAATAGCTATTGGGAGCAAAAAGAACTTCCTCTTACAACAGTTCCCAAGATTTTATTCCAAAATGAAATTAAAACTCGCCACATTAGCGATTAGTAGTGGGTGTCAATGTGTCATCTTTACATCTATATCCGATCCGCGTAGCCTTCGTTCTCATCTGACCTTCCCTGTTCAACATTGGCGCTTGATAATTTGTTGATTAGGACGTCATGCGCGTTCATCATCATCAAGTAATCCTCTTAAGAGCAGTCTTGCAGTTGCGTGCGCTATGCAAGTTGTGCAGCGGCAAAGCAAAGCATCAAGGTGACCATGAGTAGGCGCGCTACGACAATTTGATGTATGTCGACCGGGGCAAGACTGTTTGATCTGCAACAACCACAACAAGGCGCCCCATTGCGAGGGAGGCGGGCACATGACTCGTCAGGGAAGAAATTGGAGTTGCATGAGCATCACGAAAGTGGCCTCGGCCGAATGTTTTTTGGGCAAAGATTACACCATTTGTGCGATTGGGAGTGCATATATGGTTGCCAAGTTTTACAACAAAAAGGCTATATTTTGGAAGTGTTTAAATATCGGGAGTGAGTTTACAGAACTGCTTTTAGGGAATTGTTAGAGATGCTTTTAGGACCAGATTTTAGGAATTATTGGAGGAAACAAGTTTTTTCACTCACTTTAATTCCTTAGAAACTTTGCAAGTCTAAATTTGGAGAGTATTTTTTATATAATTATTGGAGATGATCTAACAGCCACATGAGACAGAAATCTCTATATCTTGAAATGGTCCGTTACAATGTTGTAATAGGGGAGTCTTCTTGTGCTTCCCCAAATCACAAATCCCATTTGGCTTATAAAAAAAACCAAGCGGATAGCCGTCCAAACCGCTTGGTTTTACCCTTTTTTTAATGAAATATGGTCCGAATTTGGATTTTGAATTTTGGACAGCAAACAATCATTTTTGTTTTAATTTTTACAAAAACTATAAAACCGCTAAGAATGATTTTCGTAGCTCAAACGGTTCTGTGGATCTTGGTTAAGAGTGTTTGGCACAATTGTGTCGAACTCCATAGTGGATTTTAGAGCTAAAGATGCCAAACATGTGTTTAAATCTTAACATAAATTCGATCTCTTATGGTCTAGACTGCACGTCAACATAAGACCACATTATTATACCATCTAATCCTAATAAATTCATTCTTAGGGTAGTAAAGTGTAGTGTAATTCGGGTGCATTCTTGGTCGGTACATCCTTCACATTCGATTAAATTTTAGTTTTTTACAGATAGTGTTAGAATACAATTTTTTGTTTATTTTTGAATTGAAAAAGTTATCCTAATAGTAAAGAAAGTATAAAACTTAGATTTTTGTTAAATCAAGTGAAAACATCATCAAGTGGAGGAACACTTTTATTCTACGTGTAAAGCATATGCTGTGTTGGAGGACAAATCAAGAAGCGACAATTGTGTTTTTATCCCTCACTCCAATTTTAATTGTGATTTTAGTTTTTTAAAATTTGTTATTTTACCTCTGTTTTTTAAAACTGAAGAGAAAATTTACTATTACTATAGGTAAAAGAAAAATAAAAATGTCATGATTTTACCCTCACTTTGTCTTCAGTTTCAAAAAGAAACAAGAGTAAAATAACAAAATTGAAAATTCAAAAGTAAAATCACAATTGAACATTGATCTAGGACAGAAACATAATTGCCCCAATCAAGATTTGTAACTACGAATAGTAGGATTGTGATCTCCAAGATGAAAAATTGTTTTTTTTTTCTTTCTCGAATACGTAGGGAAGAGCTGTTTGCAAAGGTGAAATTTGGTCAGAAATAATAAAAATTTAGATGAAATAATAAAAATTTAGATGACATATGTTACAGAAAACAATGAAAAAAAAATCTATCTTATACAGCCTTAACGACTAACGGAGTCACCATTGCGCACGTGTGAAACGAAGCAACGAGTCACAGACACTCCCCCAGCGTCAGCTTTGCTATTTTTGCACCTAATCATTTACCCCAGGCTAGCATCAGAGCCTAGAGCCGCCACACTCCGGGCCCACCCGCAGCGACCTGCGACGCCCGAATCCGCGCAGATCCGCGATTGGTCGACGCCTCCAGCTCGCCCTCCTTCCCCGCGTAGCTCGTCCCCGACCATTCCCCCAAATCCCCAACCTGCAGCTTCCCCTCCTCCTCCGAGACCTGCGCCGCCCCTGACCCCGCCGCCGGCCGCCGCTCGCCGTCGTACGGACGGAACCATTTCCCTTGGTATCCGGCTTAGCTGGGACCTCCGACCGTCCCCGCACGGCCCCGCCGGGATTTCTAGGGTTTCGGGCGCGCCGCCCCCCCCAGGGTCTACAATTCGCCTGCCCGGCTCCACTCCCCGGGCCTTCTTCGTGTCGGATTGCGCGCGAGGGCTTTGATCGCAGCTGGGCGGTCGTCGCGTGCTGCCCCCGCGTGGGTGCGAGCGATACATGCTGCCAGAGCTGGTACAGTGCTTTTTATGCTTAATTGGACACCGGTTTAGGTCGGATTTGGTTGAAGATGGATCCTTTCCTGTTATTGAAGTGTTGTTAGGATCTTTTATATGTTTATCTTTCACATGTGACGTCACATGTGCTCACTTGGGGTTGCTGCATCCAGCATGCCGTGCAGGATGACGAAGAGTTGCTGACGCTCGGCTCACGGTGAAGATGAATGTGGGGCAGGCTGCCCACCTGTCCGGGCAGATGTCAGGACAGGGGGCGCAGATGAATCAGGTTGGCGGCAGTGGCGTTGGTGTTGGCGGCGCCGACGGGCTGCCGCAACATCAGCCGATGCAGGATGTGGTGGGCCTTGGTGGAATTGATGCGCAGTTTGTGATGCTGCGCAACAGTATGCGTGAGAAGATGTAAGTGTTAATTACTACTGTTGACTTTCGCTGTAGACCATTTTATAGTGAAGGTATTAATTGTACTGAGTATGTGAGGCACTGCTGGCCAATGTCAATAATCAACGATACGAATCCAAATACTAAGATGCTATGGCCAATAAATGGTACCCATATCAAACTGATACGCTGCTAAAGTTATATCCTTTCCATAATAACAAAAACAGCAGCGGATTGATTAGTTGCGTTACTTATTTACTCTAAAAATCATGGGACACAAGATCTGAAAACTAGCTGTCCCCTTCCCAAGCCCTAAAATATATGCCTGTGGGTGATTTTTTGAGTCCAACAATAGAAGGTATTCAACTGGATCTTTGACTTCTTATTCTCAAACGGGCAGATTTGAGTATATAGGAAGGAAACAGTCGTCGGCTGAGTGGCGGCGGCGGTTGCCTGAACTGGCGAGGCGACTTGAGGAGATCTTATTCAGAAAATTCTCAAACAAGGTATTTGTCTCTCTTCCCCTACCAGTCGAGTCCCCCCCACCCCGCCTCCCTTTTTTTTGGCTGTGATTCCACTAGCGACCAATCATTTCCTGGGAAGAAAATTGAATCTTACTATTTCATCATTTTGATTGTTCGAGCAGAATGAATACTACACTATGATGAAAGGACCAGTTGAGCCGCAATTGCAGTTTGCTATTAAGACCTTGAGCGCTCAGAACCAACAAAATCAACAAACGTCAAGGCAGATAGCATCGTCCTCTGGCTATGGCACAATGATCCCCACGCCTGGTATGACACAAGGCTCCAGTGGAAATACTAGGATTCCCTATGTTACAGACAACAATGCACTTTCATCAACTGGTGCAGGCATGGCTCAGAATGCCAACATGGGTACCTCGATGCAAGGTGCATATAATCTTACTCTCAAATCATTGTGTCTGTTCCCTGTTACTTGAAGTTCTTTCCTAGTTGTGATGTAGGCTAAGAAGAGCACGCCTTTTAGCATCTTTGTTGTTTGAAAATGGATTTAGTGTTTTAGCAAGAACCTCAAACTTATGCCGTGCCAAACTGGCCCACTATATACAACCTTAGTGTGTCCTTTATTTTTTGACAGGTATCTTTATATGACTGCTTACTCACAAACCCTTCTTACAGGTTCGATGTCCAATGGCTACCCACATTTGCCTAACAGCATTCAACAAAACTCTATCACAAATAATGGCCAATCTACGATGGGCCCAGTCGGCATTCAGAGAATGATCCCAACTCCAGGATTCAGTAATCAGCAAAATGTACCTGCCAATCCTGACTTTTCAAATGGAGCTGGATATTTCAATGGCGACACAACTGTCACACCACATATGCAGCATCAGAAGCAATTTCCGAGCAATCAAAATAGCCATCAAATCCAGCATATTGGGGGCCTAAGTAATTCCGGCATACATTCAAGCATGTTGGAGAATTCTTCTGCATATGGTTTGTCTGATGGACACATGAATGGTGGAATTGGAATGCATGGGTCAAACATGCAGCTAACAAACAGGACTACAGCATCCGAAGCATATATGAACATATCCCCATATGGCAGTTCTCCTAAACCTCTACAGCAACAGTTCAATCAGAACCCTCCACAGAGGATACCTAGTAAGCTTGCTGTCTTTTGGCGTTTACATCCTGACTTTTACTGTGCTCTTACCAATACTTTCCAAAGAGCATAAATCAGGAAGTGGCATCATTATATGACACTTTAATATATTATTTATATCATGTATAAATAATGTCTATTATTGCATAAACTAAATATTTGGAGCATTCTTTGCCAGTTAGGGAACACATAAAAATAACACATGACTGCTGATTTAGTCCCTTGATGGTGCTTGAGCTATCAGCTTATGATTAATTTATTTCCTGGAGTCCTTAACCAGAGGACCTTAGTATCAGAGTACATCAAAATGGAGTTTTGTGGACATTCACGATTTTTCTTTTGATGGTTTTTCTATTGATTTAACTATACCAGTGTTACAAGTTCTTATTATTAATCATTCTAAATACGGGTACCCTTTTCACAGTATCAGGTCATCCTCTTCTGTGGCACACAACCCACAGATTGTAGATATTTCTTCACCTGTATGATCCGTGCTTGGGAAGGCTTCATAGCTTAATTTTGTTAAATCATCATGATACTGTTTCTCGTGGACTCATGTATTTTAGATTTCATAGATAGAAATATTCATCTATCTGTGGCAGTAATATTTTTTTCTTTACTTTTCTTATGCAGCATCAGTTGATATGGCTGGTTCTGGCAGTTTCTATGGTACTGGTTCTTCTGCTTTGTCTGCAGGAAATAATCAGAGCATTAGTGCTGCGAATTTGCAGTCTAGATCAAGAATGAATCCAATGTTAGTTAACCACAATCAGTTGAACATTCAGTCCATTCAATCACAGCCAATAAAAACTGAGGTTTTGGATCAATCAGAAAAGATGAATTTTCAGTCATCACAATTGACCCACGAGCAACTACTCCGCCAGCAGCACTCGATGCAGCAACACCAGGTGCAGCCAAATTCCCAATTTGTTCAAAATCAGTATCATCTAAACCAACAGCAGCAAAATCCACAACATCAGCAGTCTGTGTTGAGAAGCAATTCCTTTAAACAGTCTCAATTGGTTTCCAGCCATTCTATGCAACTTTCAGAACAGGGGGCCCTGCCACACACCGAGCTGATCTCTTCACAAGCTACTGACCCTGTTGACCTTCCAAATTTCCAGGGTCAATATCAGCAAAGAAGTGCGCATGAACATGCTAAAGGAGGACAGATGTTTGGTCATCTATCTGGTTCTCAAAATTTTCAAGCTTCTGGCTCACATGATTCTCAACAATTGCTGCTCCCCAATCCCCAGCTTGATGATGGTTCCAATGATATCAACTATGGGATGAAAGGACCACAGGCAGATCAAATGCTGCAGCCCCAATGGCAGTCTCAAACAATAGAAAAGGCTTCTGTCACTACTAATCCGTCACTTGAAAAGCAAATGCAAGAAGAATTTTGTCAAAGAGCAATGACACAAGATGGAGGACAGCAACCATTTTCATCTGATTGGCGTCTTTCTCGTTCAGTGACTTCAACTGATCCTTCATTACCAAAGCTCTCTGTTGGAGGATTTGAACAGATCACTGGGAATATCTATTACTTCCGTCAGATAAAGTGGCTTCTGTTACTATTACATGCAAAAGCATGCTCATATCCGATTGGAAGCTGTAAATTCCACCACTGTGTTCAGATGCAGGAGCTTATCAAGCATTTTCAGAACTGTCAAAGAAAAAACTGTTCGTACAGGGGCTGTAGTAAGTCGAAAATGGTGTCTCAACATTATAAAACTTGTGTAGATGAGCAGTGTCCTGTATGCAGCAATGTTAAGATGTTTTTGCAGCGATCAGCTGAAGAGGCATCTAAGCAAAAAGCTCTTGAGTCCAAAAAATTTGCTCAACAGAATACAACAAGAATCCTAAACGGGGTTGGAACTGATAGAATGGACATTGACCCTGTGTCAGTTGAAGTGTTCGATGATCAACCCTCTGTACCAAAACGTTTGAAGATGCAACCTGCGTCACCCAACACTCCAGAGAATGAAATCCCTGTGACATCCAATCCTCATGTAAACCCAGGTTTTGTTTTGCAGGAAACACATCCTGAACTGATTGAGCAGAATAACAAGACAACATACCTGAAACGGGAGGTGGATGTGATGAAGACTGACATGCGAGCACCGCAGAAGCCCACGAAGATTAGTTATGGTATTGATGGAAATGTGCCTACAGCGAGGCATAATGTGATTCCTGGTGCTTCCAATGAGATGATCTCCCATATCAAGCAAGAAAACTTTTCCGTTGACAAAGAGACCACCGGAAATGTTCTTGAGGTTAAGAATGAAACTAATGAGTCAACTGATGCTACAGTGTCTAAATCAGGAAAATCAAAAATAAAAGGTGTCTCATTGACTGAGCTGTTCACTCCAGAACAAATAAAGGAACATATCGACAGTCTAAGGCAGTGGGTTGGTCAGGTATGTTTTTAACTTACCCATGCTCTTCTGGATATGGTGGGGTTAGTCCACGTCATTTATATAGGTTCATTTTAGCATATATACCATTGCACCCCAAATGTAGAACCTCCATGTTAACCTTTTTACACAAGTGAGCAAAAATATTAGACAATGGCTGTACATACTGTGGTATATTATTATTATTATTATTATTATTATTATTATTATATTGTTTATAATTAGTAATTGAAATACTGCTGTTGTCCTCTGGACAGCATTTCTGTTGATTCTTTCTAGTTTCCAACTCCTAAAATGTAAACATGTGAAAACATTCATTGTTAAAATTTTACCTTTACCCATAGTATTTTCTACGAGGAATTAAGCTTTACTCATTCCTCCATTTGACAGAGTAAGGCTAAAGCTGAAAAGAATCAAGCTATCGGTCACTCTGAAAATGAGAATTCTTGCCAGCTTTGTCGAGTAGAAAAACTTACTTTTGAACCTCCACCAATATACTGTTCTCCTTGTGGAGCTCGGATAAAGAGAAATGCACCATTTTACACTATTGGTACTGGTGATACACGCCATTATTTCTGCATTCCTTGTTACAATGAGTCTCGCGGAGAGACTATTGAGGTTGAAGGTCAAGCATTTTTGAAGGCCAAGTTAGAGAAAAAGAGAAATGATGAGGAAACTGAAGAATGGGTAAGTTCCCAATTTGTTTGTTATGTCTATATTATCAAAATTCCTGACATCTTTCGTTTATGCTAAATCTTTTCAACTCGTGCATTTTGCAGTGGGTTCAGTGTGACAAGTGTGAATGCTGGCAGCATCAAATTTGTGCTCTATTTAATGGCAGAAGGAATGATGGAGGACAAGCAGAGTACACTTGCCCCAATTGCTACGTTGAGGAGGTAAAATGTGGGTTGCGCAAGCCTTTACCACAGAGTGCTGTTCTTGGGGCAAAAGACCTTCCGAGAACTATTCTTAGTGATCATATAGAAGATCGACTTTTTAGACGTCTTAAGCAGGAGAAACAGGACCGGGCTGCTGCTGCTGGGAAAAGTATTGATGAGGTTAGTGATATTATGTCTTATTTGTGGACTAGAGACAGTGATAATTTCTTATCCAACTTAATATTTGAAATGCTGAGTTATCTGGATCTGGGTATATAGGTTTGAAACTAATATGCCTGCTCACTTCTTTTATGCCCTATAATAATAATGGCATCCTGTCATAACTGGCATGAGAGCAGGCATATCAGTTCTTAGTGTGTTAGGTTGATGTATTACATTTTGACAAACGTTATGCGGAATAAAAGCTTTTTTAAGACTGGCACCATATGATTAGCTCTAGGATACTTGGTATCAGACTATGAACGTCACCATATGCTGGTACTGTTCATAGACCAGTAGTTTTCATTCAGTATCATTTGCCGCCTTGGCTCTCTTTCTCGTTACTTGATGTGTAGGCTGAGTTTTGATTTGAAATTTTAGGAGCAGTAGATACATCTTAAATGTGGTAAAAAGTTCTTATTTTTATGGTTTCTTTAGGATGGTCTCATGCTGGGAGCACCGGCTATGATCTTCCCTGCATTCTTCCACTCTTCCCATGCTTCAAATCAATTTTGATTACTTTTTCTTTTTGTATACAATATTCTCCAATCACTCACTTCTAATAAGTCCTTGCTCGTTAGATTCCTGGAGCAGAAGGTCTTGTGGTTAGAGTTGTTTCATCTGTGGATAAGAAGTTGGAGGTTAAACCACGCTTTCTGGAAATATTTCAAGAAGATAATTACCCTACAGAATTTGCATACAAATCAAAGGTATGAATTCCATACCTGTTATTTGAAATTATAATTATGGTGCCACGCACACCCTGATCTACCCTGTTTCTACGAAATGTTTGGCAGGCTGTTCTATTGTTCCAGAAAATTGAAGGTGTTGAAGTGTGCTTATTTGGAATGTATGTTCAAGAATTCGGTGCAGAATGTGCTTTCCCGAACCAGCGTCGTGTTTATTTGTCATACTTGGATTCTGTTAAATATTTCAGACCTGAGATTAAAACAGTGTCTGGAGAGGCATTGCGTACATTTGTTTATCATGAAATTCTGGTAATTTATTATCAATGCTGAATCAGAACTGCATGAAAACATTTGATGGGATACTACTTTCTTTCATAGCTAACAACGTACGAAATCTAATCTCTGTTCTTGATTACAGATAGGATATCTTGAATATTGTAAGCTGCGTGGATTCACAAGCTGTTACATATGGGCTTGCCCTCCTTTGAAAGGTGAAGATTACATCTTATATTGCCATCCTGAGATTCAGAAGACTCCCAAATCTGACAAACTTCGTGAGTGGTAAGACCTTATGCTAACACCTTTGTTATTATCATTACTTTAAACTCTTCTATTATTTATAATGTCTTCTACTCTCAGGTATTTAGCTATGCTTCGAAAAGCTTCTAAGGAGGGAATCGTTGCTGAGCTGACAAATCTCTATGACCATTTCTTCATGACTATGGGGGAATGCAAGGCTAAGGTGACTGCTGCTCGTTTGCCATATTTCGATGGAGATTATTGGCCAGGAGCTGCAGAAGATATGATCAATCAACTTCGGCAAGAAGAAGATGATCGCAAGCTTCAGAAGAAGAGCAAGATAAAGAAAATTATTACAAAAAGAGCTCTTAAGGCTGCTGGCCACACTGATCTTAGTGGAAACGCCTCCAAGGATGCAATGTTGATGCAAAAGGTAAAGCTTTTTATTTAATTTTTGTGCACTTCTTGCTTTTATAAATATTATGTTCCCTTCAAATTGTGCTCCTCTGCTCCTGCTTCACTCCTATGAATCTCTTATCTATATGCTTGCCTTGTATTACTGAGTGACATATTTACCATGATCCAATTCTAACATTTGCAGCTCGGGGAAACCATATATCCTATGAAGGAAGATTTCATTATGGTCCATTTACAGTATTCTTGTAGCCACTGTTGCATCCTTATGGTGTCTGGAAAACGCTGGAGTTGCCGTCAATGCAGAAGCTTTCACATTTGTGACAAGTAAGTTGATTTCTGCGACAATACTGGACCAGTGTCAGAGTGCATGTGTATTTTATTCCTTCAGGTTTTCTCTTTGTCTTGGCTTCACTTCTTAACATCTGGTATAATCCTTTGGTCTATTAAAGTTAGTCAAGCTAGGGTATATCACAAACTTGGTAGCTATTCAAAAAACACTAGATCAAGCTACTAAATCCAAACCCTCTTTATATTGCGGCTTGAGCAAAACAAATATATCTTCATGAAGCTTTTTTTTGCCTTAATTTGCAACATTGAAGTGCTTGGTTGACAAAAAAACATGACATTACATCCATCTCTAAACACTTTACACACGAGAAAACATTGGTAACTGTATTTACCATGTAGACATTAATCACCAAAACACAAATCCTGTGTTAGGGTCATTTGATCAACGAGTATCCCCTTTTTGATACACAAGGAAAGCAAGAGCCTGTTGCTCAGGAGGCCACCTAACACCGTTTTATACCTTGTACTGGAGAGAATCTAATGGATTAAACTCATGTTGCTTAATGATTGTGATAAATAAGCTCTTTTCTTTGATAACATTATTTGTATGTATACAGTTTTTTAAAAAAAGACAAATGAGCTATTTAGCTCTTATTACGTTCCTTCTTTGGAACTGAGTGTTTTGTTATTGCAGGTGTTATGATGCAGAGCAACAACTTGAGGACAGGGAGAGACACCCTAGTAATAGTAGAGATGTGCACATGCTCCATCCGGTAATTACACCCTTTTTATTTAACTATAGCGGAGCAAATGGTGTCTTTGTAGTGTTCCTCCTCGTCCTTGCTGCACTCTCTTGCAAAAGATTATTTTCTTTGACAATGATGGCCATGAGCAATTCTTGATTACTGATAAGCAATAGCAATGCGTTATCACAAACTGTTTCATGCAGAAATGGTAGATATGCAACACCAATGCAGTATCTAACTTTCAACTTTATGTCAAAATCAAACATAATTTGACTATATTTATATCAACATGTATATATAACTATAATGTTTTCAGAGATGTTAAACAATCTACATCCAACATATGACTTGATTTTCATTATTCAGGAGGATATTGCTGGGGTGCCCAAAGACACAAAAGATAAAGATGACATCCTAGAAAGTGAATTTTTCGACACCAGACAGGCCTTCCTTAGTCTTTGTCAAGGAAATCATTATCAATATGACACCCTTCGCCGTGCTAAGCATTCATCAATGATGGTGTTGTACCACTTGCATAATCCAACTGCTCCGGCCTTCGTCACTACATGCAATGTCTGCTCTCATGATATTGAAACTGGTCAAGGGTGGCGATGCGAAGTTTGCCCAGATTTTGATGTATGCAATGGTTGTTATCAAAAGGGAGCAGTTAATCATCCTCACAACTTAACAAACCATCCATCAGTTGCTGACCAGAATGCCCAAAATGTGGAGGCTCGGCAATTACGTGTTCAGCAGGTAACACCCCCTCCCTCCCTCAATAGCACATGTTTATACTACTTATAATTTTCATTTCTAAAACCTATTTCAAGTTGTTTGTCACTATTGCCACAAGAAACTTCCCATGTTAGGGTCGAACTGTCTTGTGATATCTTGGTCCTTGAGGTATTTCATGGCTTTTCTATTTGACTATGTACTATATTAGCCACAACTTAGTTGCTGCAAAAACTTGACAAATATGAAATGTAGAAACAACTCATTGGAGTTTCTGTTTCATAAACAATGAGCTTGAAAATATATGTCATTGAAAATTATCAAATCATGTACATACAGGAGTGGAAGGATGTATGTTATTGCTTTGTTGTCGCTGATAGATCTAAATTCTGGACTACATTGATTTTTTTGTTCTCCATGGTGATGCAGCTAAGGAAAATGCTTGATCTGCTGATACATGCCTCGACCTGCCGCTCCGGTAGCTGTCAGTATCCTCATTGCCGGAAAGTCAAGGGACTTTTTCGTCATGGGATGCAGTGCAGAACACGTGCTTCAGGAGGATGTGTCCTTTGCAAGAAAATGTGGTACATGCTTCAGCTTCATGCTCGAGCTTGCAAAGATTCAGATTGCAATGTACCAAGGTGCAGGTATGTTGTGGCTTCTTTTATTCTGGTGCCCAGGCGTTGTTGTGCATAGTGCTATCATTTTTATGCTTGTTCATAGTTTTGTTATCTGCAATAACACCTGATTACATGTGGAAACTAAACAGGGATCTCAAAGAGCATCTTAGAAGGTTGCAACAACAGTCTGATTCCAGGAGGAGGGCTGCTGTAAATGAAATGATGAGGCAAAGAGCAGCGGAAGTTGCCGCAAATGAGTAGTTTCATCTGTACAGGTATAGTCTGGAAAGAAGATAGGAAGTATGCTCGGTTGCTCTCACTCCAGAACCAAGGAGAAGCTTGGGATGGATGATTATAGGATGTAGGTAAGAACTGCTTCGACAAAGGTCTTGGACATTCTCTGCCTATGGTTAACGAATAGGCTAGGGAGCCGGCCTTTTTTTCTGAAGAGTTGAGGGCTGCGGCACCTTAGGTTGTAACTGGTTGCATCCCCTCCAGGTTCTAACAAGCTCCACCCTGCTTACCATGTTGATATTCATCATGTCTTCGACAGGATGCAGCCCTTGGGGTGTGGTGATTCTTTTATTTGACCTGTACTGGTCGAACTGATCCTGTTGTTGCTGCTTGCTGATCGTGTATAATAGGTCTCTGGACAGTGTCCTGTGTTGTTGAAAATTTGGTGTAGTTGTTTCCCTCTCCAGTTTCTTGTTGTCTCGATTGAGGAGAGGGATATATAGGGAAACAAAAAGGGAAAAAGGGATGGGCATCGGACAAGTGTTCTGTTTACTTCGGCTCCCCATTTTGTAGAACGGATCTTTGTTAAAGTATAAAGCAAAGTAAATCCTGCATTTCTTGGAGCCGCTGCACCTGCTTCTCGGTTTACGGTTTCAGTGATTTTGCTGTTCTGTTGCTGGCAACCAGGGAGCATCTTGGTTAAGAAATTCTTCTGATGGCTGATGTTGCTCATTATTATTAATTTTTTTCTCTTTTCGCGTACACTGTTGCTGGGAAACGCTATTAATATCTTATTGCTCGTTGGAACTGTGGAAACCTATTTTTCAAAAGTTGAGGTCTGTAGGAATCATATTTTTCGGTGTTCCAAGTTTTTGTCATGGCTTCGTGAAACGCTGTGAACGTGTGTGATGCATTCTTGCAAGTGCTGCGTCCATGCTGGCTGCAACTGAAACTGAAGACTTTCTCCAAAAAAAAAAAAAAAAAACTGAAACTGAAGGGCTGGTACCCATCCATCCTTCCCACTTATTCACATGACGCACAAAGATTATCCGGGCCATCCGTTCCGAGATCGGACGGTACACAGCCACCAGCAGCGCCCCCTTTCTTTATTATCCATGCCTCGCTCGTGTGCGCGCGGCTCCCTCGGTGGCCATGGCAATGGTGGCCCGACGCCTCGTCCCCTTCCATCTCAGCCACCACCACGGCTCCTCCGCGCGTCCTCTCGCCGCCGCTGCCGCGACGCCCTACCGCCGCGGCAAGCACGATGCATTCGCTTGCAAGGCCACCGGGAAGGCCAAGCTCAAGGCGAAGGCCAAGGGCGGGGAGCGGCAGCAGCGGCGGGCGCTGGAGGAGCATCTCAAGCGGCGCACCCGCTCCTCCGCCGCTTTCGACGCCGAATTGTACGGTCGCCACGCTCACGAGCACCACGTCCCCGTCTTACTCGGCGAGGTCCTCGCCACCTTCCGCCGGCCCCGCCCGCTCAGCTCCTTCGTCGACTGCACGCTCGGCGCCGCCGGGCACTCCATCGCCGTCCGTACCCATCCATCCCACTCTTTGTACTCTCGTGCTATTGCTGCATCAACCTCTCCTGCTGTTGCATCCAAGCTGTTCGATGGAATGCTGCAGTCTTTTCTGATCTTTTTGGTCTTGCGAGCTTATGCCTGCAAGCTGTTTGATGGAATGTCCCTCGGGCTTTGTGTAGTAGATGATGGAGGCGCACCCGGAGATGGAACTGTACATAGGCATGGACGTCGACCCCTCAGCGCTGGAGATAGGCCGTGGACACATTGAGGGCTTCCTTGCCAAGAGGGAAGCAAATGGAGTGGAGGACCACAAACTGCGTGCATACACTCACGCCAAGAACTTCAAGTACATCAAGCAAGTTCTTGATTGTGTGGACGAGAGACTAGAGGTTGGGTCATCTGGAGTTGATGGCATCCTCATCGATCTTGGCATGTCATCCATGCAGGTCAGCTGCTCGACACAATGCTACAAAAGTGATGACACTACTCCCACAAGTCCTGTTTGCTGATGAGAACTTTATTTTGTTGCCGTCGTCAGGTGAACAGATCAAATAGAGGATTTAGTGTGCTCCAGGATGGCCCACTTGATATGCGCATGGATCCTAAGGTTAGTGTTGTGTTGCTCTACACTGGATCCATGCTGCATGCGTAGAGTCTTGAAATCAGATTAAGGCGGTGTCTATCTATATCCCTTTTTATTCGTTGTTAACCGGATGCCAACTCACACAATCTGTTTAAAAATCTGTAGTACACAAACAGCAGCATCCCATTTCATTTCGATTAGGTTTGACTCTGCTGTAATTTATGTTTACAACTTTATGTAGTAATTATTATTATGGCAATTACTTTTACACAATAAACCATATGAACGCTGTGACTTAGAGCACTATATCAGATTTCGCTACCAGACAATTTCGATTTTAAATTAATGAACCATAAAAATACTTGTGTCACATGAGTTAATTTATCTTTAATTCTAAACTGCCAAGTGATAGGTTTGATATTGAAACTATGTTCACAGAACAGGAAGATTTAATGTTCATTTCTTATGCCATTCATCATCACTAGATGCTAATACTGACCAGAAACTGTGTGTTTAGCTTTGGTCTTTGTTTTGCTTTCAAACTGGTGTACTACTCTCACTATACTTGAAATTGGACAGGCAACATTAAAAGCAGAAGATATCTTGAATTCTTGGCCTGAGCTTGAAGTTGGGCGTATCTTACGTGACTATGGGGAGGAAAGCAATTGGCATTCACTTCAGCAGCAAATTGTTAAAGCTCGAGAAATGGGTGGTTTACACTCTACGGGGGAGCTTGTTCAACTTATCCGAAGAAAATGTGTTATCTCGGGAGGTATGGGTCGTCCTTTTCACAATGGTGCCACTAAATGTCTCAATTGATTTTGATTGTTATAGTGTGTAAGTTTTTTTTTCTTTTGCCTTTGCTATATCAGTTTTTCTTTTTTTGTAAATTCCAAATAGTTATGATTTATTGCACTGCCATTGTGATTTTTCATGTTAGTGTATTCTATTTTTGGCTTGCAAATTTAGCTTAGCTTCTTTTGGAGGAAAATAATTCATATAATTGATGCATTTGTCAGCATCCCATGACAAGTATGTAAACTGCAGGTCGGCAAGGCTGGATCAAGACTGCAACAAGGGTGTTTCAGGCCCTAAGGATTGCAGTTAATGATGAACTAAGGATTTTAGAAGATGCACTTCACTCGTGCTTTGACTGCCTAGCAACTGGTGGCCGTCTTGCTGTGATATCTTTCCACAGCTTGGAGGATAGAATAGTGAAGCAGACCTTCTTGGACCTTATTCATGGGGATGAAGAGGTTGAATCAGATGACGAAGAGGACTTGATAGTGACTGATATTAATGATGAAGATGAACCATGGTTTAAGCAGAGGGTGCAGGGAAAGAACGGAACCATCCTAACAAAAAGGCCAATAACCCCATCCCAAGAGGAAGAGAAACTAAATCAAAGGTGCAGAAGCGCAAAACTTAGAGTTATCCAGAAAGCCTAGATAGCTTCAGATCAATTTTGATGGATCCTGAGCGACACGGAGAACTCTGAACCTCAGAAGTCGCGAGCACGCTGGCAGCTGCACTCGGGATCACCAGAACAATACCTCAGTAGAATGAAACGACACTCTTTTTGTAAGACTAGGAAGCTAGAAGCTTTTAGGTTAGTCAGAAAAATCTCACTGTATCTGCATCCTTTGATTTACTTCTCAGCAAGATCTTTATTTTGCATGATACAACAATTATTAGTTGTTTATTTAAGGTGGTTCTCTTCACTCGTTGCTTATAATCCACGCAGCATACCGGTAATCTGTTTTTCTTCCGAGTATACTACATGATCAACCTACATGGCTACATACTATAAACCCTCGTTACATGAGACAAAAGGGAGAAATGCGTATCTTTGCATCCGGATAAATAGCTAGGAATTAACTCAGTATTCACAGATCCAAATATCAAGCAAGGAGTGATGAGAGTGAACTGAACCAGTTGCGGCGTCAGTCAGGCCTGTCATCACCGCTCATCAAAATCAGGACTCCAGGAGTGAAGACGCGGCAACCACGTCGCGCCATCGCGACGCTCGCAGGCGGCCACGATTCCTCTCTTTCTCGCCACCAGTCCATCCCGTCCGTCTCTACCTGCCAAACGGGCCCCACCATTCCACCACGACCTCGCTGCGATGGAAGCCACAACCTGAGCAGGCAGCCGACGCAGCTGCCACGCGAGCGCCCCTCTCTCCACACGTGGGGGTCGAGCCGGGAACAACGAGAAAAAGCGCCGTGAATTGTGGTGGCCAGCAGTAATCCTCCGCAGATTCTTCCACCTCCTGCCGCTTCATAAACCCAGGAATCTGTCTGTCGCGGGTGACAAGAGAACGCGTGCGCTCACTGCTCGCTTCGGCTGACGACGATGGTTGCCATGGCGGCGTCCCACTGCGCGTCTTCCTCCTCCGCCTTCCTCGGCCTTCCGCTCGGCAAAGGCGGCCGTCGCTTCGGCAATGATTCCTGCGCCTTCGTCGCCAATGCCAAGCCGGCGCCGGTGTCCGCCGCCGCGCTCGACCAGGAGACTCCTCGGAGTTCTTCCCGGAACCGCCGCCGGTCCAGGAAGGCGACCAAGTCCAGCTCCGCCGCGGTGCTCGCCCCCGACGATCCAGCGGAGGCCACGAGCGGCGGCGGCGGCGACAAGGGGATGGTGGCGCTGGACGACGTGATCGTGAACCCGGTGGGGCTGGGCCGGCGGTCCCGCCAGGTGTTCGACGAGGTGTGGCGCAAGTTCTCGCGGCTCGGCCAGATGTCCAGCGCCTCCGCCGCCGCGGTGGCCGAGCAGGATCCGGCCGTCCTCTTACGCGGCAGTCCAATGTGCGACTTTACGGTGCCCGGCGCGCAGGACACCACCGTCCTCGTCGTTGGCGCCACAAGCCGTATCGGCCGCATCGTCGTCCGCAAGCTCATGCTCCGCGGATACAAAGTTAAGGTAAGGTCAACCCAAATACTTTCTCTCTTCTGTCTTTCAGTTCATCATCACTCCTTTGAACTCAGGACAAGGAAAGGACTGACCGCGGATACATTTTGGAGGGAAAATGTTCTTGGTTTAACAAGTTTATATGCTACATTACGACAGGCATTAGTAAGAAGGAATGACCCAGAAGTGATCGATATGCTTCCAACATCTGTGGATGTCGTAGTTGGTGACATTGGCGATCCTTCTTCTGTTCAAGCTGCAGTATCAGGTTGCAACAAGGTGATTTATTGCGCCACTGCACGGACAACTATTACAGGAGACCTTAACAGAGTTGATAACCAAGGAGTGAGGAATGTTACCAAGGCCTTCCAGGTAATAATCTTTCTAAAACTATTATGATCCCCTCGAAGAATCATGTTGGACTTTTTATACGGTACTATGGCTTACCTTGTTGCTTCATAGACAGTTATTCAAATGGGCTGTTATCTTTTATGCAGGATTACTACAATCAGCTGGCCCAGTCGAGGGCTGGCAAGAGCAGCAAGAGCAAGCTGTCGATTGCCAAATTTAAGTCTGCCAAGTCTGTGAAAGGATGGGAGGTCCGGCAGGGATCATACTTTCAGGATGTGTATCCTTCTAGGTTTGATGGAGGAACTGATGCGTCATTTGAATTTTCAGAAAGTGGACAGGCTGTTTTCTCAGGTATCACCTGCTAAGCTATCATGCCATGCTCTCAAATTTCGTGGAGATCTTTCAAATATTAGTCAGCAGATATCCACTCCTTTTCATGTCAAATGTCTTACCTGATTCTTCTGATTACAGGGTTTGTTTTCACAAGGGGTGGTTACGTTGAAATATCCAAACGCCTTTCACTTCCCCCGGGTTCCACTCTAGACAGGTACCAAAATCTTTTGAATTTTTTTTTCTTTTTCAAATTTCTACTCGTACAAGTCCTTGACATGTGTATATTAACATTATACTCATCATTAATTCTACATGAAGATATGATGGCTTGCTTCTCTCTGTCGGCGGAAATGGAAGGTCATATGTTATTATTCTTGAGACTGGTCCCCTGGCTGACACCTCGCAGAGCAAGAAGTATTTTGCTCGGATGAACACAAAAGTAGGATTTTGTAGGGTAAGTGGCATTTTGATGGTATATCGTGTTGTGTAAGCTACTTAGTTATGAATTGCTACCTGAGGGACCTAATATGGAACAAATTCTTGTTTTTCAGATAAGAGTGCCTTTTTTGGCTTTCCGTCCAGTAAACCCTCAGGATCCTCCACTCGACCCTTTCCTAATGCACACCCTAACCATCAGATTCGAACCAAAAAAGCAGGTTAGTACTGCAGGTTACTGCCTGCCTTATAGTCAATTAAGTTTTGCTGGATTTGCTGACATAGCAGTTGCCAACTAAATCTTGTTTGCAGAGACCTGGTGATTCATTCCAGGAAGGTAGTGACCCCAGGAACTTTGAGCTGAAAATGGAATTTATAAAAGCTTTACCTGTAAGCTTTACTAATCATTGTTCATTCCTTTACTTATTTTTCGTCTTCCCCTCAGATTTACTGGGTTTGTCTTTTGCAGACTGGACAAGAAACAGACATTATACTGGTCTCGTGCACAGGATCAGGACTTGAACCTAACAGGAGAGAACAAGTGCTGAAAGCTAAACAGGTTCGAATGCTCAACTGACGACATCTACAAACTGTTCTTTTGAGCACACCTAATGGCAAAAGTTAATCATTCTGCTAGGCTGGAGAGGATGCGTTGAGAAAATCTGGCCTTGGATATACAATCGTGCGTCCAGGTCCGCTGCAGGTACAACTTGGGAGCGTACTACTTCATGTATTTGACATGTAAAATGATGTACCATATGAGTTCTCTGTATTCTTGGTTCAATGCTAGCTGCATTGTGACATAGCATTTGTTTACTTATTCCAGGAAGAACCTGGTGGTCAACGTGCCTTGATCTTTGAACAAAGGAACAGGATCTCTCAGGTGACATGGCATTGCACGCATCCTGTCATATGATTCAGATGATAACCGGTTGCATTACATGCTAACCAGTAGTCTTTGACTGCAGGGCATCAGCTGCGCCGATGTAGCAGACATTTGCGTCAAAGCGCTGCACAATTCGACAGCGTGGAACAAAAGCTTCGATGTAAGATACACTACCCTTTCTCGTGTTCGAGTAATTGACAGTTGATATCCCAATGGTAAATTTCAACAGTGCAGTACCCCTGACTCTGTGCCACTGTCTTCTTTGTTCAGGTGTGCTATGAGCATGTTTCAGAGCAAGGAAATGAGCTCTATGAACTTGTAAGTCTCAAGCGGAAAACTATTTTAGTACTAGTACTATATTTCAGTGTCTAATTCGGTTTATGCATTGGAATGTTGCTGCAGGTGGCTCATTTGCCTGACAAGGCGAACAACTACCTTGCGCCAGCCCTCTCCATTCTGGAGATGAACACCTGATTTCTTACTGGGGTGACTATTCGTGTATAACAAATGCCACGACACTACTACAAATAAGCTCTGTTGTAGCGGGCTAAAAGAAAAGGAAAACTCAGTGACGGACAACCAAATCGCCACTGGACCTTTGACTCTACTTATTTGCAAATTTAGTAGCGATCCAGTGGCTGCTCTGTCGTAGATTACACTTAAGAAAAGGCATCAATAGTAGTCTAAGGACCGCTACTGACGCTCAAATACCTCGTCCCTATTGTAGTGCTTGTTCCTGTTCCGCATAGAATGGAAACTTGTCGTGTGCCTTGTGGAGTCCACACGGTGCGCTTTTATAGGCAGCAGGACACAAGTTTGGGGCAGCAGTTGGTGTCTCACGTTCATACGTTGAAATGTAAAGTTGTAAACATGTAAATGATTTCAAATGAGAAAGAAAAAGAAGAAGTTCGGTAGGATACAGTGGTGTGTGAACGGAGCATCTTCTGACAGTGTCCATTCTCCAATACGGTATAAGCGAATGGTCATAATTCGGCCATTTCCTTGAAGATGTGATGATGTATGTGCTTGACCGTTTCTTGGGGCACGATGCTGATATGGAGATCAAGATACGCATGCCAAATAAATAGAAAACTTTATATGGTTCAGAGATTAGATATTAGTTCAAGTCAGTTTTGTATTCGGTTATGATTGGCCTGTGTCGCCGATAGAAGCAAATTTGTTTGCGCAACAGCGATAGTCATACACCACCACAGAAAACTCGCGTTTAGTCAAAGAGAAAATAAAAATAAGTTCCATCCAATTTCAAAGATTAAAGTTCATATATAGTAAAACATATGTTGGACAAACGTTCGGTCTATAAACCAGTATCTGGCTGACAATGTTTGCTATAGACCACGATCAGATCAGTTGGCGTTTGACCACAGCTCATGTTTGATCAGGCGGAAGTGGAGTTTGGCTTGGCGGAGGTAGCTGAATTGGTTCAAGCGTTGGCCAAAACTCTCTCAAGCTGGAGCGTGCCCGTCCCAAAGTTATCACACACAAGCTTCGTGAGAGAGAGAGAGAGAGAGAGCTCCGGATGTGAGGCCCGAAGACCCGGGGTCCCGGAGGGTCGAGACTCACACTGCAGTCCACGGCGTCGTACCGTCCACCACGTCGAGGGTGGCGGATGCGCCTTCTTCCTCGTTCTGACATCTCTGTGCCGTCAGCGTCGAGGGTGCGTCGCGATCCCTTCCCAACCGACCATAAACCGGGACCCTCGGAGCCCTGTTGCTGTCGAGAGGAGTCTGATGAACCCACGTCTCGGGGAGTTGTGTTGTGACTTGTGAGCCGGCGGCTCCGCCCCCTCCCGCTTCGAAGGGACATCAAGCTTTCCACCTGCTGGTCGGCTGCACGCACAAGCAGATCAGCGGCTTCTCGCTGGATTCGCCGCGCTTTTGGTCGTGGCAGGCTTCGGAAGCGTCCGGAGCAAGGCCGCAACCACGGCGAGGTTTTGGCTCGCTCGGGCAAACCGTGGTAGCCCAACGTCGTCCTTGATGATAAGCTGGCTTACGTCACGGCCCGGTCGGCTGCCCTTAGCGCGAGCTCACGGTCGATCTCAATCTCTTCAGTCTCCGATTGGCGTCGTGTCTCCTGCAGTTCTTCCCGATGCGTCTACAACTGCTCCGGCCGCACGACAGGCGGTGGGTTTTCCGGTGCGTTAGCCGCAGGGTTCAGCAACTCGGCGCCCTCTTGGTTGGGTGCATATCCTCGATGTGGACCACGACGCACTCGTGAGAGGGATGGTAACTAGCTTCGCTGTGCCGCGAGTCAAATTCTTCCTCTGAATCCCCATCAAGGAGGTCAAAGAAAGACCCCGTCTTGTAGCCCACCATTCCCACGAACTTTGGTGGTCACGCTTCCATAGCGGATCATAAGGCTGTCTCCAATGGTGGAGACTTTTTTGGAGACCCAAAACGTCGAATGGGTCTGGTTCCGCTTGAAGGGGCATGACACATATACGGTTGTCTCTAACGGAGTTCCTAAAAGAGCAAGACGTATTCAGCACAAGAAGAAGCACCAGCGGAGATCAACCGACGACGCGGGGGCTACAGCGGCCTAGGGAGCTCGGCTGACGCCGGTGGCGGAGCTGGAGCTGGAGGCCTGGAGCTCAGCCGCGTCAGCGTGGGGGTGAAGCGAGCTGCGGCCCTAAGAGCTCGGCCGATGAGGGCCACGGCAACGGAGCTGGAGCTCGGCCGCGCCGGCGCAGGGGGTGGCTGCGCTACGGCCCTGGGAGCGCGACCGATGTCGCCGGCGGAGCTGGAGCTGTAGCTCCAGGGGCGGCGTGCCGGGGGACGGCGGGTCTGCGGCGGATCTCGGGAGCTGGGGCTCTAGCAGAGGGTCGCCACTGCCTACCCCGCACCCGCGTGCGCGTCGTCCATCATTCACGCGGACAGCTGCTGCCCGCTGAGGCCCGAGCGAGGGCTGCGGCCCGACCGGCGCCGGCGAGGCCACGGGTGGGGCCCACATGTCGGCGAGGCTGGAGGTGTTCTCTGCTCTTTTCTTTTTTGTACGGCGAAGCTCTGGCCGTTTGGGTCGCGAGGAGGTATGCTCCAAATGTGGGTCGCAACTTCTAAGGGGCTCAAAATGGGTCTCTGGTATAGGGTGTCTGGAGACGTGTTTTCATGTTTTTTTTAACCCAGTTTGGGTTTGGGTCATCAAATAGGATATGGGTTGGAGATAGCCTAAGACACCGCTCATTTCTGGGCCAAAAGGGTAAGCCTGCTTGGAGTCCACATCAAGGAGCCCGATAAAGAGCGGCTTCCCACCAACAAGCCATCCATAAGGGCATGTGGAGGACTCTACTCCTCTCCGGAGCAGTTCCACTCCCAAACTCCATAGTGGAGCTGCTCCTTTATAGACCAAGAGCTGGTTTTAGAGGTGTTTGGCTAGCCAGCTCTAGAAAAATGAAGTCAAACATGTAAAATCGTCTTTTCCTTTCGTGTTGGGAGCGGGTCAGTCTGGGCAACAGAGAGAGAGCTGGGCGGCGCGGTGGTCGACGACAAAGCGTGCTAGGCAGCGTGATGGTCGATGACGGATAGGAGCGAGGGCAGGCGGCGGCGGATGGGAGCGAGGGCGGACCAAGCCAGGTTGGCATGAATCGAAGCGATGAGAGGAGCAGCGACCGAGATGATGGTGACCGAGATGTGGAGGCGAGGCGGTGCGGCGCAGGCGACGACAAGCGGCGGGGCGACGACCGAGATGCAGGCATTGGCGGAGCGGCGCAGGTAACAGGAGGAAGAAGGTGCGGGCGAGGAGAGAAGGGGCGTCAATAGGGAGAAAGAACATATCAAAACATTTTTTGTGTAACCAATGGCAATATAGGTAATTATGCTGAAGTCCACGTTTTCAGAGTCTTTGGAGCTAGGTTTGAGGTACTCCAACTAAAAAATGAATTGGGGCTCCCTCAACTCTTCGGAGTTGGCCTGCTCCGAAGTTTGCTAGAGTTGGAGTGCTTGGGATGCTACGGGCTGCTCTGGACTGGAGTTGGGCTCCGGAGTCCTCCCAAACATGCCCAAAACGTTCGTGAAAGCGAACAACACACAACGCAGGCGGTCTCGAGACGGCTGGGGTCCCAAGAACGCGTCTAGCTGGCACCAAAATTGCTTGCTGTGGATGTCGAGAGGCCATGAATCCTAAGCGACTCACAAGCTTGTATCGTCTCGGTGTCGAGGGTAGAAGGAGAAGGTGGAGGTGCCGGTGTGTCTGACACGGATCAGCAGTCCCTCTGTCGTGACGATGAAGTCCAGGGTCCGGATAGTCACCGAAAAGTCTAGAACCAAGACCGTGACGAGGTTGGCCATCCAAACCAGGTGAGTTATCGATCAGAACGCGCAAAATCCTCTTACATGGCGCGCCTACAGCTTCTTCATGATGTCCATGAACTTGAAGAATTGCTCATCATGTTGTTGAGTCCTTTCTGTCTTTGACAGTAGCTACATATGCATAAACGTAGCATGACCATGTTCCTTGCCTTCGATACTCTTCTTCAGACTTGACAAATCAATTTCCTCTATGTGCTTGTCGGCACCATCTATGTGCCGATCGACATGGTCATCGTGCCGATCAGTATGAGACTTCCTTGCACCAGTTGCAGGCATGGGGTCCTCTCTTTTCTTTCCAGACCTTGTTGCGATCGTTTTCAGTTGTTGTGCAGATTGTGTGTTGCCAGGAATAGCTCCTTTATCGCCTTGCACCATTTGTTTCTCCATCATCTTCATGTATTGGAGGATTTGTTGATTAAAGCTCCCAACTTCAATCACCTTATCATTTATTCCTTCAAAAACACAGTCAACCTCCTTAAATTTAGCTTGAGTATCCTTGTTGAGCTTCTTGATCTTGAAAGAACACTTGGCATTGAATACAAAGAGGGGCGACATTTTGCATGGACGATGCAGGGGTGAAGCTACTCTTTTGTTGCTGGTATGGAGGTTTTCAACCTTGATTCTTCAGATAGCTAAGCATCTTGGCATCCTCAGGGCAATCCTTGCTTACATGACCAAATTTTCCGCACTCCTCACATGTGGAGCGAGATTCCGCTAGCTTGACGGTCTCTCTATTGGGAATATGATTGTTATTGTCTATTATCCTTTGTATGCCGTTCAGCTTGTTCATTAGCAACTTGTCATAAGCTCTTTCCACCACACTTTTCATCTTTACAGAGGAGGTTTGGAGGCTTCTTTTGTCGCTATTTCTCATATTTCTCCATGATTGATTTTGCCCTATCTTCTTGATCAATTCTTCGTCTTGTGTAGCATTCTTGTCCATAATTGATCCACCGAACAAGGCATCCAAGTATTACTAGGATGTTTGATTCAATCTCATGTAAAACCTTTCAATAAGCTCACACTTAGCAAGACCATGGTGTGGACAAGCATCCTTATACTCACATAATCTTTCTCATGGTTCTCCAGGATCTTATTCTTCAAAGCTTGAATCTTGGTAGAAGGAAAGTACCTTGCCAAAAACTCTATAGCGAGTGCTGTCCAACTGATCTTCTTGTTTGGTGCCAATCCACGATACCATTTCTTTGGGCGCCCAATGAGAGAAAGAGGAAACAATCGTATCTTAACTTGATCCGCTTTCATATGCTACAACTGAAAGGTACTACATATTTCAAGAAAGTTTTGCAAATGCATATTGGGGTCTTGAGAACTTGTAAATGGTTGTTGCTATACTACTCCTATGTAGCGATCCAACTGAAAAGGTTGTTGTTGTGCTGCGTACTCGATCCTGACTACATTGTTAAGGGTGGACTTTAGGGTATCTGCAATCGGTTGTTCTACCATGGCCTCTCCTTCAGGAACCTTGAACAATGCTCTAGGGTTGATCGAGTTGCTCTCTTCTATATCTCCCACAGACTTGCTCTTCCTCCTCTTCTTCTCAATTCTTCTTTTCTCGAATAGAGATTCTGAATTGTCAATATAATTAGGAGGTTAATTTTGACTTAGCATCGTTCATACCTGTTTTGTATAACTCAACATGACATATGTACTAGAAAGAAATAGAGAATATGAAAGAGCAAAACTAAACACTTAAACTTCAAACAATAACTAATTTGATCACGAGTCCCCGACAATAATGTCGGAAAAAGATGCTTGTTGGTCGTTCATACGTACTCACTTATATATCACATTAGGACGGTGTGCATTGCAGTCTTTTTACTTAAAGTATTCCAAGGTTTATATCGATCCACAGAGAGCAGTGGTAACCAAGCAAAATTGTTAATAAAAGATCTAATTAATCTTTCTAAAAGGAAAGAGCTTTGTGTCGGTGAGCTGGGGGCTTGTGTCGATCGGCGCACAGATGTGTCAATCGACACACCGGCTGTTTTTATGAGAGCAATTTTAATTCGTAGAGAGATTGAAAGAAAATTGTTGATAAGTTTAACCAGAAATCTACTAGCTGAGATCGTAACTATAAAGTGCAATTAAATATCATCATAAACGGGATTACTTGGATACAAGAAACCAAAGATCGATAGAGTGACACTTTTCTGATGAACCCTATCACAACCAACCGCCTTAATCAATCTACCACCCTCTAGTCTACATGCATCTACTATTATACATAAGCATACCTTAGTCATCATGATCAAGATAGCATCTAAATACTTAGCTTATTGTCGGGGGTAAAAATCAACGGTGCCATGTGACACGCGATTAAAACACATGTGAGGACAACCCCACTAGGGGCCCATGACGATCCCATAGAGTCGTAACTCGAACGACCCTGGGTCAACGTGCTCGCGTCTCAATCAATTACCTGGGAAAGGACTCGATGGCCCCGACCAGATCAACCTTCGTCGAGGAGGTCGACCGCGCGTGCGGCTCAATCGACCCCATCGGGAGGAGGTCAACCACGTCCACCTCGCTCGACCCCGCTAGAGGGGTCGAGCCAACGTAGTGGCGCTCGACCCCCACGCTGAGGGTCGATGCCCCTTCAGATAAGAACGCCAGCCCCATGCCCGAGATAACAACGCCATGCATGTGGGTACAACCATGCTGACGTCGCTTGCTACTATACCTGAGCATCCAGGCCACCCTGACCGACCTAGCACGGCCTGCTTTGCGGCACGGCCCGGACAGGCATGCCGGGTTGACCGGGCCATGCCTAAGCGTGCCCCAGGCCTGATGGCGAGCCCACGACACGGCCAACAAAGGGTTCAACCATGTCGTGCCGACCAGATTGGCCTGGTGACCCGGTGAGCAAGGCGGCCCGGTGAGCACGGGGAGGAACAGAGGAGGACGCTCAGCGCGGGGAGGAGAGCCAACCGGTGGTGCGCGACGCAGAAGCAGAGGCCGCAGGCGGTGGCGCGCGGCAGGAGGAGAGGCTGCTGGCTGCTTGCGGCACGAGGAGGAGAGGCTGGGGAGGAGAGGCTGCTGGTGGCGCGCAACGCTGAGAGGAGGAGCTGTCGGCGATGCGCAAAGCGGGGAGAAGAGGCTGCCAACGGTCGTAGGGGAGAGGCGAGCTGCGGCGAGCGGAAGAGAGATGACAGTGCGCGGCACGAGAGGAGCCAGGAGAGGACGTCAGCGGCTCTAGGGTTTTGGTGTGCCTATTTGCCCTTGTTATATGTGAAATATGAGTGCTAGTTGGGCTGAAATGCCTTGTTGGGCTATCCGGTGATAGGAAAAATTACTGGACTACCTCCCTTACGGGTTGCTACTGGGCCGCCTGTCTTTCGGGTCGTACTTCGTGTCGTGCCACGGGCCGGGGGGTCAGCCCGTGACACGGCTCGCACCATGTCGCGGGTTTATAAGGATCATGACCATTAAGATCACCCTAAGGTATGAATGTTTTGATGATAAATGATAAACATGAAATATGACTAATGTCTACACGAGTGTTGTTCGTGTAGAAAACCTCCTCTACATTATGATGATTGTTGACAACGACCTTGGCGATGGATGACAATGACCTCAAGTATGGAGGCTTGTAAGCTTGATGGAGTCCAAGAATTGATGAAGATGGATCAAGACTAAGGACAAGCTATAGAGCAAGTGTTGGAAACACTTGTCTAGTTGTTAGGGTTTTGAGTCCATTAGAAAAACTGGACTATTAAGGGGGTCTAGATCATTTCTCTTAGGTCATGTCTAATCGGTGATGTGCATGGATGTTCAGTAAAATAACATGCACTAGGTGATAGTGGAGAAACCAAAAAGCTATCCGGAGAAGCCGGGAAACAAAGTCAAGCGAGGACGAGGAGTTTCAACTTCTGGACATAGTGACCGGATAAAGGGGTCAGTGGAGACCAGACTGTACAGTCACTAGGAACAGGAAATCCAGCAAGAAGACTCAGCGAGGAAACTGCCAGAGTTGAAGTCTATAGAGACCAAATGGTCTGATCTATTCAAGTCAACTCTTGGCAGCAAGGAAGCGAGCTCTGGAATGTTTATATAGTGGAGAGAGAAATGGACCGGACAGTCTAGTCAGTTGACCGTACGGTCCGATCTCCATGTTGATCAGCAGTGGGCAAAGCCGTTAGAGCAGGATCTGTAGTGACCAGATGATCCGGTCAAACAATGACTGGACAGTCCGATCAGTATACCCAGAAAGCTGATTTCATGGAGCAATGACTAGTTGGAGGTTGAAAGCCTATATAACTTCGTTGTTGGGGTCTTGGAGACTACTCTTGACCAGTGGAACTACTTGGAGCATTTGGTGAGAACCAAGAGGAAAAGAGGAGAGGACTAGAAGGAGATATTGCATATCTTTAGAGTACAAGTGAGAGTAACTTGAGCATTGATACACATCTAAGGCTAGGGTGTCCTTGAAGGTATGATCTAGATTGTTACTCTTGGTCTATGATGAGACCTAGACCGGTTAGATCTCGGTGATCGAGCCTATCGTGATTGGTTGTGAAGATCATCACACATTTGTACACAGTTTGAACCCGTCGGTGAAATGGGTATCAATAGTGAGCCCCCGTGTCGGCTCGAGGAATCCGACAAGTTCTTGATGGAGGCGAGCTTGTGCCTTGGTGGTAACAGTGACGCGCACCGTGTCTTCACTGCAGGAGTGATTGCGGACTCGTGGGCGTAAACTCCACATTGGTGGCGGGAGGGACCGACACTCTGACCGTAGTGGTCCAACGAGGACTAGGGGAAGGCATCATTCTTACAAGACCTCAGGAAAAAAAATTATAAGTCATCTCTTACTCTACTCCTTACTTTGATGCTTTCTTTTTCGCATTTATATATCGTGCTATTCATGCTTATGTGTTTACCTTGTTCTAGTTGATTACTTAGTAGACTTGCATGAATAGCCTTCTTTACTTGCTAGTAGTGTTTAGCTTCCATATTTGATCACTAGCATGTATAGGAGTTGATTTGACTTGATTGCTCATCCTTGTATGTATTGTGGTACTCATGTTTATGTGCTCTAGTTCTCTATATTGTGGTCCTTATAGGGCTGGCACGGCCTGATGTGAAGTGGGTCTGGGCCTTTTTCAGGCCGAGCTGGCCCATTTTGACCAGCTCGGTTGCACAGGTATACTCGCTACGCTTGATAGCCTCAGGCAGTGGCCCGCACTTCTGAGACAGGGCAGGGCGTTGTGTGGCTGACAACGCGGGAGTGACGGGATGGGGAACCCTGATTGGATTGACATAATCAGAGGGTATTCAATCCAACCACTCCGAGGCAAACACCAGGTGACAAACCGACCCCAGTCGAAAGGGGTCGAGCGGGGCGGAAGCATACATCTACCAACTACCTCGGCTTAAATACTCTACCACGTGCGGCTACAATATCAGGAGGTCAAATTAAATCTCCCGGCAAACCTACTCCTAACGCCATCATCAAACCTACTCCTAACGCCATCATCATTGTTCTACCTGGCGAGACAACCCATGATGACATGATGTAGCCCATACTTCGCCGGTGAATCACCAATTCATCATGACGATACCGTCTGTAGTATCAATGACGGACGAGCTAACGGATGACGAGACTCGACCCAGCAAACAGATGCAGACGGACGCGCCTCGACTCGAAGAACGTGCATTCCCGGGCCATTGAGGCCCACGAAGACTATTGAGCACACCTTTGACTTAAGAGGACAAGCTCTCTCTCTCACCCGTTGTATATGGGTCCCCGCCCTTCGAGTATAAAGGGGGGGGGGGGGGGCTTAGGATGATTTTGAACACTCCCTCGCACACGACACCTGAGACTAAGTCCGCTCCTCTCTCTCACCATCATTGTACGCCCTAGTGCAAGTAACACGAGTCATGCCCTAAACTCAATGGGGATAGTTAAGTGGTCGCAACATCGGGGATAGTCCACTCTATGGACTATGTTCTCTAATAAATACCTCCGACGGTCTCAACTAGTAGCCAGGTCGCTATATCAGAGGACGCAGAGATGACACAGTGATATTTACAACTTGGTTATTTCTCTGCAATGCTCACTGAATTACCAATAATTAATTAAATTAACAGGTAACGATGACAAAAGAAACTAACAAGGATGAAACATGATATCACCCACACCCACACTCATTGACGTTTCACGGTAACAGAGCTGAAAACAAACTTTGCAGGTTTCAATAGCTCCTTGTGCTCCTCTGAAGACTTGTTTTAGAACGGATTTGCCGGTCTAATTTAGCTGCTTACATAAGCAGCAAGATGATCAGTAATACTCCACGGATGTGGCAAGCTACTTTCACTGTCATAATTGAAGGATTCAGTGCTCCCATCTCTAAGATGATATGCACCAATTTGCTCGACGCCACCTCTCTCGCCCAAGACAAGGCCCGGATAGACAGTGTCTGCGTCGAGTGAGGGAAAAACCTTCGAGGACACGGAGAGAGACTGGTAAAGGCCCAGAAACACGGCACGGCCGCCAAGGCCACGGGCAAGAGTCATCTTGCCTGCATCCGGATTCACATGGTAAATCTTATATGTCCGCTTAAAAGGAAGATCGGCGGCAGGAACCGTAAAACGTAACATACGGTGCACCAACAGGAGCTTCCCGTCATTGTCCACTAGGTGCACAGAGTCCTCCATATTCCTGACGGATCTGGGAAGCTTAGCCGCCACCTCCAGCCGCAGCGGATGTATCTTTGCTCTGTCCGTGTCCATCACCATGACCGCACCATTCCAGATGCCATAGAAGCGGCCTGCAAAAGACAACATGGAAGGCATGCAAAATTCGGTGTCTGTGTCCAGCAGCACCCAGCGCCCGTCGCCGGGCTTGGCAGAGGCTAATTTACAAATGCCGTCGTGGGAGAAGGAGAGAGCGACCGTGCCTTGGTTGACGAGAGCTGCGCTCGGCAAGCAGCTGCCGATGTGTCGCTGAGAACAATCGCCCAGGCCGGCAATTGGCGGGAGCTCAGACATCTGGCGCGTGAGCGGATTGAGAAGGCGGACGGCGCCAGTGGCCTTGCCGAGCAGGAGGAGGAGGCCCTCGGCGCCGGTTGATTGGAGGACGCCGTGGTCTCGGAGTTCCGGGACGTCCACCTGGATGCACTGGCCGGTGGAGACGTTCAGGAAGTGGCGATGGCTGTTGTGCGGGGCCTTGGCGGCGGAGAGTTCCTCACGCTCACCGAGGAGCATAATCCACCGCCGGGGGTGGAAGCGTTGGTCCTCCAGGAAGCCGCGCAAGCTCGGGTCTGTGGAACATCGTCGCCACGGCAAGCACACATCGCGAAAGTGGATGTGGTCAGCCACATCGTTAACGAGGGCGCGCTCTGCGATCAGGCCCGCCGGCCCCTCGCCAAGATTCGCCCAGTCCCTCAAGGCAGGGGTGGCGCGTGAGCGCTTCGCCCTGGCCCCCCAGGACAATAAGCAGGTACGAAGACGGACCTGAGTGGCGGCAGTAGAGCAAGGAATGAGGTTGTGGCTTCTTGGATCCGCTACCAGAGGACATGAGCCCTGAATCTGCCTCTAACTTCCGCGGTCGATTCGGGGGTAGAAGAAACGGGGCTTGGGTACCACCGTCTGGCGATTGCTTCTGCGTGGGGGATCTGATTTCGCCTGGGCGAAGCTCGCTTCCCCATTCGATACGCCCTTCAACGCCGGCGGCGGCGGCAAGGGTTCCGCTCCGTTCCCCTCTTCTTGTTGTTTTTTTTTTGGATAATTTCCCCTCTAATTTTAGAGGTGTGTAGGTAGTCGTCTAAGGGAAATGGATGGATGGGCCACAGAAGGTGCTGGAAGGGAACGACAGATAGGGTCGGGCCGTGAAGCTTGCGCCCCCGGTCTAGATTTGCCCGGCGGGCCGTTCTGTTTGGCGTTTGCTTGACCCGCCTCCTCGCCTAATCGCCAAAGCCTGGCTGGAGGGATTGCACTTTTTCCAATATATATATATATATATATATAATATAGTAATAGGGTTCCACGACTCTGACTCTGAACCCCGCCAAGACCGATTTTCTTAAAAAAAATAAATTTATTAATATTTCTATAATCTATTAGTTGAGATAATCTATTAGTTGAGATGCGGTCGTTCATTTCGTGTCCATAAAATTAGAGATTGAATCTAAATCGGTTTCGTACCTTCCATATCAAGTACCGAATTTGAAAAATCACAACTCCCATGTCCGAAGCTCAAATGAGGCAAACTCGGACACTATCTCGTAACTCTCGAAACGTTCTACAATTTTGGTATTCAATAGAAGTCTAGATCTAGCTGTTTAAACTTTCAAATATGCGATGCAAAAATATTTATTCTGATTCAAACACATCTGCATAGGTCTCTGTGCAGGGTGCATATCTCCTAGCTCCGTAGTTTAAATAATATGATCTATATATGTTTTGAAAAGGTCTCAACGAGATCTATAACTTTTATGTTTTAACTTTTTCTATTAGAGAAAGTCTTCAATTTCAAAATTACGTTGTAATACAATGCTATTTCTGCACTCTCTGAATTGATTTTTCCTTCCGGATAAAGCTTCTAAAATATGGTAAAAAAGGGTGATAAAATTATTATTTTTGATATATAAAATGATATACTAAGAAGCATCAATAGTAATATAAATATAATCTTTCATGTATAAAATATCAATAATATTATATATATCTATAATTATATTGTATAAATAATTTATATTTAAATTATAAAGAGTGTTTTGTTTTTTAAAGTCCGTAGCAACGCACGGACACTTTACTAGTTTTAATAATAAACCACATCAATTTATATTTTTAGGATCTAAATCATTTGATTGCCCCAAAATGTCCGACGCGACTTGTAAATCAGTCACGCCAAATAACATGCCGTGACTGACGCCACGTGGACTAAGTTCGGATAGGAAACAAATCGTGCCAAAATGAATAGTGTGATTGAAACATGAGTCGCGCCAAGGTGTTTGGCGTGACTAATACTTAGTAAAATTTAAACATATTGTCTTCATGTTTAATTAGCCTCAGTCACCTATTTCTAATAATATTTAGTAAAATTTAAACATATTGTCTTCATGTTTAATTAGCCTCAGTCACCTATTTTTAAAAATTTATACAGATGGAATTATGTGGGCCATCATGAGTATCCCCTATTATGTGATCTCTCAGGAAGTTAGTCACATACAAAATAGTATAAAACTGGCTTTATAACATATCATAGAAAATACTTACATAGGTTAATGTCTAACAACTAGATTCCACAACCATACACTTTAACTAATTTACAATGATACAAACACCATACACTACATAAACCACAGGACTAGTTCGAGCGTGGACGAAACCTAAAACCCAAAGTCATCTCCATCAAAGTAGTTATCGTCTCCTATGTCATTCTTCTCAAGCTGCTCATTTTCTGATAATATTTAAGCAAGGGTGAGTACTTTCGTACTCAGCAAGCCACACGGAACAGGTAATAGTGCAAGAAAGTTCTTAAAGTACTAGACTATGCAAGCATCATAATTAGTAATATTCTGCTTTTAAGCATGATTAAGCATTAATATCATATATAATTACAAGCTATAAGTATCCACCATGATCATATCCATCTCAGCCACGAGAAATAAGTACGACTTTGCCATGAAAGTAAACATAGCTCCATTTACCGGAAACACGACACATTCGAATAATTTAAATTTAACTCTGTAGAGCCTGCCCAACTTTATCCACATGATATCCACGGTTTGTACGAAACTAGAATAACAGGATCAAGCTACCCTTCCATTTTCAAAACATGTCCGGTACAGCTAAGGACCATCTCTTAACAGTCGGTCGCTGTTTACATGGTTCGTACCGTAGTAGGCTGGTCCATCTCTAGATGCTCTACCCATGGAATAGGTTGGTCAATATCCGAGGACCTACCTAGGCATGCTCGCGAAATGGGAGCAATAACTGAATCAAGTCCGAATAATTGGTCCTATGGATGGGCGATAACTATGCTTTATTCGTGGCTCAATTGATTATCCTCAAATGCCTCAGACATAATCGTGTGACCCGCCACATGACCGCATGCAATCACCACCGGACTCATGCCCTTAGTCTAATCCATTCTTCCATCATAACCATTATATTGTTATCCTCCCATAAATCCTTCAATTTAACCTTACCTTATAGTTATGAGCATCTAACTATAGATAAAGGCTTCGCTAAAGTTATATTCATATAAATATGGCCATTGTATAAAGGATGGCTATTTGACATAAAACAATTTTGGTACTTCTACCCATTCCTAACTAAACTATATTGACTGAATAATACATAAGAATTGAGAAAGAAGTAGGTGCTACATGATCCAAAGGTGTGTGACTTGCCTTCTTCCTTGTTGTTGTTCCACTCTACAGCTTGAGAATCCTGCCCCACTTCTACACTAGTTCCTGATCTGTGCTCGTACACGTGTTGATCTAGCGTAAGTAAAATTGAGTGATAATAAATAACTATTCTAAAAGAACCAAGTAAAACTTTAGAAGATACCAGAACATTTAAATATGATTCAAAATCAGTTTTGCCAGGCATGAAACATTCAAATGCAATAATTTGATCATCTAATGCATGTCTAGAGAGTGCACTGAAACAAATCTGAAAATGCATGGCTTCTCAAGTGCCTCAACCTTAAGATTCTATAAATTTCAGGGTCCTCATATGTATGGCATGATACATGCAGCCACTATGTCTCTACTCTTTCTTATATGGAAGTCATGGTTATATTTTGATTATATAAGTATCACTGCAAAATACTGATGAGTGCTTGACTGAACTTATCATTTAACTACACCCTTCTAGTCATCAGAATAGGTGACTAATTAATATAGCATGTGATACTTTTAGGAAGTTTATTTATCTAACTAGTCAATAGAAAACCTAGCACCCTTGGCACGCATGCATCATGCACAAAATGGTGACCACGTATCCTGTTATATGAGGCCAAAGAAATATATAGGCTCAAGCATTCACTGTTTTTTTTACGATCAACGGGGGGGGGGGGGGGGGGGGGGGGGGAGGGAGAACTCCCTATCTGAATTCCATTATATTGATAATGGCGTGGGCTCCATATTGACCCAAATATAGAGTTACAACAACAATTTGAAGTGGGGATGGGAACTAGAGCTGGCCAAACGGACGGCCCGGCCTGGACCTTTTAGGCCCAACACGTTTAATATAAGGCTGGCATGACCCGTGGGGCATTTCGGGCCGTGCTGAGACGGCCTTAGGGCTCAGCTGCCGGCCCATGACATGGCCCTAAAATACAAATTCGTGCCGGCTGGCCCACTAGACACGTGATACACATGGTCCAATAATTTAGTTACAGCCCATTAACACTTAAAAGTAATGAAAAATGAAGAGAAATAGGATGGGTGGTGGAATTTGAACTCAAAATCTCCACTAAGACAATGAGATGACTTACCAGTACACTAAGAAACTCTTTTTTGATTATAAGATATATATAATTATATTTAAACAAACTTTATCGGACGGTACCATGCCGGCCCTTGGGCCTGACCATCGGCCCAAGCACGGCCCTTACCATAGGGCCGTGCCGGCACGAGCCCTAAATTGAGTGGGTCGTGCCATGCTCGGGCCGTACTTTTTTTTGCGTGCTTCGTGCCGACCCACGGGCTTTTTGTACAACACTAATGGAACAGAGGGATTACATGGGGTGTAAATACAAACTCCAGGCACTAAAGATAGGAGCTACCCTTTTCGGCATACAATTGACACCGCGCCCATGAATCCTGATAACAAGATCTCCAATACAGAGTAGAGCAATCTAAAGCAACACCTTCAAGAGGAATGTGATGTCCGTCATAATTTGTCGCCCCGATCCATTAAGCCTTTACTGGAACTAGGTTTTCACCCAAATAGCTCTATAGCTGCCAGAAGAGTGCACCTCAGCCAACGCCTTCAAGAAGGATTATGACGCACAAGACGCCATCATTGCCGATAGAGTAAGGCTTTCCCCCGGATCACTGCACCTTCCTAAGGCCTGTGTTGATGGCATGTTGATCGAACAACCTCAACCTGTAATAGGAAGAGCACAAACCACTAATCACCGGTGAGAACAACACAGAGCAGGATCACCATGAGCACGTCGCGGTCATCTCATCAGAGTAGCTAGCCCAACCGACGGGACCTCCCCGCCGATCTCGTGCACATCAAAAGGTTGTAGACGCTCGACCAGCACAACCCAGACGCCACCAATTTGACCGAGCCACCACGAGCGTAGAAGCCAGATCGTGGGTGGCAGCTCGCAAGCTGTTGTGGTGGGAGCTATGGCCAGATTCGGTGTCACCTGGGCACCCGCTCTCCCCTCGTCACTAGATGGGCCTAGCGAACCGGTTGTGCCGGCAACCAGACCCCAGCCCCTGGTGCACGACATGAGCCGCCACCGCTAGCTGCGAGCCTAGTCACCGGGCGCGTGTGGAGGGGTGGCGTGTGGAGGCCCAGCTTCAGCCCCTGGCCGACGACTCTGCTTGTAGATCCAGGCATCAGAAAGCCAGATCCAGCGAGGAAAACACCGGATCTGGCCACGAGACACCGGGAGCAGCTAGCCATGGTGGTGAGAGCTCGGGACCTCGTCAAGGCGGACTGTCTCCACACAGATCCGGGCCGTGAGAGGCCAGATCTGGCCGGGGAGAGGCAGCACCGCCCCTCAAACAGCCAGCCATGGCCAGCGAAAGTCCATAGCAACGGAAGAAGAGAGAGAAACATAGGGGAAAAATGGTGTGAGCGGTTTCCATTGGGCTACCGCCGCTGGCTGCCGCCGTCGCCCTCACCGGCGGCGGCAGCGGCCGGAGATGACTGGGTTGCTTGGGGGCTGGTTGGTCGGGCGGTGGAGTCGCCCCTCTCGTCGCCCTGGGAGGCGACGCGGAGGGGTACCGGTTCCGCCTCAGTCATCTGTTACTTTTGAGTTTTCTTTCCTCTGTTTCACTAACTCAAGGCTCCTAGATTATTTATGCGGAGAGGTACCGGTTCCGCCTCAGTCGTCTGTGATTTTTGAGTCTTCTTTCCTCTGTTTCACTAACTCAAGGCTCCTAGATTATTTTAGCATGTCTCAGGTGACGAGATAAACCAACTTGAACCCGTAGCAGCCTGTAAACTGCTCTGAAAATCCTTTTACCTTGATCTACTCATGCATAGACCCTACGTATAAAGGAACTGAACTAGCTACCAGGTTGTTGTGCTATCAAATTTTCAGCGCATGCAGATAACATCAGAGTTACATGCACAACGGATGTTCATTCCCATTGGCACAATGATTCTAACCTTGGATCACCCAGCGAGCTACAGCTTCCCTGTTGCTCCTTCTGATATTCTAACTGCTAAACACTAACACAGAAAAATAAATAACAGATCGTGGAGCTAAATTTCTCACCCTTACTAATAGAAGACAGGGCCAAGGAAGAAAGGGAATATTGCTCCAGTTCTTGCCGTGCGACTGGAAAGGTCAGGGAACAAGAGAAGTGTTTTTGTACTGGCGCAACAGTAAGAGTGAAGTGGCTAGGATAGGGATGAGAGGAAAATGTTATATTGAGCTTTAGATAAGAACGGAAGCTACTGGAGTTAAGAGGGCAGGGGAGAAGTGCAACACGGTTGTGAATACTTCTCTGGTAAGCAAGAGAATAGAAGGAAGAGGTTCCCCCGTCGATTGGTTTCTAGTTAGTTCTATTTATTATTATTACTATTTTAGCCAAGTGCTAACTGATCTCCAGCATATACTCTTCCAGGTTATATGCATACACCTACAAAATTGCATATATGTAAACCTACACTAATGCAAATGCACGGTGGTGCATATACTAGTAGCACTTATACGGCCAAAATGATACATGCACACAACTATTAGATATTATGAAAATTAAAAATTTATAAAAATTCTATTACTATTAAAGATAAATAATTATCAACCATTAGATGACAAAAATAAAAGCACAGAACTCAGAACCAATATGTAAAGCATGTTGAGAAAATCAGAAAAATGCAAATAATGTATCAGCATGATGGTTTAAAATATTTTACGGCTAGTATCTTAGAAAATCAAAATTTAGAATGTTACAGACCTATCCTCTTTAAAAGAATTTCGTCCCTGAGATTCCACTCGGTTGGAAAATAGTTACGGAAACTTTAACTGCAGTTCAGATTCTCTTTCCCATGTTGATTCTTCTTCGGTATGTTTTTTTCACTGAACTCTGCAATACCTAATATTTTGATTTCTTAAACATTGTCACATCTCGTATTTTCCAAATTCGATGTGTGAGCCTTTTCAACACTCAAAACACATAATTGTCCTAATTTTATCATATTGTTGCCCTTGATTCATCATCAAATATAATTTTCTTTATAATCTTATCATTGCTCAATCCCAGACATCGTTCTTGATCTCTCTTCTTTGCACTTTCTTATAATTTCTATATTGTTCTTCATTCTCTAAAAAGTCATGAAGCAAAATCGTCTTTCCCTCTATTTGACATGCAAATCTTTATGTCAACCCGCAACCATATTCTATTCTCGAAATATATCATTCATCTGATCTCATCTAATTATCTAGACTAATCTAACCTCCCTTCTCTCTGATAGATGGAGCAAGCCTAGCTTGCCAGCACACAAAAATTTGAGTCCAACATGCCCACAACCCATCAAACTTTTTCTCTTCCTAGTCATCCACTCATCTCTCTCATGTTTCCCTTTGATGGACGTCCCAAGCTCCAAATATAACACCATAAATCAGCACTTGCATGCCTATTAGCCATCTAAATTGAGTGGTCACTTGAGTCCCTTTAATTTTCATAAGTAGATATGACAAAACTACCACACCTTGATCATCATAAACGTGCACCCACATTGGTTTATCATCAAAACCATTTTATAACTATGTTCCTCATCAATTTTCACTTTCAGGGAAAGAAACATCAACTATAGTGGCAATAACTCGAACCATTCATGACTGGCAGTTTTCCTTGCCTCTTGGCCCCTCTCCTCCCTTCCCAACCCTTTCCTCTCCCCTCCCTAGGCCTCTTAAGTCACATCAGGACGCCCCTTGGGCTGGCTCACGAGCTCCCTTGCCCCTTCCACTTCATTCCCATCAAAGAGACACAAGTTCACCCCTTGCTACTTTCCTGTCCAGCCATGATGCACCTGAATTCCAATCCTCATTCCCGTCGATCTAGCCAATAAAATACCATGAAATTTTTCCAGGAGATGAACCATGATATTACCAACAACATATCCAAATATTGCATCCATTGGAGTTTAGACGCGACGGGGATCCTGTTTGCAATGGCCACTCCTCTCTGTTCTGGGCGCATCCAGCATGTACATCGGTATTTCCTCTTTGATTCCTCCCAATCCTGATGCTCTCTTGATGCAAACTTTATAGCATGATGTGTTCTAGGAAACCAAGGACGTCTCCACAGGAGGGTTTGTGAATATCTATCCTGAAACCTCCAGGAACGCGTCTGGCATTTGATCTGCCACTGCACGACCTCATCACGATCCAGCCACTTCATCTCTCATTCAGGTGAGCTCTTGATGAAATCACCTTGTCCCTACCATGTTCCTAACAACAGCACATGTTTATGTTCAAGTATTTCCTTCAGATAACCAGCCTATCTACGGGAATGGGCACGTCTTTGTCATCGTATCTACACATCAACACCACTCTCTGTTCTAGTCATGTTCAGCGCACACAACCGGAAGTCCCAAGTGATTGTATCCTATTCTCTGATCTTTCAGATGCAAGGACAATACTATGGCATGTTCCCACAAGTCCTTTCAACATTCACCCAAGGATTCACCAAGATCATACACCATTCACCTAGGAACGCAGATGGTGTATCAACTATCGTTGAACAAGTTTACCATGGTCCAACCACTTGATATCCTTTTCACTTCGATTTGTATCCAATTCATGATGTCCACATCGTGTTCCTGATGTGTGTCCATATGTTTCTTAACTTATTTCCTTGATTCCTACAGCCAATCTTTAGGAACACACCTGTCTTTGAATGGATGTCTATTCTGCCACACCTGAAATCTCGGCAGTAATTATAATTGATTTTCCGTCGCTTCATTTGAACCCATCTGAAACAAATCATACCACTAAACTCACCACTACATGTTCTACAAGATGTCATGATCATATCATTGAGAAACCATCGATGCCAACATCACCACTCGATGCCATGTTATTATCCACCTTGCACCATTACTTGTGGCATCGGGGCTTTCCACATTGCATAAACCTTGCTGAGCTCCTTGTGCCCTACTTCATATCTTATTATTAGCGCATATTGTTGCATATTATCCTTATCTTATATCTTTGATATTGATGTATGAATAGGAATCGTGAAGACAAAGTCGGACAGTCGGTAGTCATAGAGCAGCAACATATTTCACGGCAAGTGTCCTTGATGCATTTTGATCCTATTATCAATATTATTTTTAGAATTGCATGCTTGTGTCAACTGAATGGGTAACTATTGTTAGGGTTTCCCTAGTATTGCTTTGTCCTTTTCCTTGTCGCCTTGAACTAGATGGTTGGTTGGTTGTGGGTAGATAATGATTAGTTGCTTATTGGGTTGTTGGGTCCAATTTAATGTTGATTAATGAACAGTATCATGTGGGAAATGATTGGTAATTCTTTTAGCAACATGGACTTAGGGATCTATGCAAGTCGGATGGAATGGATGTGGTGTCGTGGGCACATGGTTGGTGGTGGTAGGCTTGTTGTAGATCGTACGACCCGATTCTTAGAGTGATGACCTAGAACAACAGTGCCATCACAAGGCTGCTATGGAACAGTTTGGCTGATTAATTAGGAGTTCTCCCAGTGTCAATGCAGCATTTTGGTAGAGCGGGGAATGGAAGTCAAGAGGACTGTCCTTGTATCCGAATGGCTCAAGAGGGGGCTCCTGGGGTGATGAGCTGCTTGTTGATAGGCTATCACTTATGGACGGGAGTGGAACCTTAGTGGCTAGCATGTACTGGGAGACCCTTTGTAAAAGCCTCGTAGTGATCTCCTGGCCGCACACCTAAGGAAGTGTGCTAGTTCTTGGCCGGTATGGCAACATGGAGACTTTAGTCCACCTGGCAACAGGGGACGAAATCACGACTTGTGGGTAAAGTGGTACAAACTCTACAGAGTATCAAACTATCATGATAACCGTGCTCACGGTCAAGAGCGGCCTAGAATCCTCATAAGATTAGTTGGTTATGGGTTGTGGTTTGGAATGTTTGAAATGGTTGGGAATGGTTGGTTGGTGGATGGGATTAGACTTAGTTTGAATAGTACCCTATGGATTAATGGTTGGGATGACCCCACTTAGTAATTAGGATGCTTAGGGATTAAAAGCTCATGCAATAAACCCTCTTTAAAGTCTTTCTTTTCTTTAGCCCCATGTCATATTTTCCCCCACTTGCTGAGTACAGCACGTACTCACCCTTGCTATATACCATATTGCTCATCAGCTACAGGAGAAGGATGGTACAACGATGAAGACAATGGAGAAGAGCTCTTGGCCTGCGGTCTTCCGGTCGACTTCCTGTGGGAGCTAAAGGAAGACAACACTTAGTTTATTCCATTACAATGTAATTTTGTTTCTTTTGACCTAAGGATCACCTTTGTAATAATATTATCGATTAATAAAGATATTATTCTTTTATCACATATATTGTCATGTATGCGTGAAAACTTGATCCTGGACACGCATACAGATGCATTCGGTTTCGGTCGTTAGAACCGGGTGTGACAAGTGGTATCAGAGCTATATCGACTGTCGGACGCAAGCCCAGATAGAATGACCGTGCCATAGGTTCTATTTTCAAAACTAGTATTTGAAAAAAAAACTTTTATCTACACAAAACTCTTTTATCTTCTATCCTCTCTTCTTATTTTCTCATTACTTTTCTATTCTAAAATGTTTGACAAAATGCTATTTCTACTATTCCTTTTCCCACTCAAAATATTAGTTTTGTCGACTTAAACTATCAAGAACAAGATGAATGACATTGAAGATTTTACAAGCTAGTTCTACTCAATAAGAAGATGAAGAATGGACAACCAAACTTGAAGGCTCTTCATAAGATTGAAGACATTGGTCATCACTCCATACAAAGAAAGACCTTCCAAAGAATCATGATTTAGAATCCTTCCCATCATAGGAGAATAATCGCTATATAGAATGATGTTGTTAATTATATGCTTGTGTTGCTGGTGGTGTGCTATATTGGAGTTGGATCATTGATTGAGTGTTGGTGTGTTTGCAAAGCGTTTAGCTTTGTTATCGCATCATTAGTTATACCTAGGTTAGTTTAGTTGGGGTAACGTTTCCCTCTATTCTTTGCTATCTTACCTGCACTCTATTCTATTCTAGTCAATTATAACCTAACCCATTCGAGGAGATGTAGAACTCAACCAGTATGTACTTTGGAGGTAGCATCGACAAGATGACGTCAATACCCAGGATAGTTCATCCTTATCTCCGCTAGCTCCAAACAGAAATCACAAGATTTGGATCTTCCAACAGAAGAGGCAACACAAGACTACTAGCTTCAAGCGAACGACTTCCCTTGTGACACCAATGGAAGAGTAAGATCAAAAGACATACAAAAAGAAGGATGTCAAGTTTCCTATGGAGAAGTTGCAAGAGTAAACACAAGGAGTCAATCAAGTGAATTGCATTCAAGATGGAGAATGAAAATTGAACCTACCTCTAACCTTTTCTTGCTAACCACATAGAATCTCGGGGTGAGATTCCTGTTAAGAGGGGTAGTATTGTCACACCCCAAAATTTCAAATTTTGGTTTGTGACCCAATTCCACTAAACTTCAACATTTTTTATAATAGATTAAAATTTTATTTTAAATTAATTAGATAATTAGAGCATTATAATTTATTTTTGGTAAAAGTTCTATTTTCTAAATTAAACAAATTAATTTAGGTTATTAATATTTTGTATGTTGACTCCAAAACTTGTTTCGATTTGATCAAATCACCACCACGAAGGTCATCATCACGACAACAAGAGCAATAAGACAAGGCGCTAAAGACTTTCAATAAGAGAAGTGAAGTACTTCAGCCACAACAAGACACGAAGCAATGGATGTCAGCGTAGACTATTGTTTGAAGAGCAATGAGTGATTGTGTGTTATGATTGTTTTAGGTTATTTGAGCCTATCCTTCCTTGATCAAATTTTATCCTTGAACCCTATCTACAATCTTTGATGCATATAGTGTGGTCATATTTCCACGTTAATAATTCTTCACTTCTCATTCATTGTCTTTCCCATCAATTCCTTTTGATCCTCCCAAATTGTTATCTTCTATGTTCAAACTCTTAAATCCTAGCTTCTCTGAATCTCGGTACGAGATTCCTTTTAAGGGGGTAGTTTGTCACATCTCGTATTTTCCAAATTTGATGTGTGAGCCTTTTCAACACTCAAAACACATAATTGTCCTAATTTTATCATATTGTTGCCCTTGATTTATCATCAAATATAATTTTCTTTATAACCTTATCATTGCTCAATCCCAGACATCGTTCTTGATCTCTCTTCTTTGCACTTCCTTATAATTCCTATATTGTTCTTCATTCTCTAAAAAGTCACGAAGCAAAATCATCTTTCCCTCTATTTGGCATGCAAATCTTTATATCAACCCGCAACCATATTCTATTCTCGAAATATACCATTCATCTGATCTCATCTAATTACCTAGACTAATCTAACCTCCCTTCTCTCTGATAGATGGAGCAAGCCTAGCTTGCCAGCATACAAAAATTTGAGCCCAACATGCCCACAACCGATCAAACTCTTTCAGTTTGTCCTCTAGTTTGTGGGTGATATGCTTAAGTAAATGCTAAATCAGTACCCATTGCTCCATGTAAGCTCTCCCAAAATCTTCAAACAAACTGACTCCCACGATCAGACACAATTTTCTTTGGTACACTATGTAGAACTACAATTCTTGTCAAGTATAATTCTGCTAGTTCAGCACCACCATATGTTTTCTTGATCGGTATAAAATATGCAACCTTAGTCAATCTATCAACAATTACCCATATAGCGTCATAACTAGATTTTGATTTTGGCAAACCTATGATAAAAATCCATTCTAATTTCATCTCACTTCCATTCTGGTGCAGGCAGTGGTTGTAACAATCCTGTTGGTCTTCTGTGATTTGCTTTTACTTGTAGACACACATCACACAAGTTGACATACTCAGCTATATCCCTCTTCATACTCTTCCACCAGAATGTATCCTTTAAATCGTGGTATATTTTTGTACTACCAGGATGAATAGAAAAGAATGACTCATGTGCTTCCTGTAATATTAAGTCTTTGATCTCCTTTGTTAGGCACACAAAGGCGACCTCGAAATTAAATGAGCCCTTGCTCATCTTTAGTAAAATCAAGTGTTTTATCCTTCAGTAGTTTTTGGATTTCCTCATCCTCATTCTGAGCTATTTTGACATGCTCAATCAAATTAGGTTGAACCTCTAATGTTGCTAGCATGCCTTGATCAACAAACTCAAGCTTAAGCTCATAGATCTCCTTTCTTAATTCCGCTGGACATTCTTGAACCATAGCATTATTGCAATATGTTTTGTGGTTACGGAGTAGAAAAACTATTGAAACTCCTATTCAGCATGCTACGTGCTAAATAAGAAATTTAACAACCATAATTTTATGGTTACGGAGTAGGAAAAATTACGACTACAACTGAAAAATTTATAGATGTGGGGATGCTCTATAGTTCTTTTATGGTTATGATCCAAAAGATTTATGATTGTGAAAAATATTTATGGTTGCGGGGTGTGAGTTCTATGATCAGGCGATAAAACATTAATGGTTGCGGGGTGGGGTGCGAAATAGCTATTTAGCACGAATATATATTATACATGTATATATATTTCTGTGTGTATGTATATATGTATAAGGATAATTTCTTTAAACTTTGGAAGCAAAAGCCCCAAAAAGCACCTCCTAACCTGCTTTTAGAAATGAACTAGGCAAAAGCCGTTTTTGGCTTTGGCTTTTTCTTGCAGCCAACTCTTTTGGTTACCTTTTTGACTTTTCTGAAAAGTCAAAGCCAGTAAAACCCCAACCAAACACACCTTTAGTCACCCAAAACACCTTGGCGCGACTCATGTTTCAATCAGGTCATTCGTTTTGGCACGACTCGTTTGTCACCCGAGCTTGCCATCTATCCAACGTGAAAATTTTGATCCATATGGCGTCAGTTCGCGCCATACTATTTGGCGTGACTGATTTACAAGTCGCGCCTGACAGTTTGGCACGATCAAATGGTCTAGATTTTGAAAATATAGATGGATACGATTTATTATTAAAATATTAGTTTAAAAAGTTTATTTTTAAAAAGAATTTTGCCAAGATCCTATATGTTACGAGTTTTGACATGTTACTTCTGATTGTTATGGCATGATTGTGAGAAAGGTAAGTTTGTCATAATTTTTTTATGTTTCTTTGTTACTTTTTATATGCAATTATTTCCCTTAGGCGTTAATGGTCCCATTGCCTTTTGTTATAGATTGCTCTTAGGTTAATAATATTGTTCTTACTATCATTTCTATGTACACATGTGTTGTTACTTGTTAGGTTAATAATATTGTTCTCAGTGTCATGTTGTTCTTAGGTTACTAATATTGTTCTCTCGCTCTCTTCCCTTTTTGCTCCTCCAGACATCAACTTTTGAGGCTCATGCTCCAAACTTTCAGGCTATTCACTTCGAGGAACAGGTGAGGTGACTAAATTACTGAAAATTAGCATCCGCAGTGAATGATACAACTTATTTACACATATATGAAATTGATAATATCATTCATTATTGAGCAAATTACTTATCTCCTCCTAACCTAGAATCTCATCTCTTATTTATCCCTACACAAGCCAACTTCCCTCATATACCTGAAATTTAACATTGAATCCCTTTTATGTCCTTTTTGCTGCTAATTTTTGTCTTGTGGACAAGTTTACTCTTTAGGGACCTTAAATTAAATAAATAATTAAGAGCACTTATGAATCTAATTTTTTTATAGATGAATTAAAATATTATATTCATAAAAGTATGTTCATAACCAACAAAAAATATGTTTTTTGTAAATATGATATTATTTATTAATCTAGAAAACGAGAAAAAAAATGGACAAGAGTGAATACGATATTTTTTATTAATCTAGAAAAAAATAACAAAAATGAGTATGCTATTTTTCATTAATCTAGAAAAAATTGGACAAGAGTGAATATGATATTCTTCATTAACCTAGAGAAATTGGATAAGAGTAACTATGATTATTTTTATTAATCTAAAAGATATGTACTTTTGATTTAGTCCAAATATTTTTCAATGTGATATTTTTGTTAATCTAGAAAAAAATAGCATATAATTGCTCTTATTTATTTGTTTCATTTGGGGACAAATTGTGGATGTCCCCTAAAGGATAAACTTGTCCACACGATAAAAATTAACAGCAAAAAGGACATAAAAGGGATCCAATATTATTTTTTAGGTATATGAGGGAAATTGGCTTGTGCGGGGGCAAAAAAAGGATGAGATTCTAGATTGTGGGAAAATAAGTAATTTGCTCTTCATTATTTGCAGAGCAGCTATATATAAGTATAAATTTAATCTAGTTTTTTTATAATCATCTAACCATTGTGTTGGTTGTTACTTATTTCAGATTCATTGTCATCATCTCGCTGTCGGTCATTGTTTATTTGTCTATATCCATGATTGTTTTCGCAGCAAGATCATTCAATGTGAAAACTCTACTACCGATTTGTAAATCAATGCTCAATGATAGAACAGTATGTCTGATCGAATTCCTATTTCAACTTTCTTTGTTTTGATAGTCTTCCTGAGTGTATCGATATATCATATATATTCTAAAATAAAGAAGAAGATATATCATATCATTTCCTCTATAAATGGCAGCTCGCCCCAGCGCATACACACATACCACATCAGTCAATATTTTTTCACCGTCGGATACAAATCCCTGGCGAGTATGTCCCTAAGGTAAATATATGATCGGGTGAAAAAAAATAGTACGGCAGCTGCCATCTCTCTCCCCTCGTGCCTCTTTATCACCTCTCCCTCTCTCCTCTCTCTCTCTCAAGCAGCCCCTTCTTCCTCTCTCTCTCTCCCTCCCTCAGACACCTCTCTCTCTCTCTGGACAGGGGCTTGGGCTAGGCTAGGCTACCGGCCCGTGGGCGCCCCCCTGGCGGATATGAGCCAGGATGCAGAGGCAGCGGCCAGCGCGGCGGCGACCTCTCTCCCCGTTGGGGTTGCCTCCTCCGGCAGATCTTGGCCGGCGGGAGGTGGTGCCGAGCATGCACAGGTACCATGGCCTATACCTGACCAACGGGCCGTGTCGGCATGAGCCCGTCACGGGCCGGCACAGCCCGTCTGCTTAACAGGTCGTGTCGTGCTGGTCCAATGGGCCTGTGCCTAAGACCAAGCACGGCATAGCTTATCTTACATGGGTCGGGCCGGCCCATCGGCTCGACGGGCTATTCAGGCTGGGCTGGTCCAAAGCCCAATTAAATTTTATATGCGCGATTTTTTCTCTAAAATTTAAATATTTATATTAAAAATATTTTCTATTAATAAATTTGAACTAAAAATATAATTTTTAATATAAATATTAAAATATTAATTATTTTATTTGACAGGGCATGACAGGCCGTGTCGTGCCTTATGGGCTAAACGGGCTATTGCACGGGCTAGACGGGTCATGTTAAACAGGCCATGCTCGGGCCAGCCCGACAGGCCTGTGGCTAGGCCTAGCCACGGGCCAGCATGGCCCATCAATCATCGTGTTGGGCCGTGTTTGGACCGGGCCAAAATAGGCGGGTCTCGTGCTGGCCCATTTAACCTGACCCACTTGACCAGATATACCACGGCCCTTGCCCTCCTTCTTTAATCCCTTCATTTTTCCCTGCTAACTCAATATTTTTTTTTTGTTTTCTTGATTCATCCCAGGAAGGGGATTTTGGTTTTTAGATCCATTCTCTCTCCTCGAATCAAAGTACGGACCTGAAATTCATTTTTGGTTGCAACAAATGGATTAGTCTTGGATTTGGAATGGTGCAAATAATTTGTTATATACCAGTTTTTTTTTTTGAAACTTGTTATATACCAGTTTTTCTTTTTTTGAAACTCGTTATATACCAGTTTTTTTTTTCTTGATTCATTTTTGGTTGCACACACACTGCCCTTCCAGCTTCAGAAATCTGACGCGACACCGAGAGGCGAGACGATGGGACTGGGATGTTTAATGGCGGTAGTTTACGTGTATCGCTAGCAACTGTTTGGTGCTTTGCTGCAGTTCTCCCCGAGCTGCTAGCTGCTGCTTCAGTTATGGCTACATCCGCGCGCCCAGCTATGGCGATGGCTGCACTGCAGACCCAGCTGGAAATCCCTGTTTGATGGAGGGCCCCGATCCCTGTTTGATGGAGGGCCGGCAATCGTCTCATTTCACTCAGGCCGTGTTCGGGGTTACAAGTTTGGTAGACAAGTAGTACCGCAAGTGTCCTGTTGCTCTAGCAACTTTAATAATAATGACACAAAATCTATGTTAAGTCATGTTGTTGTGAAGTTTAATCGCAGCTCTAATGAACATTAACTTAACTACTGAATCGATCCAAGATCAGAAAAATCCCCCATCCTCCAGCTAACTCAGTCATACCAGCACGATCAGTTGGCGTTTGTTCGCCTCTTTCAACGCTCCTGTTCCGCATAGAATGAAACCTGTCGTGTGCCGTGTGGAGTCCAAGGCAGCAGGAGACAAGTTTGGGGCCCCAGTTGGTGTCTGACGTTCATACGTTCAGATGTAAAGTTGTAAACCTGTTATTTCAAATGATGTTCGAGAAAAAATAAAATTCAAATGAGAATGAAACAGAAGAAATTTTGTGGTGTGTGAACGGAGCATCTGAATTCTTGTGTCCATTCTCCAATACAGTATAAGCGAATGGTCATAATTCGGCCACTTCCTTAAAATGTGATGATGTCTGTGCTTGACCATTTCTTGGGGCACGATGCTGATATCAAGATCAAGATACGCATGCCAAATAAATAGAAAACTTTATACTGTTCAGAGATTAGATATTACTGTTTGCACTATTAAGAATAGAGAATTGTAGAGATAATTCAGACTCGGAGAAAATGGAATGGTTGTTCTTTATTGATGATGAATAAGGTACAGTTAAGAAAGAGTAGAAGCCAAGTAATTGACGTGTTCACACTATAATCCATAGTGTATGACACGATTGGTTAATAATCCACCATATGGATTCACAACACTCCTCCTTGATCAATCGATCATCGCCATACACCACCTTACAGCTCCTCCAAAAATCATGTGGGAAAAATGTGAGAAGCTACAGAGTAATATGCTGTGAAAACTCCTTAAACCCAATGGAAAAATTAGGAGAAATTGATACAACATATATTATATATTGTCTCGTTATAAACTCATATGAGAAAGACCCAAGCAAGTTTAGAGACAATATTATGTCATATGATATCACCCATTAAAAACTCTAGTAGGGAAAAATCAGGAGATATAACATACACTTGTATTGATATTGCCTCATTAAAAACCTTTCATGAGAAACCGTGTAGGAAAAACTCATAAAAAGAAAAGAGTGCAATATGATGTTTATACAGGTTACTATTCAGAAGGATACTCCCCCTGAACATTGCAATCTGTGAATAAATCATAAAATTTTCAAATGTTTTATCAACTCATTCTACTATAGTACATGAGGATAAAACAAATGGGAGCAATGTACTTAATGGTATTGCTCTCTTGTAACCTGTTGCATCTAAGCAATACAAGAGGCGCTATCTCGCGGATAGTGACAGATGGTTCAATAGAACCATTACTACATAAATAATATAGTTAATCATTCTTTAATCTAACATGCACAATAAGTGATGTTTAGAATGATATGTAAAAGTAGTCATAAGAATATAGTAGATCCTCACGTAAAGACCGCTTTACCATGAAATCAGTCAATGTACATGTGTCACGCATATTCTACCATGGTCATGTCTTGATAAAATTACCAAGACCTTATGTATTATGTGCCATAAGGATGAATATTCTCTTTGACTCCTGCCTAATGGCACGTAGAGTAGCGCTTTAAGCTAGTAAGCTAATGAGCGCTTTGATGACACTTTTCATCAACAATCCGATAGATGAATGCAATTGCATTGATATTCAGGATTGGATGAGACCATAAATATTAGGTGAATATAGTTCTCTAATATCATTCGATATTAAAAGAAATATCGATTGGATATTAGTTGACAGATTGATGACATTCTAGAGAGAATGTGCTCAAGTTCAAAAACTTAAGTCTAATTTGAATTTACCCAAATTATTCATCTCAATTTTTGTTATTGCTTTGTTGTATATTCTTTGGAGATGATTCGAAATCCAAACGAGCCTTCACAGTGAACACACAAAGCAATTATCGAGCTTTCTTTCACTGAAAAGAACTCTCTAGTTAGTTGTACCACAACAACTTAATAATTTTGAGTCATTGAGTGATTCCAATGATACATAATATGCATCGTGATTTAAATTTGGATTCTAATGTCTGAATCTATCCAAATCTTTGATCTGTCAATGATCTTAAATGTAGGAACATAATTTTCACACATCCAGGGTCTCAGCATGGACTCATATGCTATAATGCTTCGCCATTGCACCACCTATTGTAATGAATATTCCATTATATTTCCACATGGAATATGATGGGAGGAAAAAAATATTACTTCTCACTCTATCACCAAAGCAATTCTCCATAACTACCACCTCTGGTTCGATCAATTTGAGTATTGAGGTACTCTACCTAGGATTTTGGTCTCGATCTAGTATAGAGTAATCTTGGAGAGAAATATGTCGACATTTTGTAGTCTTTGTATTGATTCAATGGAACCAACAAAGTTTGTAAAAATATTATCCTTGGTAACTCCGTGTATTTCCCAAACACCGAAGTAAGGATGTTCCAGTGACTCAGCGCCTGATTCTGTGTGCACACATGATGCTGATCTTTTGGACTTTAAAATTCATAGGCCTTGGATAGTAAATATCCGAAAGGTGTCAACCAACATAGTGTTGGTTTGCATCTACTGTCATGGAGGATGATCTCCCCCTATTCTTGAGAATGCTTGCAAAAAGCACTCATGTGACCGTACTTCTCCTTATATTCTTTAGAATTGGGAATTGAGTGGTATTTTTTTGGTACCTCCACTCTTTCTGGCCGAGAATTTGATTTAATGACACCTTCATGACAAGTAAATGTTATTGGCAAAGTATTTGCAAAGTGTTGCAAATATAGGATGTTCTAAATAGTAGGTTCAGTTCCTTTAGTACATGGATATGAGGATTGAATGTGAATGTATATGTCATTCTTTTAGATTCCTGGCATTATCTTTGCTGTATAAATCTCTCCCTAATGCCTGGAATGATCCTCTGTATAAGCATACGAGCAAAAGAGTCCCCATAAGAGACCCGAGATATTTTGAATTGATGGATAATAATACCTCTTAATGCTCATGACGTATGCCTTAAGGTGGTGACATCGGTATGTGTAAAACATTACCGAGTCTATAAATGGGAAATTCTTGACATGACGACCAAGTATCCACATGTTACTGCAACAGGGGGAGCCATTTGGCAACAAATGATGCTAGTGGTGTGTAAAATCACATGTTACTAACAAGAGGTTAGTATGTGTCAATTCAAACTTGGTCGTCTATATACGGTGCTGATCCCAAATTTTGGACCATACAATCGTCATTGCAGGCATGGAAACTTGGTAGCATCGCCCATTTGGATTATCGGAATGATTGAATAAATTATTCAGGATTTATGCCCATGATGTGAGCAATAATCTTATCAATACATGGTTGTTGTGTAGATAAGAGACACACAAGAGATCATTGTAAAGATGTATCTATAAAAACCATGTAAAACCTGAACAATCCATCAAAATTTAGATATGACCATATGTATAATCTTGAATTTCTTCAAAAAGTTGAGTGGCACACATCAAATTCCATGTGGCACTTACGTGCACACTAAATCCAAAATGTTGGAAATATGTTATGATCAATAAAATGACAATAATTTTCTCATCATCCCTATGATGGGACGACCAAGGCTATCAAGCAAGTCTTGATGTGATCAAGAAAGAAAAATTCTACATGCAATAAATGCATGTCATGGGATATAATCCCTATGGTATATAGGGAAATTGCCATGTCCATTATACAAATAGGATAATTCCTCTTTGTTTCCATCATGAGTTTTAACAAGAAAACTCTTTTAACGGATATGTCTATACTTAGTAGGGTACTACTTGAATCAGGATATAATAATGAATCCACGATTGTAGTTGAGTACTGATAGGGAAGGATGATAGAGGCATAGTTAGCATTCTATCTTTCTTACCGCATGCAACGTGTGATGAAATATTTCCTTGTCTCTTTGTAAGAGCATAGAAATTTTCACTTCCCAATGTATAGAGTTTGTGGTGCATATATCCGTGATAGGCATAATTTCACCTTTATCAGATTTATCCCATAGCAATAGGACGTAGATTGACATAGTATGTAAGGAGATGTGAGCATAGTATAGCTCTACAAAATTGTCTCTCTTGTTGATGTCATGTTTTAGATTGAAGGATTCTTCATATCTTTATCCATGACCAGGATGCCAATGTCCCATGGACCTCTGGTAGATCTATAGATCAATCAAGTGTCTTGAGCAATGACATTTGTTGATGGAAGCGTGTAGCAACCATATGTACGACAAGGTTTATCGAACTAGAATATGTCTTTACCTCAATCCCGTGCATGGGATGTTCCCATAAAGCACTCAGATCTCCTCCATTAGATACTCAAATATGAGACATTGATGGATATGACATCTTATGATACATAAGACTTTGCACCTGACCATTGCACTCCCCATATAGAGGATGCATAACCACACTCAATCCATAGGTGCTGAACTATGTCATTGAATGTCCATGACCCATGTTGAGTAGTTGTGACCGTCATATGTGAGTTGAATTAACCCACAAGAGATCATCTTTGTCAACATGGATTTAACCAGAGATTTATTTAAAAACCATCATAGTAACATTTAAGATGGATGCAAAATTTGTAAATTCAAGTTGAGACTTGAATTACATAGTGTGTACCTCAAATGATATAGCCATCATTTAAGAGAGAACCATTAAATGGTGTCAATCTCATAGTATACGATGTAAAGTATGACGTTTGTTATTAGATGCTTGATTCCTTTTATATTATGTTAGGCTATGCTAGATACTCAAGAAAAATACTTTTGTGTTTCTCAAATATTAATGGAGGTTGTCACTTGAATTTTGCATATGGTTCAATTCTTCTACAATTAAACTTGATAATTTGTAAGAAATAGAATCTCAATTGCAAATTAATGATATTGCAAGAAAACTTAATCTCAATTGCAATAAAAGGTTTTGTAAGAGAAATTAATCTCGATTACTACAAGAGAACTTAATCTCAATTGCAAATAAGTGACACTACAACAAAAAATTTAGTCTCAATTGCATTAATGTCACATAATATAACTCTTTATCGTTGTAACGATTATGCAAAATCTGATTCATGTATGTATACCTCAACATATATAGATACTCGAGAAATACTAATTTCTCAGAATATAATGGAGATATTCACACTAAAATTTTGCGTGTAAATTTGTAAGGTATAAAATGCTCACTTGCAAATAAAAGCCAATGTTATAACGAATATTTTGTTTGTCATTTAATTCTGCTTGAATTAAGCATATAATGCTTAATAAAGGTGAATTAAATGGTGAGTATGCAAGAGATATAAATCTCAATTGCAAAGGAAAATTATTGTAAATATTGGAGTGTTTAAACTTTAATTTTTCTTGAATTAAGCACACTATGGGCTTAACTACGGTGAATTAAGTGCTGGGTTTGCAAGAGATTGGCATCTCAATTGCAAAACAAATATAAATACTATTGACATCTCGATTGTAAGAAATTAATACCTCAATTGCAAGAAATATCTATATTATATCCTAGAGAATGCTCATAGAACAAACTCATCTTCGGACACAATTTATTTTCACATCACCATAGAGAGTGAAAATATATTTTACAACATTTAACATCACTAAACACAACTCTTATGTCATAGAGAATGCATCAAAGTGCAAACACATTGGACTTAAGAAATTGCACTTTTTGAAATGTTTAAGGGCAATCAATATGGTAAATTTACATAAGTAAAATTTACAGTGCAACTATCGTTTAAACTAAAAGGCTAAAAACAAGAAAGTAGAGTTTACAAAAGAAACTCTGCTAATTACAAAATCAGAAAAGACTGTTATGTAAAAACACAATAGGCCTTTGTTAACCGGCCTCATGCGCTCGACTTGACCCAAGGCCATGGCGAATTTTTGGCCTTTAGGCCCATTCACCAAGGCACATAACTATCGGACGGTTAGGTTTTCCTAGAGCCGCCGCTATAGGGCGTCACCTTGCCGACGGGTGGGTGCCGCGTCAAGAGTGAGATTCCAGAGATGACCGGGACAACATCATATGGTGTGGGGTTTACATAGACAAGGCCGATGCCGAGGTCGGGTCACAGCCGCGCAGTAGCCAGTTGGTAACCGCGTGGCTCCCATTAGCATTGCCATGGGTATGCCGCGGCGTGGATGAGTCACCTCTTCGACTGTGTCTTAGCAACCAGGAGGGGAACCGATGTGACACAAAGACGGGTGACAACCCGTCCCCATGTCCATAGGGACGTGCGGCCGCGAGCACAATGCGAGCTCCTCCGCCGTCATCGCCTTGGGCGACTTCAGCGAGGGAGAGCTGCCGCCTAAGCAATCCTGTGGCCTGCCACATGTGAGCGACGTGCAGGATGAGACGCTGCCGTGCAATTGCCAAGGCCAGGATGAGTCGCAGCCGCGAGCAACGGGACAGGCCGTAGCCTCGTCTGCGCGGATGCGCCACGATCGCTATTTGCCAATGCCTTGCAGGACCAGTTGGTCGCCGCGTTCGCTATTGTGACGTATGTGGAATGGAATTGCGGTCACGCGTGTCGCGTCGCAGCCACAATGTCTGCGTGAATAGGCCGTTGTAGCGGGCATCCCTCACCGCATAACCGTATGGATTGGGTGTTGCACGCTGAGATGCAAGGACGGAATGTGTCCACATGGATGCTCAACCACCGCTCTTCGCGAGCGCTATATCACAATTCATTGTTACAGCAACCGTCTGTCTTGGCGCTTCCGGCAGTTCTCTGTCGAGGCTGTTAGCGGTTCTAGACAGGGCTACGACAGTCGTCATTGTCGCAGCTATAGAGCACCGCAAGGACACGTAACCGTCATGGACGTTGCTTTTGAGTGAGCACGCAGCCGAGCGCCTCGTCTAGGCCGTGTGGACCGTGTGGGCACAACCATGTGATCGCGGTCGCGTAGCGGCACCATTGCCAAGGCGGCCGCAGCCAACTGCCACGCCGAACTAGCGCTGCTGCCACAGTCGTTCGGCCACTGTACACCGCCACGCACTGGGGTGACCCGCGCAGGCTGCCGCTGCGATCGCCGAGTGTCGCCGTGGCTGTGCCGGGCTCAGCCGCATCGCGATACGCGAGGAGCCCCGTGTCCGCTTGGATGCCTAACCGCGGCGAGTGCCGTGCAGGACAGATTTACGTCTCATCCTCGTGGGCGCACAGACACCAGCGTGTCGAGCGGAAATCGCCGCTGATACGTGTGCTTCGCGCGGTCATCCACCGAGCCCTCACGACTGCGTGTCCTGAGACCCGGTGCCGTTGTTAAAGTAACGTGCACTGCGATCTGCTTGTCCACGGTGAAGAACACAAAGAAAAAGGTAAGAGGAAATTCCATCAGCAAAAGTGAGTGATGGTTTTACCCTGTAACTTATGCCTTCCTTCATCGTTCCTCTAGTCTCGCATGCAGTTTTCTGATTCCAGCGAGTTCTTCATCTTGCTATTCATGATGCCACATATTGCAGTGGCCGTTGAAGACGATGAACGTGAGATTGGAGAAAATCTCGTCGATGTTAATTAAGACGGTTCCATCTCAACGATGATGCAGAAACGGGGACTTGCGTCTTAATCATCGCCATGCTGTAGGCGATTTGTGCTACTCGTCGAGTTCTTTTCTTCCTGCTTTCTCTCGACGAATTCGAGGCCTACTAACCGTTGGTGGTAGAACACGTGATTGATAACGTATTAAGAATAGAGAATTGTAAAGACAATTCAGACTCAGAGATAATGGAATGGATGTTCTTTATTGATAATGAATAAGGTACAATTTATAGTTAGAGGAAAAGCAAAAGGTAAGTAATTGACATGTTCACAATTATAGATGTGTTCACACTATAATCCATGGTGTATGATACGATTGGTCAATAATCCACCACATGGATTCACAACATGCACAACGGCGATAGTCATACACCACAGAAAACTCGTTCTAGTCAAAGAGCAAATAAAAATAAGTTCCATCCAACTTCAAAGATTAAAGTTCATATAGTAAAACATGTGTTGGGCAAACGTTCGGTCTACAAACCAGCATCTAGCTGACAATGTTTGCAATAGACCATGATCAGATCAGTTGGTGTTTGACCACAGCTCATGTTTGATCAGGCGGCAGTGGAATTTGGCTTGGCGGAGGTAGCTGAATTGCTTCAAGCATTGGCCAAAACTCTCTCAAGCTCGAGTATGCCTGTCCCAAAGTTATGAGACATAAGCTTCTTATTCAACCAGAGAGAGAGAGAGAGAGAGAGAGAGAGAGAGAGAGAGAGAGAGAGACGTACATTGGATATGTCCTCCCATGTTTCAGCGTGAGTCATCTCGTAACTGTAGTCCGTAGGCTCTACTTTACCCTCACCAAGTAGACTTCTAAGAGACTCAACACATGCATCTGAAAGCGATTTTGGATTGTATCCACCTTCAAGAGCAAACACTATCTTTCCTTCAAGGATACTTATAAGCTGCATGTGAACATATAAATGACAGTGAGAATATTATTAACTTAAGAACAACATGACACAGAACAATATTATTAACGTAACAACACATGTGGGCATATAAATGATAGTGAGAACAATATCATTAACCTAAGAGCAATCTACAACAAAAGGCAATGGGACCATTAATGACTAAGGGAAACAACTGCATATAAAAAGTAACAAAAAACCATTAAGAAAATTTGACAAACTTGCCTTTGTCTCAAGCAGGCCATAACAATTAGCAGTAACAAGCGAATCACCCAAAAGATCTCCAACAGCTGAAACAAAGAAAAAAAACATATAAGAATCGGCCTGTAATCCATTACTATAAATAATGTATTGGAAATAGAAGTTACCAGCATCGTAACCAGCTGAGACTAATACAAAATCAGGGTTGAATTCCCGTGCTAAGGGAAGGAAAAGAAAGTCAAATACTGCCAGCATGTCATCATCGACAAGACTGCATTCAAGATTCATATTGACATTATATCCCAGCGCATTAGGACCTCCAATTTTATCAGCCAGTTTTGCTTCAGCTCCAGGATCCTTGCCTCTCATAGGAAATATTGGATTCCTACAAGACACTATAAATTTAGACCCACCAGATAATAAAAAGGCGAAATTTGCTATGAGACACTAAATGCTGCATAAGTTTACTGTCCTAGAGCAAAATTCGCCTAATAAAAAACATTAAACAAAGGGCAAATTACCTATGTATCGAGCAGAACATGACAGTATCATCATCATAAAAAATCTTTTGAGTACCATCACCATGATGGACATCAAAATCCACCACTAAAATTTTGTGCAAATTCTGCAGCACCATAATCAAGAGTTAAAAGCTTTTAACCTCAACGGGAAATAGCAAAGCAAAAAGTCAGCTTATAAACTAAAACATTCGTGTTTTCTCTGAAGATAACGTGCACCAATTGCCACATTGTTGAAAAAGCAAAAACCAGAGGCTTTAGCAGCCATAGCATGGTGACCGGGAGGACGAATAATTGCAAACGCTGACTGGCAACTACCAGTAGCCACTTTCTCACAAGCCTAAAATTCATATACATCAATATTATGCAATGATCTCATGAAGCAAGGAATATAGAGTCATACAAAAAAAGGGTGGGTTATGAGTAAAAGTTACCTGTATAACTGCACCTGCAGATAGAAACACTCCTTGTCCGGTGCCTATACTGAAAACAGAATCATCCCCGCCATACTTTGAGAAATTTGGCAGTAATTTTACTTCCCCTGGCTTGCGATTCAAGGACTCGATAAAATGCACATAGCCTTCATCATGAACTAATCTAGCATATTCTGGGTTCAAAGCTACAGCTTCTGTACATACATCACACCTGCAAACAATGCAATCTGTTATACTTCTCTGTTTCTAAGGAATCAAAGTAGAACTCATGCGCTAAATATTTGTTGGAAATCAAACATAAAAAAATGCCTTAGCATGAGAATAACATTTCCAAAGTTAACACATAAGAATTTATTTGCAGTCAAAAGTTTAAAATTTTTGACTTGGAACAACCTTAAAACAACTTGTTTTTTTTTTAGTATGGAGGGAGCATTTCATAACACCATGCCAAGGAGCAACAATATGTTTTGTCTTGCAGCGTTAGAATTGCCAGTAAAGTTAAAAGAAAAATAATGAACTTGAGACAAAATCAACAGATGCAATATATAACAAATCCAAAGAGAAGAACTGTACTTGTCAAGCAAACCACTCTCTTTAAGGGCTTCAACTATTTTGTGATACCGCAGTGGTCTCTCAGCCTCCTTCTCAGCACGTGGCCTGTACAATTTTGTCATTTGCATGTCATAAATAACAAAAACTGGAGGATGGTTAACAATCAGGCTTATTGGTTTCTTCAATGTGGTCTTCAGGCATATTCTTGGGCCTCTTGACTGAAAAGAACAGAAAAAAAGTACCAATATGAGTAAACTAGATAGGGGTTAAAGGTGTTATTTGAGCAAAGATGACAAATATAATTCTTGATTTGAAAACACTATAAATGCACGAGAAAGGTCACAGTATTCTCACCACAGAGATCCTCACGCTCCTTCAGAAGTTCAGTGTACCTTGTGTGTCCATTACTAAACCTCAATCCAGACTTTAGCACTGTCAAAGCTCTTTCATATTCATGCTGCTTCACATAACACATCCTGCAAAGAAAAAAGTTAATGAAAAACAAAATATTTTATGCTTTATGAAACAATTAGATGAACAAAGCATTCAGAAAAACTTACGCTTTGTGATAATATGCAACGTAACATGTGCTGTCCAATTCAAGGGCCCGATTGCAATCACTTATTGCTTCTGCAAGTCAAAACGGGATTAGTCAATACATTTCATTGTACTACTGTTGCACCTGTTTAAACCGCACATAAGGAATGTACAAAGCAAAGGCATACCATCATGTTTTCCTGTTTCAATGAGTACACGTGCACGATCTGAGTACAGATTCGCACTTGTAGGGTCACACTTAATGGCACTTGATAAACAGAGGACTGATTTCTCGTAGTTTTAACTCAAAAAAAGCAAGTTTAGCATCAACTTCCAATTGTATAGTTGACACACTAGGTTCAACTGTTGCCTTCGGATCCACAGCAGTTAAAACCATCCTGGCCTGAAACAGAGGATTGTTGTTTATTGATATTCTATCTAATCTAATCACGTTTCAATTTGAAACACAAAGCAAATGTCAAGAACATTAATAACTGAAAAATCTAACCTTTGGTTTCACAGAAATAGAATCAATTGCTGAGTCTACAAAATCCACTGGAGGCTTTATCATGTAAGAACCGACCATGTTGTTTGTTAATGTAGCATCCTTTGTGGACTCATCAAGACTACCCAAAGAAACAAACATACCACATACAACAGATTTTACAGACTTGTTCTCCTCTTCTGGCAATATAAGAGTACAGCAGAGATCATCATCCTGACCAGGGACATTTCTAGGGCTCATGACCCGAACCTTCATACCAGTAGTTACCCTCCCTGAGAAGACACGACCGAAGGCAAATAATTTACCCTTGTGTGATGACGGGATCGTATGAGATACATATAACATCAATGGACCTTCAGGGTCACAATTCCTGATGGCAGATGCATAACAATCATCAAGAGGGCCATCATACAAGCTGGTTGTCCGATATTTCTGTGCCTTTGCTGGAGAAGGCAGATGAGATACAATCATTTCGTGAACAGAACTTGCAGGAAGCCATTTATTCATTATGCATTTCAAGAGATCCTTGTCCAACAAGCATCTCTCATTAGGAGCCAGTATCAAACCCCACTTCTGCAGAACTGCGTACAATTCACCATGCTGAGAGCATAAGCAGAGGTTAGCTATTTGTTTTAGTGGATTGTAACAAAACTGAACAAATCCTCGTACACATGTGGGGGAACCAGTTTTCTTTTTGGTCCACTTCTGGGTGGAAGGATCAAAGTAGTTCTCTCCCCAAAGCCTATTCACCAACTGTAACTCATCAACCCGAAATTTGGATGCATACATCTTCGCAAAGCTAGGAAGAGTGACAGCCCAACAATGCAGACCTGATGAAAAGCAGACTGTGCCTTTCTCTGGTGACAATTTAACATCACCAAGCAGTGGGTCCCTGTATACAGCCAGAATGTCATTGCAGTCCGAAATAACTTAAGCTAGATTCTGATAAACCGTCTCTCCATCCATCCGAGGATCCAGAAAATATTGATCCATTTTGCTCAAAAGAATGATAGGCCTGACCCTCTCACCCAGAGCTTGACGAAAAACATGTTCAGTTTCCACAGAAACCCCCTGACATGGATCCACCACCACTATAGCACCATCAGCAACATGGACAGAATTCAAGCCTTCAGGTGTCAAGTCAACGCGTCCAGGAGTATCCAACAGGTTTATTAAGTACCTACTCCCAACATACTTGCTGCTCCCTACTTCCCCATCAGTCATCTAGAAGAGAAGACTGATATAGGGCTTGACTGTGATAAGAGGTTCTGCATTATCTGCACCATTATCAGCTGCCACAAGGAAATTTGAGATAGTAGGCTTTCCTGGAAATCAGAAGAAAAACAAGGGTCAATGCTTTGATTAGAGTTGTAGAAAACTGGTTGATGATTTGATAATGAAAAAATGTCATGTTGGAAGTTGCAGAACTAGTTATCCAAACAAATTTTTGGATAGGTTCACTGCTGTGACAAAATTAGGAATAGTAAACAGTACAAATAGAATCAACCGGACAAAAAAATGTATTGTATTCAATATCATATAATAAAAACTAGTCTGTCATATAGTAGAAACTAATCAGTGCTTTAATATGAAACAAAATTCTAAGTTACAGAAAGCTAGTTATACAAACAGCTATAAAGCAACTAACAGGACTATTGGATATGTTCACAACTATGAAACACGGATACTTCAAAGTGGAGCATATCGGCTATGTATCCAATACGGACATGCGTTGGATACGTCTTGGATACATATCCACAAAGTATCTGAATAATAATAAACAGAAGAAAATTGGATATTTGGCCTGATACGTATTGGGCCAGTCTGGCCTGCTAAGGGATAGGTTCAGGCCCAGTAGGGGACTAGTCCCAGCCCACCAAATGGCTGTGTACTAGCTCTCTTGCCAGCTCAACATGATTTGCAGCATCTGTGCAATGTCAATTGAGTTGTCTTGTAAACTTTTAATCCTGCTAGGCTGTAAACTGATATTATAGCTCAGATTATTGTTTCTTTTTAAAAAAAAGGAAAACTGTATCCATGTATCGTGTAAACATAACAGAAGCAGTAAAGACTAAGGCTGGCTGCAGCTGAAATAGCTAACAGGCTATGGTGCTGAAAGAGTTCTGTACATCTCAATTTTTTTAGATTGACAAAACACCCAAGCATCAGAATCTAGTAAACATATTAACTTGGTGTCTCACATAAAGAATTGATACAACAGTGGATTGTATGGCACATACCTTGCTGCACATCACCAATAATGGATATGTTGCGAATCATCTTTTTATTAGTATCACGAGCTTCTTCTATGAGCTTCACCATTTCCCTGCATACATAACACATATCTACATATCAGACTAAGTATGCATTACATAACATGAAAATGCATGTAAGATGGAACGAGATCCTCCACCTTTAGGGGTAAAGCCACAGCCATGACTTTACCCCTGTTTGCTATAATTGGATCACAAAACAAAGGCTCAGATGCGTTGCTACAGCACTTTTGCTACAGTGTTTTGATACAGCAAAACTTGCTTCATTATTTTTTTTCCCATTTTGTATTTCATGAACAGTAAAGGTACCGTTACTGTTTTGCTCTATTCATGTAGACACAAATCACTGTTCCTTTGATGTATATATTTACCTCTAAAGGTAGAGGAATCGATCCCAAGTAAGATTAACTATGCATACAAGTACAGAACATAGCAAAACAATAGGGACAAAATCTACAGTCTAATCAAACTGGGCCGTAGATTAAGTCCCGAGGATCCAGGCCATGACACTAGTCGAAAGAGGCCCAACCTGGATGGAGGGTAGGAACCAGGCTGGCCAGAGCCAGGCCCGTTCAATGCAATGCACAATGTTTGGTTTACTTGCATGAAGTGGGCTGCATGAGTTGAGCTCGTGTTTGGTAGCCTGTTTTTGAACTTGTGCTTACATGTGTAGAACTAGAAGTTGTTTTGGTAGCCTGTATTAGAATAGTGTCTAGTTACCATGGCCCAAATTGGTGACCTTACCATTCTCTGTCAGAATGCAGATTCTTCACATTTGTTTACATACAGTACATTTTCTTGACAGGCTGACCAGATTGCATAAACATCAATTAGTATGTTCTAATTTGTCCCAGAAATAGACGTAACATCGTGAGAGCAGAATGGCAAGAACACCAAATGAAACGGAAGCACAAAAATTGATGAAATAGAAAAACAAAATGCAGCCAAACCAGAAAATGTTGCATTCAAATAATAGAAATAACAACAATGAGATCACGAAGTATGTATGCTCATCACAAGAGTGTTTCATCAGTTCCTATTGTACCACCATTGACAAAGAAATAGAAACACCACACATCAGATCTATTTTATTTTACTGCCGAGAGGATCGAGGAGCATCAAAACAGCCAACCAAAATGGTAGATCGGGAGCTCCACGGAGGGAAGGCGGCAGGGAGTTGGGAGGCCTCGACCACAGTAACAACGTGCGAGGCCGCCGGGATAGTCTCCGCGGAGCTCATGTGAGGGCGGTCTTCACCCGACACGGGAGCCGTGAGGTCTCGTCCACGGCAGCGCGGGAAGCCGCGAGGACGGGCTTCACGGTGGCAGGCAGGCGCGAATCTGAACGGACGCAGCGACGTGCAAGGCCGCCCTCCATGGCTGTGGTGTCTCGGTTGGAGCCGACGACGGAGCGGCGGTGGCGGATCCCACGGTCGCGAAGGCTGAGATACAACGGCAACGCTCGTAGAAGTGGTAGCGAGAGGGAGACGAATGATGGCGTAAATGAGGTTAACCACGATCCGAGGAGAACAACACGACTATGAACAGATTCAGAAGGGAAGCGCGGATTGGGGAGAAATCCAAGCTGCGAAACCCTATTTCACACGGATGCGTCGCTCAGATTGGGAGTAAAGGCGAGGGAAGAGAGATAGTAGGTCAGCCGTACCTCCGTCGAGAGCTTGGTGCCTCCTCCGTCCTCCTGATCAGAGGAAGGGTAGGCGAGTTCAGAGGCGGCGGCGGCGTCGAGGTGGTCGGGGATCCGAGCCGCAAGACGGCGCGGAGGTTGGGAGGCGGCGGCGGCGGCGGGGTGATCGGAGATCCGAGGCGACGCAAGACGGCGGGGAGGTTTGGGCGGCGGCGGGTGAGGGATCCGAGCCGACGCAAGAAGGCGGGGTGGGTTTGGGAGGCGGCGGCGACGTGTGGATGCCGGGGAGGTTTGGGTTTGGGGAGGCGGAGGTCTGGGAAGAGCAGTGAAATCCAAGTCGTGATGTTGGAGTTCTGGGCCCGACGTATCAGCCAGTTGCCACCATCGGCCCAGCAAAGAGTTTAGATTGGGCCTCGCTAAAAAAGGAAAATCCACGTGCGATGTTGGATGAAGGCCCGAGACCACCGTCTGATAAAAAAACTGTGACACAATGTCACAAATTTTATAAAAACCTAATGTAAATCCTCTCTCACACCTTGTTTTTCTCAACGACTGAAAAACTACCCGCCCATGCACCATGACATTATTCGCTTTTCATAATTCATTGCAGTCAATGTTTCTTTCGTCAACGTGATTGCCTCTCTACTCTGACAGTTTACTTTCCTTTCTTTTCTCTTACCTTCTTCACGTTAGAAAGGGTTGGGAAGGAAGTAAGAAAATGACTAGGTGATTGGGTCCCGTGCTTTGACATTGTTTGATAACTTTCCTTTCTCTTATTGATCAGATTGTCGTATATGTGATTGATTCGTTCATTTCCTCTCCTGTGTCTTCGTAGGTATCATTCTTGGCGGAACGACAACGCGCACAGATCGTCGAAGTGATTGAAGACGCGTAAGAAGGAAGTTGTTTTCCCAGTGCGCATCGCTGACTCACGACCGATGCCAAGATATACAACCGTTTTACCATATCCCACACAGGTCTGCGCCCATTCCGCGAGAAGCTACCATGTGTTCATGCCGCTGCCCATTATATTTTGCCGCTTCCGGAACATGACAACGTTTTTCTGATTTCCATCGGCACACACACGTGAGTTTTCCTGGTCATGCTGCTGGCAAGCTGTTATTCCACATGCTATTGAGTCTCCTTGTTTTCGACATGCAGATTGATCATGGCCGGTGAGGACAAACCGATGGTGTTTGGTTGGGCCTTTTGTAACGTAATCCAATTACAGTATAATGCGAAACTGATTGATTTTGTTTGGTTGGGTCTTTCTATAATTGGATACCCAGTAAGTGAATTACGGCCAAGTCAAATCTCAATACATTCCGATGAGAAGGGTATCGCTCCCGTAAGTGAATTACCCCTCTCATATTTGCCAGTCATCGTCTTCTCCACTCGCCTCTCCTACTTCGCGTTCGTGTCCACCTCCCCTTCGGCGCTCGGCTCTTCCTGTCCTATGTCAATGTGCTAGATGACAGTGCATAGTGATCTCGTCAAGCTTGTGCCACAGGTGGAGTTGTTCCCTGGCAGGCCTCCATCTATGTCAGCGAGCAGATCTAATGGTGCCATTACGGCTTGCACATGACGCTGGTCCAATGGCGGTGTTCGGTGACGGTGACAAAGGACGCGCAATTGTGTTGGGTGATTACGGGATGCCCTGCTGACCTGCTGGAATTTGGCGATGAGTCCCTTCCACATTGAATCACCTCTCGATTTGTCTCCTTTTTCTAATTTCTGATTCCATTACCTTTCTTGAACCAAACAATGTCGATATTGGTTTACATTTTGCGTTACAATTTCTGAACCAAATACTACCCTGGTCATTTCGGGGTAAAACACATTTGTATGTTTTTTGTCTGTTAACTAAATCATCTATCGTGTATCAATAAAACGACTTCTCAGACCATGTGTCACGACTTCCTCGATGACTTCGATGTCATCATGAATGGATCAGGATCCTCGGCAGTCGTTGAGCCAGCAGTCGGGTCAATCCACCGTTCATTCTTATCGAAGGAAATCAATGGCGCACAACACTCCTGCTGAGTTAACCCCATCTCTCTCCTCCTACATCTTCTTCCTAAGCTTGGACGGTGCCATGGATCTCCTTTCGAGAAAAGATCTACTCGACTGTCACCATGGTGAGCACCTCCAGTCTTATATGAACCTCATCCATCTGGTCCATTGCCCCACATCTCTCTCTCAAGCCAAAAGCGAGCTCCACCTGACATTGTTTTTTTTTTCGTTTTACAGTTGTTTTTTTCCAAATTTGATATCAAAATTTCCACTTCAAATTGATGCGCGTTGGTACAAGGTTTCGTGGTAAACACCTCAACCCTCCTCTGAACCTTCTCCATCTACTCAATTGCCCCACATCAGTAGCTCTCAAGCCAGCACCGAGTTTCACCTGCCGTGGCTCTTCTTTCGCGTTGCAGTCATTGCTTCTATGACTGCTATCCAAATTTCTACCTCAAATGGATGTGCGATGGTGAGAGGAGTCGATTCCCCCACTTTTTAGACGCCCTCTTTCTCTCTTCATGATGATGATGGTTGCTTTTTTCATGGAGGAATGGAGGACGAAGGTCTGTTTTGCGTTTCTAGTTTGGTCTGGTGTGACATGGAGGAACGAGGAACTGATGTTATCGTGAGTCGTTCGTTTTGATGGGTGAGAACGGACGGTGGATGGCCCGACTGCTAGGGCGACTGCTGGCTCGGCGACTACCGAGGATCCTGATTCGTCATGAACCTGGGCGACAACCCCCACATCGTCCTCGAGCTCGGAGATGAGGACGGAGTGTGCCGCAGGATGTGACGGTGATTTGGGCGCTGGTGGCGGTTGCGTCGCTTCGAAGAAGGTAATTCACATATGTGTGATGGTAATAAAATGAAGCTATGTGAAAATAATGACAAGCTGACTAAGACACATAAATTGAGTGACAAATAATAAATCTCTTAAGAGATGAAATTAGATAGAAATACTGCTAGAATCACGGAAACTGCTACTTCTCCAAATAATTGGTTTTATTTCATATGCTTTCGCTTGGGGACAATTGATAATTTCTCCCTTTTCTCAAATACACTTCTCCAAAATATCTTTCTTCTCAACTTTCTTAACAAAATGTACTAAGTCTTTATAAAATGTTTACAAAATATCCTAAGTTTTCATAAAATATTTACAAAACTTTTCAAGGGTGTCAAATTATCACTTTAAGTTGCCAAATGTCCTAAGGATGTGACAAGGTAGAATTAAAAAAACACTTTTACCCCTTTCACCATGTTCGAATAGAATTTAAACAAAAAATCACAATCTGGATTCAAATTCAAATCCTATTATGAATTTCACATAATCTATTCAAATGTAAATATTATTCAAACTAAAATTTATCCAAATTCAAATGTCCTAATTCAAATTTCTCTAATTCAAAACCAGATTCGAATTTCACAAATTTAAACTCTAATCCAAATTCAAAATTTCAAATTGAAACTTGATTCCAAATTCGAATTCAAAGTAAAAAATTCGAATTTCGAAATTTTATTCAAACTAAAATTTATCCGAATTCGAATTTCAAGCCGCTTCCTTGCTTCTTTCGTTGGTTCTTTGGTTGTTGCCATTTCTACCGCGCCCGGAAGGGAGCTGTCGTCTTTTTCCTCGATTCATTCTCTATCACTTGCGTTGCCCAGCTGCAACCGGCGCATTGACCCAGCACAGCAGCCGCCACTCCAGGCCACGCGCGCTGCTTCTCCGCTCCTCCTCCCTGTCTGGTAGGGTAGATCCACCTCGGCACAGTACAGCGGCGTGGTAGCACCCCAAGCAAGCTCTTGGAAGAGAGGAGGATGAACGGGGAGGCCAACGGCGAGGAGGACCGGCAGCAGCCTCAGCCCCCGCGGGGCGAGGAGGACCAGGAGCAGGACGAGGATCGGCAGCAGCCGAGCCAGGGGCCACCGCGGCAGCACGGCCACGGCCAGAGGACTGCGTCCAGGCCTTCCTCCGGGCAGCAGCAGCAGCCGCCGGTGGCGATGAGGAACGTGGGCTACGTCGGCAAGCACCGCCTCTCCGCCGCTATCGCCCGCCTCGACCAGGAGCTCCAGTCGCTCCAGGTGCGCCTCTCTCGCCCTCTCCTGACAAACAACCTACCTCCCCTCTCCTCTCCCATGGATCCGTCCCTGCTCTCAATTAGGAAGACCGGTCCGACGAGAGTCAATAGCCCCCGTGCTGGAGTTCGACAAACGCGATCCAGATCTTGCTTTGTGCGAAGAAACAATGGTCTCCCTTTTTTGTAATGGAGAACTCTGATTGTCCCTGTGCATCGTACATTGCCGTAGGATGAGCTGGGCGTGCTGCCTTCGAAGAAATGGAAAATTAAATTCTAGGTTCGGTAACAGGGTTAACGGTTCACTACATTTCTTGCTGCCGAATTATGGTAGAGTAGGAATGGGGGGCGTCGGCACAGGGGGTAATGATGATACCGTGAAATTGGCATTCACGACATCAGCTTATCTCAGCTGCAGAAGGAATTTTATGCTTCTTAGGAATGCTTATAGCCATTTGTATCACCATTAGCGTGACAATGTGCGGAGTGCTTTGACAATGCAAACAAATTGTGTATTTTGTCTTAAACTTATGTGCTCTGTCACCCTGTCAAAACAAATAGTAGAATTTGGTGGTCAAAAGTAGTTTTAGCCTAACCCAAAGAAATTATAGTGCATGTCTGCCTGATGGTAGTTATTGACCTGCATACTTAGAAAGTTAGAAGAGTTATCAGGGGGCCATGGACGAACTATCTAAGTTTCACCACTGGTAGTAAATCTTCCGTAACAACTTAAGGTCTGCTGCCACAAAATGTCCATTGGAGAGTAATGATATCTCACATGTCAATGGTTGGGATGAATTCATGAATAGCATTTGAAAAATAACCAGATTTATGAAACTAAAATCTATATGACTGAAGCACTCACAGATAATTGCATTTGTAGTTGAGAACATTTAAAAGAGGTTCGTTGGTAGAGAAATTGTTATGTATAGTGGGCATCTATGTTTGGTTAGAGCCAGGACGCTGTTTGTTCGGGAGTTATGGCCGAAGGCTGATACTCATCATAATCATGCAAACCATCTTTTGGCTATTACCAACATCTTTCAATGCTTGTGTTTGGAGAATTTCATGACCGCTGGAAACCAGCAACTCTTTCAGGACAATGTTCTGCTATGATTTAAGTAATTAGCATGGCATATGTTCAACATATCTATTTCATGCAGGATGAACTGAATGAGCTTGACACCGTGGAACCTGCATCAGCTGCATGTCAGGAGTAAGTAGATTGGAGTATACGGAGTAGCATTTATCTACAGGTCCACTTCCTGTTTTTTCTGCCTACTGATTTGTGTCGTCCTATTGAACAAACCAGTGTCATCACGAGCACAGAAGGAAAACCAGACCCACTTCTTCCAATGTAAATGCCCTTTTGTCTCAACTACCTTATCCTGCAAAATCCGTTGACGTAGCACTCGTGACTCATAACCATCGTCTTTGCAGCACCTGCGGTCCAGAGAACTCTTCTTGGGACAGATGGTTTCAACGGGTCCGCAGCTCTCGCAGTAACAAATGGTGGGCATCCAAAGGCTCCGATTTCTCCTAGCCAAGGCGAGTGACCCTGAACGGGTTGTGCGCATTAAAACCACTTAACTGCATCATTTATCCATTGGTGACATTGCAACACGATACAGCACGTCCGTTGCATTGCGGTTCATGGAACACTGCTTGAATAGTTTTGGAAGAGAATTGTTGTATATGTAGTAATTCCTAACAAGGGCATTGATGTATTCAACATCCGACCAAATTGTTGTTCACAAGATAGTCTGAGGATCATTTTCCCACAGGGTCTGACCACTGTCGGATTCTGATGGCTATGTAATGTTACATGATTTTTGCAAATTTGATGCCACACCACAATGTCATTTCACAGTATCAGAACGAACACCCGATTGGCCATTGTGTTGCACTGTTGCACCTTTATCATCTCAAATTAAAAATAATAATATCTATGAGAGCTGCTGCACGTCCAACTTGTTTACGTCCAAAGACAGCGTTCACAAGTCTGAAGATCATTTTCCCACAGGGTGTGACCTCTGTCTGATTTTGATGGCTATGTAATGTTACATGATTTTTTACAAATTTGATGCAACAGGCCCACAATGCCATTTCACAATATCATACTCGAACACCCGATTGGGCCATCATTGTGTTGTGCCTATATCATCATTGTTATGTACTCCATTTTCATATCGTTATCATTAGGGCATCAAATTAAAAACAGGGAATCTATGAGAGCTGCTACATGTCCAGCTGTGTTGTACTTGGGTACGTCCAAAGACACAGCGAGCTTATGATCCCCACAGGCCACAGGGTGACAGGGTGGTACTTGGGCTGTACGTATCAAACAAGAATTCTTTTTTTTATATACGATCAAACAAGAATTCTAGCATAGTTTAATAATTAGTACTAGTGCTGTATATATAAGGCTAAATTGGCCGAAACGCACTGGGCAAATAGCAAACTTGGAAGGCCCACGTACCGGCAAAACAAGACGCTTACAGTTGCGGCTCAGTAATCTACCGCATAAATGCAGGCCCCGTATAACAAACTGATAATTAGGGCAGATATAATGCTACATGTAGGCAGTCTCATATACCATCTCATGCATTGCCATATACAATTTTTGATGATATGGAAGAGAGAGAGGGTGATGAAAGAAAGAGGTAATTGTTTCGTGTAACAACCACCTCATGCGCTAAAATTTAGGAGTATGAGACAGCTCTCATAACATTGTACGGGCTCTAGTAGTCTTTTAATATATAAAAATTATTTTTTATGTTCACAAATTAAAAAATTCTATAATTAATAAAAGACAACTAATAAGACCATCCATTGCATAAGTCATCTCATAACTCGTCTTAAGATTACGTGGCATGTATAAAACGGCCTATACCATTGTACTTGCCCTTAGTCTTGAACAGTACAAGAACGAACAGGTTTAAGCAGTGTGCTATGTTTTATTATCTCTGGCTAGTTGTTTATGCAGATTGCAAACATGATCCAACAGGTGAACAAAAAGCAGAACTTGTAGGCCCATACCCTCGCAAGACAATTGCATTTTCAGCTCAATCGGTTACTATTCACTTCAGTGATATGTACAATTTTAATCAGCTTCAATTACAGAAGCCCATTACACTTCTATCATGCTACAATTTGCTCTGTGAAAAAAAAAAATCCTGGAAGAGATGACTACCACAGCACCCATAACATGTATGAGGCCTGGTTGGCCATCTGACCATAATATTACAGGTAGACTACAATCCTACTTGACATATCCAAATTCTTGGAATAAATTGGAAGCCGGGACGCTGCTCTTGGCCAATTTGGCCTTAGCGGGTTTCCACTTGGGCAGAACCCTGCCAGAAGCCACCGGCTTTTGGACGATACACACCTCGTCGTCCAGCGCTTCAAATCCATCCAGATCAGTGTCGAGGCATCGGCCGTGGACCATGCTCGCCGCATCAGATACCGCCTGCTTGGGGGTGCTCCGCATCTTCGCCGCACGCTTCTTCGACTGAACGGTGCGGTCTTCGAAGTCATCGCCATTGCTTGATGCAGTTGTTGTGGTGCAGCCTCTTCGCTTCTTTGCGGCCTCGGTATGCTCGTTGCTGCCATTGCTGTTCCTCCTTGGGTTTGGGTGTTTGCTGAGAAAATCCTCTATGGTTGCAAGCACCCGATCTCCATACTTCTTGACCTTCACCCTGAAATAAAAAAGCAAGTTAAAACAGATATAGCTCTACCGCTGCTTCAGAGAATGTGTGTAAATGTTGTCTTGAAAGCTAAATACAGCTTTGTAAACATTATAAGTGGTGGTAAGCGTATTACTTGCCAACACCGTTTATCTCCAAAAGTTCCTCTTTAGTTCTCGGTACTCGCATGCTCATTTCCCTCAATGTGTCCGTTCTGAAATTGGAAATGTAATCATGTCAGGAATCGGTGAGTGCTTACCTGGTAGAAGCTATGCTTAACAAATAACTTACTTGAATATGTGGTATGCCTGGACTCCTTCACCACAGTCATCCATTATCCGATCTCTAAGGAAAACTAAAGCATCTAAGAGCATTGATGCAAGGTTCTGCAATGAATGAAAGTAGATATTGGAGCAGGGACAAAACATATAAAGATCCTACCAATCAGTGTAAGTCTTTACCTCATCCACCTCACTCTGCTGTTGAACACTCTTACTAATTTTTGGAAATGATGATTCGTCAAGTTTCCCCATTTTGGGGGCGTTCTCAGGAGTAGGGAACCTGCAAGATAACATGATTAGGAAATTATTATCATTAATAAAATATTCATTCAGATATGGAAGATTGAAGTACATGGTATACAAACTCAAAAAGAAACAAGGAGAATAAAACAAGATTACAGGCTACATACATGCAGCAAAGAATGTGCATGACTAAATCAAACATTATATATATATATATATATATATATATATATATATATATATATATATATATATATATATATATATATCAGTGTTTAAAGAATTACAATTGCATGTTCCCATCTTTCGTTTCAACTCAACCAAGTCTCATTTCATATTTTACTGCTGCAGCATCAAGACCAAATTCCTATAGTGCCTGCTCATGGACAGGACAGCTAGTCTGTTTAACGTGGACAGCTATTCTGTTTAACGCCTATCCCCCAGCAATTTATAGTCAATAAATAGCTATATGTTGCTTATTGGATGGTACATTGGCTATCGATCAGTATTCATAGTTCAAAGGCCCTGGATAGGCCATGATACAAAAAATGCTAACATATACCAAAATACTACTCCCTCCATATAATTTCTGTTGGCACTGCTTAGTAAAAAACTGTACTAAGCAGGGTCATGAAAAAGCATACCAAAGGAGTAATACACTCTTATCAGTATATACTAGCTACGGATTTCAAATCATGACATCCAGACAGCAAAGTCTATTCGATTCAGTTCAAATCTATCGTACGGATATCAACAACTGAAGTTCAGAGGTAGTAAGAAGTAGAGACTTTCCTTAGAAAAGGAGCATATGAAAAAGGTACATATGATTCAATGAAGATGGAAAAGGTGATATTTTTTTTCTATAGAAAGCAAGATGTGACAACCAAGTTGAAAAATCCAAAGTACATGATAAGTTTAGAGCATTCAAAAAGCACAAAACTTACTTTAAGACAATTCGTTGCTTGCCAGAGCAAAGATCGCTAACTTTCTGATAACTAACCTGCATAACAAACATCACAAGGAAAATATGTGTTAGACAAAATCTGTCAGTTAAGGTTGCAAAGGAAAATCAATACAAACATTTATCTCACAACTAAACCGACTAAGATAATTAAGTATTTTTCACCTTTAGGACAGATGATACTGATCCATACGCGTTATCACTCTTTTTTACATCCTCAACTAGTATCCCCTCAGTTACTAAATAACGCATTATCCTTGCTGCCTCGCCTTTAGCTAGATGTCTCCCAGCTCCATGAAGAGCTAAATTATGATGACCTTGCTTCTTGACCTATGGACAGTAATAGACAATTTTTTGGGGCACTTAAGTTGCTGTACTATTAGCATAATGCTGCAGCACTGACATGTCACACACTGGTGCCAAGGTAACAGCATTAATAAACTTCAGACCATATTAATCTCGAGCTTAACAAAAATACATACATTTTGGCTCAAAGAACCTCTGAAAACCTCAAGAATGTGACAAGATGAAGATGACTGTCTTGTCATTGTGACCAGCTCAACCTAAAGAAGATACAAAACAAGATTGTAAGTTCAGAGGTATTATGTTCAAAACAATTCAGAAGGATATGTCTATTTACCAATTGCCTAGAAAAGTCTGTGACATCTCTCTCAACCCATCTCAACTCTTTCAAGCAGTTATCACAGGTTTTTGCACAAAGTGAGGGATCAAACATCTCTCCAAAGTGGATCAGCTGAAGTAGACGTCTGCAGTCCACATCGTTTTCACAATAACTGACCTGCAGAAAGACAAAAACAAAATTGAATATTTAGCATTATTCTCCATACTTCAAGCAACGAACAGAAGTGTGCATTAAAAAACTTTTATACCATGCGCAGGAGATTCTCCTTATGCGTTTTGAGTGCTTGCTCATATGAAGATGTATAGCCTCCTTGTGGTGTTGCTGACTGTTCTGCAACTCCTTGTGTAAGCATGTGTCGTACACGAATCTAAAAATATTTTTGCAAGAAAATTAGTTGTTTGTGATAAGGCGTGAAGATAATGAGTTTCCAACAAGGTATCAAGGTCAATAGACTTACATAGTCAGAATACTGGTAATATAACAAGCAAGATGAAGGTTTCCCATCTCTACCGGCACGTCCACACTCCTAAAGGGATGCTCAATCATCAAACAGCTGTCTGCAGTTCCACTTTTTTTTTGTAACTTTTACTATGAAAGTACCTGATGATATCCTTCAATCGACTTGGGTAGTGAATGATGAATAACAAAACGAACATCAGGTTTATTAATACCTACAGTTTGTACTGTACCATTAGCATTGGATACCCATAAATAAACATTACATATACATGACTGGAAGATCAAGTTACCCATCCCAAATGCAACTGTAGCACAAATGATGTTGATCTTATCCTTACTCCACTGCTTCTGAACATGTGCCCTTTCCGCAGGATCCATGGTACCATGATAATGCGCTACTTTATGTCCACATTCCTGTTAGAGGGGGAAATAGTAACTCAGTTGTCAAGTTTATATCTTGTTCCAGGGAGATGTTCAAATCATTATAGGCCAACTAAATGAAACATGGGAATGCTAACAATTTGCAATCCTGAGATTAAATAGCTCAAGTTCAGTGTATCTATAGCCATGAAAGTTGAGCTAGCGAGGAATTTTGAATAAAATATCCAAGGACACAAATTTGTATGCAACTTACTACAGCTAAATCTCAATGCAGAATTGCTCTACAGATAGGCTGCCATATTGAAAGAATAAGCATGTGCAACCGTTATTTGCTAAGCAATATGCAGATGCCTGCAACGAAACTTCCTTTGAAAAAGGTTAGGATGGGCATAAGCAGATGATAGACCCAAAATAGAAGTCCACCACATTCAAGAAAAAAATTACAAAAAATTATGTGTGGACACTGACAGATGAGCAAGCAATAAATCGCTCCAATGAGGAAAACTAATGATAAACTAAATGTCCAAAAGAAAATAGAATTAAATAATAAAGAGTTTATTGTTTCATGAACTAACCCTTAGTTTGTCAGCCACTTTTTCGCAATCCATTCTTGAAAGGCAATATATGATGCCACACTCTTTGAAATGATTTGCACGAATAAAACAATCAATATCTTCAAGGCACTTCTTTGTCTTGGGTCTTAAAAAATACCTGAAAATCTAAAAGTGAGATAAGACGCCAGATTGCCAGCATAGAACTTCTGCTTGAACATATTGTAAGAACCACTTACCTCAGATTAGGGCGATTAAAGCTTTGCCTGAAAACAATGCAATTTTCAAGTCCTAATGCTTGAACAACATCTTCCTTGACCCTAGCAGTCGCTGTTGCCGTCAAGGCTAGGACTGGTGTATTTGGGAACCTTTGTTTTAAAAGACCCAAATTCTGTGGCACCATAAAAGCATCAGAAAGTCGTTCTTTATTGATTTCAGCATGAATATATTCTCTGACAGAGGTACCTTGTAGTCAGGTCGGAAATCATGGCCCCACTGGCTTACACAATGAGCTTCATCAATAACGATTCTTGAAAGATGGCCTCGTGAATATACATTTTCCAATAGCCTCAGAAGGGTATCACTCCTGTACTTCAAATATTGATTACTGGTTATACAGCTATATTCATATAATATTTGTATTCTAGCAACGCAGGAGAATCGCATGTCATTTGTATTATAAGAGGATAAAAATGTTTTCTGTGCTTTTGCAAAAAGAGTACATCAGCTAGAAAGAACTAAAGAAGCCTCCATGAATATATATTTTTCCAATAGTATTTACAGAATTTCGCAATTGAGGGATAAATTCCCAGCTGTTTATGGTGAAGCAAGAGTAAATGATAATTTTGAAAAAGTGTGAGGTGACGATAGTAAGTGAGTAGTCAAGAAAACATAGAACTCCCACTACCATACACCTGAACTTGAAAATATGAAGTGCTGGGTAATGCAAACTCTCAGAAACAGCAAATCACATGAATTAGTGTATCTTGTAGCAAAAGCATATGACTTGCAAACTAGTTAGGAGTAATGTAATAAATTCATATGCAGCTAGTGATACATGTAACCACAACATACACAATAACACAATCCAACTTACTTTGCTATTTTCTCTGGAGTTACATACAATAACTTGTAGTGGCATACCACTAAATCTCGTAGTATCTCTTGTTGTTGAGACCATTCCATGTTGGCACTCAGATAAGTTGCAGGAATATTTGCCTGGTCCACAAAGAAGTTGGGTAATCAGGAAAGGATCAAGCAATATGAATAAGGAGATGAAATAATTAGTTACCTGTGACAAGTGCATTATCTGATCTTGGATAAGTGAGACAAGGGGACAAACTACTAATGTTATGCCATCACTAATGAGAGCTGGAAGCTGCAAATAAATAGATGAGCATCAATGTTGATTGATAGTAGCAGATACTCAAAGAAGAATGTAATTGGCTGATGTTTTGATCATATTAGTTGTTATTAACTTATTAATTATTATGAATAAATTGTGTTGTCATTTTGCAAGAAAACCGATACTATTCCCTTGGAAGTGGATAGAAATGGGAACTATCTTTGCACATATCCAAACAAAGAAGAAATGTAATTGGTCAATGGTATTGGTTGTTATTTTGAATAAATTGCCATGTTATAATTTTTGTGCAAGAAAATTATTATTATTCCCTTGAAAATGGATAGAAATGGGAACTATCATTGCGCATGTACAAATAAAACTTGAAGTACCACCTGTTGGCTGTTGTACTGTATATCTTTGAGCATTCATAAGAGGAGACAATGGAAACATCAACAAGCCAACGATTAAAAGGAACAAAGAAGTTAAATGATCAACCATTCGATAAGGATAGCAATTCATACAAACATGTTTTATTACCTGATAAGTCAAACTTTTCCCACCACCAGTTGGCATTAAAACAAAAACATCATTCCCACTCATTGTGGCATTGATTATTTCTCGCTGGTTTCGACGGAATGAGCGGTTTCCAAACTTGCTTTTGTTCTTGGTCTGAAGATGCACTAAAAGTTAGAGAGTTCCAGAAACCAATGTTGAAGTATAAATAATAAACAGATGACTTTGAAAAAAAAAAGATAACCTCAAGATCCTTGGTCCACGGAAAATTGGTACTGCTCCACCTTTTGTCATTAGAACCTTCAGTGTAATTAACATCTATAACCTTTGGAGAATAATGTCGTGATACAGAATTTTGTGGTGTGTTTAGATTATCTGTATAGGAATATGGGGCAGGAGAACAGAATAAATTACTGTCACCTGGTCCATTCCTGATATAAACCTGAGAATGGACTCTGTCATTATCAATTACAAGAGTGCTATGTGGGGTCATAGGGGGGTGATATCCATATATAGCAGTTGTGGAGGCCATAGAGTGTGATTGTTGTCTCTCCGCATCTTGGGTTGAGCTTGCCATATGCTCCATGAGCAGATGAATCTGTTTTTTTAGATGCACTCTGCAAAGTATGACCATAGCAAACATCAACATTACTGCTGAGGAAAAGAGATATATTTACAAAAGGCACAATTTAATAATTAGGCTCGAGAATCGAACCGCTTTTGACGAAGCTCTTCAGAATACTGAGGGCTAAGTTTGTCATCACCATCAAGAAGTTCATTGGATACTTCAATAAGCTTATCCTTCATCTCCTGCAAATGATCCATTGCTTGTGGGCAAACTGCTAGCTGCACAGATTTAGAAATGACTAGTGAGATAAAATGTTGAAAATAGCTCCTAAGTACAGAATAGATGCCGCAATTTCAATTACTACTCGTTCTACCTTGCACTGATGACTACATAGTTCAGAGAGTTCTTGTGGTAATTTGTTCTCTTCCAAGCCACTTGAGTTACACTTGTTTGCAGGCGGAGTTGCTATATTATGGGATGCTGATCCTCTGGGAGTATTTGTTGATTGATAATGCTCCATAACTATTCGGTCCACATCAATACTCTGCCACATAAATTTGTCAATTGAAAAATCACAAGTAATAAGACATAAAACCTTGCTATATCATCTATACTAAATGTAATGTAGTCCATGTAGATTCATATAATCATGAAATCAAAGTACCCACCGCCAGAATATCATCATCATCATCCATGGCATCCAATTTATCATCCGTGCACATGTTATGAGTGATTGGAGCAGTCTGATGCATTTCAGCACTGCCTCCTGTAAAAGTGTGCTGATTTGTTGCTTTAGTAATATCTGCACGAGTCAAATTATTGTTCTGGTAATTCTGTGTACAGAAGTTGACACCAGCAGGTTGATGGTTGCCACTGCTCTCCAGGCAGCCCTTTTCAGTGGATTGATGCAAATTTTCATGGGAGAGCATCCTATTTCCTGGCACAGTGACCATTTTGTTAATATAATTTGAACCTCCTTGATAAGTACATGCCTGACCCCTATCCCAATCTTTCACTTTTGCAGATAAACCAGGCCTTAAATAACTCTTGCAGGCAACTTGAGTGTTGCACAAAGAACGCCAGGCCTGTAATGAAAACAACCAAAGAATAAGTGTGTTAAACATTAGAAACAGTTGCAGTTAGGCAGATGTTCTTTCAAGAGAAGTGACTAAAAGTAAAGACAATATATGGAAGAGTTTTCCAGTTAAAGGGTAACTAATAATTACAAAAAGTGTTAAATTTTTTTCTCGAACACCCAGGAGAGTTGCGTATCTTTGTATTATAGGGAAAAACACAAAGTGTTGCATCATTCATAAACTCCTCTCATCTTATACTGCAAATCATGTTTTGTGATTAAGACTTAAGACAAGCTAACCTATAATAAGAGCACATCTGGTGTCACATACGACTGGTTCTTGATGGAAGGTCAGCTAAAACATGAATTTTCAGTGGTAACTAACCATCACTGATATTCTTAAACATCACCACATATTCATAATATGTTACGCCACTACAATTGTACCTTCTCAATCCATGGAACTTGAAGACGCTCTGAGGTCTGAAACCTACAAGCAGAAGACCTGAAAATGGAAAAGAATGGTTTGTTACCAACACGAGAAAGGCTTTAACCTTTGATTGATTTTTTTTATTAGGAAAACTAGTAGGTGCTCTACCTTCTCATGTAAGCCAGAATTAACCCATTTGCTTTTATGATTTAGAGTGTACCTTAATGAAAGCATCCCTTCACAATTTGCTTCTGGATTGGGCCTCTGTGTTGGCAAAGAGAACAGGAAACTTGTACTTAGAAAGTCATCTTTTCCAGAGGAGCTCTGGATAGCATTCACATGGTGCGTCCAGTTAACCCTTGGTGCCTTGTCACTGCAACTGAGCCCACCGCTTGGGTTATTGCTGCCTTGCATCCGCAGCTGTGATTACTAGCACATCAACTGCAATGTTGGATGTTTGATGTTGATAGCCTCAGATGTCAATGCAAAACCGAGGAATGTACCACCAAACCATAGGCTGTAATCAACAACAACTCGGTTAGCGTGTGCAAGCAACCTGTAGGTACTAAATGAAGAATTAGTATATCTAGCTAGTTGAAACAATGGGTACAGTGTCACGAATTGATTTATATGTAAGAGCAAAACAAATTGCGAATTATTAATGACTGCGCCTATAAAATGAAATGAAATCAGGTTGCAAGAGAAATGATCCAGTATTTTTTTGTTAACCTAAGAACCCACATAGATCAGCATTCCAAATAGCCTCATGCACACAGCAGCATACATGGTAACCACGAAATATCGCCCCCAACCACCTCCACACTAGACAGAAATAGATCAGTACAGTGTCCGGATCGTCTGACCCCAAACCACCACGAACCCCCGCACGTCCCAGCAAATCCGGTTGAGGCATTGCGTCAAACAGCTTGCCCTCCAACACCACCCAGCCACCATGCATTACCCCTCCTCGCCGTTCCCCAACCGCGACACCAAAACCTCCCTAGCAGCAGCGCGGAAAAGCCAACCACCACCGAATGGGTCAGATCAAAACCTAAAAAATAAGACAGTCGCACAAAGGGGGACGGAAGCGTGAGCGGATCGAGGAGTGCAGTATAACCTGCGAGGCCGGCGAGGCTGGGTGCGGACAAGGAGGCGGCGGCGGCGGGCGCGAGAGATCGAGCGAGCCCTTGGAAGCGCTCGGTGTTGAGGAGAAGAAATCCTTCCCGTGCGAACGGGTGGGTTTCCGCCGAAATGGTTGCGGGGAATATGGCAGGCGCGGGATTTAGCACGGGACTGAAATTGAAAAGGATGCGCATGGAGGGAAACTAATTTCGCTGATTAGCGCGGCGGCCGTCGGATGGGTGCTTAGATTGGCAATACGCTCCGGGATCGCCAACGGATAGAAATGCGCAAATTTTTCACCGGCGAGACGGGTGGGCAGCCCAGTGCCCAGATGCTACAGTACTTTATGGGCTGGACCAAAATCATAAGATTAGCCCGGCTTCTTTCGGACTTTGCCGCCTCAGCATGCCACATACCACCAGTCCACCACGGTTATTGCTCGTTGCCTCGTTCTAAGAAGAAAAAACACTGTTATTGCTGACACAAACAGTGCTAGCTGCTAATCTGTTTTTTTTTGTTGAGGGCAGCTGCTAATCTGTTTTGGCAGGTATACTAGTGCAATTTGCTGTTTCCACACATCAGTCAGTCTGCAGCTCAATTGCTGAACTGTGTCATGCATTCAACCCCGTGATATCTGATATGAAATGCAGGAAATACATTGTCAGGTTACGAAATTTAGCTCCGAAGTTTCGCATGCCATGGATGAGCGAATTATATCCGGTATGGGGCACTGCAAATCGGTGCTTAGGTTGGCAGTGGGAGTGAGAATTACTACTTCCAGATTTTAATTGTTAACACGGTTAACTTTCGTAGTTACGTTTAATTATTTGACTTATTCAAATATATAATATTATAAAATAAGTTAAAACTTTTTTAATGATAAAACAAATTATAATAACATATTTGATAATTTTCAAAATTTTTAAATAAAATAAATGATTAAATATAGCTAAAAAAATCAACTATATTAACAATTTAAATCTGGAGGACGGAATATATCTTATTTAGCTACGGTTGAATTGATGAGCGGAGTGCTGAAGATGATGACGAGGAGAAGGTGACAATGGGAGTCAGCAACTCTGCCAACCACCTCCGCGGCATGCGATCCATGTAGCTGAGCTGCTGTCGTTACTTCCATCACAGAATCCGCCTCGATCTTTCTACTACGCAACAAAACCTGTGGTAAGTACGTTTCGCGTTTCCTACGAGGTTGAACTTTGGTAGGAGTATATGAAAGTGAATACCAAAATGAAAGGGAAAAAAAAACGTGTCCTACTGTCCTTCGTCACTGTCAGGTGGGACCTATGCGCCAGCTTGACGAATCGTCAGCATGATCTAGCTGTGGCGTCACTTGTGATTTACCGTTGTACATGCTACTGCTCGAGAGTACTCATCCGTTCTGTAGGACCTACGAAACCAAACGCTGCGCCGTCCCTGCCTCTGCCTTGCTCGTCTGCTCTGCCCTTCACTGCTCCCCACGGCCACGGCCGCCAGCAGAGACAGCAGCGTCGGCGCCACCACCGACACTGACCCCGGTCCATTGTCGCTTCCAAATTGACCTGTCACCCGGTGATAAGTACGTAATTGCTTTTAACGGTGTTGTAATTGCTTCCGATCGCTACGGCTAATAGCATGTGATCCAGTACTGGTCTCTGCTTAACTAAACTTTAACGAGCTGGACTAGAACATCCTAACAAGTCGGTTCCTTTGTCTGCAAATTGTCAATTCAACCGTAGCTCGATAAGAAATGGGACGAGCTTTGAGTGTGGGCATTGCCTCCCAACCTAATCGGCGGTCAATTCAGTGGTTTACTACTAGTAGGAAATGATCTTGCCCTTACTCCCACCACCAACCCAAAACTAAAGGCCAAAGCCGCATGTTCTTCACCCACCGGCCACTGAGCTCGGTACTCAAATCCACCGACGCGGCATCAAGGAAAAGCGCCCGCCATTAACTTCACCTCCATGCATGTGTGTGGGATCCAAATTCCACATCCATGCAAATGATGCAGCGATGGCGACAAGTCTAATCCCCTCTTCGAAATCCGAACGCTTTTGCCAGCCACTTACCCTACCCACCATAAATCAATCGTTTGCAGAATCGAGTCGCCGTCGCACGCACACCTGACACCGACGCGCCATGGCCCTCTTCTCCCTTTCCGCTTTTCTCCCTCGACACGGACATGGACCGGCAGCCAGCGCAGCGGAGCGCCGGCCGGCCCGGGTAGCTAGCAATAGCAAGAGTAGAGTACACATGCAGGCGGCGTGATGGAATTGATCGACACCCCCACGCCACCCCCACGGGACACTGACAAGGACGACCTGCCGCTGTCGTCCCCAGCCTGATCTGAATCCGGCAAGTACAACATGGTGGTTGCTGTCCAATTAAATTAGGGGGAGCTGTGACTGAGTGAGCGAGCGAGCTGCTTTCCCGTTGTTCATCTGGTTTGGTTTGACAGTGTGAGCCTCCAAAGATTCTCCCCTTTCTTTACCGGAAATTGTTCGTTATGCCCTCTTTTATTACCGAAAGGGAGATCAGTGCCTCCTTTGCAAGCAAACATTCCCTCTCGATTCTGAGAGGATGCCTCTTTCCATGGATGCGGCATTTAGCACATCTCGATGAGGAAATTAACCCATGCCAAACATAGATGGCCGGTACTGTACCGCCAATCTGCCAGATCAATGTGCTGGAAGACAGTGTAAATGTGATCGGACTGAAGATTACATCTCCAAAATAATAAATTAATAAATTCGGTGAGCAGAGAGAGGAAGAAAGAAAGAATTACTAATACATTGCAACTCTTTGATTCAATTTTGATCAAATACTCATCAAAGAAATCAAAAGAAGAAGAAAAGAAGCAAAAAAGAAAAAACAATACTACAGGGATGGAGAAGTATTATACTGGCGATGGTGGCGGCGGAAATGGTGCTCGTTCGGCGGTGATCAGGTGACTCTAGTTGTACGGCTTCACCGGCGGCGGCGGCGACGCGTACGACACGCCGTAGACGGGCGGGAACGGCAGCTTCCCGCCGGGTTGGTGGTCACCGCCGGCGCTGCCGCTCTGAGGCGGCGGCGCGCAGTGGTGCGGCGGCGGGGACGACGGCGTCGTCGGCGGCGCGTGGGAGCCCGGGTGGGACGGTGGCGGCAAGACGTAGCCTGGGTGCTCGGTGGGTGGCTGGTGGTAGCCCGTTGATGAGGGAGGCGGGGAAGACGCGCCACCGTGAGACGGCGGCGTGGACGGGTGGGGCCCGTGCGAGCGCGGCGGCGGCGCGTACCGCACGTCCGGCTCGTCGGCGGACGTGGGCGGCGGGGGCGGCGTGTGCGTTGTCACTGGAGGTGATGGCGACGGGTGGGACGGGGTGGGCGTGCCCTGCGGCGGCGGCGACGAGTGGTGGTAGGACGGCGTGCTGGAGCTTGACGGCGGCGACGGGTATGTCGACGGCGCGGGAGTGGGGGATCCCGTCGGCGGCATGTGGTAAGACGGTGTCGTCGCGCTGGACGGCGGCGGCGGGTACGACGGGGTGGTGGGCCCCTGGGTCGGCGGCGAGGGGTGCGACGGGGTGCTGGGCCCCTGAGTCGGCGGCGAGGGGTGCGACGGCGTGGTCGCGCTCGACGGCGGAGACGGGTAGGACGGCGTGGTGGGTCCCTTGGAAGGAGGCACCGATCCCGCCGGCGTGGTGGGCGTGTACGCCGCAGCCTGACACTGCGCCTTGCTGCAGTCGAATGGGCGTGCGGCGGCGGCAGCGCACTGGGCCGGCGGGCGCTGGGCCGGGGCGCCGGGAATACAGTTCCACGCGCCGTCGGCCGTGGCCTTGGCGCAGCTGGGCCTGGAGCTGATGAAGTTGTTGGTATACGTCAGGTTCTTCAAGGCCACGAGCCCGCACACGCCCGCCGGGACCGCGCCCTCGAACCTGTTCCCGGCGAAGTCGAGCTCCTCGACGGCGACCATCCCCGCAACACTCGCCGGGATCTGGCCCTGGAGGTGGTTGTCGCTGACGTCGAACACGGTGACCTTCTTCAACAACCCGACCTGCGGCGGGACGCACCCGACGAGCTCGTCGGCGATGAGGACGATCTCGTTGAGCGTGCCTGCCATCCGGCCGATGGACGGCGGGATGCATCCGCCGAGGCGGTTGTGCGCGAGCACCACCACGGAGGCCGGGGAGTTGCCGAGGTTGGCTGGGATCGGGTTGCGCAGCCGGTTCGAGTTGACGAAGATGGCGTCGAGGGGCCGATCGAACAGCGCCGGCGGGAGGGAGCCCTCGAACTCGTTGAACCGGAGGTCGAGGTATTTCAGGGACGGCAGGGAGAGGACGACTTCCGGGAAGGCGCCGACGAAGCGGTTGTTGCTGAGGTCGAGCTCGTGGAGGAGGTGCAGGCGGCGGAAGGTGGTGGGCACCACGCCGCAGAAGCGGTTGGAGTTGAGGTGGAGCAGCGCCAGATCAGGGACGCCCAGCGGCAGCGACGCCGGGAGGTAGCCGGCGATGTCGGCGTGGTTGAGGTCGATCCCCGCGACGACCAGGTCGTGGCCGTAGGATCCGGGGAGCGGGGCGCAGAAGACGCCGTTGTAGGCGCAGACGTTGGGGCCCACCCAGTTGCCGGTGAAGTTGGACGGGTCGGAGAAGATGGCCGTGCGCTTCCACGCCTGCAGCGCGGCGTACGCGGCGCGGAGGCGCGGGTTGGGAAACGACCAGGACGGCGGCGCGGCGAACCGGGCGGCGAACGAGGCGGCGTAGGATTCCGGCACGTCGCCCTCCTGCGACGCGGCGGGGTGCAGTAGCAGTAGCAGCGCACAGAGCACCGCCGCCGCCGCGGCGGCAGCGCTGCGCCGGAGCATGGTTGTCGTCTCGAGGTGAGACGATCGGATGCGGAGAGGCAGTGGTTGCCGGCGGCGAGGGGGATGCGGGTTGATCTAGGAGGAGGAGGAGGAGCTGACAGTGTGTGGGGTGGCGCGTGAAGCAGCAGTGGCATTCAGAGCGGGCACATGGGGGGTGTGAAGAAGAAGGCAGGCGCGACGCGGGGGGAGCGGGCTCACATCACATCACATGGGGGCCAGCTCGCTCGCTGCTAACCTCACCTAAGCTCGCTGATTACTCATTATTAGCAGCTGTGGCGCCGTGCGCTCTCTTGCCCGGGCGCCTGCTGATCACGGCGGTGCTGCTTCGTTGGTTGACGGGCGGCGCGTCACGTAGCGAGGGGGGCGTTCCGTTTCAACGTGGGCGGGGTTGGCAGCATTATGGTTCTGTTTGGCTAGCGCTTTGTGTTGCTACGGTATCTATTGCTTTTTCTGTGATGGCCATTTGTTTTGTTTTTGTGCATGGGCTGATAACCCCCTTTTTCGCATACGTGCTCGCACTGCGTTCGGCGGACTTGGACGGAAAAAGGAAGCGCTGTGCTGTGCACATGCACGCACTGGGTGAGTCATCATCATCATCGTTGGATTTTGGGTTCTTGTTTACGCATCCCCGTGGAGATCGCCGCGTTCGATTTCAAAATGGCCTTCCTCCCGCTTCGGTGTCCGGTCCACCGGTTCGTGTTTGCAACGGCCAGCCGCCGACAAGCCTTACATGGGTTTCAGTCACAGCCCGTGTCGGCTCCCGGCGCCGACGCGGTCCGCGGGGGCAGGACGTGAGGGTACGGTCTGAATCGTTTGCGGCGCTGGTTACCCTTCCCAGTGTGCCGATGGCTTTTCAAACGTGCTCCGATCATGCTCCGTGTTCACGCGTCAATCAAGAAAGTAACCTTAGGTAACCTCGTGATAACGTTGCTACAAAAACCGTGTGTGGCAAAGGGTCGGAATTGTGCTTCTTTTCCAGCGAGTGATTGACACAAAGAGCAACAAGCATCATTTCGTTTCATCAATCCCCCCCCCCCCCCCCCCCTGCCAGAATTAGAGTACATTTTACTGCAATCGGTTAAAAATCAGCTAATCAAGAACCTCGAGGTCCTAACACTGACCCAGACCCACCGGCATTGTGCTGGACGTTTCTGTACGATTGCAGTTTTGCTATGTTGGGTCCCATCATGCTACTGTAATGAACAGCTTACTAGTACTACTACGACGACGACCAAGTCAAAGCATATGCGTGGCTGATTAAGCTCAGAGCCAAGCAAGAATCAGATCCAGCGTAACGTGACCATCAGGCTTAATATAATGTTTCTGCCGATAATTTAACCGGGCAATGGCGATGTGCTCCGTACGGTTTGTAGTTTGCTTATTTCGAGGCGGGTTCAAACTTTTGAATGGAACCAACGTTCTCTGTCACGCGCAGGTAGCATGTTGATGCATGCAGACAACCAGAGGTGTCAGTAATAATTTTATAAAGAGACGGTGAGGGCGACGCGTCACTGTGTCTGTCGTTTCACATTATATATAAGCAGTGATTAATTTACGTACTGCTACTAATAAAACTATATATCGCTCTAAGAGCATCAACTACCTATCGTTCTTCTGCGGTGCCCGGAATACTTGCTGTACCATTTTAAGGGTTTGCAGAAGCAATCTGTGGTCAATGGCTGCTTGTCCTGCTCTGGATTGCAAGGAAGGGGAGAACAGAAACATTTTTTTTTTCTGAAATTACCATGTCTACATCTGTACAGCAGCAATATGGACGAGTTCTTCCGTCGGGAACAGCACTGTATTAACATTTATAGATCACCGTAATAAAGTTTTTTTTTCTCAATTTAAGCAATAATGTCGTATCCGTATAAACTTTAGAGTACTCTGCTGGAACCAACCTGCCCGGGGCGGCAGATATACGGTATTTATGCTGCACAGTACTGTAGCATGTTCAACTTGAATGAGGAGTGCAAGATTTCTGGATGGAGCACAGCACAGTGCACGGCAGCAGTGGGTCCGGTACGTGGATCTCGCACACCAATAGTAGACTAGTAGTGACGAGTTGCCATGCCCATGGACGACATCCAGGTAAGCGTTGCCTATTGCCGTGCCGTGACCCCTTGCATTGAATAATTGTACAGATTTGCCGTAGGCGCATCGGGCATGGAAGGGGCGGGTGTTCATTTGCCATTGCGAGAATGGCCTTGTGTTGGGCAAAAAAGTAGGAGTAGAAAGAAGAAGACGCGTCCGCTTTTCCACACGCAGAGGCAGAGACACGAGTACACGACACAGCTCACGGGCGCTTTGCTCCATTTTTCGGCGCCAGCCCGCCACCTTTGGGAATGCCCTGCTGGACCGACGACGTTCCCTCACTGCTTTTTCGCGAAATGAAAAAAAAAATCATCCTCCGTTCCGCCACACGGCATTCGCAGCTTTCCACCGACTCGAGCGAGACACGCCCACACGGGCTCGCTCGGCGGCTCCTCCCTCCTGTCATCTGCTCTGCACCGTCCGCTCTGTAGTTTGGGCCCCACCTGATAAACTGGCACGGTGCTATGCATGCTACAGTTGCTTTCGCTTCCTCGCCATCTTCTTCACGCACACGAACGAAGGAAGAGGAGAAGGAGGATCACAGGTTGGCGATGGAGACCCACCGAATCGGCGGCCGATCTCTACGACAGGAGGACAGACAAGCGCGCGGGCGTACAAATACAGTACTACTACATTGATTCATTCATTCCCGCGTAACGTGCGCCCATATGCGAATGTTCCCATCCAACCAGTTGGCAATTTGCCGGATCCCACGGGTAGACGGGCGCAGTAGTACTGTAACCGTAGCAACAGCTCAGAGCTACAGTACGTAGTTGCGTGCGAACCCATCCCCGTCGAAGACGCTCTGTCAGTCCTCAATCTACATTACCCACGTGCCCTGGCTGTTTACGTCGAGAAAGTAACAGCACTGGTTCGCCGACGCGTACGTGCAGGGAGGCGGGCAAAGTAAGAAACAGGCGGCGGACGAAAGGAACAATCACAGCTCGGCCGCGGCTGATGAGATGGAATGGAATGGAATCGAATCATCGAATGGAAGGAAGCCGTGCCCTGCGCCTCTGGGTTGCCACCGACAGCCGTCACCGGTCACATGATGATGGATGCACACTCTGTACTACTATATAGCAGAGTAGTACAATATCAACATGTGTGATCCATCCATCTTCCAGAACCTCGTCGTGTCTGCACCGGCGGGTAAGTCCTAGTACATTAAACAGCAGAGCACAGCACACGTCCCGTGTATGAAACCAGCGATTGATTAATTCTCCTACTCAACCAGTTTCGTCGGCCAGTCCGGCCGGGCAAAAAGATGGATATGGATGATTTCAGTCACAACAAGCAATGGGCTTCTTCGAGACGATCGACTGCATGCTGTATGTTTTACTTCCAGCTTGCTGACGAGGGTTTCAGAAGGTTCTGAATGTTTTTTTTTCCTGCTTTATTACAGCTCTGTCCCACTTGCACTATCGTCGCGTCTTTCTTCCCTACTTCTTCTGCAGTTGCTAGGTAGTACTAGCATGATACTGTACGCTCGTGACAGAAGAAGATCCAGGAGAAACGACACACTGTTCTTTTTGTTTAGTCTGTACGTGTACACCAAGAGGAGTGAATTACAGTCTGTGTAGAGAGGGCGTCTGAACTACTCCTATATGAAACAGCACATGGGCGATGTCGACGTGCCCCTCTCTTTGGCAGAGAAATGGCGGTCATACGCGTACCTCACAAATCAAAAGCCAGATGACCTTCCTTGATCACAGTCACAGTTCCGAATGTTATTAACCATTGTAGTGTTTGAGACAGGAATTACAGCACGTTTGAGGCGATCACCTTCAACTAATCAACTGTCAGAACGACGCTTATGTCCTTGAATATCATACGGAACACACAGGGAAAACCCGGCTGATCTGATCCGATGACCAAGGGATTCACACACTGGTACAGCAGACCTATCGACAACCTTATATACTAGAGTGACGTCGTACGTCGGATGGATTCCGAATGAAGCCGTCGTTCGTCGTCATCACAATCAGATGCAGCTGTTGGCTGTGCAGAGCCCACGTCGGCTCACACAATCCTGAGGCTCCCGGGCTCTCCTCTCGGCCCACGGAAAGTTTTGGCGCCATCCTCGAGTCGACTCGTGTGGCCTCCCTCCGCTCTGCTTCCTCCGCCCTGCTTCGAGTTCCAGTCCCTGCGACTGCGAAGCCATGCCTGGCTTCTTCAGAGGACCGAGGAACGATGCGTCAGCCAACGATGCCCGGGGCGCCACCGATCAAGGTCGCCGACCATAACAAGGTGATCGGCCGCCGCGTCGTCAGGCTTCTGCAGGCGCCGGCGGTGGTCGCGCTGGCGGCGGTGCTCGCCGTGTCGACGCCGGGTACTTCGGAGCCGCTGTGCAACCTCCCGCCGGAGCTGTCCGGCGAGCTGCAGGGGGAGAAGAGCAAGATCCGGCACCCCAAATCGGACCAGGCGGCGCGCTGCACCTCCAAGTGCGTCAGCACCTGCGTCCTCGGCGGGTACGGCGCGCCCGGCGTCGGCGGCCCATTCAACGTCAGGAGGTACTACTCCCTTTACCCTATTACTACCTTTGATCTCCTGCTCTTCCATGTCAATAAGCAATGGGACGATGCAATTATTATATTCGTTAGTTTTCCCCCATCGATTCCTCACCATCCTTCGTGTATTTCGTGTTGGCATGGACGGGGTGAGCAGACCCCTGGTGGTGTTCAAGGACACGTTTCGCAGCCGGCAGTACTGGTACGCAAATCATCACGGAATTTTCTTCCAGACCTCGGTTGGTATGTATCAACTTCTTTCTTGTGCGTGGTTGCAGTCTCACGGAGTGCTCGGACGTCTGCAACCTCATCAAGGACGGCGAAGACGACCAGTGAGATGGACAGCACCGCGAGACATAGTAGGACATGGCAGCACTCCACGGTGCTACCTCTACCTGAGGTGGGCGGGCCAATGTCGTCTCTCCTCGGCTTGCTCGTCGGCATGAGAGTCGCGGCAACTGGGGCAACTGAACAGATCATTCGATGGGATGCGTGCGGTTCCATTGACTCGAGTGATGCAAATTTAGTTTCTTTGTACTTGTAGGTGGAGCTGTGGAGGAATCTAGCATGGCTGACAGAGCTGTAAAAAACTTGTACATTTGCGCTCCGTGACATGTAGCATTCGGTGCAAAGAAGGATTTGACCAGAAGGTCACACTCGCCAAATCATGCCCAGTTACTATCATTTCATTCCGTTGGGTCGTTAATTAAGGCAGGTTGTATTTGAACCTGATTGTTCTGTGAGAAAGAGAACTGGTGAATTTGTATGATTTGGTTTTGAAGCAGTTCCGTTTCATGATTCATCAAAAAAAAAAAAACCGACAAAGCATAGCAGTAGCAGGGAAATCGTTGTGTTTGAGTGAAGCCAACAACCGCTCTCATGGCCTTTAAAGCCCATCACTACATGGCCCACAGTCCGGCCTAAATCAAGCCCATTTTGTTGAGCCCGCATGTCAGAGACTCAGAGCCGACGATGAGGGGAAGAGCCCTCCCTAGTCCCTCCCTCTGGGCCGTCGATGCTGGCTCGCAGTCGCAGCCTTCCCCTTCTCTGCTCTCTCGTCTCGCCACGGCAAGAGAGAATCCCTTTCCATGGCGGCGGCGGCGGCGGCAGGAGAGGAGGGAGGGGGCGGCGGAGGTGGGTCCATGGCGCGGATATTCGTCGGCGGGCTCGCGGAGGGTGTGGGTGCGGCGGACCTGGAGGCCGTGTTCGGTTCTATCGGCCGCGTCGCAGGCGTGGAGTTCGTGCGCACCAACGGCCGCAGCTTCGCCTACGTCGACTTCCACTACCCCACTGACAAGGCCCTCGCCAAACTCTTCTCCACGGTAAATCCCCTCTCATCTCTCTGCTCCCGTACACCGGTTTAGTGCTGCTAGGTTCTGTGACTTCTCTCTGTTTGTTTTGGCGTATTGGTAGCATTTAACAGTGGGAGATGGAGATTGATGCCTTTTTTTATTTGATTTTTATGAATTTCTGTTCGAGCTTATGACGGTTTTGCTGTAGTACAACGGGTGTAAATGGAAAGGGGGGAAGCTTAGGTTGGAGAAGGCCAAAGAGCACTATCTGACCCGCCTTAAGCGAGAATGGGAGCAGGAAGCAGCGGCTGCTGCTGCTGCTGTTGCTGCAGTGCAGGAAGCAACGGTGAAAGATAATGTGGTGAAGCAAGAGAAGCCGAAGCTCGACAAGGCTGCTCTGGAGGGTATGAAGATTAACATCTACTTCCCGAAACTTAGGAAGGTGAGTGCACGATGCAGTTCTTTGGTTCATATGACATGAAGTTTCTTGCACCATGCAATCCGTTAATTAGTACGCGATATTATATAATCACCTCGTATACCATGCCTCAATGTTATGAACGGTTCAATCTTGAATCATTAATTTATTCTAAGCTTTTCTTACATTCTGATTGCCTACCTCAACTTGCTTGGGACTAAAAAAAAACTTGACCTGCGGGGGGGGGGGGGGGGGTATGATGGCCCCTGGGCTTTTTGTAAGAAGAAGACCTTCTCACGCAGGTCGAGAAAACCCCTGAACCCCACTCCCAGGTCATACATCGGGACTCAGCTGGCCTGTGAGCTGTGGCGCGAGTCTTTACCATGTGCTTTGGCACTGGGAGGGTGAGGGGATTTTTTTAACCTCAAATCCCGAAATTCGCTTCCAACGGGAATCAAACTCGAGACCCGAGGAGATGCTACTCAGAGCCTCAACCATTGGGCTGAAGCCCCTTTCGCGCTTGGGACTAAAAAGTAGGGACGAAGTTATGTGTAAGTGTTGGGGTCAGCTGACCCCGATGATATTCTACAAAGTCCATGTAAAAGCTGTTTGGAAGCATGAGATGACCCCAATAAAAATAGGGATTTCTGCTTGATGACACCAGTGACCTTTTTTTTTTCCAGGCTTCACCCCTGCTAAAAAGCGTTGTTGCTACTGCTGCTGTTGCTTTTCTTACATTCTGATTGCAAGCAGTGAAAAACTCAAATTGTCAAGACATATTGAGGTGGATTTCAGGGAGGATTAGTTCTGTAGTTTTGAATGGGGAGCTGCATGTGATGACTTTGTCCTAGTGACTGATTCCCATGGAGATGCCATGTTGCTGGCCTAAAGAAAAAATAAAGGCCGAATTCCTATGAGACTTTTGAAAATATAAAGGGGTCTAATTGTCGGTGTGTCATAAGTCATATTGATCCATTTTAACATGTATTGCCATATGTTATGGGAACTAATTCTGTAGTAGTGCTCTTTTCGGTTTGGTATGTGTCTATCTAGTTGTTCTTAAGTTGTAAACATGGGCACACTACTTAAAAGGAAAACAAATTGTTTAGGTAGGTAAGCATCTTATTGAAATATTTGGACCACGGCTGCAAACAAAAATGGCAAAAGAGAACTAAAAACATAAAATGAAGTTATGATTGTCTATTGTTCAATGCTGATGTGATGTCATACTCAATATGCCTATGCTTCTGTAGACTTTGCATTTTCCTTAACTGACAATCTTTTTTACAGGTGAAACCTTTGCCTTTTAAGGGGTCAGGAAAGCACAAATACAGTTTTCGAAATATTGAGGTCCCTTCCTATCCAATCCATTTCTGTGACTGTGAGGAGCACTGTGGACCTCCTGAGGCAGCTAATGATGAATATGCTTCTGTTCTTAATGCCGTGTCATATGAGAAGGAGCGCAACATTATGAATTCTGTGATGAGCAAACTTTTTGAGAAGGAGAATGAGCATTTTGATTCATCAGAAATGAAGAAATGTGATGTTCATATCAAGATGAGGGAACCGTCTGATGCAGTGAATGACATACAAATGGAACAAACAGAAGAGGCTTCTAATGATGATTTGGATGCCATGCAAATGGAAGAAACAGAAGAGCCTTCTGATGAAGATTTTGATGACGACCTTGTGATTAATATAGCTCCCCGCAAGTCCAATAAATCAAGCATGCAAGGAAAAGCAAAAAACCTGGAAGTGAGTAAGGTACACTTTGCTTTCAAGCGTTTACTGTACAGTTTGCATGTGATGTTCAGATTTGTCATGCATTACATGTGTTATCATGACCGTCATAATTTCATTTATTGACAGGACTCACAGTCAAGAAAGTGGCCAAACTTGGAAGAAACTTCGGTGCCAAAGAAGAGACAGAGATTTGAGGCTTCATCTGGACTTGGGAAAGGGAAACAAGAACCTACTTCTGTGACTTCAGGCATGAGAAACACAAGTAAGTCTTTGCCTGTTCTACGAGAAGCAAACCAAAACCAACGTAAGTCTCCAGGTTTGGCAGGGAAAGGAACACATGAGTTCTCATCAGCAATCCCCAGAGGCAAAAGCCCTGCAGACCCTCAAGGTGTTGAGGCTTTACCAAGTTCTTCTACTAAAAGTGAAAGTGAACGAAATATGATTTCTGCGGAGCCTAGGAAGGGTTCTGTGTGGACTCAGAAAGCATCCTGGAGAGATCTTGTAGGGGGCGCACTCAGCACACCTTTCAGCATATCGCAAGTGTTGCCAGACGCCAAACCATCACCAACAGCAGTTTCAAATGTTAGTGAAATTGGGGAATCTACAAAATTCTTGGGAGCTGCAACTCAGCCCTTGTCTGATCAGATTTTGTCAAGTTCCATGGGAATTCCTTCTACCGGCACTACAGATGGGTTGACAGGCCATGCCACTGGGGAGTCGAAGCAGAACAATAAGACACAAAAGGCGCGGGTAGTCCCAAAGATTACTATCGGTGAAGTTTGTCCTTTCATGAGAAACGCAGAGTCAGCAAAGCAGTGGTCAAAGGCGAAGAAGGTTCTTTCTGGGTTCAACAAGAAGAGCAAAGAGGACAGTGGATCCAGTGTCGTGAAAGGAAAGCCATTGAAAAGACGATAATATATGTGCTTTAGGTCACAACTCGTTGAACTCTGGCGTAATGATGGCAGCTGCTCTGAGCACAGTAGTTTTAGAGCTTGTTTTCAGGTGCTCATGTCTTGTGATGACTGAGATACCGATGACGGTTGTTGTAAGAGAATCAGGACTTTTGTTTGGATGTCAAAAACTTCCTTACATCATGATTGATATCGTTAAACGATTGTCCCTGACGTTATGCTATACTGTATTAATACAAGGCTTTTGATCCATTGATATTTTTGTGTAATACGAAGGGCCGGACTGAAAAGTCGGTTATTGCACTACTTTGACTGTTCCACATACCTTGTTTGCATGCGTGTTAGCCACCGACAAATTCGCGGAATCATTCCGACAACCGTGAAATTACTAAAACTCTCCCTCCCTCCCTCTCTCCTCTAAAAGAAACCAGTGAATTGCCGTCGACATCTTCTTCCTCTAAAATGATAACAGTGCCTTAACTCCAAGTAAATTTGGGACATACATTCACAAGAAGGAAAGGTAGGAATTTGTTTCTCAAACTTTACCGAATTTGTATTCCTCAATTTTTTTTTTCTGAATCGTTTTCATCTTTTCATCAGGATTTTGGAAGATGACCACAGACAGGTCGGGTTCACGGAGGCTCTTGCCTGGCCGTCAGAACTCCCATGAGGTCGGTTTCACATTCCTGTTTTTTTTTTGTGTAAATTTGTCACTGCACAATAATGGCACCAAGGATAAATCGGTGCTGTTCCTATTACTCCATCAATGCATTCCTGAGAAATAATTAAGAGTTTGTTATATCAGTCATGAATCATTTATGTAGACGCATCTTGTTATCAGTATCATGGATCCCAATAATGATTTCTGTTCGCATCACAATACTTTTATGAAAAAAAAAAACAGTCTTGCTGTGCTGCCAGTTGTCTTAGGCCCCTTCGTTCTTATCACTCTTGTTCAGGAACAATCTGTAGAATTCAGTTCTCACATTTTCTTGTTGCTACTCATTTACAGATGGATAGCATCATCAGAAAGGGTCAGAAGTCTACCAATCAAGTGAGTAACTAATCGTAGTAATCACTGGTGCCATGTAGTACACCCAACATGGATTCCCCTTCGCAGAATTCCAGATTTTCACTTGTTATATTTCATACTTATTCACCGGATTCACCTCCACTGATTTTCTTATAGAACAGACCTCTACGTCATCAGATGGAGCAGATGACTTCGAGGACGAGACACTTATAACACCAGAATCATTGCCCCACAAAATTGGTGGAGGTTTTCAAAGAAACTTAGGCTCTGCAAGATTGGACATTTTCGGTAGTATGAAGATCATGTTGCTCAAATCCAAGCTCAATGTGCTAATACCATGTGGCTTCCTGGCGATTCTGGTCAACTATGTCACCAAAAATAGTGTAAAATCCATAGGAAACTCAACCATTTATAACACTTCTTTTTGGCATGCTTGAGGCCTTGTATTGATGTTGTTTATTGTTTTTTTTTCCTGAAGGGATGGGTTTTTCCTCTGAGCTTGTTGGGTATCATCCCTTTGGCCGAGAGATTGGGTTTCACTACCGAGTACTTTAAGTTTTACAGTTTCCCCTAATATCGAGTATCATTTTTGTGATCTCCCAACACAAATATATTTGATTCTTTATTTCTTCCTGCAGGCAGTTAGCACTCTTCACTGGTCCAACAGGTCTCCCTTAGCTGTTCTCTTTATCAAGCATTATGAGCTGAATTGCGTTTACATGCAGCTGGACTTTGCCTGAACTTCTTCACATTTTATTTTGCAGTTGGGGGTCTTCTGAATGCTACATTTGGCAATGCGACCGAGTTGATCATATCGATCCATGCATTACGAAGCGGAAAGCTACGGGTGATTCAACAATCTCTACTCGGATCAATCATGTCAAACATGCTTCTAGTTCTCGGTTGTGCTTTCTTCGCTGGGGGGCTCACTTGTGGCAAAATAGAGCAGACTTTCAGCAAGGTGACCATCCTTAGTTGTTTGCAGGTTTGCATGATACAGATAGGGTTCTGAACCTGTTTTGTTCATTGAACTCTAAAGAAATCCTGTTTTGTTCACAGGCAGATGCAGTGTTGAACTCCGGGCTGCTCTTGATGGCAGTGATGGGTTTGCTGTCTCCTGCTATGCTGCATTATACTAATACTGAGGTTAACTTTGGCAAGTCGGCGCTTGGATTATCAAGGTTCAGCAGCTGCGTGATGCTTGTTGCTTATGCTTCTTTCATTTACTTCGAGTTGTCAAACAGTCGCTGCTGTGATGAAGCTATTGAGGCAAGCATGTTGACTTAAAATCTTCGCAACCTATCAGTTCTTTATTTAATTACCACTTTCTGAAGTATTTGCCTGCATTTGAACCAGGGTGGAGGTGGGAATCAAGGGGATGACAATGACGGAGATAGTGTTCCTGACATATCCAAATGGGAAGCCATCGCTTGGCTTGCAATTTTCACTGTGTGGATCTCAGTATTCTCTGACTACTTAGTCAGCACAATTGAGGTATTATCTCGCAATGATTGAATGATGAACTTCTTCGGCCACTTTTTCTGTTTGACACAATTTATAATAAACCATATTTATGTGTCATTATTTGCAGGCGGCTTCTAAGGCCTGGAACATACCAATTGCATTCATCAGTGTTGTTTTGCTTCCAATTGTAGGGAATGCTGCAGAACACGCAATTGCTGTTATGTTTGCAATGAAGGATAAATTAGTAGGCAACAGTTTGAGATAACTAAGAATGTTAATGACTTTTCATTCACACCAGTTTTGTTAGAATTTTGTTTGTTTTCTTGTAGGACGTTTCCCTTGCAGTGGCAATAGGATCGTCGACACAGATATCCATGTTTGGGGTGAGCTCGTACAACTCCGTGTTGTTTGCTTGAAAATAACATTTTTTTCTTCTCGAGAGCTGCGTGTCATTGTATTAAGAAGAAAAGAGTTGGGAAAATAACATTTGATCTGATAGATACTTTTCAATCTGATTTTGTAGATACCGTTTTGTGTAGTGATGGGATGGATGATGGGACAGCCAATGGACTTGAATTTCCATATGTTCGAAACTGCAAGCCTCTTGATAACCGTACTGGTTGTGGCATTTCTATTGCTGGTGCTGGAATTACATAAACTGCATTTTGAAATCCACTGCTCCACTTAAGCATAATTGTTCATTTCAAAAGTTTTATCAATATTTTCAGGAGGGGACTTCGAATTGTTTAAAAGGCTTGATGTTAATTTTGTGCTATCTGATAGTGGCTGCCAGTTTTTATGTATATGCTGATCCAAATGTTGACGGTGAGTTTCTCACCTCTTGTCATTGTTCTTTGTGCAATATGAAATTGTGATAAATATGCATTTTACTGGAAAACAACAGTTCACTAGTGAAATTATTTTATATAAATCTCAAACTAAAAAGTCATTTCCAAAGTTAGAAATGTCTACTAGTTGTAATTTTACATAAAGCTTATAAATTGGTAATTTTATCCTGCAGGTAAGCCTCTAGGAAACTAGGAGTGCCTTGAAGGTCAGATGTAACATGGAAAACTAGCAAGGAAGAACAAGAGCTAATTTTGTGTTTTGACCGGCTTCTCGGTGTTCCTCATATTTAGGACATTCAACTACACCCACTATTGTATATAGAAGAAAGTTAGATGGAATCTAGACATGAACCTCAAGTTGTCTATGCAACCGTTTATTCTTCCATACGTGCCAAAAAATACTAGAACATTGATATGTTTTGTTTAAACTGCTTTGTTTTTTTAGGGGAATTTGAACTTCTTTGTTGACTTGTTGTGATTTACAGGCATTGAATGAAAGCATTAAGGACGAGTGAATGCTAACCCTGTATTTTCATGAAGACAGTTAATCATATACAATGGCTAAAACTGATTACAGTACTAGCAGTCAGTCATAAGATACATGGACTAACAACATTCAGGTGAACGTTTGTAAAATTCTAGGTAATAGGAGCAAAGAATCCAGGGAATCATTATGTTCATCACGGCTATGAAAGTAATGACTTCTCCTCAAGATTAACCTGAAGCTTTGCATTTTTATCCAATGTGTTGTATTTCATGTCAGTATCTGAAATTTTGTGGTTCGACAAATGAGTGGAAGTTGTGTCTGCTTTCATCTCAGTTTTCTCTTGATCTGTGGATTCAGGCAATTCTTCTACTGAACTTCTCATAGAGGATGAGCAATTTCTTGCCTTTTGTTGTTGTTCTAAAATCTTTTGCAAATATCTTGCATGCTCTTCTATGCGTAGCTGCAGTTGCCTTTGCACCTGATAACCAAGAGCAAGTTCATTAGAGCTACTGGTAAACTTAAAGTGTGCTCTTTTTTGTGTGTGTGTGTGCGCGCGCGTGTGTGTGACGTTAATGAATTTACTACAAACAAAAGGTGAATCCATAAATCTGTAGAACTAATTTTGACATACATTGGATGATGCATTAAACCATGAAATGAGATCATGTTCGAGAAAAATGCATGCTAGGTAAACTTAAATAATCCATTTACCACTGCAGGCATGAAACACTGAACCTGAGTGTCTGGTATTTACCTCTAATTGTTCATGAAGCTGTTTCTGAACCTCCATTTGCATCCGAAGGGCTTCTGCTACTTGTGAACTCCTAAAAAAAATGATGTGACAGCGGTTGGATTTTCTTCATGCAGACTGTAATTTTCCTAACGGCAGTCATGGCAATTCATCAACGAAGGAAATCCAAGAGGGGTAAATGCTCACTTCTTTTTGCCAGCATCATTTCCGTGAGTTGCTAATTTAGCTTTGTTATCTTCTGAAGAGTACCTCTTGTCTTGATGGAACATGCAACAGGAACCAATAACTTCATCATAAGAAATTTACAACATAAAGCAGTTATAGGCACTTAATGTTTCAGAAAATTTCATCTTGATGTTACATTTCTTACCTCCTTTGGTCTCTGGAAGATACTTAGCAAATCTATATTTCTGCATCCCAACGAAAATGGATGAATAGATTGGAAATGGTGAATTTATTGGAGAATGTGACTACGCTGAAAGAAATTCCAGCCACGTACCTGCAAGTGGCTCTTTACATGATAGATCGTCAAACCTTCAACGTTCATAAGCTTCAACACTCAGTTGCCTCTACAAGATTTTGTATTACATATAACGTTCAGAATGACTAGAACTTCAAAGCAACTAATTCATTTAAAATGAACTAGAACGATTACCCTACTTTCAGGCCCTTCAAGCTTGTTCACAGCCTCTACAAAACGCTCATGAAGCTCCAGTGTCCATCTAAGTCTTGGCTTGTTACATGCAGCTCGAGATGAACTCAGCTGAACTTTAAGAGGAGATCCTGCATCCCGTGGATTCTCCTGATCAGAGAAAGATGGCACCAGACAAGAAGAGAGCTGTGATGGCCCGTTGTATATGTCCTAATAACATGATACAAGCAGTTGCAGAAGGGAACTAGTTAATCTCAGTTGTAGAATTGAACAATTTGTAAATGCTTAATATGATCATTGATGAAACTAATGGGCTCACATCTAATCGAGGGCTGTCTTCATTGTTGGTCATGGCGATTCCGAGCTGTTCAGACAGGAAGTGAATCTCCATGTGATCATTGAAAGCCATGGATTTGCTTTCTCCATGAAAACTACTTTCTGAAGCATCTCCAGAAAGGTTAAGAAAGTCCTGGAGATCATCTGAATGTTTAGTATCATCATGGTCACCATCGTTGAGGTCAGCACCATAGAGCAGTGAAGAAGAGCTGGATGACTGCCCAGCTGAATGCTGCTGCTGCTGTGCACATTTTGGTGGATGAGGAAGGAAAGGCAAAGCGCTCGTTTGCCGGCACGTATTGTAGTTTGTTGATGATGTGGAGTACATACTTGTGCAGAACGTGGAAGAACTGGACAAAATAGTTTCCGAAAAGTCGGCTTGCGAGATGTGAGAAATGGAGTTTTCAGCGTCAGAAACAGGGCTCACTTTCTGAAGGTCAAATAGATGTGTCGTAGGCAGATTCGACGAACAATTAATCTCTGTCTTAACTTTTGCAGCTTCAGGATTATGTATCGAACCACACTGCTTAGATTTGGCACTGAGCAGTTTATGAGCTGAATGTTGTGGAGCAGTGCATGTGTGAGCCATTCCTTCAGGACTAATGAATTGCTTTACTGCAACAACAACAGCTTGTGGTCACTCACCACTGAACATCCGTTTTTGGCAAGGGCTGCCTGCTCCAAGCCTGCATAGTGAATATCCGACTAAGAATATGCAGGAACTCTTATAATCAAACTTGTAGTCCAGGATGTGAAATATTGTTTCAAGCCCCATGAAATCATTTGGTCCCAATACCAGAAATGCTAAAAACAAAAAGGTCAGAAATACGGACACAGAAGTCTAATGTGGCATGCCCTTTTTATACCGAAAAGAAATCATAAACCATATGAACTCAAACTCATGTGATAATAACAGTAGTATGCTGCAACGGACAGGAGGCGTATGATTTAGACCCTTCAAGAAAAGCCGTTTTGCAGATGCAACAACAGTCTGTTCTTTAATTAATAGAGCAGAGCTATATTTGGGCCAATATGAGGCCCCATTATCAATATAATGGAATTCAGGCGGGGAGTTCTGCTCCCCCTCCCCCCGATCGTAAATAAAAAAAAATAAATAGGGCAGAGCTATTTTTGAACAGCAAAGAATCAAACAGTGCACTGCAAACTTCTGATTAGAAGCTAAATTCATACTGAACGGATAAAAAGACCGAATTTTTCTAATGGTTTCAAAGAACAAACAAGATCAGTTGAGGTGCTAAAAACTCATAAAAAACAATGTTCTGTGAAGGAAGACAAACAAAAAAAAAAGGAGGGCACAATTTGAAGAGCAGCTAGCATCTTACGCGACCAATACGAAAATAAAATCAGAGGAGAATTAGTGAACCATATGAAGAACAATGTTTTAGGACGAAGCAAGGAGGGTGAGACGATTCATAGAAATGCTGGCGGAGTTAAGATTCAACCCACCTGATAATCACGAGCACAAGAAGATGAGCGCAGCGAAACGATTCAGAACCATACAGCTGCACTGGGCCTCCCTCTCCTCTGTGCTCCTATCCAGTCAGATTCTCTCTCTCTCTCTCTCTCTCTCTCTCCTTTCTCTCACCTGTTTTGTGGCAAATGATTGGTGTCCTTCGACTATATTAGTCCTTTCATCTTCCTTAATTGCCTTCATTAGTTTAGCTATTTTGTCTTTGCTTGCTTCTGATTTTGGGAACACAGCACGACATTCCAAAATAACAAGGCTCTCCAACCATTCGAGCATTTTGCTGGTACAAGTTATTCAGAAATGTTCTCATATTTCTCTTACTATCACATGTGTAATACTACTCTACTCAGTTCTAAAATTGCTATCGTCTTGATTTGTTTAATTATATTTGAACATTCGTTTTATTTAAAATATTTATGAAAAAATTATAAGTTATGTTTAAATTTTCTCTAGCAGTAAAATAAATCATAAAAAACATAAATGTTTTTAAAAAATAAAGAAAATGAATAGTCGAAGTAACTAAACGTGTCTTGGCTTGTAGAGCTGGTATCCTCGAGAGAAATAACAAAATACTAGTAAATCTCTTGGCCTGATACAGTGCACATGTGCACAGCCGTTAATGAGTAGAGAAAATTAGGCCGAAAGCAAACGAGAGCCGTCGCTTGCCGGATCAATTGACCAACCACATTGAAGCCGTGTAATAACAGATGAGGATTTATCAACTGGTCTAGGTCGTGCGTGCGCAAGGCATAAGCACGGGTTAGCTCAGTGATTAATAATTATATAGCGAGTAAATAAATTAGACCAATATAGGTCTAGATTCTACTGGTAAGATGATAATAATAAAAAGAAATATCGCTTAGCAAAGTGGGATATCCTCTGTCGATCAAAAGATCAAGATGGGTTGGGGATAATTGATCTCCAAGTCCAGAACCAATGTTTGTTGAGCAAATGAATTGTTAACTTGCTTAATAGAGAAGGGGCTTGACAGACTTTGCTTAGAAATAAATATCTTAGCTCAAAATCCCTATCGTAAGTTAATACTAGACCAAATAACTCGTATTTTTGGAAAAGTCTGATGAAAATAAAAGATCAGGTACTAGCTTGCGGTTCCTTCAAAATTAATGATGAAACTCAAACAAGATTTTGGGAAGATACTTGGGTAGGCAACCGACCATTCAAAGATCTCTACCCCACATTATATAACATTGCACATTATCCGCACGATACTGTGGATAAAGTGTTAGAATATACACCTCCACACATAAGTTTTCGGAGGGCTTTGGTGGGAGATAAGCTTGAAGAATAGGAACACCTTGTAGATATAGTCTCCAACATCAACCTTAATAGTGTGAGAGATGTTTTTGTATGAGGTTTATACAATAAGGGCCTATTCACGGTCCGTTCGATGTACTTGTTTATGATTAATCAGAACATCCCATTCTCTCACCAGATGATTTGGAAGATCAAAATTTCTCTTAAGATAAAGATCTTCTTTTGGTATTTGCAAAAGGGAGTGATATTAACCAAAGATAATCTTGCAAAGAGGAATTGAAAAGGCAGTAAAAAGTGTTGTTATTGTAATAGTAATGAAACAATTCAACATCTTTTCTTTGATTGTCATACTGCTAAAATGATCTGGAGAACTGTTCATATATCTACTGGTTTGACTCCACCCAGAAATGTATCCCATATGTTCGGGAGCTAGCTTTCTAATTTTAATATGACTAAAAAAAGCAATATTCTGGTTGGAGTTTCTGCATTATGTTAGGCAATTTGAAGATGTCGTAATGATCTTATATTCGAAAATTATCGTCATACATCTTTTATGCAGGCTATCTTCAGAGGAACATACTATATGCGGTTTTGGACGCTATTACAGCGTAATGATAAGATAAAAGATTCATTCCGACAAATCAGTAGGATGTTGGAGACTACGGCATTGGAGCTCTTCGCTTCACACGGATAGAAATCTAATTATAGACTTTGTCCCGCTTAATTTCTTTTATGTTCCCTTATAAAAATCAGCTGATGCTGAAACTTGTAATAAGTTTAACGTTGTATGTGGACTCGCAGAGGCGGGAAGTTTTTTTTCCATTATTAAAAAAAAATAAACAAGTGAGAGACTGGCTGAATCTGAAATACATCTGATGTTGACTGAGGGCTCAAATTTTGTACCATATATATACAGGGATATGCTTAGTTAAATCGTTAGGTTTAGATCAATTAAATGGCTTGACACTGATCCGGATCTTAGCGCGCCAGCTACATGTGGTGTGTCATGATGCGTGCGAACTATCCAATCATAATGCAGATCGAAGGTAGAGTGAGGGGCAATCAAATTGCGGTACATGCCATGTTGTAATGCAGAATTCCATAGAAAATCTTTCGAGTCCTATGAGAATACACAACTTTTTCTTGAAGCCCGGTAACTGAACATGTTTGAGTCCTAAAGAACATGAAGAATTGTGGTTTGCAGTTGTCTTATTAGGATGCTCAAAGAAAACAAATGAAGAAATTCAGCGTCGCACGAGTAACGACAAACAAAAACATTTGCATGAATCACTATCATACAACTATTGAACCGAATTGACATTGTCCTGATCACAACACACCTGATTGTCAATTTGTCATCACTTCCCAAAACCACTTTTGACAACCATGTAAAAGGGGCCTAGTGTGGCCTCTAACGAAGATGACATAGTTGAGATCGGTTGGCATTGAGAACGAGACTAGTAACTGAACTTGCCTTGCCTATCCAAATTCTCTACTTGCTGGATAAGCTCCAGAATTTGGACGACTAATTGAGCATGCACGTATAGATTGAATGCTAGGTCTCCCAAAATTTATCCTAAGAAACAGGTGTCTGGCTCTCATGAGATGCCAATTCATCCATACCTTGGCATCCTGGCAAAGTAGGCAACTCTAGGCAATCATCAAAGCACATCAAATGGCAGGATCGTGAGCTAGCTAGGTCATTGTATAATCCAAACAAGTTAATCGTGCAAAAGCTGTGAAAAATGCTATGATTCGAAAGGTTGTGGGATGTGCATGAACGTATGTTTGTCAGTCAATGTCTGTGTGACAAGGGATGATGTGGAAAAGGCAGTGAGAGGGAAAGGAAATCGTTTGATTGCTTGGATGGGGACTGCTCGATGGTGAGACGCGGTGATAGATAGGGCTGCTGCAGTGTTCCCGTTCAGACTTGTGCTCTACTTAGCTTCCGGATCTGTCAGCCACCGAAACAGTGATGGATATTTGAGATTAACAATGTCTATATTATAATTTTGAATACCAATTATAATGCCGTTTATTATTTACACAACCTTATGAAATATTATGTGGTCATTTCAAATAACTCTGCTACTATTTATATCTTCGTGTTATAGATGAAATTGCTTTACAAATCTAAGATGAAGCTATCTAGCATGTTCAATTAGTCTTCCAAATACAAGAATACTGAGCCAAACCAACAAATTCTATCGCTTGCATGTGTTCAAACAATGACGTTGTACAGCTAAAAGATTCGAAGCTATCATTGCTCAGTAAGAACAAAATTCCTTCTCTAGAAGACAATCTACAGTGCAAACATAAGAATGCATACCGCTGAAAACTCCTGTCCTAATCCAGCGACTGCAGTTTAGTCATGCACAATGCATACGGCAAACTTAAAAAAAATGCATACGGCAACTGAACATCTGTTGCAAATTCCTACCCCAATCCAGAGAACAGTTCAAGCATGCATATGTCAGTCCTTTTTTCGCAAGGAAACATGGTGAAGTTCTGTTATTACGTATCATCTGTGACACGAAAGGTGGATTAAGTGATGAGTTGACAGTTCTGTCCATCTCAACTAGTTCATAACATTAGTAATATAGCCTCAGCCATCTAAGGCTATATAACAGGGAGAAGCTTACAATACACGCCCACATAGTGATCACAAGGGACTTGAGTTTTGACATGCTTACAAGCATAGATATTCTTTCATAAAGGACACTATGCTGGGAAAGCAGCATTACTTAATTTTGTTACCTAGCGCCGCCAAGACTTGCTAGTCTTTCACTATCTACCTTTGAGCTCTTCTTCAAACATGCGTAATTTCTCCTGAATAGGTGAAAGAAAGAACTTCAAATCCTTGCATAACCGTGTTTTGTCATCATATCCAAGGCCCTTGTCATCGCTGAACCTTACTTGTACCTGAAATCCAAGGCAAAAAGAAAAAAAAATATCATGTAATACCAGCTTTAGTACTATTATATACAGTTGTACAGATCTTGGTAGAGAATTGACGTTTTACCTCCAAGTCATCAATCTCACCAAAGGAGAACTCAGGAATGTCTAGATGGCCTTTGAGCTTCTTGTTTTCTTCTTTAATTAACCATTCACCTAATAAGCATTAATATGAGTTACACTGAAGTAATACAGGGTCTATGGACGCCAAGTGAATCACAGGCAATATTGTTAACTTTAGCAAGAAATAATGTTTTACCTCGAAATTTCAGGCTCAGTTCATAATTATACCCAACTCTCTTCTTGTTACGGACCGTGACCTGAAATGCCTGCCAAGCAACAAAGGACATTGATAAAAAAAAACAATTTTAAATTGCAAAGATAGAGAAATACTAAATAAAAGATAATCAAACGACAGTGTCCAATAGTATGCAGTGACCAATTCAAACAGTAATGACAGAGGAAGGATACACATAGCCAAATACACTCAACCAGAAAACTAAGTTGAAGAAAAATAACAAGCAAGAAATGATACAGGATGCGAAGGGGCTCACGGAGCAGTGGCAAAGGTCACTGGCCGGAAGTGCTCCTGCCCAGGGTTCGAACCCTGGGTACCGCACTTTACACCTTAGGGGCCTTCCCTGGGGTAATTTATCAAAAATAGAAATGATACAGGATATCTACAATCTGGTTCATCTAATAGATAATTAGGCATGTCAAATAAATAACTTTGTGCTTTAATCCACTATTAGATTATTAGGCATGTGAAATAAGCCTAATTTTTTTTACTATGGTTAATTGTGTGCTTCATATACTAATTTATTGTGAATTGCTACTAGTAAACTATCTGAAGGATTATTAGTTTTCACAAGATTGTCTAATAACATTGTATTTTAAGGTGGTTATCCCTACTTATAATTTGGTTGTCGTAAGTGCAGTCAACTAGGTGCAGTTGGAATTAATGGACGAACGAGAGGGAAAAGAGGAGAAAATGAGTGAGAAAATATAAATTATGAATCAGAATCCTGGGCGGCAAGTATGAGGTTTAGTTCTAATTAGTACTACCGTGTGCCACATTTACTTAGTCAAAGATAGCACAGGATTAGGAATGAGTTTCTTTAAGCAACCAAAATTTGCTTGCAGTTCTGCTATCAAGAAGGATTGGAGGAAACTGGCAGGAAGCTGCGTATGATTTTTTTACTGGAACACAGCAAGGGAGGCTCTTGCCGCAAGATTTTATTAACAAAAAAAACAGGAAGCAGCATATTGTAAAAGACTGTGTCAGTGGAAAAATCTTGGGGCATTGCCGACATGGTGAAGTCATAAAGAAGCAGCATATGATCAAATAGTTATGCTTCAATGGGAAAAACTCAAGGAGAAATTGCACATGCTTAAGTCATAAAGCATACGACAACTAACAAGGACCGAGACAATTAACTTGAAAAAATTTCCTTGCAGCAGAAAGTAGGAATTGATTTTTGCAGCAGAAAGTAGGAATCGATTATGGAATCAAATGGTCATGCCAAAGATAATACTTACATCTCCTGAGCATTTGGACACTTCATAAATTGACGCTTTTCCTGTGGGGAATTCCATTGAGAAGGAACCCAGCAAATCCTATAGTAGACAAGATAGCAGATGTCAGAGAAATATTTGGATGGAAACATTATTGTACAAGCATTATGCCAACGGGGCTAATAAACAACTCTACCTTTATCCTACCATTGGCCCATGAGTTGAGGTTCTTTTCCTCCCAGGTTCCAGCCTGCAAAGTGCAAACAATACTTCAGTAAACCACTACTTCTCATTTCAGTACTGTGTCAATGTAGCCTTGCAGGTACAGACGTACGTACAATGGTTCCTTCTACCCTAAAGATGAACAGTTAATAAATAATATGGATCAACAAGTCAAGAAAACGATGCAACAACATTTAGACACGTATAGTTATAACTTCAGTGATACAGCCTATGAGGTCAAAGTCTCCCAACCATACTATGTCAGCTCCCTTCAACGAAACATTTATTACAACCTATAAGTAATACCATGAGTGTTGTCCTCAGAGTGAGGGATAAATCAGCCCAAATGTGGGGTTAATTCAAGTTGTCAAATCGCTTAACTGTCAAACAAATGCACTACTGCTAGTTTAATAAATCCTTTTTGCAAACCAAGCAACAGATATGCAGCGAAGCAGCTCCTTAGATAAATTAGTACTAGTCTGCTTGTCGACATTATCTCAGATATTATATGTTAACATATCAGAGCCGCAGATATGATGAGCAGATCAAGATACCTAATAGCAAGCGACTTGAACTTAAACATCAGATCAGCAGCTCGTTCTACCGAGATAGCACTATAATCAGAATCACGGATGGGTGAGCATTGCAGCGACGCAGAACATCATAAATTTGAGATCTTTATTGCTAGTGCGTCGCAATGTAAGTATGCAACAACAGCATTCCTTCGCAACCAGGCGTGTCTCCGCATATGGACGATGGGGTGAGTTAAGATTAGCTGACCTGATTCCAGACCGAGCCGAGGGGTGGCGGGTTCCCATTCCCGTTGCCGTTGACTGTGGCGGCGGCGGGGTCTAGCTTGCGGGGGACGGGCAGCGGCGCGGCGTCGCCGGTGTTCTCCCGCACCCAGTACCCGTACGACGACGCCTTCTCCGCCGGGGCCGCCGCCGCCGCTGGGGCCGTTGCCGTCTCCTCCATATCTCTCGCTCCCACTGACCCACTACCTCCTCCCCCCACCTCCGGCAGACGGGAGGATCGGTCGCTGCCGCAGATCTCCCGGCGAGGCGAGCGCGCACGGTGGCGAATGGGAGACGGACGCGTAGCAGCGGGCACTACAATTCTGACTCGGTCTCCGCTTTCTCGGGGGCTCGCGTCCCCTTTTCCTTTTGGCGCGGTCAGCCAGTGGCGTGCCAGTGTGGGTTCTAGATGCTTCCCGAACGCTCCTGGCTGTTACATGCTTCCTCGCTGCTGACAGCGACAGTGGCCGACGTGTGGACCCATGAAGTCAGAGCGAGCATCCAACGTCTCAGTGTTGAGCTCGCCAGTTTTGTGGTGTGTTCTTAGGGGCAGTTTGGCAGACCTTCAAGGAGCTGAAAATCAGGTAGATTTTCTAAAGCTCTGCCAAATATAGTTTTTCAGAAAAAGTGATTCTTTGTTGAGTCTAAAAAGTGATTCTCTAAAATGAACTAAGGAGCTGAGAGCTGAAAAAAATAGCTTCTCCTAATTCTGAGAAGTGATTCTCTGTCTTAATTCTAAAAGTTTATTTTAGAGAATAAAAGGGAATCACTTTCAATAACAGAATCAATTCTCAGGAGTGGAGCTCTACCAAACTGCCCCTTAATCCAACCTGTGCCTACTCCCAGTAGATTCACAGCTAGTGTATGTGTATAGTTAAAGGTCGTCCCGTGACCTTTTAATCTGCAATATTAACCCACTTCGAAGCGCATAACCATATAAAATTATGGATTTGCATACCTATACTCAATTCATGATCTCCAAAACACCAACGCCTTTCAAAAATTGATAAATAAAGAATAAAACATGGTCAAACTTCTTAAGTTACACGACTAGCATCAGGAAAGTAAATAGAAGGTTACAAGTTACTACCCTAACAGGTTTCTCAACTGCCTTCAATATGTTTGTAAAAAAAAATGCCTTCAATATGCGTTCTCCTTTGGTCAGCACTTGCTTAACCGTAAGAATATTCTCGGCAGCAAAAGGTAACACTATAATACTCATCCGAGATGCGCTGAAAACCAAATCATATTGTAGATCCTCGCTACTGTCTCCAAAAATAGAAAAAGATGACCTTCACATCTTATAGACCAACCCAATGTGACCGGCCGTTGCTGTTATGTATCGGTGACTGAGTTGGTATGGTCACAGCCCACTCGTACCACACCTGCAGTAGTTCGGGAGATGAGAATGCAATAACAGAAGTCTCCGCATCTCAAAATCAGCATCGAAGCAAGAGTACCTTTGTGGGGGTACAGCATCGCCAGAAGTGTGCTTCTATAGTTGACCCCGCTGGCACATAGATGGGCTTTCTCAGTGGGAAGAAGATAGGAAACCTGCCAATATTTGGTCATCAAAATACAATCAACTGCAATTTTAGAGAATTTCATTGTCAGCTTGGAAGAATCAGGTTGTAATTTTACCAGCTGAACATGTTTGGTGTAGCTGTCCTTGGCTCTATTCCGAGATGAACATCCTTATATAGAACCGAGTCAAAATATCCTGCAAATCCTGTCAAAATGATACGGACAAATAAAGACTGCATTAGTGAGGGAATGAGCGTACCTGTGTTAGATTAGATTCCCTTAATATCAAAATTCAAATGCATAGTTGCTTACCGTGCACAAGGCATGACCCCATATCTGATAGCATGTCAAATTTCAACTTGGTATACCTTTGATTGCTAGCATTTGCTGTACAATTTGGATGGGTGAAAGTAAAAACCTAGAGACACAAGGTGGCTACTAGTTAGCGAATTTCATAACACAGATAGCTTATGAGAAGAAAATGTGACCAGATCAGACAACGGCAACCAATCAAGAACACAAAACTGAAATTCTGGCCTCACCGGTTGAGGGGGTGAAAGTGTTGCTATGCGGTGTAGCTTGACAACATATGAGGTTTCGAAATGTGCAATATCTTTGTGTGCTTTGATCTGCAGAGATGGCATCATCTTAAGTTCCACATATATCACTGTGATACTGAAATGCTAAACACCTACATCATTGTGCAGTTTTGATGCTGTTATGGGTTGGATGAAACTGGTGTATCTGTAAAAGATCACAAGCGTAATCAAATGACATGAAAGCACGAAGAAGGAATTGAGGAATATAAATAATGAATGGAGGGAAAGATATGTATAAATAAGAGTCCAGTACGAAGAAGGAATTGAAATCCCATCTGGCTTCAAGAATCGCTGGGCACCATCTAGACACTCAGGAGATAGTTCATTGTCACCGAAGGATCCAAGCAACTCGCTGACCTGATTCATGTTTGTACGAAAATTTACAGATTTAATAGCCCTGAAAGATTATTACCATGACCATTTCAAAATCAAAAAAGAAAAATCAAAGAGAATTACCAAAATGTCTGCTTTTTCAGGGGCATCCCAACAGCGCATGTCACTTGAAATTATAGTAACCATACTTTCCCACCCTTCCAATTTGATCAAGCTCTGTTCAGTCCCAAAATAGATCAGATTAAGTTTCAAAAAAAAAATAGATCAGATTAAAATAGCCATGTATATCCAAGAAGGCCATTGTAGAGTAGTAAGTAAAAAGAAATATCGGATGCTATGATTGCCCAATAACTCACATGAATAGTAATAACAGCATTGGGATTTTTCTCCACAGCATAGACTTTTAATTTGCGACCAGTTTCTTCAGCAGCCTGCATTCAACGTCATATTGCTCAGCCATATGGGCTACACATAAAAAATAAACAAAAAAAACAGCATGTTTATTATTACAATAGCACTAAGGCCCAGCTAATTCATCAGAATGCCATTGTTTTCTTGTGCAGTCTACAAGTTTTAAGACAAGAAACACTAACCTGCAATGATGCTCTTACTAGAGGTCCTCTGCCTGCTCCGACAACCATCAACACCTTCACTCATTGAATAGTGAAGGAAATCAGATAATTATATCCAAGAGATAGGAGAAAGAGAGGATGAGCTGAATGAAGAAGAACAAGGTTTGAATTTCAAAAGGTAGAAACAAAAATCCTGTTCTAATATTGAGCTCTTATATTGTTTTTTGCACCATTGGAAGTCTTACTGTCAGTATGGTCTGCAGGCAAAGAAATCAAAGTTCCAGGGTCCATCTTACCGTCTTAGTTGTGGAGACTGCATCATCTGGGACCCTATCAACCAAGGCCTTGGCAACTGCTCTTTGGTACTGCTCAAATAATGTAAAACAAATAATCAACAGTAACATCAACACTGGTATATGAGTTATTATAGCAAGAAAAGGCTCAAATGCATAAGAGCCAATAGCAAGTCAAAAAAAATTGGAGATCTCAAGAAAAGAGGATGACATTTTTATGTTTGTTATGGCAAACCAGATTCAGCTGTAGTACCAAGTACCAAACAGTGGGCACTGATTCAATGAAAAAGCTGGTTATGTTTCCACAACAAATTGAGAAAAAAAGATAAAAATATTGAAACTTCAACAGAACTTATACACTATTAAAGGGCCAACTGGCATCAAACAGGAGAAACCTGAGTGTACTTCACGATGTCTTTCTCAAAGGTCTCATAAGTCTGAGCCTCCAAATTATCCATCAGAGGCTGCACCGAAAGAGAGTCATGAGAAAACAAAGAGAACAACACAATAGCAATTGTGTGCATGAGCACATATGTACCAGAAGATAGTCATGAGAAAGCATAAGGATTTGAATTCCACTCTGAAGTTGTCACCTGAATAGCCAGAATTTGTTAATTTCATTTCAATTTTTTTTTATTGGTTTAGAAACTGTGAATTATTTAACTTGAGGTATGATAAGGAAAGTGATAATCGCCATGAAAATCAGAACTCGTAAATTCTCAAAATTTAATTCCAAACCAATGGTTTGAAAAAAAAATAGACTTCAAATATAGGACAAAGCTGTCATAATATATTAGCTATTGTAGTCTATTGGCCAGATTGTACCCAAGTAAGGGTGAGTTGTGGGTTCTAAAATCTGGAGCCATCTTGAGGTTGCAGGAGTCAGGACCCACCTGCCTACAAAAGTAAAATTTTCGAGAGAATAGGTTCTGAACATGTGATTTTTTTTTTTTGAGAAATGTGTGATTGAGCCCTGGACATCACCCATGGCAGGAGGCACCATGGTACAGACTTGGTTTGGTACATTTACTATGGACAGATTTTTTTTTTACTTTTTAATTTTTGGTCCAAAATAAACATCTTTTGATGCTCCCTATTGGAGTGATGGGTTCAATAGACACAATAAAACCTACAAAAGAACAGGTTTAAAGTAATTTTACTTGAGAAAAAAATTATGATTTACCTGGAGAGGAGATTGTAAAAAATCCCGGTAATTGATCTGCATTATGAAGAAAAAACCAAGGTCAATAAATACCCTAGCAAAGCACTTAAATAGCATACCAATGGAAAGGTCAGGTAGAATGGATACCTCAAAGCGTTCCTGCTCAGGAAGTGGATCCATCCTCTGATAGAGGTACGAAATGTAATTCAGGTAGGGGCTCAATGAGTGTTGAATAAGGGTGCCTAAACAAAGATTTTAGATCATTAATAATAAGTCATGTACTGAATGAAAGGATATTGACAGTGAGCATCAGAAATCCAGGTTGTTAGTTCATAGATAAGGCGTCACACGTCAATCATTATAGAAGATGTGAGTTTAAATTTAACATCCAAAGCTTAGAACTCAAGTATTCAGGGGATGTTTCTTTAGAATAGGACATAAAGGTGGCAAACCAAAATTTAGCATGACCTATAATTGGGGCACAAACATATTTTGGCTCGTTAAACCAAAGATCCAAACCAAGCTCCAGGGATATGTTAAGGGTGTTACACGAAATGTTTAAAGGACTAAGCTTACTTCAAATGTCACATGACCAGTAGCAATATTACCATCTATATAAATGGCCACTTGTACTTAAAGAACACAAAATTATATATCTCAAGGTCTGTACAACTTACCTTCAGTGTGGTTCTCATCACCTGAGAGCACCCCTTCTACTGGTGAGACATCATGTTTTGATCTTCCCGAGATAATTACCTATGGACAAAGAAAGAAGGATGTTAGTCACATTACCTCAGTAGAGGGGGGGGGGGGGGGGGGGGGAGAGGGCATTGATAGACGTTGGGAGAGAGAAATAAAAAAAACACCTGAACTGAATGGTTAAAAAATCCAGTTAGGAGCTTCTGATGCCGTTTTGACAAACAAGGATACCCGCGTGCATTTGTTAGAAAAGCCTGAGGCAAAAATACAATGTTATTCAATACATGAAAGACTGTGTTTTCATCTCCTGAGAGGGAGGTCACATATATCAACGTGAATTCGTCAAATGAATAAATGCTATCATTACATTCGTTTGAAGAATAGCAGCTCTTACAGGCTCCCCAAACCACCGCTCTAATGAGTTAATTGATGGTAGTGTGCTCCTGGCAAGTGAATAGTCAACCTTGTAATGAATACCAAGTGAATAAATGCTATCATTACATTTTGCTTGGAATAAAATACTCTAAGCAAGTATGAAACTTACGAAATATCAAGGGCCACACACAGTTGGCTGCTATGGTCACATAACAATCTGAATGCATTCCACAATTCCCATGAGTCTTCCATTTCATTCTGCAACTTAAAAAGAACTTGATTATCATTCTCATTCAGATGATAATACTTGATTATCCTATTAAACAATGCTGCAGGCTGTCTTAATGATCAAAAGATTACCATGTGGTCGTTATTTTTTACTTTATCATGATCATCATCCATTGGCTCAGACTTCTCTAGTGGTAACCTAAGCCACAACTTGACAAAAGAGCAGAAAAATTTTAAAAAAAAAGGTACTTCAGATATAAACATGTCTATAACATGAAGATCTCCTGGGAGTGGGAGTGGGTGAAGTCGATACCTGCATATTGGTCAGGCCTTGTAAAATCTGATTCACAACTCTAGCATAGTTGCCACATGAAGATCTCTTGGGGGCAGGAAGAACACATGCCTGCAAGGAAATGCATCAAAGGTCAATTTTACATCAAGAAAAAAATCTGTATAAGTCAGTAAGGCTTACAAAGTTGTCATACTATTGGAAACCTAAGATTACGATTAGAATCATCCCTGTTTATTGTATTCGCAGAAAAATAAACTGGAGGAGAATCCTTAGACGGTGGCAATCAAGGTTCCCAACCCTACGGCCCCACAGGTTAACGTTGGAAACTAGAAATCCCAGTAGATGCTAGAAGGGATGAACACGGTGTGGATATGGCACCTGTAAGTTCTACTTGGCTTACTATGCCTCTGGTAGTCGATGATTGTTAAAACTATGAAAACATTCGATGTGACAAGGCCCATGTCAGATACCAGCTCCCAGCCACAGGTCCAATAATAAACATTTGAAGGACGAGTTTTGAAACACTGATGGCACTACTCGATAGTGCTACTTAAGTATGCTGCCCAGTTGATGTATATAAAAATAGAAAAGAAGAATTTAAACCTTATTCGCTCACCGATGCAGAATATGGACATATTTGATTGGTATTAAACTAGCATGTGAATGAATTATGAAATATTCAATGTGAACTGCACCTGTAGCGAGAGATGAGAAGCCCACGCGACCTCCTGCTTCAGTGTGAGCTCCGAGTCCAACCGAAGCTGCTCATCCTCCGCGTCCAAATCAATCCACTCGCTGAGCTTCCCAACGATGTGGCTGCTCCATTGGGACGGGCCGAGGATGAGGTCCGACGCCGACACGGGCAGCACGGCTCCCGGCGTGGGCCGGTAGGTAGGGTCCACCTGTAATGCGGCACAGAGCACGTCACGGTGAGGGAGAAGAGGGCGGCGGGCGGTAGCGGTGCAGCAGAGTACTCACCAGGGGGGAGAGGAGGAAGTCGAAGCCAGAAGAGAGGGATTGGTTGAGGACGGCGGGGAGGCACTCGCCGGCGGGGAAGTCGAGCACCTCCATCCCGCTGAAGCGGGAATCGCTCTTGTCCCCCGTGCGCTGCCCCAGCGGCATCTCCGTCAGCTGTGTATACGAGGCGCCTCTCCTCCTGTGCTACTGCTGACTGCACGACGCCGCCGCCACCGCCGCCGCCGCCGCTGAAGGAAGAGTGAGGAAGCCGGTGCTCTAGGGTTTAGGGCTTTGGGGGCGCCGATGAGCGCGTAGGGAACGGCGGCTTGACGGCTGATTCTCTTGTATTGGGGCACTGACGTGTGGGTCCGCTTATTTTGTTGTAATATACCGTAGGTTGTTTGACCTGATCCGTGTTGGCTACCTTGATCGGTGATCACCTCTGTGTCGAATTCCGAGCTATTCAATAGTTATTGCTAATAAGAGCATCTTTAATAGATCTTATAAATCATTCATATTTGGTAAATATAGAGATTCTCCTTAAAAAAATAATCCAAGACTCTTCATCTTACTCTCGCTATTTTCTCGCTCGCTATTCCATTGCTCCCGCTTTGCATATTTGTCGAGCTTACGTCACTCGCCATCGAGTCTTTTCACGTGACCTCTCCGATTTTCGTGCACTACCCGCTCCTCCTAAGCACCAAGACACCCCGACGTCAAACGCGAACATGCCTGTGTCCCATGTCCCATTGCCCCTCACCTCCGTGATGATATTACTAGTGTGCACACCTCTAAAGCAAAATTTCAATTAGGAATTTAGATTAAATACCAACAATGTAGACATGTAGCTATAACATGAATTGAATAAGCAAGAGTCATGATTGTTGATTTGATATAAGTACCAAGTGATTCGGAATAATAGATTTTAATGGTTGTTGTCGTAGAACTCTCACGTCCCAGAGGCCCGACTCAATTTGGGCAGAGAGAGGGAGAGAGAGAGCTCCAAGCATTGATGTTTTGTGTGCGGACGCCGATAATATAGTCTATTTCCCTTAATTTTATGCTTTCTTATTATAGAGGCGAGTCGAATAGAACTTTCATGCTGGAAAAACAATGGTCCAATTTATGACGTGGTAGATTTGAATATGAAAATTGAATAGTTTTAGAGAGCCTGTTGGATTACTCCAACTTTTTAGAGGGTGTTTTATTTTAGAGAATAGCTAAAATCAAGATTTGGCTAGTCTCTTTTACCTATTCTTTTGGAGATGCTCTAATGTACGAAAAGGAAAAATTCTTCCATGCAATATTGTTGTTTGACATGATCCATTATAAGGGTTAGTGAAAGTCCCTTGATGTCGCCTAGAAGGGGGGTGAATAAGTATTTCTAAAATATTAAAAAAACTCGCAGCAAAATTAAAACTGTCAAAATCGGTTATACCAGTTTAGCAAACCGTTTACACCGGTTTTGTTAGAGAGTTTAGGATAAAACAATTAATCAAGAGAAAGAACCAAGCACTCAAAATAGACAAGCTATAAAAATAAAGATAGAAAACATCCCAATTAGATTCACAAAGAATCAACCTCAAAAAACAAACTTTTAAAACCGGACCCACCGGTTTGACAAACCGATTACATCGATTTTTCTGGAACAGAGAAAAATAAAATAAATAGCACACTAACCAGAGGAGTTACACTAGTGTGAACTACATAGGAGAGCAACCAAAATACACACAAACTAGATTCATCAAGAATCTACATAATGAAGCACTGTCCAAAATCGGTCCCACCGGTTTGATAAACCGGACCCACAGGTTTCTTCAGGGCAGAGAGAATAAAACAGGGAATGATCGCGTCCTACTTAGTTCTAGCAAACCTAACAAGATCTAGAGCAAGTAATCACTAAGAGTACTAGCACAACTACACATGCAGTCTATAAATCATAAATAGAGGAAGCAAGAACTTAAAAAAGCAAACCAAATGAAGCACACGGAGAATTGTTTGCCAAAGTTCAGAATCACCCCGTAAACCCTACGTCTCCGTTGAGGAAGCTTGAGCTGCTCACAAGGCACACTCCAAGTCGGATCTCTTTCAACCGCTTTCGCCGATCCACTATCTTTGCTTCTTTCCTTGCGGAGACGAAGTGGACCTTCACAAATTTTCCCAAGGCTTACCATAAGCTTGAGAGCTCTAGGACGACGCCTAGCCGACTAGGAGGATTCACCTCCAAGAGTAACAAATGCTTCACGGATTTAAAACCAATGCTCAAATGCTTAAATGTAGGATTTTTGTTTTTGTGCTCTTAATCTCAATCCCTCTCAACCTAATGCTTAGGATTTCTCACAAATCACTCAAACCTCACAAAGAGGTGTTGGGGAGAGCTTTACAAGGCTTCGGATGTATTTTCTTCATGCATATAATCAGCAGCATGTAAAATGAGGGAGGAAGAAAGTATTTATACTTGTCCTCCAAAAACTAGTCGTTACACTGAATCAGTCAAAACCGATCCTATCGATTTCTCAAATCACTCCCACCAGTTTTCCTGAACTAGCCGTTATAGGTTTGAACCAAAACTGATTTCTCCAGTTTGGTAAACCGGTTACACCGGTTTTCCCTGTCACAGTAAGAGTTAGTGAGTGTAGGTGTTATGTTTCTCTCATCTTACTTGGGTTTTTCTTTAAGCATTGAGATATTAAATGCAAACCATGTAGCATCCCTTTTGATAGAGCGACATGTCTAAACTCAAGATTAAAATAAAAACAATTTCTCAATTTGAGCTTGCATGATCATGAATTTTACCACTTCTTTTTTTTTAAGCTTCATAAGTACTGCCACATGTGCTTTTGCTGAGCGTCATCACATAAAGTTTGTAACTTGGAAACTCTTCATTTGTCATGTCCATTTCTACCTTTTTGTTCACAAGTCACATTATATCTTTATATTCTAATAATAAATAATACTTGAAAATGTATGACCACATATAGCTTGATCGGTTCATCACGATTGCGCTCCACCTGCTCTTCACCATGGCTTGGGTCACTCGGCGCCAAGACTCCATCTTACGCTTCTCCCGTCCATGGTCCGTCGCAGCCAAGTCATATCAATCCTTCACCATTTTGCTATCTTGAGCCACACATAACTTTATATCATCGTTATCCCTTCTTTTGAGTTCATGTTTGAAATATTGACTTGAATAAGTTGCTTTCAAGATTAAATTACATAGAGTAATATCACTTGATCGCTTCTTTTTCTTAACAGCACCAATTTGTTGAGACCATCTCATATCAATAATTTTTATGTCATAGTATTACTTATATGGACCTATTTATTTGACACTTCTCCATTTTATCACATAGGCCCATTTTTCTTACACAATTATATATTTTAAAGATGATCATTTGTATTAATACAACGTATGTTCTTTATATACAACCTACTCATATACTCACAAAGAGGATTAGTTCTTTAATCACGTTGTCATACAATCACGAAAACCCACTAGGGACATAGATACACTTTCAGTTAGACAAGTAACATATTGTGTTTTCTAATTTGATTATCAAGTTTTTTAAAAAATAAAAATTCAAAATCTTCTCCAAAATTAAAAGGAGAGTAGAGTTGAATTTGAAAACGAGTAAACACTCAAAGTTTGAAGTCAAAAACTAATTAGAATATTTTTTAAAAATGTAACTCTATTAAGACATCAATATAGTGTGTAATATGATACTTATTTCCTAGAAAACATTATATAACATAAAAAAGATATCATAATAAATATAATACAACAATGACGTTAGCATAGGAAAAGGTGGTACATGATCAAAGGTGTGTAGACCTAATATTTCTGGAAGAAAAATCTCTAAAAATTATATGAATAAAGTTATATCATAATTGAGTTATTTGCTTTTTTTAGGACATTGTATTATTTGCTTAAACCATTAAACAAACCCATCAATTTCTAGCAATTCGTTGAGTGTGATATGGTTAAGGTGCTAGTACCTGGTAAAGTTCAATTTTATTTTATTGTTGGATAATTATTTGGTTGCTCTATATTTTATCTATCGTATTAAACTATCAATTTTATATGATTGCGTGTAGTTTAATATTTTCAATATTATGTAGTATACTCATTTTTTATGATATCAATAGAAGTAAGTTTATATGTGTTTATTTGTGAAGAAATTCTATGCTAATTAAATTACTTGAATCTAGTAATAGATTATTTAGATACGTTCAACTTGTGCATTATTTATATGCATTTGTTATTGCTGATAAAAGCTAGTTATAAGCCGAGTTAAATTGATACTAGTTAATAAAGCTCAAATTTTCCTTGCAAAAAAGTTTAATATAAAAAAAACTAGACCTACCGGGGTAAGACCGTCCCAACGGTATTGCATTAAAAAAAGAGGATCTTCTCACGCAGGTCTAAAAAAATCCCGAACCCCTCTCTCCCCTGACATGGTGACTCCTTTTTTAGCCTATGTGAGAGCTTCATAGTATACTAGCCTTTAAATCGGGAGCAAAGCCCACACTGATTGGCTCCAGGCAGGGTCTTACATATGCTTTGACTTAGGAGAAAGACGAGGGAACTTTTTTTTAACCTAGTTTAAAAAATTCGCTTTCAACAGAAATTAAACCCAAAACCTAGGAAGTACTACTAAGACACCTTACCACTACAATAAAAACCCGTTCAAAAAAAAAGTTTAATATAGAAATAACCTCAACTAACAGTCTTTAGTCGTTCCAGACTACGATAAAAGCCCTACAATCTCATAGTGTAGTGTGTAAATCAAACAATTAATTTTTCTATGCCAAATTTAGCAACATTTTACTGTATTCCAGGTTCCTACTACCATCAACCATGCTTTGCACAACACCATACATCAACCTATCGGTCGTTGTCTCTGGGTCCCGACTGAGACGGCCTCATGGGCTCCTGGCTATTATGACCATGGTCAGCCAGACAGCCACTGAGCCGTCGGTCCATGCTGATGAGGTGTATCCAATGTGGCGCCGTACGTGTTGCTATCACTTTGTTCGCTTGCCATACTGATTTGTATCAAGAGAGGTTAGCAAAAGATGTTTGCTTACTTTAATAACCTCAATGTGAGCTGTAGCAAACAGACAAGGAAATAAACAAATAAAAAACTGACAGCAACATCAACATGTGCAACCGTTATAGCCTTTTTAGAATGTCTGGGCAGATTAAACAATGCATTTTTGCAGACCTTTCGAGTAGAGAAATAGGGAATATCGCTGCCTCTTTTTAGTGCTTTATTTATTTTTCTTGGGCCTTTAAATCTTACTTTCTCTGCACAAACAGTGCAAATATCTTCGGATTGGCATGCTCAGTGAGGAATCTTTTTCTTGTTTATTTAGTGTTGCAGAACACCATCATCTCGCTCTATCTCACTCTGTTATTCGTCGCTATGTGCGCTGGCTGGGCCGTGCTGTCACTGCAGTGTTTTGAGTTCTTTTGAGACGGCTGCTGAAGTTGCTGGAGGTAACCATTTCACTGTGCTAGATTAGATCAAACACCTCTTTTCATCAGGTCAGGTCTCACTTTTTTCTTCCACCCTCGGCCGAAATCACATCTTTTTTTGTTCTCTTTTTCACCTCGCAAATCCTGGATGCTTAAAAGATTCGCTTGTTTATCCCCTTTGGTTGTTTTCATTCCAACTTTTAAGTGTTTTGGTGTCAAAAAAAACTTTTAAGTGTTTGCTATCCATCTGCCCCCCTGCTGTCCTCGTCAGCAAATTTACTAACACCTGGGGGCAAGCGTGCTATCAATGCTGTCCCGGTGTGATGTTGTATATCATGTGAACATCTGTGTTTTGCTATCACAGGAAATCCCCTCTCGTGGTCCAGTCTGGGTGTTGGTGATGTTTGGCTGGACTTCATTTATTCCCAAAGATTTACCGTATAGGTTTTGAAGATTTAATGCCAGTACAGAAATTATGGAGCTGTTGGGAAACGCTGCCTCTTGAAGCTCTGGCCCTCGCATCGCACCTCTTTCCAGTCCAGCACAGATTTTTACTTCTTTTCTTAGGCTACGAGAGCTCAAAAATAAATTTCTGCTGCTGTTCTTGGAGCCTTGCTCTTGTCCGTCTCCAAGATCTGAGCTTCCGGGTTCATTCTTGGAGCAAAGCAGCGGAATCCACCACAAGAAAGCCCCTATATTCGGAGCTTGAAGCTGGAGCTGGAATAGTCCTTTCCATGGGTTCCTGGTCCGGCCATGGAGCGGCGGCGGCGGCCGTGGTGCTTGTTTGTTGGCTGTGCTTCGCGGCGGCCGGCGTCGGTGCGATAGGGGCGAACTGGGGCACGCAGGCGAGCCACCCGCTGTCGCCGGACACGGTAGTGCGGATGCTGAAGGAAAGTGGGTTTCAGAAGGTGAAGCTGTTCGACGCTGAGGATGGCACCATGAACGCGCTCAAGAAGAGCGGGCTGGAGGTGATGGTTGGCATCCCCAACGACTTGCTGTACACCATGGCCACCAGCATGAAGTCCGCCGAGAAGTGGGTCGACAGGAACGTCTCCCGCTTCCACAACGACGGCGTCGACATCAGGTACCTCATTCTCATGTGCTTTCGAGTCTGTGCTGCCTCTGACTATTGTTACTGCTCTTCAGCTCACTCGCATAGTGATGATTATGAGCTAGTACTACGTTCTTGTCAGCCCACTTATGCAGTGATGATTTGTAGCTAGTGCTAGATTTCAGTCTTAATGATCTAAAATATATAACGAGTCAAACAACGTAAATTTTGCATTAGTACCGTGGTTCTTTTTGGATTGCTGGTGAACAATTGAAGCTCTGACAGATTCCAAAAAAAAAAAAAAACTCTGAGACTGGTTCAATGTTTGGCTCATCATCTCCATAACACAAGAAATGTTTGGCACATGCTGTAGTATGGACATGACTCATCAGTGTCCGGCACCCTTGTTCGTGCATCCAATGGTTTTTGCATGCCTGCTTGGATGCATCAGTGAATTTATGCTGCCCGTTGCCTTGTTATGTCTGTAAAGCATGCTTCTGTGTTACCTGGTATTGTGTAATTTCTCATGAGAATTACATCGAACATTTCAGTCCATAATGCCAATTTGCTGCACTGGAACCAAGTCAATGCGAAGGTTATCAGTTTCATGTTTAGAATAAAGATGCACCTCAATTACTTTTTGTTAGTGTATATGTATTAGGCCCATATACTAGGCCCATCTAGAGGCGGAGGAAGACAAGCAATATTTCTCTCCAACACTTTTGAGTAATATCTTTTGGGTGTTAAATTCTGAGTAAAGCGCATGGCTGGTATTCAAACTTGTCCAAGGGTGTCATCTAGGTCCCTCAACTCTTAATTTGCACATCCAGGTCCTCAAACTTGCTAAGTGGTTCACTCCTGGTCCAAATTACCCTAATTAATGTTGCTGTGCGTATTTTATTTCTTCATTCTAGCCACATGTCACTTTCAAATGTACGAACTCATCATTTGTATTACTACTATCAAATTCATGTCAAAGTTAAAAAAGGTGAAATTACATTACTTTCTAGTTATTTTGAAGTAAGGTCAAATAGTAATATAAGTGACAAATTGATCAATTTAGATGACATGGTTGTAATATATGTACTAAGTAGGTTTTATTAATGCTAATTAGGATAATTTGGATCATGAGTGAATCACCTGGCAAGTTTAGGGATTTGAATGTGCAAATTAAGAGTTCGGGGACCTAGATGACACCCTCGAAGAAGTTTGAGGACTGGCCATGCATTTTACTATTAAATTCTTATAAAAAGTTACTCCCTCCATTCTGTTTTTGTTGTCGTCTGTTAGTTCAAAGTTGAGTTAGCTGACAACAAAATATCAGAACCGAGTATCTTTGAAAGGAATTTACAGATGAACATGATTCATGATGATGCCCTGCAGCACTCAGTGGCTTCCGGCTAAAGATGTGGACCTAGTCTTCATTAGGGTGTAAATGCATCCTTTTTTTTGTCTAGTCCTCTTTATTTCTGTTCCTTCTTTGAAGTTTGAATAGAGCAATAGCTGTCCTCTCCTCTCTTATTTATTGTAGTATGGTGTGGTGTAGCCTATGCATTTATAATTTTGTCGATTACCTCACACCTCTCTCGTATGCCACTCATTTTGAATTCAATTGGGTGGAGTGCTCCATGGGTACACAACCTACTTATCATGCCTCTCTTAATTTATTTGAAAAAAAAACAGCATTTACTAGAAGTTGTACAACACCTTTTTTTTTCAAATAACTTAAGTACACATGTCTAGTTCTTGGACAGAAAATTGTTTTTTCAAAGAATATTGTTAAAAGGTTTCTACATCACAACCTTTATTACCTATCTCTGCATGTATGTTTTATGTGTAGTGAATCCATCCTAGCTAGATTTTTTTGTACCCCTTTTCTATGTTTCAAGAGTATTTCAGGATATCATTCACACAATAACAATAAAACATCATATTTTGAGGGGAAAACAGTAATATAACAGCATATTGTTCACGCATGGAGCATCCGTCTTTCCATGTAGTAACATAATTGCATATATTTTTATAGAACTGATAAATAACTTGTACGTTGTACCTGAAAATAGCTTCAGATCTGATGTTTTCGGAATACACTTGTTATACTATCTGACTGATGCCTTCAGTTCATGAATTATACAGCATATTTTGTACACATATTAAATTGGTCTGAAACCCCCTCCCTTGATCCATTGTAACACCATTCCTTGCAAGAAGCTTTAAAAGCAAAAGCAGGCAACATAAACAGAACATGCAACAGGCACAATGGCCACTTTGTCAATTTTTTTCTTTTTGGTGCATATGTTGCAGTAACTGATAGCTCAGTAGATATACTAAACCCCTACTGGAGCCTCAATTAGGTTTCAATTATGAGAACCTAGAAACCATTTCATCGATACTCTTTTCCAGCTGCTGTGGATAGCAGGCACATATCAGCCTCTTCATATCTGTCAGATTGTATATAAACATTTTGTTCAGATGCTGTTTTACCATTTGGTTGCATGAGGCAACTGTACGTGATGACAAAACGCAAGCAGTAGATCTCAAAATTCCAGACAGTGTAACACTACCACCAGCAGTTTTTCCCGAATCAGCTATCTACTACTTACGTGATTTAAATGATGACTGTTTTTTATTGCTCTTTTTCTTTAATTTAAATGATGACTGTTTTTTATTGCTCTTTTTCTTTAATTTAAATGATGACTGTTTTTTATTGCTCTTTTCTTGACCTGCTTGAGAAGGTCTTCTTCTTAGCAGAATGCTCCAGGGGCTGTCTTATTCTCCGCGGGTTGAGTTTTTTGTTTTAGTATAGTTTTACCTTTAATGTTCAGTATTGCTTAAAAAGTTATGACAATGTCTGTGGGAATACACATCATTAGGCAATTGGAACTATTGACCCACACATTAACAGAGTAACAAACAATGAATAACAACTGACAAGACATCTTTTTTCTTGCTGTTAAAAGTCCATATTTCCTTAGTAATGTTAGCTCAGTGAGCCATCAGCATGGTGTTGTGGTATAGCCTCCTGATTTGTCTTACTCCAGTATTGGGGATGTTGACCACAACAGATCTAAAGATTCTGGATCATATACAACTGTAGCAGTAGCATTTCTTGTAAACCAATTTTTTTGGGTGTTAGAAACTCACTTAACTTTCTGCAGGATCTCATCTATTGGCTTGTCCCATTTCATATGTAGGTATGTTGCAGTTGGGAATGAGCCTTTCCTGGAGACATACAATGGAAGCTTTCTGCAAACCACTTTTCCTGCCATCAGAAACATACAAAGTGCACTTGTAAAGGCTGGTTTGGGTAATCAAGTTAAAGTCACATGCCCTCTCAATGCTGATGTCTATGCGTCATCAACCACTAAGCCTTCTGATGGGGACTTTCGTACGGATATTCATGATCTGATGGTCACCATTGTAAAATATCTGAGTGACAACGGTGGTGCTTTCACTGTCAACATCTACCCTTTCATAAGCCTCTACAGTGACCCAAACTTCCCTGTGGACTATGCCTTCTTTGAGGGTGCTTCATCACCAATTGTTGATGGTTCCGTGACTTACACAAACATGTTTGATGCAAACTATGATACACTTGCGTGGGCTCTGAAAAAGAATGGCTTCGGGAATCTTCCAATTATTGTTGGGGAAATAGGATGGCCGACTGATGGGGACATGAATGCCAATGCCCAGCTCGCTCAGCGCTTCAACCAGGGCTTCCTGACTCATATTGCGACTGGGCGAGGGACGCCAATGAGGCCTGGGCCTGTTGACGCTTACTTATTCAGTCTAATTGATGAGGATGAGAAGAGCATACAGCCAGGAAATTTTGAGCGGCACTGGGGGATCTTTACTTACGATGGCCTGCCAAAGTATCAACTAAATATGGGGACATCAAATTCACGCGGTCTTGTCAGAGCAAGGGATGTGAAGTACCTTGAAAAGAAATGGTGTGTGCTAAAGCCCACTGCAAACCTTAACGACCAAAAAATTGCAGACAGTGTGAGCTATGCGTGCGCTCAGGCAGACTGCACCAGTCTTGGTTACAAGACTTCATGTGGGCAGCTGGGCATACAAGGCAATGTCTCGTATGCGTTCAACAGCTTCTACCAGAAGAATGACCAAGATGATGTGGCCTGTGGGTTTTCTAACCTTGCAATAACCACGGGCCAAGATCCAAGCACTGGAACATGCAGATTCGGTATCATGATCGAGGTCGACTCAGCTTTCTCATGGAAGCTGCAGCAGCTCAGAAGCGACATCCTATTGATGCTTTTGCTTGTGGTTCTCCAGCTATGTCTGTCATTCTTGTAGATGCATGTTTCAGGAGAGATGAACCTGAGAGCATCAACAGTCTGACAGCTTGAGGGTATTTGATGTATGTTGTCACTATCATTCATGTAGAAAACATTTTAAAAATCTTTTGGAAGGAAATCGCTGAACGCAGTTTCATCAATGCTTGATTCAGGGTAGCTTTGGTTTATCGGCACCATTTTGATGTCCACCATTGACTCTGAGAAATGGGACGGCAATGGAGCCTTGTTATTAAACCCTTGCAAATGCGGCGAATTCAGATTTATCAGTATGCATTTGTAATTCATCTATCATCATGCATCATAATCTTCTGAAACTGCGTCTGTCTGTCTTGATTGAATTTGATTCTGCTTTTTCATGAAACACAACTGGACAGGTGTATGCTACGTAGAGGGCGAAGGGCATGGAGATTTCACCCAAACTTGACTCAATTTTCATCTGCATTCTGTTTCTAAAACTTGCTCGTAGTTCGGATTAACAAACAAATTCTGGTGCTATCCCTCTTAAATTTCCAAACAGGAGCAAAAGCAAATGCTGCTTTGTTCGGTTCCGGGCAGCCATTCGTTCGATGAAAATTGCGGATAGGATTCGCCCCCCTCTTTTCACCAAAGCAACGTATGGTGTAGAAATAATGCCGAGGTATTAGCCGTGGCTATCAAACTGAATGAACTCACTTGATGTGAGATTAGCCGTACATCCCTGCACTTTGTTTGGTTATCCTGATAGGTACTGATGGCGATAGGGTTGTCGTTTCAGTTTCCGGATGTTATTGCGAGGCCATTATCCATCTGCCCCACAGTTGTAAGTTTTGTTTCTGGTCGTTTTCGATGTCGGCATTCTCGCTCCACAGTCGTTTGGTTTTGGCTGGTGACGTGTCAAAGTTGCTCCAAACGTGAACATTAGGTCGGTCAATCCAAGAGCCAGACGAGTTATTCGACAACACATTTGAGTTGTTATTAGAATCAGTACCCATTTCTTTCTATTCAAGAATCCACCCTTATCTGAGCGTCGGCACACATTTGTGTGCTATCTGTACACATTTGTGTGCTATCTGTTACTACCAGCATCAGACACTTGGGATTTATCACTTCTCTCGCAACATCAACCTTTGCCATGGATAACCATAAATCGACCAAGAGATGACATGGCTGACAAGGACCATCAAACTAAGCTGATACAAAATGCAACAACTATCAAGGCTTGAAATTGTGAAGCTGCCAACAAATGTGCCATCAGGGCCTCCTCAATGGTGTTTGGTTATAGATACCAAGCTAAAGGTTAGTCTTCTTGAGCATATCTTTTTACTGTTGTGTGGGTCTTATCTAAAAGTATTTTATATCTAATTTGCAATAGACAACAGGAGAGAGACATACACAAAGAGGAAGGAATAACTTCAGAGATTCAAAATACAATCTATAGCTCAGCGTTACTATCATACTTCCTCCGGTTCACAATATCAGCATTTCAAACATTCAAACTTCAAAATAGTCAAGGTAAGAAAAGTCATATATACTCCTCATTTTACACTACCTCATCAATTCCTCATCTACCCATTAACCCACCAGATTTTATCTTATCCTTTCAAATATTTATATTATGGATAATTTTTTGAATGCTTGAAATACTTATATTTTGAACCGGAGAAAGTAATTAACTCCTCTCTCTATCTCTTATTTTTTATTACTTCAAGTCACACAACATCTGCAAACGCTACCTATACAACACTATTATGACGGCCCTCACATGATTTTACTGTTTATCAGGTGGATAAAAAGATGAACAGACCAAGTGGCACCACCACTCCAGTCATCATCACATCGAAGTGTATTGTCAAACAGAAGCACCACCACCGAAAAGCACAATAAACCAAAGACTGCAACACCTTTTACTGAATGCCTCGTAAGAAAGCAAAAGTGGACTAGCTGACAGATTGTCTCATAGTAGAATATAATATATGTCATTAATAACATGAGGAGTTGGTGACCGATTCATATTTACCACTCTTTCCATTGTGCGTGCAGAGAAGGATGCCATCTCCTTCCAAAAGAGGTAACAGGAGTTTGCTTTGCCATCTCTGCTCTCTGGTGATCTGAATCCTGAAATCCGGTTGTGTTTCTTTGCTTCTTTTGTGTGGCTGGCTACTGAAGTCGTACTGGGCAGTGTAGTAACTGGAATATCAGTAGCAGTAGTGGTTGTTGTTGTACAAGTAACAGTAATAACTAGTGATATTTGTTGTGGTGTCAGGGATGCGCATGTGACTTGGTTGTTGTGTTAGGGGGCAGCCATCCACTTGGCCCTCTCCCTCCTCTTGACCAATTCTGTTCATCTCTTCAGGCCAAAGGTGGGGTTGGGGCATGTAGAGAGAGATGGGGAAAGTTAGCTATATTGTGCACCGGATTATTGGGAGTCTAGTCTTTCTTATCAGGTTGCTTTCCTTGTCTTTTAGTTTTTGAGGCCCTCGTTTTCCCGGTGCTTGCCAGTTAGAAGAAGAGAAATTCAGCAAGACAAAGATTCTTCAGGAAAAAGGAGGTGAGGTTCATGATTTCACATTTAGTAGTAGTAGGAGGAGGTGCACTTCTTTCCCACACCATCCCCGGTTAAGTGGCTTGAAGGTTTCTTCATTTCTGAAAGGTTTCTCTGTGCCCCCCACACAAAAAAATTGACTTGATGCGCTATATGTTTCCCTCTTCCTGTCCTTTTTGGTCTCCAACTATGGCAGGGAAAATTTGCAGTCCTGAGGTAATTCTTGTTGGTGAAACCTCAAGGACTGGAGTAAGTAAAATCTGTCATGATGTATAGGGTCCAGCACTACAGTGGTTGACGGTGCGGTTTCCAGGCTTAAGGAGGGAAGAGGAACTAAGATATAGATCTTAGGAAGCCAGAGATGAGACTAAGGGGGTGAAGGGGGGCAGGGGTAAAGCCTGTGCTGCTCAAGTGAAGCTAAGCTTCTTGTTCCCAATTGATCCTTGTGCCGTCGCCTCGGTTCGCTGGATCAGTGGAGCTTTATGGTTATGTGTGGTGCTGCATATTGAGAAGCAGTTTTCTTTCAATCCGGACGGAGGAATCTCTTTGTGAATTCCATTTTATGGGAGCAAGGGTGCGGGAGGTACTTGTCTTTTGCACCTTGATGTACTTGTGTTTCTGCCTTTCTTGATGCTTAAATGATGATGGCGCTGTTCTTGCCATGATTGATGATACTACTAGCAAAAGTTGAAGTACTCCGCATCAGATAGCACCTTGTGTACTTGTCTGTAAACTCAACGATGTATAGTTGAGTGCTCAGATTTAAAGTTGCTAATCCGATTTCTCTTGCTCGCAGATGGAACTTTTTCTATTTTCTAACCTGCTTCATTCTTCCATTTTGTGGCTTCAGAGGTATCTGATTTGGCAAGTAGCAGTTTTTGAAGCAACAGTATGGGTTCTTTCAGGATGGACTGCAATCATAAGGGTTCTGTGTTGTGGGATTGGGAGAACTCACCAGTGGTAGGTGTCAATGCAAACGAGAACCCCATGATTTCTCCACAGGCTGAGCCAAAGTTTGCTGGTTTTGAGGTCACGGGGCATGAATCAGCGCACTCTTCTTGTGGTACTATCTCTTCCAGCTCGGAGATGGGCTATTGTTCATCCAAGAGTTCCATTGTGTCTATTGATTCGTCACCCAAGGCGGGGGACAACATTAAGCTCAACTTCGCTCCTGTCAAAGTGCCTGACAAGAAGTCTGATTTGGCTAAAGTTGATGATACCAGATCTTCTCCATCATTAGTGGTAGCCATCAGCAGTGGCGAGCCAGTGCTTGGCCTAAAACTTGGTAAGAGGACCTATTTTGAAGATGTATGTGGAGGAGAGAGTATCAAGAGTTTACCATCGGATACGAGTGCAGTGACTCCTTCTGCTTTGGCCAAGAAAGCAAAAATGACCCAAAACGTACAGAACTCATACTGTCAAGTTGAAGGTTGCAAGGTTGACCTCTCTTCTGCTAAAGACTAGCATCGAAAGCACAAAGTCTGTGAAGCTCACTCCAAGTCTCCCAAGGTTGTGGTTGCTGGTCTGGAGCGACGCTTTTGTCAACAGTGTAGCCGGTGAGTTTGATTTAGCTTGTAAATTGAGTACCTATATGCCTAGGAATTAGAACAATATATTATCTACAAGAATTCTTGAAATTCCTCTCTCTTTTTGATGAAACTGGAGGGCCAGAAATTCTTCAAATTCCTTGTCTTGGCATCCTTGAGTAAGGAAAAGGAAAGAACTTTTAATATTACTTCCTTATCTCTCCAATTTTTTGCAGATTTCATGCTTTATCAGAGTTTGACCAGAAAAAACGAAGCTGCCGCAGGCGCCTCAATGATCATAATGCCCGCAGGCGCCTCAATGATCATAATGCCCGCAGGCGGAAGCCGCAGTCTGAAGCAATTTCATTTGGTACATCAAGGCTCTCTGCAATGTTTTATGGTACCTATAATCCTTTGGTTGCACTTGAAACAAATGCATCTTCTAGCAACTAATCTGTTAATTTTTTTGTCTGTTTCATATACACTAGCAACTAAATGTGATTGATTTTTTTTATAAAAAAACCCAACTAAACGTGACTAAAACTTAGGAGTGCAAAGTGCAATATTTTGTGTGTCTAAAGTTCTCCCTTGTTTGACATTTCACAACCATGCCTTTTGGGATTTTAAGAACTTTTATTTCATACTTCTTTAAAATGACATGTTACTTTGGCAATTTTGGTAATTTATGAACTCCATACTTAGCAATGACTTTCATCATTTAGAGAAACAATTCAATGAAGTTGTATTTCATGGAGAGGTGCATACTACTGTAATAGTATATTCACTTACTTCAGATATCCAAGACATGATTCAACTTTACTTGCCATGATGCCATCTCTGCATACATTGTTCATAGAAAATTCTGCATACAGCTGCATTTTCATATTTTAATTTAGAAAAATATCAATTTTGCATGATTGTAAAAACACATTGATACTGGGAGTTTGGAGGCAATAGGAGACTGTTAAGTATCTGAATAATCATTTACTCAATGCAAATGCATGCTGCATCCTCAATATTGTTGATGCTTTGTGTGAATCAACTTTAACTTTAATACTAAGCAAATCATTTGTTTTCTTTCTGAATATTTTAGCTTTAATGCTGATATTGTTGTGGCGGTCTTAAACAGATGCAAGGCAACAAAAAAGTTTTCTGTTTGGTCAAGCTCCTTATGGACAAATGATAAGCCGTGCTAGTACTTCATGGGATAACTCTGGAAACGGCTTCAAATTTGCAGAAACAAAAGTTCCTTGGTTGAAGCCAATGGGAGCTGTAGGTGTTGATGGGATACATTTATCAAGTCAGCAGGTGTGGAACAACATTACACCAAATGAACATCATGATTTTGATGGTTTGATTCCCTTTAAGGGAACCAAGGCTAAAGTCCTTAATCAAGGTAGGTTTTCCTTCTGTTCATAGACCTGTGTACCATTTACTTTGCAATTGTTGAGGCAACAAGGATCTCCAGTTCAAGTGTCACCTAAAACTTCTTGTTCTCTAGGGGTTGGTACTTACCTCAATCAATTCCTCACTGCATGGTCATAATATAATGCAAAGCCAACTTTCCAGATACAACTCTAGCATAATTGATACTTATGTCCTGTACTTGGACTCATCTCAGTAGTTTGTAATTTTCTTAAAAAAAAACTGTAGCATAATTGAAGCTTAGGACAATTTTTAGCAACTTATGTAAGGTGGGCAGTTTATATCACGGTTGGCTTAAATATTTAACATCCTTTGAATAGATTGCAATCGCTGAGATGTTTTTTTTTCCTCTTGTACTCTGGAGAAATCACTAAACAGCCAGCAAGATTCTAGGAAGACTCATTGATTGTTTGGCTTTATGTCGTGGGGTCAGTCTAATGTCTAGTTTGATTTTGCCTTTTCTGCACAACATGTTTGGTTGATGATTAAGCCCTACTTCAACTGCAGTTGCATATGTGTCAATAACACCTTCATGCATCTATTCAATAAATTCAAGGATTTTCAATTTCTTTCGTGAACATATAACAGTAATGATTGCCCTACCTTTTACCCCTTTCAGGCGTCGAAGCTCCTGTGGTCGTCTCCAACTTGGATGAAGCCCCGGATCTTCAGCGTGCTCTCTCTCTTCTGTCAAACAATTCAGCTAATGCTGTCAACGATCTGGCGATTCCTCAGCTACACCCTGGGCTGACCACCCTTGCCAATAGCTCCAACCCTATGGTTCAAAGCTCGTCGGCAGGACTCTGGCAAGACGGCACGGCCGTTGACCATCATGCACGGTTCCAAGCTTTTGATCCGAGCAACGGGAGTGCTGCCATTGCCTCACCGCATCAGCTCCACCTCTTGACACCTCCCTCCTACGACCTCTCTCCTTCTCATTATGACCAGATGAACTGATGATTCCCTACCCCGGTCAACGGCTCAGTCTGAGCATAATCAAACAATAGTTACTTGCTATCTGAAATTCTGAATCAGTAATGTTCTGAAAATAAAAAGCCTGTGCGGACCCAGGCTCGAATTAATCAGGTGGAATTCCTTTTCAAGAACACTCGTTAATCATATGCTTGAATAATCCATCCTTGTGATGATGCTATCAATGCAATACCTTCACTGCTCAATTGCCTACCGTGGTCTTTCTCATTCCAATTCCTGATGAAGTGATGACTGATGACATCTAAACAGTGCCCTGTGAATAGAATCGAACACTCCTGATGATTCATGGTATATGCTGTCCATTCTCCCTGCAACGGGGTACCTGCGCATACGGTTCCGGCCATTGCTGATCGATGCAAGTGGACAGCACGGACCACCGTGGCCCGAGCAACTGCCGCGTGCGTCGGCGGTGAGCCCATCTCCCTCTCCGATGTGGTGGTGAGGTTGCGCTCGCCATCCTCCACCGCGACACCCCCGGTCGACCTCTCATCGGCGTGGGCCGCGCCGCTGGCTTCGCCGGGAGGCGGGAGGATGAAAACTGCACAGAAAAATTTATTTCCAGAAATACCCCCAATTGGATCGTGATTATTGGTCGCGATTCGTTTTTGGGGTCCATCTGAGCCGTTTCTTTCGACTTGTGCGGCTCAGATGGCGAAAGGGAGAAGTGGCTCAGCCATTTTGTGAAAGAGACCCTGGCATTGGAGTTTCCGTCAAAACATAACTAGAACAGGATTCCCAATCCGGACACCACTGAACCGTCAGATTGGATCTGTGCGGATCAGATGGAGCAAGCTAAAAGCGGACCAGGTAGTTTTACAAAAGACACCCTGTAATTGAAATTTTCGTTAGAACTCGTCCCCAAACGGATCGCGATTAATAACCGCGATCCAAGTTCGGGTCCGACTTGCACTTTAATACAGACGGCCATGATCGATGCGGGGAAAAGATGCGGCGGCAGTTTGGCAGAAAGGACCCTCGTTCCGTCCCTGTCCTTTCAATTCAACCCCGCGGAACGAAAGCGACGGCGCATTCGCGGAAGCTTCTAGAAGCAACAACCTTCACCCGCCCCGCCGCCGGCTGTCGAGTGTGTATTCAAAAACTGATCTCCAACCGAAAGTATCAAATCAAATAGAAAAATTCACTCTACGCCACCATCGACTCCAATGGCGTCCAGCGAGGAGCACCGCGAGGAAGGGGAGGAGGATTACGGCGACGTGGCCGAGCTGGGGGCCCTGCGGCAGAGGCAGGCGGGCTACGCCTGGGCCGACGTCGCGTCGCTTGAGCCCGCCGCGGCGGGGCGGGCCGTGCGCGTCCGCGGCGCGGCGCAGAGGGTGCGCGCCAAGGGGCGCATGGCGTTCCTCGTGCTGCGCCAGGGCTCCGCCACCGTGCAGTGCGTCGTGTCCGGCGAGGCGGCGCGGTTTGCGGCGGGGCTGAGCCGGGAGTCCGCGGTGGACGTCGCCGGCGTCGTCGCGCTGCCACGGGAACACGTCCGCGAGACCACCCAGCAGGTGTTCGACGCTTTAATTAATTGATTGTTTCGGCGCCGCCGATCGCGTCTCTGCTTATTGTTGTAGATGATAAAACTCGAACAGGAGGTGGAGATCCAAGTGCAGAAGCTGTACTGCATCAGCAGGGCCGTCTCGAAGCTCCCGATCAGCGTCGACGACGCGTCGCAGAACGAGGAAGATGTTGCAAGCGCCAAGGCTGTAAGTGTTCATGCGCTAATTAAGCACCTTGCCAACTTCTCCTAATTCCCCTGACTGAACGTGTACATGCATAGGCTGGGAAGCAGCTTGCTCATGTTGGGCAGGACAAGCGTTTGAACTACAGAGTGATCGACCTGCGCACCCCCGCCAATCAGGCGATTTTCCAAGTCCAAAGTGAAGTGGAATACGTAAGTTTTTGTAACCTTATTATCTTGAAACAAACATGAAGTAAAAAAAAATTCAGACACCAGAAAGACAGTGGTAATATCCACGCTGCAATTCGCCTAGCATGTGTCAGATGAAGTAATAACATTGAGAGCTCCAATGTCCAAAAAAATTAAAAAAAATTTATGTAGGCCTTCAGAAAAGCGCTACGTTCAGAAGGCTTCCATGGCTTCCACACGCCGAAGCTGATATCTGGATCCAGCGAAGGAGGCGCGGCGGTGTTCAAGCTGGACTACAAGGGCCAGCCGGCTTGCCTGGCGCAGTCGCCTCAGCTGCACAAGCAGATGGCAGTGTCCGGTGGGTTCCAGCGTGTCTTCGAGGTCGGCCCTGTCTACAGAGCGGAGGACTCATACACTCACAGGCATCTCTGCGAGTTCACAGGCCTTGATGTTGAAATGACAATCAGAGAAGATTACTCCGAGGTAACAAGGACGTTACTTTCTACTGACCTCACTCATATATGTATCTGTGTATGAATACGTAGTGAACATCGTTGTTCTGTTGCCAGGTGTGTGACGTCGTGGACAGGGTGTTTGTTGCTATATTCGATCATCTGAACAAGAACTGCTCCAAGGAGCTCGAGGCCATCCAAAGACAATACCCTTTCAAGCCACTAAAAGTAAGCATGACCAAATAGTTTCGGATTCAATTCGAAACACCTGTCGAGGATTCCTATAGTCTTGTATTAGTGTTACGACTGATAAAACGACCGAACATGATGTTTGCAGTACTTGGAGAAGACATTACGCATTGACTACTGCGAAGGCATCCGAATGCTGAAGGTGCGGTGTCCAAATCCTTACTCTCTGCTCATCTGCCCTCCTTTGGCCGTTGCCACATCCACATATGGCTCAAACGAATTAACGAAACCGGTTCCTGTGTCGTCCACAGGAAGCAGGGGTCCACGTGGAGCCCATGGGGGACCTCAGCACAGAGGCTGAGAAGAAGCTGGGCGAGCTCGTTCGTGACAAGTAAGGACTGCCTGATCGATCAGCCGTGCGCATGCTTGATTTGGGTAGATTCGGATTACTAATTCATCCAAGTGACACTGTGACAGGTACGACACGGAATTTTACATGCTCTGCCGATACCCGTCGGCGGTGAGGCCGTTCTACACCATGCCCTGCTCTGACGATCCGCTCTACAGCTACTCCTTCGACGTCTTTGTACGAGGTAAGGAGACTGATTGGGCTTCGCATATTGGATACACAGTAAATGATGATTTGGTCCTTGTTTAATCAGGTGAGGAGATCATCTCCGGTGCGCAGAGGGTGCACGACCCTGAGCTCCTGACGAGCCAGGCCAAGGCACGGGGAATCGACGTCAACACCATCGCCACCTACATAGACTCGTTCAGGTACGGCACTTCTCTTCCTCGCGTGAATGTGTATGTACAACAATCACAATTGTTTCCTTCGCCAACACAGGTACGGCACGCCACCACACGGGGGATTCGGCGCGGGACTGGAGCGGGTGGTGATGCTCTTCTGCGGCCTTGGCAACATCAGAAAGACGTCGCTGTTCCCTCGCGACCCGAGGAGGCTGAACCCATGATGAGATTCGCTTTATGATTTGTGACGGGGATCGCGTGCATCTAAATATGCAGCAAAATACTAATCAGTCTGTTGGATTGCTTTGCTAACTTCATAGCGTGATAACTGTGAAGAGTACAATGAGCTACCTGCTTTTAAGCATTATTACGACATTGCTTCGAGCATTGCCGTCATCAACCGTACACAACAAAACTACCAGTCCCACTGCGAATGATACAACGACCTGAAACTAGCTAACTTTATTCACCCCTTGAATATACATTATTCGAACTAACCGAGCATCAGCTACATATGGCTCCCTTATTAGGGCTGGATTCGCAGAAAAAGGTTCTGAGTAAGCACCCCTCTTTACAGAACATTTCCAGCACGTACCCAAGAAACAACGCCACTCAACATGAGTCATGCAGCCAAGCTCCTGTAGTGAGCTAATATTTCTTCCCAACAGCCACAGGATGCGGCCCTCATGATCCAGTAGCGGAATTATTTCTTGCCAGCCGTCAGGACACGGCACCGGTACTCTCCGAGAGCCCAAATTGGGAAGATGTTCCTGTACTGGGAGTAACTGGTCATGCAGTTTTTGTTGAAGACTCCCATGATCTCCTGCATGGGCACAAAAGTTTTTCAAGATGTCTTAAGTACTTGGATCAGAAAAAACTATCTGGGTACCTAGAGCTTCGCACAAAATCAGTCAAAAGAAAAAGAATTATAATAATCCAATTTCCTAAATTTGGGTTTGCTACTTCATGAAAATTTACATGCAAAATAGGGATTGCCCAGGTTAACAAGACATTGGGATTCCTAAATAGCCCAACGTTTAGATATAACAAAAAAGGAGAGCGGAGATAAGTCAGTACACATACTGACTTTTAATTTATGTGTCAATCCATTTTATTCCGCACCCTTCTAAATCAAATTTAAAAAATTGAAAATATGCCATGGAGAAACACTAGTATTAGTTTTTCCAAATGACAACTATGACTTACTTGCTGAGGAAATTCCCCATCATCCAATTGCAAATTGATCAAAACCTTTGCTGCTTGATGTAGAGGCGCTGGATCTCTCTCAGCCTGTGCCAGTGAGACGTTAGTACCATTGGGAATGAGCACATCATATAAGAATAACATAACAAAATCCATGAGCTAAACGATAAACACAAAACAGACCTGTCTTGCATCAATTAGGGCCAGCATGGCCCAACTGGTGTTCACTGCATGGGGTCGCTTGCCTTCAAGATTGGTGTAAACCTGATTGAATGCATGTCACAAAAGATGGTTAGGTCTTCGAAATTTCCAAAGAGGCTATATGCATGTAACAATAACACTGTTCCACTGTTTTACCCATAAGTAATCAATATTTCAAATGCTTTTTTCTGGCCAGAAGATATCTATCCACGGCATACATGGCAAAATTCTAAGGTGAAAGTGAACAAAGAGCACACGGTGAACTCAAACAGTGTGACGCTTCAAAATACGCAAGCACAAAATATAAACTACACGAAAAACCTACGTTAAGCCCTTCATGAAGTGTACCATGACGTTAGTACAATTGTTAGAGAAATGCCGACAGTTTGTCAGACAACAATTAACACCTTTTACTAGAGATAATGTGAGTATATAGCTTTTGTGAAGGCGTGTCTCAGTGAGTAGTTTTTATGTCTGATCTCTTTTTCTTACTTTTTTGGGATTGAGATTTCCTCTACAATTGAGGGGTTCTATCTATCTCAAAAAAAGTATATTAATGACCTTCTTGATCGTGCTTCTCTCACTGATCATCGCACTGTTGAGACTCCTATGGAGCTTAATGTTCACCTTCGTGTCACTGATGGTGAGTCTTTCCCTGATCCTAGTTGCTATCGTCATATTATGGGGAGTCTTGTTTATCTTGGTGTTGCTCGTCTTGATATCTTGCGTATTATGCATATCCCGAGTCAGTTTGTTTCTGCTCCCACACAGCTCCACTATACTCACTTATTTTGAGTCCTGCGTTATCTTCATTGGACTATATCTCGTTGTTTGTTCTTTTCATGCTCTAGCTCTTTACAGCTCCGGGCATATTGTGATGCTATCTGAGCTAGTGATTTCTCTAATCGTTGCTCTTTTTCTATCTTTTATTTGTTTCTTGATGGTTCTCTCATTGCTTGAAAAACTAAGGGTGTGTTTGTTTTGAGGCCAAGGTTGGATTAGATATAATCATCCATATTTTTCTGAATAGGATGATCCAAATTATATGTTTGATTGGGTGGATAGGATGATCCAGTTTCATGTTTGGTTGGATGGATAAGAATAGATAGGATAATGTCAAATAATGAAATTATATATCTTATTATTAATTAATAATAATTAACTATACACTAATTAATATAATTTGACACTTATTGATTTTAATCTTATTATAATATTTTTTATCAATAGTAAAAAATACTAATCATTATTAATCCTAGTATGATTGAGCTTCCATAATATACTAATCAACACCTTAATGTTTATTAATTATAATATTATAGTAATAAATATTTTTTAATATTAAATTATGTTAATAATGTCTAATTATTTTACTAAGTATCATTGTTACATAATTTGGACAGGCTCATCCGACCATTTTTGCCGGACAAGCTCATCCAGGATCTTAAGAGAATATTCTTTATAGTCCAGTCCTATCCATCCTGATTGTGAATCAAACACTGGATTGGATTGGATAGACTACACTGGATTGGCTGGTCATGTCCAAGTCTATCCAATCCAATCCAGTGAAACAACACACCCTAAGAAACATACAACAGTTTCTTATTCGAGTGTAGAGGTTGAGTTGCTTGCTATGGCTCTTGTGATAGTAGAGGTTACTTGGTTACGGTAGTTGTTTGAGAATTTTAGTGCTTCTATTTCTATGTCGACTTCTCTTTTTTGTGATAATACATATGCTATCAGTATGACTCTTGATCCTGCGAAGCATGAACTCAGTAAGCATGTTAGTGTTGATGCTTTTTATATATGAGCACAGGTACACGCAGTGGCGAAGCCACATTGATCCACCCTGGTGCACTGGCATCAGGGTCTAAATCGATTTTCAAAGCTAATTAGTCCTTACTTAGAGCTTTGCACCAGGTTAGTTTAAGGCTGTGCACCGGGGTGCTTCTCTCTCTAGCTTCGCCACTAGGTACATGATGATATTGTTGCTCCTTAGTATGTGCCTTCAGAGATTTAGTTGACTGATTTGTTCACCAAGACATAGACAGGAGCTAAACACATGTTTTATCTTTTCAAACTCAGTGTTCTTGGTCCGCCTTGAGTTTGGGAGGGGGGGGGGGGGGGGGTTAGATATATATCTATTGTTGTATTTTCCCTATTGTATATATAAGGGGTTTTGTGCATATTGCTCCACACATGTACATGTATATATTTGAATCTAGTGTCCTTATTATAAATACAAGTGCTAATCATAACAAAAACCACACAAACTACCCCTTTTAAAGAAAATCAACAGTTGTTTAGACTGACATGGTAGGTGTTTTTCACCTATAAGGAATAGGAACTATCTGTCAGTGTAGTGAAATTGTTGTCCACCTAACTGAAGCTCCTCTTCCCTTCATTTTTCACTGCCACCACCAACAGACACATTCGCCACCCAGATCGAGTGACCTTGTGCAGCCCAAACTAGCAGTGCTCTCACAAACCTGCACTCTCTAGTGAGCCCCTCCTAAACCATCTCAGCTATCTTTTCCTTTGACCTTGCGCTCCTCTGTCATGCCATTTTGGTAAACTGCTATTGAACCTGCTGCATTTGTCGTCCTCCTACCCACCGGAAACCCATTGCCGCTTTCCGAACACCACCAAGAACTCCCTTCGCTGAGCATCCTCCAGTTGAACCATCACCATAGTTGCCATTCAGTAGACACTTCAGCCAGAGGTCACCAGACACTGGTTTGAATCACTTGACTGATTGGCGGGCTCCAACAATCTGATTTCCATATATTGATTGAGCTATGGTGCCATATCGGTGAAAACCAGTCGACAGTAGATGAAAACCGAGGTAGCTGAGCCTCAACAACGTATCTTGTCCAGTTTTCAGAGTTTGGTGTTGTCTGATGTCTGTGATTGTAGCTCATCGGTGAAAACCAGGCTTTTGTGATGGTTTTCAAGGGCCAAAAGTATACTTTCCCTATACTAAAACCCAACTGACACTGTTTAGTTGTTACAGAATTAAGAACATGAAAAGTTAAAACCAGAATCAGCTAACATCTGTAAAATTCTTGATTGTAGCACACAAATGATGAAGACAGGAATAGATAAATGTAATGCAACAAAGTGTTTCAGGTATATCCATGATACTGGTTCCTTCAAAAAAATATCCATGATACTGGTAATTAGAAAGTGGAGTTATTTTCTAAAAACTTTAGAGGCGAATTTACCTTGTCTTGAGAAGATAAATAGCTTTCTCCCCATCCACCAGAAGGAAGCTCTTTGGACAACAGAAAGTCACATGCTTTCCTGATTGCAGGACTATTCTGAAATGTCCTACCAGCAGCAATTAATCCCTTCACTCCAAACCAAATGCCGTAGGTGAAACAAACAGCCCAGGAACCATACCTGTTGGAAGAAAGGAAAAAATGCTGAGTGTTCTCTCTATGTATCTAGCAGGTAGGGCTTGTTTGCTTGCTGCCCTGGCAGGCAGCTCCTTCGCCAGGCAGCCACACCAGCTACAGGCGTCCGATTTCGGACGCCTGAGTGAGTTGCTTGAGCCAGGCAGATTTCACACAGCAGCAAGCAAACAGCCCCGTAATCTTTTGAAATGAGTCCTCATACTAACCATGAACCATCGCTTCTTTGAATACTCTCAATAAAACTAGCAGCCTTGCTGATACAGCTGTCGACCTCTTTCCTGCGGTGTCCAGGGTAGAGCTTTTTGAATGATGTCAGGGCCTGAATTGCTGCTGATGTACATTCAACATACCTAGCAAATGAGTTTTGCAAATCTCAGTTTGTTTTTACATGACAAGTCATCACAAAGAACTGAAAATGAAAGGATTATTGCATCTTACGAGTAATCAACCATAATGTCCCCAAAGATCTCTGCAGGGTTAATAAGCTGAAAAATATCATGTCAATACAGAACAAACATATTCAATGGTCACATGCAAAAATCTTACATTTTTCATTTTATAGAAGACAATATGCTGCCTGGAACTTAGACGAGATGCTTTAGCTTGTTTATACAAGCACACTTCGATGTCTCTACGAATTTATTTATTTAGTTCTACTTCCCCAGTCTGCTATGACATGCACAAACGAGGTAAGAAGGGCCTTGAGAATTCTTTGCTTACCTCCAGCCAGGCATAAGACCTTGTCAGCTCGTATGTTGCAAAACCACCATTATCATTCTGTGAATGTTAACACAGAATTATGAGACAAGTGAAGTATGCATGTGACATATTCAAAGCACTGATAAATATAAAATGATGGAATCAAATAGGCCTTCTGACAAGTTGAATGGTTGACATCCTTTTGACAGAAGACAAACAAGTTTAAAAATGGTTACCATATAAGACATCAGACAATTGACTGAATCATAGAGCCTGTTAATTTCAACTGGTTCGCCAACAATTTCTAGAGATATCTTTGATAATAATAATGAGGCCTAGAGATAAAAGAGAATTGCAAAAGTTAAAATAATTGCATTAATAATTATCAGGAATTATGGATGTGCTCAACATCTTTTTCAGAATACAGGTATTCAAAAATGCCAAGGAACAAAATTAAACCTTACACTTATGAGGTGCATTTTTTTTCTATGTTTTGCTAAAGAGACGAGAGATTTGACGAGCAAAAAAATTATGAATTGGGGAGAAATTTGAAGTTCTAAAAAAAAACTTGACCTACGGGGGTATGATGGCCCCTGGGCATTGCATTTAAGGAGAAGATCCTCTCACGCAGATCAAGAAAACCCCCAAACCCCCCTCCCTCCTTACATTGGGACCACCAGCCTTGTGAGAACCTGGGCCGGGACCACCATGGGCACTGTTGCTTCCAGAGGCGAGGCCTTAACCAAATACTTTCGTACGGGGAGAGGCGAGGGGATTTTTTTAATCCAGATCGTAAATTCGCTCCCACTGGGAGTCGAACCTGAGACCTGGGAGGTGCTACTCAGGCACCTTACCAGTGAGGTAAAGGCCCTCTAAAAAAACTTTGTTGTTGGTAATGCTGATTATCTGACTCACCTTTAGTCCTTCTGCATTGCAGTCTGATATAGGCCAACCATGATCACCAGTAGAGAACGACCATGCACCTTTGGATATGTGGCGGTACCAATAGTCCAGATCTCCAGGGCAGTCATCAATAATCTTTCATTAATTGAAAAATAGCCAACCATAAGTACTGAAATCTGATGCCTACATGTATAGACAAATGTATAGGAATGTACCTGTGACTTTTTAATGTAGTCATGCGCCAGTTTAAGGGTGGGAGCAAATTCTTCGATAAGGTTGGTAGCCACAATAGCTTGAACTGTGAAAGCTGTATCCCAGAGCTGACTGCCATTATAACCCTACAGTCACAGAAGTTGATTCTCTTATTTGTCTTGCACTTTCTATTATTAATATATAATAATCTGCTGTGGGGAAGTCTCCATATTTCTACCCAAAAAAACCTTAAAAACAAAAGAGCAATCAGTGCTCTAAACTTGTCCAAAATTATGCTATGTTTAAGACATTGTGGACTGCATGAAACCAAGGGGCTAAATGAAGACATACGTTAACAAGTTTGTTGTTGTAATAGCCAAGTGAATGGAAAGTAAAGCAAAATGGCCCATGAAACAACTAAAACAAGTAATAGTTACCTGCATCTTCATGCCATCTTCAGCAACCCACAGGTAATCATAGACCCTTGGAATATGCAGTTTGAATGCCTCTGAGTTTGGATCTTCAATCCAACAAGCAAGCATATTTAATACCTGCATACATTTTCTTTCAGTGATCAACTGATCAATACTAACAGAAACAGTTAGAAACCATTGTACTAATTCAGCACTTCGTATACAAGTTACAACCTACACATGAACCACTGTTATGCAGATCTCCCCTAAAGCAACATTATCAGGAGAATGTAGGTCCACAACTTCACAAGGGTGACAAACAGGAAGACATCCTGGCCCAATATGATTGAGGAATTTTCAATTCAGACATCAAGGCGCTAATGGAAAGATTCTGCTTCTTTTAACATTTTGAGATTGTTTGGAGAAGAAAGGGATAAAAATTCTATATTTTAAGTTTCAAGAATCATTCAAACAGTGTCTTATCTGGCATACTTATATGCTGCTATAAAGGACTGGTTTGCACGTAGATACAGCATTCTGTTCAGGTCCTGGTGGCATAACTGGCATACAAGTAATCATGGTGCAATGCAGCTACAATTATAATTTAACAGAAAGCTTTAATGGAAGTGTTTTCAGTCTTCACAAATAGTTTGGGGGGCAAGGAATTTGTTAAAAAAAAGGAGGATGGTGTGAGGTGTCATACAATAGAAACAAAGCCAGCAAAAGATAAATTTTGAAAGGGTCATGGTAGGAATCACAGTAACTATGAACGTTTTCTAATGAAACTGGAGGGAAAATTTTCTAAGAGATAATTGCAAAAACCACCCCATAATTCATTTTGGAGTTTAAGATTCTCACCCATAAGTCATTTTGTTACAAATCCCCATCCACCCAGTGAGTTTTGTTCCAAAAATCACCCAATATACACATGTTTAATTTATTCAATATAATTTTGTTTATTTGGGGCAATGATGTGCTTATCGAACATACAAAATTTTAAAAGTATAATCTTCATATTTTTTATAGAGAATATGTAGCAAAACTATCAACTAAAATTCAAACAGTGTTTCATAAAGTTTGAAATTTAGATACATTTTTCGTACAAATAAGAGGAATTACACACTAAAAATCTTTAAAAATGTTAAACTTATTTAACTTAGTTTATTTTTAATTTATATCAATAAAACTATATAAAATAAATTAAACATGTATCAACTGGGGTGATGTTTGCAGCTAAACTCATTGGGTGGGTGAGAATTTGCAACAAAAATATTTATTGGTGGAACTCTCAAACTTGAAGTAACTTATGGGGTGATTTATGCAATTATCCCATTTTCTAATGAAATTGCAAAAGTACAGCCTTATGATGTAACAGAGTCCTTGATATCTGCAAGGAAAGGACAAAAGAAAACCACTTCCCATGTTAAATATTCAATAAGTAATCATAGTCCTCAATTTACCTTGTTTAGAGAACCAATGCAGATGTATCGACTGTTCTCATCTTCATAGTGAACATGCTGCATGACAGTTTCCAAAGCTTTCTCCCTCAGCTTGTCCCCAGGCCAATGCATCATAACAGGCTCAACAAATTTATGGAGAGTAGTCCACAAGACATCTTGAACGAATGGGTGTGGATAGTAAAGATCTTCCTGCAGCACAAGCATACCAAAACTCCTTCAGACAGAAGTAGAACTGTTAAGATCATAAACGGAAATGTCCACAGACAAGTAGGATGATGATAGAAAAGCTTATATAATTCTTCTGGATCTATATCTTTTCAAATAACATCGCTTGAAGACTAACAACGAGTATTGAAAAGATAATACTTGGGCATATTTTTGGGAAAAGGTGCATCCCAACTGTGTTACAGATTCCGTCTCAAAAAAAAAAAACTTGTCATGGATATATATTAACGATACCACATGGTTACAATCAGCCACGTGATAATCACATCAATACCGCGGTCCCATAGTGGGTCCAAGTAAATTCCGATCCATACGACCCTGCCTTGACGCAGTCAACGCCCCTACACCCGCTCAACCAGCAAGGTAAGGGTTGAGCATAACACGCCTCACTCAACCCCCGCGAGTGGGGTCGGACGCTCTCCGTTTCGCTCGATCCCCGTGGTCGGGGTCAAGCACCAGTGGATAAAGACTCACACCCACCGCCCATGATGATGGCGCGCGTGTGTGCACACAGTGGCTCTGACCTCCGTCCACTGCCCTGTCTAACCCGGTCAGTGGTCCACTCCACTGACAGACGGGATGAGGCGCCGCATCACTCTACCATGCGGGAGTGACGGAAGGGGAAAGATTGACATGACAATCATAACAGTCCCAAAACCACTCCATGGACAACCGTCAAGCACAAGCCGACAAGGCGCTTGAACCCCAGCCATGGATCGACCCACGTCCGTTTCGCTCGACCCCAAGCAACAACAAGGGTCGAACGACGCGAAAGTCAACAACCACTCCCTGCTCTGCCTTAAATGCCAAAACGGGCGTGCGGAAACAGTGACAGAAGGTCAAATCGTACTGTAAACCTACCTCTAGCCCATCATCATCCTATCTGATGGAATCTCGCGTGCCGCCATAAAGGAACCATGCTGAGTATGATAAGCCAACATGCTATGCTGACGACATACGCAATAGCAACAATTAGGTTTGACCCATAGGGGCACACCTTAAATTGGCAGTACATAACGACGCAAAGGGTGGGGCATGGGGGCTCGTGATGACCGACAACCATGCCACCGACCAAGGACTTAACTTAACGGCTCCTCTCTCTCTCTCTCTCTCTCTCTCTCTCTCTACGTCTATACAAGCCCAACCCCTTTATGCTATAAAAGGGGAGGCCTTCTTCTTCCTTAGCCATCAGACAACATTAGAACAACAAACACAAGACGAGAGAACATTCAAAAACTACCATTGAACCAACACCTAGAGTCTTGGAGCACGCTCTTCTCTAGTCACCGTTGTATATCCTCTGCAAATAAGACGAACGATAACCCAAACTAGATGTAGGGGTTGTCCCTGAACTAGTATAAACCCTTGTATCCTCCTCTTGCAAAGCAATCATCAAGTCTAAGTGTGCAATCCCCTAGAACATCGACAAAACATTATGATAGATTCAAATGATTTAATTTCATCACAATGATACTTACATGTCCTTATAAGCAATTATTTCATACAAAAAGCTATTCCCAAGAAAGACCTCTATGCGTGAGAAAAAAATGCACAAAATTTCGGGCAACTTATGTCTTCTTAATACAAGTCAATGCCATATTCCGACCCATTAAACTACACAGGACTGATAATAAGTATTCCTCCAACCGTATAATTTAGCACAAGCACAATAACATGGGGCCACATTAGCAATTCATCATGCTCTGTTGGCAGTGGGACTGTCAATAACTAGGAGCGAAGGCACAAAATAAACTAAGGATTAATAGATAACACTGTAAGAAGAGACAAAACTTGCTCCATGATATGGTCTATATTCATTGATGTGAAAAAACAAGATGTAGAAAAATAACAGACCTTAGCACATTGATTGCGAGCGTTGTCCCAATGAATCTTATTGTAGGGATCTTTGTACAGTTCCTTTCTTAATTCCAACACAAGTGGTGTAATTTGGCCAACAAATCTCTTTCCATAAATATAACACATTGGCAGGTATACCATTCGACAATGACACCACATTCTCCCTGCAAATATTTTATGCACAAAAGTATATCAGTAAGGAACTACATAAAATCCTAAAGAGTACTGACTAAAATGGTGATGCAAATAAGTTGTAAAATGAAAATGAATTGATAAATAAATGAATCAATTCCTGAGACATTATTGAAATTTACAAGTTCTGATAATACAAAAGAAATAATAAATTTCATGAGAAAGGACGTGGTAAATGAAAAATCATGTTTCAATGCTCACGAGTTTTTGTTGGGTTATGTAGTACTAGAGAGCCTATGGGCTGAGTGCCCATATATATACTGTCTATATATATAGAGGAAAAGAAGAAAGAACACAAAGATTCTAGACTATTCTATCAAAACTGACTTGGTATTCAGACTGACCGCACTCGTTATACTCTAAATTTATTCTATAAAAGAAATATTCTATCCTGGTCATTGAGATTCTCTACTCTAAACTCATTTCTCCCGTACTCGTCATCCTCTATATCTTATACTCTATACCAACTACTCCTTATTTTATTTCACTATCTCCAACTATCATTTTATTTTTTCTTTTTCTTTTAATTTTTTTCTCCTTTATCTCTTCCTTTCCGTGCGCCAGGGGCCTCATTCTCCGCCACCCCCCTTCTCCGCCAGTCCCCACGCGTCATCGCTACCGGGCCCCTCCTCCTCCTCCCCCACGCCGCCATCGTCGGATCCGTTCCCCCCTCCTCTCCTTCTCCGCCACGGCATAGGCCCCCACCCACTGCCGCACTCGCGTGCTCAGCCCCGCCTCCCGGCCGCTCGCACCGACGCCGCCCTCCCAGCCGCTCGCGTGCTCGGTGGCGCCTCCCCGGCCGCTCGCGTCGACACCGCCCTCTCCTCTCCACCGCGCGCCCTCTCGCTGCCGTCACGAGCCCACGCGCGCGCCCGGATCCGAGCTCCACGCCGCTGGATCCGCGCTCAGGCTCCAGCACGGGCTCCCTCTCCTCCCGACGGCGACAGCGCGGCTCCCTCTCCTCTCGAGCTCCGTCCTCCGTCGAGCTCCCCGCTGCCCTTCCCCTCCACCTCCCTCCTTCCTCCGTCGAGCGGCAGTGGCGGCCCGGATCTGGCGGCCCTCGAGGCGTCCTCCCTCCGCCCCCACGCGCCTCCGACCCCCTCCGCGCCGAGATCCACGGCGCCGCCCTCGCCTCCTCCTACTCCTCCACCCCGCGTCAACGCCGGCACCATCCCTATCTCCTGCTACTCTCCGCGACGACCCTCCTCCCTCCACCCTTCGCCGCCAGGGCCCGTCTCCCCCGCACGCGACACCGCCGCCGCCCTTCGCCTCCCCTACTTCCTCGACGGCAGCATGCCTCGCTCGGCTCCCGGCTCCCCTCGCTCCGCTCCGTCGGCACACAGGTGGTTGGCTTCGTGCACGGGTTCCACGTCACATCAGTCGGTAGTGGCCCTTCGCTATCGCGCCAGATTTGGCGTGTCCGGAGCCCTCCGCGATGTAAGCGTATGGAATAGAGGACTCCGGTGCAGCCCCCGTTTACGCTAAAAGTTCCTGGAGGAACCGATAGAGCACACCGGTGCGGTCAGTCTCAGTCTGAACGCATCGGTCGAACTCGTCACTGGGCGATTCCCGTCGGCGACCACGCAGCTGTGAACATGGAGGCGCAACAGCAAGCATGGGTGCTGCTGTCAGCAAGCCGTGTGTTGGTAGATGTTGTGAGGCAGAGCTGTGTTGTGCGTGGGAGCTGGGAGGAATCCATGGAGCAGCTGAGCAGCAGGAAACAGTGGAGGAGGTCGGCTGCCGCCGCCGCTGCTGCTGCAGAGAGGAGCTCGTGTGGATGATGAGCAAGGGAAGAACGGTAAGCAGAGGAGCTGCTCAGGTGCGTCAGGTAGCTGTTGGTGGTTGTTTCCTGTGGGGGCATCAAGCTTGGAGTGCACGGTGGCACTGAGATCTGAGAGGTACTTGTTGATTGAGTACGAAATCAAGGAAATTAGTAGCTATCTTGCTTGATTTTTTGTTGGATTTGTACTCCGTGGCAAGAAATCAAGCTGCAATTGAAGTTGCTTGGAGCTACTGTTGTTTCTACAGTATACATTTTGAGAAAGAAGACTGCTCTGTTGCTGAGCTCGTGTATACAAGGAAGGTAAAAGGAAATTGTGCTACTGACTGCCGTAGGCAATGGGGAAAATAAAAAAATTAAGAAAGTTTTTGAAAAGTAGTCCAGGAGCGAACATTTACATGCAGTCGCATCCTAAGATATTTGAAAAGTATCCAGGAAAGGGAGTTATGTTCAAGAGCAATGGACATTAAAATGTTGAAGGCTATTGTGATATTAACTGGGCAAGTTATCTTGATGATAGAAGATTAACATCAGGCTATTGCATGTTTATTGGAGGAAACTTGGTGTTATGGAGAAGCAAGATACAACCGATTGTGTCTCGAGACACAGTTGGAGCTGAATATAGAGCTATAACACAAGGATTGTGTGAAATCTTATAGGCAAGAAGTCTTTTATTTGAATTGAGTGTGCTGAGGAGAGGACCTTCGAAGCTGCATTGTGATAACAGATCAGCTATCATGGTAAAAAATCGTCGGCTAATTCATTTAGCGGTAGCTTTTAAAAACAAGGCTATAGCCTCATATAGCGGGCTATTAATAGGATTTAGCAGAATTTAGCACTAAGAGATTGTTCGTTTTCAAGGGCTAAAGGACTAAAACTAAACTTTAGACCAAATTTGAGCTCTAGAAAAACGAACGGGAGAGCTAAAACTAGAGCTAAACTTTAGCTCTAGAGATAAAAATGGGCTAAAAGTAGGGCTAAACTTTAGCTCTCCAAGAGAGGCTATAATTTAGCTCAAATTTTAAGAGCTAAACTTTAGCTCTTTATGGAAACGAACACCCCCTAAAAATAATTTAGCGGAGGTTCTTTCTAGCAGCTATAGCGGGCTATAGCAACAGCTATAACCGGAGATTTAAATGATGGTCAGCTATTAACATTGCCATCCAATTCAGCATGACATAACTAAACATGTTGAAATTGATCGTTTCTTTATGAAGGAGAAAATGGATAATGGTACTTTAGTATTTATCGCCCATCTTGAGGTAGAGTCTTGGGTTATGTAATACTAGAGAGCCCATGGGCTGAGTGCCCATATATGTACTGTCTACATATGTACAGGAAAAGGGAAAAACAAGAACAGAGAGATTCTAGACTATTCTCTCAAAACCGACTTACTTTAGTATTTGTTTGGGTCCAGATATCTATTTTTGGATCGTCAATCCTAATTTTACATCAATCCACAGCATAGGAAATATGACATTGTTTCATTGGAGTCAACACCAAAACCAAATTTTTGTATCCCATGTTTGGGTGACTAATATTACGATACAACAAGAGTTTATATATGGCACTATGGCTAAAGAGAGAATGCAGAACCTGGATGAAATGGCAGGCAATATGGTAACAACCATACTTCTGGTGGCAAATACACCAAGTACCTTAAATAATTTGGGAAATTAGAAGACATTCACCAAATGAATTAAAGATGGAAGCAGCTAACAAACAAACAAAGATGAATGAATTCCCTACCGAGAGCCAAAACTTTCTCCAAGATGTTATAAATGTTGCTCCTCCATGCTCTAAAATCCAGTTTCGACCTTTCTCCATAGCTCCATTTCTACTATCTGGTCCCTCCCCAAGCAATCTCAAAACAACATAGGTCAGGGCTGAGCCAAACATTGTGCTTGGACCCTCAATGTGCAAACCCCAGCCTCCATCTTCATTCTACACTCGCAATTACTAAAACGAAATTACTTCTAGGCATTTAATCATTGTAGAGCTGGCAATTTTTGGAGCTCCTTGCCTGATGGTTATAGAGGTACCGGCGGATCTCCTTCTGATGTTCCGCGGACAATACGGTGTTCAGTGCTCCACTGACATACAACACTATAATCTGAGTAAAACATAAAAAATGACAATGAGTACATCACTTATAGGCTGAGAAATGCATAATAGAACAATGAGGAATACAGCTAGTGCAAAAAAAAGAGCATAATATCCTCATATATGGGTGTGTTTGGTTTGGAGTCAAAAGAGATGGGGCCGGGTCGTCTATATTTTTTAGGATGGGACAACTCCTGTCGCTGTTTGTTTGAAGAGTTGGAGTGAGCCATTTTATTCTGTTTGATCTCATGTATGAAGAATGGATAAGTCACTAGGCACGACGATACACACCGCCTCCCCTTTGTCGTCGTCATCGGACAGTGCAGAGCTCTGCACCGGAACCATCGCAATGAAGCAACCGTTGTCGAGCCCCGCCGCCTCCTCGGGCGCGTAGGCCACACATAACGTGCACGGGAATCCTGGGCAGTGCCGAGCGGCGCCACGGCCATCACGAACACCGCAGCCTGGAGGCTGGAGCTGCCCACCCGAGCAGACACCGGTGTGGCTGGGGATTTAGCGCGGGTGCGACAGGGGCTGCACGATCTGCTTGTTTTGGACGGACGGAGCCACCCTCGAATCTGGGCAAATATTTGCCTGGTGGCCATTTCACCCTCGCGTGACACAGAACCAAACACTACAAAAAAAGGCCACCTCCTCCCATCCCTCCTCATACATCAAACCAAACACACCTATAAGTGCGTGAGAACAGCAGAGACATAACATAAGTTGTGGGAATATGTGTACCGTGTAACATAAGCAAGTTCAACATTTCACTAAAAAGATAAGGCAGGCATAAGGAACATTGGACCACCATAATCCCCAGGCCAGTGTCCATCATGAGCCTGTAACGTAGAAATGCGGCTGATTGCCCTTTTCAAAGAAGTCAATACGGCTTCCTCCGTAACATCCTCATTCTCTTCTAGCTTAATAGCTGGAAGATCCAACTCAAGAGGATTCGCTTTAGCAAACTGCAGTATGAAAGAAAACAAAGTATTTTTAGTAATCGGAGATACTATTCCATGGTAAAGAAGATATCAATGTCAAGGCCAGTAATATAGTTAGTAGAGATTAAATTGCAGTAGCACAGTAAATGAAAATTTGTTTACAGGGAACCATTAGTACAGAGCTAAAACATCTTTAGCAATAATTTCATAGCTACTAAGGCAGCTTCCAAAGCAACAACAGAAAAACAGGTCAGGAAGTTAACCATTTTACATGGTACATCAGTAATTAAGTATTACCACAGAGTTACAGGATACCGTAATTCAAATTGTTGGAACTGAATTGTGATGTGCAAGTCAACAAAGCTATCGACAGTAAACGACGGACCTCTCCAAAAAAAAAAAAACAGTAAACGACGGAGAGAAACCAAGTAATATTCACTCGTATCAACCTAAAGTTGTGATAGCCAATCCTTGCCCACTCATCACTCACCAAAAGTCTGTTAGCTTTCGTGAGGACACAGTGTAATAGTTACGGGACAGTACGGAGAAGGCGCGAGGAGACAGTGTAATAGTTACCTGGAGGCGCATGAGGAGGTCGGCGCTGTGCTTGAGGTGGTGCCTCCGCTCCGTGAACCGCCGGCGCGCAGCCTCGACGTCGGGGTCTCCCCTGCCCTCAGCGATCCGCAGCCGCCACATCTCCGGAACCTGAGATGGCAATGCAGCAGCGCCGGTGAGATTCTGATCGGATTCTCCTTGATCGTGCGTGGCTCCCGCTCCCTCGCAGGCCAAATGGCGACGGCCGACGGGGCAGGCTGTCTGGCTCCTGGAGGAGTGGTGGAGAAGGAGGGGAGGGGCGTTTGATTTTGGTTTGGTGGGAAATCAAATGGGTTTATGTAGGCAGCGCGTGCGGCGGCCGTTTCGTCTTGCATTGGGCTCTACTGTGATCCACTCGCTCGCGTTCATGCTGGAGGGCCACGTTGCATGTGTCTTTTTTCCGGGGAGGCCCCAACGTCGCTGTGCCCGTTGTTGCGTCGTGTGACTTCAGTGAATTTTTTTTTGACTTTTATTAAATTAATATTTTAATAATAATCTATCACAAACTAAATTTTCAGAATCTGACATCTTTTGGTCATGTCAATCAATTTGACATGATACATGTATAGGATCACACCAAATCAATTGGCGTGACAAAGAGCCACGTTAGACGACTCTACTAAATCAGACTTTTTTTTATGACGTGTCATTTTGTTACGTCAAACTAATTGGTGTGACCATATACATATGTGACGCCAAACAATTTAGAGTGATTAAAATGGGTTAGATCTGAAAATATAGTTGTTTATGGGCTATATACAAAATATCAGTTGAGAATAGGTCAAATTGTAAAAAAAAACTTTGACTTCAGCACATCCACTCATCTAGTTGATGCGTCTACTACAAAGCTCTATCACTACATGCAATTTCTCTCACTCTCTTTTGTTAGCACACATTGTAATATATACTCTCACGAATCACTCTGAATCTTAGGTTTACAGAGTAAATAGAGAGATTTAAAGAGATGGATTCTTGTTCAGAAGGAGGAACAGGATATGCTTGAGGGAGTAGTAGATAACTGATTACAATAATGATTAATCTCTTGTTTTCTTTTTATCCTTTATGTCTGGACCATCAAACGCCTTGTAGAAAACGTGACCTATTCCGGCCTAGCTAGACGCACATTTGCCTTTCTTTGGCGGGAGCTCATTCTTGGCTTCCTGCCATCTGCAACTGCACTAACATCCCCTTTTCTTTAAAACCTGCTTTGTCCCCAAGCAGGAGTCAGCGGAAACTTGTCCCGCAGCGCCTTCGCATCTTTCTAAGTTGCCAACTCCGAGTCAAGGACACGTAACTTTGTCGGCTTCTAAATAATATATCTCTACTATTAAAAAATTTCAAAATAATTCTATGTTTCACTTTCGATGTTCGTCCAACCTATGATCTTTCACCTCACCTATGACCCAATTTGTCCCCTGACCTCACACGCCCTGACCTCTCCCTCATGATCCCAAAAGCGGTGGTGGCAATTGGTGAGGACGTGGCAGAGCAACAGCTTCGTGATGTTCAAGGCGGTGGTTCTGCTAGACCCTGATGAGTGAGAAGGTATCTGGTAGTACTAGAATATGTTATTTCAGTACTACAATCTGAACTTTGAAACTTTGAATCATTCATTAACATAACTCCTTACAAATAAGCTTTAAAGCTCACTAAATCTGTTAAGTTGTTAACATGCGTTTGGGGAAACCAGCATATCATGTTTTCGGGGAGATGTTTAGGAAAGAAAATGGTTTTATCTGTTAATCCCAGACTATAAGCGCATATCAGGTTTCTGGAGAGACGTTCAGTAAAAAAATGGTTTTTTATCGGCACTGGGCCCATTGATACTCCCACTCATAGCTTCTTTCATCCTTGTTAGTTGGGCTTCCTGATCATGTGTGTTGTAATGCTCTTTTACATAAGCAAGCAGCATCTTTATTACCGGAATTTGGTTAGTAAAATTTGATATGGTTATAGTCAAGAAGTAGAGTCAAGAATTATGGGACTGGCTGTGCCCATAATCTGAGAGTAATATTATTCTATGATTTTGTCAAGACGCCAACTTATAGTTAGTGTTCTGTCTTGTTCTGCAATCAGCACTGCCGAGTTATGTGATGCTATCAGTGTAGTTAGTATTATATGATTTTGTCTACAAAAATCCACAAAGGACATGCAGTGATTTTGTTTAACATGCTTTTCTTATTTTGTTGAGTTGTTCATGTATATTTTTTTTCTTGGATTGGCCTGCTGTTAGTGTTCTGCCTAATCACCCCATCATGTTTATTATTCAGACGTTTAGCAAAGAAATGATTTTATTGACACAAATTAAACAATTAAATCCGAATATTCAGTACCAAGTTTGTAAGGAGTAATCACCCGGTTTGTATGAATATTTGCAATCCACTATATCAACACCTAAATTTATATTTAGAAACTGTTTTCACCTGCTCGTTGATTAACATTTTTTTAGACCATCACGTTGTTTCTAGTTTTACACAATGACCATGAAACTGTAAAAGAACCAGGAGACCACAACACTGATGATCAAGTGATCAATAGGTGATCCATGTCTGGTATTCAACTATTCATCAATAAATAAATGTTAATAACATGAACCCTATTAATTGTGCTTGAATTATTTTCCATGGTCGTATTATGCTAAATTGTTTTTACTAATTTCTTGGTCTGGTCTCCATGTATAGTGATACTTAGAAGGATAGAAATTTGACTGCTACACAATTTGTTCAACATTAGTGTTCACTGTTTGTAACTATTGCGGAGTATCATGTTTATATTTAACTAGCTAAGTGCCCGTGTATTGCTATGGGCTAAAAAAATTGCAATACACGGTGATCAACAATCGCATAAAAAAAATCAAAGCTGAAGTTTTTCACGGACAGAGTAAAAGCAACAAATTGCCAATTATAGCTAGGCCATAATGTAACCTGAAGGCCAAAGAGACGTGACCACTTGTGAAAGCGGAGTCGGTTCAATTCTAAAAGACATGCACTGTAATTCCTCTAAAAACTTTGCCAGCTACAGTAGATCGATCAACTGAGCCCAAGTTTGTGATAAAACAACATGTCTCATGTAATGGTTCAGACCTTTTTGTATGACTGAGTGCATGTGCATGCCAGTACTTGCGAACCAAATAATTTATATTTCTTCTAATAAACAAATAATATGGTGGCCTAATTGAGAACAAAATATCAAAACGTCGCTATGCAGAAAATTCATAAAAATGCATAATGCTCAACTTATGGAATGGATATTTATCAAATATAATAACATGTGAGAAAAATATTAATAAACATTACAGCAATAATTATATCTTCCCTTGCCTTCCAGCATGCACGCTAGCAGTCGCTACCGGTGACGGGAGCTCATCGACTTTGTCCATGCGCTGCACAGTGACGATACTGAGGATGCCTAGTATGTCGACCTTGTGGACAGCATGGTGGATCTTTCTGGCCATCCGCATGGTCAAGCACAGCATGGAGATTATGCACATATGATTTGATTTGATGTCGTTGTTAAATCCGCTATTACTGCTATATTAATAGAAACAGAGGTAGAAGAAAGAATTGAATTTCTCTTGATATGAGATCCTTAAACGATCATGGCCCTTATATTTCAGTGTGGTTACATTGTCCTGCTGGTCTAGCCATGCCCCCACCTCGACGAACATTAGGAAAACTTCTGGACCTCGTCGGCTCCAATCCATCAGGTCGTCTGGCCTGCCAGGACTGAGGCGGCACCCTCCTTCCTCCTGTCACAGTAGGGTGTGTCGCCACCATCATGATGGAGCGCAAGGGGTGCAAGAGTGAGCGCTGAGGTGACAAAGGTGGGTGACAAGGTTGATTAGGGGATCCGGATTCTGCGGGGCGCATCGACAGCGCGTGTGGGGGTTCAGGAAGGAACGAAAGGCCCACACAACGCCGATGGGCATGGTGGCCATGAAGCGGCGGAAGCTCGTTGGAGGCGGCAAATGGCTACAAAAATTGGCAACAAAAACACCAGAGCGTAGCACCTTGGGACGCGCATCCGTTTTACCAAGTTAAGGGCGACCACCAAAAAGAAAACACGTGGCGGCGCCCAAGGCCAGCGAGGGGCGGTGTCGTCCGCGGCGGCACGCAAGGTCGGTGAGGGGCGGCGGCGGTGCTGCTCTAGCGGCCAATATTTTTTTTATTTATCCTGTACATCTGCAGTAGCGGGCATCTACCCGCAACTATGTTTTTTGTCCGCCACTAAGAAAATAAATTAGCAACAGTCATATGCACGCCATAATTTACATCAAAAAGTAGTGACAGAGACATAGTAGCGTTTTTTATATCCGCTACTAAGGCCCTTTTTAGCCTGTCGCTATAGAGCTTTATTCTAGTAGTAGATGTTGATTTAATTCTACCACTCTAGGTGACCAATTTGCATCCACATGTTTAAACCATCTCTACCTCTAATGGGAATCCAGTGTGAATCATATGGAAATTAGATTTGGCTTAGACTGGAATTTCTGTGAGTTATCAAAATTCTTAGTCATTGGCATGGGCATACCGTCACGTCACTCATACTAGGAAGAGTTAAGCTTGAAGGCACACTTTGTGTCCATGTTGCTGGTCAAACGGTTCAAGCTTCTGAAAGAGACAAATACCAACAGAAACCTAAAATTCTCAAAATATAGAATTAGAGTTACATGTCTTCTATTAAAGTTTTGAGAGAGACAAGGAGAGAGAAAGAGCCACTATATCTTAGCAAGAGGTTTTGAAGGACATGGAGAGAGAAATATGATTAGGACTTAGGTTCCTGTTAGTATTTATCTACTAATCCTATGTTTTGAAGGATAAGGAGAGAGAAATATTATTGTTCCTGCACGTACAATACTTATATAGACAAATACTAACATGAACCTAAAAGTTTTAAGATATAGTGGGTTTTGAAGAAATTTTGTGGATATATATCTTAAAACTTTTAAAGGAATTTATCTATAAAGTTTGACCTTATGTTAGAATTTCTTCAAAATATGGAGAAATTTTTTCTATCTTTGAGTTTTTATAGAGCAATACTGCAATTCAGAAGGCACACATACGATTTTTTTTCTTTAGATTGAGTTCCTTAATTTTTTTCTTTAAAATTTCTTTATTTCAAAGAAGGTCTAAACATACTCGTCCTTGCAAATTTAAATGCAGAGAATGTGCCTCATATTTCTGACAGTTAGATGTCTGGATGAGCTGAACTAGTCAGCTCATTTTGGTTTTACACAAACGTCCACATTAACACTGAAAGCTCCTGACAATGAGATGCCATTTTATTTCTTCAACCGTGCATCTATCACAATGCTGTCGGTTATTTAGCACTTTTACGGTGTATATTACTACTAGTAATTACTGGTAGTAATTAGGAGGTAAACAAGATCTAACGGTTTAGATTATTTGTGTATATGATACTATTACTACTAGTAATTCTAGGTAGTAATAATTTTATTGGGGTAATATTGGAACAAATTAAAGTGGTAGATAGATGTAATTGTTTTAATTCATTCAGGAGATTTTATCATTTTTTTGAAAAAGGATTTAGACTTCCTCTTTTTTCATTCCATTTTTCGGCGGTGACCTAGGGTTCATCTTCGGTGGCGTTGGCGCGCCCTCCGTCCACTGAAACCGGAGCCGCCGCCGCCCTTCCCCCATCCGAGCGCCAACTCTCTCCCCACATCCCTGAGCCGCCGCCCGCACTTCCCCCCTGCCGGCGCCGCCTCCCTCCCCGCATCTCGGCATCGCCGCCTCCTCCCCGCATTTCGGCGTCGCCGCCTCCCTCCCCGCATCTCGGCGCCGCCGCCACCCTTCTTGCCTGCCGACGCCGCCTCCCTTCCCGCATCTCGGCGCTGCCACCGCCGTTCCCGCCTGCTAGCGCCGCCTCCCTTTCCGCATCCCAGAGCCGCCGCCGTCGTCGCATCCCGGACCCGCTGCCCTCCCCGCATCCCGGTGGCGTGGCCCGCGTCGCCCCACCATATCAGCCTTCGTCCACGGTGGCCTACCAGCATCGCCGTCGCCCGCTGGCTCTTCTCTCTCCATATCCGTTTCAATGACCGAGCGAGCTGGAGGTCAGGGCGCGGGCGAGGTTGTGTAACGCAGTGTAGCGGCGTGCAACGGGGGTGGATGCGCAGGCCGGGGGAAGGGGCTCGCCGCCGCCATGCGTCGCGTTTGCTGCTGCTTCTTGCTGATGGGAGGATAGTAGGGTGAGTATGAGTTCCATATCATTCTGCTGCTTCTTGTTGATGTGTTACTTGCAACTAGGTAGGCGCATTTGGTAAATGTGACCTCCACACTTACGACATGCGTAAGAATTCTCTGTAGTTTCAGATATACACCTTGTGTTGATCAAAACATACAGGTGCATGGCAGCACATGTCAAGGATTTACCGTATATACCATTCTCCATTGTGTTGTCAGTTATTTAGATATTAGAGAAGTGCGTTAGTACTTGTGGTATTAGAATCATGAACTGGAAGAATATGCTCTTTATCAAAGTGAGAAGAACACTGTTGAGCCTGTTTTCAAGAACAATAGTGAGAACAAGACGGCTGAACCGGTAGCAATGCAAGAAAATATGAAAGCAAAAGTGGCAAATAAATCTGTAGATTTGAATAAACTTACCCTCAGGCAGCTTAGAACCAAGCTGAAGAAAACACTGGAGGTAATGACCAGTTTAGCTACATCTATGTTTTATTTCGATCTATCATTTAAGTATTGAATTGTCTTCGAATTGCAGCTCAAGAAAGCAAGGGTGCCCCTTGGCAGTGTGGACAGGAATGTCTGTCGATCTAACACAACTGAGCAGGAGCAGGTCCAAAAGCTGCAGCAATATCAACCTGGAGAAGAAGCTAGCTCCGAACTCTGATTGATATACTGACATTACGTGTGCATTGGCAGATAGCATCAGGTTGTGAAATGTGAAACCATGGTTTCTCCAACCTTGCATCAAACTTATGTTTTTTTTTACTCGTTTCTATCGGAGGTGAACGATACGATTCAGCTGTGTTTTTAGTAAGGTCTAATCGTAGGCTATTGTCTAGTGTCTGCTTGTCAGTTTGACTATGATTTGTAAGTGGTTTTTATGTTGGCTGCTTGTGTCGATTTGAGCGCCATTTACTTCTCCGATAACAAGCTATACTTGAATGGAACGCAATTGATTTACATGTCATTTTCAGTTCCCTTACATTCAGCCAAAGTTTTTTCTAGCTATAGTGCTTCGCTGTCACTTCAAATGAAAGTCAATCCGTTTCAAACGCGTTTCAATCACGGGTTATAAACACATAACTCTGCAACCAACCATTCAGACTAATAACCTGTGATGCAGTCTCTATGTCATTCTCAGCACTGAATGTTTGATGCAGCAAGTTTTTAGACCAAACCAAAACCAGCCTCAAACATTCACATCTTAGATCTTTCTGGTTTGCATCCATATAAACCATCAAACGGCACAAAGCCAGCACCACTAGTAACCAAATACTTGCGATATTGATTAGGGTAGAGGTACAACATCACAGCCACAAGCAACACCAGCACACATCTGTGAGTACATCTGTAGCTTGTTCTTATTCCAGGCACGAGCACACAACTATTACCAGTTCTGATGCACGCCATGTCTGATACTATTAAGCTACTAGTTTTAGAACAGCCACACTGCTAGTAGTAAGTAGCAACACTGTGATTAGCAAGGAATCCAGCTGAATAGAGTGGTAGGTGTGGCAGTGCTCGGCTCTTTTGGCTTAGCAGTGGGCTGCCACAGAGTGACCTGGCTCAGGCGACCGAGGGTGGCTTCTCGACGTCCTCCAGCGGGCGGTAACACACCTTCTGGTCCAGCACCGAGCCACCATTCACGCCGACCTCAAGCGCAGAGGCGGCCAGCTTGGCGTCCACGGTTGCCGCGTCGAACATGCCGGTCTTCGGGTGCGGCCCCAGTACTTGTTAGGGTTGCCGGCGCCGCTGATCACATCGTCCGGCACGAAATATAGTACGGTGTCTTATCATCAATAGCATTGGTTCCAATCATGATCTGAATCACTAAAAACGATAATAGGGAACATATTCACCTACACTGAAGATGTCGAAACTCAAGCAGGTAACGGTGCAGCAGTAGCTTTTCTGACGGTACAGGAGCGAAATAGACGGGTGCCGCCGGCCGTGTGGGGAGGGGCGGGCTGGCGCAGGGCATGCGGGAAGGGGGCCGAGCGGCGCGATACGGGGAGAAGCCTTTGCGTCGCCGGCCGTAGAGGGGGGCGAGGCGGCGGAGGCCGTGCGGGGAGGAGGCAGGGCGGCGCGGTGTGGGGAGAGGTCTGGTCGGCGCCGGACGTGCGAGGAGACGGCGGGGTGGCGCTGGTTGTGCAGGCAGTCGGCGCGGCGGCGCGATTCCGATGCGCGGCCGGCTATGCGGGCAGTCGGCGAGGCGGCGCGATGCCGATGCGCGGCTGAGCCTGGCGCCTCGATGCAGGAGTACCGGAAATTAACCTCAGTGGTATTTTTCGTAATTACTTAAATATAGGAGACAATTATATTACTGCCCATAGTGATTACTACCAGTAATTACTGGTAGTGTCTGTTGCCACATACTACACGTATGGCTCAGACTAAAACCAGTTCTTGTGTTGTTCACAAGAAGCAGGGGTCCACGTGGAGCCCATAGGGGACCTCAGCACAGAGGCTGAGAAGAAGCTGGGCGAGCTCGTTCGTGACAAGGACTGCCTGAGCTCGTTCGTGACAAGGACTGCCTGATCGATCAGTAGTGCGCATGCTTGATTTGGGTAGATTCGGACTACTAATTCATTAGAGTGACACCTGTGACAGGTACGACACGGAGTTTTACATGCTCTGCCGATACCCGTCGGCGGTGAGGCCGTTCTACACCATGCCCTGCTCTGACGATCCGCTCTACAGCTACTCCTTCGACGTCTTTGTGCTTCGCTATTGGATACACAACGAATGATGATTATTTGGTCGTTGTTTAATTAGGTGAGAAGATCATCTCTGGTGCGCAGAGGGTGCACGATCCTGAGCTCCTGACGAGCCAGGCTAAGGCACGGAGAATCGAAGTCAACACCACCGCTACCTACATTGACTCGTTCAGGTACGGCACTGCTCTCTTCTGATCTCTTCCTCGCGTGAATGTGTATGTACAACAATCAACGCTTGTTTCGTCGCTGGGACTGGAGCGGGTGGTGATGCTCTTCTGCGGCCTTGGCAACATCAGAAGACGTCCCTCTTCCCTCGCGACCCGAGGCTGAACCCATGATGAGATTCGATTTATGATTTGAGACGGGGATCGCGTGCATCCAAGAATGTAAATATGCAGCAAAATAATCAGTCTGTTGGATTGCTTCTTGCTAAGTTCATAGCGTGATAACTATGAAGAATAAAATGAGCTACCTGCTCAGTATTACTACATTACTTCGAGCACCAGAAAACGACCCGTCCCGCTGTGAATGGTACAACGACCTAATTGGCCTGAAACTAGCTAACTTTATTCACCCCTTGAATATACAGTATTCGAACTAAGCGAGCATCACCTACATATGGCTCCCTTATTAGGGCTGGATTAGCAGAAAAAGGTTCCTGAGTAACCACCCCTCTTTCCAGAACATTTCCATTATTCGAACTACGCAAGGATCACCTACATATGGCTCCCTTATTAGGTCTGGATTCACAGAAAAGGGTTCTGAATAACCACCCATCTTTCAAGAGCATTTCCAGCACCAGCACATACGCAAGCAACAACGCCACTCGACATGCAGCCAAGCTCAGTGATCTAGCGAGCTATTTCTTGTCAGCCGTCAGGACACGGCACCGGTACTCTCCGAGAGCCCAAATTGGGAAGATGTTCCTGTACTGGGAGTAACTGATCATGCAGTTTTTGTTGAAGACTCCCATGATCTCCTGCGTGGGCACAAAAGTTTTTCAAGATGTGAAGTACTTGTGATCAGAAAACAACTATCTGGGTACCTAAAGCTTCATACAAAATCAGTCAAAAGAAAAAGAATGCTAAAAATCCAATTTCCTAAATTTGGGTTTGCTACTTCATGAAAATTTACATGCAAAATATGGATCGGCCCAGGTTAACAAGACACTGAGATTTCTAAATAGTCCAACATTTAGATATATAACAGAAAAGGAGAGCGGATATAAGTCTGACTTTTACTTTGTGTCAATAATATATGTCTACAATCCTGAATCCATTCTATTTGTTGAAGTATAAATATATTGCCCACTCTTTCCCATCAGCTTAAGTTTTTGTGTTCACTAGTAGGTGCGTACAAATTTAATATGGTATCAGAGCTAGAGGTCTCGAATTCGAATCCTAACAGGTGCAATTTATTAAATAAAATTGCTGCCGATCCTACTTTCCACGTTTGTGCTCTGCAGCAGCTTTTCACGTGAGGCGAAGTATTATTACTCTTATTTCCACGTTTGCAGCCTTTGAGACCTTTCACATGACAAGGAGTGTTGAAGTATAAATGTATTGTCTACCCTTTCCCATCAACTTAAGCTTTTGGGTTCAACTGGTTGGTGCATACAAACTTAATATGGTATCATAGCTAGAGGTCTCGAGTTCGAATCGTGGCGGGCACAATTTATTAAATAAAATTGTTATCAAGACTCCTACTTTTCATGTTTGTGGTCTGCGACAGCTTTTCACCTGAGGTGGAGTATTATTACCCTTATTTCCACGTTTGCAGCCTTTGAGACTTTTCATGTGAGGGGGAGTGTTGAAGTATAAATGTATTGTCCATCCTTTTTCATCAGCTTAGGCTTTTGGGTTCAACTGGTTGGTACATACAAACTTAATACTATTTTACTCGCTTCTAAATCAAATCTTAATAATTGAATTATGGAGAAACACCAGTATTAGTTTTTCCAGATGACAACTATGACTTACTTGCTGAGGAAATTCCCCATCATCCAATTGCAAATTGATCAAAACCTTCGCTGCTCGATGTAGAGGTGCTGGATCTCTCTCAGCCTGTACCAGTGAGATGTTAGTACCATTGTGAATGAGCACATTATATAAGAATAACAAAATCCATGAGCTAAACGGTAAAGACAAAACAGACCTGTCCTGCATCAATTAGGGCCAGCATGGCCCAACCGGTGTTCACTGCATGGGGTCGCTTGCCTTCAAGATTGGTGTAAACCTGATTGAATGCATGTCAAAATGGTTAGGTCTTTGAAATTTACAAGGAGGTTATATGCGTGTAATAATAACACTGTACCACTCTTTTACCCAGAAGTAATCAATATTTCAAATGCTATTTTCTGGCTAGAATTCTAAGGTGAAAGTAGACAAAGAACAAACGGTGAACTCAAACAGTGTGACACTTCAAAATACGCAAGTTCAAAATATGAACTACGAAAAACCTATGTTAAGCCCTTCAATTATCACAAAAATCCAATTTTCATCCTTCAACTAGGCTACCAGACACCATCCAATTGTCAAAACCAGACAAACTACCCCTCTTAAAAAAAATCCGCTGTTGTTTATACTGAGATGGTAGGAGTTTTTCAAATTTTCACCTATAAGGAATGGGAACTATCTGTCAGTGTAGTGAATTTGTTCTCCACCTAAAACTGAAGCTCATCTTTCCTATTTCCTTTTTCACTGCAACCACCAACAGGCCAATTCGCCTCCCAGCTCCAGTGACCTTGTGCAGCCCAAACTAGCTGGGCTCTGACAAACCCACACTCTCTCCATTGAGCCCCTCCTAAACCCTCTCAGCTATCTTTTCTTTGACCTTGCGCTCCTCTCATCCTCTGTCATGCCATCTTGCTCAAACTGCTATTGAACCTGCTGCATTTGTCCTCCTCCTACCCACCGGAGCCCCATTACCAGCTTCCGAACACCACCAATAATTCCCTTCGCCAAGCATCCTCCAGTTGAACCATCACCATAGTGAGCTACCCTTCTTCTGGCGGATGGCTGTGCTCGAGCCTTCTGCTGGCAAGGCTCGCAGCGCAGCTGAACCATGTGCCACCGTTTCCAGGCCTCGCTGCAGAGCCAGCTCCGGCAGTTGCCATCAAGTAGACACTTAAGCAAGATATCATCACCAGACACTGGTTTGCAATCAGCAAGGACCTCAGTGGCCATCGACATCCCTACTGCTACTCTGCTAGGCCCCACAGAGGATAGGGTGGAAGAGATAATAAAAGAGGAAGAAGATGAATAACTTGACTGATTGGTGGGCTCCAACAATCTGATTTCCATATATTGATTGAGCTATGGTGCCATATTGGTGAAAACCAGTCAACAGTAGATAAAAACCGAGGTAGCTGAGCTTCAAGGGCGTAATCTTGTCCAGTTTTCAGAGTTGGGTGGTGTCTGATGTCTATTATTGTAGCTCATGGGTGAAAACAAGGCTTCTGTGATGGTTCAAGGGCCAAAAGTATACTTTTCCTATACTAAAACCCACAACTAACACTGTGTTTACTTGTTACAAAATGAAGAACATGAAAAGTTAAAACCAGAATCAGCTAACATCAAGAAAATTCTTAATTGTAGCACAAAAATGATGAGGACAGGAATAGATAAACGTAATGCAACAAAGCGTTGCAGGTATATCCATTATACTAGTGCTTAGAAAGTGGAGTTGTTTTCTAGAAACATTAGAGGCCAATTTACCTGGTCTTGAGATGATAAATAGCTTTCTCCCCACCCACCAGAAGGAAGCTCTTTAGACAACAGAAAGTCACATGCTTTTCTGATTGCAGGACTATTCTGAAATGTTCTACCAGCAGCAATTAATCCCTTCACTCCAAACCAAATGCCGTAGGTGAAACAAACAGCCCAGGAACCATACCTGTTGGAAGAAAGAAAAAATGCAAAAATGCTGAGTGTTTTCTATATGTATCAAGCAGGTAATATTTTGAAATGAGTCCATACACTAACCATGAACCATCGCTTCTTTGAATACTCTCAACAAAATTAGCAGCCTTGCTGATACAGTTGTCGACCTCTTTCCTGCGGTGTCCAGGGTAGAGCTTTTTGAATGACGTCAGGGCCTGAATTGCTGCTGATGTACATTCAACATACCTAGCAAATCAGTTTTGCAAATCTCAGTTTGTTTTTACATGACAAATCATCACAAAGAACTGAAAATGAAAGGATTATTGCATCTTACGGGTAATCAATCACAATGTCCCCAAAGGTCTCTGCAGGATTAATAAGCTGAAAATATCATGTCAATACAGAACAAACATATTCAATGGTCACATGCAGAAATATTAGATTTTTCATATTTTTATAGAAGACAATATTCTGCCTGGAACTTAGACTAGATGCTTTAGCTTGTTTACAGAAAGATAATTCAATGTGTCTACATATTTATTTATTTAGTTCTACTTCAGAAATTAGAAAATGGAAATGAATAACTTCCCAGTCTGCTATGCTTAGACATGCACAAACAAGGTAAGAAGGGTCTTGAAAATTCTTTGCTTACCTCCAGCCAGGCATAAGACCTTGTGAGTTCATATGTTGCAAAACCACCATTATCATTCTGTGAATGTTAACACACAGGATTATGAGACATACTCAAAGCAAGCATGTGATATATTCAAAGCACTGATAAATATAAAATAATAGAATCAAATAGGCCTTCTAGGATTTTTTTCTTTTAAAAAAACGCCTTCTGACAAGTTGAAAGGTTGACATCCTTTGACAGGAAACAGACAAGTTTAAAATTCTTACCATATAAGACATCAGACAATTGACAGAATCATAGAGTCTGTTAATTTCAACTGGTTCGCCAACAATTTCAGGAGATATCTTTGATAATAATAACGAGGCCTAGAGATAAAAGAGAATAGCAACAGTTAAATAATTACATTAATAATTATGAGGAATTGTGGTGTGCCCAACATCTTTTTGAGAATACAGGTATACAAATATGCCAAGGAGCAAAATTACACCTTACACTTATGAGCTGCATTTTTTTTTCTACGTGTTGCTAAAGAGCCGAGAGATTTGATGGGCAAAAAATTTCTGAATCAGAAAAGAGAAATTTGAAGTTCTAAAGGAAACTTTGTTGTTGGTAATTATGATGACCTCACTCACCTTTAGTCCTTCTGCAGTGCAGTCTGATATAGGCCAACCGTGATCAGCAGTAGAGAACGGCCATGCACCTTTGGATATGTGGCGGTACCAATAGTCCAGATCTCCAGGGCAGTCATCAACAACCTTTGATTGAAAAATAGCCAACTATAAGTACTGAAACCTAATGCCTACATGTATAGGCAAATATATAGGAATGTACCTGTGACTTCTTAATGTAGTCATGCGCCAGTTCAAGGGTGGGAGCAAATTCTTTGATAAGGTTGGTAGCCACAATGGCTTGAACTGTGAAAGCTGTATCCCAGAGCTGACTTCCATTATAACCCTACGGTCACAGAAGTTGAATCTCTTATTTGCCTTGTGCTTTCTATTATTAATATATATAATCTGTTGTGGGGAAAGTCTCTATATTTCTACCAGAAAAACTTAAAAACAAAAGGGCAATTAGTGCTCTAAACTTTTCCAAAATTATGCTACGTTTAAGACTTTGTGGTCTGTATGAAACCAAGGGGCTAAATGAAGGCATATGTTGATAGGTTCGTTGCTGTAGTAATCAAGTGAATGAAAAGTAAAGGAAAATGGCCCATGAAACAACTAAACAAGTAATAGTAACCTGCATCTTCATGCCATCTTCAGCAACCCACAGGTAATCGTAGACCCTTGGAATATGAAGTTTGAATGCCTCTGAGTTTGGATCTTCAATCCAACAAGCAAGCATATTTAATACCTGCATACATTTTTCTTTCAGTGATCAACTGATCAACACTAACAGAAACAATTAAAAACCATTGAACGAATTCAGCACTTCGTATATAAGTTAAAACCTAGACATGAACCACTTTCATGCAGATCTCCCCTAAAGCAACATTATCAGGAGAATGTAGGTCCACAACTCCACAAGGGTGACAAACAGGAAGACATTCTGGCCCAATATTATTGAGGATTTTTCAATTCAGACATCAAGGCGCTAATGGAAAGATTCTGCTTCTTTTAACATTTTGAGATTGTTTGGAGAAGAAAGGGATAAAAATTCTATAGTTTTAAGTTTCAAGAATCATTCAATAAGAGTCTTGATTGGCATACTTATATGCTGCTACAAAAGGACTGTGGTTTGCAGGTATGTACAACATTCTGTTCCGGTCCTGATGGCATACTGGCATATAAGTAATCATGGTGCAATGCAGCTACAATTATAATTTAACAGAAAACTTTAATGGAAGTGTTTTCAGTCCTCACAACTAGTTTGGGGGGCAAGCAATGTGTTAAAAAAAGGAGGATGGTGTGAGGTGTAATACAACAGAAACAAAGCCAGCAAAAGCTAAATTTTGAAAGGGGCATGGTGGGAATTACAGTAATTATGAACGTTTTCTAGTGAAACTGGAGGGAAAAAATCTAATGAAATTGCTAAATTACAGACTTCTGATGTAATAGAGTCCTTGATTTCTGCAAGGAAAGGACAAAACAAAACCACTTCCCTTTGTAAATATTCAATAAGTAATCATAGTCCTCAATTTACCTTGTTTACAGGACCAATGCAGATGTATCGAGTGTTCTCATCTTCATAGTGAACATGCTGCATGACAGTTTCCAAAGCTTTCTCCCTCAGTTTGTCCCCAGGCCAATGCATCATAACTGGCTCAACAAATTTATGGAGAGTAGCCCATAAGACATCTTGAACGAATGGGTGTGGATAGTAAAGATCTTCCTGCAGTACAAGCATACCAAGACTCCTTCAGACAGAAGTAGAACTGTTAAGATTGTTAGGAATGATGGATGTATATTATCCAGGGGGCAAGGCCCATATATATGTACAGGAGGGATATATGCACAAAGGCCCTTCATACACTGGGGACTCACACACACAGCAAAGAGAGCTATACATACACCTAACAAAGATCATAAATGGAAGTGTCAACAGACAAAGTAAGATGATAGAAAAGCTTATATAAATCTTCTGGATCTATAAATCTTTTCAAATAGCATCGCTTGAAGATTAACAACAACTATTGAAAAAAAAGAATACTTGGGCATATTTTTCGGAAAGGTGCCTCCCGACTGTATGATAGATTCAAACCATTTAACTTCATCACAGTGGTACTTACATGTCCTCATAAACAATTATTTCCTACAATAAGCACAGGCAACTTTGTCTTCTTAATACAAGTCAATGCCATGTTCTGAACCATTAAACTACACGAGACTATGATAATAAGTATTCCTGCAACCATACAATTTAGCACAGACACAATAACATGGGGCCACACTAGCAACTCATCACGCTCTGTTGGCAGTGGGACTGTCAACAACTAGGAGCGAGGGTCATCTAGGACGCAAAATAAACTAATGGATTAATAGATAACTCTGTAAGACGAGACAATGAACCTTGCTCCATGATATGGTCCAAATTCATTAATGTAAAAAAAAAGTAGAAAGCTAACAGACCTTAGCACATTGATTGCGAGCCTTGTCCCAATCAATCTTATTGTATGGATCTTTGTAGAGTTCCTTTCTTAATTCCAACACAAGTGGTGTAATTTGGCCAACAAACCTCTTTCCATAAATATAACACATTGGTAGGTATACCATTCGACAATGACACCACATTCTCCCTGCAAAAAGTTTTAGGCACGAAAGTGTATCAGCAAGGAACTACATAAAATCCTAAAGAGTACTGACTAATATGGTGATGCAAATAAGTTTTAAAATGAAAGTAAATTGCTAAACAAATGAATCAATTCCTGATAAATTATTGAAATTTACATGTAAGTTTCGATAATACAAAAGTAATAATAAATTTCATGAAAAAGGCCGTGGTAAATGAAAAATCACGCTTCAATGCTCACAAGTTTTTGTTTGGGTCCAGATATCTATTTTTGGATCTTCATCCTAATTTTACATCAATCCACAGGACAGAAATATGACATTGTTTCACTGGAGTCAACACCAAAACCAAATTTGTATCCCATGTTTAGGCTATCACTTATATTATGATCATGGAATGAAAAAACGTTGAAAACCAGTTTTCGGTGAAATCGGACCCGTCCAGTTTAATCAGACGACCGGTTTATCACAAAAGCCAAACATGGCTACTGTAGCACAACGGTTTTCATTCAGTTTTCTTGGTTTATTGACCTTTTTTTGCGATAACAAAAAAACAGTACTGTAGCGATTTTTCAATCCTTGATTAGGATACAGCAGGAGTTTATGTATGGCACTATGGCTAAAGAAAGAATGCAGAACCTGGGTGAAATGGCAGGCAATATGGTAACAACCATACTTCTGGTGGCACGGGGTTGTTACCAGACCAGTCAAATACACCAAGTACCTTAAATATTTTGGGAAATTAGAAAACATTCATCAGATGAATTAAAGACGGAAGCAGCTAACAAATAAACAAAGATGCATGAATTCCCTACCGAGAGCCAAAACTTTCCCCAAGATGTTATAAATGTTGCTCCTCCATGCTCTAAAATCCAGTTTCGACCTTTCTCCATAGCTCCATTTCCACTATCTGGTCCCTCACCAAGCAATCTCAAAATAACATAGGTCAGGGCTGAGCCAAACATTGTGCTTGGGCCCTCAATGTGCAAACCCCAGCCTCCATCTTCATTCTACACTCGCAATCACCAAAATGAAATTACTTCTAGGCATTTATTTAGTCATTGTAGAGCTGACAATTTTTGGAGCTCCTTGCCTGATGGTTATAGAGGTACCGGCGGATCTCCTTCTGATGTTCCGAGGATAATACGGTGTTCAGTGCTCCACTCACATACAACGCTATAATCTGAGTAAAGCATAAAAAATGACAATGAGTACCTCCCTTATAGGCTGAGAAATGCACAAAAAAACAATGAAAAATACAGCTAGTGCAAAAAAACAGATAGCACAATATCCTCATAAGCGTGTGAGAACAGCAGACACAGCATTAGGTGTGGGAATGTGTGTACCATGTAACATAAGCCAGTTCAACATTTCATTGAAAAGATCAAGTAAGTACCAAGCCAGGCACAAGGAACATTGGACCCCCATAATCCCCAGGCCAGTGTCCATCATGAGCCTGTAATGTAGAAATGCGGCTGATCGCCCTTTTCAAAGAAGTCAATACGGCTTCCTCCGTAACATCCTCATGCTCTTCTAGCTTAATAGCTGGAAGATCCAACTCAAGAGGATTCTCTTTAGCAAACTGCAGTATGAACAAGAAAACAAAATATTTTTAGTGATGGGAGATACTATTCCATGGTAAAGAAGATAATCAATGTCATGGCCAGTAATATAGTTTAGAGAAATTAAATTGCAGTAGCACAGTAAATCAAAATTTGTTTACAGGGAACCATTAGTACAGAGCTAAAACATCTTAGCAAGAATTTCATAGGTACTCAAGCAGCTTCCAAATCAACAACAGAAAACCAGGTCAGGAAGTCAACCATTTGACATGGTAGAGCAGTATTACCACAGAGTTACAGGGTACCATAATTCAACTTGTTGGAACTGAACTGTGACGCGCAAGTCAAAGCTATCAACAGTAAATGATGGAGAGGAACCAAGTACTATTCACTCGCATCAACCTAAAATTGTGATAGCCCAGCCTTGCTCCCTCATCACTCACCTAAACGTACCATTTGAAATATCAAAAGTCTCTGGTGGAACCAACCCATCGAGGTTCAAAGCTCTGATTTGACATAGATGTTGCATTTACGATTAATTATTCTTTCCCCATCGGAAGGTGTGCGTCTGTTGTGACTTTGTGAATTTCAAGATCAAGTCCTTCCAGACTTTTGGAAGGTGTGGGTGCATGTGTTGATAAGATACTTATGTGAGTGTCCAATTATACCCACCCATATAACTTTCAATGCTACTACATCAGACCACCACGAAAATCCGCACGGCAACCCATACATCCGCTTGTTCTGGACTTCTGTAGTCAAAGCGCACGACTCGAACAATCCCTTCCAGGTGAAAATTCAAGAGCGCGAAAGTAAAACGTTTCCTGCCACACGGTGGATCGATCGTGACGGCGACATGCGCACGCCTGCGATACGGTACAGTACGGAGAAGGCGAGCGGACACGGGGTAATAGTTACCTGGAGGCGCATGAGGAGGTCGGCGCTGTGCTTGAGGTGGTGCCTCCGCTCCGTGAACCCCCGGCGCGCGGCCTCGACGTCGGGGTCGGGCTCCGCGGCGGCGTCGAACTCCCAAACCTGGCGGCCCACATGGCCATTCTTCGTGCGCAGCCATGGGTCTCCCCCGCCCTCAGCGATCCGCAGCCGCCACATCTCCGGAACCCGAGATGGCAATGCAGCAGCGCCGGCGAGATTCCGATCCGATTCTCCTCGTGCGTGGCTCCCGCTCCCTCGCAGGCCAGATGGCGAGGGGACAGGCTGGCTGGACTCCTGGAGGAAGAGAGGAGGGGTTTGATTTTGGTTTTGTGGAAATCAAATGGGTTTATGCAGGCAGCGGCGGCCGTTTCGTCCTGGGCTCTGGCGCTCTGCTGCGATCCACTCGCTCGCGGCGTCGTGCTCTGCTCGTGCTCATGCTGGAGGGGCCACGTGACATGCGTCGTCCATTTCCGGGGAGGGCCCAATGTCGCTGTGCTCGTTGTCACGTCGCGTGCCTTCAGCGCATCGACCCATCCAGTTGACGCGTCTACTCGAAAGCTGTATACTCATCGCGACATGCAATTTCTCACTCTCTTTCTTTTTTTGAAAAAAAAGTTCCGATCGCGACTCCTAGAACTGTACACATATGGTCCACGTTGCGCACCACTGTTTAGAACTGTTTTGTGATTAGTGACACTAGGGCATATAAGGGTGTGTCTATTTTTTTGCCGGCTTCTAAATAATATATATTAAGTACTAAAAATTCCTTTTCCTTTTCCTTTTCCTAGCCCCAAAGAATAAAGAAATTTGGATTCCACTAATACAACAGGCAGCAGCATGGTTTCGTTTTGTTTTTATAAGAAATCCTCTGTTCTTCTCCTATTTTTCTTTCTGTGATAACAACTCCTTTGTTCTCGTATCAAAAAAAAAACTCCTTTGTTCTCCTATAACATATTCGGGTGCCGGCGACCGTAATCACATCTTAGTTTATCAGTCTCTACTAAAGTCATGTTTGTTTGAATTTTTTTGTCACTTTTGTTGGTTACCCTTTGAAAGATCCAAAGGCCTGATACTTTTCAAATGAGAAGCCAAAAGCATATTTCTGGCTTTTAGAAACATCAGACTTTTAAATATTTCAAAAGCCAACCCATAAATTGATTATTTCGTCATACTATGTACGTGTGCTCTAATTGGGACAATCAAACTTCAAAAACTTGAATATTGTCTACATGGAAAAAAAAAAACTTGAATAATGCGTGTTGTGTTTGGTTATGTGACAAAATCAAGATCCATTGTAAGTGCACGACAATCAAAACAATCCTTGTGTTTTGTTTGCTTATTCTTTGAACTAACTGTAAAATACACTTTGACGAGAGATCTGACCATAATTAAATTATCTGATAAATCGAATGATATTTCTAGAAGAGACTTTAGGAAATCTTGGTTCTCCGAGCCACATACCTACAACTAATGGATACTTCATGGTTAATCAGCATCATCATAAATTCAGTTTTAGGTGGTTCTATGGCTCGTGTTAATTCTGATGTTGATTTAGCTCTACCACTCTAGGTGGCCAATTTGCGTCCACATGTTTAAACCATCTCTATCTCTAATGGAAATCCAATGCGTGAATCATATGGAAATGGGATTTGGCTCGACTAAAATTCCTGCAGAGTTATCAAAATTCTTAGTCATTAGCATGGGCATGCCGTCACGTCACTCACTAGGAAGAGTTAAGCTTGAAGGCACACTTAATGTCGATGTTGCTGATCAAACGGTTAAAGCTTCTGAAAGAGACAAATACTAAGGGTGCATTTGGTACTGCCTATACTCAAAGTGATTATAGTGCTTTTAGTGCTTATAATGCTTATTTTTTGAAAACTACTTATAGTGTTTATTGTAACATAAGCAGTCAACCTGTTTGGTAAAACTGCTTATGCTTATCTATCAAAACTGTTTATGCTGATCCATAAGCACTATAAGCTACGTTTTGCCGCTTTGTCCAAAGTGCTTATGGCTAGTATAAAATGGTAAAGTGCTTATAGCTGCTTATACCTTATAAGCACTTTGGTATTTTACTGTTTGGCAGTTCAAACTGCTTATTGACCATAAGCAATTCAATAAACAGTGCCAAACGCACCCTAACAGGAACCTAAGATTATCGAAACATAGGATTAGAGCTACATGCCTTCTATTAAAGTTTTGAGAGGGACCAGGAGACAGAAAGAGCCACTATATCTTAGCAAGAGGTTTTGAAGAACAAGGAGAGAGAAATATTATTGTTCCTGCACGGGAACCTAAAAGTTTTAAGATATAGTGCCTTTTGAAGAAATTTTGTGGTTATATATTAGCAAGAGGGACAAGGGGAGAGAAAGAGCCACTATATCTTTAAACTTTTAAAGGAATTTATCTATGAGGTTTGACCTCATGTTAGAATTTCTTCAAAATATGGAGAAAATTTTTCTATCCTTTATAGTTTTTATGGAGCAATCCTACAATTCAAAAGGCACACATACAAATTTTTTCTTTCTTTAAATTCAACTCCTTAATTTTTCTCTAAAATTTCTTTATTTCAAAGGAGGTCTAAACATATTCGTCCTTGCAAATTTAAATGCAGAGAAAGTGCATCACATTTCTGACAGCTAGATTATCCAAACACATTAATGCTCCCCATGACCAAATCAACCTCAGACCGCATTCCATGCAACATCGATAGGAACAAAAATCCCAAGAGCAAAAACATTCAGATTTGAGAACTTTTGATAGAACACCTTGAATTCTTTGATGTAGTGCAAACTGTATGGAGCACACCGGTCAGAGGGAACAACATAGCTGCAAGGATGGCTGCTAAATTCAAGAACTTAAGAAAAACGCTTAAGAAATAGAGTCAAGGCATACCAAAGCTTAGTAAAATGATAAAGGAGTGCAATGATGTGCTAGCAGCATTGGACAAATTGGAAGACCACCCTTATTTACTCAAGAGAGAAACTTCCGAAAGATTTTAAAAAAGCACATCGTAATTCAAAATGAATAAGATTCACCATCAGATAGGTCAAGCTTGGGCCTTGGGGATGAAGACACCAAATTCTTTCATGCAATAGTAATAAAAAGATTTAGAATCGACACCATAACCCATATAGAAGCTGAAGATGACAGACTTCTCACAGATCATGGAAAAAAGGCAACCATGCTACTTCAGCCATATAAGCAAAGAATAGAAATAACAAAGATTGCAACCATACTTTTCAACCTACAAGAACTAATCACCATACATGATCATCTACAAGCTCTTAGTGCTAACTTCTCCAAGGAAGAAATTGACACTATAATCAATAATATGCCTACTAATGAGTCGATGGGACCAGATGGATTTAATGGAATTTTTATAAAACACTATTGGCACATAATCAAGGATGATGCCAGAATTTCTTTGGTGGAACACTTGACCTCCAGCCTACAAACAACTCTTCATCACACTAATCCCAAAGACACACAACCCAATGATGGTGAATAACTATAGGCCAATCTCTCTCCTGAATTCAGTGTTCAAGCTGTTGATAAAACTCATGATAGACAAACTTCAAAAAATAATTATACCACTAGCGCATAAAGATCAATAGAGATTTATCAAGTCAAGATCTATCCAGAATTGCTTGGGTTGGGCATTTGAGTATGTCCATCAGTGTCATCAATCAAAGGAGCCAATCATAATTCTGAAGCTTGACTTCGAGAAGGCATTGACACCATTGAGCATTCATTAATAGCAGAAATGCTTCACCATCTTGGTTTTGACAATAGATGGACTGGCTAGGTTCAGAGCATCTTCAACTCAGCTACTTTTGCAATCCTGCTCAATGGGGTTCCACGTAACACAACACAATGTAAGAGAGGAGTCAGGCAAGGGGATCCACTTTTACCATTGTTGTTTGTCATAGCGGCTGATCTATTACAATCGATTATCAATAAAGCCCACCACATTGGTTTACTTACTCATCCATTCAGAGCATAAATGAGCAGGATTTTCCTATTGTGCAGTATGCAAATGACACTTTGTTAATTATGAAAGCATCACAAAGAGAAATCTTCTATCTAAAAGGCATTCTACAAACATTCACTGCCTCCACTAGACTAAAAGTTAACTTTGCTAAATCTTGCATGGTGCCAATCAATATTGACCAAGAGCACACTTCTGTCATGGTAGCAACATTTGGTTGCTCTATTGGTTCCCTACCATTTACCTACTTAGGGTTGCCGCTAGGAACCACAAAGCCAACAATAGAAGATCATGCTCTGATCATCTCTAAAATCAAGAGAAGACTTTCAGCAACATCCACCTACCTTGCACTAATAGGTAGAATCACATACATCAACTCTGCCATCAGATCCTTATCGATATACTCGATGTGCACCTTCAAGCTACATGCCATTGTACATGATCATGTGGACAAACTGTCAAGGGCGGCCATGTGGAGAGGACGGGAAATGGATGCAAAAGGAAAGGCGCTTGTGGCTTGGAACAAATGCACCATACCAAAGTAGAAAGTAGGATTGGGCATTAAAAACATAAGGTTACAAAATGAGGCATTATTGATAAAGCACCTAAACAAATTCTACAACAGAAAATGTCCCATGGGTAAACCCCGTTTGGAGCGCATATTACTCTCAAGGTCAGATCTCACATGAAACAACAGCAAAATGCTCATTCTGGTGGAAAGATATAATGTCATACAATGATCACTATAGAGCAATTGTTTCGTGCAAAATTGGAAATGGATCAACATATATGTTATGACATAATGTGTGAAACAACCACTATCTTAAAGAAGAATTGCCAAGGCTTTCACAAGATCTCAGTAGCAAACATATTTGGGAAATCCAACAATTGCTGAAAACTTCACCTTCCATTGAGCCAACAATTGCTGAAAACTTCACCTTCCATTGAGCAATGAGGCTTACAGTGAGCTACAAACACTCAACACATTCATGCAGCAGCTCCAACACTCTCAACAACAGTAGCATGATGAGTGGAATTACATTTGGGGATCAAAGATTTACTCCACTGCAAAGTTCTATCTCATTCCCTTCTTACACATAAAATTGCCTGCTCCGTTCACAGGGGTTTCCAAGGCAAAATGTTCTAAAAAGGTGAAAGTATTTACATAGCTTCTTTTCATGGACCGTCTGAACACAAGAAACATGCTTCAGAGGAAAAGATGTCTCATCTAAGGAAATAATTATAATTGCAGCCTATGCACGAGAGATATAGAAGAAACTACATTTCCACCTTTTCTTTGGTTGGCCCTTTAGTACATCCTGCTGGGCAACAATAGGGATTAACTAGAACACCAATCTTCAATTCTACCAGATGATCCTGGAAGCCCAAAAATAGTTCTGCATCCCGCAATTCATGAAAGTCTTCATCATGGTAGGCTGGCATATTTGGAAACAACGAAATAGACTCATCCTTGATGATCAAGCTCCCACAGTACAGACTTGGTGGGAGGCTTTCCAAGATGAAGTTCCCCTTCAAGTACATAGAACCAAACTTTTGTACAAGACATTATTCTCTCTTGGCTACAGACATACAACCTATATAGCTTTTTCAATTGTTTTCTTCTTGGGTTTTTATAAGTGCCTCTGCTCCTTTTGGCCTTTGCCACTTTGGAACAGGCTTTTCTGACCCTATAAGTATTTATTTTTCTTTACTTTCCAGTCAGAAAAAAAGCTAGGAAAACAAATTCAAGAAGAGGATAAGAAGTTTTCAGCTTCAAGAAAACAGCCAGATAGTCAAATGGTAGAGCTGATTTGTATGGAAACTGTTCAGGATGATCAGCGATGAGGCAAAATGGAGTTGTCTGCAGAAATTAGAGATACACACAAGACTGTCTAAAAGTGGAAACGTACCGAAATATGAAATATTTGCCTTTGTGATTTGATTACTCACCTCCACTTTTGGTACACCTTATCCTTTCATGATGTTGTAAGTCAACTTGCGTCTATTCTGTTTTAGAAAAAAATAGATAGGCATCATAAGCTACAGCAATAAGCTTGGCTTACAGCCTCACATTGTATCTTACAAATGGACACAGAGGCCATACACAAATGGACAATCTTTCTTGCACATTGCAAGGGTATGAGACAAAACAATCACAAAATAAAGCTTCTGGCAGGAATGTCAACACTTGATTCGTACATACTAGTCACATCATGCTTACATAATCCACTTCAATCTTATTGTACTCTAGGATATACCAGCGATTACAATAGGTTATATTACAGCCTTTTTAATGAACAATGGGTTAGCATTTACAACCTTATCACAGTTTGTGTGAGGTAATCTGATACATAGATAATTTCAATTTGCATCTATTGGAGATGTAACAGCGTAGATATATTTATTGAAGTATCTGCAGCGTGAATCCCTGTGTGTTATATCACAGTCATGCACCCGTTTGACACCATGCAATGCTCACCTAGACCTGTTTTCACTTCTTTTCACAGAGGCGCCGGTGATACTCACTAAGCGCCCAAATCGGGAACAAGTTACGGTAATTGGGATAGTTGAAAAAAAGTGAGCAGTTGAAGCATCCAACATGTTCCTACATCAAAATACCAGCACGTTAAGAAAATTAGATGGACCATATTAGACAATCAAATACCAACGCAGTTATTAAGCAACATAAACATGCTGCATGCTAGTTCATTACTTCATACATAACCCTACACTTATGTTCATGTGCTATTATGTATTGGCTTAATATCCAAATATGCTATTTCAAATGGTTTCATCGCACCAAATAAAGAATGTTACACTTAAAAAAGTGACAACGGCATGTTTGTTGCTGGTGTGATTAATTTAATCCATCTGATTGTTTTTTACTGGCGCTAGACAATTTCTTATGGAGAAAGCAGCTCATATTATTATGAGTATGATAAACGTATTCAGTCATGTGATTGTGTATCAGATGTGCAGGAATGATTTTTCAAGCATGTATACTGAACTGTATCGCACAGTATAATCTTATTCACCAATATATCTTTTCATGGCGGATTTATATATTTGAGAAAAAAAGATAGGTGTCTCATTGCTTCAATAAAAAAATGTACCATCAACAACAATAACTAAGCCTTTAATCCCAAACAAGCTGAGGTAGGCTAGAGATGAAACCCCAAAGAACAAACAAACAAACCCAAGCACAAGAGCAAAACAAACAAATAAAAGAAAGAAGACAAAGAAGAAGAGAGGTGGGAAAAGAGTAATAAAAAAACCAAACAAAAAAAAAGAAATAGAGGAAATAAAACGGGATAGGAAAAGAAGAGAAAAGGTGGAAAAAGAATGATATAAAACTAAACAATAGAAAAGAGGAAAAACAAAGAATCAGGTTCTGACACATGAAATGCTAACTTTCATGCTCTCCTATCCATGGTTAGCTCCTTGACGAGATTCCAATCCTTCAAGTCTCGCTTCATGGACTCCTCCCATATCAACTTTGGTCTTCCTCTACATCTCTTCACATTATCTGGTCATCTTATTACTGCGCTTTGCACCAGTGCCGCTTCCGGCCTCCTTTAGACATGTCCAAACCATCTCAAATGATGGTGCATAAGCTTCTCCTCAGCTGGTGCTACCCCTAATCTCTCTTGTATGTCATCCTTTCAAACACGATCTCTTCTTGTGTGACCAAAAATTTCATCATAACATATGTATCTATGCTAGTTATTGGACATGTCGCCTTTTAGTGGGCCAGCATTCGAATTTCGATCCTATAGAATTTGCCTTTTAGCTTTTGTGGTTCCCTATTGTCACGTAGGATACTAGAAGCTTGATGCCACTTCAACAAAGCAGATTTCATTTTTTGACTAACATCTTCATCAATATCTCATCCTTTTGCAGCATCGATTCCAAGTAGTGGAAAGTGTCCTTTTTTTGGGCGCTATAATAAAAAAATGTACCATATGATAGGATTTTCTGTGGTACCTAACACTATGTTCCACCAATTTTCAACTGAAACTGAAATAAACAACAGTTCAATTGCCGAAGTACTATTATGGAAACAGATAAAAGGAAAACTTACTTGTTGAGGGAACTCTCCTGTATCCAATTGCATATTGATCAATTCTTTCGCAGCACAATGCAGTGGTGTTGGATCTCGCTCAATCTGGTATTCAGATAAAGTATGAATATATTGTAAAGACTATATTTTGTTACAATCTCAATAAAGAACAGAACAAAATGTACCTGTCCAGCATAAATTAAAGCCAGCATTGCCCAAGCAGTATTAACTGCATTAGCACGGCCACCTTCTATATTTACATAAACCTATTCAGTGTTACAAAAGGGAGAAAATGTAAGTTCATATATGGTAAATGCCAAGACTTGATACTCAAGAAAGATTACAGTACACCAAAGGTCCCTAAACTTATTCAGGAGTGTCACATAGGTTCCTGAACTTGTAGTTTCTTGCCCCTAAACTTTCTAAGTTGTTCACCTGAGGTCCAAACACTAGTATTGATCTATCGTACTTGGAATCGATGTTTCATCAATGTCACCTAGCTTCCTGAACTCATCTTTCACATCATTCCTAGCCCCATCGGAAAGACGTTTAACAAATAAATATTCTGGTGGTCCCACAAGGCATCCTTAATATCATCTTTTTTTTTATTTTCTCTATCTTTTAACAGCAAGAGCTGGTCCATGCAGAGATACGAGTGTTGGGACTCCGGGCTATTCAGACAAACCAGAACATGGATAATCTAGATAACTGGAAGAAAAAAGAAACTTTATTACCTGAGTTTCATTAGAGACATGGCTTTCTCCCCATCCACCAGTATTGAGCTGTTTCGACAATATAAAGTGACATGCTTTCCTGATGGATGAGCTGTTCTCGTATGTTCTTCCAGCATCAGCTAAACCTTTAATCGAAAAGAAGGCCCCATAGGTGAAACATACACCCCATGTGCCTAACCTGCCAAAAAACTAATCATGTCATCCATTGTCAAAATAGATACTGTATATATGCCTTAGACACACAAGAAAATGATGTGTTAGTACAAACCATGAACCATCTTCCCCTTGTCCGCTCTCAATAAATGTAGCAGCATTTCTGATAGACTTTTCTATTTCTTTTGTACGGTAGCCTGGGTATAATTCCTTGAACAGAATAAGAGCTTGAAGCACTGAGGAAGTGCATTCTGGGTAACTGGCAAATTTTATTGTAAACCTTGAGTCAGTTTCTCAAGATGAAGTGAAAGCTTTTCAGCAGGAATTTAACTAAACAACATGTTACTTGCATCACTTACGGATAATCGACAATCATGTTTGGAAAACTCTCACAAGGATTTAGAATCTAGTTAATGTGCAGAAAAAGGAGTGTCAATACAGTGGAACTGGAAACAGAAAGATGTATTAAAATAAAAAATAAAGACAAATGAATACAAATGCATCAGCATCCTGCCAGTGAGACATAGAAAAGGAAACTATCTGAGCGGTAGAATAGAAATTACCTCTATCCAAGAAGAAGTTCTTTTGCACTCATATGTCGAGAAGGTACCATCTTTGTTCTACAACGTAAAATGATTAGCAATCAACAAATGATCTTCACGGCCTAGAACAGTGGAGACAGGTAAAATTTTAAGGTTGTGGCAAGTGTTAAGGGTATAATAGTCAAGGTTATTAGTGTAACATTCTAGTCCAGGGTTTTGCCTCATGTACTCTATATATAGTCCCCACTGGGCCTCAATACAATCATTCATTCAGTCCATACTTTTCGTAACATGGTATTGTTGGCAACACACTCACACACTCACAGGTTTTCAGCTCACACTTTGATCTTAGGCTAGAATAGCTAATTGATTCATATGGCCATTAAGGCCTATTTATATACACAGCAGGTTGGTTTGCAGTAGCAACCGCCTGAACACAACTTGCCTGCAACTCTGCAGGCCAACTGCTACTAGTATACTTACTATACTAAGTTACCCTACTAGCTAAGCACACAAGCAGCCATGCTAACAGCTGCATCAGCAGCTCTGATGTAAGCGCTTAAGTAAGCATAAGCTGCTGACTGTTTGTTGGTGCTTTGATCACTTTTCAGCCAAGGTTCACACATCAGGTATCACAGCTCTGGGTTTTCTGATCCCACCGCCACCCAATCTCCGTTGCGCTGCCCTGGAGTGGTATCTCTGATCCCGGGGTAGCATCTTCAAAAAAAAAATTCTGTCATCATCGAGTCTTAGTGGTGCAGCAGCAAGTCGTCCTCCCGTTTGCAGCAACCATAGTAGTTCCTGGAGTGGTTCAGCGGATCGAGCCTGTTCTTAGGAGGCCGATCTCATTGACGTTGGCATCCAGATCGGGCTCGCGATCTTATCCTGTCGCGCTCACTCTTTGGTCGCCAATTTTGGTCTAGATCGAGTCTCCGCCATTTGCAGCAGCGGATCATATCCAATCAATCGCAGATCCAGCCATGGGATCGTCTGCACTCCAGGCTCCATTCCAGGCCTCCGTCCAAGTCGTCGTCAGATCGATCCCAGCCACCATTGTCTGTCTGTAGCAGATGCGGCCGAAGGTCATCTTCAGATCGCCTCTGTCCATCAAGGAACCTCTCCGGTCTCCTCAAGTCACGGATCATGCATCGAGCTGCTGAAGGTTCTGCAGCCATCACTCCTCACGTCTGGTCACCGTCCTCCATGTCCATGGTTTGCTGGATCCTATCTGTGTGGCGGCACACTGGGCTTTCACCAGCTTTCCAGCACACATAGACTGCTCTCCATATGGGTCTGGTTCATCTTTGTGGGTTGTGGCAGATTGATCTACTGCTACGAGCCGGCTCTGGTCAAGTTGGCTCTACTGGTCTGCTTGCTTCATAGCTGTGCTACGGTATATGCTGCTGCACGAATCATTCATCTCATAATAATCGTGTTGCTGCTGCTGCTAGTGTTTAGTTTAGAGTCATGTTGAGGCCATTTTTTTTTTGTCCATCAAAGTTCATCTAAGTCCAATTGCATTTTCATCATCAACAAGCCATGCGAGTCCACAAAATTATGTCCAAGTCAGCCAATTGCTTTTTATTTTATTTTATTCGGTTAGCCAAACCCGTCAATTTGGCTAATCCCATCATCATCGTGGTGTGACCTTTACCCTCTTGGTCCCTTTCGTAGCCGTTTTGCTACAGGTCATGACCAATGGCCATTTTGTTGTCATACAATATATTCCACTACTTGCTGTTTGCAGTAGTGATTTCTAAATCTCCCTTCGGCTTGACTTGGCATTGGCGCATCACTATTCTTGTCGCTTATCTCTCCAAGGAAAGGTTCATGTTTGAAGAGTGATGTACTGTTCATGAAGACTCGGGTATTTGCTCAAGTATTGTCCGTGAAGGCAATACCCTCTTGAGGAGGAGACCTTCTTCATTGACGTTCAAGGGTTGCAAGCTTTGAACTATTTTTTATTTTGGACTTTGAATGTATCAGTTTTGTTTTAAGGTGTGTGTGTTTATTGCGAACTCTTCAAATGCAACGTCATTGCATTCATGTTGCATTTGAGAGGGGTGTTCTAGTCCAGGGTTTTCCCTCATGTACTCTATATATAATCCCCATTGAGCCTCAATACAATCATCCATTCAGTCCATACTATTTGTAACAGCAAGCATGATATAGTAACAACTAGATATTGAATTGTAACAAAAAGATGTGATCATTTTTTGAACAAAAATCAGACTGACAGCCAGATTCATAATCTTTAGTTTCCTAAAAGAATTATTTACATACACTTTATCCTCTTATCAATGCAAATTTGTGCTAAAACAGATCTATTTTCTACAGCATGGATAAATTGTGATATTGATTGATTTACATACAGAAACATAACTAATAGGAAGTGTTGTATTACAATTTTCAAGGGTATGAATTATGATAAAAGTGAAATATGAAGGCACAATCATAGCTGTTGGTTCAATCTTAATAAGAATGCATAATTGCATACCACAAAAGATAGGAGGCAATCCACAGCATCATGCAACCTTTGTCTTTCTATTGGATCCCCAATAAGGTTGCTTGAAATCTTTGACAGCAGCAGTACAGCCTGGAATAAGTTATAAAGAACATGAAAAACATGGTAATCAACAGCACATAAGCTAACCATTTTATTACAGTTCTTTTTATATACTCTACATCCACTAGATAATATTGGGTTCTGTGGTATTTAGTAACTTATCTGATAACTAGTTTCTCATCTGATAACGTGCCTTAAGTGCTTCTCCAGTAGTGTCAGATACCGCCCATCCATTGTCTGCAGATGAAAGAGTCCATGAACCCTTCGATCTATGGCGATGCCAGTAAATTTGGTCACCGGGATGATTCTTCAGAACCTTCAAGTTGGAACATTCAAGTTGCACTACATTATCATCTACAATCGTCAATTGATAGCTCTGAATTATTTCAAGGTAAGAATTAAACCTGTGAATGCTTCATGAACTCATAGGCTCTCTGAATAGTTGGACTGTACTCATTCGCAAGACCTGTCGCACAAAATGCTTGAATTATGAATGCTGTCTCCCAACTCTGACATCCATCATATACCTGTCATTGTAACACAATAATCAGGCTTAAAACATTAATATATCCTATGCTGAACAACCTCATTGGTGCAAATTCATGCTTCAATATGTCCAAGATACTTATCATTGTAACAGGAAACTTGTATAGTGATTTAAATGACTATGTATCAAATGCTCAAGTGTCTACTAACTCATAGTTAGTGATGCAGATAAGGACAGTCTTCCTATCATCCCATGCCATTTGAAGGGAAATCATTATCTTTGTGTTTTAGATTATATATGTACTCCTTACATGTGCAAAGAATAGTGTTGACAGTAAATTTACCATTAGTTGTCCTATGTAAAGTTGCAGTAATGAGAACAGTGAATATCTGAGATTTACTCATGCCAGTGCAGCATAAATACTAGCAAATACTAAATGTGCAAAAAGAATGGAAAAGTTATACCTGTGCCTTCATGCCATCTTCTGAAAGCCACAAGAAATCAGGTATCCTTGCCAGGTGATGCTTGAATGCATCTGAATTTGGATCTTCCACCCAGCAGCAGACCATGTTTAGAGCCTGGATACCGAGAATTTACCCTCAAAAGGAAAATATAACAAGAAGTAACCAAAACTAACAGGCATCAAATACCAGCCCACAATGCACATGATAATTGACAAGAACCTTACAACTCTGAGGAGGTAACATGAGAGGCCAGCTTTTGTGGATACTTACCTTGTTTACAGCGCATATGCAGATGTACTGTGTGTTCTCATCTTCATAATGGATATGCTCCATGAGTTTCTCCAGAGACATCTCTCTCAGCTTGTTGACAGGCCAACTGCTTAACACTGGTTCGACACACATGTAAAGTGATGTCCAAACAGCATTCTGCAACCGAGTCCGTGGACAGAGAAGGTCCTCCTGAAGTGATTAAATGAAAAAAGAGAAGAGTCTTAAGAACTCCTGGGCAGTTTTCACATATTTCTGTAGTTGAGAAATCTAAGGCTCTCTTTCAGTTTTACTTTAAAATGCAATAATAATATAGATAAATCCGAACCTGTGTTATAATTTTTGCTAGAGCTATTAATTATTTTTGGTCTCTGGGTGCACAGGTGCGGAGGGATGAAGGGAGGAAAGAAAGGAGTGTTTGCAAGTTAGAGCTTCTCAACACACACAGCTTCAGTAGCCAAACTATCCAAAGGCACGTTCTAGTTATAAATCAGAGGGCCAGATCATCTGAATGGAGTGGACTGAGATAAGCTCATCCAATTTTAACATTGTATAAGTTCTGATAAATGCCTTGTTGCATCCTTTGCCACTTATACATAGGCCCAATTTGGGCAATCGGCCCCAACCAACTGATTTTTCCTTTTTGGATGCAAATTGTCTAAATCCTAGGTCTATCCACCCCAATGTGCACCTGAACTTTCTATCCTTACAAAAAATTATTCGAACATGCGTAAATGTACAGATGAACTCAAGTTCAAATTTGAATTCCAATTCTTTAACCACAGAATTAATGTAGATAACTGAAGAAAATTCCAAAGGTATAACACTCAGTTAGCCAGCACTCAAGAGCTTTATTTTTCTTTGGAAAATCCTCAATCACCGTCGAAGGGCATGCATGTAGGTAGTGAACTATTGGAATTGTACAGCCAGAAGGAATCAGACAAACCTTGGCACAAGCATTGCGAGCCATGCTCCAATCAATCTTGTCATAAGGAGTGTCATAAATTTCCTCTCTTAGGGCCAGCACAGTTGGAGTAATTGGCCCGACAAATTTCTTGCCATAAAGATAAGCCATTGGAAGGTAAACCATACGGGTTAAGCACCAGAATTTTCCTGAGAAGGATAGAGCTTAAATTTCAACAAATCCATGTCACTAATGCATAACATCCAAGAAGTTGGAACAACAACATTTTATGGATGGGATACCTGGATGAAATGGAAGAAACTGAGGAGCAAGCCATAGTTCAGGGAAAATTGGATTATTTCCTGACCAATCATACACACCAAGTATCTGCAATTCATACCAGAAAAAAACATTAGTGACATGAAAGGGTGGTAAGTATTCTACATGTTGTCTTAACCAGAATTGTGATATATTTTTATTTTGTGATGCCCTGAGAAGTCTTAACCAGTGATGCAGAATCATTGTGGCCATAGTCCACAACCCTTCCTGCTCTAGAAAATAAATTAATCCTTCATTTTGATAATTCTAAGTTGGTCCCTGCTTAATAAGTTGTCTAAACATATATAATTAAGTTGCTTCCGTCTACAATTTCCTCTTACTAAGAACGTGCTCACGAGTCACGACAGGGTGGTAAGTCTTCTAGTTGTGAGGGTACCAACCAAGGTTCAAGCTCTGGTTCCCACAAAAACAAAGGGGGTATTTCGCCCCTGAAGTATGGGTTAAGACCCTACCTCGAGTCGGCTTTTGAGGCCTTTTCTCAACTTCAAATGCAACTAGGTCGGGGGTGGTGTACTTGTGTGCTCCCACCGCACCCACAAGGTTAGAGCCTTTTTGCTTGGGCCAGAGGGTGGCGTGGCCAGGTTATTGTTTATTTTGCCATGTCTGGCCGAGCAGGATGACAAGTGTATGGGCTCCAAAGTCAGGCCCAACGACCAAAACAGAAGTTCTAGAGATGGTGAGGCACATGCAGCCCAATAGAACGCAATGGACTGGACCGACTGAACACACAGCACCACAGGAACCAACCTAGGCACTGGAGCCCAATCTAGCAATGTGGCAACATATCATTGGTCTTTTTTTAAAAAATAAACAACAAGGACAACCCCTGTTGTGCTAGGTAATATATTAAGGAAACATAAAAGGAGCACTATACAACTCACTCAACGCTGTACAAAGCAGCCGACCCCACCAGGGCAGCTCAGAAGAGCAAAGAAAGAACTATACAGTATAGTATGGACTAGGAGAGAAGTTGTATCAGATCACTAAAGGCCTGCTTTTGAACCGTAGGCATTCTGTGGCTTTGCAAGGCCGCCTCAGGGTAGGCCAGGATGCAATTGTTGTACCAATTTCTTCCACTATTAGGGCCTGTTTGGATAGCAATGGCTAAAACTAATAGGTTTAGCTCTTTTTTTGGCAAAATGGATTCAAACATGTGGGCAAATGAGAGCAAAACGAAATGACAAATGCCAAAAAAAATTGGCACCTAAGGGCCTGTTCCTTTTTTTTTTTTTTTTGCCAAGTGGATCCAAACATGAGGGCACATGAGAGCAAAACGAAATGGCAAATGGCTAAAAAATTTTGGCACCCAAGAGGCCCAAAAAGGTACTAAACCTCAACCCACTCACTCCTGCATGTGCTAAAATTTAGCCATTTGCTATGGATCCAAACATGCAGGGGCTAAAGTTTAGCCCTGCAGTTTTAGCCCCTAAACTTTTGCTCATGGAAAAACAAACAGCCCCTTAGTCTATAGATAGATAGATATGCCTTCAGGAGTTCTCTTGACTGGGGTCAAATTTTTTTTTCCCAATTTCCTCAAGCTCTACCATCGGCCCTAACATGTAATATAAAACTGGTTACATGGATTATGAAGCATACCGAAAGCCATATCTTTCCCCATTGGGGCACCATAGTTGCACCACCATGGGATAGAATCCAAGTGCGTCCTTTAGCCAAGGCACTGTTCATATGATTTGCCTCCTCGCCAAGAAGCCTCAAGGTGATGTAGTTTGAGCATGTGCCAAACATGCTGCTCGAACCCCTGATAAGAGTGCCCCATCCACCATCTTCATTCTACACATTATTCGTTCGGAGGGGGAAAAAATTAGGCATGACTATGCCTATATGCAAACTACGCCTATGGTGAAAATTAAACCTGTTCAAATTAATATAAAATTATTTCAAACCATCAAGGAAAAGAATACAAGGTTGATAGGACACGTTCTCGCATGATTCTAATTAACATCCATTCAAGGCCTTAAAGAGAGATAATAATCCAAGAGAAATATGCCATACCTGATGGTTGTAGATGTAGCGGCATATCTCGTGCCGATGTTCCGGCGATATTACTATGTTCAGTGATCTAGTGACATACAAGGCAAATATCTGCAAGTGAACGTGCACATATGTTTTATGTTTATCAAGTACATGGGAAGAACCGAGCAAAATAGTCAGACAGATAAGAAAAAAAAAACACTAGATGTCGTGTGCAGAAATTTAGGCGCACCAAACCAGGCATGACGAACATGATCCCGCTGAAATCACCAGGCCAGTGTCCATCACTCGCTTGCAGGGAAGAGAATCGATCTAGAGCTCGCCTCAACGAGTTGAGTGCAATTTCTTCAGTGACTTGCTCATCTTCCTGAAGCCTGATGTGCGGCAGATCGTTTTGGTGCCTGTTTTGTTTTGAGCACTGCATAACAAGAGAGAGAGAGAGAGAGAGAGAGAGAAGAATTTATGATCCGTGTTCTGATAAGCTAGCTTGTTTTTTTTTCCTGACCCTTTTTTCTTTGCCATGCTTGTAAAGAAAAAATAATGCAAAAAAATTGTACACGGAAATGTTGGAAACTAAGCGATGAGCACGAACTACCTCGATGCGCCCTAGCAATTGCGAGGAGGAACAATCAGGGTAACAAAAATGAAAACATAAAGCCTTCACCTTCCTCCCTGCGCTCTAACAGATCACTCCCCTGCACCCTTTGACCTCCTCTGCTGTCGCAAGGCTCGCGGCCAGGTCTTCACCTCGTCCTCTCCCAGCGACTGCTCTCGCCGGCGACGCATCCTCCACCCCCGCCGCCGCGAGACTCACCGCCCAAGCCCGACACCCCGCTGCGGCCGCGCGTCTTCTTCTTCTTCTTTTTTTTTTTTTTTTTTTTTTTTTTGAGGAGACCGCGCGTCTTCTTCTGCGTCATCTGCTGTCAGCTCACGGACCAGGCCCAGCAGCCTGGCCGTGGAGCACTCGTGAACCGATGGCAAAACGGGCCCATGCTCCAATTGCTGGGCTACTGGGCTTATTTGCCAACCATTTTCTTTCTTTTGGTAGAAGCCTAGAGAGGAACGAGGTGGCCCGGTGGTGGGTCAGTGGCCCGACCGGCTTTTTCACCTTTGTTTTCCATCTTTTCAATTTTCATCCATCCTCACTTTAAGTACGCATTTTTCTTACTGTATCCTTATCAAATATAACCTGCCTTTATTTCTTTATGAGTCCTTTACAGTAGTCCAATTACTTTCTCCTTATTTTTATTCATGATATTTCGTATTGTAGTTTTGAACTTACGGACGTCAACAAACTGCACATACTGTTCAGGTGTATGAAAGCTAAAAATGCAAAAACGAAGTCTAAACATCAAGGGTCACGTCAGACCACAATACAGAAATGGGGTAGACCTGAAGATGGTGTGATAAAAGTAAATTGTGATGGTTCATTTTCAAGAATACAGTCAATTTCCATAGGAGTCAGACAAGAACTCACAATAACAGGATATGTATTATCAGATCCAAGCCCTTTAAAACTCATAAGTAAAGAGAAGCCTCCTGAGACCCAGTTTCAAGATATGGAGGGAGTATATCATAAGCGATGCTGATGGTGACGTGGTGTCGGCAGGGCGGGGCAAAATTCAGGCTTTGCTAAATCCATTTCAGGCTGAATTGACTGCATGTATGCATGGTGTCCAGGCAGCGATCAATTTGGGCATTGGTAAAGTGTTGGTAAAAACTGACGCTGCTATGGTGGAGAAAGCAATTTACTCGGTTGATTTTGATCAGTCGGTGTTGTGTTGGGTAATCCTTTTTTCAAGCTTAAAAGTTTGCTTGGAGATGATTTTATTAGTAGCAGGTTGGAGATTCAACCTCGGTTATGTGACAGGGCAGCACATGAGCTAGCCAAGTTAGGGGTGTGAGTGTGGTGTGGAGGATAATCCAATTTTGGAAATTCTTCCTCATTGTATATTCAAGTTATTGTAGGCGAGGATCTCCCAGCTTCTGGTTAATTACTAAATTTATCACCCATTCAAAAAATACAAATAAAATACGGAGGGAGTACCTCCAAAGAGGTGAGACAATAATTTTTAGTTAAAAACTATTAAATAAAAATAAAAACATATTTTGATATCTTCCATCCGCCCCGATCTCTTCTTCAAGATTTCCTTCCTGCCATCCCACCCAATTCTCTTTCCCAGCTTTTACATGAGTTCACTCACAAAGGCAGTCATGTATCGCGGTATCTGAGTTAAAAAAATGAATCCATATCTAAATAAACATGAGAAACACACGAGTCTGTTTATCGCGTTTGCGACACGTAAGCACAAATAGAATAAGTCAATGTCACTACGATGTTCGACTCACGCGTACACACACGTACTATAAGAAATTAAATCAGTCCATGTCACGTTATGTCATTCTGTTAACTCAAGCCAATCAATTTTGTTAGCCACGTGTGCATTTTCTTTCAGCTCACGTTTGACAAAAAATAATCCAATCTGGTCACATTTTTCTTTTCCTTTTAACTGATCTGCAACTCACGCCCACACATAGGGGAAACATGTCACCTTTTTTTTGGCCCAATCAGATCGGTGTTGTCACGTATACTACTAGTAGACTGTTACTTTTCCAGCTGAAAATTTGGTACCTCGACCCTTCACGTCATTAGTTCCCAAAAAAAAAACTTCTATGTACCATGATCGCTTGGACTTCTATATCATGATCGGTTGTTATCTTTTTTCATTGATATTTATTTAAATCCCTAACAGAATTTCAAGCACTATATACAACCCGGCCGTTTCCCCTTCACTACCCCAAAACGTACAGCAGGTTAATTTCCCCTTCACTACCCCTTCACTGTGAAAACTGTAACTTCTGGGTGCTCCAATAGAGATTTGAACTATGAAGTCCCTCTTGGTTGATATCTACCAACGTATACGTCATCTGATTTCACAAGTTCATACTTCAATCCTGCACACTTTACTATAAAAACAATAGTGTGCCATACTAGCTAACATTATCTTCATTTTCGCAGCAAGCCACGGAGAATTCACCAAAATATACCACGATCCGTCCTGTGGCGTCCCTATATATATATATATATATATATATATATATATATATATATATATATATATATATATATATATATATATATATATATATATATATATATATCATGATCGTCTCCACTAATAGTTGATTACCTGCATGCGCATGAGGAGGTCGGCGGACTCCGGGCGCTGAAAGCGGCGTTCGGTGAAGTCGCGGCGCGCCCTCTCCACCTCGGCGCGCTCCTCCGGCGTGCCGAGTTCCGGGTCGAACTCCCACACCGCTCGCCCCAGGAAGCCGTTCGTCGATCGCAGCCATGGGCCGCCGCCCTCCGAAACCTTCAGACGCCACATGCTCTCGATCGATCGCACAAAGCAAAGCTATAGCTAGCTCTCTCTGCCGAGCAAAGCCAACTGCTTGTTGCTCAATAGTCGTCGCAACTTGGCAGTTTAGTGCAACGGCGCAGGAGGACGAGAGAGAGAGAGAGAGAGAGAGAGAGAGAGAACGAAGAAGAGAATAGCAACAACACGCGTAGCACACTACTCCTACTAGCTTGCAGCAGGCCAGAGGGGCTTTGCAAGAGCCATGGGTGCGGCCTGGCACACCCTTTAAAGAAGGGGTCGATGCACGATGGCCTACAGAGCGGTGCCACGCGTAGCTTTCATTGAGCCGCTGTGGCGTAGGAATTCATGCCGAAATAGGATCAGCTCGGACATCTTTTTTTTTCCTCTCTTTCCAATTGCATGCACATGCATTCGCCGTCGGCCGTGTGTGCCCGTGTGTATATACAGTAGTAGTCTGCTCGTTGTTGGTCATGTTTGTCATCGTCATTGATCAGAAGCGAACATCGGTCGTCTGAGCAGAGAGATCACGGCGATTCTTGCCAAAATTTCTCCAACAGAGCTAATCAGCATGCATGGAGACTAGCTTAGCTTGCCTTCATTTTCTTTAGTTTTTTTCGGCAAATAAAATAAGCTGGCTTCGCATTTGCGTTCGAAACTATAGTAAACGTGACTAGCCGTACAGTAATAGTAGTACTACAGTGCAATGAATAATACTCCTACTAGTAGCTGTTTGTATGTGTTTCGTGCATGCGCAATCATTGCATTTTGCAGTGATTCTTAATAGTCGAGACCTGATCGGACACGAAATAGGTCGTTCCCTAGAGAGAATAAATAATCGCCTCGTGCGTGTGTGTCGTGCCAGCGTGCACCACTAAACTATATTTGCAGATTCGTTGGAGAGCGGAGATATTTATTATTAGGCATGCAATACCAAAGGCGGTGTGTAATAGTCTCTTATTGTGTTATAATTAGTACTCCTTTTTTTTAATAATGAATTAGTACTACTTTGTTTTGTTTTTCTTGTTGTTAGGACAGACTTATTAATGTAAATTTACACTAGTTATCTTGTCTTAACGATAAGATTTTCAAAACAGAGAGAGTATATAATTGGAAAAAAAAGAGAGAGAAGATATTGGAGCACGTCAGTGTAGTAAGCATGTTAATGCAGAGTGTGGACACCATGGCGCACGTCATGGTCGAACTTCCACACCGCTCGCCCCAGGAAGCCGTTCGTATGGCGGACCGCAGCCTCCGCGAGACACGTTCAGACGCCCACACACGTATATGCTCGCACAAAGCCAATAATGCAAGTTACTAGCTGCCGAGCAAAGGTTTGAAGAGCCGCATGCAACTGCGTGTGCAGTGTACTACGTAGCTTGCGCACAACAGGCAGACCCACAGATTAACACGAGGGTCTTTGCGAGGCATGGTTGTTCGAGTGTCGGCCGGCGCTGCGTCATTAAAGAAGGGACCGATGCCGTCGAGCTATAGCGGTGTGCCACTACTTGGAAGTAGCTTTCGTCGTTCACGGATAGCCGCTCAGGTTTTAATGCGTTCGTGCCGAAAGCCGATCAGTTCGGACCTCGTTTTCGTTTGCCTTCCTTGGTCTGAGTCAGGCGTACGTCCAAAAAAACTCGGCTTCATGCCATATCTCGCTCGTATATATCATGACAGAGGAGTTTTTTCTGAGTGTATAGAGACAGTACATTCTTTCGTTGTCGTTGGCCCTATGCTCGAGAGCATAATACAGTAATATATCTATGAGTTTGAATTGACCGGGAGCCAATATACTAAGAGTAGCGTGTTTCACATGCAGAAGCAACCTCGGACCGAGCGAGAACATCAGCACGATTGATATACATGCCAAAATCTTGATTCAAAATAAGGCTATACGCACGGACAACGTGCCTCTTTTTATTTTAGTTTCGTAAGCCGTGCAACAAAGAAAACCCTCCCTGCACATTTCACCTGGCAAACGTGACGTTGACATCTTCTACAGTGGTCCAGACCCACATGTTGGTGACTGTTAATGTACCATCGGTTACTGTAGAGAATGCTCATCCGCAAACGTGCTATGGTTAGGTGCAATGATATCTACCCTAGATGGGAAATAACTTCTTAACTATGTATGGTGGCTACCTTGTAGGCTCGTAGCTACTCCAACAAATAGTATTTATCTTTTGATTGTGGGAGTTATTCATATGACCGTGGAGTTGTTGACAGGGTTGTGCAATCATTCCTTATTACATTTGAGAGTGTTATCGAACTGAGATTTTATTATGGTTGGGGAGCTGTTTGTCCAACAATCTGCACTATATCCAATATTTAGGGCAGGTTGTTTGTGCTTCATGTAGTAATTTAATGTTATAGGTCCAATCCAAAATCGTACTATTTGTGTATACAACTCAAGTCATCTAAGCAAATTAACATACGTTTGTGTTTCAAACGTGGCTTGCCGCATAGTGTAGTTTATGTTACAGTGCAATGATATTCTGGATTCCCCCTATTTAAGCTAAGGTACAATCCTGAATCCTGTTTGTATGTGTTTCGTCCATATGCAATTATTGCATTTGCCTGCCAAACAAATGCAATGATTCTTTTAGTGGAGACACGAAATAGATCATGCTCTAGAGGCAAATAATAATAGTAATCGCCTCATGCATCCGTGCATCACATAATTAAATTATTGATGCCAATTTGTTGGGAAGCCGATCGAGATAGCTATTTATTAGGCATGCAAATGTTATTACTACAGTCTCTTACTATTATAAGTATTTAATTTGAAAAAGAGAAGGTTATTGGACCGAGTGTTAATGCAGAGAGTGGACAGCATGACACGTCTTTGTCGATGGAGAATTATTGCAGAACCAGCTTTGGCATGGAGGGGGGCATCGTCGGTAGTAAGCACCGATCACTACTTGTAGCGGGCTAAAAGGAGACTAAGTAGTCACTGGAACTTCGTTATTACTTATTTATAATCTTAATAGCGGTTTAAGTATTATTATTATCCTAGATTATATTTCAGTTAAAAAAGACGTACCACAAAATAAAAGAACCTAACTATTGTTGAAATTCGCCTTATAAACATGTCACCGCTCACACCCACGCACCCGTTCGTCTTTCGCCCGTTCGTCGCGCCATCACACCACGGCCACCACCGGACCCGGGGAAGGAGGAGGGAGAGTGCGCTCGTGGAGGCGCGCCCCCTCCCTAGCCCCCATCATCACCGTCGTCACCGCTGCTATCGACGTGCCCCCGCCCGAGGCGCCACCATCGCTCCCTCGGGGGTCGATCTGGTGGCAAACATTGCCAGATCCACCCGTGGGCCGATATGGCGGTGCCCGATGGTGATCGGGAGACGAAGTACGAGGAGGCGGCGTATTGTTGACGATGACGGCATGCTGGCACTAGGTGCGCCAGACGCACCACGCATGGCCCCAACGTCGGCGGCTTTTCGTCATCTTCGCCATGCTCAATGGAGGAGAGGAGAAGGTGGAGGGGATCGAGGAGGCGGTCGGAGACGGAGGAGGACGAAGGGCAGCGGAGATGAAACCCTAACCCTAAAAGGGGGCGGTGCGCCACATGCGGAAGTGATACTGCCGCACCACACCCTCCTATTTTTATAGAAGCCTGCAGTTGCCAGTTATGGATCATGTTATCATACCCACAACTAGCTTTAGGTTTTAGTTACGGGCCTAAACAAAAACGGAACTACGTCTTCATATTAGTAGTGATCTCTTTGGTGTGTTGTGCGGTCCTGCTATGACTGTAACTAGTTTTATAAAGATAGTTGCGGTGAGGTAACTATTCTGCACTTAGTTACGCGTTTTTCAATAGTCTGTTATTAAAATAAAAGTTACTTTCATTACTATAAAACATGATTGTAGTAGTGGAAGAAGTCCAGATGAAAGTGAAAGCGAAGACCAGGACAGAATCCAGAGTCATATACACACGTTGCAACTTGCAAAAAGACATGCAATTACTAGCCAACCTACAGTACATCAACAAGCTTACGAGTTAACAATAATCCACGAGGGGGAGCAGGAATGATGGAGAGAGAGAGAGAGAGAGAGAGAGAGAGAGAGAGAGAGAGCACCGGAGCAAGCTGCTTGGTCGCCCGTCGAGCCTTCTCGCTTTGAACGTTTTACATTTGCAGGGCGAGCTGGTAGTGCTCGATCGTTGATTTAGCCAAACCATAGGCAAAAAAGACCATCGTTTGTCAAACACAGCCAACTGTTGGGGGCACGATGCAACACGGACTAAGGATCTGCTTATTACGAGGTCCTTTAATCATCTTCTTTTATAAGTTGACTCTTCGGAGCACGGAAATAAGACTCAAGAAGTCGGAACTTCTATCCAGTAAAAGGAGGCGGGGGAAAGGTGAAGACCGTGAACAAGATTAAAACCGGTGAGGTGATTCCGAGATCTCGCCACAGGACAAGTGAAGTGTATAAAGTACTTCGTCGGAAAGAAGACATCAGAAGTATGCTCAGAAAAGCATCATAGATAGAAAAGGACCAAAATGCCCTCTGACGGACGCCTTCTGGACTAGGGGACGTGGGATCATTTGGGTCATTTGAGTTGTTGTAATGGTGCCTTGGACTATAAAAAAACACCCACGGGCTCATAGAGAGGTCATTCGGGTACCACGCATAACATTGGAAATTACTGTAACTTCGCGGAAAGGAAGAAATGAAAGATTGATTAACGTCATGCCTTTACTCCGTACTTCATAAAGTGATAATCCTTTTGTAATATAAATCTGTCGGTGGGACAGATTCCTTTCCTGGAATCTGAACCCCAACACCGACGATGCTTTAGCGGCTACTCCTTCCTTTGCTTGCATGTGAACAATGATGCGCGAGCTTTGGCCGCTAGCTCGCGAAATTGCTTGGCCTAAATAATAAACATGATGAATTCATGATTGAGTGCTTTGATACTGCATGCTGCGACAACGGTGAACGGAACACGGATTCAGCGAATCTGCGGCTGCTGCTGAGGTCCTGGAAAGATGTACGAAAGAGACTGCCCCGCTGCATGGAATTATGGCATGTCACGTGTCGGTTAGTTGCTTGGCCTAAAGATGTTTTTTCTTTTTTGAGACTCTGCAATGCACTGATGCTTACTGGTGTCGGTTAGGTTTTTTTTTTTTTAGCATCACTGGTGTCGGTTAGTAGTATGTTAGTATGTGTCGCTGTCGGATCGGATGTCCTCCTGCGGTCCTGCTGATGAGCGTGATTGTGGAAAAGTATTTAGGAAAAACAGATTCGGCCCATTACTGCTGAAATGTAATGGGCCTGTAAACAATTGACAGGAATAATGGGCTAGGCATATTGGGCTGATGTACACTTCAATTTCGTTGCCATATTAACAGGAATAATTTCGTTGGCATGGACATTCCTCGCAAGTCGCAACTGCAATTCGTGTTTCTCAGGCATGCAACGCCAGAGATCCTTTCAAAAAAAAAAAAAAACGCCAGAGATGAATCTGTTATCTGTATGACATCTAAAAAACACAAAAGATGAATCTGCATAAGATCTCGAAATCGCAGCCAGCAGCACTGTACTTCGGGAGTACTGGCAAGAGATTCTCGCTTGCCTGGTTGCCTACCTCATTGCACTCGTAATCAACCAAAGGGCAGTATCGTAATTCAGATGTTGATCCCCTATTCTGGCCTTGACTCACAAAAATACCTTATCTCACCTCGCTGCGCATCCGATCCGAGCTCTCTGACGAGTCATTCGTCCAACAACCCCCAAACCACAGCTTTCCCATGGCCGGCGACGAGCTCCCGCCGGCAGCGGCTGTCGAGACTGCCGCCGACGAGGACCTCGTCGAGATCCTGGAGGAAGAGTCTGGCCGGCTGGACATCGCCCGGTACGTGGACCACGTCCGCGACCTCTCCGCGGGCGCCATCGCCACGTTCGAGGGCACCACGCGGGACCACTTCGCGGGGCGGCGCGTGGTGGAGCTCCGGTACGAGGCGTACTCCGCCATGGCGCGGCGCCGGATGGCCGCCATCCTGCGTGAGGCCCGCGCCAGGCACGACCTGCGGCGGCTCGCCGTGGCTCACCGCCTGGGCACCGTGCCCGCGGGGGAGGCCAGCGTGTTCGTCGCGGCGTCGGCCACGCACCGCGCCGACGCCATGGAGGCGTGCCGGTACGTCATCGACGAGATCAAGGCGTCCGTGCCCATCTGGAAGAAGGAGGTGTACGATGACGGCGAGGTGTGGAAGGAGAACAGCGAGTTCTTTGAGCGCCACGCCGACGACCCCGCCGCCGTGGCGACGAAGAGGGGCGGATGCTGCGGGAACAAGGTGAGGGTCCAGGAGGCCTGAGCTGATGACAGCCGCCGGATCGCCGTCGCACGGCCCGAGTTTTTGACATTTTCTGTGATATTGTCCTGCCTCCTTTGACTTTTTGAGAGATCAGGGCAGATACCTGAAGAAACGAAAGCAAACACAGGAAATTTGTTGTATTGTGATACTGGACATTCTGTGAAAGAGTTACTCGTGCAATAAAATTAGTGTGAATTTCATATACACTCTCCCTAACTTGTGAGCTAAGTACTCTCACTGAACACTGAACTTTGGTCTTCAAACACACTCAAACTGTCACTGAACACTGAACTTTAGTCTGAAAGCACACTTGACTGTCAATCTGTCATCAACTTCTGTCTGCATCAAGCATACCATACTTCAGAGGCATCAACTTTACACTGAACTGTCCTACGTATCTCCAGCGATTGAGATTTGATAACTGAACATCAATCGCTTTTGGAACAAATCCTTGCGTTGCGTTGTTGTGCGGCGGCAGCAGATAATTGAATCTGAACAGGAGGTTTCGTTGCTGAAACTACTGCCAGTAGCAGGTAGGTGGTCACTGGCGTTAAACATGTTCATCTATCACTGACGGATCCCACAGACCCACACCGGATCGGGAAAATACAGTAACCCCAAAAGCTCGGCTGCTAATGAAGTAGATTCTCCATCGTACTAATCATAGTTATGTATTAAGTGGAACCACTACACAACAAAGTGGCTGTAGTTTAGTGGTGAGAATTCCACGTTGTGGCCGTGGAGACCTGGGCTCGAATCCCAGCAGCCACAGCTTTACATTTTGGTAATTTTACCGTTTGATTTCCCCTGTTTAATCTTTCCATTTTGGTAATTTTACCGTCTGATTTCCCCTGTTTCGGTTTTGCTGTACCTGCACTGGATAGAGGTGATGTCGCAGCTATTGCCTATTGGTAGGATTAATTGCATCTTGCCTGCTCTGCTGAAAGCAAGAAACAGTAGTCAGTGGCATGGACTCATACACATTAGTATATCAAAGTGACAACAGCTAGGCCTTGATATGTTAGACATTACAATGCTTTTGTATTTAGGCTTTCTTGTTTGTTTTTTCTACAATGGAACTTTGCACATTATTCTCCAGGCCTTCTTTTCTCGTAACACTTCTAACACAGCTACAAAAACCTTGAGCAACCCTAGCAACTGAACAGGAGATTTTCCCCAAACGAAATGATACAATCACACACAACGATCAAAAATTTCCTTCCTGATTGCCCTGGGAAACTATTCTACTATCCTCGAAAATTTAACAGAGCCTTCGTCCACCAGACTGCCCTGTTTTCTCTTTTTGGACAACCTCTGGAAACCGGTGTGCTCGTCCACAAACTGTGCAGCAGTTCGTGCGCGCAGTTCTTCAAGAGTCTCTCCTTCCTTTGCTCGTTCAATGACCTGAAGTGAAGGCATGGAGGAAAATTTAAAATTGAATATAGAGTAAAAAAATAAACTGAGCTTTAGGGCCATGTATCAAATCCATTACCAGGTGTCGCCCGTACAGATGTGTGCTCGCGAGGGCTTGCAGAGCGTTCTGTGCCTCTTGTTTCGTGACATATTCGACAAACGCAAAACCTCTGTGAGTACCAAACTTCATAGGCAATCTGAGGCTTTTAATCTGAAAATTTAATGTATCATAATTCAGAATGTTTCCAGAAAGAACAGGGCAAAATCATTAATCAATTTCAAACCGCTAACATTTTTCTATTGACTAGAGAGAACTGGAAAAGAAGAAGATGCATAATACTGAAGAAAATCTAATTTTATTTCTAGGAAACTATCCTTGATCACGAACTAGGATTTCCTGAATAACCAAAAGACAAAAGAGGGCACTGACCTGTCCAAATGGACTAAATAATTGCCTCAGGTCCTTTTCAGTCGCCTCAAATGCTACATTACGCACAAGCAGTTTTGTTGAACTTTTATCCTTGTCATTTTGCTTTGCAGTCTGACCATCTTTCCGTCCATGACACAATTGCAAGATCAAAGCATGTCCATCCAGAACTGTTCCCTGTTAACACATGGTACATTCATTTATATGAGCATATTGTGGAGCAAAACAAGCAAAAGAAACCAAAATTGGAGGAGGGATGCTCATACCTGTAAATCCTTGCATACGCTGGTTGCAGTTTCAACTGAGTCAAACTCAACAAAACCAAATCCCATCGAAACATTTTTGCCATTCTTAACATGCTTCTTCACCTAAACATGGACAAACAGAATTGGTTAAAAGAGTGAGGCTTGCAAGACTGCAGGCAGATCCACAAACACACATCCATACCTTCACACTCTTAAGACTGCCACTCTTTAACTTTGCACTGAAGTGCTGCTTCAATGAGTCATCTGTTGTCTTGAAATTTAAATTCTTGACAAACACAGATCGTGACTGCAATGATTGATGGTATATTATTAATCATGTTCAATCCAGAGCAAATAAAAAAACTGTTATGCAGACATGGCATACAGTAGTTTTTATGCAGTAACATGTGCAGGCATAGGTAAACATAACTTGTAGACTTAGCAACATCTGGCACCATGCATTTCAGAGGACCAAGCATAAAATTATCCATAATTCCTCATGCCAAGAAGTATATAAAGTTCCTAACCTCCACCCTGTCAGGATCGATCTCTTCTGCGCTTACTCCTTCCACAGTTTGGTCAAAAATTGCTTTAGTAACAATACGCTCACCAATTGTATTTTTTTCATCTTCATCCACCCGTACTGAATCAGGACATAAAATGTTCTCAGGCGCCCACTCCAAATACAGAGGAGTATCCCTGTACCATGAAGAATAAATTATGAAGAAAAAAACATTTACAGAAATACATAATCAAGGCAATACCTATGGTCATACAACATTGATGTAAACATAAGTGCAATCCCACTCCCACGGTGAACAAAAAGCTAAAATATATAAAACCAGAAATTGGTAAAAGATCCCCATCACAACATGCCAAAAAAAAAGTATCATACTAGTCTTGGATATCAAATTCAGAAAACACAAGCAACAGTGTTTGTAGATGATGAACAATGCAAAATTGATGCTTTCCCATTTTATTTCTTAACATCTAGAATGAATTATCTGCTGATTTGTTATATAATTACTTAAATTTTTACAGAAACACATGAGGCTTTGATAACTTTTTGAAACATTGCAACATGTTGAATTCGTTAATGGGTATGCGGGAACCCCTGAAAAGTCTGCGCTAAAAACGAATGGGTATTTGAATAAGGTCTCTGAGCAGATAGATACAAATTCAAGAAATTCATTCAGCATCCAAGATACGGTAAAGTCTGAGGTCAAGGTGACGACATCAGGTATCGCAGTAGCACAGCATGACAAATGTATAAATAACTTTAAGAAAGTTCGAATTGATTGCTTATCTAAAAACAATTACTGTAATTTTATCCTAACTCAGATGAATGAACTAGAACTGTGGCCGCAACTTACTTGTAACGTGTATATAGTAACTTTCTGAATGCATATCGGGCTTCATTTGCTTCAACGAATACTACCTGGGACACGAATAATTTACAACAACAAAGCTGGTCACCAATAGTTATTTGCAATGTAGACACCCAACATGCATAAGTGAATAGTTGAATAATGCAAGGATATATATAGAGAGTAACATACCAAGGCAAATACTCGGGTTGGAGGTAGAATGATTTTGTCCAAACTTCCGTGTTTCTGAAACATAGACGCGAGTTCGTCTTCCGAAGAACTAAATGGCAAGTTCTTAACCAATATAACATGGTTGCTTCTTTTTAGCTTCTCATTTTTTAAAGCAAGTTCTTCTAGTGCAGACACATTAACTCCAGACCTAGAAAGGTATTTCTTGGTCTCCGAAATGACGTGTGTCTCACCAAGAGCAATACGAACAGCAAGGTCATCTGCTTCTCTATCAAGTAACTCACTCTTACTGATACCATTCTTCCTTGCAATGTTTTCAACAACCTAAACAGGAAAGCAGTGAGTTCAATTTGTCAGCCATATCAAGTCAATATTGAGCATACTCATCATTCAAGTGGCAACATCTAAATAAAACACAGGGTTGATACAAACAAAAAGCCAGTAAAACTAAATCAAATCTGAAAGAAAATCATACAGTATCTTGACGCATATAAAAGCTGTTCCATGCTGTCGTATCGCCACCGACTTCAGACGATTTCTTTTGTTCCAGCTTTTTCTCCTTGAGACTCATTTTCTTCTCAACGGTTACATGATTAGACCTTGACAATTCAATGGCAAATGAATAAAAATTACTTGTGCAGCTACTTCCAACAAAGGAGACAACACAATATGATTTTTTTTTTCTTACTCAAACTTCTTATTATTTAGTGGTTTTGCAGCTTGAACACGTAACAGCCGGCCCTGAAAGCTTGAGTTATCTAATTCATCAAGAGCTCTGCGAAAATAAGATGTCCAGAATTAGCCAGGTATAGTGAGACAATGTGCCATTCACTAAACAAGCAAGCACAGGAAAATAGAATGAAAATTGTCTCAGGAATTTTTTTTCCCTGTGCTATGACAAGTGCACAAGAACTAGGATATGTGAGAAATGTGCACATTTAGTTTGAAAACATTAAGAATAGGTCTTTCATTTAACCTTCATTTAAATAACATTCTTAACTTTTCACAATTGTACTGTTTTGGTCTCATACTAGGTGTTTCACTGTCTGAATGTCTGATTACAACTTTTGCAGTTCAATTGGTAATGCAACTAACGAAGTGCAAATATGAAACATAGTCTAACCTACGTTTAGGATAGTAAACTGCAAAATAAATTTCTTTCAAACAATGAGTAAGGCTTAAATAAAAAATTTCATAGGCAAACAGTTAGACTATTTCCTGTCAATAAGCTGCCACAACTCAACAAGCGCCATAATAGCCCACAAAAAGGCAACAGTTACTAGACCTTATTCAACCGTATAGTTAGTCTAGTTGCTCGTGTACAGGTATATTGCTTGTTTATAGTTTCTGGGAGCGTTTGACCCTTTGGCTGCTTTGTACATTAACTTTATATTATTATTATTATTATATTATCTATCACAGCAGGGGTTTCCCTTGCTGTACTTATTTCAAAAAAACAAGCACCATAATTTTACATAGAAAATAAATAAATATATGTACCTGACTGCTGAGTCTGGAAGCCTAAAAAGCACGTAACCTCTGCCAGTTGAGAGCTTAGTAGTTTTATCAACAACAATATGTGCTTGTTCAACATCACCATACTGGCTGCATAGCTCCACCAATTCCTCTTCACTGAGAAAAGAATAAATACTATCCTTTTAAAAATCAAGCAGCAATATCTCGAACATAAGCACATAAGACACAAAAATTGTTCCAAAGTAACATGACAAGGAAACAATGTACGTAGTTGCATATGGAAGATTGCAGATAAATAGACGGCCGGTCTCCAGTGCCAACTTCTTCTCGTCGGTAACCAAAGCAGCTTCATCATCTTCCTTTCCTTGACCGACAGAATTTTTAGTTTCTTTTTGTATGCCACCAAGATCTTCACTCTCTTTACTGTCAGGATCTTCCACCTCTTGCATCCCAGTATGTTCTGCGTTACTATCATTGTCCACATTATTTTTCTTGTCCAGATTACCCTTAAGATCCACCAATTGGCTCTTTTCATCAGCATCGCTTGATTCATCAGATGATGTTTCGCTATCATTGGTGGCGTTTGACTCGTCACTAGAATCTTCACCATCTGATTCAGAATCAGACCAATTTTTCTTGATTTTGCTCTTGAAGAAATCCATATCAGTCATATCGTTGTCTTGTTTACTATTTATTTGCAGCTCCTCCGCAGCATCTTCCGAAGAAGAACCATCTATCATTTCCTTGTCAGAATCATCTTCAGAAGAGGTATCTTCCTCAGAACCCGGGACATTCTTTTGAGGTCTCTTAGATGCTTCAGTAACTACAGTGCCATCTTTGGCAGTACTGGGAAGAGTACCAGCTGTATCGTTTGCCCACATCTTAGCTTTAGAACGGGGCTGCATAACCTCAAGGAACTCTTGGAACTTGGGATCATTAGCCACACTGCCTTTAGAATCTCTAACATCAGCAGGTTTTCCTTGGCCCTTGGAACCTTTTGGCAGAGCATTGACAACCCCAGCATTTGCCTTGTCTTTACTATCATTTTCTGGCTTCTTTAAAGAATGGCGACTCCAAGGGCGAGGAGCATCAGGGTCACCAATCTTACGAGCAGCCTGCATGTATGTAAGGTATGTTTATTCGTATTCTGAACTCAATGGTGGTCCTTTTAATCTCATATGGACCATTCGCCAAAAAGATACCATCGCAAAGGCAAGAAAAAGGAAATGGAAGTTGATGACAAAGTAAGGTACCTCGCAGGTGATCTTACAAGTGTCGATGTATGTGTTGTTGAAATACTTGAGGGCCTCCTCTGCCTCTTCCTTGGTTCTGAAACCAATGAAGGCAAACTGCCTACTCTTGCCATCCCTGTCCAAGAGCAAGATGCATTCAGTTTCGTGCATAATCTCTTCAAAGCAGCATCGTATCAAATGCATTTATGTACTCCAGGAGCATTTTAAACTGAAACTACTGAATAGTAAAGGTTAAACAAAGCTAGCTCAGTGGCTCGAAATTGGATAAGCAAGCAAGACCCTGGTAGAATTAAGGTCCTATTGCGCAAAAATTGGTTTCTTATATTCACTCCTGTATGGCTGTACACGAACTGTAAATAGCTAGTACCATTGGAGCAGCTACGACCTCAGCGCCAACGGCTGAACCAAAGGTGGAATAAAGAGCAAAATTCCAGGCCGCGCTCGCTTACTTGGTTCGCATGACCTTGGCGTCGGTGACCTCGCCCTTCTGTGAGAACACCTCCCGCAGGCGCCTCTCGTCGGCGCCCTTGGGCAGGTTCTTGACGCACAGCCGCGACGACATGCGAGCTAGGGTTGCTAAATACCGGAAAAATGAGGAGGTAGGAGGACCTAAACTCCACGACTCTCAGCTTCAGCAGAAGCAGGAGAGTAGGGTGGCTTGTGGCGGGCCAGCGGCGGGCGGGTAGGTCGCCGTAGCTGAACTGTGGCGGCGCCGCGGCGGCGGAGTAGAACAAGGAGTCAAGGAGGAGTGGGAAAGAGAACGGGCCCCCGCCTGCGTGCTTCTCTTTGATGGGCCCCGTCCAGGAGGAGAGAGTCTATTCTATTCTTTGTGTCTCTGGCCCGCGGTTGCGACTCGATGTTTATGATAGGCCCACGGACTGAGTCGAGGCCCGTGAACACGTTTTATTGAAAGGGGCCGTGAACACTTTGGGACACTCCTGACCTGAGGCAAAGATATGAGAAATTCTCACAGCGCACGCACGTGGTGCACCAAAGAAGAGCGGCGACACGTGTGTCTCCCGCGACACTCCTGAGGCAAAGATAAAAGCTCGGACGGTTCTGGGCTGCGGCCACGTACGCGCGCACGTGTAAGAAGCTCGCTGAGCCGCCGCCCGCCGGCATGTCCGCGAGTTTATCTACGCCACCACCGGTTCACGGCGGCGTGGTGCACACGCGCTCTTTTACCGCAGCAAAACTTAGCCACTACTCTCTGAATCGGTCGCATTCGTTTCGCCACTACTTTGCATCAGTTTCACTTCACGGTCGACCGGCGGCAGCACCAGCAGCAACCGATCGGTCGAAGGCGAACGTCGAGGCAACCGTCATGGGGCAAGGGAAGGAGGTGAAGACCCGGCCGGACCCCAAAGTGGAGATCCAGGTATATAAAAAGTTACTGAATCCTGTGATGAACTTGTAAGGTCGTCCATTGTTTTCTTGACTCGATTGGATGGTGGTGACTTTGGGTGCCTGCATGCAGGAGAAGGGCGAGATCTTCTTCTTCTACCGTCCCAAGGTGGACAGGGAGGAGGCGCACAGCCCCGACGACGTGCAGCGGATGTACATCGTCCTGCGGCCCGAGTCCGGCGAGCGCGCCGTCGAGGAGAAGCAGGCGCCGGACTCCGGCAAGGAGGGCCGCAAGCACGGCAAGGCCGAGGAGGGCCACCAAGGCGGCCACGGCGAGGAGGTACACTCGAGCTGGATTATTATCATCCTGTGATGAAGTGTTGGGATGTTGAAGACTTCATGACTCGGGAGGATTGGATTGGTTCTGTTTCTGTGCGTGCAGGAGGTGAACATCGAGGAGCAGCCGCTGCTCCGGCTTGTGGTGATGGGGAAGAAGAGCCTGCCGGAACCGGGTAAGCGCGGCCGCCCGTACTGGGGCTACGTCGAGCTCGTCACCACCAACCTCGACGACATCAAGGACGCGCTCAAGGAAGGTACAGACTACTGTGCAGTATCCGTTTTTTTTTTTTCTCGCTCGAAAGATCCGGTACCAGATGATGAGCACTCACACGTGTTGTGTTGAAGAAAATCTGCAGAGGAGTACAGCACGGCGACGCGCGGGCAGCGACGCCGACCCGCGGCGCGGGCGCTAGGCGAGGGCGTGTACCGCATCCTGAAGCACGAGTCCGGGCGGCGCGCTGCTACGCACACCCACCTCGTGTACAAGCTGGAGCTGCCCCTTCGCGGCCCGGGCGAGCCGCAGGACGCGCTGAACGTGGAGCCGGAGGCCTCTTTCCTCGTGCAGGTCAAGAACCCGGACCCGCCTTCCTCCGGATCCGGTGGAGGTGGGTTCCGTGGGCTGCAGAACAAGCGGCGGGCAGCTTTCCCGGCGCGGCTGCAGGGCGCGTTCGGGAGCCGGCGGTACGCGCCGGCCGACCCGCCGGATCTGCTCAACTACGAGGGGTGCGAGTTGCTGCTGATCGCGGCGTCGGATGACGTGGAGGAGGAGCTCGGATTGGAGCTGGAAGGGGAGGTTGAACTTGGGGAGGAGGACGTGGAGGAAGAGCAGGCCGCGGCGCGGTGCTCGGACCTGGTGAAGATGTTCGGGGACGTGGCCGACGTGAAGCCGCTGCTCAGCGGGACCTGGGACTGATCACTGATGAGTCACTGATCAGAGCCGAACAGAGCTCAGAGCATGCGACTGCTGCTTGGAGCGCACGAGCACGACGACACTTGCGGTGCCTTTTGACTTGTCGTAGCTTTTGTTATAGACTTTGTTTTGACTAATGGCGACCTTGTTGTACTGTAGGAATGTTTGTGTGTCGTTATGTAGAGGACTCTGTGTAATCTAGTTTTTTAGGAAAGTACTAGCGTAATCCTCTACGGTTTTGTCGAAGAAATAAAATGTTGACCTGCAGAAAAAGGCCCACACAAACAAAAGCACGATGCCATCATGAGGGATCGGCGACGGGCGGAGGACGTGCGGCCACGGTGACAAGAGTGACATGATCGACAAGGCCGGCCGGCGCATGTGCATTACCGGCCTACCAGCCTGCCAAGCAGCCTAGCCTCCGATCCAGGAAATTAGAGCTTTTCCCGATGAAGCTGAGAGACATTAACAGGTCTGCACGTTGCTCATCTCCGACGCATCTCTCACTGCCGGTTCCGGATGGGGAAGCCTTGCACGCCGCGTACCTTTTCCTTGGCTTCCGCCTCGTCTCCATCGACTCTCGCCGGCCATAAAATTTGAGACCCCGGTCCATCGATCGCTTCGTGCCCACAAGCGTAAACCAGAATCTTCATTAGGCCCAGGGAGCTCAACACACTTTCCTTCACCACCCCGGCGTTACCCAGTGATCCATCCATCGAGCTGAGCTACCAAGCTTAGCCCGGTGCTACTCCGAGATGGGCGGCTCCCTGAGCATTCCCGTGGCCGTCTTCATCGCCTACACCGTCGTCGTCTCCAGCGTCAGCTGCTTCTGCGGGTGGCGCGCGAGGGCGGCCGTTGTCAAGCTCGACATGGAGCGCGCCAAGAAGTCGCAGCGACGCGTCGCCCGCCGAGCCCCCGGTGCCGCCAAGAATAAGAATGCAGCTGCCTGATGATGATAGCAGGCGTGGTCTCCCGGCCGGCTTACTGTTACTGACTAGCGATGGTGAGATCAAGCAGCCGGCCGGCTGTTCTGCTTCTGCAGCAGGTGTGAAGCAGAATCCACCATCGACCCAAGAATTTAGGTCCAGTTCCCATGGTTATCTTTGCTTGAATTGAATGACCAGGAGCACATCTGAATAATAAGTACCAAATTTCGTGAAGGACAGTTTCGTCTTGGGAGAGACGGGAAATGGTGGGCTTGTTTGGCAGGGAAGAAGACGGTCCGGCGCGGCGCCGGCGGCGACTGAGTTCATTGGCGGCCACCGCCTAGCGCCCTAGCCTCCGAGGAACGGGCAGGATCGAAGGCCTCACCCGCGGCCGCCGCCGCTGGGGGGTGGGTGCTCGTCGGAACTACAGCCGCCGCCGCCGCCCGCCGACCCACCATGGCCCCGGCGGGATGGAGCTTCCCCGCCTGAATCCCTCCCTGCGATCCGGCGGCGGAATCGCGCTTTGCATAAGATGGATTGAAGTCGACACATTTTGCAGAAAACCCCCTAATTAACAGTTGCATAGTTTCACTGATGAAAGGAAATGTCTTGGAAATTTCAGGATTCGTCAGAGAAATTACTCGCCTATGCGTACATATGGGCCAATGCGAGTGATCCTGACCTCTACGGTGAATGGGATTTTCAGGTGGGAATGTTACTACGCTCACTCTGTTTCTAAACGGCACTACCAAGTTCTTACACTAAAACCATCCATTTATTGTCTCCAGGAATGGAGGAAGGTGCATTTGAAGGATTACCTTAAAATGACACAAGAATTTATGGATGAACTGGAACAATCTGAATTGAAACCCCAGACTTGAAACGGTGAAGCAAACAATTCATAGTCTCAGAACTTCAGAAGGAATAATTGCCCTTGTATGTAGGCGCATTGTTCAACTGGTCCTCTGGTCTGTAAAATCCTTAGAAAATTACTATAGAATATGTATTATAATATTCTGCCTTTTGTGCTCAGACTTGAGTTCGTGTTTAACTATACATTTATCTTGTGATTTTGCATGTGAATAAATTACTTGTTTTCTTCAACCCGCTTCTCCTTAGATGAGGAATAGTGTGAGAAATCCTGGCCTGGTCAATAAACTCCAAAAATTCCCAGCAATCATCAGGTCCATTTGTCAGAACTGTTGGTCCAGTTTTCTTAAAAGTCGATAAAGGAATAACAATAGGGTAAATGCATGCATGTTTACTGCAATAATTGCACTAAGAACAAGATATAAAAATAGGAACCGTGTTATACTAAAACGGGACATGCACATTAGACAAGATTAATCAGAAGGCCCTCATAAATTTGTTGCAGCAGTTTCTGAATCAAGACTGATTATTATCTTAATAAGGGCATCATGCAACCCAAGCAGCAATTCATTACTGATGCTCCTTCAGATTTGCCTAGCTCTTCTCTGAAGTTTCAGATTTGCCTAACCCTGTCTAAAGTCTCAACGCTCAACAGTTCTAGGTAAGTTCCATTTCTCATCTCTACTTTGTTTCATAAGAGGAAACTACTGCACATATATCCTAGAGATAACCTAATCGGAGGAGAATTTTCCCTCCCAGCTGTATAAGTTGATATCTCTACCACATTCTACAACAGCATTGCATCTCTTTCACAGCCAAAATTCTTCTGGGAAATTGATACTGCTGAGTTTTTCCATCCATAGTTCTCATCTGTGCATTTCTGAATCTATAATTTGGAAAACCAGTAAAATAATTAGCATAGGGATGACTACAAGGACTGAAAAATGAACTATGTGTACGTACCTGTAATCAGGTCACTCGAATTGATCATAGAAATTGATGGACGGATTGCCCGGATTCTGATCATTGCGAGGCCTCCAAGCATTCCCACCATCTGAGCTGCTGCAAGCCTGGTTTGACAAGGCATTGTTCGCCAAATCACCATCTAAACTCATCTGTTGCACTTCTTGAGGAGATAGGATCCTAATGCACCTCACGCAGTTCACAAACTCCCTGTATAATCCACATCAGTTTTTCTTTTATGATGACAACCAGTGGAACCCTTCATTTGTGCATTTATACATCTTATAAGCTCTAGGGTATCACTTAACTAAGCAGAGAAGGCACAAACTCATTTCTATTCACGTTTATACATTTTGACTATGTTAGTATCATCCAAGATTTGCATTCACATTAGTAAACAGTAAGGTCACATTTAATTAACATTTTGATAATATTTATTTTCTGGACAAACCATTTGAAACAGAAAATTCGAAGGTGAACTTACTCCCATGGGTCATCACCGAGTAGTAGAATGTCATCCTCATGATCCTTGTAGACCAGCTTCCAGCCTATTCTCTGTCGGTCTTCAAGTTGGCCTTCTATACCAAACATGCGGGCCAAAGCATACTTCAGTTCTTCATATCCAGAGAATCTACCAATGTCAATGGACCGGCCTACAGCTCCACGTTTGTAGACCTACAAGATTTAGGTTAGGATCACATCGAAAACAAAAAATAGCTAAATAGAAGAAATCATGTGCTAAAGAGTTTGTCTCTACAGTTGCCGTGGTTATACGAGGTCTCGATTCCCATATGTTCTGTCCTTGAGAAGCTTTTTAGTGCTTTACGCAACCACCACATCCACCATACATAGAAACATATTTCATGCGTCCAGATCTCATCTAACTGACCATTTCAAAATTTTGTGATAGTGAGCAGATTTGTCTATACGTGGTGGTGAACAAATAATATACCATACTTTCTTATGAAGAAATAAAATTATATCTGTTTCAGTACCGGTCTAAATTTATCTAAATTTTGACTACTTCGTCATGTATGATAAATTTCTCAAGATTTGGGAGCACCTACTTTACATAAGAAACTTTGCCAAATCTGCATCAATATTTCATCTTTTAACATAAGCCTCCTTCAATAAAGACCCACAATTTAGTGTTCAATAATTAAGTGAATGCACTAATAGAAATAAATTGCCTGAATATTATACTATCAACAGGCTGAGTATGTATAGGAGAAGCACAAACCTTTGTGAATGTCCTCATTCTCTGTGTTGGAGGTGCAGAGGGCCAAGAATTTCTGTTTAACACAGCACCATCATTGATCGCGGAATCAATGGAATTAAAAGCTATATCAGACTGAGCGAATGACTGAGACACCATGGAGGTCGATATCTCTCGCTGAGCATCCTTTTGCATTCGGTAATTATTCTCACCATCAACTGCCATATGATTCTGACACTTCACAGGATTAAGTGCACTTACCAAAAGACCTTCCGTTTCCATAGGAAAGCCTAATGGGCCATCATTGTTGATCCCAAAGAAGGGACTGTTAGTTGGATCCACGCCTTGAATTTCCACATCCGCAAGTGCATCTTTGAACATTGGCTGCTGATTGAAGTTAGAAGCAGGGAAGCCTTGATGCAAAAGACCATCTGTCTGTGCAGACCATAATGAAGTTGATGATGAAGCTGTTTCCAGGTTATCAATTAATGGCACAATGTTCACCAGATTTTCATGATTCATCCCACCAATGGGTGACTTCGACGTGATCACATTCTCCTGCACATTATGGTTTAACTTTGACAATTCCTTGGCCATTATTGGAGTTGCTACTAAAGCTTCAGAAGAGGTTGGAATCGACATCAAACCAGTTGATTGGGGTACCTTTTCTGTGTTTATCTTGCAATGCTCGTTCCTGCCAATAGTTTGGTGTGCTAGACTTTCGTTATCTGTGGACGGTGATGTTGAGCAAGAAGGAATTTCTTCAGTAAGTGCAGACTGTGCAGCACCCAGAATCATGGGGCTTCCAGCTTTTGAAACATGGGTTGATGAGATTGTTGGAAAGGCAGCATCTGACATGTCGGCAAGTGTTACTTGTTTCTGCAAAAGCTTCTGCTGCTGATCTTGCGTCACTAGTTGTGGTGCTGGTGATGCCTGCTGTGAAACTTTGCTATCTTGCTGGGGCATCATTCGCTGCTGGACAAGTGAATGTGAACTTGGCAGCTGCTGTTGCATGTCCAAAAGTAACTTCTGTTGTTCCTGTATTTGTGGTAATCGTGAAAGTGTAACTGTTGGTTGTGACATGAGTGACTGCTGCTGCAATTTCTGCAATATCTTTAATTGAAGCTCCTGGTCAGATTGTTGACTCTGTTGACCAGCCAGATTCACTAGCTGGCTCGGCAAGTTATTTAGCTGCGACTGATTCTGCTGCTGTTGCTGCCGCTGCAGTTGCTGGAGTAAAAACTGCTGTTGTTGATGTAGGTGCAGATTTTGATCTTGCTGTTGATGGGAAAGAAGCATCTGCTGGCTGCTGGTCCCTTGTTTGTTCTTAGTTGGAGATGGTTGTTGTTGCTGCTGCTGCATTGGATTCTGGAAAATTACCTGCGCTTGGACAAGATTAGTTTGAGCCTGGCTCATGGACTGCGGTTGCCTATGCTGGTCTCCAGTGTCTTGCTTTTGTTCTTGTTGATTGATGATGGTGTCAATTTGATTAAACGAAGGTGATCCTTTGGACAACTCATTGGTAGGTTGCATTTGCTGAGGGAGCTTGGGAGCACTAAGCTGGATGCTGTTTTGTTGCAGAAGATGGTTCTGCACATATAACTGCCTTGCAAGATCAGCAGCACCTAGATTTTGCATGGCTGGGTTACTTAGAGATCGCAGGTACTCGGACTGTATCCCCATGCTAGCTAATGAGTTCTGCTGCTTGCTCATGTTCATCCACTGAACCAAGCTCAGACCAGGCATTGTGGTGTTCTGACTCTGAGCCTCCTTTATGCATATCTCCTCACCTAGCCAAGGCATCGCCCTCTTGAAAAGATTTTCAATCTCTGACGAGTCATCATCTGTCAATTCAAATATAAAAGTCAAGCGGATAAACAATTAAAAGTACTAAAAGCTGGTATTTCACGTTCTGCTTTCCATGCAAGATCATATGCAGTAGTAAAACACTACAGAAGTCAATGTGTACCATATTCAAATTTAAGAAGTCTCTATTGTCCAGCCCTTCAGTTACCATGAGAAATTTACAGAAATCACTATGTACTTGACCTTGACCAGTATCGGACATACCTAATTGCCTAGGGCGCTTCACACCAAAGAAAGGCTGGGGACACATGAAGAAAGGAGCAGCGATGGGCTCAATCTCCCACATTGAAACTCTATTTCGCCTTTCACCTGCTGCAGACTCATCCCAGCCAACCTGCCAAAAAAGCATACTTAAAAAGAAGAATACAATGCAAGACCAGAGTAAACTGAAATCTATGATGTGCTCAGAAATCCAACCTGTAAGTTGCGCCACTGGGAGTTTTTCCACCGTACAGGATCTAGGTCACTTATTCCAGTTATTGTACCCATGTACCTGACAATCATTGGACAATTTGCTCGGTCAACAAAGACATGGATAAGCTTTCTTTGTAAACAAGAATAACTGTTATAACATGCCAAGTAGAGTTGCCATAGGTGCAAAGAGCTATATTGTACCTTCTTGTTCCTAGCTCCTCTGTCTCAAACATCATCCTAAAGCGCATTCCTAAAGATATCTGGTTACTATACAATGCCTTCTGGTATTTGGCAAAGGGGATTACAAATTCGGTAGGACTAGCCCTGCATGTCCATATTCCAATAAAAGTCAGTCTGATAGCTGGTAGCGTAAAAGCCTATTAGTACCTATGAGAGTCGCAAAATTACAATGTACAAACATTTACCTACCTAGGGTTGTAAAATATGGTAAACGGGCTATTGTTGGCAGCCGCATGGGCGGCTGCAGCAAGCACTCCTATGTGCATACTGTCGCTTGGAAGTACTGAAGATGATATATTAGTTGGTTGTCTGTTAGCCCGCCTGATTCCAAGTAGAAGTTGGTGCCTCTCGTCTCTACAAATATCATTACACATAAAACATAAGGTGGCACACACCAATTTTGTGCACTAATTATTCGCAGGTAAATCGCTGGTAGTCTTTATTTGTTGATCATTTGGTTAAGCTTTTTCAAGAGTAAAGATATGACGAAATACCTTACGAAAATGACAGAATCACCAGCAGATAGTCTCTTGCCACCAATGAAGAGGCTCCAGCCAGTAGTTAACAAATGTCTTTTAGGCTGACCTGTTTAACACACAGCAGAAAATTATTAGAAGTATTCAAACTTGCATGTACAGTGCCTGAGGACGTCATATATGATCAAGTGACAATGAAATTTCAAAACTAATTTGCACTCAGTGCATCAGTGCTACATCATCTGCACCTCGAAATATATGACGAAATGTCCATACGCCGTCATGTATGTCTCTGGCTTGCAATTCTTGAGCTGGAGGTTGCATATTGAAGTCCTACAGGACAGAGCAAAATTATGGTCTGAACATAAGGTATCTGCTGCCGAAAAGCTGAACTTCTTATGCCTGCATACCAGTGGAGGTAGTATCTTCTCAGCAGCACGTCGAGGCACAGAGAAGCCTCCATGTGTGCTTGTATCACTTGCTGTAAGCGTCTTACAGAAAAACTCCATCGGTGGCCTTATTTGTTTCAGTGCAAGCTCAGATAGCTGCAGGGCCTCTCTTCCATACTGAATCAAAGACAAAATGGTAGATTAAGGCATTGAACAAGCAAAATACTTTTTAGGAAAACTACAAATTCTAGATGCTCACGGTGTTCACAGGCTGAAGAGTCATCTGTGCATAAACCTCATCAGTGTCTGGGTCGGCCTGAGAATGAAAAATAGATGATTTAAGAACTGGTGATCACAAGCTTCATGTCAAAAGAACATGTGAAGAACTGTGGATTACATGCAAATTAACACTGTGAAGAAGACATATCAACTTGGACGGAAGATTTGGATAGCTTGGCACATGTGCATCAATATCCTTTTGCATAGAAGCTGCAACCTGTTTAAAGAATGCCAAGACATGAAACCCCCAAAAAAAATGCACAAAGAGATTGCTATGAAGAAAAATTTCCTTGATATATCAAGGGATCTGAAAAATTGTACAAAGATATGAACCAGGGACCAGATATATGGCCCAACACCATTATTTTCCAGCGTTAACACTACTGCCATTTGTCGATGTCCATTTGCCATGTTACAAATCAGTACAACAGCATAGACTTATCAATGCATTGCGGTTTTTCCAATAAAAGATGATTTCATGGAATGATTAAGAAAATAGAACCATTCAAGCATGTTCCCCTTTTTGCATACCCTTTCTGCAGTTTGACTAAAAAATGAAGTGAAAAGTGGCCTGCAGTTTAAAAGGAGTGCCGCATGAGTGACCCTTTCTTAGATAAACTGTTTATAAGTACACTGATAAAGTTCTCCTTCCACATAACATCATGTGCAACGCAACCAAAAGGATTTTCTTTTCTTGTTACTAGTTTTTTTTTTCTGACAACAATGGTTGCAACGCTAACCCTCGCAAGGCATGGATTCAGAATTGATCATTTGTAATTAGACTTAATCGATCTTTTGTATTTTGACTTCTATCATATCATAGGAATATCTCTCAACAAACATTATTCCCCAACAATGCCAAATCCTAGCAAAGTGCAACAGAAATTGTCCATCCTCGGGACCATAAATGCAAGCCATACACAGGTTGAGAAGATGCGTCATGTTCAATAAACCCCGTAACAAGAAAATAGTATACAGCACACCAGAAACCAACAGGAAAAAAAAAAAGGAAGTAGGCCCCCAATATAGTTCCAACCACTTCGGCAAAGGACCTAATATTAGGAGCTACTAGCACCGGAAGATATCAGCAACCAAGTCAAATCTTCACACTTGGAAGCCCTCTTGAAACCCCACAAGGGAAATAAGAATTGATTATAGGGGACCAAAGATAGAAATGAAATAATGTCCACCAAATACTTCAAGGGAAGCAGATAAAAGGGGGGTCAATCCCACTTAATTAGAAGCTAGTTCAACCTGAACAAGAAGAGACTTGCAGCCAACAGTTTACAGGAAATACGAAACTTCCATCTGAAAGCACAAACGAAATGAATAAATCTTCTACAAGAACTATGAGAATCCTAGCTCATAGAACACTGACACGATCGTGATCACAAATCTCATCGGAAAAAGTGGAAACATCACTGCATAGTATATACCACTACCACAAGAGCAGAGAATCCCGAACACAACAGCAGCGGCTACAGTTCTTCAACGACCGTTGCAAGAAGCAGCAGGGAAAGAGTGAGACACGAAGGAAGGAACGGAAGCAAGCTCTCACCTGCTCGCTGTGGCCCTGCGGGAAGTAGACGACGAGGCTGCCCACCGGCGGCAGCGACACGAGCGGCCCCGCGCAGGCGTACCACAGGTCCGTGTTGATCGGCGGCGCCTTCCGCTCCCCTGCGCACACCGCCGATGACGTCAGCGACAGTACGCCAAAAAAAAAAAGACGCCTTTCTCTACTGCGGCGTGCTCAAATGCAACGTGCGTTCTCTGCTAGACCCGCCCGCGGCGGCGTTCCGTCAAAGCTTGCCGTAGAAATGCGCGAGAGGAAGGTGAAAGAAGGATTACCTTCGCATGACCCGCCGCCCGCCGAGGCGGCGGGGGCGACAGCAGAGCTCGTCGGTGACTGCTTCATGGTCGCGTGGCCACGCCGAGGCGTCACCGATGCTCAAGCATGGAGCCAGGCGGCGCCGCCGCCGTCCGGCCGGGTTGTTCGTGGCAGCGAGCGAGAAAAGAAAGCTACTTTCTCGGGGCGGCGGCGCGAGCTGAGCAGCTTGGCGACGCCTCACGACAACACGAGCAGAAGGGCACGGAGACCAAGGAGAGAGGGGAGCTGAGCTGCTCGGGCTGGTTGGTGCGTCGTGTGCTGCGCCTCGGGAGTTGAAACGAAAACGCTCCCTGGTTTCACTCGCTTTCCTCGTCCTGTTGCGAGGCGAGAGCGAGGGCCGAGGGGGGACGGTGGAAGAGTCCGGCAGCTCTTGCTTGCTCTGCTCAACCGCGTATGACTTTTTGAAGCGCCTTTTTTTATATTTTTTTCTAGCACTTTTGAATTATACTTCAAGGAAATAGTAGTATTTTCCAAATCTCTTTTTTATAATCTTTTTATAAACATATATAGAGCTTTCCATGTGGGAGTTTTGTTGGATTTCAACTAACAGTAACAGTAATAGTGTCATGACAGCGAGTTTACATGTGGGAAAGACATTGGTGACTTTTCACACTCAACAAGAGGTGCTTGGATGATTTAGCACCACAAATGGAGATCGATGTGGATTTACTTTCTCCGTCACAAAATAAGAGAGGTGTGGATGTTCTAAACTAAAAACCAGCTTTGTGCCATTATGACAAACCTGTAGTGATATATATGCGACAAACAATTAAAGTTCTCTATGAAAACAAACTATTCTTTTCGGAGTTCCAAAATACATTGCACTTTACAGCCATTTGACTTCAGTTACAATTCTTCCTCTCTATGACATCCTCTTTGACAGATCCGTTTCAAGATCTTTTAGTATTAACGTTGAAGATATAATTTGTGCGTCATAAAACAATAAAAGCTTTGGAGCGTCATTGGTAGTGCGGAAATGGAACTAACTATCTATATATGTTTTTGACTTTTTATCATCTCCAATACATGACTTTTAACTAAACACTAGAGAATTATCCTTTCTTCTCAAAATTATTTCATAGATAAATCAATCCGCTTAATTTTCATATAATCACTATTGATAATTTTAAATAATGGTTAGAGATTGACAATGATACGTGAAACAAAAAAGAACACCCGAGTATTTATTTTATCACTTTGATTAATTTTGCTAGGCTTGTGTTGGTATACTAATAACAATATAATGGGGCGAAGTGCGAATAAAAAAAATCAATGAATGTTGCGTATCCAAAAGCAAAACTACAGAATAGGTGGGTTTTTTTGCGAGAGAACTACAGAATAGTTTAACGTTACGTAGAAAGAGACCATTTCAGTCCTCAGACATGATGTAGTAGATAATTAAGACCAAAGGGATCGGAGTAGTATAAATTTATCCCGCCAATTGTCTCAGAAAGAAAAAAGAAAATTTGGTCTACTGAGCCAGCGGGAATGTTTGCTTGGTGGTGTGCACATGTGTCGTCACCGGCGCCGCGAACTCGGAGAGAGCTGGATCTGGTGCTTCCAAGAACCGGCGCCGTCTCAAACCCACGCACGCTCGCACAGAAAGTTCCACGTCACACACTCATGTACGGTGCACTACCCACGGCACCACCTTTTGAGCCTTTTGTACTTTGCGCCCCGGATGGAGGGAACAGTGATTTAGTAGCAGCAGCAGGAGGAGTAGTATGATTTGTGTAATTAGAGTTGTTGATGCATAGGGATGTTTAGGAGACGGATCATCCAGCTAAGTAAGCCCGCTGTCATACAGGGACAGCACGCCAGTCGTCCGCGTCAACCACCGCGAGCTTTCCATCTGTGTTGGATTGGATGTGGATGGAGTCTACTCATCGGCCAGTGTCGACCAGGGTCTGTACGTGTCGAATTTGAGTGTGCGATGTCAAACCAAAGCTCTATTAGGCTATTTTCAACGAGAGACTTATCCGATAATTTAAAATTCAACTTGGATTTAAATCTCAAATTCACATCTTTAAAAAAAGAATTATTCGTGAGATCTATTCTAAGCTTCGCCTCACTCATGATCCATATTTGAAGCACCGCTTCCTGACCCACTTGTCCAAAGTAGTAGAGTAGCCCGCACCGAGCTCCTTCACATCGAGCTGCCTCCCCACCGGCCGTCACCGCCTTCGACGTGACCGCCCACGGCTCCTCCCCGCCACACTCCCCCCCCCCCCCCCCCCCCCCCCCCCCCACTCCTCAGTTCCTCCCAGCTGGCCATTGCCGCTTTTAACGTAGCCGCTCGAGCTGGTTCTCCGCTGCCGGTCGGTCCGCTCGAGCTCCCACTCATCATCCAAAATCTAGCCTTCATAGCGTCACCGGTCAAGATCCTGCGCCTCCGTATCAACAGGTGTAGCGCCGCTTCACCCTGCTGCTCCCTCCCTGTCTGAGAACTCTTCGTTGGATCTATTTTTAGGTTTTTGTTGAAAATCAATGTTTTTGGATCTCCTTTGATCTAGTGTTTTAACATTGTTTGACATTCAGTTTGAGTATCTTTTATCATTGGAGATAGCCTGAGGTCTGCATGGTTCTCGGTTGGATTTGAGTATGCGATATACCGGGGCTCGGGCCCGGCTGGTCATTAGCCGGATGTTTCTCCGGAGAGAGAGAGAGAGGAGGTACGGCTACGAGCAGGAGCAGAGAGAGCAGCAGGCAGGGAATGATTGACGAGACGTGGGCAGCAGCCGGCCGGAGCGCGGCGTCCGACCGACAGCATCTGGCGCCGGCCGTCCTGCCGTCCCGGCGGGGGACACGAACCCCTGCTCGCCGGCTTTCTCTCTCCATCCCCTCCACTGCACCACTTTGCTCTTTTTCTCCTCGCCTCTCCTCTCCTCTCTCTGGGCGTTGCGTTGCCGAAACAATGAGCAGAGCGCTGCTGCCGAGCCGCCCGTCGCCTCGGATATCGAGGGGGCGCCATCGTCACGCTGTCGGTTTTTTTATGCTTGACCGGCGCAACCCTTGGTCATACGAGCCGTAGAAGTTAGCTTGTTTTTTAAATGGAGTAGTACAGTACCTTGTTGTTTGCGTCAGCATGCCCTGGCTGCTCGCCTAGGTACCCGTGCACAGCATGCGTCCGTCCGCCCGTCGAAAGAAAGCTGCGCTGCTTTGCAGTGGGTGAAAAATTATCTTTGATCAAATACTACTGTGCAGTATTTATCCTCCGTGAGTGAAATGTTTGTTGCAGCAGTATAAGATGCTCCTACAGTACTGTACTACTACCGTGGAGTACTGAAGACACGGGCACCCACCACAGTTTGTTATTACTTGAAGATCTCTAGTCATACGTGGGACAATGGAAAGACTATGATACACGGTCAAATTTCCGACATATTTCTACCTAGTAGAATAGACCAAAATGATCACGAGCAGCGGCATACTGCTGTTGCCAAAAAGGTACTGTATGCCACAATTTTGTTAGTATATTATTGACCAAATAATAATTTTGTTGTAGTGCACGTAGAATTTCAAAAGAATAAAAATAATGTTGCACATAGTGAGGAAAAAAGAAACAGGATTTCTTGGCAATAACGTGCTATAGGCTATTCCTTCTCATGATCACATCCTCCCGGCCAGGGGCGCCCGTTAGCCTATCCATTCGCCAGTACTCCACTCTCGGAGTACGGGGTGATCAACACGTGAGCGAAACGGACCAGAGTGGCGCGCGTCTTATGGTTAAATGTGTGTGTGTTTTTTTTTTTTGAAAAGGTTAAATGTGTGTTTGGTAGGGCTTAGGTACTAGTTTATTAAACAGTTTATACTATGATACTACCTCCATTCTTTTTTATAAGCATTCCTACATTCTTGTAGGAATGATTATAAAAAGGAATGGAGGTAGTAAGTTATAAACTCTGTCAAACAACTAGTTTATTTAGATATTTATTATAATAAGATGTCATAAGTTTTTGGGCTTAGAGCATCTTCAAAAACTCTCTAAAATATTAACCCTAAAAAGAGTGTTTTTGAGAGCAACCCAAAAATTATTAGGGAGAAGTTTTCTTATCTCCTCCAACAGTTCTTCTTAAAAATAGATTAATAAATTTTTTTATTATGCCACGTCAGTATTTGGAACCACAACAACATTAATTCCCTTCTAAATATAAGTATTGAGGTCTCCAATTTTTTCTCTCATTTTCAGCAGCTACAAATTAGGAGAATTTAGGAAAAAAATTAAATTTGTGAGTTATTTAGGGGAGTTGTTGGAGATGATTTTTATACTAAACCCCATTAATTTAATTTAGAGAGAGTTTTTGGAAAGTTTTTGAAAATACTCTTATAAACCATCTCTCCCTAGCTGTACTGAATAAGCTATTTTAGAAAACACGATAAGCTATTTTTATAAGCGGTTTGACAGCTTATGCTACAATAATAAATTATATAAATATTTGTTTTTTCTCTTGTGTTAAGCTTCAACACAAACTTTAATATATATATATATATATAATTATTTTATAAATTTTAGCACTTTAGTTTTGGTAACAAACACACCTAAATTCATATAATCGTCAATCACTACATATAAAATGAATTTATCATTCGTTAAAACCTTACACACAAAAAGAAAAATAAAAACCCGGTACCTAGTGACTGTTTCAGACGAGATGACGTGCCATGAGCAGGTTGGAATAGCCGGTAATAACGGCCGATTAACAGAAAAACCAATCTCGATCGATTAGCTTAGAAAACCGAATCTAATATTATAGTCATTTGGTTAACTGACAGTTATCCGGATTAAGCGGTCGGTTTTTCATCAAACAGAGCGACGGATAGTTATTCCAACCTTAGACCACGAGCATACACATGTCAGCTGCAGCCAGTTAGTTACCGCCCGTGCAACAGCCCTCCATGACATGACGTGATGTGCAGTCTGGTCTATAGCGGCCGTCGCACACCTGTGACCGGATTTGCCGTGTCCCTTGCCATCTCATTTCTGAATTCCGACAGCCAGCACTATTCTTTGGTTGCCTCATCATCAACACGGAGTAACAGACTGATGAATCTATAGTATTATATATAAAAAAACATAGGAGTACTGATGAATCGAGTTTACTGCCTCGCCTCAACTCACCTGGCTAACAAAACTCTCAGCTCGTGTCCGTGCCGCGGAGAGCAGCAGGACCAGCCATAGAACAGCAGACACGTGGTGCAGGAAACACGGGCAAGTAGCTATGTATTTCAAGAATTAAAAATGTTGGTCCACTTTGTTCTCTAAAAATACTCACTTTCGAATTTTCTCTATAAAAAATACCTCAGCATATACAGTGAGCAATTGAAATGCCCAACCAGCATGATGATGCAGCTGTGGATGATCTTCAAGCCTCACATCTCTCGATACCTTCCCTTGTTTCGTGCTACTATTACTGACTTACTGTCCCAGAAAGATGTGATGATATGTAAGGATGCAATTGACGACATATCTTGAGCACAAAAGTTCATGATTTTCCACCATCCAATTCCACCCTTGCTTCGTCGGTTCCTCCTACATAGGAGTACATAGTATTCCCTCTCTCTCATATACTCCTACAGTATTATATGGTTTTAGATTTATACGGTTCCTTCACCCTTGAGTACTTACTATCGTTTTGGATTTGAACGTGGAGATTAATAACTAAATTAAATAAAAAATAGATAAATATAGAATAACAAGTATATGAAAGAAGTAGTATGTAATACGACTAATAGTAAGTAATTTTCTTTTGCTAAAAGGTGCGATTGTACTAGTAGCTATACCAAGTACTACTTAAAAGGTTTATATGATTACGACAGATCTGTGTATTTTGTCTAAAGTACTGCTGCTTCAAGCTGCCGACACGATCATCCAGACGGCAGAAACACAGTCGCAAAAGGGATGGCTGGACCCTCTTATCTTGATAACCAGTCACGGTTGCAGTCACGTCACTGCCGCCACAGCTTGTGTAGCATACGCACAGTAATACATGTCCATGAAATGACTTGAGTGACTGCTGGGTGCGGAGAAAACTTCACAGGTGATAGGATGCCAACACAAGTGGCTATTACAATAACAACATGTATCCGGAGCTCTGAGGCTCTCAGCGCGTGCCGACACATGTTTGTTTTTTTGTTATGTTTGTTTTTTTGTTATGACAACAGTAGATCGTAATATCTGCAGAACTTGTTCCTGGAATGGGTGACGATTGCTCACAACGTACACCAGTAGTCACTTAATTTAGAACATGTTTTTTATTATCTTATCCTGTCTAATTAATATGTCCATTGCTCACAGGAGTTGGATAAGCATAATTATTCCTTTTTTTTCAGTCCTCTAACTGTTGTGTATGTATAGGTAAAAAAATCTGCTTGAAGGATAGTGATTTAGTTTGGGTGGTGTCATCTCATGCTTGCCATGGCAACACCACTAGCAGCCTGGAAATGGCTTTATTCTCCTTCACTTCGCTAGGATACGATCTACTAGCTTGGTTCCTTTTCTCTCTCTAAGCAGAATCGATTGATTGACCTTGTGCATCCTCATTGGATGGCATCAACAATGTCAGAACTGAAAAAGAAAATCTAACCTGCCCGGTTTATAGGCAAAACATTGTATTGTAACTGGAAAAAATGACCAAAAATCGCAGATGTGCAAGAAATCACATTGGAGATTCCAAGCTCTTGATAGGTACTCTAGGCTCAGGTGCATGCACATGGTTACGGCACAGAATTGGCACTGCTTACCTAGCTAACGAGTCCTTTGGAAGCTACTAGCTTGCAGTGGCACTACTAGATGAGTTTATGATATCCAGCGTATGCTCCAGCGTTAGATCCTTCCTGGCTTCCATTGGTTTGGCAGGTTTCTTGAAGTGGACATTACACGGAGAGGTTGGCCCAGATCCAATTAAGACCAGGCCCAGCCAATAATCACCACTATTCGCCAAGCTTCTATCCATCCAGTGCAAGAGCACGGTGGGGTCGGTCAGGGCGACTGGGCCTGCTTGTTGATGGTTGAGCTTGAGCCTAATAGCTATAGCTCTCTGCTCAGTTCGGATCTTTCAAAAGCTATTGCGGTATTGCCTTCCCTTTTTGGTGGGGAGCGCTGAGAGATGTACCTGCTTGCTTTCTGAAAGTGCCGTTCAAGGGGTTGCAAGCTGTACTTGCAGTGCCACAACATAAGAACAATATGGAGATGCTTTCCGTGCCAGAAATAATCATCCCATGCATGATCCCATGACACTTTCTGTTAATGTATGACAACTAGCATGCATACGCAAATACTGGCACTATTTCTGGCATCAGTTTTTACCTAGTAGTACTAATCAAGTGGTCAACTAATTAACTACTCAGCCTTTTCCTCTAAAAAAAGTTAACTATTCAGCACAATAGTCCAGATCACACATTAACCTTAACGATGATTAGTCACCAGGCTCATGTCATGCAGCTGCTACCTGCTGCCGTGAAAGGATGAGTACGTGCCACGCATCTCTTAACTGAGATCTTGCAACGCAACGTTGTTTTCTTCCGCTGTCCCACTTGATCGCAACCCGTGTCACTGCAACTCTCCGAGGCCACTGGCTGCTGATGGCTACCTGATGTTCTGCACCTAATAGTTGAAGTCGGTGGCGACCACAGATCCATTAGAATTCAGATCAATGGCTGAGCAGAAGCTATGTGCATTGCAGCTTACCAATCTGTGCCGGTCTCAACATATGGTACCTACCTGATGATATTCCAAGGTGATCTGCTATATGACAGGCTTCTACAGTCACTGCATACCAGAGCATGAGACCATGATACCAACCAAAATGCAACATCGGCTCTCGGAAACGTGCAACGCACATGTTTCATTAAGGGCATTTTATCACAGGTAATTACATGTTTATTAGCGGCACCGCAAATCTGGAGTGCTGCAACAAGTGCCTATTGGGGGCATCACTATACCATCATCTTTATTCTACTAGTATCACGCCGCGCGTGGTGCATGTCAAATGTAACGTGCGGTATCCAGGTCCATAAGTGTTCACACAAACTATGCTACAGTTGATTTTTCTGTTCGGTCAGAGTGTTATGTGGATCGCCGGCGAATCTTCAGATAACCGAATTTACTGGCGCCTGGAGATGAGCCGTCGAAAACAATCGGTAGGTATCCAGTAGCTGCCTTGTATCTTTTCTGAATCTGAAAGGGCCCAAGAAGTTAATACATTAGCACAGCATGACCTGAATCAGCAAGCACTATGCATGTGGGAAAACTTTAGCCTGACCACAATTGAAGCGCTTACAGATTGAAGCCTTTTGATGGGCACCACTATTCAATAATAGTGTCTAGAAGCTCACCTCGAAGATCTCTTTGCTGCTTCTCAGGCAATTTTTCCCGATCACGCAAACTGAGCCACCAGACCCTCCACCAGTGATCTTAGCACCAAACAAACCAGGAACTCCAGCTCTTGAAGTCTTCCTGTGTTGAATTTCTTGTACTAGATTGACGAGCCTATCGGTACCGTCAGAACCAAGCCCACAAGCATTGTAGCTGTAGTGGCACTGTCCTCAAAGAGATTAAGAGGGCGTCATCAATATGCTACAATTGACTTTTTTCAACATTCATGTTACAAAGTGAGTTAAACTTATAGTTTGTTCCAATCAAAGTTTCTTTACAAGTTTGCTATAAGTATAGAATTATGGACATTAACTGGTACATAAGTTCCCGATAACGATGAAAATTACCTGGTACATAAGTTCCCCAAGGGCTGAAAGTTGCTCATCTGTCTTGGCTGCTGTTAACAATGCTTTGAAGGCCTACATACCGGAAGCAGAAAAACATGTCAGAAATAGAATTAGAAGGAAATGATCTTATCAGACAGGTTCTCGTCGAGAAAAGAATTTGAATAAATACAGTTTCCAGTAAATATGTTATATTAAGGTATCTTTGCTAGTTTTGATCTTAACAAACTATGTTTTCGTTGGGAGAGGAAAATTAGACGAAAACAATTTCAAGATGTCAAACCTCAACTCGGAAATTCTCGTATATGGGATGTCTAGTAGGAGCCTTCACACTGTAGGACTGTTTTGGATCAATTACTGTTACAGCGTCATTATGATCCCCATACTTCTTCAAAAAGGCGTCCCCAGTTATGATCTCCGGAATATCTTTTGCATAAACAGCTTCATATCTGGATGTGAAGGATTAAACATAAGAAACTGAAAATCATGGAATACTCTAGCAGCATGCTGATCTTCTGTTAAATTAATAAGGTGAATGATACCGATGAGGTGGTAGGTTGCATAAATACTCCATAGATGCTTCAGTTCTCAGAAGATCTACACCATGTTCTTCATACTCGTCAGGATTTATGTCCTCCGAATGCATAGGTACACATGAGGGCAGTGATCCTGAAAGTAGGTCAGATGCAGCACATTTGATCATCTTGCGGCCCATGTATGTACCTACCCTTACGGACCCGTAATCAGTGCCACCAACACTGCATAAGTAAAAATGAAATGAAAATTATGTCACCTATCCAGTCAACAAATATAATGAATAGGTTATTCAGAGCACAAAGCTCATCAGGAATTTATCTACCTATGCCGTATCCCAGAGTCAAGACCCCAAAATCTTATATGAGTTGGAATGCTAACCAGTTCTTTCACTTCTGCAGGCTGCAGGAAGAATTGACCAGTTAGGAAGACATCATAGACCAAATCTAGGAATGATCTGATCAACCAGCTACTTTCAACCCTTACTAACCTGGCAAACCATTGCAAGGAGTTTGTTAGCTTCTCCACATGCAGATGTCATTTGGTCCATCACACCACAAGGAGCGCCAACAACACGGTTCTCAACCTGCATGGTTGTTACAATGATGACTGATAAATAATCACTGCTGCATATGATGAATTGATGGACCATTTGATAAGAATTCGTACCTTCTGACACAGTAAAGCAAGATCTCTTGGACTAATATTTAAACCTATAAGCAAGAACAACATATGTGATGGTGCCGTTTATGGTTCAGCATATCCAGATTAAGTTGAGCAGGAAGAGGTGAAACAGCTCGTCAAGAGCTTGAAAACTCAAATCAAAATTATTCAACTTATCGGTGACATCTGTTTTCTTTAATGTAACAAGGTACAGAATTTCTATACATACTAGCAGTATACTAACCATAGGCTGCTGCGATAGCAGACATAGTAGCTACTTCCACTGATGCAGAAGAAGAGACACCTTTGCCTTCAGGGACAGATGAAGAAACCTGAGGGCATGAGCAAGATTTTAGTGTGCGTAACAGGTGGAAATCTGACCGACCGACAAGGAAAAAGGGTAAAATCCATGATGTTCAATGGTTAGTCAACAAGCAGTGTTTACAGGCTATTATGAGCATGTGTGACATATGTCCCAAATAAGGTGACAAACACAAACTGATATATGCCTTTTTGAATGAATTGTAATTGCATTTTTATGAAAGAAAATAAAAAGGGTCCAATAACTACCAAAATGTTCATGCTGTCTGTGAAGCGCACACCTAGCTCAGTCATCAACACAAGCACAATACCAGCAACATAGGCTGCCCATCTGATATGAGGTAGTTTTGTTAACACAAATACACATAGAAGTTGTCAATTACATAGGAAATAGAATACATCTCTTACTTTTGGGATGGGTCCCGAGAAAAATAATCTTTGGCTTTATCGTAAGATATCGGTTTGTCACCATCCATAAAATCAGACAGGTCCATGTCAAAAGTTGGTGCACGGTTACTTAATTCAGAGCCAAATGATACCTGCCCAGACATATTCACCCAGTTACAATGAGCGTATTAGCCTTAAAAAAAACTGAGGTTATTAGACATTCCACTAACATATTGCACTGATAATCCCTAAAAACAAATTCAAATCCCTAAAAAAATGCATGTTGAACTGGTTTTATTTTCCTAGGACCCATCAAAGAGTTGAATAGACTTCATGGATAAAAAATGATAAAAAGAAGATAATGTGACCAAGAAATTTAAGGATTATAACATACCATTTGTAATACTGGTGCTGCTCCTCCCTTGGCTAGTTGCCTAGCCTGTGTATGCTTCCATTGCTTCTGCTTGATAGGATTACTTCTCTGAATAGCAACATGGCATGCCTCTCGAATTGGCATCTAGTAATTGGACCAGCTTGGCGTCAATTCACATAGGCAGATAAAGAATAGGTTTTCATGTCACTTCGGCTATTGAATCAATTCCTTACAGATTCTAATTTACTAGGTACAGTACAACACGGATATCAAGATTTCATGTTTCTAGATAACAGTCCTTTACAAGACAATTCATACTTCTTGAGGAAGCATTTCAGATGTGAGCCGAGTCTCCAAACATTAGCAGCACATCTGAATTCGGCTTAGTAAAATGTGATCTTTTTTTTATCTCGAATACAACATATAAATAAAAATCAATAAATTAACCATCCATTCCCTTAAAAAATGATATGTGAACTAAACAATGGATATACAGCATATCACAATGACCGAAAGAGAAGAAGCCCCATGTGAAGGGCAGAACCATGCAAGGGACCCCAATGGCACAAAGAAGTGAGGCAGAAAAGACACATCCATGACCTCATGTTGTCTACCATTTACAACAAAATATGTTTCACAGTGTGTATGATTATAAACTATTGAAGGAACACTATGCAATCTATGAAAAATATAACTTGCTTTCACAATTCGAACTTACCTGAAGTACAAGACTACCTGAATAATCTGCAATACCACCCATGACATCTAATCGTCCAGGTGCTCTTGCAACATATATATCTTCCTATAACAGAATAGATCATTGATCATTTAATAATAGTGCTTTGAAATTTTGTACAATAGTACATCTTGTTCAATGATAGTAACATAATTCATGAGAAACATGAAGGGAGTTTTATCAGATAGAGCTGTAACAATATGCATTCTTTACCGTAAAAAAAAAAATATGCAATCTTCCAGTCAGTATAAAGAAAAGACACATAGATCGGCATACATCAACATAATTCATCACGGATATTATAGACAGAATTGTCTACCTCCCAGTCAAAGAGCACAGAAGCAGCAGCTCTCTCGCGAGGTTGCTTCTCAGAGCTCCTTGGATCATTTCCAACCAGTCCTGATAAACTCTTCAAAAAGGACATTGTATCGGTTAATCCTTGCATATCACCATGGAGTATCTCAAAGTCCTCAAACGACCTGAAAATAAAATGGTGGAATATATTTGTATAAGAATATAGCAATTGCACTCTTGGAGAAACTGGAGCCATACAAAAGGGAATGAAAAGATACAGAAAACACTTACGATTCTGCACTTCCATTCATATCTAAAGATGTGGGTGTTGGACGAACACCAATTTCTTTCTCAGAGAGAGAATACCAGTCAGGAATTCCCACATCTCTCCCTGGCGCCCTTTGCAGTTGATATCCTAGTACTATGGCATCGCGCAATCGTCTTGCTCCACTCAACTACAGCCACAGAATGGAGTAAATTGATTGAACAAAAATAAGAAAATTCAATACCTTATGGGAGTAAATGTTCGTATAGCAAGCACATATCCACCATATTAAACATTTTACCAAATAGTTTAATGACATGGAAAGCATTTGCTAGTAGAACCCACTTTTTACAATGGCATTAGCAAGCCATGTGAACCAATTTCAGAATGAGAATATGAATAAATGAAAGAGAATTGTCATATTGTAAAATTGGGGAACAATGGATAAATAAAATCCTCTCAAAAAACAATGGGGAAAATATCGAAAAGCTTACTTGATAAGAATATTTGAAGGTCCAGGTATCCAACAAAGAGTAAAATTTCGATTCCACCATCCATATTTACTCACCTTACCCGAAATATACTTCTTCCCAACAGCAGTATCTTGGATGATATGTGCAGCCACCTGAAATGAATGTTATTATTCGTGTAAAAAGATTGAACGTTATTAGCTTATCTACATAATAAGTCTATTATACAAGGAACGAAATGTAAAATAATTAATGAATCACGTGCACATCTGCCTATTTTATATAAGGAGAAATAGGATACGGATTACTGCTTCCTAACTTATGGGAAAAAAAATAATTTTGCATAATTTTTAATCTTCCAAACAACTGGCCCTACAATCAACCTTGAGTTCCTCAATATAAATTGGAATGAAATATGATTGCTAGATTGAGTTGCCAAATAAAACTCAAAAGCTTGTGTCTGAGAATAGTAGGGACTACCTCACCACCGTTTATGGGGCCATCATAGCAGGGTTGGAGTGTTATAGCACGTAACAGGTAAGGTTTCCAATGTCCAGTGAGTAAATCTCTCCGTATCATCTCAATGCCACATTGATAGTGCTGTTATTTCATGGAACAAAAGAGAACACAGTAGTATGTCAGCCAGGGTACTTCAATGACAGACTTGTAGCAGTAAATTAATTTTAACATAATGTGAGGCTCCAAGATGTTTCAACCTCAAGCATATTCCGCAAAAAAGGTTCTTCATTGAAATAATCTCTACGGACAAACACAAATGGAAGCTTGTAAGCCAAAGCCTCACTCACGGTGCCATATCCAATTTTCCCTGCACCGGGTTAGGAAGAATTACAAGTGTCAAGCAAGCAAAACATAATACAATAAATAAGCAAAAGTTAATATAATAAACAACGTTGAACAAAGAATATAGCATTGTCATTACCAAGCATGCAGTCCGATGCAGCCATTAAATCAGGTGTATATGCATCCTTTGCAAGCTTAATGAAGTTCAGAGGAAGCTCTTGCGTATTGGATGCACCACATACCTTTCAGGAAGTTGTAATAGAAGTCAGCAAGGCTGGTCAGGCATTGATGGACAGGAAGACTGCTCTTAATAACACTAACAAAACATACCAAACAAAGCCAACCGTCAGGCAACCACTCTTTCTTCAGTTCCCATCCTGCAGGCTGGACAAAAAATAGCACCGTCAATGACATTAACATTCACAGCTGCGTTTGTCATGATAATAGCACACCAACAGAAAGCAAAATTAAATGAAGTTTTAAAAACAACTTAACCGAATTTTCTTTCATAACAAGATCATGATGTGTATCTTCTGTCCATCGAAACACCAACAATTCTAGCAAACATGAATCACAAAACATTGCTTAAAACTGATACATCATGAAAAGTTGAAAACATCGTATGTGTTGAAACCATTAATAGATTGACACGCCTAACTGGTTCAGAAAGAGGCAAATCAAACGAACAGGGATGTGCTACTGCCAGCCATCAGTCAAATACACACACACAAAAGAAGAAGTAGGCATCTACACATAAGAATGAGCAATGTACTAGCTCACCTGTCCTCCGAAGTTGAAAATGACCACCTTAACATCATCCGCAATTCCTAGTTCCTTCCTCACCTGACATACATGAAAAATGTGGAAATAAATAAAAAAGCACGGGACAGGTTTTTTTTTGTTTTTTGTACTATATCAATCTCCAACAGGACCATACAAAACCTCGAATCTAGATTTGTGCAGCCTCCTGACAACAAGAGGAACATCAATGACATCACGGAAAGCAGGCACTGTAGAAAATAGAATCGATCACTTTTCCATGGGGACTGCAAAACTAAATCATTAGATCTTTGGAAATTTTATCATTCAGACTTGACATACTAGGACAATATCCAGGGAGTCGGAGCAAGAATTCACAATGTGAGTAATCCTCTGCTATCTGCAGTGGTTGTCAACATGCAAACATGGTTAGTAAACAGAGAAAGTCAACATGCAAACATGGTTAGTAAACAGAGAAAGTGATCATCAGATAGCACTTAAACATAGAACATGATGTTATCGAGGGACTAGTTGTCACAAACAGAATTATGTACAGTTCTGTCTCCCAAGAAATTTGGATATTTAGTAGGAGTAACCAGTACTAGCTAGCAAAACGATGTAAAATTATATATATATGTATTTATATATATAACTTTGACCTATGGGGGTAAGACAGCTTCCAGACATTGCCTGATAGAGAAGATCTCTCACGCAGATCTAGAAAACCCCTGAACCTCCTTTCATCAACCCTTATACGGCGGCCACCTTGCCCATGTGAACGTGGGCTGGACCTTAAACCGGGCTTTAATTGGATGAGGGGATATTTTTACCAAGGCCATGTAAATTCGCTCTCTCTCAGAATCGAATTTGGGCCACTGGGGTGCTACTCGGAAGCCTTAAGCATTATGCTAAGGAACGATGTCAAATTATGAAAATCCACATATACCCAAATTCTCTTTGAGAAAAGATTAGGTCTGAAATTTACCTTTTTTGTGCTAATTTATTCTTAGGTGTCATAAAATTGCCAAAGGACATTAAAGATTCACACAAAAAAAGCCCACTCTATTTGCACTAATTTGGAGAAAGAAACAAAAGGCACCTGCCACACGATTGAGCGATGATGATGTCCAGCTGCTACGACATACTCTGCATAAATGAAGTCCCAGCTGCATACCATTGAGATATTTAAACTTCAGAGGCAACAGGCACAACATGAATTTGTTCATGATTGAAATTTTTAGAAGTAGGGTCACGTTTGGTTGAAACCAAAGAGTTAACCAAGTTCATAATAAAGGCTAAGTTGACTGCAGTAATTGTAACTGGGCCTGATTCTCAGATACCTACCGCATAAAGTGCAAAGTACTTTGGCACAAATGTTGACATAAAGTTGGGAAAGACAATCTATAACTGAATCTTCTTTGTTTACCCATTCGTGGGGCCTATAACTGATTCTTATGTCCCATTATGCTATTTGTGCCACGTGGAACGAAGGAAGCAATGGAATCAGTGAATCAAACACCTGAAGTTGGTGACGCATACGGAGCGAATGCCTGCATCTGCAGCTGCCCTACACGCCACGGGGACAACATCTGAAACCTGCCAGCATTTGTTTGATTGGTTTCAGTCCTTTGCATATTTCAGGAAGCAATGAATATCCAGACCAGAGATGAGGAGCAGAAACTAAATACTGTGCGATGATCATGGTAACGTACCACTAGGTCGGCCTTGATGGAGTTGAGCCACTCGACTTCGGTCCTGAGGATGGACTCCCGGGGCACCACGGCGGTCTGGTGGTACTGCATTCCGCAGCACGGAAGGCGAACAAAATCAAGCACGAGTAGAGTAAATCGTACATATGAGCCAGATGATTGCCGTGGAGTGAAGAATTTGCTACGCAGGAAATCGAGGCAGGGTGGATGATCCCAGAACGAGCGGAACGAACCTTCTCGAGGGAGGCGAGGCGGTCGACGGTGAGGGCGTCGGCCTGTACGGCGCCGCAGTCGAGCAGGACCTTGCGTATGTGGAGGCAAGGGGAGGTGATCTCGGTGGTGAAGACGAACTCGGGCGCGGCGGTGACCACGTGGACGTCGTGCCCCGCGGCGACCAGGTGCCTCACCACCTCGAGCGCGCGGGTGGCGTGGCCGAAGCCGTGGCCGGTGATGTAGTAGGCGAAGACGAGGTGCTGCGGCGGCGCGGTCACCGCCGCGGCCTCGTCGCCGTCGCCTCCCCGAACCCTCATCCTTCCGCTTCCCACGCCACTGATCGAGCGACCACCCCGTCTCTGCTCAACTAACTGCTCTGTTGCGTACTTGCGTGCCTGAGACCTCCTGGCTCTGTTTTAAGTCGCCATCTCGTCCTCCTCTTCCCACAACTTGCGGGAACGGGGTTGTTTTCTCTTTTTTTTTTCGGCGTGGTGAGTGGTGAATGGATGATTAGGGAGAGGCGTGGGCGTTTGGTTTGTTCGTCCTAATCCGCTTTCGCCGCCGGCCGTTCCAGTTGCGTTATGAGCCGGAGCCCCCGTCCCTGTCGCTCGCTTATCCATCCCGCCCAACCGAACCGCGGCGACGCATTCCAGAGGAAAGAAACAAAAAGCTGCGATGCGATCGGTCCATCCCAGTAGGAGTTTAGGAGTGTGAAGCAACAGCAGCAAACAAAGCTTGTGCTTGTACACTCCCCTCCATGACGCTAGTAGTTGATAAGTTGCTGCATGGGAGAATTTGGCATTGTCTTATCTTATCCAAGAGCCGGGAAGCGTTCCATGCGTATCCTCCAATGATCTTTCTTCTTCTTTCACTAAAAAATGATTTCTTAGAATATGCATAGTGTTACCTCAGTCGTTCAAAATTGCGTGGAAACTTCCAATAGATGGGCACGTCTCTTCAGGGGAAAATAGAGTTATAATGACGAGCTAAGCATCCAGGCATTGCCCTGCAAAGCCCTCTTGGCCTCGCACATTTATTCGACACCTATATACTCCGTTTGTCTGATGATGCATATGTACATTATTCATTATGTCTCAACACACAAAAGGTTACTAAAAGTCGTCATCGTCAAAGCTCAATAAACACGGGAAAAATTACAACAATGGTAAACGGCTTGCGACCGGCAAGGGAAAGGACCAAATGTGTGTCATGTTCATTTGTGATATCCTTTGCAAGTTGCAACCAGAGTTGGTGCCGATTAGTCGACCATGCTGCCGTGAGTTTGATTGAGTTCATGAGACGAAGCCATCGAGTGAAAAGCCGTCGATGCCAACCTCAAGGTGTGACCAAGAGGTGCCTCATCAGTTGCAACGCCTGGAATCACCCAACAACGCTCCCACAATCAACGGACATACTCGGCTTAGTCTTTTTTAGTTCATTCTTGAGCTCATTGTTGTTTTATGAAAAAAAAAATTATGTTCATGTTTTCTATCGATAGGTGGATGGGTCTCTAGATACTTCTGGATCATGACACTGAAAATATCTTTAACTTTTATTCCATTGGATAAAATGCATTGGGTTTTATCACTAGTTAATTAAACATGCGACTTGTCTCAATATTAAATGTCAAGCACTTGCTCTATACATGAAAATGAATGTACAAACGCATTTTTCTAAAAAAAATTAGCAAACATTGTAATGAAGGAGAACCTGAATGTTGATAATGGACGCGACCCTTGAAATATATTATCACCAAGAACGAAAATGATCTGTTACTCATGAAGATGTTATAAACAGGTATTGGGTAAAGATGTTATAAATATAACATGTCAATACAACAAATTGGATGTCGATCTTACAGGACTCTAAGAGGTATCATGCTGTGCGTATTACAACTATATGTTCTCAATTGTAATTGATCTAAAGCGGCCAACAACTTCTACACAATGCGTGGAGGCCAATTAGAAGATGTCTTGCCAGGTAGTTACCTAGACCACATAACATGGGCTGATGGGTTTGGTAATGAAGGTGGAGTCATACAGTGTTGTTGCCACTGGTGAAGGTTCTCGCCATCAAATCCCACAACAGTTACTTCAGGCGCTTCCTCAACATCCATTGAAGTAACTTCATCATCCTCCACTGGCACATCGAAATTTTGTGTGGTCTCTGGCTCAGAGGCAAGCCAATCAGATCTCATAGAAATCTGTGGTGGTGTCCAAGGAACTAGAGCCAAGCTGTTGCTACGCTCGGGGGATTTGTCCTCCAGCTCATGAAACCTCCCTTGATTTAAAGCATGATCTGAAAGAGGACAAATAAACTTGTGAGATGTTAGAATACACACATAATTAGAAAAATATGCTGCAACAAGCGAAGCTTGAGCAAATATGGAAGCTAATTAAAACAAGCTCCAAGGGGAGACGATAGAACCAAAGAACTCAATTAAACAAGATAACCATTGTAACTGAATCACATTAATAGATAAAAATCAACAGAACATCTAAACACTCCTTTTTTATTAGCAAGGAACATCGAAATACTAGTAGCCACAATATCTTACTCATATCTTGCACTACATATGCCTAGGTTTACATTTCACACTGAAGAGTGAAGACAAATTAAAAGATCAAAGAAATAGAAAACACTCTGGGGAAGAGTAAATGCAAATATAAGTGGAAACTGAGAAGGTTCGTCATAATCAACTTACTCTTTAGGCCACGCAGCACATCTGGACTGACTATAAATGAAGAGCTTGAGATACCAGGACCAAAGAGTGCAGAGTTATCCAGTGGTTTGTACAAAACAAGCGCCATGTCCTCACTAGACATACAAGGCGAGCTTGAAGTTTCCATCATGTCTTCCACACTAGGCATGTTAACACCACTATTGCTTTCTTTCCCCAGCATCTCATATTGAAATGCCATGGAAGGGGCTGTAGGTTCTTCTTCCATAATTGGTGGGAGCCCAGGATCCTTCAAACAATAAGCGACATTTTATTCAGCAAACATTGCAACTGCAATAAATTGTATGAATAAAGACCTCCAATGCATGGAACATGTTGAATAAAATAATACGCTGCAAATGGAAGTTGGAAGGATGCTGGGTTATATTATAACTAGGAAGAAAGAGATATCCAACACACACCACATATCAACACAGCATGAACCTTTCTTATATGCAGAAGAAATAGAACTGCACCATAGATACATTTCCCTTGAAGGGATCAAACAGAAAGCAAGATACCACTTTACTGAATAGTCTTATTATCCAAACAAATGTGTATTGTAACTTGGAATGGTTATAGAGGTGATGTCATAGTGACACCGTGGATATCAACACAGGACAGACCTTGCTACAGGTCTACACCAAATAAGAATCTCATTGAAGAAAACATCGAAATGTGCCAGTACCTGCATGCAAGGAAACAAGAAATTCTGATAAAACAGGACAACCTACAAAAAGGTAGGCTACTGATTGATTATTGGTTCAATGGGATGCAGTCCTTGTGGATCAATGAGATAACGAATTTTGCTGACTGGATATTAAATCGGAGGGTTCTGACAGAGCTGATACCACTAAGTAAATTCATATTGGCTATCCGCGTAGTAAATTAGAAACTTGGCATATTGCTGACTAGATCTCTATGGCATCTATTCCAGGCAGAAGGAGAATCTTCATCCATCAAGCAAAATAGTCACTGGTACAGCTCATGGGAAATTATGACTATCCGCCATAACATAGTGACCATATACCAAACACGACCACTAGAAAAGCTTCATCTGAAACAAAAATGGCTGGAGTCATCATGTGTGCACTTGTCACACAGCACTGAGACATGCCACACGAATCCAAGCTTATAAACCATATATGCAGAAGACACAATAATAAGTGTAGGCAATTGGAACTAAATATTTGGTTTTATGGGGAACTATGCGGCCAACATGGTAAGCTGCGTTAACCTTAATCCACCAACTTTTCTTACCCATAATAAAAGGAATCGGTCAATGTCTATAATCAATCCAACCAGCAATACGTGCGCCATTCACCTCTAAGATATCAACCTCGGGTGCATATCAGAAGACAGAAGCGCAGAATCAAGGCACCCATATCCATGTGCATCACTCAAAGAGACATGAATCACTAGCTAACACTAGGGGCAATTGAAGTACTACAACCCAGTAGCTCACCAGTCTGCGGCTCTTGGCGGCGGGGCCGGAGAGGGAGATGTCAGAGAGGACGTCGACCACCTGCTCCAGCTCCTTCCTCTTCCCCACGAAACCCAACATCTTCCGCGAATTCGGGTTGAACCCTCTTCGAATCCCGCCAGAGTCGAACCCCGCTCGAATCGGCCGCTTGCTAAGCTCCGCAGTGGTGCGGCGGCTGCCCCGTCGGGGAGGGAAAACGGAAGGGCGGCCGGCCGGTGTGGGGTGCGGGGGTCCGCTTCGCGAGCTGCAGAAGCAATCTTTGGGGAGGGTTTCGCGCTATTCCGCTTTCCCTCGCTCCGCTCGCGACTGGGTTCTGCCTGGTTTGGCGAGGTTGGTTGGCTCGCGCTGGATGGATCTTTCTAGAAAGACGCGGTGCGCTTGTCCCCGCGGTCGCTTGCAGTAGAAGAGTGAGGTCGGATTTTATTTATTTATTTAACTGAGTGAGGTCGGATTCTGGCCTTGCATAAAAAGTTCAAAAAAAATATTGGTTACTCTAAAAAATGTTCATATTTTCCTAGATTTAAAGAAACAAAGTTATTCAAACACAAAAGTATTTTGAAAAAACACTCTACTGCAGCGCCCTAAGTAACACAACACAAACATGATTACATATAATTTGATTGTACATTTTAATCTCGACTTATCGACATAGATCAAGATTAAGTTAAGATCAAATCTCTCAACCTTATACATGTCTTGACATTGTCAGACAAGTAAATTAATGTGATTTATCATCTCATCTTGATTCAACTCTGATATATGTGCCCTTGTTTTTTATGTCCTCTTGTTTTCCTTCCATCCTCGCATATATCTCTCAAGGTGCAGGGTGTTAGCCGTTTACGCTCATCGACGAGCTTTAATTGCTCTCATTTAACTCATACCATTGTGATGTTATTAATTCGTCTATCGTAGCTATAGTCTAACTTTACTTTTTATTATGTGTTATATGAGATACACAAGAATAGGACCACACATAAAAGAGTATAAACATATATAAAGTTATATAACTTATTTATTTATTTGTATAACACATGTGTGAAAGTTGAGAGATCAGTTCTAATCCATATCAACAAACTAAGATTAAAATAAAAATATAAAATAATATATTTTAATAAATTATAGGGATAAACAAACTAAATAATAGTTTAGAGTTTATACAAACTTTGATCATACTTAGAAAAGTAAAATAGATTTTATCATAAACTAAATTAGAAGCTAGACTTTGCCTTATCAGCTCGCATGTCCTTTGCCTTGCTCTGCTCTTATACAGGTCACGTTGGGCCTTTGCTAATTGCCTTGTAGTCTTTTTTTTTCTCAAACACGCAGGAGCATTGCATTTCTTTATATTAAGAAGAAGAAGAATCGGGTCTGGTACACGGCCAAAAATAGCTTTTATAGAGCTTTACATTCGCGCCTAAAAAGAAAAAACGGCCTCCTCTATAATTTTGCTGCTACAGTAATGCGCGCAGCTTTTGAGCGCCTACAAGCGCCCGTAGCCGAGCCTCCTATAAGATATTGTCGAGTAGTTGTTGTGAGCATGACGGTAAGCCATCAAAAACATATATATTCTGATGTTTTCATGTCTCCCATACCACTAGCATGACTTGGGTGTTGAAGCCCTTCCGCTACTCTCTGGTGACTCTCTTGCTAGCCCTTCTCCATCAAAACTGAAGCACGGTGTCATCCGGCGTCGGAGTGACGACATCTAGGTGCACCGAACTTAGCACTCGGAACCAAACCTCTCTGACGAAGACACACGAGATAAGGATGTGATCAATGCTCTCTCAGGCCTGATCGCATAATGGGTAAACCTTCCGAGTGTGGCAGCCCGCGTCGCTCCAAGCGGTCGGCAGTCCAGCAGCGTCGCCAGATTGCAAGCCAAATGAATATTTTAATCTTCAATGGAGCCCAAGTCCGCCATATCCGCTTGTGCGGCTCGAAGCTGATTCCATCGACGAAGTACCTCCGATAGGCGGATTTGGAAGAAAATATGCCCGAAGGGCATGGCGTCCAAACATGGGTGTCACATTCTTCTGGCATCAACTCCACCGTGGCGAGCACGTCCCATAGCAAAAGGAATTGCCATGTCGCAAGTACTGGTAATTCTACGGCGATGTCCCTCAACCATGTGTTTTGCATCAGGGCGTCGTGTACCGTTCGTGCTCGCCATCCTCGCCGCTTGACAAATGACATTAAGGCAGACGCCAGCTCCTGGATTGATTTGTCATTTACCCAGCAATCCGTCCAGAAAAGAGTAGAGCGACCGTCTCCTACGGTTGTCATCACTGAAATGTGGAACATGGCCTTGACTTTCTCCGGAAAGTGCATATCAAACATTGCTCAAGGTTTATCTGGGTCGGTCTTCCTCAACCACAGCCAACACATGCGCAACGCATACGTCATGGTCTCCAAGTTGAGCATCCCTAAGCTACCAAGGTGAAGCGGTCGTGTGACACGTGACCAAGATACGGGGCGGTCTCCCTGTAGCTCCTTATGCCCACGCCACAAGAATGAACGACGCCACTTGTCTATCGCCTTTATAAATCATCGCGGCAGGTCCAGTGCAATTAGAAGATGGATAGGTATAGCTGTGAGTACCGACCGCATAGGATTAGACGTCCCGATGTGGCTATTAGTGTCGCCTTCCACCCCGGTAACATGTCAGCCACCTTATCAATGTAAGGTTGTAGGTCGGTCTTGGTTAGCCTTTGGATGGATAGAGGGAGACTAAAATATTTGCATGAGAACTCAGACAAATTAGTGTAAAGTCCTGACACTTGTCCAAACATGTGTAGGATCAGCTTGATGATCGCGAGATCCTCCCCGCATAGCGATGCGAACAAAACAACATCGTCCGCATATAATGAGATATAGTGTTCGATGTTCCTTGCCGCCAATCGCACAAGCAGTCCTAGTTGTTCTGCCTTCTTGATGAGGCTACTTAGCATGTCCATGATGAGAATAAACAACATCGAGAAAAGTGAGTCACCCTGTCACAACCCTCTTTTGTAGTTTATAAATTCCCCCGGATGGCCGTTCAAGTACCCGTGTAGATGATGTTGATAATAAATTGGCCATCAAGTTCCTCCACCGTCTTCCGAACCCGAGGTGAGTAAGGACCTCAAGTAAGAAAGCCCATGAAACCGAATCGAAAACCTTCGTTATGTCGAGTTTTAGGAGCACTCTTGATTGGCTCCGCACATGAAAAAATTTCACCATCTGTTACACCAACAAGAAATTATCATGAATGTATCATCCCCGAATGAAAGCGCTTTGGTTTGTGGCCACCATATCATTTAGTCTCGTTGAGAGGCGTTTAACTAACATCTTTGTCAAAAGCTTTGCAAAGCTATACACAAACTGATGGGCCAGTAGTCCCCCACGGTTTGGGCGTTTTTTTTTTTTGGGGATGAGAATCATATAGGCAGAATTAAGGCGGTACAGCTTTCACACATCACCACCGTGCACGACATCAGTAGCGGCTATTACATCTTGCTTTATGATCCATCAACATGCCCGGTAGAAACGCTCTGTTAATCCATCGGCCGGGCGCCTTATCCGGATGGAGATCCTTGATAACCTCCCATGTCTCTTGCTTGGAGATGGGCTCATCCAGGGCTGCTAGATCATACTGGCGTTGGTGGAATGCCTGCAGGTTCAGAGCCTCCGTTGCTAAGATAATTCCACACTAATTCCTCCTTGTCTTCAATTGATGTTGCAATCCTTCCTCCATCATGATGTTGCCTTGTAGTCGTCGTTCCACTTGAGCTCAACATGCTGTTCCACCTTGTCATGCTAGCAGAGCTGAGGTTCGCATGCCAAGAGCACAAGACCATCAGCATTTGCATTCGTCGTTAAGTTTCGAAGGTAAGAGAAGTGGAAGGATGAACTAGAGTGGATGGCAAATTCAGTTGAGGTAGCCTGATTAGATGCGCTAGGGTGGACATATTGGGAAAGGATAGCGGACAGCGAGTAAGAAAAAATTCCTGACTTGCAAAAAGAAAAAAGAATATGATTTTTTTCTATGAAAGAGATAAATTCGTTGTCTGAGTCATCAAATATAGCATCCCTTGCAAACCATCATCTTAAATTTTCAATCTCCTATGTACCACTGTTACTATTTTATCTATTAGATGATTGTTAAGTGGTGGTGAAAAAAGACCAATCTATTCTCAAAATTAAATATACAAAAATTAAGGAATCTTATTTTACGAAACTATGGTGAATTCTCATATGGATATAATGAAATTTGATTTTTTATTAGTACTAAAAATGCACCAAAGTAAAAAATAGACACATGTTTTTTATTATGATATAACCAGCAAAAATTTCAAATAATTTGTTAGATTTTATCTTAATAATATATTGATTTCTCTATCATTGTTTGACAATTATCTAATAGACAAATAACAAAAAATTGTCACATAGGAGATAAATTTTTTGAAATGATGGCATAGAAGAAAATAGATATTTTTACATGGCTCACAAAAATGGTATAACTTTCGATGTCACATAAGAAATTACTCCAAAATTAAACGAAGACAACTAGAGCGACTAAGAGCATCTTCAAAAAGCCCCATAAATTTTCTTAAATTAAATTAATAAAAATTTAATTTAAAAAATAATGTCCGACAACTTTCAAAACAACTCATAGATTTATTTTCCTTCTAAATTCAGCTCATTTGCAAATAGAAACAAGCAGAAAGTTTGGAGGCTCAATCCTTGTATTTTTAAGATAATTAATGTTATTGTGATTTAAGATGTTGATGTGATCTAATTAAAAAATGATTTATTTTTAGTCATAACTGTTGAACAAGACAAGAAAATATCTCCAATAATTTTTAAACTGCTACTAAAAATACTTTTTGAGATCTATTTTCTATGTAGCTTTTAAAAATGCTCTAAGGACCAAGACTAAACCCACTTGGTATGACCAAATTGCAAAACTAATATAAAAACTAGCTAGAGATTGATGGTGAATGGTATTAGAGATAAGAGACCAAGACTTGAAGACTAAAGTCTTGTTTGGATCTTCTAGTTGACTAAATTTTAGCCTTTTAAAGTTTAGTTAGCTAAACTATAACCAATTAAATTTTAGAAGGTACATATTTGGACCCATAGCTAAAATGCTTGTCTAAATGAAAAATAGATATATCTACTATTTATTAACTAATCAAAAATAGATATATATGTAGGTTGAAGGAAATCAGATGTAAGGAGGGATGGTTTTGATTTTAGTTGTCTTTTTTCAAGTGAGATTTTAGGAGGGTTGAGATAATTAGAGATCTAAAGTTTAGAAAGTGGACTGGTTAAAGTTTAATAGATTTTAGAAAATCTTATTTAAAGGAAAAGTAATTAAAGTTTAGTCAAATAAAGTTTAAGAGTGGATCCATACACGGCCTAAACCAAGACAACTCGAGGGACTAAAGTTAAATTTAATTAATAAAAAAACCTTAAGCGGCACCAGCAAAGAGTGGGCCTGAAGCCCAATAAAAAGATTTGAGAAGCCCAAACAAATGGCCCACACCCTCGTCATCGCCACGCTTCGACGCTTCGTTCCGGTAGCGCCCCAAATTGCTCGAAGCATTCCCCCACCTCGCCGCCCAAAACCCGCCGCTCTCCAAAACCCTCCTTCCCGCGGCCTTCGCCGCGGCCGCCACTGCCACCGCCGGCGGCTAGGCAGCCATGACTACTCCTGCGGCCCGAAGAATCGTTGGTGCCGAGGTTCCCATCCCCGGTTCCGACAGGGTACGGTGGATCGACCTCACCGTCCCCTCATCCTCCCCCGGGCCGGCGAGCCCCTCGGATCCCTTCGTTTGCATGCACCCGCGCCCTGCGTCGGGGTGCCACATAATCTCCTCCGGTGAATCACATCATTATCTTGCCTGGTACGTTCTGAGGCGTCTCCTCCCTGCTACCTTTCTACCGCTAGAATGAGTAGGTGCGATGTGTCAGCTGAACATGGCGAAGCGATTCAGCTTAGAGAAGTTTGCGCCTTGCGAGTTGGTTGTAGCAGTGTAATTTCTGGATTGGCTCCTTGTATAACTAGAATGTAAGTGGACACTTACTGTTGCTAACTTGCCATGTGTATGGTCCAGACGAACCCTAGGTCTGTAACAGGTCCACTTAAGTGGTATAGTTGTCTCTGCAAATGTTGTGGCATTTGTTTTTGTTAAGTTGCTCCGCCATTATGTAATTGGTGCTCATGCCAAATCTAGTCAAAGTTGACGTATTGCTGGCTTACTGTGAAATATCTGTGATGTTGCTGCTCACAGACCCGACCAGAGTCCCCCCCCCCCCCCCCCCCCCCCCCCCTTTTGCTAACCAGCTGTACCCAGCTTTACTTTGTAAAAGATGAGGACCACGTTGTGTGTTTGAATTTTTTGAAGGAACGCAATGATTTGTGTCATTCAGGAGGCTTCACGAGGAACACCAAAATGTGCTTGAGGTTGTTGAACTTTGCACATCCAAGGAGTTCCCGGGCTCTGGACTACGGTTGGTTTTCCAAGAGGCGCTGTGTCCATTTGCCTATCTATGTGAGCGTAAGGTTGGCCCATTTATGACATCTTATGTCTTGAAGTTCTGCAGCTTTCTGGAATCTTAAGAGGCTACAGTGATAACTTATGTGGTATGCAGGGTGGCAGGCGAGGCGAGCTTGTATATCTGCTATATGTCCTTACTGTTTCTGGAGTTGCTTTCTTGTGCCACTTGCACAGCCCATTTTCCTATGTATCTGGTTCAGTACTGCATCAATGTGATACAATTGAGTTTAATCTTCAAACTCACACACAGAGTGCGAAGGTTACGGCTGTAACAGCAAAGCCTGGGTGTCTAGTGGTTGGGCGGCAAGATGGGTCAATCTGTTCTTATAGTCTTGGCAAAGTAGCTCCTAACTCACCAGGCAAGTTCTATACTGTAGATCCACATCCACAGCAGGAAATTCACTGTTTTTATGTAATTTTCATATGAAACGACTTCCAGACTCTGACTTTCTGAAACTCTGCTCAAGATTTTTTGAAAGCTTTATCTTCCAACTGTAGGTTTCACAAATGAACTGAGAGATGATGCCGGGATTGGGCGCTTATGGACTCTCATGTCCAGGTACCTATTTTCTCACAACAGTCCTCCAAACAATGAAAGCACGAGTGGACAATTGAGTCAACACATAAACTTTTGTGGTTTGTCCACCATTGCCCTTCTTAGAACTACCATAGTCAGGAATTTGGAACAGCTCATACAATGCTCATATATTGGTCGAGTGTTGATAAAATAATTTTCTGTTGCTAATGTTAGGGTTTCATCTCTAGCCTATCCCAACTTGATTGGGATTAAAGGCTTTGTTGTTGTTGTTGTAGTGTTAGGGCAACATATTCTTTTATTAATTGAGTTTATTGATGTGAATGTCATGTTGCATATTTCTTTTCTTGCTTTTACTTATTTGTAAAATACTTCACATTATTTTGCAGAACAAAAGCTGTAGGACCTGTGCAGGATATGGTGGTGGCTGTTGCAAATGAAACGATCCTGTTATTTGTTCTTCATTTGGATGGAAACTTGCGCATATGGGATACCTCTAGTCACACAAAACTTCTAAATTATAACGTTAATTTGAATGTTGTTGAAGGTAATTTCAGTATACTATTGATCTTTTTTTTTCTTGAACACTTTCTATTGATCACCTACTAGACTGTCAATTACGGTATTATGATTCTTTGTTAGCCATGTTGCTCTGTCAATACATGCAATGAAATTGTGACTCTTATAGGTTGATATATGTGTTCTTGATTCAGTGAGCTCATTGGCATGTACATTGAGTGGAAATAGAAAATAGAAAATTGTAAAATACATGTGGTCTACTATTTATTTATTTAACTTTTTATTTTTGCAACAATTCATTCTGAGTGTAAAGAAAAGGGTATTATGAAATGATAGGAGATGCATACATCTCATAAATAAAGTTTAGTTGTAATTTTTTGTTGCTCCAATATTGCAGCTGCTTCAGCAGTTGAATATTTTCTTTTTGGCATCTTGGTTTCTTGCAAACAGCATGTTTAATAGTTTATGCTTTGGTTGCAGACATTGCTGAATATTCTCTTCTTGAGTATTGTATCTTTTATTAACATTTTTATCTTCGTCTTCAGGCCATCTGTCTAGGTTATGGGTTGGTGAGGCTGATGATGATCAAGAGCTGATATCTTTAGCAGTTCTGCATCAAGGCACTGTGGTACGCCAATAATATTGTCTCAAAACAGCCATTCACTGGATAATCTTCTATTGACATTTTCTTTTTTGCTATGCCTCCAGTTGGGAAGCTATCATTACTCATTAGAGAATATCCTAACATTGTAGACCTAAGTACATGTGCTGTTAGAAAACAACAGCACAATGATCCAACCTTCTTGGTGAAATGTGAGTTTGAAAGTTGTGCTTTGCCAGTGATTCCTTACACCATGGGACTGCGATCACCGGCAAATCATTTTGTATTAGTGCGGTTGATCACCTTTTCTGTGTAAATGTCATATCCGGTTATGTGTACTTTGTGCTTAAGGTAGTTACTTCATGTGTTGTGATTGCCTATGTTTTTTTTTCGACGCGAGGTTGCCTATGTTGGTTGCACCTGGAAATACAAGCATTGTACCAAAAGTGTCAGCTCAGCTCCCATGATTTGAAAAGAAGTAGGTAGCACCTATGTGTTCATTGTTTGAGAATCAAGATGTTTCAGTTGGTATTTGAGTTAGGTGCCTGAATTGTTAACTCAGTTAGAGATCGAGTTATTTTAGCAAGAGATAAGATTGTGTGTGAGGTTGTTAGATTGCTATCAGATGACCCGCCCTATATAATGAGCATGGTAGATTCAATAAACTGTCATTTTCTCTTGTAATTATTACTGGAAATAGCTGACTGATTATCCTTATGACATTGTAAAGGTTCAAGACCATGATCATGTTGCTGTGTATGAATTCAGTTTTTCTGCTGGGGAAAGGTTATTGTTCTCTCCTGAGCCTTCAGTTTCCACTATACCATTGCTGGAGGTAAACAAAAGCATTCTGTACATGATACACTTCTTTATTATTTTGTATGTTTTTGTTGCAAAGTAATGAATTCTAGATTTCGATTGCAATATAACCTCTCTCTTTCTCTCTATCAAGGAATTATGAGGCAACAAGCGTTATTTGAAATCCCATTTTGTTTATTGGTATCGTCATAGATAAACATTTTTTTCTGAGATATCATTGAACTTTATTTTCATAAGAACATCTATGGATCTACCTATTTAATTAGAAGTGAACTAGGTGGGTGAAAGAGGCTGGAGATTTATCTTAACACTTGGCAATCATGTGTTCTTTACAATTTCAATTATTTGTCCACATATTCTTAGTAGATCATATTGATGCATTATTATTTATTACATTTTGCAAAATATATATTTTCCCTGTAATAGAGAAAAATGAGTGTTGCGCCTTGTGGTTACTTAGCTAGAGTTTCCAATATTCAGCCAATATATGTCTACTTTTTCAACTTGCTGATGGATAATGGCTTTTCACTCAGGGGAAACTTGTTGATTTGAAAATAGGCAGGAGCAAGCTTTGGATACTTAAAGAAATTGGAACAATGGTCTATGAAATATTGCAGTATGAGCCTAATATGTAAGTACACTGAACCTCATAATTGCCGCCCAGTACTGTAATGCTTAAGTGAGGGGGAGGTCTAAGCGCCTATACCGTAAAATCTATTTTCGACGGAATCAAAAAGACATATCTGGTAGAATCGTAATTCATAACCATAGAATACGACCCTAATTGAAATGCATACATTTGTCTCATACACTATAGGGATGGTGAGAATAGATATATTTTACATCCCAGAGGGGCTATAATTGGAGATATTGTAGTAATGTTCATAAACTTTTGTAGCTTGACAAATTCTCAGCTAAGCATTTCTTATCTGAATGATCTTCATCTTCATATAAGTATATATTTTCCATGGTTTTCACCAATTTTTATAGTCAGTATCCTACTTTCCTTTTCTTTCATAAACATGAGGCACATTAGCAATACTATATCAGGTAAGTCAAGGATTTACTAGTAATTTAAAATGATTGCAGTGAGAAAATTTGTTCTTATGTGCTGCAAGAAGATGCTATCAGTGAGCAATTGTTTCAGAGCTCTGATAATGCATTGGATGATTTGGTTTGGACAGCGGATTCAATGTTCTCTTCCTCGAAGGTATTTTTTCTTGTCCATGGCTATAGTAGTTGGACATGCTGATATAGTTTTGTGCTGATTTCTAGGTTTTATCATGACTTATTATGCTCAGCAAGAATTATGCTTTAGCTAGTTTCTTGTTGTTTGATCTGTTAAATCGATAAAATTACTGATGCATGCTTAATCATGATATAAACACTAAAATTCAAGAGATTATCAAGCAATGTAATTGTTTTCAAGTTTCAACCTGTGTTTTAAATTACATAATCATGGCAATTTCTATTGTTTTTATTTTTCCTCTGGGATTAGTGACCACTTTATTTCACCTTTTTCTATTGGCCCAATTACAAGTTTCAAAAGGGTCAATTTGCTATCTTAACCTGAACATTTTGGCCTAAATTAGTCTACTAGATGGTGTGGCAGCAGAGGACCTGGATGCTCACCCTGACTTAAAAGAAAGCACACCACTGTCCTCCTTTTCTCTCTTCCATCTTCTTTCTCCCTCATTCTGAGCTGTGCCTTCATGTTTTCCCTCACTTGTTGAGCAGCTATTATCTTACTCATGCTCTTGTCCATGCAAACTACACCATAATATTTCATAGACCAGGCAGTTTACATGCAGTTTTTTTGTCTCCTGTTCTTTAAGTCCCGTGTCATTGACATATTTTGACATTGTGATATCTGTAGGAGCAAGCTTTCAATTTTATTTCATCCATGTTTTTGCGAAGGCTACTCCAACCAGGAGTAAACCATTGTTCTGCCCTACGTGATACCTTATTAGAGCACAAGAGGTTTCTTTCAGATTCTGAGTTCCAGTCGCTTACAACTAATGGGTTACGGAAAGAGATGGTATCTATTATAGAACAAGAGGTACTCTTCTGTTGTTTTGTTATTTCTTTGTGTGGTTTCAGGCTTCCTAATTATAGTTCCAGTATATGGCTGAATTTCCATACTTGTTTCAGGGAACTTCACAGACAGCAGGTGCTACAGCTTATCAGTGGAAAAAATTCTCTGCACGATATCTTCACAACTGGTGTTGGAACAATAGGCCATATGCATTGTTTCTTGATAATAACCATGATGTGTTGGGTTTAATTAGGAAGGGTTCATTTTCTATCTTCCGTTGTCTGGAGAGTGTGGAGCTGCTTATTTATGGTTTGTTTCTGCCCTAGTATTTAACAATATTTTTTAATATTATCAGTTGGGAATAATTTCGTAATACAAGTAACCAAATATTTCAGGTTCCTCTGAGGAAGTGCACAATCATGAAGGTCTTGCAATGAGCATGGATGATAGATCTGACTTTGAACCCCTTGATGAAGTTCTTAGGTGCATGGGACATATACACCATCTGCTGGGAAGGTCTTCCACTGCGATATATTATGAGTCCCTAATCAATTCTGTTATATCGTCTGATGAAATTGTTTCACAGATCATAAAAGTGCTAGAGACTGGTTTTAGTCCTTCTTCATCTATCAACACATTATTTGGTACTGATGCTTATGTAGAAAGAAGGCAAACAGCTCATAAAAATCAAAGGAAGTTTTCAGTTGAGATGTTACAATCTCTTCATAAGTTGCAATCAAGATTGAAATCCTGGTCAGCAGTATTTGATGTGATTGAGCAGTTTATGAAGTGTTTGGACACAAACATCACCGTGCAAGAGTATCCATCGAAGAGAGTTTGTAATGTAAATTCTGTGTTACTGGTTCAGGCCACCTCACAAGTTGCAAGGACAATGTTTGAGTGTGCTTTTGATCTTTTTCTGTTCCTTCGTTATCTGGTTGACATTGGTGGGCAGGTATGTGTACATTATGCATGCCATATAACTAAGGATACATGTTTTTGAATTTCATGGGCATGCTCACTTGTTTGTATGCTCTATGACATAGGAACTGAGCCTAGCTCAGTAAGTTACGGTGCTGATGTATGCCTAGACTACTCAGGTTTGAGTCGTATCATGGCAAATTGGGTGCTTGACACCTTGTTCCTCCTAGGTTGGTCGAATTTTGCCTGAAATATAACTATTTTAGTTGGCCAGAACTCTCAGGAACTGGTGCAGGTACTGGGGTATTTATTTGATGCAAAACGGTGGGGGAGTTCCCCACAGTTCATTTTCATTCAGTAAAAAAGGTTAGGACCGTACAGAGGCCAGGATAAAAATACTGAAAAACAGCTAGAGGAGAATAGTTTAAGCAAGATGTAAGGCTTGCCTCATATAATCCTTCCCCAGCCTAGCGTGGGTGCTTACAGCACTGGCTCGGTCCTGTCATAGCCATTGGACAATACTTTTGCTTAATACGGGGATGTTGGAAAGACTAACTAATGATTTTGGTTGTTGAATCAATCATGTGCGAATACCATTTAATCTGTTTCACATCCCAAATGTTAATATGCGCTAAAGGTCATATAGGTGAATATGTTTTACTTACATGTCATTTCAGCACAGCTTCGTTAAAGATGCCTCAGGCTATGAATGCTAGTATGCACTTCCACCTGCAAAATAATATATTTGAATGACCATTTTCATTTTTATCTTTTATGTTCCTTTGCCTACGAGAGTATTGGTTTTGAAACTTTGGCTGCTGTAGGCTAATTACTCTTCATAGTTACTTGTAAATTGTACATTTATATATTTCTTTTGTTTGACGATAATGTTCATAATTTCTAAATCAGGTCTCCTTGCTACAAAGTGATGTTGCCAGGATAAGATCAAAGCTGTTTCCAATGATTCAGTACATATTGGGACAGTGGATTGTTATCCACTTTGTAACAGTTTCACCAACCACAGCACCAAAAATTGAGGATTTTAGCTGTCAACTTTCTTCGCTCCAGCTAGGTAATAATTGCCAAAAGACATGGCTATTTTCTTTCATTGATATGTATCACTTAATTTGGAATTTTGCCACTACTGAGTATTTTCGTGTCTTTATGATATCATTATGAATCCACACCAAAGGACAGCAGGTTCCCCTACCTACTAGTAGCATTCTATAGTGACGAATAGGCAGGTCTGGGTAAGGAAAACTATAGGTGCTCTATTGTTAATACGTGGTAGAAAGGCTGATATTTGGGTCACAGATTGCTTTCTCCAATACTAGTTTTTTTAATAAATATTTTAATATAAATATAATGTAGGGGCTTCCTCTACTGTAATCTTCTAAAATATTAATCTGCACATGCAGGTGACTCTAATATTTATGTATAAAACATCCATCAAATGGCAAATATATGATCAAAACTTGGTATGATTAAGAAAAGTTTCAGTTTCCAAGAATTATTAATTTGAATTTGTTTTACCCCTAGATGTCTGTTTAGAACTTTAGATGACTTGAAGCGTCAGCCATATGAATAGTTTTACTAGTAAGAAATTAGGTGCATTTTGTTTCCATATCTTATGTCTCTTTTTATGGATTCTCCGGGTATTTGCTTCAATTTTTTATTTGTGGTCTATACGAACCTTGAGACACCTCTGCTCAGGAGGATGTTCCGAGCTGGAGGTTTGCATTAGCAGCAAGTGAAACTTGCTTATCAGAATATCAAGCATTACTGATCGCAGGGATGACTATCTTTTATTAAATTTGCATGCGTCGTTCTAAAGGGAAACTGCTTATCATGACTTCAATTTTCACAGGTAAAGCTGATGATCTGTGTTTGAACAGAAAGCTTGGCTGCTCTGATTTTACATTGGCTTGTTTACTTGATTTCCCAAAGTCTCCTGAAGGAGATGTTCTGTTAACTTGTTTCCCTAGTCCAGTGGAGATAATCAACCTCGTAAGGAGGTTTAGCTGTTTGATTATGTGTGGAAGTAGTTGTGAGTATGTGCAACCTTTTTTTGGTTCCACAATAGACCTCTCAGCAACCCTCATTCGTCATGGTCAACATGAAGCTGCTCTGGTACTGTTTTGTCTCTGATGTGAAGTCCATTAAAACATGAGATATCTTTGTTTGATTTGATGAAAGTCGATAAGCTGTATTTACCTTTAGTTTTCTTTGTAACAGAGTTTGCTTGGAATTGTGGAGACATACTTGAACCACGAGAAGGCATCTCAATCCGGTCAGGATGCAGATATTGCAAGTGCAGCATACCTCCATCTCAATGGATTTTGCCTTCTGATGCTTGCACATGATGAATCAAACATCGCTTTGAGAGAATCCACGGTTCATGATGCTATCGGATGCTTCTTCAGGTACTACCGCAAATGTTAATTCAGGAAGTGGTAATTGGTGGTCAGAGGGAGCAAAAATTTTGTTATACAATCATTGACATATATGTTGGGCTACCTGGCACTTGATCCTGCAAATTTGCTCGCTGTTTAGTTCAGAAAATGTGGTTGGATTAGCTTGCAGCATATCATGGATAGTTCTCATCGTACAGTTTTTTAGGTGGGAACAGCCATGAAAGGACATTAATTTAGCATTAAATTTGACATCATAAAGCCACCTTGCAATAAATCTAACACATGATTTGTAAACTAAAAACACAAATATTGTGTGTACCTTACGATACGATGATGCAGAGACAAATCATCAGTAGCCATCCTTGTGTCTTTTAGTGTGATTATATGACAAGGGGATTTGCGTAGAAGATAAATGACAGTTCAAAACTGAGTCCGCACCATCTATTCATTTGAGCCATTAGGTAAAATGCATGTTAGATGTGCGCCATCTATTCATTTGAGCCATCAGATAAAATGCATGTTAGATGTGGCTGTCATGCTTACTTTATTGTTAAATTTGATGAATACTTGTCTGTTTCTTAATAATCATATTGCTAGTTTTGTTATAAATGAGCTATTGGCCAGCTCAATACCTGGTGTTAAACGCAATTATTTTGTAAAACAGAGCTGCATCTCGGCATGAAGCTCCAAAGGCTTTGCAGAAGTTCTCAATGGAAACAGGGTTTCAAGTTTCTGGTATTCTCCTGTCTTTATTTGTTGTATAGTCCTTTCAAATTGTATTCTAACTTTTGTTTTTTTTTTTCAGGGGAAAGCAGATCTATTTCTTTGTGGAGACTTCATTATTACGAGTGGGTTATGCAAATCTTTGAGCAGTGCTCTATGAGTGAAGGGGCATGCCAGTTTGCTCTTGCTGCTCTTGAACAATTTGACTCCATTGTTGATATAGACAATGGGAACAAGGTTGAGGATCTGCCGGAAGATGCAACAACAATTAAAGGGCGGCTCTGGGCTAATGTATTCAAGTACAGCTTGGATTTGAAACACTTTCGAGATGCGTATTGTGCAATTGTCTCAAACCCAGATGACGATAGCAAATATGTCTGTTTAAGGCGTTTCATCATAGTTCTTTGTGAGCTTGGGGAGACAAAGGTTTGGCATAACTACTTTATTTACCCACTATTGTTCACCACATGTGGGTGATATTATGCCATTTTTTCAGCTTATGTTCATAGCCGCAAGACTCCTTCAGTATAAAGCATTCCTAATGACATATAATGTGCTACTTTTAGATTGTTTGTTGGCATGATTTACCACACCTAATGCTAGCCCTATCGTATTTAAGGGTAGATGAGTTTGTGCAGGCATGTGTCATATTATCCAATTGGCTTTATGCTAAATTTTGTAGTTGTTAAAAATTATATAATTTCATTTTTCCTTTTTTCCATAATGTTATATGTATGCATTACATGTTAACCAGTCAAGCACACTTTCCTCCAGAAAACTATATATGCTTTTTTTATTCGATATGTAAGCCACATCAATGATCTAGACTTACTTGCAGGCTTTCCACTAATATTTTTACAAAAAAAAATCGTACTAACTCATGTCAGAAATACTCGATGTCTGGGCCTGCAGTTTTCCCGTTTTGAGGGAATATGAATCTTCTTTTTTTTTTAGGGTGCAGTTCTTTTCTTTTGCATTGTGTATGCAAATGCAAGGCATGTTCACAGTTTTAATCGAGTTGAAAGTTGTCTTTCACCTGTTGTATTAGGTTCTTTGTAATGGTGAGATACCATTTACTGGCTTGGTAGAGAAAGTTGAGCAAGAGCTCTTCTGGAAGGTTCTCTCTTTCCCTTCCTCCCTCCATCTCTTGTAAATTGCCCCGATTTTGTTTGTGGCATCCTACATGACATCCTTTTGTGGTTTTACAGGCTGAGCGCTCAGATCTATCATCGAGGCCAAATCTCTACAAGGTTCTTTATGCATTTGAAGCTTATAGGAACAATTGGAGGAAAGCAGCTGCGTACATGTATAGATACTTTGTCAGATTGAATAGAGAGGGTAATACATGTGTCGGCCGTCAGCTTTCTCATGAGTTGCAAGAGAGGTTGCATGCTTTAGCTGCTGCTATCAACGCACTACAGCTTGTTGATCCCTTGTTTGCATGGCTTGATTCCGTTTGTGAAGCCGATGATCAAATTTCTCCTAGTAAAAGACCTCGTAACCTTTTGATGGAGAACTGTATGTTCTGTTAGACTTTTGACTACTCTTTGGTTTCATGCATCAATTTGTTTTATTTAACATTTATATTCTTCCTATGCAGACTCTTTTAGCAGAGACTCTGAGCTTTCTAGATTGCAATTTTGTGTTGACATTGAAATTCTTGAGAAGGAATACACACTAACAGAGGCACTTTATATGCTCAGCGCCTTAAATTCAAGATTCAAATTTTCTGGTATGTCCAAAACTAATCACAAAAGAATTTTATTACTTGATTTTTTGAGATCATATCTTAAAACACCCAGATCTGTGCTCATGTGACTGCAGAAAGCCAGTCTCTTGAGGCCCTGGTGGATATTCTTATAAACGAGAATTTATATGACATGGCCTTCACCATTGTTCTGAAATTTCAGAAAGAGTCAGGAGTGAAAAGGTGTATTGGGATTTCTTATTCCTTTGGCTTTTCAACTTTTGCCTTATTTGTTTCTCATGTCCTACGTTATGACTCTGCATTAATCCAATTACTGCTTCAATTTGTTGGTTCCTTTGCAGGGAATTGGAGCGTGTCTTTTCAGCCATTGCACAGCAGTGCTGCTTGGGTAGAGCAGGCAAATCAGGGTGTGTGCTTTGTTTTCTTTCCCTTTCTGAATTTTCAAATTTGTTCTGTCCAGTTTTATAACTATTACATGTTCAAAACTGATATATAATGTATGTCCTAATCACAGGAAAAGTTTGACTGACAGTCGACAACTACTGCTTCTTCCTTCTGAGGATGATGCATGGGATATCAACAGCAAGAGTATTCCAATTTCCCATGAATTACAAGGAACTTGCCACTGGGAAACCCTTGAACTTTATTTGGTAACTGCCTTTTGGACTTCTTCTGTTGTATTTTGTGTTCAGTAGTTCTCATTCTTGTTTACATTCAATGTTTTATTTTGTACATCTTCGGACTTATTTTATTAGTATATCTAGATAAAATTTCGAGAATATGGTTTCAATCTTTATTTTTTACTTTTTACCTTTGGGAATAATCAACCAGTAATGTAAACCTGATGAAAATTTAATCCTTTGTCTGCTCCTCCTTCTTTAGATCAGTTTATTCTTTTTGTCCTGCACCTATGATGTGGTTTATGGATGGTTACATTGTTTGGTTCAGTTTATCTCAATGCTGTGACGTTTATCTTTTCATGACTGTTATAATAGTGCTTTATATTTTTTTGCTTTTGAAAAACTATAGCAACTCCACCCTTGCTTTATTCATGTTCAGTTTCCTAAACACTAAATTGTATTATACCTGAAATGCATAATAAAAACAGTTGTATTGTTGCCTCAATATTGTATCACTATTTTGCAGGAGAAATACAATCATTTGCATCCTAGGTTGCCAGTGACTGTTGCTGAAACACTTCTTTACACTGATCCAGAGATGGAGCTGCCTCTTTGGTTGGTTCAGATGTTCAAGGTGACGTCCTGAGAAACAGTCTCATCTAGTTCTGTGGCCTGTTATTTTAGCTGACTACTTGACCCACCTGTGGTTTGGGTGTTCACTTTGTTTTCAGACTAACAAGTCGGGGAGCAAGACCGTCTCATGGGGCATGTCTGGCAAAGAAGCAGATCCTGCTGCATTATTTAGACTATATATAAATTATGGTAGATATGCAGAAGCAACCAACTTGTTGGTGGAGTATTTGGAATCTTTCGCATCATCGGTAACTGGATTGATGAACCCAAAGATTGAAATGCTAGATCCTCAATGAGTATATGTGTAACATAACTCTTTGGAAACAATTTGCAGAGACCGGTGGACGTCCTCCATCGCAAAAAGATGTCTGCGGCTTGGTTCCCGTACACAGCCATTGAAAGACTGTGGGGCCAGCTGGAGGAGATGCAACACGCTGGCCATAGCGTAGACCAGTGCGATCGGCTCAAGAAGTTGCTACATGGAGCCTTGATGAGCCGCCTGCAGCAGGTGAAGTCCCATCTGAATGCTGAAAACTTCCTGTTTCTGTTTGTTTGACGCTGACTCTGACTGTTCTTTCCTTGCCATAATCCCAGGTTGTGGTTGACTCAGAGGACGTGCTGTCTTCAGTTTGTGATGGGAAGGGAGGGGAGAACCAAAGCAGTTGATGGTCTGGTATTGGCTATCGATTAGCCATGTCATCACCATTGAAACTTGTATGTAATCGTCTGTACTGTTTGTACAAGTCTCAGGAAAGAACACACATGCTCATTATGTGTTAATGTAGACAGGGGCATTCCATTTGTAATGTGCATATCGCGTTGTTGACGTGTTGAAGCTCCATTTGAAGATGGACTCACATTACCTTTACACTGTTGTTTTGTCGTGCTGTACTGCTGCTGTTGCTAAACCGACTCTTGGGGTGTCGGGTGTCGACCACAAGTACTCCAGGTTGCTATTTCGTATTTTCATGCAATTAAATGATTGCAAGATAGCTTACAGTCGATGTGATTGAGCCAAATGTCGTTTGCTCAATTTGCAGCGAGTACTTGTGCGGGTGTTCGAAAGGGTTGTGTGGCATCGGATCTTGTAAATTTATGTCCTCTACACTTCTCTTTTAGTAAATTTAAGAATACTGCATGTATTCACCTGAGTAGTTTAAAAAAGTAAACTTTTTTTTTGAAGCAAATACAGCAGGGGAAGCCCCTACGGTGGTTGATTTTCATTAATAAAAAAACATACAAGAATATAAACAGCAAGAGGCCAAGGGGCATAAACCGTCAAGGGACCAAAGAGTCCAAAAAAGTAAAGAAAAAAAGTCTGTCTTGCTTCTTATTTATTCTATGTGCTTGGAGTAGAGCTTCATTGTAGAAAAGAAGCTTCTAGGGTTGAAAAGAAGTGTTGCATCGATTAAAGATTTTGTTATTTCTTTACTTCCAGATTTGTTAGACCCCAATTGTAAAAACTTACATAAAGAATTTGCTCCTAAATGAGGCTTTAGCTTGGGCCATCATTTGGAAGAAATTAGCTGCAAAGTTTCAAAAACTCCCAATATGCCCTCAGTAGTGTTGAGATAAATTACTGCTGAAAACAGATGGAAAGTCGTTTCCTCAAGTCCTCCTTCACACAAGACACAATTATAGTTGTTACCCTAAAAAAGTAAACTTCACTTGAAGTGTTAGCTAATTTGGATCAGAGCGAGTTGAAAACTATAATTTCTATACTATTAGTTAGTCGGCCTTACAATTTTGCATATGGGAGAATAAACAAGTGGATGTGTGATCAAACCAGTGTTAAAGTATCCCTAAAAAAACCAGTGTTAAAGTATTAGAAATTTCAAAAACAATTATTCATCAATCTAGAATGATTGATTTATATTGCTAGAATATTTCATTCGTATTGATTTGAACAAACATTTCTTTTTCACTACTAAGACAATTGATTTCACCACTAGAACAGTTAAAAATATTCAAATTAAAAATCGATTTTGAAGTTTTAAATTTAACTCAACTTCAACCTCTCCAGCGAAAAGTAACACGTGCTCTCTCTCCATTCCCTCAGCCTAGTCACTTGCATCCACAGTCCTTCATGTCTTCTCACATCAATCTCTAGGCATGTTACCTCAAAGCTGAAGGTAGCGCGCACCAGATATAAGGATCCCGCTGGAGATTGACAAGTGGGCCAACACATAAAAGTCTGATGTTATTAATCACTCTTATAAGAGCATCTTCAACCATAATCTAAATGAGGTTTCTACACTAAAATTTAAAAAGTAATTAAAAAAATAAACCTCTAACCGTTCTCTAAATGAGGTCCCTAAACGTAGCAACTCTCAAAACAAGGTCCATGACTCTCCACATTTAGCAACCTGATTGAAACTCTCTAAAGCTAGATATTTATAGTTTTTTTTTACTCCAATAAATTATTAACCCATATATGATATGATTTTAATTTTTAGAAAATGAATTATTGGGAGCTGTTGGAGGACGTGTCTTATTTTTACTCTTAATAGATTTAGAAACCTCCTAAATCCTATGTTTAGAGAGTAATTTTTTACATAATGATTGGAGATGCTCTAATAACCAGTTCTCATATGGTGAAACTGACAAGTGGGATCAAACATAAAAATATTAGTGTTTATACAAATAGTCACAATTTTATAAAATTTCCTAAATATAATTAGGAACTTGCTAATTTTTAGTTGTGAACTTTTATTAACTCTTCGAGCCATCAGATTTAGATCCAATAATTCATAATTATTATATAGATAATCTTATAAAAAAACAATCAAAACAAAAAGTAGCAAATCATCAATTATATTTTTTTAATCGATTCAAAACTAGAAATTATGTCTTTTGAGTTCAATTTCAACCGACCGACTATTTACACCATTTGGGATTTGCGTATGGACCCATCTGTCAGTCACATAATTCAGGTAAATGTAATAAATGTATATATGGCTGACAGGCGAGTCCAAGAAGCTATGAGCTCCGCCTAGCCTAGCTCAGAGGCTGGATGGCGATCCTGGATGCCGCACCGCACGCCCTGTACAGAATTTGGCAAGTGGCAACTGCGCGTCGCGCGAAACCCGGGCCGGCCGGCACCGGCCGTTGTGACTGTGTGCCACATATAACTTCGCCCGACCCCGGTTCAATTCCTCACGCCACCCCGGATCAAAATCCCACTCGTGCGCGCGCGTCGCCTCCCACCTCTCCCGCCGCGCCACCCTCCCCCGCCGCCGTCGTGGTTACGGCGGGGAGGTAGATCAGAGGCGGCGGAGGAAATCGGAGGCAAGCTAGCGCTGCGCACGTCGCCCTTCCCCGACCCGACTTGCTCAGGTAGGCCACCCAAGGCCACAAGGATGAAGGTTTTTGTTTCAATCCACGAGATCGTCTCGATGAATCTCTGCGCCTCCGCTCTGCAGGTTGAGTCGGCAATAGCTGGGCCTTCTGGGCGAGGGGAGGAGGGCCGCGGATGGGGCTCAACGGCGCGGTGTCCGGGGTGGTGTCGAGGAGGGTGCTGCCGGCGTGCGGGGGCCTCTGCTACCTCTGTCCCTCGCTGCGTGCTCGCTCCAGGCAACCCGTGAAGCGCTACAAGAAGATCCTAGCCGACATCTTCCCCGCGACCCAGGTTGGCAATCCATTCTTCTGTTCTCTGCTTAGTTCACGTCCATGGTGCTGTTACTCGCTAGACGCCATTGACTTGCTGAGAAATAGTAGAGGAATCGAATTGACGCCATTATCGCTGCTGTGCTATGTTTGTGCTGGTCAGGGCTATCTCATCCGTCCTGTGCCACATATCTGAGCTTTTCGTTGGCCTTGTTTTGTCATCTGCGCACTCTTTATTGGCCTTGTTTTGTCATTATCTTCTGTTTTAATTTTGCTCACACCACTAGATTTATGGGTTCTACTAACAGGTTGTAGTTCTCATGAAAGATATATATGTGCATGAAATGGAAGATAACTCCATATCCATATGCTGCTGCAGGAGGAGGAACCAAATGAAAGGAGAATCGGGAAACTCTGCGACTATGTTGCTAAAAATCCTCATCGTGTGCCAAAGGTGCATTCATTACCTGAATTATCATACACACTGCTTTCCTATTGACTTGACTTCTCATGTCTTTGTATTTTTGTAGATCACAACTTACTTGGAGCAAAGGTGTTACAAGGAATTACGAAATGAGCGTTATGGCTTTGCAAAAATAGTTGTGCTAATATACCGCAAGCTATTGGTCTCTTGTAAAGAACAAATGTGAGTTTTGTTTTTCACATTGGTTTATGATACTGTTTTTTTTTTTGGGAAATGGTTTATGATACTGTTAGTAAGCATGAGATCTGTTTCATCCAATCATCCTACGAGGACATCCTCTGCTGTTTGTCTAACAAATAGAGTATAGTTTCTATTTCTGTATCTTGTAAGTCCTTTTTTTCAAATGGATGTAGTCATGTAGATCTAAAAAATGATTTGCTCAGTGCAGACCGCTACTAGCCAGTAGCTTACTGAACATCATAAAAACACTTTTGGATCAATCAAGGCATGATGAGATGAGCATCCTTGGTTGTGAAACGTTGTTTGATTTTGTTGTCGCTCAGGTATTCTACTTCACCATATCTGTAGTGGACACTGAACAGTGGATGCCTTTAGAATCAATCTAGATCAGTTGCTGACTTTGGAATTTGTTCCAGGTGGATGGTACATATCAGTTCAATTTGGAAGAGCTTGTTCCGAGACTCTGTGAACTAGCTCAGGTATTAAAGGAGAAGGCTGATGCACTCAATGCAGCCGCCCTGCAATCTCTTGCAGCTATGGTAAGCCATCGCACAATAACGTGCAGCTATAGTTTTATGTCCATTACATTCTGTTATGTGTAACATTTATTGAGCCCTTAACTGGCAACTCGAAGCAACTCTTCATGGGTACACATTTGTAGCTATACATTCTAACTGTTCTATACTTCAACTAAAACTGACTAAAAAGTCCAACTAGAAATACCTAGTTATTTATTACCTTGAAGCCTCTCCGATGATTTTTCCTCATGAAGTTTTGATTCTCCTATGCTCTCTAATTACAGAACATACAGTTCCTACTCCTAGAATTGCGAATTTTATCCTCTAACATCATAATATTATTCATTTTTGCATCTTTAACAGATCTGGTTTATGGGCGAGCTTTCTCATATCTCGACGGAATTTAACAGCGTAAGCATCATTCAGTATTTCTTATAATAGCTCATTTAGCTTTTCTGTTGCCATAACATAATGACAAAACAGATTTGTTGTGCTAGCATATTCACTATCAGTCTCTTATCGTTGATTTTCACTATTACTATCAGGTTGTTCAAGTTGTATTGGAAAGCTATAAGCCTCAGAAGATACAAGACGTAAATAGAGGCACTGAAGCTCCAGGTGGACTGTGGGTGGATGAAGTCCTTAAAAAAGAGGGCCATGTCTCTCTATCCCCATTTTCTATCTCTAAGATACCTTCTTGGAAGAGCATAGTTAGTGACAACAGAGGAATCCATTTTCCTATGTAATATAGCCATCATTGGCTTTTATTACTTTAGTTTTTTCATTTCCTTTTGTTTTGCAGTTCTTAACTGGCTTCTATCTCTCAGGAAAGATGCCAAGGATCCTTATTTTTGGTCAAGAATTTGTGTGCACAACATGGCCAAGCTGTCCAGGGAGGCAACCACATTCCGTCGTGTTATGGATTCCTTGCTTAGCCACTTCGATAACAATAATTCATGGTCATCCCAGAACGGACTTGCCCTTTGTGTTTTATTGGACATGCAAATCTTGATGGAAAATTCAGGTGCCCCATAGACCTTTCACATTAACATGACTCCTTTAGTTATCACTTGTACCTATAACTGGCATTTGCAGGGCAAAACATTAATGTGATGATATCAATACTAGTGAAGCATCTTGAACACAAGGCAGTACTGAAGCAACCTGAGATGCAACTCAGTATTGTGGATGTCATAGCTGCTCTTGCTGAACAATCGAGAGCTCAGGCTTCAGCAGCAACCATAGGTGCTATAAGTGATCTTGTGAAGCATATGAAAAGGGCACTGCATGTTACTCTGGGCAGTAGAGATTTGGAGGTGGTAAAGTTGAATGACAAACTCCGGAAGGGTGTTGATGAATGCATAATTCAGCTGTCAAAGAAGGTTCCTTTTCTCCCAACTGAAACTTATTAGCGACATCATGTTGCTCTTGACCTCCTTTTACCATTCAAATGTTCTTTCAATCTGATGCTTCTTAGCTTGGTCTGCATAATATACCTTTATATGAAGCCTGCCCCCTAAGTTCATATGAGCACACAATTTACTAGGCTTCTGTTGTTGTTCAGGTAGGTGATGCTGGACCAGTTCTTGACATGATGTCTGTGATGCTAGAGAACATATCACGTACTCCTCTTATTGCTCTAGCAACCACCTCTGCTGTTTATCGCACAGCTCAAATAATTGCTTCTATACCAAATTTGTCGTATAAGAATAAGGTACAATTTTGGAACAGACCTGCAAGACTTTGATTCATCTTAGTGGCAATACTTTGTATGTAGTGTGCGCGTGCATATTTTTAGAAAACATTCTTTCATACTTTTCAGGTATTTCCAGAAGCACTTTTTCATCAGTTACTCTTAGCAATGGTTCATCCGGATCATGAAACTCGCGTTGCTGCACACCGCATATTTTCTGTTGTCCTCGTCCCATCTTCTGTTTCGCCTTTTTCCTGTTTGACATCCCCAGATCTGCATAAGAAACATGATATTCAGCGGACACTCTCAAGAACCGTCTCTGTCTTTTCATCTTCAGCTGCTTTGTTCGATAAGTTGAGAAGGGACAAAAACTCCTTCAGAGAAAATACACAGGAAGGAAGCATGAACATAGTTTTGCACGGTACTGATGATGGAATTGCTATTCAAAATGACTTGACAGGTTCACGAAACTTGAGACACAGCTTAAGAGTTTCTTCAGTGTCTTGTAAATATCCTTCGACGTCCTTAAAGGAAGGCCAAAATTCATTGACTGAGTCACTCAACGAAATTGTATGTCCTATCACTTGCAACCTTATCAATCTTGTGCTCAATGTTTAACAGGCTAGTAACATTACAGAGAAGCTTTGATGCACAACCTCATATCTGACATATGGGTGCATACTTTCAGGAATCAACTTTGTTAAGACTAAGTAGTCAACAGGCCACCCTTCTTCTGTCATCAATTTGGGTTCAAGCGATTTCTCCTAAGAATACTCCTCAAAATTATGAAGCAATTGCTCACTCGTACAGTTTGCTTCTATTGTTTTTGGGATCCAAGGTACTTTCATTTCAAAGCTTTTGTATGTCGTATGTGTATTATTAATAATTGAGCTTTGCAGATACATTATAGTTTTTCCTACAAATTTATTTCATCTGACTATCTGATTGTATTAGCATGCTCGATAATTCTCATACAGTGTATTGCTTTACACTGTTTTTGGTAGCCACATTTGTTCTCTGCATCTTTATACACAGTTATATGATAATGTTTTTTATAGCCATATCTATCATTCTCATAAAGTTGCTTCTCTCTCTACCCCCCCCCCCCCCCCCCCCTCTCTACGATTCTCTTTTTGCTCCTCCAGACATCAACTTTTGAGGCTCTTGCTCCAAGCTTTCAACTTGCCTTTTCTTTAATGAGCTATTCCCTTGGAGGAACAGGTGAGGTGGCTAAATTACTGAAAACTAGCATCAGCAGTGAATGATACAACTTATTTACACATATGAAATTGATAACATCATTCATTATTTGCAGAGCAGCTATATATAAGCATAAATTTGGTTTAGTTTCCTTATAATCATCTAACCGTTGCGTTGGTTGTTACTTATTTCAGATTCATTGCCACCATCTCGCTGTCGGTCCTTGTTTACATTGTCTATATCCATGATTGTTTTCGCAGCAAGAGCTTTCAATGTGGAAACTCTACTACCGATTTGTAAATCAGTGCTCAATGATAAAACAGTATGTCTGATCGAATTTCTATGTCAACTCTGCTTGTTTTGATAGTCTTCTTGGGTGTGTCGATATATCATATATATATATATATGCTGCTATGCTTGTGATAATGGATGAAGATAATAGATAAGGAGTTGACAAATTCAACATGACAAATTATACGGTGCTAGCCAAACTAATGTATCTCTGGTGACTGGTGAGCTGACAATATGGGGCTAGAGCAACTTACTATTCATTAGCAATCTGACACGCATCACCAATATGGCAGTACCACCAGACCTCTGTACATGAGAAGCAAAATATTTTCTTTAAGGCAACAAACTTTCCAACAAAAGTACAAATTTTAATGGAGCATTGCCATTCACCAAATTGTTAGTGATACCAATATTTTTTCATATTTCCTAGCTTTCAATCGACTGAAAGCTTTCAATCTATGGTTTGTTTGTGTTTTGATTTTTCTTATGTAGGATTATCTGTATAATAACTATAAAGATGCCCAAACTTTCAGTCAGTTTGAAATTAGCAAGTCCCATATTTTTTCTGCAGATGCAGCACATGATACTTTTTTTAGGGTAATTACAGTAGGGAAGCCCCTACTATGGTATAATTTTGTATATAAAGAAAGCCAAAAGGAAGAATAAAAATTCTGTACAACACGAAGACAGAGAACCTGTACAGTTCAGTTCAGTACTACGGGTGACTAGGAGATGCTATGTAGCCAAGATAACACTAGGTCTCTATCTACAGAGCTTAGTTTGTACACTTGATGCTTTACAGAAGAGAAGAAACACGCTTTCCATGATTGAAAAGAAGGGGTTGAGTTTCTGAATATCTTTGCAGTATTAAGTTTGTATGCACCAACTAGTTGAACCCAAAAACCTAAGCTGATGGAAAAGGGTGGGCAATACATTTATACTTCAACACTCCCCCTCACGTGAAAGGTCTCAAAGACCGCAAATGTGGAAATAAGAGTAATAATACTCCGTCTCACGTGAAAAGCTGCTGCTACCATATTAAGTTTGTATGCACCAACCAGTTGAAACCAAAAGCCTAAGCTGATGGGAAAGGGTGGGCAATACATTTATACTTCAACATGCAGCACATAGTATTGTTACCATTTATATTACCTATGTATAAATATTTTTCTTCATGTTTGGTTTTGTTTAGGTCTTGTTGGGTTTTGTCTCAATCCTAACCCATCTTCCTTGAGACTAAAGGCGTTCTTGTTGTTCATACAATTTTTTGTCTCTGCATGTTCGTTTTTTATTATGTAAAGTGCCAAACTTTATGTACTGCTATTGTTGTAGATGGATCCATTCCTTCATTTATTACATGAGACCAAACTTCAGGTAAAAGACTACCATGAAGACCCACCAAAAACCTATGGATCACCAGAGGATAATAAGAATGCGCTGAGATCTCTTTCAGCAGTAGAACTATCAGAAAGTCAATTTCGAGAATCCATGGTCTTCATGATCATGAATTCCATTTCAGATTTACCAGATGTAATTTTTTATCCATTCTTCGTAAAGTGTCTCTTATATTGTTTGAACTGAATTTTGTGCAATTCATTTATGAATTTCCCCCAAAATTTATACAGTTGGAGTTAGAAAATATAAGAGGTCAGCTGCTAAATGACTTCTCCCCTGATGACATGTGTCCAACTGGTGCTCACCTTTTTGGATCTCCTGGCATAAATGCACAATCAGGGTCTGATGATGACTCGCACCATCATGAGGTATAGAGATGTCACCTATATAGTTCTCCCATTTTCGTTGAAAATTTGAGCAGGATGAACTTACTAATATGAGAAATGTCAATGATACCTTTGTTGAGGTTTGCGAAACAACACCAGCTACTACAGAGGTTCCTGTGCCCCCAACAGATCTTCTGGGTATTGATGAACTTTTAAAAACAGTATGTTCTTGTCCACATAACTCATTGCTCTTGTTCCTATCTTCTACTTGTTTATTTAAATAATTGACTTCAGAGTGTTCTGGCTAGTGAGCTAAAAGCTACATTGTTAAAGTAGACTAAAATATTGTGTTCTTTGTCACCTTTTTATACCTGTTCCATTTTGCAGTACAAATAAATGGTGCATGATCGCTGGGTGAATTTATACCATTATTTATATGTATTTTATAGGTCATCACTGACACATCATCTCAGAATGAACGATGCTCAGTGTCAACGGCCCCAAACATCCCATTCAAGGAGATGACTAGCCACTGCGAGGCCGTTTCAATGGGAAAGCACCAGAAGATGTCTGTGCTTATGAGCTTCAAACACAGTAAACAGCTGGCCGTTGTGCTGAACAATCAGATTAATCAAACTGAAGCAATCTATACCTCTAAAAATCAGGTGCCAATGACGAACAACACAGTTTCGAGCTCATAACTTCTCTTTCATTGATGCATTATGGGATTCCCGGTATGTAGCTAACTTTTGTCATTTTGCATTTCAGAGTACAAACCCTTTTCTCCAGCAGAAACTAGATGGATATCCTCAGGGAATAACTGTGGGCGAGTCACATATTTCTATTGACTTCCAGCAGCAATTCCTGAAGCTGCCGGCGTCGAGCCCTTATGACAATTTTCTTAAGGCTGCTGGTTGTTGACATTCCAATGCAGAAACTCTGTCCTGTAACTGAAGCTATATACTACTGGGTATTGAGTCTGCCGATGATAAAGCTCCAGAGTTGATTTTCCCCCTTCTACAAATGTATATCCGTGTTCCTTCAACTGTATTCCGGAAGTGGACGAAATGGTGCGAAATGAAACGGCCGGAAGTTCGTAACAGTACGGATGGCAAAGATTATCAAGTGGCAGCTCACTATGTTCGATAACTTTTATGCATATTTTTAATCTTTTTTTGGAGCTAGCTCCTCTTTCTATTCTGTGATTTCATTACTCTTCTTGCGTCTGGACCTTTGCATTAGTAAACAGCAACGAAAATAACGATATGGAGATTTGGGGCAGCTTCCATGATTGGTATTGCCTTGCATCATTCCTCAAGTGAGTGTATAGCTGCACGCCTCAGCTTTTCGTACTGCTTTCGTAAGAGGCCTGAGCTGCTAACCTCAATAATTAGCAAGTGAATTGAAAACAGATATTACTTCTTAACAAAACCTATGGGCCATGCTTAATTCTTTGGAAAAACATGGACCTCTCAACGCAGCAAAATGCCTGAAAAAAAAAGACATTTTACCATTACACAATATCGCTTGGTAACGAGATTATATCTATCTTCTTTTCCTTTTTGGATAAATTAGAGCCCCTAAGCCCAATCTGTCAGAACACATGTGAAGATCTCGCGCATTGTGATCCAGTGCGCATTCCATGCGTAATTGAAACTTGAAAGGAGTATCTCATTTTATCGTTTCTGGAATTGTCTTTAAAAGTCTCACTAGCACTAGCCTAATAAAAGAGTGAAGATTCTACCGAACCATTCTGTTTTCTTCTTCTTGGAGGACTGAAAAAATACTAACAACGGAGCACGAATGCATCAGATTGTGTAGACATACATGGAGTTAGTAAAAGTAGCATTAACTGCATTGAGGCCACTGATACATATACCTTGAGAGAAAAAAAAAATAAAAAGAAAAGAAAACGCACATGTCGTTTGACTTCTGAAGTCTGAACAATTAAAACGAAAGTTTAAGAAGAAAGAGCAAGGCGGGGGAAAAATATTAAACAAAGGACAGATGGATAATTTACCCAATCTTCCCGGCGTGCGTCTTTCATTTTAAATTTTAACAATAAAAAAAATTTGAATCCCTCATTACATCTTCCTCCTGTAAAAATTGCAAATGCCAGAATATTCTTTCGCCTCTACTCGATATCGGACCAAGAACAATGGAAGGAACGAATTATATGTTGGAGGTTAAAAATGAAAGCGAAATTAGATAAAAACCATTATCTGCACAATATCTCATTCTCTGAAGTGCAGTAGCACACAGCTGCCTCCTTGCCCACCAGCCTCAGAGTGGCTTCAAAAACCTCCACATCACAGGGGATCCTCAGAGCACCCTGATGTTGGAACCCGAACTCCTCTTCTGCCTCCCTGAGCAGCGGCTCAAACGCCCAGTGGCCAAGATACTCTGTGGGGATCACAAACCTCTTCATCTCCTGGCCGACATACAACGCGAAGAACCCCTTCGGGACACCATGGCAGCTGCTGCTCTTGCCGGCCTTGGGTGCAAGTGCAAGCCTCTTCCACTTCTTAAGAAGCTGTTGAAGCCTCACAATATCTCTGATCTTATTGCTGGTTGACCTGCCTTGCTCCCCCATTGTCTATCACAAGCTACCTCTCGTCTCTGGTTGCTGCCTCCTGGCCTTGTAGCAATGCAAGTATGCAACTGACAATATATAGGGGGTTCCGTCAGTGCCCAAGCGTTGTTAACGCGCTCATAGGGTTAGTTTGAATGTCCTAATCGGTGGTTTGATATGATGTCATGTTTTAGTTTGCAGCTCTATTTTTTGTGTTGTTCTTGGCAGATAATATTAAATTAATGAAAATGGAAACAACGAGCACCCGTGTCAGCAGCTGATTATAGCATTTCAATTCGAGAAAATTGTACTGCCGGGGCATTCTGAAGTCTTCAGCTTCTGTCTACAGAGACATCATAATTAATGAGTTTCGAACGTGCATACAGGGAAGCCTTGGCCACGTCATGTAGAATTCAAAATTTCTTAACCAAGGAACTCATAATTAGTTCATAGTCTGCTAAGTGTGAAATTGCTTAAATATTCCTTGAATTTTCTATACAACCATTGGATTTGTTAAAGAGAATAAGTTGTTCTTTACATGTCATGTCAAAAACCTGACCGCCTCCTGAAGAATGCAAGTGTGATCAAACTGAAGAAAGATTCTCTGCTAATGATGAGAATCGGGCCCAAATGTTGCAATCAACGCCAACTCTAGTCTGCTTATCTGAACAACTACCGTGCATTATTTGGTTCCACCTCATCATTGGTCCAATCACATCTAATTGACAGTTCATGGATCGGAAAAGGACTCCTCTAGTCCTAGCTTTAGGTAGCATCCCAAACTACCCCTGCAAGTTTTAGTGTTTGACTATGAAACAAAAGGTGTTAAGACAATTGCATGTACACGGCTTCACATTGTTTATTACTCAGTTTTCTTTCTGGTACTAATCATTTGCAGTGATACCTTTTTCTGCTCAAGATCATTTACTAATAATTGATATCTTCCTGCTTAATTTGGGGGTTATCGGGTCAATATCAGCACTCGAACTTGAGTGCGCTTCATGAGTTCATGTCTTCCACGTCTAGTTACCTTTTGGAGGTGGACTTCTACAGCAACCACATTCACTTGAGACAATAAGAGGTTAGTCCCGAGTCTCAATTATGGGGGAAGAAAACCAAGATGTTTTAATATCAACAGCAGTGAGAATCATGCTACATGCAGTAGTAAACTACTAATGATCACTTCCCAAAGCGACTTTCAAGGTCCTTGATCAAGCTCAGTTTATTAATGCTGCATATTCAAAATGATTTTGCTTCCTGTATAATCTGTACATGATATTCCTCTTCCACAGTCCACGAATCTGGTCAAGTTATTGACTTGTAACCTGTCTCACATTTTGCATAGTTCCCTATAGGCTGCTGTTCGTTCAACCATAGTGCACAACTAATAACTTCCAAGTTTATGCATCTTAAGTTTCTGAACAAAAGCAACGTGACTCACCCATGGACATATCTTTAAACAAGAGACGTGTATTATCAAAGTTCAGGATACACCTTCAAGAAAGTGCATCTGCACCTGTGACAAAAAATGTGAACTCCACTTCTTGCATCAGAGTGCATATAACTGAAGAAACTGTTGCCCCCTTCTTCCTGACACATAGGCACTCACATGGGCGCTGTAATCCGTGCAGCTGAGCAGATTGAGGCAGATATGAAACAACTTGCTTAGACCTGTCATCATATCGCATGGACATTGTACCTTGCATATGCATAGTAAGGAAAGATGTCATATTGTCATGTCATTCTTCAGTTCCCTGTGTTGGGGATCATTCACAAAAGCCTGCAAGATGAAAGTAGATAAACATAAAATTTCTCCATGGCTGTTTAGGGGTGGTAAGATTCAAAATTTGAGATACTTTTTTGTGGCAGACTTGGTGTACAGAATTTAAGGGTGGTCACTCGGTTAAAAGAAGATATGCTACAATAGAATGATCATTACCTTTTTTGGACTTTCCCAGACTAAAAATCATTTGTCATGACAGTCGATATGAACTTATCGGCTTACTTGACAAATATGCCACACAAACTTACAAGAACAAAAAGGTCCCATACAGCGCCTGCCTTTGCAGTCAGATATTCAAATATATAAATGAAATCTGAAACAGCGACTAGGGATAGCACAGCCATCACATAGCATGAAAAATTATCTAACCCAACATAAGGAAGGGGTACTGGATACATCAAATGAACCATTTCATGCAATCAGGTAAGAGATCTACGCAACCAACCAATCAGGATAGTTCAGATCAGAAGATTCAGAGGACTGAACTAAGCAGTCCGATGATTACCATGGCAATCCAATTAGATAACAGTGTAGGTATCAAATTCCTGTATCGTATATCGCAAATTTTAAATATAGCCACAAGGCTGTGCTGACACACAATGAATTGTGATAGTGAAACAGAAAAGCTGAGGTGTCTCGTACAATATTCCTAACTAATACAGAACTTATGTGTAAATCTGAAATCCAGATATAAGTTCCTAAAGATTTAAGATTGAAGCAAAGCAGTTCCATGTAAAGACAAGAGACTAAGTAATTCCATAGGAATTTTGATTCAACATATTTCAACGAAGCTGTTAAAAAAGAACTGTGCATAGTCATTCGCTTTAAATTGTATAAGTTGATAGCTTCTTATGGGATATCAACTTAGAATTCAAACCGTAACGAGGCCGACAAAAAGACCAACTTTCACAAAGTAGTTGTTGGGTTTGTCCATTAGAATTCAGTTTTCTAAGATGAAAACAGGGAAGAAGCAAAAATGACCTGCTTTTGCATTGATAAACTATCATTGAGCCGTTTCAAATATGCTCCTTTCATTTGGAGTAACCAAGTATATGCACCAATCAATTTGCTAACAAGCACCAAGTATATGCACCAATCAATTTGCTAACAAGCAACCACTAACATATGCCCTATGATGTAACTTTACAACTCATAATCCTTAAAATTCACAGCGGAGAAGAAAGGGGCAGTTGTCATCACATTATTGTAAAAAGCCAGCTAAAAAAAGGAGCAATATCACAACAAAAGCCCAAGAGCATAAATAACACCAATAAAATTACGTTTACTAATTTCCAGCTCTCCTTTTGGAGATTATCCAGTTCAATTCAAGACTTCAAACTACCTGATATAGCATGAAAAAATTAAAATATAATCTTGTCGAAATGACCGATATTTGCAAGCAAAGTTAAATTGCCAAGAAAAAGATATCTGATAAATAAACTAGAAACTAGAAACTGAAATGGTAAATTGTCAATATAGTTATTCTGGTCAGCAGGCAATTAACCCCAAGAGCATAAATGACACCAATAAAATTACGTTTACTAATTTCCAGCTCTCCTTTTGGAGATTATCCACTTCAATTCAAGACTTCAAACTACCTGATATAGCATGAAAAAATTAAAATATAATCTTGTCAAAATGACTGATATTTGCAAGCAAAGTTAAATTGCCAAGGAAAAGATATCTGATAAATAAACTATAAATAGAAATGGTAAATTGTCAATATAGTTATTCTGGTCAGCAGGCACCCCCCCCCCCCCCAAAAAAAAAAAAAAAACAATAGAACATTTCGACCAGCTTTGCGCTTTCAGCAGCTAGAACTGAACTACAAATATCAAAATTTCAAACTTCTTGAACTGAAGGTATTTCACACATACGCTGACAGACATTTAGCTCTAAGAGCTAGTACACTGAGCCGTATCACTCTGGTTTGCTGCAGTGATGATACAGGAAATGAAATTACATTGTGTATCATTGAGCAATCTTGCAAATATCTTCATATTCGATGGCCCTGAGAACCTTCCCATCATAAAGGCCCTTCTCAACCTGCACTTTTGCACAAAATTTCTCAGTGTCCACTGAAAGCAGCCTGGCATTTGACCCCCGATATGCCCCATTCACAATCCGCACCAGGCCACCAATTTGGGGGATCACAGTCTCGAGCTCATCTTGGTCGACTCTGAGAACATGCTTGCTCTCCAACATCTCAAGCTCCCCAACATATTTGTCGATCACCCTCTTCACCACCCCCTTCTGCTTGTAGTACCCCTTTTCTGCTAGTGACTTGCTCATCACCTTGACCACAATCCCAGGACACAGCCAATAATCCTTCCTGTTGCTCCTCTCCTTGGCCTTCTCCTCCTCCTTCATCAGTTCATCCAATGCTGACTTCCTTGTATCTGATGCTTTCACATCCTTCCCTTTCTTTTTGTCCACCTCATATTTCTCCTTGTCTAGTGCACCCTCCTCCTCTTCGTCAAAACCAAATTTCACCTTCGGCTTATCCTCAAAAGGGTTAACTTTCGGCCCTGGCGCAGCCTTCTGAAGGGCAATTGCAATCTTCCCAGTCACCTTGTTAGCTTCTTTAGAGCTATCCTCCTGACCATTGTCCGGTCCTGAATACTCTTCTTCACTGCCAGATTCTGACTCTGACTCTGATTCGTCTTCAGCCGCATTACCATCATCACCATCATTTGCATTGGCTTGGGACCTCTGTGCACGCTCAATCTGCCGGGCTATCATGCGCTCCTGTCTTTCCTCCTCGACGAGGTCAGACTTGATCCTCTTGCGCTTAATGCGTGCCTTGACAGCCTGCTCAGAGTCACGGTCGATGTAGGTCATGAACCACCCCTTGGGCGTGTCCTCGACCTTGCAGTACCCTTCACGTCCCAGGAATTTGACGAACTCGGTGAGCGTGGCCCAACGCGTGGAGTTCATGTGGACGTGGTGGCGGTCGTTGATGTACTCGTTGTAGACGACGGTGGCGGCGACGCGGGAGTGGCGGTGCGCTCGGCGGATCAGGGTTAGGAAGGATTCGAGGAACTCCTCGGAGAAGCCCTCGACGACGCGGTCGGGCGCCTGGCCGAACACCTGCATCTGCCGCTGGTGCGACTCCGACATGCAGTGGCACTTGAACCCATTCTCGTCGCGGCACTGCTTCTGGCACATCTGGCAGTACCACCGCAGCTTCTGCAGCCCCTTCGCCTTGATCCGGTTCGCGATCGCCTTCGGCGTCAGGAACTCGTGCTTCCCCATCGCGCCGCCGCCCCTGCCGCTCGAGTGTCAAAAAAGGGAGGAAGAGGAGGAGGAGGAGGAGGAGGAGACCTTCTGAGTAGGTTGATCTGGATGTGAGCGAGGAGCGGGAGGGTTTTTCGGATGCGAAGTGGTGATTGCGGCGGTGACCGGAGAGGAGGAAGGCGGCGGCGAGACGGGGGATGCGTGAACGGATTTGGGGATGAAACGATTTGGGATGAAAGGGCTGGTTTGGAGACGTTGGGGATTTGAGGGGCTTATCTGAAAACAAGTCGTGTGCTAAAGTGGACCTTAAATTAAATTCCTAGAAATATTTTTCTCAAGGTCGGTTCAGGCCATTTCAAAAAAAAAAAAGGTCGGTTCAGGCCGGCTCGAAAAGAAAAGGTCGGTTCCTAGTTCATAGCATCAACGGCCCAGATCAGTACTGGTTCCAACCAAAGGCTTCGATCGCCTCTACCGTGCCAGATTTATGTACCACACGAAAAGAAAGAAGGCCCAAAATCCTTGCTCGTCCCTTCCCTCCCCAATCTCGCCACCGCCCTGACCCGTTCGCCTCGCAGTAAACCCTAGCTTGCTCGCGCCCGCCCGCCCCGCCTCGCCGCCATGGACGCGATCGACGCGGAGCTCGCGCGCGCGCAGGAAGAGCGGCGCAAGATGGAGGAGCAGCTCGCCGCCGGCGCGCCCATGGCCGTCTCCTCCGTCACCTTCGACACGGATCTCTACGGCGGGGGTGGCTCCGACCCCAACCGCTTCGCCGGCTACGACACCTCCATCCCAGCCTCCGAGGACGACGCGGCTGAGGATGATATGGAGGCCGCTAACCCGGCGCCCCGCCGCCTCGCGAACTACACGGGCCACGCAATCGCGGCCGCGGACCTCCCCCGCGCGCCAGACGACGACGGCCTGCCGAAGAAGTCCCAGCGCATCATCGACCGCGAGGACGACTACCGCCGTCGCCGCCTGGACCGGATAATCTCGCCGGAGCGACACGACCCGTTTGCTGCTGGTGAGGCAACCCCGGACCCCTCTGTGCGGACCTATGCTGATGCCATGCGCGAAGCGGCGCTGCAGAAGAAGAAGGACGAGCTGCTGCGTGAGATAGCCAAGAAGAAAAAAGAGGAAGAGGAGAAGGAGAAGGAGAGGAGGGCGGCTCCTGAGCAACCAGCTGCCACAACCACAACCAAGCGGCGCAACAGATGGGACCAGTCACAGGATGGTGATGCTGCTGCAGGGGTTAAGAAGGCAAAGACGTCCTCAGACTGGGATGCCCCTGATGCAACACCTGGGGTTGGGCGTTGGGATGCCACCCCTGGGCGTGTTGGAGATGCAACACCCTCGGTGAGAAGGAACAGATGGGATGAAACACCAACGCCGGGGAGGATGGCTGATGCTGATGCAACACCTGCAGCTGGTGGGGCTACGCCTGGCGCGACACCATCTGGGGCTTGGGATGCTACTCCAAAGCTGCCTGGTGGACTTGCCACACCAACCCCTGGTAAGAAGCAGAGATCAAGATGGGATGAGACACCAGCGAGTATGGGAAGTGCAACCCCTGGTAGTCTTGGTGCTGCAACACCAGCAGGGTATACTCCTGGACCAACACCATATGGCGCAGAGAACCTTGCCACACCAACTCCTGGCCAGATTGCTCATGCTCCACTGACTCCAGAGTACTACAATCTGATGCGCTGGGAGCGGGACATTGAGGAGAGAAACAGGCCTCTAAGTGATGAGGAGCTTGATGCCATGTTCCCCTCGGAGGGATACAAGATTTTGGAATCTCCAGCATCTTACAAGCCCATAAGAACACCAGCAAGGAAGCTTCTTGCTACCCCAACGCCACTTGGTACTCCTATGTATGTAATTCCTGAGGAGAACCGTGGGCAGCAATTTGATGTGCCCAAGGAGATTGGTGGTGGATTACCAATGATGAAGCCAGAGGATTACCAGTATTTTGGAGCATTACTAAATGAGGAAGAGGAGGAGCAGCTATCGCCAGAGGAGCAGAAGGAGAGGAAAATCATGAAACTGCTGCTCAAGGTGAAGAATGGCACGCCGCCACAGAGGAAAACAGCACTCCGGCAGCTGACAGACAAGGCCCGGGAATTTGGTGCTGGACCACTGTTCAATAAAATCCTACCCTTACTTATGCAACCAACACTAGAGGACCAGGAGAGGCATCTTCTGGTGAAGGTCATTGATAGAGTGCTGTATAAGCTGGATGAACTGGTCCGTCCATTCGTGCATAAGATTCTTGTGGTTATCGAGCCACTTCTTATTGATGAGGACTATTATGCTCGTGTTGAGGGTCGGGAGATTATTTCAAATCTCAGCAAAGCAGCTGGCCTTGCCACCATGATCGCTGCCATGCGGCCAGATATTGATAACATTGATGAGTATGTGAGAAATACCACTGCTAGGGCATTCAGTGTGGTGGCTTCTGCTCTGGGTATCCCTGCCCTCTTACCGTTCTTGAAAGCTGTCTGTCAGAGCAAGAAGTCTTGGCAGGCTCGGCACACTGGTATCAAGATTGTTCAGCAGATTGCTATTCTAATGGGCTGTGCTGTTTTGCCACATCTGAAGTCACTTGTTGAGATCATTGAGCATGGTTTGAATGATGAAAACCAGAAAGTGCGGACAATTACTGCCCTTTCTCTTGCTGCACTTGCTGAGGCTGCTGCACCCTATGGTATAGAAAGTTTTGATAGCGTGTTGAAGCCTTTGTGGAAGGGTATCAGGTCTCACCGTGGAAAGGTTCTTGCTGCCTTCTTGAAGGCCATTGGTTTCATCATCCCTCTGATGGATGCTCTTTATGCTAGTTACTACACAAAGGAGGTGATGCAGGTCCTCATCAGGGAGTTCCAATCACCTGATGAAGAGATGAAGAAGATTGTCCTCAAGGTTGTGAAACAGTGTGTCAGTACGGAGGGTGTGGAGGCTGATTACATCCGTACTGAAATCCTTCCACATTTCTTCAAGCACTTCTGGGTTAGAAGAATGGCTCTTGATCGTAGGAACTACAAGCAGCTTGTGGAAACTACAGTGGAGATGGCAAACAAGGTTGGAGTGGCTGATATTGTTGGGAGGATTGTTGAGGATCTGAAAGATGAAAGTGAGCCCTACAGGAGAATGGTGATGGAAACAATTGAGAAGGTGGTGGCCAATTTGGGTGCTTCAGATATTGATGCTCGCCTAGAGGAGCTTCTTATCGATGGTATCCTTTATGCTTTCCAAGAGCAGACAAGTGATGATGCTAATGTTATGCTTAATGGTTTTGGAGCTGTTGTTAATGCACTTGGACAGAGAGTTAAGCCCTACCTTCCTCAGATTTGTGGTACCATCAAGTGGCGCTTAAACAACAAGAGTGCAAAGGTTAGGCAGCAAGCTGCTGATCTGATCTCAAGGATAGCCATCGTCATGAAGCAGTGCCAGGAGGAGCAGCTCATGGGTCACTTGGGTGTTGTGCTGTATGAGTACTTAGGAGAGGAGTACCCTGAAGTGCTGGGCTCGATTCTTGGAGCTTTGAAGGCTATTGTGAATGTCATTGGTATGACTAAAATGACTCCCCCAATCAAAGATCTTCTTCCACGTCTCACTCCCATATTGAAGAACAGACACGAAAAGGTCCAAGAGAACTGCATTGATCTTGTTGGCCGTATCGCTGATCGTGGAGCAGAATTTGTGCCAGCCAGAGAGTGGATGAGGATTTGTTTCGAGCTGCTTGAAATGTTGAAGGCTCACAAGAAAGGTATTAGGAGAGCCACTGTGAACACATTTGGCTATATTGCAAAGGCTATTGGACCACAGGATGTATTGGCCACTCTGTTGAATAACTTGAAGGTGCAGGAGCGACAGAATCGTGTTTGCACAACTGTAGCAATAGCCATTGTTGCTGAAACTTGCTCACCTTTCACAGTTTTACCTGCCCTCATGAACGAGTACCGGGTCCCAGAGCTCAATGTCCAAAATGGTGTTCTGAAGTCTCTCTCTTTCTTATTTGAGTACATTGGTGAGATGGGCAAAGATTACATATATGCTGTCACTCCCTTGCTTGAAGATGCTCTAATGGATAGAGATCTAGTTCACAGGCAGACTGCTGCCTCTGCTGTTAAGCACATGGCTTTAGGGGTTGCTGGCCTAGGTTGTGAGGATGCTCTTGTCCATTTGCTCAACTATGTCTGGCCCAACATATTTGAGACGTCTCCCCATGTCATAAATGCTGTCATGGAGGCGATCGAAGGGATGAGAGTTGCACTAGGCTCTGCTGTTATTTTGAATTATTGCCTCCAAGGTCTTTTCCATCCTGCAAGGAAAGTACGTGAAGTTTATTGGAAGATCTACAACTCACTGTATATTGGTGCACAAGATGCACTTGTTGCTGCTTATCCTGCCCTGGAGGATGATGGGGATAATATCTTCAGCCGTCCAGAGCTGGCAATGTTTGTGTGATTGATGTAAGTCTTGCTTACTCCAGTTTCCTGTGTGTGCAATGATCATTTGAAAGATTTGCTTTTAGTTATAAGTTTTTCACCTTGGATCATGCAATTCATATTATACTTGTATATAGGTTCTTTTATATATTCTAATAGACAATTGTTGGAATGTATGTCTTTTATCCATTCAGTTCAGTCTGCTGCTACCTGCTATGCTCTGTTTTCATGCCTCCTTACTGTTAGGCCCCTACTGGATTGATGCAACTCATATGTTGAGTTTGGCCATTAGCCTAGAATTCCCTATAAATCTTAATTATCTGTGCACAGGATTTAGGAGTTGATTTGTATTGAGCATGGGGTTAGTCAGTGCCTGTGTTGTGTTTCTTTTAGCATTGTTTTCTGTATGTTCTCTCTGCACAAAGGATCTGATATGCAAACGAATTGGCAGGCGGATGCACATGTCCATGTATCGTCATCCATATGCATGTGAAGCTTGAACTAGGTGGTATTTGAGTTAGAGCTTGTACTTAAATTATATGGAACCTCTTGTGATGCATGTTATTGAAGTTGCATCTCTTTCTATTTGCAGGATTGTTCCTTCTGAAGGAGGGTGCAATGTTTAGGATTTTTTTTTCTGGCTTACTGTAATGATATGCTGAACTGCTGTCATGTCTCATATGCTAACCATTTTGGACTTGCTTATTTTTCAGGGTATTTTAGGTCCATGCTGGTGAAAAGTTCGACTGGATCAAAGGACCACCATACATGCAGAAAACCTCTCCCGGAGCATGTTTTGCTTACATACAGAGCAAACCTTTCATGATCCTCTATTTTGTAGGAGAATCAGAGTCCTAGTATGACGGTCTTTGTTATGAATGACCATGGTCGATGTATTGTTCTTAAGCTTTGTATTAGCTGGATATTATATAGTTTGGCGTGGAACTATGGAAATTGTGAACCCCTTTGTGTTTTGTTTCCTCACACTGTATTATTGAGATAATGCATCCATGGTACTTGAGGAATTTGTTTAGCTTGTCATGATCAGTAAGATTAGTCAATCACAATCAATGTGCGTTGTATTTAACAGGCTACTAAGTCATCGCTTTGTTTTTTTCTGGTTTCGACGGGTATTGGTGTTACCTCGCCTTGCTGCTGCATAACATGAACGTTTCTGGTTGTGTATGGTGAAATCATCTAAACCTGGGCAGTCAACACTGTTTTGAGCAAGGTGATGCATGTGTGGACAGCGACTATCCTGTTGCTTCCTTTGTTGTCTCACTTGTGTGTGGCAATGCAATGTGGATAGGCTTTGGATGCACCGGAATGTTCTCTCCTTCTGTCCCTGCTCCTACTTATGGCTTCGCTTTTTCCTGCATGTTTATCGTAGGAGGCACGCCAAAGCATCTCTACCCGAATCCGGTAGTTATCGCCTGTACAAGTACAACCCAGCAATTTTCGGCGTCTCTTTCTGCTCCGTTGTCATTAGTCGCACAGATGACTTCCATTTATTCCTACTGGGAGAGAATTTCCCAAATACGACTTCAGTGACTAGCTACATGAATTTGATGAGATGATAGCACTTTATGAATGAAAAAGTGTCACGAATATTGAAAAAATAAACGAAAATAGGAGCCGTAGCCATACGCTGCAAACATTTTAGAGACGTAGAAACAGAATATTATACGTAGTTCAAGCGGGGTAAGAAGTACATTTTCGATTTTCCTGGGTCTGCCATACTATATCCGAGTTGAAGAATGAAGACGAGTCAGGTGACTCAGGTCGGCCACCAACTTTGACCGCACCCATCCATCTCACCCGCACCACCATCCATACCGGCGCACCGCCCCACCAGCCCATGAGACCAACCCAACACGCCAGACGCGTACTGACCAAGTTCGCGCGCGCCTCCCCATGACCCCGTCGCCGGCGATGGCGCCGGCGCATGCGCATGCGCTGCTCAACGGCGAGCGGCTCGTGGTCTTCCTATTCGCCGCCCGCGTCGCGCTGGCGGCCCCCGCCTACCTCGCCGTCCCGCTCGTGGTCCTCGCTGCCGCCGCCCTCGCCGTTGAGCTGGCCGTGGACGGCTCCGCGTCCGCTTCCTCCCCGCTCCGCCGCTTCAAGACCAGGTGCGCCTTATCCCGCCCCTTTCTAGGAGTCCTTTCCCGCGTATCCTTTGGATTGGACTGCAAGTGGCCGCGATTCTGCGGTGTGAATTTGGTCATGTTCGATTCCCCACTCTGCGAACCACGTGCGTAGGAACTCCTTTCTACCGGATGCTAGTGCAGTACCCTGCAAATCATATGTTGGAGCTTGGAGACCTGTGGCGAATCAGTGCAAAAGATTGTTGATCCTCCTCCTGTGGTCTGCAGTGGTAACGCAATTTAGGAATAATTAGGGCATTAGCAAATGCGGTGGTGATGGAGCTGTACATGCAAGAACTAACTCCTATTCGGTCATATTGTTGGATTGAGGCATACAGTGGAAATGCTGTTTTACTCCTGGCAAAGAAGTGTGGTCAACATGTGTCTTAATGAATCCTTTTGCTGATAAGATTGTAAGATCAAGCTTTAGGTTTTTAGGGGATTTGGAAGGACATAGATTTCTATTGAATGATCAAGGTGCTTCTGCTTCGGATATACATTTGAATAACACTGTGGTCTTTATCCAGATTAAGCATGATTCTTAGAAGTGCAAACCCACCCCATGCTCCTTTTGAGGCTACACTGTATGTAGTTGCTCACCTATTAGTTTGCCTTTTGTTTTGTTTGTGTTCTAGATAATGCCTGCATGCTGAAAGCCCTTATGTCTGCCTATCAAAATACACACAACAAAAAACAACCATGACACTGATACATTGTATGCTCCAGGCCAGGTGCATCATCAGGAATACTTCTTGGTGCCATTACTTTGCCTAGTGTCATGCTTTCTCGGATAATCCAAATGTCGAGGATCTTACCTGCTGAACCTAGTAGACCTGAAGGTATATTTCTACTTTCTGGTCTTGATTATGTTGGCTACTAAATGAAGATTTGCCCATTTCATCCCTTCTTAGTCTTTTGTGTTGTTCATACAGTTTGCTATAATTAACATACTGTTTCGATGGGCAGATCTTGTGTACCTTGAAATGCAGTACTGGGCAACATCCATCAGCTGCCTCAGTGTGATAGCTTTCTTCCTTTGGCATCTACGACAATCTCCAAGCTCTGGGATTTCTAAATATTTGAAATATGGCTCGTTTTTGGTAGTTTTGTACCTCATGACTTATGTCTTGTTCTTTCTACTGAAGACTGGTGAAGGTAACATAGTTACTTTTGGAAGTAACGTAGGCCCAGCATTGGCAAGGAATTCGATAAACTGATCTATAGGTTTAATTTATTGTAGGTCGGATGGCAATGACCAACATGTTGTATTTGCTCTGCCATGGAGTGGCTGCTGTGATCTTAATCAATCATATTCTGAAGAATTTTCCTTCATGTTCATCTTTTGGTTTGTACCCGACGTCTAAGATGTAATTAGATCTTTATTTCACCTTTTTTTGTTAATGTCCAGTTTCATATGCTAACAGGAAGTCTTAACTTTTTTAATATACAATGTACTTTCTATATAGATTATAGAATGAATGCAGTCGACCTACATGTTTCAATATTTAACTCCAGTTATCGAGGCTGTCTCTGTAGCTATCAGCATATTTCCTGTTTAGACATGGAGATATTCTTTTTCCTCATTCATTTACTTTCTTCTATAAATTTCAGGGGAGGCGCTTCTTGTGTCCAGTGGTCTTGTTCTTTACTTTGGTGATATGTTGGCCCATACTCTTTCAAAGGTGTGATTTAGTCTACTGGGAAACTAATATCAAAGATAGTTTTGTTATTAATTTATTTTTTTCTTGTACATGTGCTGGCAGATAAAGCTCTCCATGTCATCAGAAGCACTCATTCACACGCCCGGAACAAGAAGTGATATGGCCACAATTATTCAGGTAAAGTTACTTTTGATTGTCAACATGACTGCATGAGCATCATAGCATGTCTGTATTTATTCCCTTCTTTTGGCAGGGGATTTTGCTTGGCCTTTTCCTACTGCCCTTTATATACAAAAGTTCTCTCCAAGTTTGGGATTACTGCAGAAAGCAAGCATATGGACAAACACAGGCAGTCGAGGAACATACACGAAAAAGAATTGATTCTGCTGTATTTTACTCCTCGTTGCTTGTGGTGTTAACGTTTCTAGTGCCATACTGGACACACCTTGTTCAAGGTCTCGAAGTGCATCCTTTTGTCTGGTAAGAATCATGAGTTACTTTGATGGAATTAGCCTAAATACGTGCATACGGCCATGTCCTTCATTGCATTTAAATTTTGGAATTTGATGGCAGTAAATGTTAGAAACTGAACTGTAACTCTCATTGAGAGAGGATGACACTAGGAGATGGGGCAATTTTCTGGTTTATTTCTCACACAACTCACACAATGTCATACCAACCCAAGGGGTTGTGGATACATATTTATAGCTGGCCAAGAGCCAGCATATGCTAATATGCTGGTCTAAGATGCTAGTCTAAAAGCATAAAGCAAGTGCAGCCTAGATGATCTAATGCAGTCCTAGATGCTGTCCTAACTACTGTCCTATACAGGACCAAGATGCTGTCCTATACAAGGACTAATATGCTGTCCTGGACAGGACCAGCAGTCAAACAAAGACCAAGACCAAACAGTACAAGACTTATTCCATCATTCTCCCCCTAAGTCTTGTGCGTTGTCTTGTGAGGAGGTTGAACCATCCCAATCCTGGAGCAGAGTTCAAGGAACTTGATCCTCCCAAGGGGCTTGGTGAGCAGATCCGCAAGCTGGTCATTGGTGTTGATGTAGCTTGCCTTGATGCTTCCTTCCTTCAGGCAGTCACGGATTAAGTGGTACCTCACCCGGATGTGCCTACTCCGTTCGTGAAAAACGGGGTTCTTTGCTAGAGCCAAAGCGGACATGCTGTCCACTCGAAGTTCCACTGCTTCAGTGTCTCTGCCGAGAAGGTCACCAAGCAGCCGAGCAAGCCAGAGCGCCTGAGTCGAGGCGGTGGAGGCCGCGACGTACTCGGCCTCGCAGCTGGACATAGCAACCACCGGTTGCTTGACTGACTGCCAACTAACAAGACACTTGTCGAGGAAGAAGAGTATCCCGCTGGTGCTCTTGCTAGTGTCGATGTCGCCGGCGTGGTCGCTGTCGCTGTACCCGATGAAGTGTGCCTCTCCACGACACCTCGGGTAGTAGATACCGTGGTCGAGAGTCCCCGCAACATAGTGGATGATCCTCTTCACAGCTTGCTGGTGCTCCGTCGTCGGTCGCTGCATGAACCGACTAACATAACCAACGGAGAATGCCAAGTCCGGCCGTGTGTGGGCGAGGTAGCGGAGGCTCCCCACAAGACGCCGGTACTGTGTAGCATCCACCTCCTTTGCCGTGCTGTGGCGACTCAACTTCAACTTCTCCTCCATCGGAGTGAGTGCTGGGTTGCAGTCGGTGAGCCCGGCCAACTCAACGATGCGCTTGGCGTAGGCGGTCTGTCGAAGCGTGATCCCGGAGTCATCCTGGTGCACCTCGATCCCCAAGTAGAAGGAGAGAGGCCCCAGGTCGCTCATCTAGAAAGTGGCCTTCATGTCTTCCTTGAATGCCGCCACCTCCGCATCCTTGGTGCCGGTGATCACCAAGTCGTCGACGTAGACACCCACCAGCAGGGCATTGCCTCCATTGCCCCGCCGGTAGATGGCCGCCTCGTGCGGGCTTTGCTCAAAGCCCATCCCCTTTAGTGTGGAGTCCAGTTTGGCGTTCCACGCCTTCGGTGCTTGCCGCAAGCCGTAGAGAGCCTTGCGCAAACGCAGCACCTTGTCCTCCTTGCCGGGGATCACAAATCCCGGCGGCTGGTGCACGTAAACCTCCTCCTTCAAGTCGCCGTTGAGGAACGCCGACTTGACGTCCATGTGATGGACGCACCAGCCCTCTTGGGCAGCTAGTGCAAGGAGAAGTCGCACGGACTCCATCCGTGCTACAGGGGCGAAGGCATCGTCGAAGTCGATCCCCTCCTACTGCACGAAGCCACGAGCTACCAAGCGGGCCTTGTGCTTGACGATGGCACCAGCTTCATCCCTCTTCAGCTTGAAGACCCATTTAAGGGTGATCGCACGTTGCCCACGAGGGAGGTCAGCAACCTCCCAAGTGCGGTTCTCCGCAACGGCGTCCATCTCCGACTGCATCGCGGCACGCCATGCGCCGTCTCTCTCGGCCTCTGCAAAAGACCGAGGTTCACCATCATCGCACGCAAGGTGCAACTGTGCCTTCAGGTCACGAAGCGCCGGTCCCGACACTGGTTGATCGCCGAGGATGTCTTCCATCGTACGATACCGCAACGGCTCGCTGTCGTGGTACGCGTCGATACGCTCCTCGTCGCGGGAGAGCGGAGTAGCAAACTCCACCGGGCTTTGCTCGACATGAGCTTGTGTTGGAGTAGACGTGCCCGACGGAGTGGCTGTCGGTGCTGGAGTGCGCGGGGACGCCGGTTGTGGCAGTGTCGACGAAGAGCTAGTCGCTGTAGTGAGCGCTGGAGTCGGTGGAGGCTCGGGAACGCTTGGTGAGGGGGAGCTGCCTGCTCCCCCAGCTCCCTCGAAGTGAACATACTCGATGGTGAAGTCGTACGTCGGAGTCGAGCCGTCATCCACCGCCTTGTCCCATGCCCATCCTTGCCCTTCGTCGAACACTACGTCGCGCGCCGTGCGCACACATTGTGTCTTCGGGTCGAGAATGCGATAGGCCTTCGAGCCCTCCGCGTAGCCAATGAACACTCCTGGAGTGCTCCTGTCGTCGAGCTTGCCGATGTGGCCGAGCTCCTTGGCGAACGCGAGACAGCCGAAAGTCCGCAGGTGGAAGACCGTCGGCTTGCGCCCGTGCCAAGCCTCGTACGGCGTCTTACCATCAAGAGCCTTGGTGGGCGAACAGTTGAGGATGTAGACAGCGGTCACCACCGCCTCTCCCCAGAAGACAGCCGGCATCCCCCTCTGCTTGAGGAGGGCCCGAGCCATCCCCACAACCGTCTGGTTGCGCCGCTCGACGACGCCATTCTGCTGTGGACTGTACGGCGCGGAGTAGTGGCGCTGAATGCCCTCATCCGCGCAGTACGCCGCGAATTCAGCCGCCGTGAACTCGCCGCCATTGTCTGTGCGTAGCACGCGCAGCTTGCGGCCGCACTCCGCCTCTGCAGCAGCCTGCGCACGCCTGATGGCGTCTGCAGCCTCTCCCTTGCTACCGAGGACCATCACCCACATGTAGCGGGAGAGGTCATCGACGAGCAGCAGGAAGTAGCGCCGTCCTCCTGGTGTGGCCGGAGTCACCGGGCCACACAAGTCCCCGTGCACGAGTTCGAGCCGCTCCTTGGCTCGGAAGCTCGTCTGCTGAGGGAAGGGAAACCGCCTCTGCTTCGTCAGCACGCAGACGTCGCATAACTGCTCCACGTGGTCGATGTGCGGTAGATCCCGTACCATCTCCTTGACACCGAGTTGCTTCAGGGCCTCAAAATTGAGGTGCCCAAAACGCTCGTGCCACCTCCACGCGTCGTCGTCCCGTCTTGCTGCAAGACAAAGTGGCTGTGCTACCTCGATGTGAAGGATGTAGAGGTGGTTGCTCCCCCTCTTTACCTTGGCGAGAAGACGGCCCCGGGGGTCCCAGACCCGTAGGAGGCCATTCTCAATTTCCATACGCGAGCCGTTCTTGTCCAGCTGTCCCAAGCTGATGATGGAGTTCCTCAACGCGGGGATGTAGTAGACTCCGGTGAGGAGCCTATGCTCACCGGACTTGGCGGTGAAAAGAATGGAGCCGACACCCTTGATCTCCACCCCGGAGGCGTCCCCAAACTTGACAGAGCCTCGGATGCTCGTGTCAAGGTCGGAGAAGTACTCCTGCCGTCCGGTCATGTGATGGGTGGCGCCGGTGTCGAGGCACCACCCGTCACACTTGTCGTCGTTGGAGCCGTCGCCGAGGAAGGCGCTTGCCTTTGACTCGTCGATGTGGAGAAGAGCTGTTGCTGCTGAAGCCGCTGGAGGTAGCTCGATGCTCGCGTGTGCCAGAAGCAGAGCTGGCTCCTCCTCCACACGTGCGACGTGGGCCTGAGCCTGAGCCTGAGCCTGGCCGCGTCGTGGCTGCCGACACTCCCTAGCCCAATGGCCAGTCTTACCACAGTTGTGGCAGATGTCGTCTCGTGCCGGCTTTCGTTTGCCGGTGGCGCCGCCCTGGGCGCCTCCGCCCTGAGCGCCTCCACGGGGCTTGCCCGGCTTGCCACGCCTATGGCCGCCTGTCGAGGAGGAATACTCCCCCTTCTTCTCGTCACGCTGGCAAGCCTCCCACTGCTCCCGAGTGAGATGGAGCTTCCCGCCGATGGTGATAGGCCCCGAGTGAGGCCGTGGCTCGTCGTTGTCGACGACCTTGAGGCGACCTATCGCCTCTTCGATCGACATCGTGGAGAGGTCCAACATTGACTCGAGCGAGCGAGCAATCTGCTTGTACCTCTCGGGGACGCAGCGGAGGAGCTTCTCTACAGCTCTCTCCTCGTCGTAGGTGTCATCGCCGAACTGCACCATCTTGTGCAGCAAAGTGTTGAGACGAAAAGCAAAATCATCAAGGTCCTCACCTGGTTTGAAGGCCAGGTTCTCCCACTCCTTGCGAAATGCCTGCAGTGTGGACCTACGGGCACGGTCGCTGCCGATGCGTGCCGCAACAATGGCGTCCCAGGCTACCTTGGCTGTCCGCTTCTTGGAAAGCGTGAACTGCATCTCAGGCGGGACAGCGGCAATGAGGGCATCCAGTGCCCGTCGATCGTCGTCGTAGTCAACATCGCCGTACCGGACTGCATCCCACATGTGCCGCACCTGGAGCCTCACCCTCATCACCGCAGCCCACTCGACGTAGTTGGTCTTGGTGAGGGTAGGCCACCCGCCACCGGGACCGACTTCCCTGATGATAGCCTGGACCCCGTGGTGTCCACAGCGCCGGTCCGGGGAGGGAGAGTCGCGCTGCCTGTGAGAGCCACGATCTCCGTCGACCCGACCACCACTAGGAGTGCGACCGCCGCACGCGTCCCCTCCAGAAACGCTGCCCGCGCGTCCACGCCCGTCTGGGCTGCCGCCACCACGCCCGTGGGGGTGCGCAGCCACCCACCGCGCCGCCCGCTCCTGCGCTGCCTCCTGCTCCCGCACCGCCTCTAGCTCCCTGAGCTCTTCGTCGATGTTGCCATCAGCAACAGAGCCGCCAACGCTGCCACCACGCAGAGCCTCAAGGTCTGCCGCGGCCGCACGCGCTGCATCCGCCGCCGCCACTGCCGCCGCCTCCGCCCTTGCTGCTGCCAGCTCCGCCGCTGCCAGCCTTGACGCCCTCGCCGCCACCGCAGCGGCTGCTGCCGCTGCACGCTCGCGCTCCTCTGCCGCGGCGAGCTCGGCCTCCTGCCGAAGTCGCTCGCTCGAGGCGACCGAACGCCGAGAATGTTCTGCGGACATGGCACGCCACTAGGGGGCTGCTGCGTGGGGAAGAGGCTGCCCCTGACGAGCTGCTGCTGCTCTGAGCAGGGGAAGGAAGATGTGCAGGGACAACAGATGTTCCTGCTGCTGACTGAGAGGCTAGGGAGGGAGATGAGCAGGAGATGTTTAGGCTACAAGACAACACGGCTCTGATACCAGATGTTAGAAACTGAATTGTAACTCTCATTGAGAGAGGATGACACTAGGAGATGGGGCAATTTTCTGGTTTATTTCTCACACAACTCACACAATGCCATACCAACCCAAGGGGTTGTGAATACATATTTATAGCTGGCCAAGAGCCAGCATATGCTAATATGCTGGTCTAAGATGCTAGTCTAAAAGCATAAAGCAAGTGCAGCCTAGATGATCTAATGCAGTCCTAGATGCTGTCCTAACTACTGTCCTATACAGGACCAAGATGCTGTCCTATACAAGGACTAATATGCTGTCCTGAACAGGACCAGCAGTCAAACAAAGACCAAGACCAAACAGTACAAGACTTATTCCATCAGTAAATACCCCGGCCTACCTGGGCTCCCCTGGCCCCATCCCCTTGCAAAATTTCCATTAGATGTTGGAGTCTAAGCCTATGTTACTACCTGAACTAGAAGCCAACCCATTTAACATAACAAACATCAGCTGATGAGAATGTTTAGTGCATGCTTACTTCCTGGCCTTCGTTGTCTTGTTTCTGGCACTCTGGGTCTGCCAGATAGAACTGATAGTGAAGTTATCATGTTTTTCCGTTCTCTATCTCTGTTCATAAATATATTTAGCTATCTAGAGACATTATTCGACAAGGATGATAAATAACATCTATTACTTCAATTATGCTTTTGGTTTGTGTGAATGGGTAAGCAACTAAGTACACTCCCTCCAGGCCTCCACCCAATGACTCCTCGGGTGCCTATTTTTTCTTATATGCAAAGTCACCTAGATCCTCTTAGATTTCTTCTTTTGTGTGTGTGTGTGTGTGGCGGTAGTGGTGAACTGGTGATGGTGGTGGTATGTGTGTAGGAGGGGGTATTGGATTACTGGACAAACTATTTTGATCTATGTTTTTTGTGTTAAATCTTAACGGATGTTGACTTGCTGTTTGTTTAATGTTTTCATTGCATCACAGGATTATCAACTATATGTTCACGGATTCACATGAACGGCTTGCTTTATGTGCATACTGGATATGTGTCATATATGCATCAGTTAGAAGGTTCTACAGTATATCAAAGCAAAGCAAAACAGAGAGGATTCTTTTACGCAAATATTATCATCTTGTTGCTGTTTTGATTTTCTCTCCTGCAGTTATATTTCAGGTGTTTTATCTAATAAGTTTTCATCATTGCCAAAGGTTCCATTTCCATCAGAATATTCAGTAATTTATTCTGGAAACCTTTTTTGCAGCCCGCTTTCTTAGACTTGGCATTTGGTGCAGCATTTTCAGTTTTCTTAATATTGGAGATGATTCGAGTAAGAAACTTTTTGTCTTCTTCCCAAGTTCTTCTCACTTGTTTTTTCTTTAGCTTGAGCAAAATATAATATGATAATCTGTGCTCATTCCCCTGAAAAAATGTTTAATTATGCTCAGATTTGGGAAATCTACCCCCTTGGTCATTTTGTTCATCAGTTTATGAATGCCTTCACTGATCATCGTGATTCTGAGATTCTTATTGTTAGGTAGGTGTGCTTTAGTATCTTCATTTTGTATCACCTCAAAAAAAAAAAAGTATCTTCATTTTGTACATTTTTTATCCTATGTTTTCCATGTTCGATGGTATGATAAACCTACTATGATTGGTATTTTCAGCCATTTTTCCCTCTTATTGGGCTGTGCACTTCCTAAATGGATGTCATCGGGATTAAATGATAGACCACTTGCCCCTTTTGCCGGAATTCTCAGCTTGGGGATAGGTGATACCATGGTAAGCTCTGTCTATTATAATGTTTGGTCAGACTATTCGAATATTTGGTTTGTTTGATGTAATGTTTGGTGTATGTGAAAATCTCTCATTTGCCTTACTTTTACCTAGGCATCAATGATAGGGTACAAATATGGGGTATTAAGATGGAGCAAGACAGGAAGTGAGTCTAGTTTCTTAAATATCTGTCCTTCCACTCTATGTTTGTTAAACTCTTATGTCTGTCTCCTTTTCTTCCTGAAATTTAGAGAAAACGATCGAGGGTACAGCAGCAGGCATAACTTCTGTGCTGGCAGCCTGCTCGATTCTGGTGTCACTCTTAGCCTCCAGTGGGTATATTCTTTCACAGGTACGATTGTTTTCTTTAAGTTACTGAAACGGGAACTAAAACCAACAAACTTGTTACTAACCACCCTTCTAATGCTGACACAGAATTGGCTATCACTCTTGATAGCTGTTACACTGAGCGGATTATTGGAGGCATACACAGCACAGCTTGACAATGCTTTCATACCTCTTGTATTCTATAGCCTTCTATGTCTATAGGAGTAACTTGATGTACATCAAACTGACTTTGAGGTCCTCTTTTTGTATACTAATATATGCTAGTATATAGGGGAGTATGATATTTCCACAGTAGTGATTTGGTCTCCTTGGCTCGTCAGTTGCCAACTTCAACTAATTCCAATAATCCTGTAGCCAAAAAGCTAGGTTAGGTATATGTTTAGGAACAGAAGTATATGTTTAGGTATGTGTTCTTATACCTTCAGTACAGGGCATTTTTGGTATAGCTGACTGTAATATTTCTGTACTGTACATAAAATTTTTTACCTGAACACGTAATTGTTGAAACGTGCTTGTTCATCGAAACTACTATTGGTATTGGTAACACACGACCAAGAATGGAAATAGGTATGGTGTTTGTCTGTCCGTCAGTGTTTGAATCTGTGGATTGGAAATAGGTAACTTCCTGAATTGTATTTGGTTTGAATGATATTATGACCTGCTAGCAGATCGAATCGGTAGAGGCCGCGGTCCTGCTTGGAAGTGATCTACTGTACAGTTTCTTCGCTAATTATGGAAGGTAAAAACTATGGAGTGCAGTGTCTTTCTCAGAATAGGTGAAGGGAAAAGATATTCAGACATGGGAGATAATCAAACAAAGCGCTGCGCTTCTTGTTGCTTTTTTTTTTCTCGTTACGAAACTGAAGTCAGAAACTGGTCAAAGTTTGCAATGTGTAAACTTCCTCTGAGATATCAGGGAAATCGTATGCTGTTTTTGGTTCTCGAGACTCGATGATACGTTGAGCTAAGCAGTAGTTCCGGGCATTATACTACTGTTTATCGTGAGAGAGAGCGTGTCGGCCTATAATTGGACTGCCTTAACTCATACGTGTCCGAGTCGTCACGTTGAAGCGTATCCCGGCGCACGTTGCCATGATCGCGGGCGCACAGCTGGGGACATCCCATCGTCGTTCGTTACTGATCCCACATGGCACATGGCACGGGAACAAGTCGTGGCAAAAGTAGCACAGGCCGCTACGAGTCGAGCGAGCAGCAGCGCAACTTTGCCACCAGTAGTCCAGTAGTAGTACTGCGCATTAAACTGAGAACGCGTTAAGAAAAGAATCCATGACTTTTTGAGTCCTTTTTTCTTTTTTCTGAGATCCTCTTTTGAGACTTCTTGAGGCATGAAGGAGGCGAGCGCCGACTGGAGGAGACTCGTTGCCGACTTGGGAATGCGCGACGGTTACCTACCATGAAGGAACGAAGAGGCCCATGAACGCAAGGGCCCAACCAACCAGGCAACCTAGGCCCACCCGGAGCGGGAGCCAGCGGCGCAGGCGCAGCGAAACGAAACCCTACTGCGTCACGGCACGCCCCGACGGAAGAGAGAGAGACACCAGAAGAAGGAAGGAACGAGGGGAACGGGTCGAGCCGCGCCCCGCCTCCGTCGGAACCCCATATAAGCCGCCAGCCTCCGCCTCCCCGAAACCCTCCCCTTCGTTTGCTCCAGAGAACACCTGCCACCGCCGAACCGGTCCGAGACGCCGATCTCGGATTCGCGGACCAACCAAGCTCCCCCGCTCTCCAGCCTAGTCGCCGTCGCCGTCTCCCGCTCCGCTCGTCAGGTGAGGCCCGAGATCCCTCTCCCCCCCTCTTTTTCTCTCTCTCGTAAGGTTTCCGCGTCCTTGCTCCTACTCGATCTGGTTCCGCGGCTGGGTTCTGTCGCATAGAGTCGATCTGGGACTACGCCTGCGGCTGGATCTGGGTCGACTCGGCGGGGAAGGGTTCGGGGGCGCGAATGGTTATGGCGCCCCCCAATCTGCGTGAGTTCGGTTGGAGCGGATTCCAGATTCCTAAGCCCGTGGTGTTTTGTTTAGCTTCCTGTGTATTTTCTTCTTGTTTACTGTCATTAAGGTATCATATTTTTTAGTGTCCTCTAGGTAAACACCAGGGTCTCCTTTCGATTCACTGTATTCTGGTACTGTGGCTCGAATTAAAAAAAGTTTGTACTGTAGCTTGAATCTAAATATTGTGGGGTGGGTTATTGGCATGAGTTCTTCTGTGGAATGAAATACATGTTTTTTTGCCGTGTCTCAGGGTTCGAGTTACAGTATTTGTTTGTCAGTAACAGAATCTAGCTTATCATGAAAGAGATAAGCTATGTTTTCTTGTGGCTAGTTCGAGTTTGTTTAAGGTCGCATGTCGCTATCAGCTATGACACTTTTAGCATGTACCTCACGGTTTTGGAATAGCAATAACTATGTTGGCTAGTACAAACTCCTCGTGCAGTGTCAGTTGAGAGGACCTAAACTTGATCTGAACGTGGACATGTGTATATCTTTTACTGGAGTGTTGATACCTCAAATCTTTGCTGTGTAGATTCAGTTCAGAGTGTATGTCTAAGTCCACTATGCATTGTGCAACATTTTTATTTTATCTTCTCACCTCTTGTTATCTTTGGAGTGGGTGTGCGCTATGCACAGAGCATTGAATGTCTCCGTGTTTATTTTGTGAAATCTGTGGTTTATGTATGCTGTTGCTGCAAATTCTAATTGTTGTTTGCTACTTAGTGGGCGTCCTTATCAGGCTTTGATATTTATATTTTCTGTTAACATGCTTGTTTTTCCTCCACTATGCAGCATGGCAGGATTGGCACCTGAGGGTTCCCAGTTTGATGCTAAGCACTATGACAACAAGATGCAGGAGCTTCTGTAAGTCCATCTTGCATCCATTTTCTTTATATCTGTCTCTTTGGGGTTGGCCTATTTTTTCCCCCTGGACTTATTTTGCTGTACAAGGCCCTCAACTTATTTTCTTGTATCTCATGCTTGCAACTTACAGGCAGCAAGGTGAGGGTGATGAATTTTGGACTTCGTATGATGAAGTCTGTGAAAGTTTTGATGCCATGGGGCTCCAAGAAAACCTTCTGAGGGGCATCTATGCCTATGGTATGCAAAGACATTATTTACTTCTCAATACTCAATCCAATTTTTTTAACACTGTTTAGCTCATGCAACCCAATTATTTGGTTTTCAGGTTTTGAGAAGCCATCAGCTATTCAGCAGAGGGGAATTGTTCCCTTCTGCAAGGGGCTTGATGTGATTCAGCAAGCTCAGTCTGGAACAGGAAAAACAGCAACATTCTGTTCTGGAATTTTGCAGCAGCTTGACTATGGGCTGGTTGAGTGCCAGGCACTGGTCCTTGCTCCAACCCGTGAGCTTGCTCAGCAAATTGAAAAGGTCATGCGAGCTCTTGGTGACTATCTGGGCGTCAAAGTCCATGCCTGTGTTGGTGGAACCTCTGTTCGTGAAGACCAAAGGATTCTTGCTAGTGGTGTCCATGTTGTTGTGGGCACACCTGGGCGTGTCTTTGACATGTTGCGCAGGCAGTCTCTCCGCCCAGATAACATTAGGATGTTTGTGTTGGATGAAGCTGATGAGATGCTTTCTCGTGGCTTCAAGGATCAGGTCTACTTCTTACTCCTTTGTTATGCTAACTTCTATAGCTTATAGGATCGAAATTCCATAATGCATAACTGTTTTCAAAGTCAGGTCTACTTCTTACTCCTTTTTTACTCTCTTTCAAATTGTTGCCATTAGGAATAGAATTTTGAAATAGACTTGTTGTCCTAACAACAAAAAATTAAGAACAGAGGGAGTACAACCTTAATTTGAACTGTTACACAGCAGATTGCAAATCTTTTCACAACTGTTCATACAGTGATTAATGTAGTTTATAAGAAAGTTTACTTACCTGGGTTTAAATGTTGCTTATCTGGCTGTCCTAAATTTTTCTTGGCCAGCTTTTCTTAAATTAGTTCAGCTATATTGTGGTTAATTATATTTTGAGAACTTTTTGTGCAATGGCTTGGTACTGACATGTGTTCTTTGCAGATCTATGATATCTTTCAGCTTCTTCCATCAAAGATTCAGGTGGGTGTGTTCTCTGCTACCATGCCCCCTGAAGCCCTTGAGATTACCCGCAAGTTCATGAACAAGCCTGTCAGAATTCTTGTGAAGAGAGATGAGCTCACCCTTGAGGGTATCAAGCAGTTCTATGTCAATGTGGAGAAGGAAGACTGGAAGCTGGACACCCTCTGTGACCTGTACGAGACCCTGGCCATTACCCAGAGTGTCATCTTTGTGAACACCCGACGCAAGGTGGACTGGCTCACTGACAAGATGAGGAGCAGGGACCACACCGTCTCAGCCACGCATGGTGACATGGACCAGAACACCAGAGACATCATCATGAGGGAGTTCAGGTCTGGATCCTCCCGTGTGCTCATCACCACTGACCTGCTTGCCCGTGGTATCGATGTCCAGCAGGTCTCACTGGTTATCAACTACGACCTTCCCACCCAGCCTGAGAACTACCTCCACCGCATTGGTCGTAGTGGTCGTTTTGGGAGGAAGGGTGTTGCTATCAACTTCGTCACCCGTGATGATGAGAGGATGCTCTTCGACATCCAGAAGTTCTACAACGTTACCGTTGAGGAGCTGCCAGCCAACGTTGCTGACCTTATCTAGATTATGTCCTAGGATATGTAGTACTGGATAAATGAGTGTTTTTGTTGAATATCGCCAACTTTTCTCTGCTTTGGAGGAGTGGTAAGGTCGGGGTCTATTTGAATTGTGGCTAAGCATGGTTTAAGTTTTGTTTTCCCTGTGCACCTTTCTGAAATTTTGTAGTGGGTAGGCCGTGCCGCATCCTGGGCTAGCTGGGGTTGTTGAGACACTAATGGAGTACTTTCGCTGTTATGCTTCTAATCCGCTTGCATTCTATCTGGGGCCTTGCTTTGGATTTTTGATGATTTAGTAGAGAGTTGTCCAAATCTGAATGTTGGTAACATTCCTGGTCCAAGTCACAACTTAAAGTTTTTCGCGTGCTTATCAATGGAACTCGAGAAAATGTAGTGGTGTTCGTAAATTAAACTTTAGCATCTTTTAAAGAGTTAAAGTTAAGCTCTTTTTTTAGTCTCTTTTCTTCTCTAGAACTAAAGTTGAGCATAATTTTTAGTCCTGTTTCTCTAAAGTTAAAATTTGGATTGAAATTCAGATTTACCCCTTTAGCCCAAAAAAACGAACATCCCATAGTTTGTGCACTGCGTTTACCCCTCAAAAGGGCGATGTTTATCTGCACAATGCGTTAACCATCATCTAGCAGAAATGAAACTCAAATGATTCTATTTACCATTTTATACATAATAAGAAATCAAGTCTCCACCGATGCATCATCTAGCAAAAACTTGATTCTATTTTACCATTTTATATATAATAAGAAATGAAGTCTCCACCGATGGAATATTTGACAGTACAAAATAACAATAATCCAATATCAGAAACGAATTATTATATGCCTGAAATTTTGTCAGTAAAGATGGTGTTTTTTGCCGTATGCTAAATTAAAATACAAGGCAAAATTTTTGTCGTGTGTAAAAAGAATTGACACACAGTAAAGATGGGTGTTATCGTTTGTTTTTCTTGACACGGCAAACATGTTCTTTGTCAGAGTGTTTTTTTTTTAACACTCTGGCAAAGTCCCTTTTTGCTAAGTGTTTTTCTCTTGGTACATGACAAAGATAAATTTAAATTATATTTTCTCTTGAAGAAGGTGAGGTTACGGATTCTATTCATAGCAGGCGCAATTTACGTGAAGTGCGTGAAAAAACACCGCGACTTGTGACTTGAGACGGGGACAGTCACGGACACGAGGGGTTGTTGGCCGTCAAATTTTTTTCTATTTTTTTAGATTTTTTACGAGTTATATTTTTTAAGATTTGTCGTGTGTCGATAAAAAACACATGACAAACCCGGCTTTACTAACGAATTTTTTTATCGTGTGTAGCCTACGATAAAGATTTTATGGTAAATATTTAGACCTTTATCACGTGTGTTCATACTGTGTGTAATAGACACAGCAAACTTCACATTTCCCATAATATTAGTTTGATTAACACAGAGTTTGAAGAGGGCAAGGCTTAGAAGGCGATCAAAAGCTAAAGAACGATCGAACAGTCATCATATCAGCGTGACTACTTCCATCATAAATGGGCCGTTCAAGATAAAACATTAGGATGTGTTTGTTTCACTGTATTGGATTGTATAGACTTGGATAGAACCATATAATCTAGTGTTTGATTCACGGTCAATATGGATAGAACTGGATTGGGAAGAGAATATTCTCTCAAGATTCTGGATGAGCTCATCCAGTTAATTGGTCGGATGAGCCTGTACACGTTATGTCACGATGATGCTTACTAAAATAATTAGATATTATTAACATAATTTAATATTAAATAATAATAATATAATTGTTAAGCATTAAGATATTGATTAGTGTATTATGAAAGCTCAATCATACTAGGATTAATGATGATTAGTATATTTTATTATTGATAAAAAAATATTATAATAAAATTAAGATCAATAAATGTTATAATATATTAATTAGTGTATAGTTAATTATTAATAATAAAATATATAATTTCATTATTTGATCTTGACCAGTTCATTCTTATCCATCTAACCAAACACGAAACTAAATCATTCCATCCACCTAATCAAACACATAACTTGGATCATCTCATCCAGAAAAATATGAATGACTATATACAATTCAATCTTGCCCTCGAAACAAACACATCGTAGTTACCAAGTCCGGTCGATACAGGCTCATGCTTACACACTTCAATAAGCTAACTGAACTACTGAAGTGAGATCTTTGTCGTCTGTCGATTCTGATTGTCGCCATAGCCTGACAGCTATCTCTATCTATCTAACTCTAACCTAGTAGATGAGTTTGAAAATAAAAACTCTAACCTGGATAATGGCATATTTCAAGCGTCGTATCGTATGCATTTCGCATGTTTCATCAGCGAGTTAGGGAGAACCGATCGACGCAACTAATAATACGGAAGAATATATTATCCTCTGCGCAAGGTAAGGCGTCGGGCCAATGTATGATGACTATGGGTGTGTTCGTTTCCACCCTTCTAATTTTTAGACATGTCCCATCGAATATTGTAATACTAATTAGGAGTATTAAATATAGATTACTGACAAAATCCAGTTCATAACCCTCCCTCTGAATGACGAGACAAATCTATTAAGACTAATTAGGTCATGATTTTATAATGTGATGCTACTGTAAATATTTTTTTAATAATAATTTAATTAAGCTTAATGATTTTATCACGCTGATGTGCATTTAACTCTATAATTAGTTTTATATTTAATATATATTTAATAATCATATATAACATTTTAATGATTAATGTGACCCACTAAAATTTAGACCCAAAAAATAAACACAACCTATGTGTACAGCGTCACTAAACGTTTTCATTATGGAGGTGTCTCTATCATCAGTAGTTGAGCACAAATCAATATGCACAAGAAGGAAGTGAGGCTTTCACTGTCCCAAAACCGATTCAGATATGCACGAATCGGAGTTGATGCTTATTACATGTCTGCATAATCTGGCGTGCTCAAAGGCACCTGAAAACCGATAGACTCGGATAGCAAGATACCACAAAAAAACAATTCATTTCAACCACCCTCCACACTCCACAGTAGGGATTGAAATCCTGATCGGATCCCGGCCGGTTTCCACGGTTTTCAGGAATCCCGGTCCGGGCCGGTTTCATCAAAAACTAGGATTCCAATAAATCCCGACCTTATTTACTGTAGCAATTTAGGATCCCGATCAGAAGTCCGAAATCCTGGTCCGATTTTATCGGAAAAAAAATCCCGCTATAGTCCGGGATTTCAATCCCTGCTCCACGGTCCATACAAGCATCAAATCATCGTCTATCATCGCATCATTACGTGTGTCATTCATTAACCTTGTCAACATTCAATACTGCTCTTTTTTTAATTATTTCTTTTCTTACTTTTAATAAATACCTCGTCCACCTATATGAAATATTCTCTTTGTTCCAAAATATTTAACGCTTTAACTAATTTTATTTATCTCAAAATACTTATCATTTTTTATTTTTTAATATAATTTTCTCTCTTTCGAATACTATCTTTATCTCTTTTCTTCTTATTTTTTTATACTTATTTTTTATATATTTTTTAATATTCATCTCTAAAGCTAAAACGTCAATATTTTGAAATGAGTGAGTAACTCAAATAGAATCATTCAACTCAGATAGAATCATTCAAGCATATACAGACAAGGAGAGGTAATATAGCAAAACACCAGAAGTAATGATAACGGAATAGTGATGAATTAAGAGGACGAAAGTCAGAGCAGAGACAAGTTGGGGGACCCCATTTGCTTCACATGGTTTCCCCGTACAAAGTGTGTGCGACGACGACGCGAGACTTAGACATTGTAAGAAACATAGGTACGAACATTGGGTGTGTTTGCTTTCAACTCTCTGATTTTTAGACCTATCATGTTAAATATTATGATATTAATTAGAAGTATTAAATATAGATTATTAATAAAAGTCAGTTTATAATCCTCCCTCTGAATAACGAGACAAATCTATTAAAACTAATTAGATCATGATTAGATAATGTGATGTTATAGTAAACATCTATTAATGATGATTTAATTAAGTTTAATGAATTTGTCACGCTAATGCGTATTCAACTTTGTAATTAGTTTTATATTTAATATATATTTAATAATTATATATAGTATTTTAATGATTGATGTGACCTCATTAAAATTTAGATCCAAAGAAGCGAACACACCCATTCTCTCGAAGACGAACATCGTAGAAGAAGATATTGAACATACATACACTCCTATCCGAGTCGGAGAGACGACTAATAATTAATCCTTCCGCCAGATGCTGACAACTTGAGCAAGCGTCTCGTACGACGCCCCACTCGGCTGGATCTTTTTTCTATTTTGACTCTCTTCTCTCTAAAATTTTAAAAATCTCCACCTGAACTAAATTTCCAGAATCTAAACTCTTTTAGTCACACCAAACTACTTAACGGGACATATGAATACGGTCACGTCAAACAGTTTGACGTGGCTAAATATGAACTTAGTTAATTCTTATGTGTCAAGTCTATTTTCCTATGTGTCATTTAATCACGTCAACTTGTTTAGCGTAACCCTATTCATGAGTTATGTCATTTAGTTTGGAGTGACCAAAAGGGCTAGATCCTATAAATTCATTTTAGGTGGGATCATTTGTAAAATTTTAGAGAAAAAGGACCAAAATAGAAAAAAAAACCCTTCCTCGCGGCCTCCTGGAGCTCCGCGACCTTCGCGCGCACGAGCTCCCCCTGCTTCTCGCCGCGCATCACCTCCTCCACCACTTCCGCGATATCCTGAGCAAGCACCATGCCGCCGGCGTCCTCGCCGCGAACCTTGTGGCGCAGGGCCACCATGGTCTCCTCGCAGAGCATGAGTGCATGACCGCGTTTCTGCCTCTGCTCCGCGTAGAGCGGCCACGCGACCATGGGCACCCCTCGCGCCACGCTCTCCAGCACCGAGTTCCATCCGCAGTGCGTGAGCATGGCCCCCGTCGCGCGGTGGGCCAGCACCATTGCCTGCGGGGCCCACGACGGCACCACTTACTCCTTGTTTCGGTCGATGAAACCCGGCGGGAGGATCCGCAGCGGGTCGTCGTTCCTGGACCCGCCGCCGTCGTAGTAGCTCTCACCCGGGTTGCTGTTGTTTACCTGGTCGTCGACGCTGGGGGTGGGTGGGCTCCGCACCACCCACAGGAACCGGTGCCCCGACGCCTCCAGCCCGCGCGCCAGCTCCCGCGTCTGGGCCACGGGTATCGCCCCGCCGCTCCCCAACGACACGAACAGCACCGACCCGTCCGGCTGCGCGTCGAGCCACGCCACGCACCCCGTCGCGTCGTCTTCGTCATCAGCCGTATCCATCTGACGCGTGACCGGCCCGATCGGGTACACCGGCGGGATGTCGGGCGCGGCGCACAGGGCATCCACGGCGCCGGGCTCGACGGCGTGGAACGTGTTGACGAGTATGCCCTTCGCGTCGCGGTACTTCTCGCCGTGGTGGAGCATCCAGCGGTACGCGTCGCTGGTCCGGTCCTGCAGTATCTGCAGCAGGTCGGCGCCGTGGACGGGGACGCAGCCGGGGAGCTTGACGACCGGGTCGGGGAGGTCGCGGAACTCGTCGACGCCGGCGGGGAGGAGGGAGGCGTGGAGGCGCGGGAGGTGGAGCATGAGGGAGAGCAAGAGGAGGTTGGACGGGAAGAAGAGGAAGCCCGGGACGTGGCCGGCGTCGCGCGCGGCCTGGATCGCACCGGCGTTCCCGTTGCTACTCGGCTTGCAAGCTCCATGACGTCCGCGTTTACGCGCTGACGGCTTGGACCGCCGAGAGCTTCCCGTCGAGCATGCATCATGCATGGTGCCACCCACTAGCTCGGATGCAGCCGCACGCCCGCAGCAAAACGGAGCTCCTCCTGATCGCGCGCTGGGAGCCTGGGACGGTCTGCGAAGAAAAATGTTTTCGCCTTCATTGGAAAAAAAAAATGTATTCGCAAATCACGACGAAGCAATAAAATGCGTTCAGCTCGCGGGGGGGGGGGGGGGGGGGGGGGGCAACTTCGCTTTTATCGGCCCAACATACCTCTGCCAAGGGCAGCCCGAGACAGCCCATTATTTTGGTCACGGGTGGGCCTATGATGTCTTTAGCGATCAACGGCCCATGTTCATTCTTGGAGGAGGGGCAAATCAGAGCGGAACCGGAACAGAACTAGAGAAGAACGGCTCCGCCGCAGCAAGCAAGCAAAGCGGAGATCCCCTCTTCGGTTCCTTCCCCTCCGCCTCCCTCTCCACCTTCCACCGCAAAGCGACCGACCGGGAGGAGCCGGCTCTCTCCGTCACTGCCCAGGCGCTCTGCCCGCCCTAGCTCGCCGGGGAGACCCATCCGCCGCCGCAGCCATGTCGCCGCCCGAGAACCCCAGCGGCGCCGGCCCCACCGCCCCGTCGGAGCCCGCGCAGCCGCCGCTGCCGGCGGCCAAGTCCAAGGGGAAGAAGAAGGACGACGATCTGGTGAGTGCGCCCCTGCCCTCTCCCTGCGCGACACCGAAGGGGGAATTGAGTTGTTGAGCCCAAAATCTCGCTCCGCTTGCCTTCGATCTGGGGTTTTGCTTGGCCTGACGTGCTGGATGGTGCTGATTTTGGGTGCAGTCAGAGGAGGATCTGGCGCTCAAGGAGCAGCTCGAGCTCTACGTGCTGCGGGCTCAGGACCCGGACCCTGGAGTGCAGAAGCTCGCCCTCGAGAGCATGAGGTATTCAATTCACCAAATCGCTCGGTTCAGCTCCTTTTACGGTTGCTTTGCTCGCCGCGTAGCTTGGTTACATTGGTTTTGTTCAACGTGTGATGCCTGGTCTATGTATGAACTTAAAACAGTTTTGGTAGAATTAGTGACTTACAAGTGACACATGGTTTAGTTTTCATGCGTTGAAATGATCCCCTAGACTTTTTTACAAATATTATCCCATGGATATATGGAAGATTTATCATCTTCTGAAACTGCATTAAACGAGGAGGGTCCTATGGTATACTTATGAAGTCCTATGTGTTTAAGTGATTAGAATGCTTTCTGCTCTATTGGTGTTTGTGGTGTCCTATGACGACCCACCCCCCTCTAGCTCCTAGGTGGCACGTGGCGTGACTAAAATCGTGTCGCGTCCTATGGCCATCTACCACTCTCACAACGAGTAGCCACGCCACAAAAAATAGATCTCACCTAAAGCTTTGCGAGAAATTATGGTTGAGTGCTTGTGATGTATTTTGTTTCTTCAACTTCTTCTACTGCCACTTATACTGCTTTGTTTCAGACAGGAGATTCGTTCTGCAACCAGCTCAATGACATCTGTACCGAAACCACTGAAGTTCCTCCGCCCGCACTATGGAACACTCAAATCCTTTTTTGAAACCATGCCAGAATCGGACCTTAAGGTATGTGTGGATTATTAAACGCCTAGTTGCATTGTGGCTGCTCTTTGATGCAATGCTAATTTGTTTCTTATAATTGCAGAAGTACATGGCCGACGTATTATCTGTTTTAGCCCTTACAATGTCTATAGATGGAGAACGGGTATGTGCCAGCCAATAGTAATATTGTTTTCAAACTGTTATAAACAATATATATAGGACAAAATATGTCTTCAGATGTTCCTGCAATTGCAATTGTTCTATCTTGCAAAAGTTTGATGTGCTCCTCTTTATTGTTTCAGGAGAGCCTAAAGTACCGTCTACTGGGTTCTGAAGGTGATATAGGTTCCTGGGGCCATGAATATGTTAGGTAAAACGATTTAGAACAACAGTTGTCTATCTGTCCCTTAGAAAGGAAAAGTTGTCTATCTGTAATTCAATCTCTCTTCAGTCTCACTGTGTCCATTTTGCAGTGTTGATGATTGTGTGGTATTAATAATAAATATTAATCATGCAAATTATTGAAATTATTTCTAAAATCAGAAGTTTTAAATCATTTTAGTACTGATACATAACACTGTATTGAGAAACAATTATTGAGCATCCTGTGTTTAAACATTGTTTACAGAGTTTGGTCACATCTTACAACGGAAAACAACAGTCGAGCATCTTTCTTTCATACATTAACAAAGAGGATGCTCGATACGCTACCTTTCTTAAAAAAACTCTTTGCATGTAAGCAGCTATATTTCTTTTGTGTAATTTTTAGATTCTGAACAAATAGCTGTCCTATTTGCAGAAACTTGGCTGGCGAGATTGCACAAGAATTCCAAAAGCGTCAGGTTGCACTCTCATGTTATATAATTTTTTTTTGAATTCTTTTATATCACTTGCCAGCAGTGCCTTATTCTTCTGCTTGATGCCATGTTGACTTTGTGTGAAGAATTGTGTGCGTGTGTTTTTCCTACGATATGCAACCTCTTGGTTTTTCCTAGTAGTCAGTATCTTTTTCACTAATTTCAAAGTTGTAATCTTCTGAATCTCATGAATAAGAGCTTCTAGCGTTGATTGCTGAATATGTGAAAATGAAATATGGCTTGAGTAATGCCCTTTACTTCCCATCTCATTCTGCTTCGTTCTCCTTTTTCTTTGGGCATATATTGTTAAAATTTTGACCTGGCTGGTAACCATGACCGCATTTCTGTGCTAATAATCAGTGATAGACCTTGGTCTTGCCTTATTTTTCTTCTTTTCATCTTGTTGGACTGGCCCTGTATTTTTCATTCCTTGTATACATTTGAAACCTCTAATGCTGGATTTTTTTTTTATACACAGGATGATGATTTGCCCATTGATGCCCTAATGGAGCTAGTGCAGCAAATTATTTCATTTCACATGAAGGTTTGTTCTGATTAGAGTTCCTGGTGGAATATTCATTTACTTTGTCATGGCATAACCATGCAATAAATCTGTAACCTTTTATCTCCTTCGTTTGCTTTATTATTTGATCTGTTGTTTCTGTTAGCACAATGCGGAGCCTGAAGCTGTAGATCTTCTGATGGAGGTATCAATCTTTGTACTATTTTTTTCTCATAGCTGACTCCTGATATTTGTTTGCTATAGTGGAGGTACTGATCCATGTTATTTTCATTGTCTTGTAGGTTGAAGACCTTGATTTGCTAGTTGAGCATGTTGACTCCACAAACTACAAAAGGGCTTGCTTGTACCTTACTAGTTCATCCAAGTATGTGAGCACATTGAACATACATTGTTATTTTCTTGGTGTAGTTTCCTGTGTTATTTGTTCTGCCACTACTAATGGTTGAGTACATATGGAATTGATATTGTTGCATTTCTGTAAAATTAGATTAACACTTTTCTGTGCCTGAATGTGAAATGTGTCAGATACCTTCCTGCTCCTGATGATATGTTGGCACTTGACATAGCTTATACCATTTACATGAAGTTTGGAGACCTTGCAAGTGCTCTTAGAATTGCTCTGCTCCTTGATAAGGTAAGCTTTGATGATATGAATACATGATTATCTCATGTGTCACCTTCTGCTTAAAACAAATATCTAAACTGACATGCATTGAAATGATTCACAGTCCATGCAGTATGTGAAGCAAGTGTACACAACCACTGATGATCTTCTGCTCAAGAAACAATTCTCTTACATCATCGCACGCCATGTATTCTCCGCCCCCTTCCTACCCCCTCTCCTGTCAGTTTGCATGTGTTTGTGTATTTATATTATGTATACATAATTATTTATAGCATTCATAGGCATGGTGCTAGTGAGACTGTTCACCCATCCACACGCTGGACAATTCTTCTTCGTTCTGTCAATTTGCATGTGTTTGTGTATTTGTATTATGTATACATATTTATTTATAGCATTCATAGGCATGGTGCTAGTGAGACTTGTTCACCCATCCACACACTGGACAATGCTGCTTCGTTCTGATTTTTTTTTTTAATGACTTCTGTTGGTTTCTAACCATGACCTCTCCTGCTCTGAAGGGTTTGGCCTTGGAGATCGATGATGAGATCACTGCTGATGACAATGACAAGGAGGTTTTGCAAGAAATAGTTAATAATACTAAGCTGAGTGAGGGATACCTTACTCTTGCACGGGATATTGAGGTCATGGAGCCAAAGTCTCCTGAAGATATATACAAGGTGACTTTTCACGACTTACCATACTTGTGGAGCCACAGTTCTGGTCCATTATAATTATCATAATTATGGTTCTTTCTGATTGTAGGTCCATCTGATTGATGGCCGTGGTGCCAGCTCCAGTCTTGATTCTGCAAGACAGAATTTGGCTGCAACATTTGTCAATGCATTTGTAAATGCTGGGTTTGGCCAGGTTAGCTTTAGAGAAAAATCTGTCGCTACTAGTGGTACCTTTTTTATTTTGTGGAGGAAGTAGCACATCTTAAACCTATTTCCTTTGTGCAGGATAAGTTGATGACTGCACCATCTGATTCGTCTAGTAGTGGATCTTCTGGGAATTGGTTATTCAAAAACAAGGAACATGGAAAATCTAGTGCAGCAGCTAGTCTGGTATATTACAGTATTCTTTTTTGTTTCTTACCAAATATCTAGTCAAACGAGAACTGTCCAATAAAATCGAGCAACTTTTTCCAGGGAATGATTCTCCTGTGGGATACTGATTCTGGGTTGGCACAGCTTGACAAGTACTTGCACAGTAATGATTCTCATGTTGTTGCCGGAGCTCTACTCGGTATTGGAATTGTCACTTGCGGTGTGAAGAACGATTGTGATCCCGTAAATACTCCACTTTATTAGTTCCCCTGATTCACCCTCTGCTCCCCTGACTCACCCTCCTGTAGTCATGTCCTACACTGCTTTCTTATTACTATTTTCACCTCCAATACCCCATCATTTTTTTTCCAGGCACTTGCTATTCTCATGGAGTATATAAGTAAGGATGACACAAACATACGTATTGGTGCGATATTGGGTCTTGGTATTGCATATGCTGGTACCCAGAAAGATGAGGTGGAAATCTTGGGCTTATTATGTGGTCTTAATGTTTAAGATTGCATATAGCTTATTGTTAACATAATTTCTAAATTCTCAGCTTAAAATGCATCTATCGGCTGTGTTGGAAGACTCACAATCACCTCTTGAGGTCTTGGTATTCTCAGCCATTGCCTTGGGATTGGTGTTTGTTGGTTCTTGCAACGAAGAGATTGCACAGTCCATCATATTTGCCCTGATGGAGCGTAGTGAGGCTGAGTTGGCAGAACCCATCACAAGGTTGCTTCCAGTTGCCCTTGGACTTCTATACCTTGGAAAACAGGTAATTTTGATTGTTCCAATTCCAAATTCCCAATCCCATCATTCACATTTTGTTCAGTAAACAAATTATTGATTGGTGTTGCATACAATTTTTTTGTTGCACATGATTTTGAAGATTTACCTCCTCTTCTAGAATCAATTAATTGTGTGTTCGTTTTTGTGGATGCTGTTTCTCTGTTCCAACTGAACGGCCAACACATATTTTAGTGATTATTACTGCTTTCTGTTTATGCAGTTGCCACTGTATTGCCTTTTCATTTTACTCATGAATTGAGTGACTTTCAAGATGTGTTTATCATTATTTTGCAATTTCTATTTCAGGAGAACGTAGAGGCCACCGCAGAGGTCTCGAAAACATTTGATGAGAAGATAGGGAAATATTGTGATGTAACACTTATGTCATTGGCACATGCTGGAACTGGGAATGTGCTTAAGGTACTTTACCTTCATCAATATTTTATATTTTTTGCTTGAAACATTCCAATCTTCTAGCATTTCAAAATCACAAGTTTTTTTTAATGGTTAGGATTCTTTTATTTCATTCTGTGTGCAGGTGCAGAAGCTTCTTGGCATTTGCTCGCAACATCTTGACAAAGGCGAAACACATCAAGGGCCAGCTGTGCTTGGAATTGCTCTGATCGCTATGGCTGAAGAATTGGGTGCTGAAATGGCTGTGCGGTCCCTAGAGCGGCTTCTGCAGTATGGCGAGCAGAATATCAGACGAGCGGTTCCTTTGGCACTTGGTATACTCTGTATATCTAACCCAAAGGTATGTGGGTGGTTTGTGACGTTTGTCATACAAACTGAAGATGTCGAATGTGACCTATGTTTGGATTGTGAATGCCTACTTATGGAGTTTTTAGAGCTAAAGGGCTGCAAGTAAACATAAATTATGATTATAATGATAAATGCCTCATGGGAGATTTTGACTGCTAGCAGATAAGTTGTTCACGTCATCAATTTAAAACTGGTTTATCCAGTCAGGTACTCAGGTACATGTATTCTCAAAAAAATATGTATCAAAAACAGTGCTGAATGGTTATAATGATGATAATGATCCAATTTAACAAGACTGGAAGCACATCACATCAAAGAAGATAATTTTTCTGCATCACCTTCCTATAATAGACTCTGTTACATGTGGAATAATTTGATCTAGTAAGGCCATTGTTGAAATTTGACCAAGCTATCTTTATTACTGTAAACCAAGCTGTGTGATCTGTACCACATATTTAGGTTGGTAGTTTAGGGATTCTGATTTCACATTCCAAGCACTTTGACATCTTGAGATTGAGTGCTTGTTCAGTGATCCTTTTGAATAGGATTAACCTTGCTAAACAGTGCACATCCCATGCGGTGCTCTGGTTTCATTTCTAACATTTTCCATCACAGGTAAATGTGATGGACACACTGAGCAGATTGAGTCATGATGCGGATGCTGATGTGTCAATGGTTTGTATTTTCAACACCTTTCTAACCTACCTGTTTATCTTTCATAGTTTTGCTCTTATACCTTTTCTCATTCTAATTGATGAATTGCTCTAGGCTGCGATCATCTCGTTGGGTTTGATTGGTGCTGGCACAAACAATGCCAGAATAGCTGGCATGCTTCGGAGCCTTTCAAGTTATTACTATAAAGAAGCTGCTCATCTATTCTGTGTAAGTACGACCACACAATGATCTTCTGGCATCACACAATTTCTTTGATGTATTTATGCTGCATATAATGATTAATTTTGTTTTGTTTCAATCAGGTAAGAATTGCTCAGGGACTTGTTCACCTTGGGAAGGGTTTATTGACTCTTTCGCCGTATCATTCTGACCGGTTTCTTCTTTCTCCGTAAGTATCCGTAAATATTTTAAATCTATACATGAGTTTCGTTTATTAAACTACTGCTAAAGCCTTATATTTTTGTTTCTAGGATGGCACTTGGAGGTCTTGTGACTGTTCTACATGCCTGCCTTGATATGAAGTCAACAATTCTAGGGAAATATCACTATATTCTTTACATTATTGTCCTAGCAATGCAGGTATGGTCCAATAGTCTCACTTTTATAACTGCAATAAACAATTGCCGGATACCAAGTTGAATTGTCTTTCTGGATCTACAGCCTAGAATGCTTTTGACTGTTGACGAGGATTTGAAGCCCCTTTCAGTTCCAGTCCGGGTTGGACAGGCTGTGGATGTTGTTGGTCAGGCAGGAAGGCCGAAGACAATTACTGGTTTTCAGACACATTCCACACCAGTCCTACTTGCCGCAGGGGAGCGAGCTGAACTAGCAACTGAAAAGTAATTTGAAGTTTGAACAAATAACATGTTCCATCATTTGTGAAATCTCCTCCAAGGCTAATGACTGTTTGTCTTTGTTGTGCAGGTATATTCCAGTGACACCGGTCCTGGAGGGGTTTGTAATTCTTAAGAAGAACCCAGAGTATCACGAGGAGTAAAGATGACTAGTGCGGTATGATGCTGATTATTCTAGGGGTGGCCTCAGATTTGGAGCCTTGGTGCTAGTCGAGAGATCCTTGTTATGTACTCGGCACTTCCTGGTGGTTCATCATCCAATGGACATTGCTTTTCGTATACCAGAGTCGTGGCTGACTTTACCCCGTGTACGATGGCTGACGAACACAAAGCGGCTCAGGGCTCACGTAGTTGTTGTTTATGTCGACCACCAGCTTAACCCAAGCACCCATTCCCATTTTGGGCGGAACAGTTTGTATCAATCAATTCTGTATTGTCACGACTCAAGACATCTTTAGAATTAGCACTGGTGGTGTTACAGTGACTCTCTGGTTTCGCACCGACGGGACGGTCTGTTGTCATATCTAAATCAATTGAATTGATACAATGATAGTCTCATATCTGATGCTGTGAGCTCTTTTTTTTTTTTTTTTGAAATCGTCGAGCTCATATTCATGGCTGCCTCAACTTCCGCCTTGTGTGGACATTCGAAAGGTTCAGCATCGTACGTAACCTTGCCATGATGCCATTCGTGTAACCTTGCCATGATGCCATTCGTGACGACATTCTAAAAGCATGATGCATGGAGTTACTTGATTTTGGTTTGGTTTCCATTTACTACCTCTCCGGTTGCCAATTGTTGACGCTTCAGACAGTAACTAAATGAACTAACTATTCACCTTTTTGAGCTTCAACAAACGGAGAGTATTAATCAAAACTTCCTGTAGCAACCCGCATTCATAGTTACGCAATCTATCATTATGCTAACGCACGCGCCTTTTCCCAGCTACCACAACGTGACCAGTAGAGAGAGAGAGATGCGATTAGGGTTCGACCACGAGACGGCGACGAGTCCATCGATTCTCCTCGCACTTCAGATCCCACACCCTCGGACTCGACCTCTTTTCCTCGCACTTCAGATTCCACACCCTCGACTCGACCTCCTCCTGAAGGAAGAGACCAGCAACTGCCTTCTCCCCTGCGGTACCATCAAAACTCGAGACAGCAGCAAGGCCTGCTAACTAGCTGGGCTCAAATTGGTTCGTTCCGTTGGGTTGGGTTCGCAACGACAGCGGGTTGGGTGGGTTATGTTGGATTCGTAACCACTCCACGCTTCATCAAGCCTTCAAGCTTCAACCCACCAACGAAGCACTCTAGCGGCGGTGCGGCGCTAGCCTCGCGCGAGCTTCCTCGTCTTTCCACAAGTGGTGCCCGCCGTGCACAGCCCCTGCGCCGGACCGGAGCTGCAGATCCGGGCCGCCCGTAGACTCCCAGACGAAGCACCTCCGTGCCCAACTCCCATCCCCTCCTCTCCTTGCTGGTACCGTGGTACGTGCTCTTGGTTGGTTGCTCCTCCTTTCATACTTCTTTCCTCTTCCGATCCCCCACCTTCCCTCAATAATCTTGACACCAGTTCAGAGCTTGGACACGAACGCATTTGAAGTGGCAAGTTACTCACTACTCAGGAATGAATCATATCTTAGTTCCACGTAAAATAAACAGTGAAAAATGATTTGCGAAGATACAACCTTCCAGCATTGTATGTTATTGTCCAATATAATGAGGATGAAATAATACAAGTTCAACTCTTTGAGTAAAGCTGTAGTGCTAGTTTTTGATAACCCAGATTTTATGAAACTATGTGTCTTTCTGCAAACTATGTGCATCTGTTACCAAATAGTCATGTCCTTTATTTACTTTGACAGTGGCACTGTTGGCGATTTTGTTTTTTAATTTACGTGGAATGATACTGACTGGGAACGTTCAACACTCATATTTGTAAGCACACCGTGAAATTGTTGGTGGGAAGACAGAAATATAAATTTATCTGATGCGTTTTTTATGCCAATGTTTCAAGTATTATGAAGATATGATTCAGTTGCATGGCTTGTCTTTTTTTTTTCTTTTATGAACACGATTGTAGAGACGTCCCATTTTTTTTTTAGCTTGAACTTGTGTGATGCTGAAGTTTTTGTCCTGTTTTACCACTGAAAATAGAAGATGCTTATCAATCCATTTCTTTTTGGCACTGCAAATAATTTTCTGACATCATGCACTTTATAAGCTTTTTTTTCTCTCGCGAAAACGCAGGAGAGCTGCGCTTCATTATATTAAGAAGAAAGTGGGACAAGAACCCAAACAACACACACACACACACACACTCACTCACACCCACAACACACACACTAACCCACACTCAGTTCTGTAGATTACATTCGTGCCTTTTTTTACTAATTCACAAACGACCAACACACCACACTAAGGTCCATTGTTCGTGATCACCACGGAGAGGGAAGAGAGGCTGCGTGCCCCTGCCATCTCCCAAAGGTGCCGTTCATCATTTGAGACCGTGAGCGCCCGTGACATACATGGCGCCAAACCCTCGAACACACATCCATTGCGGTGAGTCCAAAGGATCCAAGCTCCCAGTGCTACCATAGAGTTGAATCCTTTCTTTTGCTGCTCTGGTGCGGTCCGCCACGCCTTTTCCCACCATTCATAAAAAATTAGGTCTGTTGGTTGAGGGGCTAGGGCTTGTAGTCCTACCTGAGCAAGAGACATGAACCAATATTGTCTTGCAAATGGACAGGCTATGAGTAGATGATTAATGGTCTCCTGTTCTTGATCACACAATACACATTTTTCCGGATGTTTCAATCCACGCCGAGCAAGGCAATCCGCTGTCTAGCACCGATCATGAGCCACAAGCCAAAGAAAGAACTTGCATTTGCCAGGAGCCCAGGTTTGCCAAGTGCGCTCCCATGGTCCGAACTGAGTTGCGCCTGAAAAGAGGTGCAAGTATGCTGACTTTGCTGAGTATTTCCCTGATGAACAGCGCCGCCAATAATGTCTGTCCTCAGCCTCCGGTTGTAGAGCCACATCCTGAAAGATGTCCCAAAGAGCGAAGAACTCCCTCAATTCTCCTACTGACGAAGCTCCTCTCGCATCCCGTAACCAAAGATGTTCATTAAGCGCCTCTGCCACTGTTCTTTTCTTGATAATTCTCTTGGCAACTACTAAGTAGAGCCGAGGAGCAATGTCGATTACTCGCTGACCGTGCAGCCAGCGATCTTCCCAGAAAAGGGTACGAGTGCTATCTCCTATGTCCGTTGCCATTGCCGTTTGAAAGAAAGACCGGACCTGCTCAGGGACTTGGATTTGGAATTCATTCCATGGATGGTTTGGGTCAGTCTTCTGCAGCCATAGCCATCGAACTCTCAATGCCCATCCATGATTTTTCAACTCTGAAATCCCTAATCCACCGAGCTCCTTAGAACGTGTCACTTTGCCCCAAGCAACAAGACAATGCCCACCCTTTGCTTCTTTCCTGCCTCTCCAGAGATATCCTCTTCGAATTTTATCAATCGCTTTAATAGCCCATTGAGGTAAATCCATGACCATCACTAGATATACAAGCATAGCTGTCATCACGAACTGCACATGAATCGCTCTGCCGGCTCTACTCATGAGCTCAGATTTCCATCCGGGAAGGAGATCAGCTAGGCGGTCAATTATTGGTTGAATCTGGTTCTTGGTGAGCTTTTTCAAGGACAGAGGTAACCCGAGATAACGACAAGGAAATTCCGAAACCGCACAAGGAAGATTGCTTTGGATTACCTCGATGTCCTCTTGACGGCACTGAATTGGGTAAGCGCTGCTTTTGTTAACATTGGTCTTGAGGCCAGAAGCTTCCCCAAACAGTTGCAAAATGTCCATGGTGATTCTAATATCGCCGGCCTCTGGTTTGAGAAACATCACAACATCGTCGGCATAGATAGAAATCCTGTGTTGGAGCGCCCTGGAGGCCAATGGTTGTAACAGTCCCTGATCAGAAGCCTCAGAAATCATATGCCCGAGTACATCCATCACAAGAATGAAGAGCATCGGAGATAAAGGGTCTCCTTGCCGGAGTCCGCGCCTATGCAAGATCAGCTCACCAGGAGAACCATTTAGGAGAACCCGTGTGGAAGACGACCTCAGCAGCCCACTAATAATATCGCACCAAATCTATCCAAAGCCGAGATGTCGCAATACCTCAATTAAGAATGGCCATGCAACTGAATCGAAGGCTTTAGAAATGTCGAGTTTGAGAAGAAAACGTGGCTGCTTTTGTTGATGCAGAAATCTTGCCGTTTGTTGCACAAGCATAAAATTGTCTTGGATAAACCTTCCCTTAATGAAAGCACTCTGATTAGGAGATACCATCTGATGCAAACGTCCCGCTAGTCTGTTCGCCATTATTTTTGTGACAAGTTTAGCGAAACTATGGACTAGACTTATAGGTCGGAAGTCCTTGGCACAATTGGCTCCATCCACCTTGGGCAGCAGAGTGATGAAAGCTGAGTTTAGGATGTCAAAATTGTTGAATTTTCTGCTCCAAACAGCTGATATGGCATCCATGATTTCTTTTTTGATTATCAGCCAGCACATACGATAGAACCGTCCAGTGAATCCATCCGGCCCCGGGGCCTTGTCCTGTGGTAACAACTTGATAGTGTTATACACCTCTTCTTCTGTGAAGGGAGCATCTAGCTGCGACAAGTCATGGCTGGGAATGCCTAATGCTGCCAAATTAATTGTGTTTTCCCTCTCTACAGCTTGCCCAAACAGATTCTGATAAAAACTGTCCATGATTTCAGATTTGTGTGTCTGATCAGTGTGTACCTGACCATCTTCTACAAGCTGTGCGACGAAATTCTTACGGCTGCGGTACCGGGATTGGGCGTGGAACAGAGCAGTGTTGGCATCACCGTCACTTATCCAACTGATCCGAGAACGCAACCTTGCTATAGTTCTCAAGAGTGAGGACAAAGCCAGAGAGTGCTTTTTCAATGAATTTCGCAACCATGTTTCTTCCTGAGATAAAGCGCGGTTGTCTTGTGCTATTTCTAACTGATGCAACACTTCTCTTGCCATACCAAGCTGGGTCTTCACATGTCCTACATTCTTCTGACTCCAACTCTGCAGTCCTCTCGTTGTCGCCTGAAGCTTGCATGCGAGAGTGTCAAAAGGACAGCGTCCACCTTGTGCCGAGTCCCATGCGACCTGTACTGCTTCCCGAAAACCATCAAGCTTTGGCCAAAATGCTTCGAAATGGAAGCGTCTCTTTCCTGGTTGGATATCACTTGTTCCCAGGAGTAATGGGCAATGGTCCGAATCATCAGAGGCAGCCGATTGCAACAAGCAATTAGGAAAAAGATCTTCCCAATCCATCGAGCATAAAACTCTGTCCAACTTGACTGACACGTGATTGTTAGTCCAAGTAAATTTACGACCATGCAACGGAATCTCTTTGAGCGCAAGATCATTAATAAGGCGACGAAAGCGCCCCATCATAGCCCGGTTGAAGTTGTCATTACTCTTGTCTTCCTCTTTGTAAATTAGATTAAAATCGCCCACCACCGACCATGGGCCTTGACAAGCCTGCCTGACATCCCTCAGTTCTTGCAAAAATTCGATCTTGCTGTCATTTCCTTGGGGGCCGTACACACATGATAACCACCACTGTTGATTCGAGCTAGAAAGAAACTGCATTGAGACACTGAAGTTGTCTGTCCTGCTCAGCCCAGTCACCCGTATGTCTCTCTTCCAAGCCATGAGAATGCCTTTATAAGCTATTTGTGAACCTTATCTTGTAATTTTTCAAGTTTCATATTGTTCTGTTGTATTTTCTTCTGAACAGAGTTGCCTTGCATAGACTTTTATATCCAATTATAATGATGTGAAGCTATTTACATAAAATTAAACTGCTTTATTTGTACTAAGGTGTTTCTAAATTGCTACAAGCATGCTTGTTTTCTAGAGTCCATGGATCAATGTATGTGTTACAGTATTGTTTGTATCTGCTCAAAGTTTATTACATCAAAACCTCATAATAATGGTGTTTAATATTGTATACCAAAATCTGGCTAAGCACCTTAGAAAGTCTATGTAGGCCTGTATTAGGTTCATCAGCAGATGAGTGTCCTAGTGCTATCTGCATGTTGTTCGCTGTGTGTTGCCTTCCTAATTCTTGCTCGTTGTTCTTCATCAGCATGTGTGCATCATAATCGATTTTTGTCGCTTTTGGACTTTTGGTAGCGCGTGGAGTATACGTGCGTTATATCAGCCATTCTGATAATTATTTTGCCATGATTGTGAATTCTGGTGCAGTTAGTGCACAAAATTATTTTGCTATTTTTTTTCCATGGTTGTGAATTTCGTGCGGTTAGCGCAAAACCATTTGTGATAAATTTGATCTAAGCTGCAACACACATGTAGAATGTTATTTTGTTGTTCTTAGGCTAATCTGTGCTACTTTAAGGCTGTTCACAGCTTAGTCGTTTATAGTGATATCTGATATAAGGTTGTATGGATCGACAGGTTGCTGCTTGTGCATATAGTCCTCTACTTGGTCATTCTGAACACATTTTGACACAATCCATTAGTTGAGGTGCCTTTGTCTATTCTCATACTTTTCTTGTCTTTGATCTATATATGTTTCTGTCAGATTGCCGAAATGTATGCTTAATTCCCTCGTACCATATCAGCCATGTCCAACTAATACCCTTTTCTTCTGGAAGGTAGACATGGGGGAGGAAGAGGATGATCCTGATTGGCTCCGAGCATTCCAGGTACCCATCTAATGAGACCAAGATTTAGACATTCATGTACAAATTGTAGGGAGCTGTGGTAAACTTCCCCAGAATAAATTTAATATTCTGGATGCAATATAAGATAACCTTTTCTTTTGTTTTCACACTTTTGAGTGTGTATTTCTTGTCAGATAGGTCTAAGATATGTGTATCTCTTACAGGTACCAAGTTCATGGTTATTCCTTTATTTATTTACTTTTTGGTTGCATAGATGTGGCAGCAATTCTATGGATTTAAGTTAAGAAGTTTTTGCAGAAACAAGTGGCACCTTTATTCAAATGGTAGATACCATTCTTTTTCTTGACAGTGGTTATCCAGTGGTGTATCACCAAGTCAAAGTTTTAGTGTGGTGCCAATTGCTTTATGCATTCCATCATTTTGTTTCTCTACTATTTATTGGCCACTTTACCTTTATCTTCCTGCAAGGTGAACTTTTATATCTCATAAAAAGAGAAAAAAAAAACTGAACCAACATCAGTTTTTTAGATTTTGTTAACATCTCATTCATTACAAGATAAATAGTTTTGGCACTTCCTTTTTGGCAATTCCACGTTTCCTGCTGTATGGATTCAGAAGTATTTGCTCTTTTGGTATAGGCACCAAGTACAGCACCGGTGATGCTTTCTTCTGGATCTGATGCCTCTCCTGAAGCTAGCCCTACGAGGACCTATGAAGGGAAAGGAGAAAAACAGGCTAATTTAAACAGTGCAGGTGATAGAAATGGTGCTGCACAAAATAAGGGCAAGAATCCAATCTTGACGAGGAGGAATAACCTTACCAGTGTAAAAGGTAGAACCAATCTAACGTTATCTTAAGCAGCAACTGATTGACATTTGATCATTTCACGGGTCTTGTAGATTCTTCTGACAAACATGAGGAGGGACCAAGTGCAGATGAGAAGCAAGATAACACTCCTAGACGCATGGTATGTAGTTCACGTGTTATTGTGCATTTCCACGCTTCAGTTTATCCATACTACTACCTCCGTCCTATAAAGAGTGTCGCTTTTGACTTTGAGACATCACTTTTGACCTTCCGTCTTATTCAAAAAAATTTATATAAATATTAAAATAAATATGTCATAATTAAAGTACATCTGATGATAAAATTAATTATAAAAAGATAAATAATATTTGCACAAAAAAATAAATAGAACAAACAGTCAAACACAACGTTGAAAAGTCAAAAGCGACTCTTTGTGGGACGGAGGGAGTAGTAATTAGTTAAGCTGCCTGCTTTTCAAAGGATTGGAAGAATAAAAGGTAACCTTAATTTGGTCATCAACGAAGTTGAGCAGGCGCCAGGCGACTTTTACTTATTATGGGTTAATGTTTGTGGCAGAATCTTTTTTGCATTATCTTTGGAATGTTATTTTATAATCTTGATATCAGTGATCACATATTGTACCTATTATGCTCAGATCTAACTTCACTGGAGCATTCTAATTTGAAAGACTTCCATACTTTTCCGGTTAACTTCTGTACCTAAATTTTTGTCAGACACGAAGGAAGAGTTTGGTTACACTGTCATCTGGTTCTGATGCTTGCCCCGGAAACAACCCTTCAAGGGTTGATGAAGCTGATCATGAAGCGGACTCACTTAGAACTGTCAGGAGAAAAAATGACCTGCAAGCTAAGGGTAAACAACTAAAGGTTGCTGGATCCAAATCTGATCAAGAGCAAACAGCTGGTAGGGCTTATGGATATGTTGCCATTCTAGTTATTTAAACTCATATTTGTGAATGACATGTAATCATTGTTTCATTGCCAAACATAGACACCTTGGAACATCAAGAGGGAGTTGCTGAAGAAGACATGCAAGATAAACCTACTGGAAACTCTGTAAGATGCTATTAACTCCACATTTTTCTCCTGCTTTTGATGTGAAACTTTAGAAACAATTAGAGAGGAGGGGGTGGGATCAGCTCACGCCTCAGTATGATCATGTCATTCTCAAGACCATTTTATAGCTGAGGTAAAATTTTGGGTAAATGTACAAGTTTTTTTTTTTTTTTTTGAGGAATGTACAGTAGGGGAAGGGCCTTTACCTCACTGGTAAGGTGCCTGAGTAGCACCTCCCAGGTCCCAGGTTTGATTCCCAGTGGGAGCGAATTTGCGATCTTGGTTAAAAAAATCCCCTCGCCTCTCCCCGCACCAAAGCATTTGGTTAAGGCCTCGCCTCTGGAAGCAACGGTGCCCATGGTGGCCCCGGCCCAGGTTCTCACAAGGCTGGTGGCTCCAATGTAAGGGGGGGAGGGGGGTTCGGGGGTTTTCTTGATCTACGTGAGAGGATCTTCTCCTTAAATGCAATACCCGGGGGCTGTCATACCCCCCGCAGGTCAAGTTTTTTTACTGTTAATTTTTATTAATAAAGATAGGTCGTTGGGACAGCCAGAAAAGGAAAAAAACTGTACACGCACCACCTGTACAAGGCCAGGAAATGGCCAACCCGAAGAGGGGCAGAAACAAAAGTAGCTACCTGACCTAGGAAAAAAGAAAGCGAAATGTACATCAAGGTGCTTCCATTTCCATTTGGAAAACTGGAACTGGATGGTGCATAGCACTTTTCAGGTTCTACCTGAATTATGTTACTCTGGTTTTCCATATTTTATGTTTGTTTGTGGTTTGTCTTTTTGTAACTAATTATGTTCAAGCAGCTCTTTAATGAAGTGTATGTTCTTTAAAATGTTAGATCTCTCAGAGGTTGCCACTAATCTGCCCTGATAAAGTTCAACGTTCAAAGGTATGATGAACTCTGACAGGCAATAGTGATGCTTATATAAATATTGTCTTCGGTCTTCTAAACATTCTATGCTTGCAACCACAAACTTCTTAATTTGACTTTTTTTGCTATAAGACTATAACCTAGACCTATGTCTTATAGAAAATCTCCGGATTAAACTTTGAGAGAATTCTTTTCTTGGCCCTAAAAATGTCACCGCTTCCTTTCTTGGTCTTTTTCAAAATGAACTTCCTTATCCGGACCTAAACCTGTTTTTGGCCCTTCCGTTAGTTTTTACACTGATTTGTTGTCCTAAGGGTCATTTATGTAAGAATGGAGGGAGTAATGCTTAGTCTGTTTTTTTTTTTTTTTTTTGTCTAGGCACTGATTGAATGTGATGGCGACTCCATAGATTTGAGTGGAGATGTTGGAGCTGTTGGGAGGCTAGTAGTTTCAAATGGTTCTACTGGAAATCCAGATCTGTTACTGGACTTGAAAGGTACCAGTATATATATTATAGATTATATGCTTAATATGGAGTTGCCGCTTTTTGTGCTTTGGTGAGACTTCAGATTAGTTCTGTATTATGGTGTTTGATAGGTGTGGAGGATTTTCTTCTAGTTGTGTTTGAACAGTTTTACTTCTTTCCTTTATCTCAGTTCAGTTACTTCTAAGATGGTGTAAAAGCTTGCTGATTTTCTATTTGGAATCTGAGAACTCCTTTTTTCCAAAAAAATATACTTAATTAATTGGATTCTGAATTATATAATCCATTGTAGGACACCTCAGGCAATATATCTGTACTAAAATTTGCTGAATCATCTGAAAACCTGGTCTCTTTTGTCCGACTAGTTGCAATATTCTAAGACTCGAGCATCTTACTTCTTTACTCATACAGGAACAATATACAAAACTACTATAGTTCCATCCAGGACATTTTGCGTTGTAAGTTCCGTGGCAAGCTTGAGTACAGATTCATTATTTAGTGTTGATCTTTAATCCTTGGTGCATTCCTTTCAGGTGAGCGTTGGACAGTCAGAAGCAAAGGTTTGCCAGCCATAAAATATATTCAATATGCATAATTGAGTTCACCATATCAGCGTACACATGATATAATATCAAGAACCTAACGAGCCATTTTCACTTGTGAATTCGTTTATTTTTTCCATTTCTCTAGGCAACGGTTTAGCATCATTTATCTCCTGTCTTTACTGTGCAGATAGAGGCTATAATGAATGACTTCATTCAACTGGAACCACAGTCCAATTTATTTGAAGCAGAGACTATGATGGAAGGTGAGCATACTTGTAAACATTAATGCCAGCTTTGGGCATCAGTTGTATCCAACATTATGTTTATACTGTATTTCAAGTATATCAGGCTAACATGCAAACAGCGGGCTAATAAATAGCTGCATGTTCTTATCATTCATTGATGGAGCAATTTCGCCGAGTATCTGCATTTGCAAGTGTGGCTTTAGTATTTTAGCGTGCATTGTGAGGAAGAGTCAATCACTCCATATGTGTTTTGGATATATTTTGTATGATAGTTCTTAAGAGTCTATATTACCATAGTTTTTCTCTAATATAATAGGCACTCTTGATGGATTCACATTCGATTCGGATGAGGAGGTTGACAAGTTTCCTGAGGCACATGCTTCTCAAAATGATCAGAACAATGAAGATGAAGATCAGTCTAAGCCGAAAACCAAAAGGAAAGCTGAGAAGCCAGTGGTTTGTGTTCTGGCCTCAATGCCTCTGCTTCATTCGATATGCTTATAGTTTCTTAATATTTTTAATGTCAGCTTGATTTCCTTTTGTCATGCCCTAGTGATGATGAGACGTTTAGGCAAAGCATAAATTTCTGATCCGCCCTATCATTTCTTATTGGAAGTACAACACGTATCAACCTGTTGTAACGTGTAATGAAAGCCGATCATGGGTAGTCAGTCAAAAGGATTTTCTTTTGTACTAATGTAGTTGGCTATTGAAGTGTTTAAATAAATTGAAATCTTAGTGTCAGCGGTGCTCACTTACAACTGCATCGTAACACGGTTGTTGTTACGCCCTCCGCGGTGCTCCCTTAACACTAATCTCTGTGATATGCAGGGTAAGGGACAGAAGAAGGCCAAGGCTGCCGGAAAGGCTCCTAAAAAGGGTGCAAGGAAAACCCAAACTACAAAGAGAACTAAGAAGGGCAAGAAATGATAACTGTAGACATAATTTTTATTGAGTATTTTTGTTTAGTTCAGGATATCATGTACCTTTTTTTTTAGAAAGAATAGTGTAATATTGCGAAGCCAATACCTGTATACCATGTAAACATCATTCCATTACCTGGCTTTAAAAAGAAAATCAGTCAGGCAGTACCTGGTTCTAGCAGAAGTGCTTGTTACTTCAGAAAGAAAATGGCATGTGGAATAATCAAATTCCAACAATAGACTTTTCCGGCACTCGTGCTTCGTCACCGTTTGGGTACATCCAACATCTCATTGCAAGAAGATTCGAGTCTAAGAGCATCTTTAAAAGTATCCCAATAATTATCTCTAAATCAAATTATTAGAATTTAATGAAAAAATCAACCTTCAACAGTTTCTCTAAACATCTCCTTGTTTTTATCCTCTCCTAAAACAATCTCAATCGTAGGTAAACCAAGGGAAGGAATTGTGGTCTCTAATCACTCTCATCCTGCGTTGGTGGCAAATTTGTCACCATTCTTCATCTGATAAAACACGGAGCCTACCCCGCTTGTCCTCTGACCATCATCGCCTCCCCTTGTCCTCAGGCCGCGCCGCCCCCACTCCTTCTCTGGTCAGTGTCACCCTACTGCTCCGTTGTCCGGCTACGCTAGAAGCGATTGCCTTGCAGCCTACGACGGCGAGCGGGACGCATTGGCTACGACCACCGTCTATATCACCTCTACACACGAAATTTTAACAGGTCACATGGCCAATTAAATTATAATAAGGAATTGTTGGAGAAGAATATATTTTATGTTCCCAAATAGTTTTTGGATTGTCCCTAAAAATTAGTTTTGGGGAGCTTTTTTTAGAAGCTCTTAGAGATGCTCTTACCTATGTATGTTTACTCTTGGTCCCCTTTGAAATTATATTAATTTCCTAATCTGTGAGCTTTACGGATTTTTTCTAATAAAAATGCCTATTATGGCGTTCTTCACTCGCTTAAAAAAAAGGTGCCATTTAATTTCCTCTATTAAAATGTTTCTCTTGGACTCCTTTGCCTTTCATGGGCTGGGGACCAACAATTGTTGCAGCGTCCAAGGTTCGTTAAACCGTCCGATCTCGCGCCTCCTGTCATCTCGTCCGTCCATCCTCCCTCGCGCATCAACTGAGAGTGCAGAGAAAACGAGGCGACGCGTCATTTCTTTTCCTTGCCTTCCTCCGTCTGCTCCGCCGCTAGCTTTTCCGTCATTCCGCGTCGTCTTTAACTGGCAGCAACGGCCGCTCACCGCCGCCCTGCTCCCCGCCACCGCTGCCTCCTCCTCTCCTCCTCCCGCGCCGCCGCCATGCCCTAGCACCGGTTCCCGTGCCCGTGTTCCCTCTCTTGCTTCCGAGCTTCTCCACCTCCATCTCCGTTGGCTGTGGCTCCTTTGCCGCGGTGGCCGGCTGCGTGCGCTTCCCACATCTGGGCGGGACGCTGGTGTCGCCCCCGGCTTCCTCGGCCTCCTGAAGCTCCGTCGCCGGTGCCATTGTAAGGGCTCACCTTTCCTGCTCGTAACCTCTTTCGCCTTTCCTTCCCGGCCTCCTCCGATTGAGTTGCATTTGTCTGTCTTGTTTACATGGTGCTTGAAGTTGGGCTGATTCGCTCTGGAGGGTATCGATCAGTTGGGCGGGTTCGGGTTTCTTCTGTGTTCTGGAGTCCAGATCTAGTGTCTCGAATGGATTGGGAAGTGCTGCTTCACCTTCGGTTCACAACATTTTCACTTCACAACAACCAACTTAAATTTTACTGACTCGATTTACTTCGCAATTTCCACATGGAATTCATGTGTGCGAATATGTTGTGCCCGCCATTTAGGCTTAAAAATAGTTGGTCGTACGCGGTTCGGACGCATTTGTGAGCTGTAGCGTCCGAATCTGAAGTCAAAGTATAGAATGTGTCAAAATTTATTAATCGACTGCTTTGCTCGTTCGACATCATGACGTCTAGTGAAGTATATACATGTATCTGTACGACCACCTTTTACAGATGTCATTGTCATAATTAAGAAGTGATTACTTGATTAGCGAATCTCTGTTAAATATTTTAGCCTTTGACATTCTACTAGTCATCAACCTCTGCATTTATCTTCTTGTTACTACTAAATATGCCATCAGCTTCTTAACTGACCTATCTTCTGTTTAACATGTTATTTATGGTAATAGGTCGCAATCTCCTGTGATTATCTCCACTGTTAGCAATGAATTCTTCAGAAAATAAAGTGGTATGTTCCAACTCTGGAAGATCATCACAAAGGAGGAAACAGTCTGCTGCTGAGGTGGTCACTGTATCAAAACGACCAAGTCGACATAATGCTCTCCGCAAATGTAAACCTGATTCTCGTTTCAAGAAGTCACCAAGGAAAGTTAAGAATGCTACTCTGGCAAAATGCATAAGAAACAAATATCATCGCAGTCCCCAGAAACGGCGGAGGGGTTCAGATTCTGTTGCTGGGAAAACTGTAACAGGTATAACTGCAAGGAGGAAGAGGAAAAGGAAGCGGGAAAATACTGATGAGGCAACTCGGTTGGAAAGAAGAGCAAGATATTTTCTAATCAAGATAAAGTTGGAGCAGAATTTACTAGATGCATACTCTGGAGATGGTTGGAACGGGCAAAGGTGTGTGCGGCACTATCTCAGATTTTTAAACTTCCGATGACAGTAAAGTTTGAATCCAAGCATCCAGCCAAAGTTCATGTCAGTTGTCTTTTAAAGGAACCTGAGTAGTTTTGTTGAGTTGACATTAATGATTTCTGGGAAAAGAGGCACACACAATAAATATCTTTAGTCTTGCTCCCAATGAGACAACAACTTCCTTAGAACTTAGGCTACTCTTAGACATCCTTTGGAATGCAGGATTCTCGAGACATTTGGTAGAAGAAGTAGGAATTTGCTCCTACAAGGTGTTTGGATGCTTCGTAGGAATTCTTTGGTTAGATGTTCAGTAGAAAGAGAGGGAGGGAGGGACTACACGTCTTGAAACTTTAAAAGGAATTGAACATGAGGTTAAACCTTATATATATGTGAATTTGAGATGCATTACATCCTATGGAAAGATAAGGAATACCTGCGTATAACCCTATGTTAAAAACATTTTGTTCTAATCAGTTGTGACTTCCTATTTACAGAAATGTTTTGACTTCATTGGCTGTGGCTGGAGCCAGTTGTAACTGGTTAATGTATCTTTTCAATATAGGAATAATATTGGGCTATTAATTTCTGGGGAATAACCATTTAAACTGATTAAATTGAAGTCTGCTGTCATTGCTAGTGTAAGAATTTCGAGATTTCTGCCTATTGCATGGATACAACCATGTTAATAGGTTGAATTATTGTTCCTAAATCATTTCGACAACATTGTTGCAATAATTTCCTTGTTCTCTTTGCTCAGTTGCTTATATGTTTTTCTTCAGTTAAAAGTAAGGTATGCTATCAAATTCTACATTGATTGAGTTTGATTTCCAAACAGCCGTGAAAAAATAAAGCCAGAGAAGGAGCTACAGCGTGCTAGGAAACAGATCATAAAATATAAAATTGCTATTCGTGATGTTATTCGCCAACTTGATTTGAGTAATTCCAATGGGAGCATCAGTGGCTTGGCGATGCCTGTCATTTCTGAACATGTACGTGTATCATCATGTTAATTGTTAGATGCTCTACTTGCAGGATCCCTGAACTGATAAACTTTTATCATTTTCTTTGTAGATCATATGCTCAACATGCAAGTCTCATGAATCATTTCCCAGCAATAAAATTATTTTCTGTGGAGGGGCCTGCAAAGGGGCATATCACCAGAGATGTTTGGATCCTTCTATGGACAAAAGTGGTAATTCTCTCTCTATTTTTCGATAGCATTGATGACTCATGTCAGTGTTAGTATTGTTTCTTTCCATTGGCAGCCAGTCTAGAATCTGACCATGCGCTCAAGAACAGCTAATCTACTTTTTCAGCACGTGATAACAGCATTAGTATGAATTGATATGTACCTGTACCTCATATATATATATTTATATTCTTTTCTTGTGCTTTCTCTTAGTTCTTCCAACTAGTAGCCATGGATGGCTTTGCAAGTTATGTTTATGCAAGAAGAAGATTTTAGAAGCAATTAATGCACACCTAGGAACGAGCTTTACCGCGAATTGTCCCTCTGAAGTAAGTTTTTATCATTTCTAGCACCATGTTTTTTTATCATTTGGTTAACTTCATTCTGTTTCAGTCAGTGTTGAGTCTACTTTTTTCTATAGGACATTTTCAAGGAAGCAACTGAACCAATGGATTCTGATAATGGACTAGGTGAAGATTGGCTTTCTGAGTATTCAGGTGATGAGGACTATGATCCTGAAGAAAACGAGGTCAGCAGCAGCAGAAGCAGAAGCATTGACAATGGGGAAGAAATAATGTCAGATGGTTCTAATGGTTCAGGAAGTCCACTTTACTCTCCAAATGATGATATTCCAGACTTCATATCAGCCGATTTCAATGATCCTGAAGGATTATGTAATACCAATTTAGATTTGGGCATTGATTGTAATGAAGATGATGTTGCACAGATCCTTAATTACCAAAGGCCAAGAAGATATGTTGATTATAGAAGACTCAATGATGTATGTTTAAGATTATAAATAGTATCTGCCATCTTTGCATGTACAATAGTGTCTTAATTGCATCATTATTAAGTGTTATTTTTCAGTATTAGTTCAGACAACAGGTTATGATTTGACTACCTTTTATGCTGTACAGGAAATGTTTGGAAAACTTATTGAGAATGAAGAGCAGAGTGAGGATGAGGATTGGAGTGGTGACAAGAGAAAGAAAAGAAGGGTGACCTTAGTTGGAGCTGGGGCTGATTCGGTTGAGTGTTTCTCGAATGCCATACCAGATGAGAAATTGCAAAAGGAGAGAAGAAAACTTTTCCGGATTCCTCCCGCAGCACTAGAAGTAATTGAGGATAATGATTGCCCTATATATTTAATCCACATTGTATATGCATATTGTGATGCAAATATTTGCTTTTCATTTATTCGCTGTAATCCGGTTCCAATTGATGGCTGCATTGGAATTCATATGTGTACTGTGCCCACAACTGTCAATCTTTTGGTTGTGCCATGTTACCTTGCTTACTGTAATATCCTCATATTTGTTTTCACATTGCTGTATTAGGTGCTTCGCAAGGCTTTTGCTGAAAATGAACTTCCACCCCGAAATGTCAAAGAAGATCTCTCGAGAAAATTGGACATTTCTTTTGAAAAGGTATGAAGTGTTGGATTGGATAAATTTTGACAGCTTCCCAAAACAGGCTAATTACATGATAGTACCATTTTGGAATCCAACTATAAACTGAAAGTCTGTTATAATAAACGGCTATTAAAAACTAAGGTGGCATGCTCAGATCCATGTTACAGTCGTCACTCTTCTCATATCTGGGGTAGATCGATACATGGAACAGTGACTGATTTGATTTTTGTAAGAAATATTTACATCAATAATAATTTCTGTGATCCATTTACAGATTGACAAATGGTTCAAAAATACAAGGTGTGCTGCTCTCAAATACCGCAAGGCATGTATTTCTGTCTCATGATTATTCATTCAGTAATGGAGCTTGCATTATCAATTATCTCATTTGTTCCCTTTGGCCCTGGTTTACCTTTTTACACAGCCAGCCAATAACTCTAAGCAAAGTCCTAATAAGCGTGATATCCAACATGCTTATAACAATATTTATGAACCTGTATTTTATACTCCCACTGTCCCAGTTTATTTGTCATTCTGGCTATGTTTTTTAGTGTCCAGGTTCATAGCATCTCCTATGAATCTGGCATACAGCTAAATCGTCAATTATTTGGGAAGGAGGGAGTATAACTGTTGTGCAAACTGAACAGTACTTTGAGTATTACTTCTCTACTGTGTCATACACTTTGGTTCCATCTATAATTTATCGAAAGATACACTGTGCCAGGTTCTACATTTACTCGGTATATAGTGTAATTATTTCAGCATTGTTAATATTAATAATTCTTGTAGGTTGAAGGAAACAATCTTGATACAGCCTCTAGCAAAAGATCACGAGCAGTCGAAGGAAGAGCTGGAATCTTAGGCAAGGTTGATTCAGCTGACAATTCTTTGTTTTCTCGTCTGATGTCACCTAATTTCATACATTTGCAATCAGATGTTTTTTTTTTGGACATGAAAGCAGTAGGAGAGTCTCCCACTGCATTTTATATTAGATAAAAAGTAAAAGCAAATACTTACAGAGGTGCCGAGTGTTCAGTTGATTTGGTGGTCATAATGCAGTCTTAAAAAAGTATGATAGTCAACAAATTCATGCCATAGTTAATTGAATGCTATAGTTTTATATGTGCACCGATTAAATTGCTTTCATGGGTTCACTTTTAAACAGTATCACATATCATAAATGCAGATCTGAATTATATTTTGAAGTATTATGTTCCTATGTCCTGTGTTACCCCAAATGTTTGATTCCTTGTGTAAAAGTATTGGATATTCACAGCACCAAGTTCTTTTCAATTTAGTTTTCCTTGTAGCTGTATATGATCAAGATAACAGTTTATTATTCTTCTTTTTTACTACATTACTACTGTCCTGCAGCCTGAAGGAAACATTCATAGTACTGGTCCCAGCAAAAGCTCACGAACAAATGATGAAAGAGTTGGTATCTCATCTGAGGTCGATTTAGAAGACAATTCATACTTTGTCCCCTTGTCAAAAATCATTAATGTGCCTACACGGTTGCAAAGAAATCTTGAGAGGAGAAAGGTTGAATCAACTAGCAGTCCTCTGAGGAGGCTACATGATAAACGGTCTTGCTTATCTCCAACTGACCAGATCAAGGTAGAAACACCACAAGGCCAATTGTGTTTATCTTGACTAATTTCTAGATCTCTTCTCAAAATGTTGCGACCCATCTTGTTTTTTCACTTCTGTTAGACATATTAAATTGATTGTATAGCCCTGATCTGTTTGCAGGAGAGTACATCACCTAGAAACAATTCTTGTTTGGAGGCAGCTTTAAGTCATCCAGGAATCGCTGACATCAACGCCGAAGAGCGTGCTGCTTCTTGGATGGCCACTGGGGGCCTAACATGTTTGCAAGGGATTACATCACCTCAGAGTCAGCCATGCTTGCAGACAGATTTAAACCATCCAACAAATAATGAAGTCAGCGGTGAAGAGCAAGCTTCTTGCATAGAGGCTGGGATATCTGATTATCAGCCTTTCTTGGATGTGATCGATGAGATGTGCGTACTGGAGAATCGGCTGCAGATGTTGAGGGAGAACATGCTCTCATCAGGCTCAGTCGTCAATGCTAACAGTGAGAGTGACCGACAGAACCAAACTGTGGTGCTTGTACCAGCTGCGGAGCTCAAGGAAAAAACATACTCTGGCGTCTAAATGCAAATGTATACGCCATTTGGGTATTACGTATAGGTTGTTATACTGCAGAGAGCTGTTTGTATAGAGAAAAAAGGAAGTAATAGTACTAGCTGACCTACTTAATCCTGGGGACTTAAAGTCAACAGTACTGATAAGGCATATGACAGGAAAAGACGATTGTGTTGTAGACTAGTTACATGCCAGTTTATACTAGTCTATATGAGTCTATGTAGCCTTGGAGTTGGAGATTAGCAAAGTGTAACCTCTACTCGAAAATCTAGACTGCTACAGAGTAAATCGATGGAAGTGGAACGGTACTGATTGAATCGTATCGCTTTGTCAAATATCTTATCGCTTAGTGTCTTCTTTTCTGTTTTAGTGTCACATAAGTGGTATTATGTAATATTATATCATTATTGTTATATTTGTGATACCAAAACGCTACTTCGTGTTGTGAGTCTGAAAGAATCCCAAAGAAGTTGTCGTAGCATCACACTCCTAGACCAGGCAACCCTACAAATAAAGATATTTCTACAGCGAAAAAGATCTCCAAATTCAAGTCACATAATAACATTTTCTGAAGAGTCAAATTGAGAAAGGTAAATAGGTAATGGATAAGACAAACGGTTGTCCCCTGTTTATGCGAGGAGTGTCAAAGAGAGGGGCCTGGTGGCCGCACCTGCACGGTCCAATGCCTTCTCTCCCACCTGTGACCATCTTGTACTGCAAACACATTAGCATCTGGTAAGGTACACTTGCATTATCCGGAGCAAACGGAGGATGGTTTAGGGGTCCAAGTGTCTGCTCCGCTCACCATGCATCCCTGTGTTAGTGATTCTCCTAACTGACAAAACTGGGGGAGGTAAGGAGATAAGATGGCCAGGGCAGGTCATGGGTTTGCTGATGGGGACAGCAGATATGTTTGCTTGGAACCTTGTGACGGGCACAATCAAAACGTTTCACACTGGTCATGGATTCGACGTAAACCTCAGAGATTTGTTTGAAAGTTGTCTGTTTGTTTTGCAGTGTTCTGCCTTATTGCTAATTGTGTGTCTAGATCTAAAATTATCTGTCTTTGAGAATTAGACTGGTTTTGGTCTGGCCTTTTGTGGGTTGCAGATAAGGCCTATCGTATGTGAACGGGAACAGCAGTATAACAAATTTGTGGTGTTCGTGCGTGAGCCACAAATTAGGGTCTGGAGGTTACCCGCGGATAGCTTGTCTGCGTGCAACTCGATCTACTGCTGTACTGCGCACCGTAAAGTGCGAGTATGTTTTGCAGCAGAAGGAACGTTTTGCAACAGGAGTTCTCCTCTCTTTGGTCGCGGTCAGGAACATGTAGGGGCGCGCGTCCATACAGCACATAAATTAAATATATTCTCCTGCAGCAATTCAGAAATTCAGACTGACTGGGTTAGTTCCTTCTGGGGCATACCGTACCGATGCTGCACTCCAGCTCCAGAGAAGGTGGCTCTCTGGTAGGAGAGCAGAACAAGGTGTATTTGTTTGTTGTATTCGTTTGAACGTATGAGATGAAGGTAATGAGATGGAGGTGTTTGTTTGTTGTATTCGTTTGAACGTATGACGAAGACACCAAATCGAAATTGATTAGTTAGCCATTTCTCCATCTCATTAGATGACTCGCTGACTGTAATAATTCTGGAAAGCCTGGATGTGCTCCTCTCTTCCAGCCAACCATGAACCATCTCGCAATTACTGACTGGAGGATGTACGCTTTGTTGGGCACGGTGACACGTACACAACTGCAGCCTGCACAAGCACAAGGAGCAGGGCAAAGCTGAAACTGAAACTGCTTGTGGGACCCACGGGTCAGTGTCCAATAATAATGACCAGTGTCCTCGGAACTGGCCTTTGCACGGTAATTCCATGTGATCACAGAAAGTCAGCAACACAACACGGGCCTTGGGCCTCGCGGCAGCAAGAATCTGCGCATGGACCATGCAGGCAGATACAAGCTGCCACCCGCGCGTACAGTGCCGTCCCCTGGACCGCACCCCTTTTTTTTTGTGCTCGTCTCTCGATCATCTAGTAGGAGACGAAGCAACTCGACTGAGATGCCATGCTGCGCCGTTCGTCTCTCTCTCTCTCTCTCTGGGTCTTTTCCTGTATAGGGGACTAGGGGTTACTGTACATATGTTCCGATAATGCCCCGGCCGGCATGCAGACTAGAGTGGTACTACTACGAGCGACAGCCACACATGCATCGATCGCAGCGAGCGTTTGGTTGCATTGGGCTGTACACTCGTCCTTGGATGTACATGGTGTATCATCATGCCATCACAAGATCAACTGGCCATGCATGAATAAGCCATCGTCGATGCATGACGATTCCACGAATGGACTGCTGGTTTTATCCAAGTGTGCCCCAATAAAGGAAAAAAGTGATCCTGCTGTTAGCTGATGACGATGATCCAAACGGTCACAGGTCTGGATCTGCAAGACCACGTACCGTCTTGGATCTTTCCGGTAAATGGCAAGCAAGCAGATCACAATATGGGAGCTAGCTATCGTAACTTCTAGAAATTTCTTACAGCAGCTTCATTCTAGCAACCTTATACATATATATATACCAACCTGTATGAAGCTATTAGCTAATTAAAAACACCTTTTACAAAGGTGCGCACGCAGCATGAACGACGACAGAGTGAGATTATGGAACATGTGTATCGTTTTTCTTGAATTAGCAACACAAGACAGTGCCAAATTGTATTGCCGAATCGATGAAATGTAGCTGTTCCGCGACCTAATAAGGCTAAATTGTTTGTTGTGATGAGATCCTATATATTGTTTCAGATAATAATGAACATGGTCAAATTATTACGGAGCAGTCAAAAGCTAGCAGAAAATTACAGCTGTGTGCTGCCGACTGTGCAATATACAGTCTGGCAGTAGAAGTAGAAGAGGCGCTGCAGCATTTGACATTTTTGGCAACAAGGGTGGAGGTTGGACGGAGGGGCGGTGGTCTCTCTCATGCATCACGCGGTCACGGCTGGCTTTTTCTCAACGGGCGCGCGACAGCCCATCAGCAGAAAAGGATAACTGTCACAGGCAGCAACAGCTTGATGGACAACCACGGATGAGAGAGAGAGAGAGTCAAATCGCGGGCCAAAAAAAGCACGAGCAGCAGAAGGTAGCCGACTACTGTTTGCTGCTAAACATATCGTTACAGGGGGAAAGAAAAACAACTGCAAAAGCGTGCTCTCTTTCATCTGCTCTGAGCTAACGGAAGCTGCAAAAAAGAGAGCGGTAATGTCAGCTAGCATGAAAAAACAGCTACTGCTGCAGCAGTGTGTGCACGTTCTGCTGCATATTTCTGGAAAGAAATTAAATTCAACTTATTAGGCTGATGCAGAATTCAAATGACAAGTCACGGAGAAAAATTCACTTCTTTACACTACCCGCCACTCGCACAGAGTTCATTTTCTATTTGTGTATCTTCTTTTTTAGAATAATCTGGCTGGTGAACGAAACACAAGTTAATTCTCTTGTTGATAGATGTATTATTGGTATGGTCTCTGGCTGCTTGCTACAGTACAGGATTATTTGCCTTGTCTGGAACTCCAAAATTTGAGACTTTCCACTCCATGGACAGGAGATGCCCTCTCCTGGTTCCTGCTTGTTGTCTTCTGCTCGCTCGCTCGATCGATACATCGTGGTACCACCATATTGCATTGGCATTGCCCGGGCAAGGTCTCGTGGTGCCATACAACACCATTCGCCATGCTCCAGATCTTAATTCGTTTGGCACTATAGTGACAACAATTAAACCGCCATGCATTTGGACGGCCGTGATATTTTCCGTATGAGATCTGCTCGTTAGCTCTCTAGCTAAGCTTGAAATATCTACAATACAAAAGAAGTACATATATATATCCTATGGATAAGTACGAACTCCTTCCAGAAGATCGATTCAATTGCATAAGTGTCTGTAGTTCTAGACAACAATATAATTTATAAAGGTCCCCATATTAAATATTTCTTAATCTCATATAATAAGAATATATTTGCTACTGTTTTTCTTATAACGTGTTGCTAGGTAGTCGTAATAGCTTGTGTACTCTCTCTAAACAAACTAGTAGCCTATATATCTTCTAAACCAGGACTATCCTCTTGAGTGGAGAAAACATCTTAGTACAAACGAGTATATATGTTCTCCACACGTAGTCTGTAGTACCATATGTCAATGTCTATATCTATGGGGATATATTTAGACGTATATACAGTTCACAAAAGTAGACAAAACAATGTCTTTTACTTGAGGCCATGTTTGGGCGGCCATTCAAGAAGATGCTCGCAGCCATGTCGACAGCAAAGGAGAGCCGTAAAATCAGCCTAGTACGAGCAGTATAAGCAGACAAATCTTTTAAAAATGGATGGTCACAAATGCAACACACGTTTGTTATGGAGGACTAGTACTTTCTACAGTACAGAGAAAACCTGATGCTTCGGACAATCCTATCTGAATTCCTTGACACATCGTGGCCGTTCCGGATGTGTAAGCTTGCACTTGTGTGCAGGAAATTTTGGTGGCAACAACAAATGGACTTTTATCGTTACCTAGAAATATCTGAACAGGGTATCTACACATTTATAGATTATATTTCTTAACACACATAATTAATATGTACTAGTTGGATCTATAATAAAGTGTTATTAAGCACGAGACTTCTATTGTCTGTGCACACATATATAATCCATTATATTTGTAATAGCAGTAGTGTAGAGACATTGAAGCATTATTCTTATATAGAGTTTATTCTTGTCTAAATTAAAACTAGCTACAAACCACAAAGCGACACTTTTGCTGTGAAAATAAAATATCTTGCAAAAGATCCCGTGGCAAGGTCCCTACAAGAAACAAAGGGAAAAACCTCATCCTAAACTGAGAGCCAGGATTAATTTGGTTGGCTGGAAACGGCTCAAATGGCCCCTTCCCTCTATCATTAGTGGTTGAACCAAGGGGATACAACGTATGGGGCATGGCAACCACACATCCAGTTAGCAAATACAGGGCGTAGTTCAAAAGGTAAGAAGTGTGACGCTAGGAGCACGAGGAAACTTGATGGTGCACTGCCAACTTTCACTGACAGAAAACAACACCACGAGCAGATGCAACAAGTGACCACCCGTAATCGAATATTGTGATAAGCTCATCAACTTTTCACTCCAAAGTTTTGGCATTGAAAAACACATTATGAATTAAGAGGGAGACAAACTTTTGAAACAATCCCAAACACATGCATGTGAAATAAGATTTTGGGAGGAGCCTTAGCTTGTGTGTGCGTAGCACTATTTCTCTTCTTACTGGACCAATCACCGTCAGCCATGGATGCATACAAGCTTCCAAGATCCTGCGGGACCCGCGCTTAGCTTCACGTGAAAAGGTTGCCGGGGTCGATAAAGAGCTCTCCACGTAGGCTGGAGAATCCAGCGCGGCCAATCAGAGAGCACCATGCCAGCGGATAAGAGAAAATCATAGGACCTTTTCCGTTCGGGTGGATGGGATGGGCAATCAAGAACTCTAATAAAGAATCCTAGTTCCGCCGTTTACTAAAATGCCCCTTTCGTTTGCTTGGTGGCTATAGTAGCTTACTCCTGCAAACGAAATGCTTATGATTAATATTTTTTTAGATAATAGTGGCATATAATAATGTTTATGGAAACAGGAGCGCATAGAGATTTATATAATTGACTTGATGCGTGGCAGCGAACTTAGGACCATGTTTGGTTCAACTAGGCTTTCTTTTTTATATATATATAGCCCACAAATGTGCGCGTCACTGATATTTTTCCCCAAAAAATTCGAAAGGGGCCTGGTCTCCCTAACAAAGGGAATATTATGAAATCAAGGGAATGCCCACAAATCAAGTGAATGGAATCTTAAATACTTTTTTTTTCTAGAATATTTGCAATCAGAATCTTGAATCTCATTTTCTGAACCTACATATATACTGGCTGTACCTGGTGGGATCCCAGATTGTTTTGTCCTAACCAAAATATAAAAGAGAGATAAACCACATATACTTGATGCAATTTTAACAGCAAGCAGTGCTTAATTATCGATACAATCGACCAAAAGCATATTCATGCTTCACAGAAAATGCCAACAAACTAGATTAATCAAATGCTATACTGTATTATATATACCAGACTACTAGAGGACTAAAGGTCACAACTAAAACATATACGATTATTACTAAGCGGTGCCAAATTAATAACAGACTAGTATATTTAACGTTTACAAATAGACATGGAGGTTGCATCAACATCATGACAAAGTGGCACTTGACATTTCACCAAAAACATATATGGGAGGAACGCTTCAAAGCTTTGCTTTCATACAGCACAAAGTGGCATGACGACAAGGTGTATTAGTCCAAAACAGTGCAATTATGTAATGCGTAATCCTATGTTTCATTGGTCAGTGCCGTCTCCAGAAGAAATATTGCTGCAACACATGGTTAGCAAGAGATACCAGAGAAATAAACAGATAATTAAGATAAAAAATGCTTTACGCACCAAATAACATCCTTTTATGATTTATAAACATAAACATGGCATAAAGCATGTGAAGTAAAAACAAAGTCCAACAAGTTCCAAAGTGTCAGTGCTTAAGAATTTAACCATATAATTCAAAATATTTGTTGTTTCATTTCACCAACCTAGTTGTCACATGTATTTTTTTTGTCAGTGATAGCCACACTGGATTCTAATTTGTACAAGCTGATTTCTTACAAGCACACAAATGATGTAAAGTTGCAACAAAAGATTTTTGGGATTGAAATATTTCAGTATTTGGAGTCAAACAAAACTCTTCCAATGAGAATTTTCAAGAAAAAAAATAGTTAGGCTGCTGGTGATTCTGAGAACCCCACAATCTAGGGCAAAGTGGCCTAGTTTTAGCCATTCCAAATCCCAGATGCCCTAACGAATTTCAACACATGTACAACCCAGAGAGTGGAAGAGCACACAAAATGCTTGCCAGGGTCCTACGAGTGAAATGGGCCCACAGTCAGCAGGGGAGAAAGGGACCTCATGAGAGGTGTCTTGTCTCTTCCTCTAGCCCCCCTTCTCCCTCTAAAACCCCACCCTGGAACCCCTTCTCTTGAACCCTTTCTTCCTCCCCCCGCAGCTGGAATTCCAATTTCCCATAGCATCCTCTCTTTACAATCTCCCCTCTCTCCCCACTCCTATTTTTGATCCAAGAAGTATCATTGTTTCTGTGTGCTCCGTCATCTTCAATCCCAAGCAAGACAACTTTTCAGCTCAGCTCGGCTCAGAGAATTCCCCTGCTTCCTGCTCTGTTTCTTGGCCTCTTCTTTCCTTCGAGGAACACAACAGTACAAATACAAGATCTTTTCAATTCCTTCTTTCTCCAAGGACCAAGGTTGTGTTCTTGGTGCTCTGGTCAATCAGAAGCCAATTACAAGCTCCCCAGGAGGCGGCAAAGAGCGTGGGTTCCCTTCTTCTTTTTTTTTTTTTTTTTTTGCCTTTGGAGTTCGCCCGTGCCGGTTGTTGGTGAAGCTTTGTTTGGCCCAACTTCCCCCAAAAATTGCGCTTTTCGGCCTCCTTTTTTTTTCTCTTCATTTCCTTCGGGCAAGACAGCTGCAACTCTCAGAAACCAGGAAATTCCTTGGTTTCCGCGCCCTTTTCTGAACCTTGCAAGAAGAATTCAGAGGTTTATTAGGCATTTCTTGGTCTTGTGTTCTTGAGTTGATGCTTGCGAAATCAACCCAAGGATAGTAAGTTGGAGCTGCCATCCAATCCAAGAGGACGAGGTGATCGTTGCAATGTCGTCTTCCTGCATACCAACCGGCCTTCGGCTGGACCTGGAGATGGTGAAGGCGGCGGCGTCGCCCGGCGCGCACTCGTCGCCGCTGCGGGCGGCGCACTCGTCGCCGTCGTCGACGCTGTCGGAGGCGTCGAACGCGTCGTCGTCGGCGACCTCCGTTTCGCTGAAGCGCGCGCGCGCGCCACGTAAGCGTCCGAACCAGGCGTACAACGAGGCCGCCGCGCTGCTGGCCTCCATCCACCCCTCCGTCTTCCCCGTCAAGAAGACCCCCAAGACGGCGGCGCGCCCGCAGCTCACGGCGGCGTTTGACCCCCTCCTCCCGCCGCTGCCCGTCCTCGCCGACGCCGCATTCCTGCTCCGCGACACGCCGCCGCCGCAGAGCCCGTTGTCCGGCGGCAAGAACAACTGCTCGTCGCCGGCTCCGGTGAGCAGCGCGTTCCGGGATTTCCGTGACCCGGCGCCGCCGTCGCCGGCGAGCCCCGAAGACGCCGACGACGACGAGCTCGGCGAGATCGACTTCGACGAGGACCGCTTCGACGCCGAGTCCATCCTCGACGAGGCCGCCGGCGACGCGGCGGAGGGCATCGACAGCATCATGGGCAGTCTCACGGTCGAGAGCAGCAGCACGGCCGCCGCGACAGACGACTCCATCCTCTCCAGCTCCGGCATACACCCTTACCTCCGCAGCCTCATGGTGGTCGGCCTCGCCGGCCGCTTCGAGCTCGGCCTCGGGTTCCGCCACGCCGCGCGTCCCAACCTCAACCGCGCGCTCAAGCGGCGGGACGATGACGGCGCGTGGTGGATGTGGCCGGCCGTGCCGGTGAAGGACTTAACCGTCGCGCCGCCGCCGCCGCCGCCGGCGACAACAACAACAACAGCAACACCGGAAGCGGCGTCGAACACCGGAATGCCAACACAGGCGGCGCCGGAGAAGAAGAAGAGCAAGAAGAAGAAGGTCGTGAAGATGGAGAAGGTGATGGCCAAGGCGAAGGAGGAGATGCCCAACGCGAAATGCAAGGAGGAAGCAGTTGATGCTGCTAATGGCGATGGGGACGCAGCGGACAGTATGCCGGCGAAGGCACCCAAGACCGGGCTGGGGCTCAAGCTTGACGCCGACGAGGTGCTCAAGGAGTGGTCAGACAAAGGTTCCATGTTCGCCGAGGGCAGCGCCACGGATTCGACCACATCCGCGGCCGACATGCGGGTAAGTAATCTTCGCGATTCAGTATTCTTCAGTGCGATTTCATCCCCCAAACAAAAGTGCAGGAATTGAATTTTGCCTCTCCCATTTCATTCCAATGCTGATAAGAGTGACCTGCTTCAGTAAAAATTCTGAAAACACGTTTTGGTACCTGGAATTTACAATTGTTTATGCATTCTTCTATATAAAAATTGTTTAGAAGGGTCAGAACGAAGTTCAATTCTATCAGACGTTTTTCTTTGGAGCCAAAAGTCTGTATTTTACTTTCTTCAGATATGAGAATTAGGCACATTATGTACGTGAAAACCACACTATAAGTCTCTAAACTATAGGATATTGTTTACCCAGTGGATGGTCCCTCACACCAAGTACTAGTAGTACTGCACTGCTACATATATGTAAGTACACTGGATATTAGTATCCAACTACCCAAAGAGTAAGTTTTTCGGGAAAAAAATGATGGAGCTAATTGAAAAACGAAATTACTAGATAGTGATTCTAGGCACTTGACAAATAAAAAACCCTGTTTTACCAGTACAAGTCCAGTAAGAAGATGACTCTTTATTTTTCCTGAGTGGTGAAGAAGTACAAAACGTTGTATGGATTCAGTTCAACCATTTTACTCGATATTAGTTAGTTAATTTGTCAACAGTGGACCACAGAAAATTGAGATCTTGTGCCAAGGTTTACATGTCTGTCTTCTTGCAAAAGGCCATTTTGGGCTCAATTTTGGTGCCCTTTGGGCCAGTGATAGAGCAACTGCAACAAACCTGTCGCCCCAATTCGATTGGCTTTTCTGCAATTTGCTCTGGTGCATGCCATGGATCATAATTACAGATGTGTCCGTATCTCTGATGTATGGACGTGCCATAGCATGGGTTTTCTACATTGACAGATATTTTAATGATACTAAAACATATTAATATCTTTTTTCCATGCTTTCTGAATCATGGCATGGGATCTCTTACAGTCTTACTGACGAAGATTGATCTTTGTTGCAGGCTAAACTTGCAGACATCGATTTATTTCCTGAGAATGGAGCTGGTGGCATCAGGGAAGCTAGTGTTTTGAGGTACAAGGAGAAGAGGCGCACCCGGCTGTTCTCAAAGAAGATCCGGTACCAAGTGCGGAAGGTGAACGCCGACTGCCGGCCTCGGATGAAGGCAAGCACTAGAACTGATTAGAAAGCATAAAAGATCTATTCGTAAGCAAAAACTGCAGAAACTCGTCATCCACGCACTAGAATACTACGTGTTTAACCCACAAATTAAATGTGGCTAACCACAGCGAAGTTTCTGAAATACTGATGCGTTTATTTTCTTTTCTGATTCTTGCAGGGGAGGTTTGTTAGGAGCCCATCTCTTCTTCAACAAGCACTGGAGGAAGAGAGCTAGACCATGATACTTTCTAGTCTTGTTATCAGTACCTTTTTGGCCAGTTAGTATCTCTGTAGTCAGGAGATGTGAGAATTTTCTTCGTTTTCTTTTTACTTGTTTTCTTGGAGTTTTGCCGTGGAGAGGATAGAGATGCCTTTAGAGCGGATTGTCGAGGTGGTCACATAGTTTGTCTCAGGTTTACAATGTGAGGTAAAGGAAGGAAATAAAGTGATGTTAGAATATAATAGTCATGTAGCAAGCAGAGAGAGCAAGGTTCACTTTTTATTTACTGCTCCAATACTAACTGGATGCCCACATATATTGCTTTTAAACATCCATCCCAAAAGCATGAATATGTTTTTCTTTTTCGGATACGTAAAAGCTTGTGCGTCGATTTTATAGAAGAAGAACCACATGATGTGTTCAAGTTCTTGCGAGTGGCTAAGGCTACAAGCAAAGCATAAATACAAATTTGCATCTACCAATTACTTGAAATCAACATGTGTTTTTGTATGTCGAGATGTTACAGCGCTCGGTAGGCAATATATCTTGGTGTATGTCTACTACAAGTTTTTTGAGCGGTCGATCTGACAAACATGCTTTTACCTCAATGGTAAGATGACTCACTAGCATCTCCTAAGTCTCGGATTTGATTTCTAGTAGGAATGAATTTTTTGACTAGTTAAAGAAAATTCTCTCGTCTCTCCTATAAACCAAAGCATGTATAAGGTCTTATCTAAAGCCAATTGATGCGAGTATTGCTTCTAATTTAAAGGCCAGTGTACTTTGAATCTCTTGCACGGGCTAAAAAAGTGTCACCATGTCAAAGGGGAGGGATTCAGGAATTTCCTAGATCTGTATGAGAGGACTTTTTATTAAGCTAATGCCGTTGGGACGGTCCTATTCTGATAGGTCTAGTTTTTTAATAAAAAAGGGGAAAAATTGTAAACATGGGTAGTTCAGTAATCAATTTCATGGAGAGGGTAGTCAGCGTCTTTCTCCAAACCGGCCTGCCATTGCCTAACTCTGGCTCCGTGAAGAGTCGGCCTGTTAGCCTGTATGTGCTCGTCAGTGGTCGAAGCTTCGAAGATTCGGCCTGTATATGCTCTCTTTTTTTAGACCATCGGCAACCTGTATGGTGCTCTGCAAGACTGATTATCGGGGATTCCGAGCGCAGCAACTAACCCAAAAGGCTGTACGGCTGCTGACCTAGGGGAAATGCTCAAGCACACCAAGATCCACAAGAGCTGCTTGCACGGATTCATATAATTTGTTGGCCATTTTTAACCTAGGTTAACATTCGTAAGCATTACCACATGGCAGAGTCTGGGTTAGGTTCTCCCATATAATGAAGCCACGAAAAGAAGTGGAGGTCAAAGATCTTTGGAGGAAATAATCTACAAATGCAGAACACAATTTTCGAGCTGAGCAAATTTTGAAAGAATCAACATGTGAACAGTGACATTCTAGTATTAAAAGGTCATTCATCTATGCAACATGGAGCACTAGCTGGACAAGTTCTCAACGTAAAATTCAGCCATAATGCACCAGTCACCGACGCCCGACAAGTGTCCATTTCGCAGACTGTTTTCCAATTCAACAGTCAAAGTCCAGGACTAACATGCCTCGTCCCTTCGTCGAAGTTTTGTAGCATTTTGCCGCCCCCCCCCCCCCCCCCCCCCCAAAAAAAAAAAAATTCTCAATCTGCACGAGTCATCATTCATTACCAAATAACTCAATCACAACAATTTTTGACTCCATAATCTGTTCAGAAATTTTCAAGATTGAGATTATTCTAGTTTATAGTAGTACATGATCTTACAATTTCGGCTGACCAATAATGTACTAACAAGTGAAGCTTTACAAAGGCAAAGCTTCCTCCTTCAAACTTCCTCCCATATCCATTCTCCATGAGCGGTCCACTAGTGGATATAACTCCCTGCAAAATGTTTTTAACCATGCATGATGAAAACTTTATCTACATGACTGCATCACTAGCAGCTTTATTTTTTTGGCTGCCTGAAACCAAAGACCAGCTAACAATGGCTCATAAAGCATTAAATTTGTTGCTCTTAATGTTGCATAAAGATAGAAAATAATTCCTATTTTGTTCATTATGAGCCAAAACTTACCTCAAGTCATGGCTTACAACCAATATAGTGTGGTGCTTCTTCAGGTCCTTTAGGAGATTCACAACATCAGCCCGGGCCTTCCAATCTGTCCTTACATGAAGAGAGTAAAAAAAGCACACCTTTGACACACAGATAATAATTTCATCATAATATTCGGCTCTTAACGCATATCCTAAGAACGGTAAAAAGACATGGTACAAGTACAATGCATCAGAAAAAGTGTGGAGCTTCTTTCAGAGGTAAGAGTTGGTTCAGAAACTGATCAATAAACAAGATTTGAAGCAACATTCAAAATTCAGTTTTATCAGTATAGTAACTTCAGGCACAAACCTAGACCAGCGAGGGGCTCATCAAGCAACAAAAGATCTGGAGTTTGAACCTATAAATAAATAAAAATGAAAGAAACAGGCAGCCATGGAAATTAGCTACCTTAATCTTTTGGGCAAAAAAGAAAAGAGATTGAACATCGGATCGAAAAAGAATAAAGAAATACAGTACCAGCTGAATTGCCAAAGCAAGACGCCGCTTAAACCCACCACTAAGAGACTGTGGATCCTCATCCAACGAAATGGTTCCAAGACCAACCTAGTAGTTTGCCATGTAACAAAAAATAAAATTATGGGAACATGTGTGTTTCAAATAATTTCCTCACTCAACTGTTAGCGATGGAGCAATGTACAAAAGTATTCGGTAGAAGTAAATATTGTGAGGTAGTAACAATTACCGAGTTAAAGGCATTTTGAAGATTCAATGCAAGCTGCTCCTTGAATGCAAGGTCAGCCTTTTGCCTGGGCCATCCGAAAGTGACTTCCTCAATCACAGTATCAGCTAAGAAGTACCTATACAGAGAAATGTAATAATAGGTCTTATTTTTAGTGAATCCTGCAGTGTTTTACTGTTCACAGGTTCCTTCTCCACAGGTACAAAGTTTTCGTGCAAGGAATAACTCAAACCTCTCAGGAAACTGAAATACAATTCCAACTCTTTGAGAAGTTAGCAATTCAGGTAGGTTGCTAGGATTTCCTCTATCATTATATTTCTGGATGCAAATAGACCCAGATGTAGGTTGTGATAGACCGGCCAAAAGCTGTGAATCACTGTGTTACCTTAACATGAACAACAGAACAATAATGACTTATAAGCACACAATGCAGAATTTAAAATGGAAACCTGTAAAAGAGTGGTCTTTCCACTCCCACTTCGTCCAAATATTAAACCAAAACTGCACATATACAACAGAAGTGAGAGTGAGAGAGAGAGGTTAATTTCAGAAAAAATAGAAGCCACCAAAAAATAATTATTATTCCAAGACATGAAAGTTACCTTTTCTCCCGAAGTGAGAAGCTAATTTCATTCAGCAAATTTTGTTCAGTTCCAGGAGGCCGATATGTAACTTCTCTCACCTTAAAAATAATTGGGTTCAATGTGAAAAAGAATTGTATGTAGGTTGCACATATGCTGGACCATCTACTAACCAATAACCACAGCCACAGGCTCAAAATCAACCATATTGCATACCAATTTGTAAGGACAAAAAATATTCATTGACATTCAACTACTTCTGGCATAATTGTTTTTTCTCCCCTAACCCTAAGTACTTCATCGGTTCTAAAATAATTGTCAATCTAGGCATCCAGCCTGAAAATGGAGCAGGTCGACCTGCCGGACCTAACCTCAGATTTTCCTTCGAATCGGTTTGATTCGACCCGATATCTAAGCAGACTCCATAGGGGCATGAACCGTTTGACTCTAGGGGCCAATCGATCCGCGGTAGCAAACTAGCAATCCAAGTCGCCGCCGCCATGCGCTCCCTAACAGCATTAGTTATTTTGGAACTGAAATAGTATGTCTGTTTCCCTAACAGCAGTACAGGTTAAAGTGGCACATTCATTGCATTGCATACCGGCATACCGCATAAATGACATGCATCAGCACGAACCAATTAACATAAATTAGTACATACATATGCCACTAAAACTGGTATCACAATTCACTCCACTCCACTTTTGATATAGAATTCACTAGTAGCCATAACTAACCAATTGTGCTGGGCATTAAATAATCAATAGCTTGTATGCAACGGAAAAACGAACAAAAGAAAATCTTATATCTACAACGATATATGATAAAACGAAAGTGATGCGGCTTGCCTACAGTCCCCAATTTAGTGACCTCTGAATTTCTGCTAAACACAGCTCAGTTAACAGCTGATTGCTGCTCCAAGACTTAACCCAAAATATTATTACCGAAAGGAGGCAGATGCGTACCTCCAGTTGGGAGTACTCAACAGAGACTCGCGCGGCTCGACCGCTCGGACACCAAGAACTACTCCGTGCTCTGCAACAGACCCTCCGTACATATGAATCTCATCAGGGAAAAATCCCCCCGCAGTAAGAAGAACAAAGAACGAGTCTCCTTACCTGGCGGTTGCTTTCACCGGAGGAAAAGACGAAGCTGCTGCCGGGAAGGCCAGCGCCGCGGCCGCGGAGAGCATGTCCAGATCGCGAGGAATCCAGCTGAGCCCTCACCGGCTTGCTCGAGTGATCATAGAGCCTCGAACTGACGAGGCGGGGCGGCTGGCGGGCAGGCGGCGGGGCAGCTCGTGGCCAGGCGGGCCGGGCTCGCGTGCGGTGAGCGGCGGGGCAGCTCGCGGCCAGGCGGGGCGGCGCGCGGCAGGAAGACGGTGTAATTTTGGGCTTGTATAAAGTAGGATAAGGGGCATAGTCAATTCATGTGTTTTTTTTTTTGTTTAAGAAAAAACAAAAATAAAAAATATAGGGATTCTCATTCCTAATTTAAAAACGTTTCAGGTTTAAGCAAAAATATTTCACAACCTAAAACAGAAAATCACTGAAAACATTTGGTCATTGATCCAGAATCGGTGAAGCATTTCATAAAATAAACTAAGAATCACTTGAAACGCCTATTTAGATGATTTACATTCCTAGTTCAAAACTGAGAAATGTTTTAGAGTGATTCAGGTAAGAAATATTTCAGATTTTAACCATTTGGACTGATTTAGGTTAGAGTGAGAACATCTATTGGATGGGTCATTTTGAAGAGGATTCAATTACTAAAGACATTTTGGAGCTGGCAGTCCTTAGGGTCTAGTTGAATTTATAGCAAATGGCTAAACTAATAGGTTTAGTCTGTTTTTTTATCAAATATATCCAAACATGTGATTAAATGAGAGTAAAAATTAAATGGTAAATGGCTAAAAAAAATTAGCATCCAGGAGGTCAAAAAATATGCTAAACCTCAGCCCACTCAGTGAAATCGGTCGGTTAACCAAAAAAATTGATAAATTTGTAATTTAAAAAATATGTATTTAAAAATTTATCAATAAAACTGGTAAAACTAACCGGTTAACTGCCAAAACCGATCAGTTAACCTCCATCTGACTAATGATCACCAAATCAAATTTTTCTTAGTTAACCGACCCGTTACTCTGGTTTTCCAGTTAGCCACACCGGTCGTTTGGTTATGTAGCCTACGATTGGTAAAGGGACAAATTGATGTGGAGGGCAGTTTTGTCACTTCACACGCCTTCTCTTTTACACTTTTGTTATTTGATTTTTTTTAAATAACTAAACCTAAGGAGCTAACGGAAGGGCATGTTCAGTGACACTGGTGCCAACACGTTTTTTTAGTGGCAACAGTGCAATTAGGGGATTGGTTTAATGGCAACAATACAATTTTTTCATAGATCTCTACAATCTATTAATTGAGGTACGGTCGTCCACTTCGTGTCCACAAAGTTAGAGATTGAATCCAAATCGGTTTCGTAACTTCTATATCATGTAGCAAATTTCAAAAATCATAACTCCTACATGCGAAACTCAAATGAGTCAAACTCGGACTCTATCGCGTAGCTCTCAAGAAGTTCTACAACTTTGGTATTCAATAGAAGTCCAAATCCCACAGTTTTGATCTCCAAATATGCGATGTAAAAATATTTGTTCTGATTCGGATTCCTCTACGCAGGTCTCTGTGCAGAGCCCATATCTCGTAGCTCCGTAGTCCAAATAATATGATACATATATGTTTCGAAAAGATCTCAACGAGATTTACAACTTTTGTGTTTTAACTTTTTCTATTAAAGCAAGTCTTTAATTTCAAAATCACATTGTAATGCAATGCTATTTCTGGATTCCGTGAATTAATTTTTTCTTTCGGATAAAGCTTCTAAAATATGGTAAAAAATATGATAAAATTATTACTTTTGACATATAAAATAATATACTAAGAAGCACCAACGATAATACAAATATAATCTTTCATATAAAAAATGTCAATAATATTATATATATTTAATAATTATATTATGTAAATAATTTATATTTAAATTATAAAAAGTGTTTTATTTTTTAAAGTCCGTAGTAACGCACGGACATTTTGCTAGTTTACAGTACATACAAGGTCCATAATAAGAACCATCAATACGCCGCTCTCATAGGGCGCACAATTAGGCAATCGGAATTTCCAAACAGATATTGGGGTTCTTTACTAGCTGTAATCGTCTCAGGCTTTAAAGGGGAAAAAACTGAGCCTGTGGAAGTCTTGGAACAGTGGAGGATCATGACATGTTTATTACTGTGGCAGATTCAGGGTGGTAGTGGAGCATCTCCTGCCACATCTTCTCCCGGATCATCTCTGCACCGATATTTTCGTCTATGTCAAGATCGATGGGCACTTGGGCAGGAGGATTTGCACTTGGATCATATAGAGGAGACATGTAAGGGTGTTCGAGTGCCTCAGTCACGCTAATCCTTTTGGTCGGGTCAAAGATGAGCATCTTCTGCAACAGATCAATGGCCAGAGGGTGCGCATGTGGGTACATACTTGCGAGGTGAACACCAGGAGTATAGGGAAGGGACTTGATATATCTGCGAGCTTTCATGTTGTCGATGAACTCTAGATCAGATTCACTCATGGTGCCAAGAACATTCACTATGAGCTTGAGCTGATTTAGGCACTCAGTTCCAGGAAAAATTGGCTTGCGACCAAGGAGCTCAGCAAAGATGCACCCAACGGACCAAACATCTATGGAAGTGCCATAGTTGTCACAACAGAGGAGCAGCTCAGGAGCTCTGTACCAGCGGGTGACGACATATTCGGTCATGAACTGGCCTTTACTATTGTTTGTTCGGGCAAGACCAAAGTCACATATCTTCAGATCACAGTTTGCATTCACCAGCAGGTTACCAGGTTTTAGGTCTCTGTGGAGTATTTCAGCTGAATGGAGATACTTTAATCCTCGGAGCAGCTGAAAGTAAGAAATGAGAAGGATGTCAGATTATTATCCAAAAAAAAAAGTAAACAACAAGAATCAAATGACAAAGAACTGAAAGTTGTACAAAATAAAATGGAGATGCACTGCTGGAAGATAAGACGAACAAGAAAGTCATCGACCTGGTATGTACTTGATGTAGATAACATGCTCTACTTGTGTCTCAAGCAAAAGGCCTGATCGAGAACTAATTATTGATTACTTGATTCTTTGTAAAACATGCATGACCTGTTGAAAGAGGTGTTTTCTGCATGTTTTTACCACAAGGCTAAAATTTACTTGAAAAATGTATATGGCTAAACATATACATTTTGTTAAGTCAATGAAGGAATCCCATGATTTCTAAGCCTGCGAAAGCAATAGCATACCAAATCAAACGTGAGAAATCCAAAATTTTGCATACTCATAGTGGAAGCTACTTATATTGCAGGCCTGCAACATGCCCAGCTGATTCCTAATTTGGACTAGCAGAAAACAGAGGTCCATGTATCATATTAAGACTTTATATGTGTGGAACAAAAAAAAAAATCCTCCTTTTAGCCTATAAGAAAAGCAAATAAAGTTGCAGCTTACATTTGGACTATTTCATGCGTGAGAATTGAAAAAGTAACTTCTCCTTTTAGCCCAAAATAAATTCAAAAGCTAAATTGTTCCATGACATCCATTTTTCAGTTTGTCTATTGCCAGTTCTATATAAAAACCAGAGTTTATGAAACACAACGAATCAATAATTACACTAAATATTATATGTTGTGGTATATGTGATTATTCCATGTGCTATCCAAATTTCACAGCATTTTTTTCCTGGCAAAATATTGTACAAAGTTTAGGACAAATAACTCAATCGGAAAATGGGGACAGGCCCAAAATAATAACAACAACAACAGCTGGGTGTAGATTGGCTTTGACACTAGGTCTAAATCAACACCCATACTGGATTAGGCCAAGTCACAAAACTGACAAAGCCTTTTAGTCCCAAGCAAGTTGGGGTAGGCCAATAGTACCAGTCACAAAATAGTAACCATGGTACTAGTACTCGCTGCTACCGCTATATTTTGCACTAGACAGCATTACCTGATGGACTAGTAGCTAAGGTTAAATAAGTAAAGGGCATTACAGGACACACAATTACTGCTTTTGCGTTCATGAACTTTAAATGCATAAACATATGGAAGACTGGTTTCAGAATAGAAAACGAGGTATCCAAGCATTACCTGAAAAAGAAAATATTGGCAGTGGTCGTTCGAAAGTCCCTGGGGTGATTTGATTATCTGGTGGAGATCAGTATCCATGAGCTCATTGACTAAGTAAACATCCTTAAAGGTTCTCCTGTGTGTTGGCATCATTATGTCCTTCAGAGCTATGACATTCTCGTGGCGGAGATGGCGAAGGAGTTTCAGCTCCCGCAAGGTCCTTAGTGCATCAACACGGTTGTCAAAAACATTGTGGATCTTCTTTATAGCTACTTTCTCATTTGTCTCACGGTTGATTGATGAACAAACTATTCCATAAGCTCCTCGGCCAATGGGCTTGATTGGCACATATTTGGTGTCTATTTCAAATAAAGTTTGCCACATAGAGTAGTAATGCTTTCCTTGATTTCTCATTCCATTCGGAGGCTCCACCATCATCGCCATTTTCAACTAAAGAAATGAAAGAATATAACTTAGTATATAAACAATTATTTAAAAAAGCAGTAAAATACCAAATTACTAATGTAGAAGATCAAATGACTTTGTGATCATGAACCAAACTAACAGTTTAGTCGCAGTTATCTTGAATTTCAGGAACAAGTCACCATTCGGTAATAAACTGACATGAACCCATTCCTCAATGGGTAGCAGCATAGCAGATCTCTCCTAGTTACCTTCACAACATCTTATTAATTTTTTTAAGAACATAAACGAACTGCAGGATGTATATATAATATATAATGCTACAAGGCTCGCAACATCCAATTTGGCCTCAGTTATTACAACTTATAATGAAGTACAGACAGTACATGACTAAATGGAGTCTACGAGCACTCATAGAGGTTTGCTTCTTTCGCTAAATAGACCATATAATAGTGTCATTGATAGTCAGCCACGATTTGGTTAGATGCTGATAAGCATTTAAAATACTAAAGCTAATTTCATTCACGAATACTGTTTGTTGTTCCTGGAGGCAAAACAGTCACGCCAGTTCCATTTCGTCACCACGAAACCAAAATGATTGCACACACCATTCATCAACTAGCAAGGTCCGCAAGATCACGGAGAAGGGGCAACCAATCATCGCAATCCCTGCTCATCACTGCACATTTTACGCTAGCCATCCCAAGTTCCCAACCACCAATTTGATCACCATTCACCAGTGAACCAAAATTACACTCAAACTATGCGTGCAGGTGCCCGACACATACTGGAGAGCTTGGAATTGAACTCTGGTGACCCAGATCAAGAGCTCCGTACCACGCCCCGGACCTTCCATAGCGGGATCGATCGGGTCCCGGCATTACCCCGCCGATCTTGCACCGAAACAAGGCAGACAGAGAAAGGGAAACAATAGGAGGAGAAGGAAGGCAGGAAAGTTCACTCACGCTGGAGAGGAGCGCCTGGCCGAGCGGGGCGGCAGCTAGGATCAGAGCGGCAGCGCCATGCGCGGCCGAATCGGTCCGGCTCCGTTCGGTTTCGCTGCGGCCACAACCAGCCGCGCGAGCGGAAGGGAGGAGGAGGAGGAGCAGGAGAAGGAACAGAGAGAGTCCCCGTGAGGATGGGGGAGCAAGAGGGCGACGAATATTCTATTCTAACGGGTCAGGGGTGGCAAGCATTGCCTCGCGGGTGCCGAGGGCCGTCGGTTCCGCAGCCGGGCGCCGCGCGGCCGTCGGATTCGGAGCGCGAAGGAGCGACGTCGCGCGCGGCCGAGGCCGACACGATGGAGGTGATGGGAAACCGGTGAGGGCAGTAGTGCGCGCGGTTGATTCATGTGCATGCATGCGGCGGATCGGGCGGGAGGCGCAGATGCGTGTGTTTGGAGGAGAGAGAGCGGTGGTTGACGTGCCGACCAACCGATGGCCGCAGGTCCAGGGACAGTTGCCACTTGCACAGCACGACTTCAAAACACCGGTCGGTCGGTGAGTCGGTCACATACGCTCCAATGCCATCGTCATCGTGACAATCGTGGATATGGCCTGATCCATGTATTATCTACTTTAGTAAATTAATAGTAATAATTTATTACGCCTCGTCGCACAAGACAAAATAGGTTAGAGATACAATATAACTATCATCAATGCTATAATGATAATTTGATTTTTTTTTTCGTCATTGACAACTCAAACATACGGAGGTGTTCTCATACATCATGGAGAATGACCATTGTCTTTTACTTAGTACTTTTATTCTTTTCGTGCATAATATATGAAAAGAAGAAATATTTAATCTCTAATTTGCATTTTGCTTGGTTGACTAAAATTCCGATCAATCCATTAATTGTAAAATAATTCTCTAGCAAAAATTATAGAAAAATGCTTTGGAGTATATTAATTTGTTAGACTTTTATCAGATCAAGTGTTTTAACCTCTTTAACTAATAGATGAATTATAACCTAACTAATTTTAACCATTAGATTTTCTAATCAATCAAGTGTTTTAACCCTTTTAACTGATAAATGAACTGTAACCTAAGCAATTTTAACCATTAGATTTTCTGATCCTATAAAAATCTAATAAAACAGATCTATTTTATAGCAACGCTCAAAATTACATTGTTCCGTCTTAGCAAATGAAAGGTTGGGGAGCAAAAAAGGGGAAAAGGAGAAAATAAAAAGAAAGAATAAACAGCTGCACTATTTATGCCCATGGACTATGGAGTAGGAGTGACGCGAAAACCGTCGCCTTCCCTCTCGACTCTCGGAGATATTTGTAATTCTGCCCATCGTGAAATTAGGCTTCTGTATTATACCCACCGAAAGTAACGACATGTTATAATGCACATTCGAACATGATGGCTTCGCAGAAATACCCATAACGATTCATAACATGTTATAATATTATTTTTACTCTCTCCAGCCATAAGGAAAAGACCAAAATACCCTTCATACATAAAAGTGCTTCTCCCTCCTCTATAGCCCTTGTACATATGCGAACTGAGCTCAACATAACAGTCATAAAATTTCACATATTGTACCCCTTTTAATAACATAGTAATGACACATATATTAAAATACTGAACCATTCATATATAACAAAGTCAGCTCAACATAACAGTCACATACTATTTTAATAATAATAGTCACACACTTAGTTTTAATAAAAAATACACGATTATAATAATAATAGCTATACACTTAGTTTCAATTACAAACACCTACAGTCACATAGAAACAAAATATTTTTTTCCAAAAGATACAACAGCAAGCAAGCAACATTGCAATGCGCCTACACACATAACAATCAAGCTTTCTTCCTCTTTGGAGTCAGTTTTTTGGCAGCCTTCTTTTTAGGAGTCGGTTGCTTAGTAGGAGTAGAAGTGGGCATCATGGATTGGGATGAACTACCCTCTCCTGCCAACATTGCAAGGCGCCTATAAATACATAACATGTATTATGAATTGTTCAAGAGTATAGAATTATGGTTAGCATACTTTTAGGTTTTTACCTTCTTGTAACCACACCGGGACTTTCCTGCAAAATTACTTCAGTTGTGTTGTTGTCTCTATTTGGTGTCGATACTTCTTTAGGGAACCAATCTTTAGTGCTGTTTTTCCTCGGTTTTTATTTCCTGCAACATATAAATAGCTAGATGAAACCATTAAGTAAAACAATTAAGTGAATTAATTAGGACAACAAACATTAGAAACCATATAAGTGATCACTTGCCTTTTCTTTGTTCCATTGAGAGGACATTTGGAGCTTGATTCCCTATGTCCTAAATTTCCACATCCTGGACACCTATAGCGACCTCTAATCATTTTCTTTTCTTTCTTCTTTCTTTGTTCACTTGTTTTTTTCTTGCCACCACCACTTTCAAGAGCACTTTTATACCTCTTTTTCTTCTGGCAACCAACACTTCTTTTTCCAAGTGGGGCTCCTAGCACACTTGATATGTCAATTTCCGGCCACTGTGACTTGTTTGGAAATGGTTCTATCAATCTCTTGTATGCATTCTTGAACCTCTCCATAGAGTAGTACTCATCAACAAAATCCTCTATCTTAACATCCCTTATTTGTTGTGCGGTAATTAGAGCCAAAGCATATTGACAAGGCTTACCTGTGTGCTGCCACTTGACAAGAACACTCTTGCAAGTATGCTTTAACAACATGCCTTGAATGACAGTTACTATTGTCCAATACTTGTGCATCATAACAATCTCCATGCACAACAGTCAAGTGACTCAACCCCCTTGTTTGTGCCTTCAGACATGCAGAACAGCCGGCAGTATCTTACCATCAAGCCTTTGTTCAATCTTCCATCTCTTATGCCATAGAATCATTATCCTCTCCCTCATCTTGTCAGCAAGCTCAAAAACTGGCAAGTCCTTTATGTCTGTGATCCAGTTGTTGAAAACCTCAGCTACATTACTTGTAACATAATCACATTTGATGGCTGGATTGAAACTGCTTCTTGCCCACTTTAGTTTATGATATGTTCCCAAATAAATCTTGATGGCTGGATCAGTTTTGACTTGGGACAAGTGGTAGTCATGCACTTCTTTCCTGTATGACCTTGCAGCAGGATATATGTGCTCCTTACCCTTATATTTCAGATTAAAATTGTTCATAAGATGTCGAAAACACTATCTCTGTTCAGTATTAGGGAAAGCATATTGAACTGCATTTTCTAACCCTTTGTTTGCATCAGTGCAAATAGCAAGTAGTGGGAGATCTCCTAAAGCCTTATGCAGTTGTGACATGAACCAAAACCAATTGTCCTCCGTTTCAGAGTCTATAAAGCCATATGCAACGGGATACATCCAATTATGACCGTCAATACTACAAGCTGCAGCAAGATGACCATTCCATCTACCATTTAGTGCTGTGGAGTCTACACTAAGATGTGGTCTACATCCCTCTCGAAAACCCTTAATGCAAGGTCCAAGTGCACAAAAAAATCTGCGAAAGTAAGGCCTACCATCTTCTACCTCTATGTCAATCTCAATCACACTATTTGGCATCCTCTTCATTACCTCTGTCTTCTAGTTAAACAATAATCCAAAACTGCCCTCCCAAGTGCCATACAATTCTTTCTCAGCCTTGTGTAAGCCCCACAACTCCGCCTATGTTGAGTCTCAATATAGCCAGTCCCAAGCCTGGGTAAAGGAGGAGGGTTGTGTTAGGTTTGGCAAACCAACGTCAAAAACCCAGCCACTCAAATGGATATGAAACCCATAAGAAATTCGTTGGGGCGTAACCCTCTTAGCGACGCGCTACATCGGAACCCGGGTGTGGTGTCAAATGGGCAAGGGCCGGGTCGTCACAACCTTAGTGGCGCGTCGTATCGTGACCTGGGTACGATGAATAGTGAGCAAGGGTCGGGTCGTCGCAACCTTAGTGGCGCGCTACATCTACGCCCGGGTGTGGTGAAAAATGAGCAAGGGTCTTCGCACTTTCCTCGACGGGTGCGAAGGGTAAGAAAGTTAGCCGAGCCAACTAGGATTCGTCTAGGGAGTTGGAACGTAGGGTCCCTAACAGGCAAGTTACGAGAGCTAGTCGATGTGGCAACTAGGAGGCGTGTAAATATCCTATGCGTTCAAGAGACTAAATGGAAGGGCCAGAAGGCGAAGGAGGTGGAGAATACGGGCTACAAGCTTTGGTACACGGGTACAACATCGGGTAGAAATGGTGTAGGCATCTTGATCGACAGGAGCCTTAAGGATGGAGTCGTAGATGTTAGGAGGCACGGGGACCGGATTATCCTTGTTCGGCTGATAGTTGGAGATTCGGCTTTAAATGTGATCAGTGCATATGCCCCTCAGGTAGGTCTTAATGAGAGCATCAAGAATCAGTTTTGGGAAGATTTAGATAGCATGGTTAGTGGCATACCTATCAGTGAGAAGCTTTTCATAGGAGGAGACCTTAATGGCCATGTGGGGACGTCTAATGTAGGGTTCGAGCGGGTCCATGGGGGGTTCGGGTATGGTAGTAGGAATCAGGAGGGGGTGGATATACTTAATTGGGCGCTAGCTTATGACTTGTTGGTAGCGAATACCATATTTAGGAAGAGGGAATCCCATCTAGTGACCTTTAGAAGTGCACAACACTCGAGCCAAATCGACTTTATCCTTGCCAGGAGGGAGGACAGGCGTGCTTGCTTGGACTGTAGGGTGATACCTGGGGAGTGTGTCGTCACTCAACATAAGCTTGTGATGGCGGATTTTCGTTTTCGGGTACGGGTATACAGGGACAAACGTACCAAAACCGCGAGAACGAAGTGGTGGAAGTTTAGAGGGGAGCTGGCGCAAACTTTTAAGGAGAGGATGCTAGGAGAGGGACCCTGGGAGGAAGGAGAAGGACCAGATGACATGTGGCTAAAAATGGCAACATGTGTTCGGAAGGTAGCTTCAGAAGTGTTTGGCGTGAGTAGAGGAGGCAAACAAGAAGCAAAAGACACCTGGTGGTGGAATGATAAGGTGCAAAGGGCTATCAAGGAGAAGAAGGAGTGTTTCAAACGCCTACATCTTGACAAGAGTGCAACCAACATAGAAGGCTATAAAATAGCCAAGAGGGCTGCAAAACGAGCAGTGAGTGTAGCAAAGGGTCAGGCATATGATAACCTTTATCAGCGACTAGGCACGAAGGAAGGAGAGAAGGACATCTATCGGATGGCTAGGATCCGTGAGCGGAAGACGAGGGACATCAACCAAATCAAATGTATCAAGGATGGGGTAGACCGACTCCTGGTGAGAGATGAGGAGATCAAGGACAGATGGCGAGAGTACTTTGATAAGTTGTTTAACGGAGAGGAGGAAGGTCCTATACTTGAGTTGGATGACTCATTTGATGATAACAACAGACGCTTTGTGAGAAGAATTCAGGAGACAGAGATAGAGGAAGCTTTGAAGAGGATGAAGAGTGGTAAAGCGATGGGCCCTGATGGTATCCCCATCGAAGTATGGAGATGCTTAGGTGCCAGAGCCATAGTATGGTTAACTAAGCTTTTTAACCTCATCTTTCGGTCAAACAAGATGCCGGAAGAATGGAGGAGGAGTATAGTAGTACCGATCTTCAAGAACAAGGGAGATGTTCAAAGTTGTACTAACTATCGTGGGATTAAGTTGATGAGCCATACGATGAAGCTCTGGGAGAGAATCATCGAGCATCGTCTAAGAAGAGTGACAAGTGTGACGCAAAACCAGTTTGGGTTCATGCCTGGAAGATCAACCATGGAGGCGATTTTCTTAATGCGACAATTGATGGAGAGATATCGGGAGCAAAAGAAGGACTTACACATGGTCTTTATTGACCTCGAGAAGGCATATGACAAAGTGCCAAGAAGTGTCATGTGGTGGGCCTTGGAGAAGCACAAAGTCCCAACTAAGTATATTACCCTCATCAAGGATATGTACAGGGACGCGAGGACGTGTGTTCGGACATGTGATGGCGATACCAATGACTTTCCGATTAAAATAGGACTACACCAAGGATCAGCATTGAGCCCTTATTTATTTGCTTTAGTGATGGACGAGGTCACACGAGAAATACAGAGTGATGTCCCTTGGTGTATGCTCTTTGCTGATGATGTGGTGTTAGTTGACGAGAGTAGGGATGGGGTTAATAGGAAGTTGGAGCTGTGGAGGCACACATTAGAGTGCAAGGGTTTCAGACTTAGTAGGGCCAAGACCGAGTATATGATGTGCGAGTTTAGCGTGACTAGACATGAGGATGGAGACGTTAGCCTTAATGGACAATTGGTGGCCAAGAAGGATACATTTCGTTATTTAGGATCGATGTTGCAAAAGGACGGTGACATCGATGAAGATGTTAGGCATAGAATTTCAGCCGGCTGGTTGAAATGGCGTCAAGCATCCGGCGTCTTATGCGACAAGAGGGTGCCACAAAAGCTAAAAGGTAAATTCTATAGGACGGCAATTCGTCCGGCGATGTTATACGGTGCTGAGTGCTGGCCTACGAAAAGACGACATGTTCAACAACTAAGTGTAGCAGAGATGCGTATGTTGCGTTGGTTTTGCGGGCATACAAGAAGAGACCGAATACGGAATGAAGATATCCGGGACAGGATAGGAGTGGCACCTATCGAGGAGAAATTGGTTCAACATCGGTTGAGATGGTTCGGACATGTCCAACGGAGACCTCCGGAGGCGCCGGTATGTAGTGGGGTTCTAAAGAGAGATGCTAATGTTGAGAGAGGTAGAGGCCGACCTAACTTGACTTGGGACGAGTCGGTTAAGAGAGACCTGAAGGCGTGGGATATCCCTAAGGAGCTAGCTATGGATAGGAGTGCTTGGAGACTAGCAATAGACGTGCCGGAACCGTGATTCTCTTCTTTTTTGGGTTCCCATGGGTTTCATCTCTAGCCTACCCCAACTTGCTTGGGATAAAAAGGCTTTGTTGTTGTTGTTGTTGTTGTTGCTTGTGTAAGCCCCACCAAATCATGTCATAACCAATTGTGCACTTGTGATCATCCTGCAACTTCATTTATAATTCCTTAGGACCAACCTTTGGAGTCTTCTTAAGAATAGAAATAGCCTTAGAGGCAACCCACGAATTTGTAGGAGTAGTTGTCTTCCTCCTCATGCTAGATGTACAAGTGTGCATATTTTTGAACACAGTTACCTACAAAAGATTCAATATTATGGGTAAATTATTTGGATACAGTTAAATAATTAGAAAAAATCTGAAAAGCATTAAGAGAAACATATTAAAATGATGATATCCCTACCAGAAATTTCTGGACGTGCATGTATATGCCAAGGACAATCATCTGAACCCTTGCAATATCCATCATATCTATTGGGATCAGTTTTCGCAATATGCAATTCCAATTCCTTATTTATTACCCATTGTCTAACAGCCAATCCAAACTTTACCATCGAGAGGAACAAAGCACCTAGCTTTATTTCTGGATCATCTTCATTATAAGAAATCACCCGCTCCTCTGGAATGCTATCATCCACAGGCAAGGCTGCAATCATCAGGAATATCAATGTGTGGAACGGCACGAGCACTATGTTTAGATGTAGTTGCATCCTTTCTTAGTCTTTCTGCCCTTTCATCCTCTTCTTGGAATCCTAAAAGGGCATACAATTCATCATCATTAGCAACTTTTAACCTCCCCTCCTCATCAATGATTTCAATAATTTGTAAAGCATCCCAATCTATTGGTGCATTGTCAGGTAGAACAGGTACTAAGCTAAGCCTATAACACAAGATAAAGAAACATAAGAAGCTATTTGATCCTATGTTTCAAGAAACATATAACAAGAAAATAATATGCTTACTCTGGAGGAGCATCACTTAGTCGAAATATGTCCTCTGCTACACCTTCATCCTCCATTCTATCTAGGGTTTAAATCAATTTCAGAACTCCAAGTCAAACCGAATCAAAAATCAAATTCGATTGTCGAATTGAAATTTTAATCACACCTAAGACTAACCTTGCACTTCAGATTGAAGGAAATCCACCCAAATTGATGAACGAAACCCTAGGATTTGAGCTCTCAGGCGGGCATGGGCGACGGCAGGCCTTGTGCGTCCCGGGATTGTGGGGGGTCAGGTCGGGTGGGGGAGGGGAGGGCCAGGAGAAGCCCTGCTTTCGCCCGCCGTGGCCTCGCAGCGCGCACCGTTGCCGGCTAGGCGCGCCGCCACCGGCCAGATGAGCGCGAGATGGAGGGGAGGCAACGGCAGCGCGCTCCGGGATGGAGGGAAGGAAGCGGTGAAGGAGACCGGCTGCCTTTGCCGCCGTTGGGGGCCACCGTCGGCCGGCGCAGCAACTAGGCGCCACCGTCGCCAGGAGAGTCGCTGGCGAAGAACAGGCGTAGGAACAGATCGATTCCCGATCGGGAATCCTCCCTGCACTTAACGAAAAGGAGCAGGGGCAAAAGCGTCCTCTCAACTGTTTAGAATGGAGATAAAAATAATTCATATGGATATTCCTACAAAATCCACATATTTGAATAGGTATTATAACATGTTGCTATTTTTGGTGGGCATAATGCAGAAGTCCAGTCTCACGATGTGCAGAATCACAAATATCTCCGACTCTCGTAGCTCTCGAACCGGACCGAGACCGACACCGGGCAGCGGGCACCAACCAACCCGGCCGGGCCCAGCCCAAACCCACGGTAACGTGGAACGCGACGAAATCTCCCTGCAACGCTCTCGCCTTGTTCTTTTGCTAGCTCAATTTCTTTCTTCTTCGTCTTCTTCCCAAATCCCCAAACCCGAACGCGCGATTCCCTCCCGCCTCCCAGATCTTCCCGGTTCGCGCCAATCCGGCTCGACTCCGCCTTCACACCGCTAGGGTTTGCGGGGTTGATGCCTACCCGCCTCCCGTAACCGCTGCCCGGGGCTGGAGATCTGCGCATGGATCACAGGGGCGGGGGCGGGGGCGGGGGCGGAGGCGGAGGCGGCGGCAGCAGCAACAACAACCGCACCGATCTCCTGGCTGCAGGGCGGAAAAAGGTACTGAGGCCCGCCGATTTTTCTTTTTTCGTTTTGGCTGTTTTGGGGAGTTTTTTACACTGTTTGATGAGTGTTCCCGTTCGGTTGCGCCTGTAGTTACAACAGTACAGGAAGAAAAAGGAAAAGCGGGGTCCCGGTAAGAAGGCCAAAGCTGATGCTAGGGCCGAGGAAGGGGCGGCCAAGGTCGAGGAGCCAGAGCCCAAGTCTCCTGTTGGATTGAAGTTGCTCGCCGGGGAGGGTGGCAGCAGTGGCAGCACTCCGTTTGAGGTGAAGCTTGTGTTCTTCAGTGTGTGGGGTTGTGGGTTTGAGTGTTTTCGTTGTTGTGTTACAGGCTCATTCGTGAATGCAGGAGGCAGAGAGGTCGCAGGCGGAGCAATGCAATGGTGACGGGTCTGGTACCGTGGAGTCCAGCTCTATTGAGAATGCTGATGTGGTGCATGTACAGGAGATCGGTGATGGCCGTGATACATGTAATGCTGGTGCTAGTGAGCAGGAGACTTCAGAGCTTGAAAGCCCTGCGCCAGCTGGTGGCGAGGATCCAGCAATTCAGGCTACCGGTGAAGATATCAGTAGTGATGCTGTAGAAGTTTCTCAGCAGGGTGCAGCCATTGTCTCTGACGAACTTCTAGATTGTAGTTTGAAGGAAAACATGGAACTGCAGACTCCTTCTCAAGATGATGGAACTGATAATGACCAAAGCCAACTAGAGGAGTGCCCGCAGCCACAGGTGGAGATGGATTCTGTTGACAGGGTAACAAGTTCAGATTCCAAAGAAGTTACTGAGGTCCCAATTCCTTCTCAAGACATTAGTGTTGATAAGGGTATTGAGGAAGAAGAATCTCAAACAACAGTGATGAATGTTTCTGAGAGTCCATCGAATGACTGTGGTGTACAACATGAAGTGGTACAGACAGTTTACACAGAAATGGATGCGGTGACTGCTCACAAAGAAGAACTGATTGCTGTAGCTTCACATGAGATTCCTGCAAGTACTGTCCAAAAAGAAACGGGCAGGGAAACTGTTACAGAGAATGCAAGTACATCAAATCTAATAGAGGAAGTTGTTGTTTCAAATGATTTGCATGCCAAGCCAATGTGTCCAGCAGGTATACCACTTTGTGAAGAGCAGTATGAATCAGTTTTATCTGGGAATGCTGTATCGCAAAACTTTATGGTAGGCAATCTTGAGGATATTAGAAGGCATCTCTACTTGGTAACTCTATCAAGGGATTTGTTTCAGTTGCAGCTGGATGAGGCTGCTGGCTTGTATTCAGAGTTTACACAGCAGTCTTCTCATGAGACCACCAAGCTCCAGGTACTTCTAAAAGAAGCTGAAGAAAGCAAGCTAGCAGTTAGTAACGAGCTGCATCACTGTAAACACGAGCTCTCTGAGGTGAACACAGCAAAGGGAGAACTTGAGCTAATAATTTCTTCTCTGAAAGAAGAAATCAATTCTAGCAACGTCAAGTCCGCACATTTGGAGATTGAGCTGCACTCCTCTGAGGAGAACACACGGAAAATTCAGAGTGAGTTAACTAACAGCAGATCATTGCTGGAAGCTCTACAAAAGGAGAACCTGGAGTTAACTGCAAGTCTTGCTCTTGAGAAAGAAGCCAAAAAAGAAATAGACGAGCAGCGAGACCATCTATCATCTGATAATAAGAAACTTTTATCAAAGTTGTCAGATCTTGTGCTTAACTTAGCTTCTATGAAAGAGGAAATGGATGCTGGCTGTAGCAGGTGCAAAGTTCTGGAGTGTGATCTGCGTTCCTCCAACGAGAACACAGAGCATATTTTGACAGAACTGGCAAACTGTAAGGCTTTATTGGAAACATTGCAAAAGGATAATTCAGAGTTATCTGTGAGTTTTTCCTCTGAAAAAGAAGCAAATAACAAACTTGAGGAAGACAATGTGTATCTACGTAATGAAAAAGATCAGCTTTCTTCAGATCTGTCTGAACTAAATGACAAACTGCATCTTTCTTACGCCAAACATAAGCAACTTGAGTCACATGTCAAAGATATGGAAACACACGCGGAACAATTTACTGAGGAGCTAATTGAGGAAAGTCTTTTCATGAGTAGCAGCGCTGATATTTACCAATCTGTAATCAAAGACATGGACACAAAATACAATATGGTGCAAGTCCGGCTCCAGAACATTCTGCATCAAGAAAAGGGACTTCATTTTGACTCACCTGAAGTCCCCGTAGGAAATACTGAAAGAGCTATTAGAAGCCCTGGACTTGTTGGTCATGTTAATGACCATTGTTTGGTTAATTCAGTCACTGAGAATGACTCATGTAATTCTATTGCTTTGCAGTCACTGAAGGGCCACCTAGATGTAGCGAAAGATGATTTGCATGACCTTGAAAAGTTGATAGAGAGGATTTCCTCTAGATCTGATGGACGTGTTCTGGTATCGAAGCTCATTAAATCCTTTGAGTCAAAAGGAAATGAGGATGATACTGGAACTTCTGAGGGGGAGCATGATGATTTACAAAAGTTAACTCGGGAAATGATACACCGCCTCGGGAAAAAGTTGACTTTGATGAGCTTGGATCTTACAAAGACTGAAGAATATGTGGCTGAACTGTCTAACAGAATTGACCTTTCCATCAAATCTGCTGTCCAGGATGATAGAGATAGGCAACAGTTAGTTGTTCTTGAGGCTAAAATAAATGAACTCGTTGGGAAGCTGAGCAACTACAAAGATACAATTGATAACCTGCACTACCAGCTCACCATTGTGCAACAGGATGCTTTCAGTAATACTGAAAGGCTCATTGATCAAGCAGATTTGTTGCAGAAGGATACAGCAGCAAAGATTGCCATGCTTGAGAAGGACAGAATGTCTTTGTCAGATTTGCTAAGTGAAATAACTGATAAGCTCAGTACTATGAAAGGAGTTGTGTTTCCTGATGATTTTAATGAAAGCAGAGATCTCAGCTCCCACGCTTTGAACTGTGTGGGTCTTGTTACTGCATCATACAAATGCCTTCAGGATAATCTAGAGGCTGCTTATATTGATAATGCTCAGCTCAATAGTTCTCTGCTAGAGCTAAAGAAAGCAAATTTTGCTGCCCAAGAGAGGAGTGAACAAGCATATGGAATTATCAAGAAACTGTATAATTCTTTGCATGAACTTCTCCACTGTTCACTTAAAGATTCGGATGAATTTATTGCAGGATTAAATGCTGAGGAACAAATTGAAAATCAATATGGAAGACTTGTCGAGCATTTAAAGAATTTGTTGCAGGACCACCATTCTTTGCTGTCAACAAATGCTGACCTAGAGTCGAGGCTGTTGAGTAAGTGTGAAGAAGTTGAGGAGCTCAGCTCGAGATGCAGCTCTCTAACAAAAAATTTGAATGACATTTGCATTCTGAACGAAGAGCTTAAGTTAGCTTCTTTAAGTACGAATGCTTCTCAAAACGAATTGCACAGTAGATGCCTTGCTATAGCAGAAAAGTTGGTGTCTCACTCGACGATAGCTCTAGTGATGTCTGACAGTGATGCTGAAGGGTTTAGCAAAGAAGATCACATTCTTACAACTTTACTCCCATGCATTGAGGAGGGTGTGACTTCATGCACTGAGAAATTTGAAATGGCAGTTGAAGAAATCCACCTATCAAAGAGCTGCTTGCAAGAGGTCAACATTTTTGACCAGATTTCATTTGACAAGTGGTCTTTTCCCTTGCCGGCATTGATCAAAGAAGAAATTGTACCGAAGCTACGTGATTTGCATAACAGAATTGACCAGCTCAATGCATTAAACGTTGAGTTAGAAACTGAAGTTTCGGTCCTCAGGGATGGCTTGAAGAAGCTGGATGAAGCTCTTGAAATTTCTCGTTCTGAGCTTCAGAAAAAGCATTCTGAAGTTGAACAATTAGATCAGAAACTTTCATCTGCCAAGGAGAAGCTTAGTATTGCTGTGGCAAAAGGTAAAGGTTTGATTGTGCAGCGTGACAACCTTAAGCACTCTCTGTTGGAGAAGTCCGCTGAGGTCGAGAAGCTCACACAAGATTTGCACTCAAAGGAAGCATCACTGAAAGAGTTGGAAGCCAAGATCAAATCCTATACAGAAGCAGATCGAATTGAAGCTTTGGAATCAGAGCTCTCATACATCAGGAATTCAGCAACAGCTCTAAGAGACTCGTTTCTTCTAAAAGATTCTGTTCTTCAGAGAATCGAAGAAGTCTTAGAAGACCTGGAATTGCCAGAGCAATTTCATTCTCGAGATATAGTTGAGAAAATAGAATTGTTGTCAAAGATGGCTGTCAGTGCTTCCATTACTCAACCTGATGGTGATAAGAGATCCTCTGTTGATGGGCATTGTGAGTCCAGTGTGGCCGTTGATGGGCATTCTGAGTCCAGTGTGGCCATTGATGGCATGATTTATGAGCAGAACTCAAATTCTAATAATTTCTTAGATGAAGCAAAGAACAAGTATGATGAGCTGCATAGGAGATTCGATGAACTGGCTGAACACAACAACATGTTGGAACAATCTCTAGTTGAGAGGAATAGTCTTATACAGAAATGGGAAGAAGTCCTTGGCCAAATTAGCATCCCTTCGCAGTTCAGGATGTTGGAGGCAGAAGATAAGATAGCATGGTTAGGAAATAGACTTTTGGAGGTTGAACAGGAAAGAGATTCATTACAGTTGAAAATTGAGCACCTTGAGGACTCCTCCGAAATGCTTATTGCTGATCTAGAAGAGTCACACAAAAGGATATCTGAGCTCAGTGCCGAGGTTGTTGCTATCAAGGCTGAGAAGGATTTCTTCTCACAGAGCCTGGAGAAACTAAGATTCGAGTTCCTTGGGCTCTCTGAGAAAGCTGTTCAAGATGAGTTTGTCAGAGATAATTTGCGTAAGGAGCTATCTGAATTGCAGGAGAAGTTAGCTGAGAAAACCGAGGAGAGCAAGCACTATCACGATGTAGACACAGAGATCCAGAAGCTGCTGAGTTTGGTGCAAAGTTCGTTGCAGGATGGCAGTAACAATAATTATGAAGTTCCATCTGTTGCTACTTCTGCTGTGTTGGGCTTGGGTGAGTTGTTGAGGAAACTTTTAGATGACTATGGTACTCTATTGTCGAAGTCCACTCTAGGAACTGTTGCTGAGAAAGAGATACATTTAGAGGAAACCAAGTCATCTAACAATGCCTCTACATCAGACACCGGTACATATGCCAAGGAGATGGAACTAAATACTTCAAATAATGAGTTAGATCATGCTCGTGATAGTCTGACCTTAGTGGAGCAGCAGCGTGATGAAGCTGTGGAAAAGGCACAATCACTAATGCTGGAAGTCGAGACTTTACATGCTGAAATAGACAAATTGCAAGAAAGTAGCACTGAGCAGATGCAAAAGTATCAGTCACTACTTCTTAAACTAGAATCAACAGCTAAGCAGCGGGATAATCTGCAAGAGCAGTTAAATCAGGAGGAGCAAAAGTGTGCCTCATTGAGAGAAAAATTAAATATTGCTGTCAGAAAAGGGAAGGGTCTGGTGCAACACAGGGACAGCTTGAAGCAAACTATCGAAGAGATGAATGCTGTGATACAAAAACTTAAAGATGAAAGAAAACAGCAAATAGAATCACTTGAGGCTGAGAAATCATCTTTGGTGGGTCGTTTGGCTGAGAATGAGAAGAACTTGCATGATACAAACCAACACTTGAGTGGTTTATTAAATGCCTTGAATGAAGTGGATGTCGCTAGGGAATTTGATATGGATCCAGTCACCAAGGTAAAAACGATAGCAAAACTTTGTCTTGACCTACAGGCAACAGTGGTTTCATCAGAAAATGAAGTGAAGAAATCAAAACGAGCAATGGAGCTGCTTCTAGCCGAGTTAAATGAAGCACATGAAAGGGCTGACAATCTGCAGGAGGAACTGGTCCAGGCAGAAGCTGCACTTTCTGAATCTTCTAAGCAATACAGCTCTGTGGAGTCTGCAAGAGAGGATGCTGTTCGCCAATTGGATCATATTATGCATGTTCAGTCACAAACAAGACAGAAACAAGTAGATCATTTGATGGAGTTGAACTCCAGGAGCAGTCAATTCAGGGAAGCCTGCTTTGAAGTTTCACATTGTCTTGTCAACGCATTCAGTAAGGATGTGGACCTTATCCGCCATATGGAGAGCTTCATGAAATCTTCTAGTAAATGGATGGAAGGCACACATATGGTGGACATGCCCATTGCTTCTAAACATGTTTTGTCCAATAGCATTAACCACAAGGTATACTATGCTATAATTACATTGTTTTCTTTTGGTTCCGTTTCAATATACTGACATCACCTCCTTTGGTTTATCATGTTATATACCATTCTGAAGGTTGACTGATTTCTAGGGTTACTCATTCTGTTTATTGTCACATGTATTGCAGACATGTAATGCATGTTCATTATCTTGCATTTTCTCCGTGACTAGTTTAATGTCTACTTAACTATATTTGATTGAGATCCTTAGTGTTAGTATTCCTATAAGCTCATGTTACTACTTTTTTTTTCATGTGCTTTCTTTCTTTCTTGGTTTACCGTAAAAGGTGTCATGCTTTCCTTTGAATGTTATATTTCCAGTTCCATCCATGGTAAGATGGAAACCACATGACCATGCTCTTTTTTCCTGTGATTAAAGAATACACAGGTGTTGATGTGATGTGAGATTTGAGGTGATACTTTTGCAAGTCATAACTGATTTCTAATTGATCTTAAATTTCTCTTTACAGAAGGCTCATATTCCAAATGCTCCTTTGGAAATTAAGATGGCTGATACTGATGAGAGACAGATTTTGCATCATCTTGCTATTGCATGTCATGTTTTATCTGATTGTTTGAAAGACTGTAATGATCTCAAAAGAAGCATTGATGAGCATGGCTTTTCAGTTGAACAGAAAGCAACAGAGCTATTTGATGTTATGTCCAACTTGCAGAACAGGTTCATCTCTCAGCATAACGAGTTGGAATCTTTGAGAGAAAAAATTGTTGGCCTACAGTCCGAGATGAAACATAAAGATGAGGAGATTGTATCCATGCACAGGAATATGAGCTTGCTGTATGAAGCATGTACTAATTCAGTTGCTGAGATCGAAGGAATGAGTGATGTATACCATGGTAATCAGAGCTATGGTGTTGAACATTCTGCAGTTGACTGTATAAAATCAATTGTTGACCAATTGGTTGCATCTGTAAAAACTTCTCAGAACAGTAATGAAGGCAGCACAAAGGAACTAAAGGCTGTTGTTCTTGAGTTGCAGCAAGAGCTTCAAGCTAAAGATGTCCAAATCAGTACAATCAGCTCAGAGCTTTCATCCCAGATAAGGGAGGGGGAATCTTATGCAAGGCAACTCTCTGCAGAGCTGGAAGATGCGAGAATGGAAGTCCATGACTTGGAGAAACAAGTCGATGTGTTGCATGATCAGAAAAGGGCTTTGGAGACTCAAGTGAATGATCTTAAAGATATGGAGTCAGTGGTGAGTGAGCAACATGGCAGAGTAAAGGAATTGACTGACGAACTTAGTAGAAAAGACCAAGGTAAGTTGTTAGAACTTTATAATTGGGTCTTGTTTGTGTACTTATTTTTCATTATTCACTACTATATGTTTTTGCATCTTCAAAGAATGAAAAGTATTGTTCCTGTGTTTGCTTATAAAATTTTGACGTATTATGCAGAAATTGAAGGTTTGATGCAAGCACTTGATGAAGAAGAAAAAGAACTTGAACTCTTGGAGAATAAAAGCAACCACTTGGAGCAACTGCTGCAAGAAAAAGAATTGGCTTTAAAGAGCCTAGATGTTTCTAGGACTAAAGCTCTGAGCAAACTTGCAACAACTGTTGATAAGTTTGATGAGTTGCATAGCTTGTCTGAAAGCCTTCTTGCGGAAGTGGAAAACCTTCAGAACCAATTGCAAGAGAGAGACTCAGAGATCTCCTTTTTGCGGCAGGAAGTTACAAGAAGTACTAATGAACTGTTAACCACTGAGGAGAGCAACAAAAAGTACTCATCTCAGATAAATGAATACATTAAATGGTTAGAGACAACATTGCTGCAGTTCGGTGTTAATTGTGAGAGTAATGATGATTGTGATTGCACTCAAGTTCCTGCATATATGGATATGTTGGACAAAAAAATAAGATCTCTGATAGCTGAATCAGATGATTTAAGGGTTATAGTGCAAAGCAAAGATTCTTTACTACAAGTTGAGAGGACCAAAATGGAAGAGTTGTTGCGTAAATCAGAAGCTCTAGAAGCTTCTTTGAGCCAAAAGGATTCTCAATTAGGTTTGCTTCGCCGAGACAGGTCATCCAGTCAACCAAGTAGATCCATATACCTGCCTGGCACTTCAGAGATTGAGCAGATGGTAATTATATTTTTTATGAATATAGAGTACTTATTATACAAACTGGATAGTACAACTTTGTTTCTATCGAGTCAGTTATTTATGCTTTGCTTGCATAATTCATTTCGGGTGCAGAATGACAAAGTCAGCCCAGCTGCAGCTGTGACTCAGATTCGAGGTGCACGAAAGGTCAACAATGACCAAGTTGCTATTGATGTGGAGATGGAGAAGGACAAGCCATTAGATGAAGATGATGATAAAGGTGAAACATATGCCCTGCACGCTTTGCTACAAAGACTTATTGTTTGTGTGTGCTATGGTTGATTTCATGTTTGTTTTTGCAGCACATGGCTTCAAATCACTGACTATGTCACATTTTGTTCCTAAGTTCACTCGACCTATATCTGACAGAATTGATGGGATGTGGTAACTACCATTTCACATGTTATTTTACTGATAAACGATGTTTCGCGCATGTCACTAATTTCCTGTTTTATTTAACAGGGTTTCTGGTGATAGATTGCTCATGAGACAACCGACCTTAAGACTTGGTGTCTTGATTTATTGGATCGCATTGCATGCGTTGCTGGCTAGTTTTATTTGAAGTCTATGTAAAGGTGAGGGATGCTTTTAAGATTTCAAGGGCCTACATCCTACATCTTTTACCTTTGCTATCTGCAGTGAACTTTGTTGTGCACGTTTAGACATATCACTCTTGCTGTCTTCCGCACATGTTTTATCAACATGTTTCCTGGCTAGTTTGCACTTCATGAGAAACATTGGGGTGTTTGTTTACCTTACTAGTGCGACCTGCTGAAGGCACTTGGCCATCACTGAACCACTAGTTTACTTGAGCTGATCTTTAATAAGGAACTAAAACTAGAGAAGCCTTATATGGCATACTGTTGCCCTGACTCACCCAACGAGATGATTGATATGCACTCTTCGATCAGATTTTGTTCAAGTTCTGTATTGTCAGTATGTGTTCAAATCAAACAAAATTGTATATCAGCTTATCTAAAAGTAAACAAAACAAATGCAAACTGTAGTATTCTCCTTTATTGGAAAACAGTGCATTGCTTATCATGTTTTATACTCGTCGAACGGTGCCTTAGTCTTCGGTCATATTAACTAATCTCTTATTGCTATTGTGCAGCTGTAGCGTTCTCCTTGGGCAGTAACTGTACAGTACTTATATGTGTCTTTGTTCATAGCAAGCTATGCAAAGAAGCAGTCCACAATCATTTCTGTGAGGCAGGCACATTTTTCACCGGTCTTCTGTGTGCTTTGATCCTCCGCTTTAGCATGGTTCCAGGAATGAACACCTGCAATGGCCAGACTGAAGAAAGCGCAGCAATGAACCCTTGTACATACATTTTTGTTTGCTCTATTCTTTCATCTTTTTAGAAAGATGGAGGGCATTTTACATGCTTAGCATACACTATATGATACAGGATTACAGAGAAGTGACATGGTAGTTTTGGAAGTTAGGGTTTTGGGATGGTAAAAGGTTATCCACCTCCCTTCTGTTGCCCCCCTGTATTTTTCTTTTTTGTTTACATGTACGACACAGTAATCATTCAATTTATTATTACCAATACTGTGCAATGGGGAGCTTGCACATTTTCTTTCCTGGACTAACTGTGAAGAGAAATTATTGACACCATCCATCAGTACCAAAGTATTTATTTTCTTTCAACGGACGATTGCAGTTTGCAAGGGTGGGTTGATTCACTGTGCGTGCCCAGCATGTGAGGGGATTGCAATTTGCAAGGGCGCTCACATGCAAATTATTGTCACATGTATTGCAATGCCCAGCAGACGCGCGTGTACTGACGGATGGCATAGCTTATGTAGTACACGGGCGCCTGCACGCACCGTATGTGCCATCCATCAGATTTTTGCTATTTTGTCCATGAAACCAATGTGGTTTGGTATAATGCCAATCGGATTTGTGGGCATTTTAGTGAAGTCTAATGTAACGAGGACATTATACCGAAAGGCAAAATAATAAGGGGCATTTGCATTTTTATCTTGCTTTGCTTTTCAATTGTGATTTTATTCCCTTTTTTTAACTTTGTGATTTTAATCCTGGTTTTTTAAAATGAAGCTACAAGTTACCCTTATGGTTGTGATTTTACCTTGGTTTTAAAGCAAATCAGAGGTAAAATCACAAACACAAGAGTAATTTCTAGCTTCATTCTGAAAAATCAGGAATAAAATCACAAAGTTTGAAAAAAGGAGTAAAATCACAATTAGGAGGTAAACCAGGGGTAGAAACACAATATCCCCAAATAACAAAAATCTTGCCAGTCGCCATCCCCTCAGTCTCGTCTTTCCCTTCCTGTATGCAAGCCTTCGTTGCGCGCCCCGCCGTTCTCTCGCCGCCGGCCATCGCCGGAGAGGCGTCTCCGTGTTCGTTACGTCGCGTTACAGCCGCGTTACCAAGGTCCCGTAGGAGCTGCTGCTCCCACGTGAGCTCCGCGCGCAGGCATGCTCCTCCCGGGCGCGGCGGCCGCTTGCTCGCTGGTGGAGGGGAAAACGGGTCCCCGGACCCTGATGATGATGCGGGTGGTCAGGTGGAAGATTTGTCCTTAATCGAGGTAGTAGCTGGTTCTCTTAGGGCATTCATCTCGTGAGAGATTGTTCTTTGGTTGTTTGGATTCCTGTCTGAACTCTCTGAGCTGGTGAAAATTAGTCTAATCTAATCTTCCCCATGAAGTGATATAGTTGGAAATTCTTTCGAAAAAAGAACCGTCAACATATATGCATTTGAAAGGACCAAAGGTTTTGCTAAGTTTGGTAGCAATTCGGACAACTTAATTGTTTGGAGTAATTAATATTGTGATAAAAATTTTCTCTTTAAGCCATACCAGTTCTTGATTCATGAGTAATTTGGCAAGTTCCTTAATTGTATTAATGCAATTATGTGGTCAAGGTAAAGGGTACATGGTTTTGTGTAGTATGATGAAACACCTTATAGAATTAGGGAATGAGTAACCCTTTTCTTTTGTCATACTGATGATTGTACAGAAAATTTGAGCAATGTGTCAGCTAGAGTATTTCAGTAAAATTTAGCAGCATGTTCATGCTTGAATTTTATCATAGTTGTGATGGGATATTGAGATGCATCTTTACCCAAGATTGTGCCACTTTATTTGTGCATGTTTGACCCTTTTATCCTCCAGTGGGTTTCTCGTGGATGGTGGATTGATCCTCTGTGGATTTTTCTTTGAAAATGTTGAAAGTCAGTAACGGATAAAATTTTGTGTCCCCTATCAGTTTTTGTTTTATCACTTTTCATAACACTAATGGGGGTGGTTTTACACCCACTGTTCGAGTTTCTTTAAAAATCTTTATTTTCCTTTATTCTTCTGTTAGTAGTTCTTTTCATTCCCCATTAAACTCAGTGAACTCCCATCTTCTACCTAATACAATGCTAGGGTCAACCCCTCCCCCACCAACCACACACACACACACCCCAGTCGAGTTTTTCTTCTCTCACTGAACTTCCTGGTCTACCTAACCGCTTAAGTCAACAATAATAGTATAATACTGAAAATAACTCTATGAACAGTACAATTACACACCTTCGTGCTCTTTTTTTTTCATGCCTAAAATAGTATAGGAATATGAGTCTAAGAGGCACAACTGCAGGATGTATGCTCGAGCACTAACATGATGAATTCAACGGTAGTTACTGGCTCACCACCAAGTCTCCATGTTTCTTGATTTTTTTTTTGGCAAATGGCAAATATTTGGTTTCACCAGCTCTCCCTCATTTATTATCAGCAAAGCATGCATTAATTGTTTTTTATATGGTTATGAAATGTCTAAGAGATTTCTTAGGTGGATAATTGTTTTCGTCCTCTTTGTAATATTGAAAGAACAATGCAAATCTACATGAAAGCCATGATGAGGACGCCATCAAACATGACAGCATTAATTTTTCGGGAACTGGTGGAGGTAACACGGGTGGATCTAGGGCCGGTCTATTCAGGACACCTATTTCTGGTGGTGTGCACAGTGCAACTGCTGTTCACGATTTACCACCACCGGCTTTGGCTGTTCGCAACCTCATGGAACAGGTATTTGTAATCGGGTCATCAATCAGTAACTAGCAGCTACTAAAAGTCTAAAACTATGAACCAATTCGGTTGAATTGTAATATGTGATCTCTTTCTCAAAACCAGGCTAGATTTGCTCATTTGTGCACTGTCATGTCTCGGATGCATCATCGTCGTGCAGGTTACCCGTTTGGTTCGCTGGTAGATTTTGCAACTGACCCGCTAGGCCGTAAGTAATGTAAATCTGTCCTTTCATGTGTACTAAAACTCCAAATTCACTCTACTCAAAGTTTTGTAATTTTTGTCCAGACCCAATTTTTTCATTATCACCGTTAGCTATCCACACAAGAAATTTGTTAGCAGACCCAAGATGCACCCTTGTTGTACAGGTAATTTTGAAATTCTACTATACAATAAGCTCCTAAAGTTTCTTATGTCCATCTTGTGCTGAATCCTTCTGATCCTTAGATACCTGGATGGAGTGGACTATCGAATGCGCGGGTAACTATTTTTGGTGATGTTCTTCCGTTGCCTGGCGAAGAACAGGTTTGTCTAAGCCGTTAATTATTTTTGTAACCTGTGATATGCATGTATGTATGTGAAGTATCTTCTTTTCCAAGACCTGCAACATTGAATTCATGTTGTTCAATTTGATAAATTTTCTGTTTAATCTTTTGAATTGTTGAAGCCGTTTCTAGCCATATTGTTGTTGTTTCATTTTATTAGATGTCTAGAGTAGCAGTAGTCATTTCTCAGGGTTCTTTCTGATGTTCTCAGTCAGGATGTAAATAACTTGTCCAGAGAACCATATCTAGAAAACCGAAGTGGATACTTTCTTGCAATCTTTTGCCAATTCTTCTGCTCAAGCTTTTGTTAGTTCATTGATAGAAATATTGACTTCAAATTCTATCAGGAATGGGCTCACCAGCAGTATGTTTCAAAGCACCAGCAATGGGCGTCCCAGCAGTGGGGTAACTTCTACTATTACAGAATGCATACTATAAGGTAGTTCCTGAAGTTACATTCATGAGAATTTCTTTAATGCTTTCAAGATTTCAGCAGTGTTGATGTCCGATGTGATAAGCATTTTGTTCATGATTTTGTTGTCGTGGTGAATGAAAGCATACTTACAGCATGGTGGTAGGATCTGCAGTTGTGAGCCAACTGACCGGGGCTTAAATTCTGATTCCTGAAAAAACGGCCACTAGCTTCCCGTCAGCCTTAGGTGCAGCCAGGGTTTGTTTCTGGGTTTTTTTTTTCTCAGCCTTTGTTGACAATGCATTTCAAGTTTTGTTTGTTGGGGTGAAGGCCATCTCTAAAATGAAATACTAGCTATTTACATTTATTTTGTTTCACAGTTTGGGATGTCTCTGTATCCAAAACTAATATGTGGTGTGAGTTGAAATAGTTGTCAGATAATATGGGTTTTGCTTCCATTAGTTTAGTTTAAACAATTTGCGGTATTGACTGTACAGCGCCTCATAATTCATATTTGAATGTTCCAGTGACATATATTTCATTGGAGGTTTTGGTACTGTTGCTTGGATAGATGTTGAAGAGTATGAAGCTATGCAACCTGATAAGATTGCAATTGATGGCGGGGAACATAATTTGAAGGTAAGCTAATAAACAATTGCTCAAGACAAGCCTGGTGCATATTCATTTCCCCGGATGTGTAGTTTTGTCCAGAAAGGACAAGTGCTAGGCACTGCACTTGAAATAGTTTTCTCTGTTCTTGGGATGATTTAATACATGCCACCTTCTCTGTTCTTAAATAGGAACTCAACACGGTGTTCTCAAAGCCTCTGAAAGAACTTCTATCGACTGAAGGAGAGGTGGATGATGTAGCTCTTATATCGATGGATAGCAAGGGCATTGACATCCGTGTCAGACAAGGTGCTCAGGTACAACTTGTTAAGCTGAAATACTTCATGTTATGCAATAATGAGCGTTTAAACTTCATTGTTCATCCAGATCCACTTGGATAGCAAAGGCATATGGAAGATTGTTGTTTATGTTATGCGGCCTAATTGTGCACTTGTTGGTCATATTTTTCTCAGATAAGAAAGTTTACATTTATTAACATGCAGAGAGAAACCTCATCAAAACTAGTTGATCATAGCATATCAAACTTGAGCAATGGTTCAACACCCATCACGTTCTTCTCATTTCTTTCTGTTTCACATAATTGATATCTTGCAGTCTTGCTTAAAAATTATGCTTTCTTGATTATCGTTGCCTCTTAGTGGGCGGTGCAGAGTCTCGACAATAAAATCCTGAACTTCTGTTGTCCAAGTTTTGCAGTTCAACGTCCAGAGGATAGCCTTCGAAGTCGATCACACGGTAGAAACACTGGAAGAAGCCAAGGAAGCACTTAGGAGGATAATCAGCAAGTCAAAATGGCACACGAAGAGCTCAATTTTGGGACGTCCTTGAAATCTGAAGCTGGATGCACGTTTTTGTACAGTGCCTTGTTTGTCTTTGATTACGGTGTGCCAAATGGAATAAAAGGAAAACAATTCGGCTCTCAGGTCGCCATGCCCGTCGAATGCTGACACTCGATGGTCATGGGCTTATGTACATATCAATGTTGATGTTGTGTCCTTCGAATAAATGTTATCATTCTGTACGACTTTTTGAATCAGCTGTTGGATCATTATTTGACAGTTCAACATAACTATACCCTATACTCTAAGTAGTATCTGACAAGTGATTATGCAATCAGATTGCAGCTTGCATGAGTGAAGTTCAATTCGGGAAGCAGCTGCAGCCTGCAGTGAAGGCAAAGAACAATGAATGTCTTGGGAGGAGAGCTGAAATTGTTCGGGCTCGCGGTTTATCGTGACGGTCCTTGACGGACTCGAGTTGTCACTGACACGTGGGCCTGAACCCAGGAGGGAAGAGCTGCAGAGGATACTTCGAGAGAAAATTCCTTACATGCCACTTTCTTCTATACCATTGAATAATTTATTTATCATAAAATTTTTGTAAATTTTTATACTGATAGAAAATCACATAAGAAAATATTATAATTATTATCACATGTCTTTATTCTCTTTCTTTTTAATGTTAAAATTAGCTAACATAGACAATGTTTTAAATGTTATTAAATCTTAACATTTTACCATGTTAACCAATTTCAAATTTAAAAATCTTATAGGAATAAAATATTTTTCAACAACTAAAAATATTTCTCACGTGTTACTCTATAGATCTATAAATTTTTATAAATTTTAAAGTAAAGAAAGTATCTTTTTTGAGTTAGCAAATAGCAGAAAATATTAATTATTATCGTTAATGACATACATATACCTGGTCAAGTGGGCTGGACTAAATGGGCCGGCACGAGGCCCACCTATTTTGGCCCGGTCCAAACACGGCACTGCCTGAAGTTAGATGGGCCGTGTCGGCCCATGGCCCGTCACGGGCCGTGCCTAGGCCTAGCCGCAGGGCCACCGTGCTGGTCGAGCATGGCCCGTTTAGCATGGCCCGTTTAGCCCGTGAGGTGGCCCGTGAAGCACGGTCTAGCCTGGCATGGCCTGTCAAATAAAATAATTAATATTTCAATATTTATATTAAAAAAATCATATTTTTATGTTCAAATTTATTGATAAAAATATTTTATCTACTAAAAATATTATTTTTTTGAGAAAAATTAGATATATAAAAATTAAATGGGCTCCGAGCCAACCCAGCCCGAATAGCCCGTCGGGCTGACGGGCCGACACGGTCCGTGTAAAACGAGCCGTGCTGTGCTTACGCTTCGACGCAGGCCCGTCGGGCCGGCACGACACGGCCTGTTAATTAGAAGGGCCATGCCGGTCCGTCTAAGAAATGACACAGCCCGTCATGGGCTCGTGCCGTGCTGGCCCGGCATGGCCTGTTAGCCAGATATAGACATACAAGATATAAATTTTAGTGATTGATACAGAGAGAATTTTAAAATTTTCAGTGATATATAAGGAACTAAAAAATTTTCAGTGACGAATTGGCTCTACTTCCGACTTCCGAGCCACACGTGAGACGTGACATGACACGCTCACTGTCGGGCGGTGGTCCTTTTGCATAGAGGTCCTCTGCCTATTGCGTATCTCATTTGGGTCCACGTCATTCGCTGCCCCACGCCGCGCGCATTGCGGCCGACGCATTCCCGCCGCCGCCCATCAGAGTCGAGCGGCGCTAGGCGATGGCGGCCGAGGACGCGACTACGGGTGATAAGGAGTTGGAATCATTGCTCCGGAACTTCCACAGCGTCTCCCAGGTCAGTGGCAGCGCGGCACCCCAGTTTCAAGCCCGGTCGTTCTGCCGCGAATCACGTTCGTGCTTCGTCCTCACCCCGTTTCGAATTATAGGCCCCTTTTGGATTGAAGGAAAAATAAAGGAAATTTGAAGGATAAGAATTGTAAAGAAATTTTTCCTATATAATCATTTGGCTCATAGGAAAAACAAAGGATACTTTTCATAGGAATGGATTACTATGTTTGATTTTGGAGGAAACAAAGCAAGAGGTAAGACTTCTTTTTTCTTTCCTTTGTTTTTATATGGAGCAAGAGCCAGGTATAGATTCTTTTGTTTTTCCTATGAGAATACCAAAGTCCTTCTCATCAATTTCAAAAACATACCATCTCAATTTCTATATTTTTCTTATTCCTATATTTTTTCTATCCTAAATTACATTCCAAAGGGGGCCTAAGTTCAAATCGCGCTCTGCGCTTTTTTGGTTTCTCGTTACTGATTTGGTGGTGCCATTTGAACCTGGTGTTGGAATAATTATTCGCTGAACCAGTGAACCTTACGGCTTACTCTGAGCTGACGCTTGCTCAGCTGTTGTTTGGCGAAATGTCGAAGGGATTTCATGGCTAGTGCGCAGTAGGATTTTTGTGCAGAAATCTTGGTGGTTTTGGTTGTAGCTGCCTTCCAGTTCCATGTTGGTTTGTGGCCAATGCTGTGGTTGATGTGAACAACATTTTCGTTGTAACAACAAAACGGTGGTTTGTGGCTAAATGTCACATTGTTTCTATCTCATTGCTCCACTAACCGACTGTAATTCGCTGTTCTAAAAAAAAACCGACTGTAATTCGTGTCTTGTTGTCCCCCATTACTGTTTGATAGTCCGTCAGGCAGGACAAATTGCATAATCTCTGCCCCAATTCCTAAAGAACTTTTGTGTATGTACGTGAATACCCATTTCCTAAAGAAGTGACCTATGTTCTAGCATTTTCTGTTCTATATATTGATCTCATGTTGCCCATGTTTTTTTTTTTCTCGGAACAGGGATACAAAAATGCACTTACGGAGGTCCAGTCTTTAAGGGTGAACTACAGCACTGAGTCCAAAAAGTGTGAAGCCCTTGAGTCCCACATTACAGATCTCAAGAAAGGTCAACAAAAACATAGTGACCTCTCCCTGTTTAAGTAATATATCTGATGGTTTCCTTTGAATCCTGAGGTCAAAACAAAAACAAGAGTGATTGTTCATGGCTTCAAGTTGTGCAGATAACGATAGACTAAGAAGAATGTACACTGAAACTCTCTTCAAGTTCACCAACCAGGTTGGTGGGTACTTACCATGTGCAATTATTAGGTGTGAAAATGTAGACATGTACTACTTTGATAATGTCACAACTAAAAATTTGGCATATGACGTTGCTAATATAAAGGCGGAAGCAAGTAATGGACTGGATAACTTAGCTTGAGTCTGGTGCAGACGCTTTCATCTGCGACCTTAAGCAAGTAGGGTGCGGGGATCTTTATACCATGGCAACATGTTTAACAGATTCTAAGGGCATACCAATATTGATTGCCTTATGCTGCTAAAGCTTGGTCTTCATTTTGTTGAAAATTCAAATACTACTGTACACATTATCTTAGCAACTAAAAGCATCTCAATATTTTCTAAAAAAAAATGTAGTCCATCAACATTTGTGCGAGGATATTGTAATGTCAATGTAGGATGGAGGATGCCATCAAGTTTAATTACATGCGTCATACTTCATGCAGAACCTATAACTGTTAACAAAACTTTTGATAATTTCTGATATGCTTGCTATTTCTCAGGTGAAATTTCATGCAGAATCTCGGAGCCTGAAGGAAGAATTGGAAAAGGAAAATTGTAGATTGTTATCCATGGAAGAAGTAGCTTACTGCCTCCTAACTCCTTATCCTGTTTATCAAAAAAAACTCCTAATCCTCAAGAAAAATCCATAAAATTAAGCTAATAAGGGTCAGTCTGATGCAGGAGCATAAGAGGGAAATTGAGCAACTTAAGCACTGCAAAGAAGTGAGCACCAATGCCCTGGAGAGCAAGCTGAGGTATGAAAACTTTATATTAAGGGAAGCAGCATATTACAGGATGTGAGCCTGGATAGTCAGATGAAATTGTTGTGTTGATCGTCTCAAGCAAACTGACAGAGCTGTCTGTCAATACAATCAGCTGTGCTCTTGTTCAGCAAGCAGCAGATGAAGCTGCTATGAAGCAATTGAAGTTGGAGCTGAATGCTCATAAAGATCACATTGACATGCTACGTAGCAGGTTGGAGCAGGTTACTACTGATGTGCATTTGCAGTGTAACGTTCTAACTTCAGTTCCATATTCAAGAATAGATCTTCTGGAAATTGTCTTGATGTTCACTGATATAAATCCTTCATGGCTCTATTACAGATAAAAATGAGATCCAGGATTTGAGGGATGTAGTTGCTATTGAACAGGAAGAGAAAAATGACATGCACAGGAAGCTTCAAAATGCTGAAAACGAGTGTAAGTTAACCTGAATTAGCCAACTGAAGTGCAATTCTCCCTTTAAATCAAACAGTCATAATAAACCAAATCAAATAGCAGAAAGATTTCGCCCTTAAAAATTACAGCAGAAGAATTTTTTTTATGATGTCATCTTTGTGAAGCAGCACCTATGGATAGGACTTCCAGCTTTCACACATCCGATTTCAGTCGTCAACTGTATGTTTTATCTTAGCAGTCCATTGCTTCTTAACTATGTTGTTCTTCATGTTTTAGTGATAATTACGAGGATGCAGCAGGCAGAGCAGCAAAGGGATTCCATCTCCGTCAAGCACGTGGAGACGCTGAAGCAGAAGGTCATGAAACTCCGGAAGGAGAACGAATCGCTGAAGAGGAAGCTGGCAAGCACGGAGCTGGACTGCTCATGAAAACTGCAGCCCAGGAGTCCGGACATTATTTTGAATCTGGTCTTTCTGTGATTCGATACCCAGTGTGCACATACCATGCTTTAGTACCATATTTAGGGCAATTAGACTGCTGAGATATATGCGCAAAATAGAAGCGTGAATACCATGCAATGTCCCTTGCTTTACTTTCCCTTTGACGTCGTGTGAATGGACTAACTTCATGGCACTGTTTTTACACTTGTTCTAATAATGTTAACAGGATTTGATGTGTGACTTTCTTTTCTTTTATTTTCTTTCAAAGATACTAATCTTTTACTCATGTTTTTACACTTATGTTAGAAGATCATGAAACTGAATGCGCTACAGTACACGGAATCGTAGCACTGACTGCAGACGATCTCCCTTCAGACCTTTTCCACGATGCAACATCGTGACATTTGATGGTTCACACTTCACGCATTAAATATCGAAAATCATTTTTCTTGTCTGTCAGCCGACTGCTGTGCATGTGTTCTGGCGGAATTTAAAAAGCTGCAGCCAGCAGAAGAGTTTTCATTGGGCTTTATAAAGCCCATTTACAGCCCGGCCCAGGACTTGTCGACAGTGAGTGAGCCGTGACGCCAGTTGGCACCGCCTTCTCGGCGTGCTCGCCTATGATGAATGATCTCGCTTCGCTTCTGTCTCTACTCCTACTTCTCTAGCTCGCTCGCGCGCTCCACTCCTTGTCGTCTTCCTTCCTTCCTCTGCTTTACCTTCTCCCCTCACGCTGAACTGCCAAAACCCTAAACCCCTCTCCTCCTGTGCTTCGCTTCGAGCCTCGCCCTCGCCTCCATTCCAATGGTGTACGTGCTGCTCTCCCCCGCCCGCACGTCCCCTTCCTCCCGGGCGCCGCCGCCTCCGGACGTCGACGATCGCTCACCGGAGGGCCTGCTACCGCCGCCGCCTCCTCTGCCTCCCCCTCCTCCCTTGGGATCGTCGCGCCCGGAGCGCCTCGTGGACCGCCTCAAGGGTGCTGCTGGGGCCTCCGGGGTCAGGAGGAGGCCTCAAGCCGTTGCTGATCGCTCGCCGGAGGTCCTGCCGCCGCTCCCTCCCACGCTGGGATTCTCGCGGCCGGAGAGCCTCAAGGACGGCGCGCGGCCTGCAGGGAGGAAGAGGAGCACCAGCCCCGGAGCGGGAGGAGGCCGGAGGCGCCGCCGCTCCCCGCCGCGAAGGTCGCCGTCGCCCGAGCCGCCCAAGCGGTCGCGTCGCGGGAGGAGGTGAGCTCTGGTTTCTGGTGACGTGCATTTTGGTTTAGTTTTCCGTTAGTTGTTAAGGTTCTCTTCTCACGTAGAGCTCGAAGGTGATATCATGATAGTGATGTACTTATGTTTGTTGTTTTTAATTTGTGTTTGGGGATTGTGTGGCGCAGTTCGTGGAACGAGTACAAGCCAAGCGGGGGAAAGTGCAGGCGTCGCTGCAGTCGCTCCCCAGGTGAGTTAATTGCAACGACTGTCATCTTGAAATTTCCACCGTCACGTATAAAGTTGGCAAATTTGTTTCCATATCTACGTGAAGACTTTTGTCAAGCTTCAGAATTCTGATTGTCAAAGGTTGTTGACGTTGCTCGTCAGTTATTGTTATAATCTGCTTTGGAACACAAACTATTTGAAAGATTTAGTCTGTGTTGTGTGTATGTTATTGTAACCAGATAGGTGAGCGCGTCTAATGGGATCACAATAGCTACAGAATTTGCACAGTACTGTATCCTTGTGCTGATAAAGTTGTTGTAGCTCTTAAAGTTCTCAACTTAATATGAACATCTTGTCAACTGCTGATATCTACTCTGTCATCAAGATATATCAGCACTTAACACGAATTGGCATCAGTACTGTGGGTTCTCCCCCAATGACATGCGGAGTTTCTAATACCAAGCAACGCGTTAATGTGGTATTTGCTACCAGCCTAATGCGTCTCCAGAAGTAAACAAAATTAATGAATAGAACGGGATCACGGTCATCATGCATTTTTGGCAATATGTCTTGATAAACGACTTCTTGTTGTAACCTTCAGCACTTCTTTCTTTTATTGCAGATCAGCCTCACTCAGGATATGGTACTACCTGTAATGTTCAGGATAACATTGAAAGGTAAGTAAAGTAGTACCTAGTACCGGGCAGGTTTCTATTTTTTTGGCTCACTGATTGCTTTACCTGATGGAAGGAGTGATCCTTGTATGTCATCTTATATGATTCTTCAGGAAAGGGTTGATGACATACAAACAATTTACCCAAGTTCTTGATGACAATGTTTCACCAGCTGAAGCTGAGGGCAGGTAATCGTTCGGAAAGAGCAAAATATGGGTTTGATTTATTGCTTGTTGATACTGCCTCTTACTGTAGCTCATCACCAATTCACCATATTCTTTCCTAATTATACCATTTGTTCCCTGGTCGACAAGGTACCAAGAATACAGGACAGAATACCTTACTACTCAGAAACGTGCTTATTTTGATCTCCATAAGAATGAAAATTGGTATGTTGAAGATGTTTTCTTATTCAGGTGTTGATTTAATCCATCAAATATATATTTTGATTGGATCTTTGGTTTTGACTGTTCTAATTGCAGGTTGAAAGACATGTACCACCCAATAAATTTATTATCTGTTATCCAAAGGTGCAATTTTTTTTGTACTTATTATGGAAAGACCATGAAGTGCTGTAGTTTTGTGGAACCATTTCTTTTGATATGTGCTACTTCTTAGTTTTTTACATTTAATTGAGCTTTTCTTTGCTGCTGATGAGTTTTTGCTTACTAATTAATTAGTATGTCCTCTATTCTCTACTCAGGAGAAATGAGTTTTGCAAGTCTGCCGCAGAAAATTTGATTGTAGATTTGCAGACCGGAACTTTGGACATGTGAGATATATCCGTATAATCCAGTATAAAAATTGTGGTCTTTTATGCTGATTTTACTGATATCGTGATTCCTTTTGGTGTAGTGGTCCTGGATTAACTGCTGGTGCAACAGGTAAATCAGGAAATTGCAATGATGTAAACTCTGAGGATGATGCACATTATGATGGAAAGAAAAGAATGCATGGAAGGGGTCCCCAGAAAGACACCAAAATGGTTTCAGACGCTCCTAAAGCTCATCCGGTCAGTACACAGTATCGACGAATTCAAACTGACATAGATCGTACTCTTGCTTTAGTGAAAAAGCTTGATTCAGAGAAGGGTATTGTTGGGAACATCTTGTCAACTGATGATAGACCAAAGGTTGATAAATTACATGGTCCATCCATGGGGCCTATAGTTATTGTTCGGGGCTTAAATACCGTCAAAGGCCTTGAAGGTGTTGAGCTCCTAGACACTCTCCTTACTTATCTGTGGCGTGTCCATGGTGTTGATTACTATGGTATGTCTGAGATGAAATATGCAAAAGGTTTTCGCCATGTGAGAGCTGAAAACAGAAGTGTCAGTATGTCTAACCTTGATGTTGCTGACTGGGAGAAGAAACTAGATTCCTTCTGGGAAGAAAGACTGATGAACGGTGAGGATCCTCTTGTTGCATTGACTGCCAAGGACAAAATTGATGCAGCAACTGTTGAGGTTCTAGGTCCTTATGTCAGAAAAATTAAAAATGAGAAGTACATCTGGACGTTTGGTTGTGGAGCTAAGGGATGTGCAAAAAATTTTCATGCCCCTGAGTTTGTTCACAAGCATCTGAGGCTCAAGCATCCTGATTTGGTCGCTGTTTTGACTTCAAGAGTCGAAGATGACATCTATTTCCAAAATTACATGAAGTACGTTGTAAATGGGGTCATACACAACTGAGAAACCACTATTCTGAGAAATGGTGACAATTTGATGCTTATCTATTTCCTTTTTATTGCAGTGATTCAGATGCCCCAGGTGGAATACCAGTTATGCAGCACTCCATACCTGTAAGAATTTGTGCCCTTTTTACTCTGGTCCTTCTTACCTAGGCTCAACATTTCTTCTTAGTCTGGTCCTTTGTACAATGTGATTCTCATTCGAGGACTCTTAATGTGAACAGCAGAGTATGCAACATCGGAAAATGCTCCTTTGACAACTTTTGGTGTGAATTTACCACTTTGGCACTTCAAGTTTTTTTTCAAAAACAGTAGTAGAGGCTCCCACTTAAATTTATTTATATAAAGTAAGGAAAAAAGAAGAGCTACTAGAATGCAGCTATACAACAGAAAGTCACAAAGGGCTCTTTATGAACAGAGCAAGACATCACAAGAATAAAATGGAGTTGAACCACTCTATGAACCTCACAGTATATTGTTCACTCTGATGTGAACCCCGATCTACTGAAGATTCACTCTCCCTTTGTCTAAGCCTCCAAAAAAATGAATCACGTTATACAGTGTTACCATGTTTGGGGCTACATACTGTTTCCTACAAAAAGAAAAAGGAAACAAAAAATTGTTTGTCTTCAATTTGCACTTTTTCCAATCTTAAGTTTACTGCTAACCCATTGTTATACTAAAGAAAAGAAAAATAAATGCTGCAACACGTTGTAAGATTTTGATGCTGCTTAACATCATCTTGTTTTCATTAAAAACATCAATAATAATTCATTTGCATTGCTACACTCCTTTTCCCTAAAAATGTTGACCAAGGGAAATGCATTATATGTTTTGTACAGGTGAGTATAGAAAATAGTGTTATTTTCCCTTGAAATTCTGTGATTGCAGTTTAACGTCTATATTGATAGCCTTGCCTGTTTGCAGGATACAATGGCACAAAGACCTGATCAACAGATGTATGTTGCTTCTGATAGAAGGGGTTCAAATGCCCCACCTCTCCCCGCATTATTACCTTCACCATTACTAATACCCGTGCCTGGTGCTGGGTAGGTTATGTATGCTAAATAATTTGGGTTAACATATATCAAGGAGCTCTACTAAAGGTTGGTTATTTTGGTTTTAGCCCATTAGGTCCCTTTGTTCCTGCACCTCCAGAGATAGCCAGGCGGATGATGCAGCAAGGACAGCCAGGACCAAATGCCGGTCAAGGCAGTAAGCTTGCAATGCTGGGAATACCCATGTATCCTTCGTTTCCTCTTGACAAACGTCGTTTTCGAAGGTTATTACCACTCTAGCCTGGTTTTAATAAGCTTATAATGTTTACTTTCCTTTTGATGGTGTTGATATTTTGAGGAAATTTCTGGAAGTCTACTTTACGGATGTTTATCGCCCATCTTGACAGAATGATCCATGGCCTCTTGAGCCCGTATACACAGCCCAATAGATGGTGCATATAATAGCTAACATTTAATGTTTAACATTCTCTTGGATTAGGTAATCCATGATATAAGTATGTACACATTGTTCGTAGAAATGAGAAAATCCAGATGGATGTTCCTCATTGTAGTTTCTTTGAAAAAGTCTAAATTATTCACCAGACTGCTTCTAAATTCTTTAATTAGTAAATGCGATAGAAATGTGTTGTGGTGAATTGTGATGTACTGATGTTTAACTCCTTTCTTTCGTGTGTTTTTCATCTATTTTGCAGTTTTCTGGAAGCAGAAGAATGTTGTTACGTATTTACTGTTTTGCTAAAACTGTCATTTGTTGACTACCCACTAACGTGTTGCTGATTTCGGTTGCAGTTATGAAGATCTTGATGCACCTGTGGAAGAGGTCGTAGCTCTTGACTACAGAAGTTTGTAGAGAATTTCCTACTACCCTTGCTGATTTTGCTGATAATCATAGCTAGTTCATTCAGCCATCAAGCCGTTTGCCGTTTACGTTTTGTTGCCGATGCATAACATAGTAGGGTTTTTTTTTTTTTGAGGTATAAATGCCAATGTACTGTAGACGCCCCTCCTCCGTTCATATGCCGTAGAATTTACAAAACAAATTGCTATGCAACAGTTATATCCGATATACAATACAGGGCTTGCTGAATTTTATGAAATAGAAGTACCATGCTTCGATTTTCTTATAGTTACTGTTGGATATTTGGAAGGGCATTTTTGTATAACTGTATGTTTTTTATAGGAAAATATCTTTCCAAAATGGGCTTCGCAACACTAGAATTGTGCGACTTATTATATACATAAAAAAAAGAGAGAAGTATTTGAAGTCAGTCAACTAATTCTTGTGGGTTTGTAATATTTGGAGCGTTGTAATTCTCTCATCTTGGAATGTAATATTTGGAGCGGCTGATGCAGAGGAGTGGAAGCACTGGCCTGCAAGGAGGGGATAGATTTGACTTCATAATGGATTCGGGATCGGATCATCCTGAAATCTGACTGCTCCGAAGTGATAGCAGCTATGAAAAATAGAAGGAAGCATAGATCAAGATTATGCTTCATTCTAGATGAGTTAGGAGAGTTGAGAAACTTGCCAGAAGTTAAACTTCAGGCTATTAGAAGAGAACAGAACTGTGTTACAGATAAGTTTGCTTATGGCTAAACGTACTACACACACGGTTATGTGGCGTGCAGCTTATCCATATTGTATTGAGCAGTTGGTTGCTCTAGAATATACTTCGACATCTGAGTAATCAATAAAGTTCTTTCTTAGTTGAGAAAAAAAATTATGGGTTGGACTCCTAGAGTTCGTGACCGGACATGTTTGTTGGCAAGTAATCGACGAACTTATATGCAGTCTGGTGCAAGTTGAATCCACCCGACCACCCTACTCTATCAATTTGTCCATCGGTTTAGTCTGAAGCTAATATTCGTGGTTGGCATCGATTGACACTTCTAATTTGCTTAAGCCGTTTCTTTTCCGAAGAATAAATTATGGGTAGGAAGTACTTAGTGTTTTTTTATGTGAAAAAAACAAGTAGTACATGATAAAAGTACTCGTCCTGAAAGTTGGACCCGCTTGAAATTTGAGACGAAATTGCTGAGGTCCAATACCGCCTCAATCCTCTCGGTTCTGCCCAAGATATTTCTCCACGAACACAAGTAACATTCTGTGCCCTGTCAAAGAATTATCCTATACCGACTAGAAAAAACAAGCTTTACACATTTTTTCCTTCCATTTTTCTTTCTTCGTTCTATATTTTGCACGCGGAGTCCCTGCCACCAGTTGCAACAGCCGCTGAAAATAAATAAGATAAAATTCGGGAGGCGGAAAGCAGTTTTGGTCTTTTGGAAGCGGACGAGAAGCCAACCCAGACCAGGTTACACCGAAAAGAAAATCAATAAAAAGGAGCCCAGCCCTAGCTTTGCTTTAGCTGCGCGTCTTCCTTCCCGCTCCCTAGAAAAGCCGCCGACCTTCCTCCCCTTCCCTTGCTCCGCAACCTCGCCGCCGTTCCCCGCAACCTCGCGCACCAATCGCATCCGAACCCGCTCGTCGCCTCCTCCAGATTTCCGCTCAAGGTGAGGACCCGCCCATCCATCCATGCCTGCTGCTAGCTCCGGTTGTAGATTCCCTTCGATTTGATTTGCTCCGTTAGGGTTCGGTGGTTTGGTGGGTATTGGTATCTGGGGGCTTTGAATCCTCTAGCGGAATCCCCGATTTGAATGTCCGATCGCCGGCTGGCGTCGTGGGAATTAGGTGGCGCGTCGCGTTGTAGGTCGTTTGGTCGCACCGCGAGCCTGGACTACGTAGCGTGGCGACGGTCATCGGCATCAGAGAACTAATAGGCGCTGTTTGGTGATTTGGTGGTTTCCGCTTCCAGATCAACGGATTAGTGTGTGGTGCTCCTGGGTTCACAGGTTCCCGATACTGGAGCGGATGGATTAGTTGTTGTCCTATACAGGTGTAGGAACTAGGTTTAACTGGTCATGTAACAACTCGCGATTAGTATTTGTTATGATGTGAACACATACCTCTGATTCGGTTATGGTTGGATCACTCTATGGATAGTTTTTTTTTGTATGGATTGGGATTAGATTCTTCTATAAGTCCTTTTTGGTTTGGGGGTTACCAGTAGCATGAAGTGTTTTATATGGATTGTGTTTGAATGCTGCTCGGTTTTTTGTGCATTTATCTTGTTTAATAGCATGGCAAGTGACTCGTTTGGTATGAGCTGTACTGCTTATATGTTCCCCTTTTTCAATTTTAGATGCTTTAGCTCTTGGTCATTAGTTATGTTCTTCTGGTTTACTAACTGTACTAGAGTTGTATATATTATGGTGTGTATGCTAGCTATGTTTTGTGAGGCTCTCTGCCTAACTTTTTGTTTTAAATACTTGTGATTCAGTGATCTTTTTGTTACAAATGCTTCTTGCACTATCATCTTTACAGTTGGGACGCAAAATACTTACATAGAGGATTTATTTTATGCTTGTTTAGTACTGTGTTCTATGATGAGCCTGAGGTTATGGTAAGGCATACTGTATACTTGACCATTTAACTCATGCAGTAGAAGTTGTTCTTGAGGAAGGGTCATTTAAGAGCTTTGTGTCTTTTTTATTAAGTTGTGCATGTTACTTCTTGTACCTATCTTTGGAAACTCATACAGTAGAAGTTGTTCTTGAGGAAGGATCATTTAACAGCTTTTTGTCTTTTTTATTAAGTTGTGCATGTTACTACTTGTATGTATCTTTGGAAGTATTTAACCTCACACCTGTTTGTTTTCTGGTTACTCTCTAGAGTAGTATGCATATTTGAAACTGTTTCTTCAGGGATACCTATCTTTTCCAGGTGTGATTGTAACTATTCTGCTCCTTGTTGCTTTGTGGTTTATGCTAATTGTCACTTGATTGTTAAGATAAAGGACTGATATCTCATAAAGTCTTTGCTGACATTTGATTCTATTTGCGTGCTTTACCAGGTAGCAGCATCTGTTGTGCTGCAGTCTTACAAAGTGGAGGGCTCAGGAGTTGTTGCTTCTTTTATGTCTGAAAAATCTTTGCTGTATTTGGGATTGTTGGGAGAGTGTTCTCGTGCGACGAGAAAAAGGCACAAGCTTCAGCTCCACTGCATGCATCAAGAGCCTACCTGGTTCTCTACTGCTGAGGGATCATTTGCTGGTGCAAGTCGTCCTAGTTTTCTTCAGGGATCAGCCGCTACTCACGCCATATCCGAGAATCATCTGCACAAAGCACAATCAAGATGGCACTGCAAAACATTGGTGCCTCAAACAGAGATGATGCTTTCTACAGGTACAAGATGCCCAGGATGATTACCAAAATAGAAGGGCGTGGTAATGGTATCAAGACAAATATTGTGAACATGGTTGATATCGCAAAAGCACTTGCCAGGCCGGCTTCTTACACAACAAAGTACTTCGGATGTGAACTTGGAGCTCAGTCAAAGTTTGATGAGAAGGCTGGAACTTCATTGGTTAATGGGGCTCATGACACTGCAAAGTTGGCTGGTCTTCTGGAGATGTTCATCAAGAAGTATGTCCAGTGCTATGGATGTGGCAATCCTGAGACTGAGATTCTCATCTCCAAGACCCAGATGATATCTCTGAAGTGTGCTGCCTGTGGCTTTGTGTCAGATGTTGATATGAGGGACAAGCTCACAACTTTCATCCTGAAGAATCCGCCTGAACAGAAGAAGGGAGGGAAAGACAAGAAGGCCATGAGAAGAGCTGAGAAGGAACGCCTGAAGGAAGGCGAGGCTGCTGATGAGGAGATGAAGAAGCTGAAGAAAGATGCAAAGAAGAAAGGTGCATCTTCCAAGGAAGCCACTGCCAAAGCTTCAAAGAAGAAGGCTGCTGCTGGTGGCTCTGATGAGGATAATTCAACATCACCAACTCGCAGCCGGGATGGTGACAATGCTGCTGCAGATGACGATGATGATGATGATGTGGAGTGGCAGACTGATACCTCATTGGAGGCTGCAAAACAGCGTATGGCAGAGCAGCTTAGTGCAGCAACCGCTGAAATGGTTATGCTGTCAACTGAGGAGTCAGAGAAGAAGAAGAAACAGGCAATTCCCAAAGAAGCCAACGAAAATGGATCTGTTAAAGTTCAGGAGGTCTCTGAGGAGACCAAGCCCACTCCTTATGGTGAACTGATTCAAGACATCAAAGCTAGCTTGGGAAGTGCTGCCGCGCCATCTCAGCTCAAGAGTGTGCTGTCCTCCTCAACGCTGCCTCCCCAGGACAAGATGAATGCCTTCTTTGAGGCGCTTTTTGATGGTGTGTGGGCAAGGGATTCACAAAGGAAGTGGTGAAGAACAAGAAGTACCTGGCTGCTGTTGTGCCTGATGAGGAATCTCAAACTCTTCTGGTTCAAGCCATCGAGGAGTTTGGTGGCAAGTGCAGTGCTGAGGCCTTGAAGGAGGTCCCAGTCGTCCTGAAGGCTCTCTATGACGGTGATGTCCTGGAGGAGGAAAGTATCGTGGAGTGGTACAACGCGGCTGTGGCTGCTGGCAGGGACTCCCAGGTGCTGAAGAATGCCAAGCCGTTCGTGGAGTGGCTCCAGAGCGCCGAGTCCGAGGAAGAAGAAGAGTGACAGCTGTCGCTGCTTTCATGATTCACTTCGAAATACTATTTATTTCAGTGCCATCTGCGTACTCGTCACAATGTTTCGTTTTGCGTTGTGCCCGCGTATGAACCACTTGGTATGTGCCGTGTGTCTAGTGTTTAAAAGCAACTAGTCTTTTTCGGATGCAATACTGTCGTTTGGTTATTGTCAATAATGTTCGATACAGTGCTTTATGGTATCTGAATACTTATGCGATACAGTGCTTTGTGGTTTCTGTTGTGTTTGGTATTGAATACTGCCATTAAAAAAAGCTTCGAATAACACACTGTCTAAAATTGTTGAATAAATACTCAGTCAATAATGATAATAAATTACTTGTTTCTTAACCGAAAGTATCTGAATACTTTTGTGATACGGAGTACAGCCCATGTGAAAATACTGCTGACAGTTGCGGAGCAATTTGCATGTGAAAATACTGCTGAATGGCACTGTGGCAAGGGAATATACTGTCTGCAGAACAGACCAAACGGCCCAGTAAACACATGCAGCCCATTAGTGGCCCATATGGACCACGAAACATTTAGGTCCATGAACGGCCCAAAGAAGGTATGTTAACGGTCCAACAAACAGAAAATGAGGCCCATTAACGGCTCTTGCAGGCCCATTAGCAGCCCATATGGACACGAAACATTTCAAAAGCCTATTTACGGCCCAAATGATGTATGTTGCCGGCACAAATATAGAAAATGAAAGCCCACTAACGGCCCATTAGAATACGTTAGAAGGCCTATTAACGGCCCAAAGAAGGTATTACTGGACAAAATTGAAGGCCCATTAACGGTCCAATAACAGCCCATTAGCGACCCGTATGGACACGAACCATTTAGAAGGCCTATTAACGGCCCAAAGGAGGTATATTGCCGACCCAACAAATAGAAAATGGCCCATTATCGGCCCATTAAAGACCCAAGAATGTTTGTTTGCGGCCCATTAAAGACCCAGAAATGGTAAGCGGCCCGCAAACAGAAAATGAAGGCCCATTGGCAGCCCATTAAAGACCCATGGTACGTTTGCGACCCATTAACAGCTCAGAAAGAGTAGGTTCAGAAAGAGTAGGTTGCAGGGCCATTCATAGCCCAAGAAGACTATTCGTCGGCCCATTGATGGCCTAAGAAGGCTATGTGGTAGAGCCCGAGCCCATTAACGACCCAGCGAGAGTATGTTGCTGGCCTATTAACGTCATCGGTGAAGGTCATCACCAATAAAAAAAAGAGTACTTCTATTTACGACTAAACCTAGATAGCGCAAGCATGTCAGCATATCAGTTACGGAATACTTAATTACATCCAGAAAAACGATTAGTCACACGGTCGTGACAATCAAATCCATCATACTGGGTATGCTCCCTCAAGTTAGAGCCTGTCACCGGTGGATGAGCATTGCAATAGTCAATCTAATGTTTTAACTACAAAAGCAACAAATAATTTTGTTTAGTGGCAAAATCTAGGGTAACCAATCAGCAAGAAACAACTTCAATTACCCGCAAAATAAGAGAGCCTCAATATCCGGAAGAACGAGCACGAAAAAGCCCAAGCATTAGACACATCAAACTTGTTCATTGACAACTGAAATATAGCCGAAAAGCTTTCTTCTATCAAATACATGGATAGAAATATATATTATGACTTAACAATCCATGCACTCAGAAATAATTATCCTATGCCTCAAACGCCAAAAAATTCAAACTGCGTTCGGAACAGCTGCATCCTAAACACGTCAAACTTGTTCATTGACAAATGAAATATAGCCGAAAAGCTTTCTTCTACCAAATACATGGATAGAAAAATATATTATGACTTAACAATCCATGCACTCAGAAATAATTATCCTATGGCTCAAACGCCAAAAAATTCAACAAGGATTTCATAGTGCGGCAACATGATGTTCAAGGATTAGAATAATAAATGTTGATAAATAGCTTTACAATTGATTGAACACAAACCTAAAATGCTGACAAGTGAATTTCAAATGTCACTCCAAAGAAAACCTATTATCACCCATGCCAACCAAGGTGCACTTAACAAGCATTTTTTTTTTCTATTTCATATGCTGGCATGCACCAGCTTATTTAACATATGCTTATTATCAGCAATGTAAGGTTCAGAAACATCCTCAATCATGCATGTATTTTGCACACAATGGAGCCTCATGTCACAGTAGCCAGAATCCAAGTTTTTTTTTCATCCCATGAGAGTATGAGACCTAGGGACTAATCATTGGTCAGTGAAGTCCTATGAAATATTTAAAATTCAAATTACAACCTCCTCTACCACAATGCAAAATTTTGACCTAAAAATATTATATACAAAAAAACACTAGCTGTGATCTAGATGAAGTAACTATGTAGCAAAAGAAAAGGTGTAATGGTATTAGCTAGAGTAGTAGACTTCAGCACCATGCCACCATGGGACTTTATATTACATGAAAATGGATGTCACTAAAAAATGTGTTCCACTGCAACATAAGCAACCTTTTTCAAATGGCAATAAAGAAAACAATTAGTAACATGATCATTGGCACATCAACCGTTGTCATGCAATTATCATTTCACCAATTAAGTATAGTTATACACAATCCAAACCCTTTCGCAACCAGATTGCTATAATATGCCTGAGATGCACATTAAGGTGAGTTATTTAAAGTGACTTCAAATCTCAAGCTGATCCTGAGAAAGCAAATAAGCATGTATTGGCTTGCAGCATGACGAAAATATATGCAACTATACAAATCAGTGGAAAAGCATCAAATCAGGGAAATGAGATTAGTAATATTGCTGTTCAGTGAAGTGTCCAGTCTTATAATGCAAATCACACCTCCCAGGATCCATCATATAACATTAAAAAAAAAGGAATGGTGAATAAATATAGGAACGTTAAGGGCAGAGCTATTTCCAGGTTCCATGGTATGGAAATACCATCAATGGAGGGAAAAAAAAAAAAGAGATTGATTTGATTCTTTATATTCATAAGGCTAAGGTTAATTTCAATGATCAAACAAGGAAGTGCATTTTTCAGATGTGAGATTCACGATTTCATATCATGTCAAAAGCTGACTTCAGAACACAGAAATATTGAAATTCATGTGCAAAATTTCTATCAAAGTTCCAGAGAACACTTTGACTAATCAGATAGCCCAGACAAATTAAAGGCAATAAGCAGTTGATTCAGTTCAGGCTAATATGTCGTTGGCTCTCCACCTGCTGTTGTGGTAGCTTTATTACGGCACACCCAGCCGGTCTTACAAACTGCTCAGACGACATAGGGATGCCGGAATGGCACACGGTGACATGGACACAATCACACAAACAAATGAACCACTTAACTGATTTGGTAAACCTAGGCTCTAAAAATAGTTTCAGAGTAAGCAGTTTCAAGTCTCAGAATTCATGAAGCCCAACGAAATTAGAATCACCTCAGTAATTTTTTTTCAGGAAAGGAACCCCCTAATTTCACCAATAATCAAGCGCGAAATCCTCCTATTCCTCGCGGATTCCATTCCATAACAACGAGCAAAAACCTCAAACCCTAACCCGTTTCGATCAAACAGGACGGCATGCATCCGGCGCCCAATAACTCATCGCGAAGAGGAAACCAAACGCGTAGGGAAAAAAATAACCACGCCGAGACGGATACATCGATCGCGGATCGGCACAAACCTCTGGGGCAATGGCTAGCCGGCTAGGGTTCGCGCGTCGTCGTATGGTCGGCAACGGAGCTCATGACGGAGAGCGCTCCTCCCACCGCTTGAGGCAACCAAAGCCCTCGCTCTCCATCCTGAAACCGCCCCGCACCACCGGCGATCGCCGGAGGGCGGAGGCCGCGCCCGCCGCCACCTCGTGGCTCCGCCTGCACAGCACCGAGGCACCGACACGAGAGAAAGTGGATTGCACAAGTGTACGCCAGGCCGGCCGGGCTGCAGGGGTGTAAGTGTGTAACCAAGCCGAATGCGGCCCAGAACGAAGAGACTGAATTTGTATTTGTGTCCGGTCCAAACTTTCTGCCGCCCATAAGTCCCTTTTCGTTACTCAGGTAAGGTACTATACTCTTTTTTTCTCAAAAAAAAAAGAAGGTAAGGTCCTATACTCTTCAACGAGATGTGAAAAAAAATGTTCTAAAATTATAAAACAAAAAGAATGCTGGAAGCAATGAAAAACAAAAGACCAGTAAATGTACAAAAAGTTTGTCCACACAAATTGCAGATGGTATTTTTGAGTCCTGAATGCCCGGGATGCAGTATCCATGGTTTTGAATTTCTTCATTTACTCTTGCATCAGTGTAGACGAGTACAGTAAACATCAGTAGCTCACTAGCTCGTGACTCTCCCTGAACAGAAATGTAACAAATGTTGAGAATCAATTCCATCTGGTAAATAGGATGGATATCAGCGGCGGCCACGGCTGGTTTAAACTTAGAAAACATAGCATGACTTCAAAGATAATAGTGAGCAAGGCCTGCTTCTTGTAAACCAAAGGAAAAATGAATGCAACCAAAATCGTAACTATGATTCTTCAGTTCTTTATGTAATGCAATTCTCCATTGGGATATATCTGAACTCCAATATAGTACCAAACAAATCACAGAGCCCCACTGAAAAATCCAGTGACCGCAGCAGGCTACCAGCAGTTCTTCAGTCAAGTTCTTCCCATATAATTCAATATATATTATATGGGTTCAGTTTTTAGTACATGGAGAACTAATGTCCACAGCTCACCTAAAGTACAACCAATTTTACATACACTACACATCCAATTAATATCCTCCAAACAAATGATATGGTGCTATGGACACTAACATAATAATGAATACCAACACTAGAGAAGACAATCCAGGAGGAAGTAGCATCTCAAATAAGGCCTCAGAATTTCTCACAAGTTCATCTCTTCACCATGCCAACTAAATAGAAGCCTTTGTTCATGTGACAGCCCTGCTCTCGTCATGGTTCCGTTATAGTGCCACCTTGCCATGGCTCTTTCCAACTGGCCCAAAATGAATCATTCCTCACTTACCCCGTTACTGCATAATATTGAGACCAACCTTTTTGTTCTTCAACTGAAACTATTTCACAGCAGAAGCACTCCGATGTAACCCAGTCATCGCACTGGTAATCTTCCCACTCGAGTACTTCATTTGGAAGCTCCCAGCCCTCCTAGGCCGCGGCATAAAGAGGGCTCCCAGCATTTTCTCCAGACCATCAACTGTGTACTTTACATACCTGCCGGCGTTTCCTTCTTGTTCCACAAGTGGCCCATAGTTCTGCATGTAACTACGGTATGAAGGAACAATTGTTTGCACCACAAGATCACATGTCTTCTCCCTCAAGTCCTTATCTGGTATGACCCATGATGATTGTCTGCAAATCATCTCATCAAAGCTTGAATTGAAAGTTTTGAGGCGCTGCTTCACCAGATCCCTCGCTGTTGCCCGGCCCTTGGAGAACAATATCAACCCCTCCCGGTTCAGTAAGGGTGAGAGTGCTCCCCAACTCTCCCTGATAAACATTGTCAAATAGTAGTCCTTGTATTGTTCATGTTCCCGAAGCCACACATCACCCAAGATCTCCCCAAGCTTGGTAGCCTTCAAGTTCTTGAAGAAATGCCAGTGGGTGTTCATCATGAATAGATATGACAGTATAGCATTGTCGTATGCCTTCGACCAAACATCAAAGTTGGCTTCAAGGGCCTTGACAATGTTAAGAACCAAATCGACGAGCATCCTGTCATTGAATACCTCTTTGCGCCAGCTGCGATGAATGGTAAGCACCTGACCAAGAACAGGCCTGTATTTTTCACCAAGTAGCTGATTGCAGTACTCGACGATAAAGGAAACTAAGCGTGGCACGCCCCCATCAACAGGCGGAGGCATGCGCCGCTGTAGCTCAACCTGCACAATCAACTCCTCAAAGATCTCAACTGAACCGTCCACCACCAAATTCACGAGGTCCCTTGTCTGACTTTGAATCTCAGCGCACGCCTTGCCTCCAAACAACCGGTTGAAGTCTAGTCTCAGTTTATTCAGAGAATCAAACACCTCCAGCAACCTCAAGAGCTTGATGGGGTCCTTCTTGGCATCAGCAACTGCGCGGCCAAAGCTTAAGAAATCAAGAACACCGGCGCGCGATGCCACCTCTGCGAAGCATGCAGCCCCGCAATCCTTGTGCTTCCCGAACACCTTAACACAGAGCTGTCGCTCCGATTCCAGGAGGCAGCGCACCACAAACTCCAAATGCCGCCCCCACAGCTCGACCGCAGGGCCTAATGTCTGCGCGTCCGCGGACGGGTCGTGCAGGTACTCGAGACCAAGAGCATGAAGGCTGGCACTCACCACAGCTCCGCGTGCATCCACATATGTGGATACGCATCGCTCTTGTCTGCCGTTGGCCACGAGGCGATCGAGAATCAGGCAGAGTTTCTGGACAGCGGCGGCAGGAACGCGGGTAGGCACGGCCGAGGGAGTAGCGGCGCCGGGCTGCTGCATCGCGAGCGGGGCGGAGTGGTCGCCCAGGAGTCGGCGGAACTCGGCGTCGAGGATATCGAGGGCGGCGGCCAGGAGACCGCCGTCGAGGTCGCCGGAGGGCGTTTTGAGGTCTTCGAGCGTGACTCCTAAATCGGTGAGGAACCGCGGGTCGGCGAGGTCGCGGTCGCCGAGGTACTCGACAATGTCGGCGAGCCACTGCGCGGCGAGGCCGCAGTTGTCGGAGAGGAACCCGTGGGCCTCCTCGAGGCGGGCGAGCACGGCGAGGTACCCGGGGAGATCCCCGGCGGCGGCGCCGTCGGCCAGGAGCGGCGGCTCGAGCCCGTGCACGGCGTCGAACACCTTGAGCACCGCGGCGGCGGGGCCCACGGCGCGGTCGATGTGGGGCCCCGCCGCGGTGAGCTCGGCCCGCGGCGCGCGGATCGGGCGCACGGCGGCCTCCAGCGCCGGCAGCGCCGACTGGATCTCCTCGAGGCGGGGCCCCGCGCGGGCCAGCGCCTGGCCCAGGGCGCGGGACTTCTCCAGGCCGGCGCGCAGCGTGCGCCGCGCCGCAGCGAGGCTCGCCATCGCCCGCTCATCGTCGTCCTGGTCCATGGTTCGAATGGGGAGGGAGAGAGACAGATGCGCGGATCGAATGAATCGAAAGCGCAGCAGCGCAATGCGGGATCTCTTGTTCTCTCTATTCCTCCCCTGCTTCTGCTGACGCGGGAAGCCGGTGCCGCTTGAGCTGCCTTGGTATCGGATTGATGGCGGAGAGAGAGAGGAGAGGTTTGAGGGGGTTTAGCTTGGGAGGAAGAAAGAGAAGCGAAATGGGAAGACGAAAAGGGAGCGGAGCGGGATTTGCTTCCGAGCGGAAAAAACACGTTTGGTTCTCTGTTGTGTTGCGTCGTGCGTGCGTGTCGAAGCCTGCGAAGTGCGAATCGTGAGTTCGTGACCACTCAATTCATCACATGTGCAGCAGAGCAGAGTACAATCTGCAAAGCGGCAAAGGTAAAAAAACACTGACGTGTCCCTTTTCACGGTTTCACGGTCATGCTGTACTATGCTACTGTACATAAATAAAAACTTTCTTTCTTGAAAGAAAAAGAAGAGTGGGCGAAACATCGTTCGAATAAAAAGGAAAGAAAAAATGTCGCCGAAAGTGTGGCGGTTAATCTTGCCTGAATCATGGCCCGAGTTGAACGTAGAAAAAGACGAGCATATGATTGCACGTGGAATGGGGAATAGTTGTATGAGATCCAATGCCCGGTGGGGCACGCACATGCCGCCTGCGACGCCAGCTTAATTGAGCACACTACAATACTACTACAAGTCTACAAGCTGACAGAGACAAAATCGCAACGGGCTTGAGAGGCTAGCGGCACAAGGGGCAGGCATTCCCAATCTCGTAGCCCGCCATTATATACAATCATCGCCTGCAGAGTAGACTAGTGTCGCAGCTTGGTTGTTGAGATTCTCATTTTTAGATTTTGAGCCAATGAGCCCTCGCAAGTCGCCACGCTGGAAATCAGATACGATACAAATCATCTTGCAGTTGATTCCGCAGAGATTGTGTCGAGATTATATGGTAAATAAAAAAATTAGTGGCAGATAAACCAAATAGTAAGTGCTTAGAGATTTAAGCAATTCGAAAGATGAAAGTCCGTCCAAACTTGGGCCGTCGGATTCTTTGCGTTGTGGATCTACCTGGGCTCACTGGCAGCAGGGTCGTCGGCGGGGCCCAATGTATTTGTCACCTTCCACATCCAAGCATATTCGTTGGCCCACGACGCCACGACCCACTTGAAATTGGAACGGAAGATGTCAATCACGTCTGATTCGTCCCAAGCCCAGTGTCCAAGAGGAAAAGGCCACTAGCGGGCCTCGTCGTGTTCGAGCTGCTCGATGAGAGATTGAATTTCCTTGAGCTTGGGCTGAACCCATTGATATATAACCAAAAGAGCATAATTTTGCTGCCTTTTTTCATCCCTTTTTACTTTTTGATTGAAACTTTGTCCGACCCATCCTATGTGCCAGCTTGGCTCAGCTGCTTCCAACCAGCCAGAGCCAGAACATAGAAAGCGTGGTGCTGGTGCGGTACAGAGCAACGCTGCATGAGGACAGCAGCTGCAGCTCGTCGATGGTCCTGGAGAAGGAAACATGTGTGCAGGAATATCACACTTTTATCTTTGGCGGTTCCCAGCTCGTCGTATCTAGCAGCTGGCGGAAACTGATATACAGTGTTCTGAATTCTAACCACCCTGCGTGTCGAGATGAAACTACGTCCAAGCCATAACTGTTTTCTTTTCCTTGGAATGCCTGAAAATCCCGATTACACATGGTGACATGTATTTAACCTTTGGATCTGGTTTATCTCTCTCCTCCTCCTCCACCTCCTCTTCTCTACTCAGAATCTTCAAAAGAGGATTCGCTGCGGCCTCTGCCTGCTATGATGGTTTTGGTGACTTGCTTCTACGAGTTTGTCTCTCCCTCCACTTTGGCCTCCTCCTGCCTGCTTCGTAAAGATAAGGTTAGCGTTTCCATTTCCGTGTCGGAGACGAGGTTATGACCGGCTTACCGCACTAAGCCAGAGTAGATCAGGCAGACGTCCTATCCATTCAGGTAGAGTAGAGGCCTCTTTCCATTTCCATGCCACGCAACGGCATCCTCCTCTCCGGTGCCTGTATGTCAGCTCACACTATCACAGGAAAAGAAAAAGAGGAAACATTTCTCTCTTCTCTTCATTGCGGACCACATCTTCGTAGCACTTAATTAGCAGCAGTTCAGCGCTGCACCGGTAGCATTCGAGAAGGAAGACCAGAACACAGGGAAATCTTCGTCTTCAACTCTGGCTGGCTTCATTTTTCGTATTCCGCAAATTAAACTGCTGCACACCTCGTATTCCGCGGCACGTGCGGAGGCCACGTGCTAACGCGTAACCAACAGAAACCCGGGAGCGAGATCCAAGCAAAGCAAGTGCCAGCTCCGGCACATGTGCAGAGTCGCCGCTGCTCTCTCGGTAGTCCGTCGCAAGGTCCTACACAAAATTTTTGGTTGCAGGAGGATCAAGCTACCACGCTACCATTTCAAAAAAAAAAAAAAACAGTACTACGCTACGGTTGAGAGATATAGAGAAGAGAGAGATTCCGCTACGCCGTCCAGGTCATTGACTTGCATATAAAGTATATACTCTGTCACAGACGCGTCGATCTCTGCAATTAACCCCATTGTTTTTGTAGAAATAAACGGTCGTCCGATTTCAAAAACAACGAACGCGGGCCTTCTTCGTCTTGGACATGTCATGGTTTACATCGTAGCGCACGCGGCTGCAACTGTCTCTCACAAATAGTAATGAAAGAGCATGATCGACGCGGTCAGTGAAACTCCACCGCAATTCCCAGATCATGTGCTAAATAAACATCATCAAGTGGATGGAAATTCAAACGAGAGCACCACAAATCGAAAGGAGGAGCTGAACCTATAAATACCTTGGGCGCCAGGGCATTTCGGGATCACTGAGGTGTCCGTTGCTCTCTGGCCGGTGTACAACACGTCACGGAGAAAGCGAAAGAAGCCAAAGGAATAGGGAGGGCGTTGACCGGGTCGGGTCGCGGTAACCGCCACGTCACCCCTCCGCCGATCATTCTCATCCACTCCTCTCATCCCCCCCTCTCCCTTTCCCCAAAGGCTCTCTCTCTCTCTCTCTCTCTCTTCCACAACTCTCTCTCTCTCTTTCTCTGTTCCTGCAATCAAAGCTCGTCCATCCGTTCCTCTCCCCCCTTCCATGCGCGAGGAGTTGCCGGGGCCACCACCAGCTGCCGCGCGCGTCTCGTCGTCCTCGCTGCTCGTCTTGGTGCAGCTCCTGTTGCTCGCGAGCCGAGCGTCCTGCTGGTTGTGCCCGGCGGACGCGGAGGGACAGTTCATGGGGACCGCCGGGGACGGGTCGCCGGCCTGCGGAGACCGCAGGTAAGCGATGTCCTACGTTCTGATCTCGTCCCCTTTGCTGCAACTCGACTCCTTGCCTCCTCGCGTGTGGAAAAGTTAGTTTGACTTTTGTGTGCGGTTATGGTGCTTGGATGGGGGAGGGAGATCCGTGGTCGCTGTTCTATATGGTCAGCTTTTATAGCGTGCGATTGTTTGGCCCGGTGCCGTCTAGTTATGAATACTCTGTAGATTAGACAACAAGCTTCAGCAGAGTTGGCTGCCTCTCGATCGGATCTGTCCATTTCGTATCCGTGATTCTGGTAATTCCCCATTTCGTATCGCCGATTCGTGGTAACTGGCGTGCCGTCATGTTCACCAAAGATGAAAAGATACTAGGTTGGTGTTTTAGGATCACGAGTTCCTCTCGGGGCTCTGGCTCCAACGATTTCCATCATTTTTCTTGTTTTGGGGATGGTTGCAGAGCTGCCTTTTCTTGTTCACTGTGTGTTGCTGAATTCCTTGGAAGGATGTACGTAGTACTAACTACTAATTGCAATGCAAGCTTGCTGTTTTGATATCGAAGCGTGGGGATCTATCAAGATTTTAGTTTGGTCCGATTCCAATATGTGTACAATCAATTTCTTTTCACCCTAATAAATAAAGCCTCCAATCCAGATTCCACTAGCTACAAGTTACGTGAATTTAGTATAGTGTATCTTCTAGGATTTAGTCCAGCGATATCTTGGTTGCTGAGCCTTAAGGATGTCTTGGATCACCAAATGTACCCTCTTAAATGTGAAAAAAAATAACATCCTGTATAAACGCTCTTTTACAACAATAGCAATTTGAAACTCATCATTACACTACGATATATATCAGAGTGTGCAAACTACCCAGTAATTTATTCGCCATTCCTTAAGTCTGCGTTCTCAGTTAGTTGACAGAACCTTTCCCTTTGAAATGACAGTGTAGATGGCCGGTTCAGTTTTGGATTTGCGAGTTCTCCTGGGAAGAGAGCATCTATGGAGGATTTCTATGAGGCAAGAACAGACACAATTGATGGAGCGATTGTCGGATTGTTTGGTGTCTATGATGGTATGAATTGCATAGAGCCACTAAAAGATGCAGCTGTTTTCTTTTCCCTATTCATAATGTCAGCACTCCCTGATCATCTTTATATTTGTAGTCTTAAATTTACTGACTATAGCTTCCTGTTTATGTAGGTCATGGTGGAGCTAGAGCAGCTGAATATGTCAAGCAGCACCTTTTCAGCAATTTAATCAAACATCAAAAGTTCTTCAGTGATACTAAGGCTGCTATTGGTATGAGAATATCAACTATGGTGTACCAAATACATGCACACACGGAAAGAGTGGTCATGATTCCCTTTATTCTTTTTCTGCAGCTGAAACATACACCCACACAGACTCAGAGTTTCTGAAAGCTGATAGTAGTCAAACTCGAGATGCTGGCTCAACTGCATCGACAGCTATTGTTGTGGGTGACCGTTTGATTGTTGCAAATGTTGGAGATTCTAGAGCCGTTGTTTGTAAAGGAGGAGAGGGTAAGTCTATTGTTTCAAATATACTGTGTATCTGTATTTTAATTGTCATCTGAGACGTTCTATTGAATGTATTCTGTGTCTTTTCCTGGTCATGTATTTCTCTATAGTCTTACACATAAACCGCATTACAGCATCCTGAGTTAGTCGCATTCCACTTATACTAGCTAATTGTGTGATGTTCTTTGCCATCTTTATATGCAGCTATTGCGGTTTCAAAGGATCACAAACCTGATCGGTCAGAGGAGAGACAAAGAATTGAAGATGCTGGCGGCTTTGTTATGTGGGCTGGTACTCATCCTGATTCCTCTCAGAGTACATATCTTGCTGTACACTGCTTACTTCTACTAATACTGTTTGACTATCAAATTTTGGTAGGGACATGGCGCGTCGGTGGTGTACTTGCAGTTTCTCGAGCGTTTGGTGATAAACTCCTAAAGCAATATGTTGTTGCTGACCCAGATATCAAGGTTTGGTTCCTTCTCTTTTCCCTCTTATGTGGTGTGAATGATTCTTTAAAGTTTATAACGGTTTGAGGAAGTTGAATGTCGTACATCTTACCCTCTAACAAGAATTTTTTTATTTGCTTCCAGGAGGAGGTAGTGGACAAAACCCTTGAATTCCTCATCCTTGCAAGTGATGGACTCTGGGATGTTGTCAGTAATGAGGTACATGGTCGAAACATTTTTTGCTACACAAATATTGTCGAAACATTTTTTGCTTAGACCTGTGGTATTCTGCTACATGGTGCCTATCTCATGAAATATATCTTGCAGGAAGCTGTTGCCATGGTTAGGCCTATCCAGGACCCTGAACAAGCAGCAGAGAAACTTCTCCTCGAAGCTTTCCAGAGGGGGAGTTCTGATAACATCACAGTTGTCATCGTGCGCTTCCTGGATGGAACGGTGGGAGATGGATCGGGTGAAAAGAAAGAGAAAGAGGAAGTGAAAGAGAAGGCCCAGGAGAAAGAGGAAGTGAAAGAGAAGGCCCAGGAGAAAAAGAAAGAGACTACCAATGACCCGACCTCCTAGTTGCTCTTGCAGAGGCGGCAGGATTCTTCCAGCTGTTGTATCTGATGCTTGATGTGGACCGCCGTGTCCACGCTTCTGTCCCATGGAGACCCGACGTGATCCAAATTTCGTCCCGATCTCGTCCGTGCTCCGACCTCATCCCTGCTCCTTGGCAACCCATAGGCGGGTTTTGGAGCAGATTAATGACAGGCTTGTTGTTGTTGTTACATTATGATCCAAGATGAACCTTTTTCTTTCAAAAAACTTTGTAATGTAGCTTTCCGTGTTGATTCATGAATCGTGCTAGATATTTCTTAACAGTAAGTGCATGTAAAACTGTCAAACTAAGTCATACACTGCACCGTGCTACAATCTCCGTGCGCTTTCTGTTGCATTTGATTGTGTTACACTGTTACTCTAGAATGAGTTCTGTTAGCTATGGTCGTGATATGTGTAACTAAATCATTGTTACATAACGTTGGAAAACGTAATCCATGTCAAGAATGTTACAGAACCTACCTTTGACACCCGACTATTGTGAATCACGGTGACATCTGAAATTCAGGGTACATTTTCAGTCCGTGAACTAACATGTGTTTGTTTCCTGTCTATTAATTTTAAGACTTGTCCATCGAATATTGGGACATCTACTACATGTGTCTGAGTGTGTCGACGGAGGGCTCCTTGCTTTGCCTTGTTGTGTATAGTTTGCTGGTCAAGGATTGAATTTTTAACTCTCCGGGCTCCAGCTAAAGCCTCCGCAGCGTGTATTCATTCCCTGGGAGGAGGATGCTAGAAAAGGAGAAGACTTTGGATATGTGTTTGGCAATCTTTGGTTAGACGCAACCATGTCGTGCGTGTTCCCGTATTGTGGGCTTCTGCTGGACCTGGGTTACATTTCGACTGCTATCCCAATTTCGTTTTCTTTTTGTTTGAAAAAGAGGCAGATTTCGTGTTTTTTGTTAAGTACTAAACTGTATCCCCATCTTTGTCGGACGGAGCATTGGTCAGGTTTGGCCCACAGGCTCTTCATCCAATAACAATTCATCCATCTACTTCAGGCCGTCCGTTTAGAGCATCTTCATCGGACTCTGTAAATTAGAGATGCTAGCAAAATATAGAAAAAAAAATTAGAAAATAATGATCCAACAGACTCTGTAACGTGCTCTATAATTTTTGTCACTCATCCAACAGACTCTGTAACCTGATCTTGATCCGCGTCTCGCTCTCGCGCCTATTCCCTCTCTGAAGTTTCTGCTCCCACGCATCTCCCTGCACGCTCCTCTCCGCCATTTCCGTAGCAAAGACCGTGCTGCACTGAAGGACGAAATCGTTGCAGCCAGGTCCATTCTGCCAGTACGCGTGCGCTCGACCAAGACATGTGCCCTCTCCCTCCGGCGCCGTCCTTGCTCTCCGCGTACGCGGCCTCTTCGTTTGAGCAGGCAATCAAAGGTTGTGTCATTGATGGAGTGTTCAGGCGGCGGCGGGACGGTCGACTGGATCGTACATCGAGCAAAATAAAAAAACAATTATGTTGGATAAACTCTGTATTCCATCTCAAGCTATTGATTTTCATACAACAGATGTGAAGAAGATCCTGATAACGATCAGGCCTGCGTGCACCCGTACGTGACGAGAGAATAGGGACGAGTTGCAACTAGCCACTAGCAGAACGTGGTGATGTTCTCTACACCCACGGTGTCGGCCGTCCTCGCCGGGTGCTCTTCAATCCGGTGGTCCGACGTGTGCGGTGTACATTGACAATGAATAATAACCTAGTGATCACTCACCCAGGCCGGAAAAAGGCCCAAAACGCAACCTACAACCATTTGAATATATAGAGGATTACAATTTAGAGAAGGGTTTGATCACTTTTTTTAACATTATTTTCGTTTTTCACATAATAATTAAATCTGGATTTTGAATATCCATTTTTTACCTAGCCTCTTCGAGATGCTATTAGAGGAGAGTGATAAGCTAATTAAGCACAATCTAAACGAGAGCGACCCGGCTTCAAAGTTTCCGCTGAGCTTCAATACTCAATGAGTCAAGGTCTAGCAAGTCTAAACACAACACAACATGATCAAGTAGCTAGGCTAGCTCGATCTGCATGCCTTGATATTTTCTTCTTCCGGCTGCTATGGAGTGAACGGCGTCGATCCCGGGGTGTCGCACGCTTACGCCCGCACCCAGGACCGCGCGAAGAGGTCGGGCTTGCCGCCGTACACGTGCGGTCCGTCCGGCTCTGCGTACGTAACCTCCGTAGTACTTCGCCGCCAAGGCATGCGTCCAATTCAGCCGTCGTCGCGCTGGGCGAGATGGACTTGGACGCAATCCTGGCCTCCGGCTGTCCTCCTCCATGATTTGTGTGCTTGGAGTTCTCTGACGACAGGGTGGAAACGACCTTTTGGCCTTGGATCCTAGCTTTTCAATTCATTTCACACCCGTTTTTTCCCGTCTCTCTTCTTAATTGCGTTGCTTGACAGAAGATATGGTCAGAGGATCAGATACATCGTTTACAGGGAAATAATGGTCCCTCCGCCGGTTCTGGCCGTGGCTCCCTTCCAGTACACTGATTTGTTTTGGTCTTCATCGGCTCCTCTTCTGCTCTTACCATGCAAACTAAAGAACGAAGATCCACTAACTATAGTCTTTCTGTTTCAGTCTATAGTAACTTTGTGAATTAAAATCCATGACTATGGCGGGCATCCATACGCATATGCACTGGTCAAAAGAGAAGCCCATTCGTTGTTTCAAAAGGCAGTAGCTATATCAGTATTTCTAGATAATTTATCTATTTTTGTACGCTGCAATATACTCCAAACGCACATTTTCGCCTTACTATGAACTTGCAGCAATATAGTACTACCTCAAAAAAAAAAAATCTTCCACAGCATAAGCAATATGCTTTGGACATACAGGATAAAAATAATAAAAAAAAACACTCATAGAGCTCAATCGTCTAGAGTCACGGTATGTACAACATCAATTGCAGTCACAACTATCAGCATCACAAGAAAAGGCTATTTTGATGATTAATTTGTACAATCCGTCGAAAGCAGGGCGCGGGGTCTGACTTGATCTGGTCTCAGACAACTGCATACTGTATGCGGTTATGGACACCATTTATCATGCGTTATTTGCATTTGCGTCAGAGCAACCACTTCTAAAGTTACTGCCATTACATTGACGCATTCCAAAGTTGATGCTACATCATTACAAAGGTAAGCTGAGTAGCAGTAAAATAGCACTATGACCAGGTAAAATATTAGGTAGCGGCGAAGGCGATCAGTTAAAAGCAAACCAAGCCATTCCATTTCCATGATTCCATCGGCTATCTGTCTCTGTCTCTCTGACAAAAACAAGCTGTGATAGATGAAAATAAGGACCAGCACAAATAACAACAAGCAGTCAGCCACTGTGCGCGGTGATCAGCCCTGACCCTGACCCAGAACAATCAACAGATCTGAGGATAGACAGAGATAACCTGAAGCGCAAAAGGCACTCAAAGATCCATCAACACAAGCGAAATTTTACTAAATAAAAAATCAGCTTAGCGATATGAGTAATTTCCTTGAAGTTTAAACAGGTAACGTCTTAATTTAACTGCATACATCTGATGTATAATGAGTTACCGACTCTTTTTTTCTTTTGAGAATCTGAGTTACTGACTCTTCAGAACTTCATGGTCAACATGCAATTTAGCTTGGTCATCAAGGCATGTTTAAGTGTAAACGAGCATCCTTTTGAGTTTTGACCATACTGTTGCCAAATCAATCTAATGATGGGCAGATCTATCTAATGAAAGCGATGAGTATATAGGCGACATAAGAATGTAAAAATCTATTATTTTTTCTTATGCTCCAAATAATTATTATATTATACAAGTGATATTTTTCTCGCGTGTGCACTAGATGAAATCATGGGGATCATATTACCGCTTTTTCTAGGCTCTCGAATGATGAAACATGCTTCTTTGACAAAAGTTAATTATGCACCGTCTTTTGTTGGCAATGTTGCTCTCGACCTTGGCTTTTTGGGTGGCCGTGTCTGCCAGCCATCTAAATAAACCGCGGAGTTTTCAGCAACCGCGGCGGGTCCAGGAATAAATTTCCTCTCTGCATCTCACGTCAAATAAAGAATCCCAATCATAATATTCCTAAGGATATTGAGGAGTATAATGTCAAAACTAAGAGATCTTGACGAGCAGCTGCTGGTTGGAAAGCAATGTTTTTACTTTTGCCGCCCTGAACCGAAGGCATGAACTCCAGTTACTACCAGAGACGTCGTCAAGCGTTTGACTGAACATTAAGTAGTGCACAGTATCGTATTGCCGACAGATGACAATAAGAAATGACGACAACATTTAGTACTTTTGACCATAGAGTCCAAATGTTTTTTTTTTCGCAAGGTATAGTAGTACTGCATATTGAGACACATGTTGTCTTTTCAATAATCACTGCCGCAAGAATGGAAAAACAGAAAGCAACAGATCCAATCCTACGTACTCATTATCATTCATGGCTTCTTCTGAGCTCCGATGACACCTGATATGACCAACCGTGTGCCCGCAAAAAGGACAATAATGCACCGTATTATTTGTAGAATTTTCAGCCCTACGAAGTGAAATAGGATTTCTATATGCTTACATAATCTATTTCGGACAGTTTTGAAAAACCAGAAACAAAAGCACGCCCACCAGTAGACTGAATGTGATAGATAGAGCGAGTAAATTGGATAGTCGTCCATGCGTGGGAACATGTGAGAAAGAAATTTCAAGAGCACGTGTGAATGGTCATATCCATGTATTGTTTCTTCCCTGCTTGAAATTAGTAAACATTAGTACAAGAATAGACTGTATGGGAAGTCGAATTGTCATAATCAAACCCGGCCCTAATGATGTGTGTTGATTTAGTGCAGGTTAGGACGGTCTAGCTACGGATGTTGTATCTAGCTAAGCAACACAGAACCAGCAGTGTCCATATCTTCTTCTTTTTTCTAATACATTTATCTATCTACCTACTCATTGAATTGACATTAGTTTTCTAGCTAGTTGACTAGAAATAATATATACATGCAAAGTGGATGGATCAAAGTATACATAGACGTGCTATGGTGGTATGGCCTATGGACGGAAGCATAGGCTACATCAATAACAGTAAAATAAAACTCGACCGGTGGGCGAGGGGGATTTTTTTTCCGCGGCAGTGAACAGTAACTCGCGTTACTGTTCGCGGCGCGCGCTCAACCAGCGCTGCTGGCCATCTGAGCTGCCGCTCGGTTCTGATATTTGAACTCAAACTTGAATGGATAGGTCGTTCGATCGATCATAATGAATCTAACCAGAGATGACTTATCCTTAGTTTGTACTATATGTATTTTATTTGACAATTTCCATTAACATTTTTTCCTGGATGGTTTTCCTTAACATATATATTTCTTAGAATGGTACAAAAACATGTAATTGTAAGCAGTAGTGTAATGTATAATCAAGCAGAGTAGTCCCTTTCTGCCAATCCATATACGTACAACGTATGTACTCATGTGTGATCATATACACGTAATGTCATCTTTATATACATATACAGATATATAACGTATGTATACGATGCGCATGTACATGCGCCGCCATATACGCTGGCTGGCTGTGTCAACGGAGACGGCGGGAAGCCTCAGCCATTGACTGACTCGTACCGTACCACTGTAGTACCAGCCTATCAATATGCATGCATGCGAGATGCGACATGCAGTTTCCGCACGTGTGGACGCGCGGGCGCGGATCGATTCCGTGCGCGGTCGAGAAGAGTCTGCGTAAATCGCACGGTGCAAGCGTATCAGCATAAGATCGGGGTAAACGACCGGCCGGGCTACTACTACTAAGTAAGACGAGCTAATGATGGTTTTCATTTGAAACGAGAATAATATATTTTCACTGGACTAGAAGTGACACGTATGCTTCGCGTCATTACATGCGTTCAGTACATATAAGCTTGACCATTTCGCATATCTTAGTACTAAAGTTTCACCGGAAGAGTTTGACCGTTACTGCACATCATCGTTTCTCTTTGACGCACCCCATTTCTAATGAGTAGATCGAGTTGCCGACGACAAGACACATAATAAGTTTTTACTTTTTAAAAAAGACAAGACCTCGTACGTGTTTTACACCTGTGACCTATCTACCAGAAGCTTCAGGTGCCCCCTATGACAATTTTAAATACTATCATCTCACTATATCTTATCAACAACGACGACTAATATAAACGACATTTGTGCATACACGTGCAGTATGCATGGCATCGCTGGGCCACCTTCCCGTCCACACGTTGCCATGCTGAATGATGTTGCTGCGAGACAAATCCAAAAGAAACAATCTAATAATAATCTGTATATGCAAAACACTATACATATTTTCGAGAAACATTGAACACAACAGTACACCATAGTCTATATAGCTAGGTATTCCAATTTCCTTCATGATTGCAAGTATGTGCATTCAGACGTACCATATCTGAGGTTTGACGACTTGTTGTTGATGGGCCGTCAGGAAGAACAAGTCTCACCTGGCCTAGTAGCTGATGACATACGTGTTGGCAGTCCAGCCACGTGTCAGCCAAAGGACACTTTGTTTGCAGCACAAGCCCCCTGCATGCACGCCAGGTCAGCGGCTCGATCGCAAGGAAAACTAGCCAGTCCTACGACGACGACGACAGGGATCGTGGAAGCAGCCCCCCTCCTCCTCGGACGATCCTTACCTACCAGCGCACACTCGTCGTACGGCGCAGGAGCTGCCTTTCTTAGACACTTTGGACTTGGTCCAGTCAACCAGTGCATCATTGCGTTGCATCAAGGTATGTTAATCACTAGATCTGTTTTTTCATTGCCTACTACGACCACGTTACACACCCTAGTAGGTCGCTTAGTTAATTTTCCTCTTGAATATATAGTTATCACCTTCATCCTGATCTCCCCCGTACGTACACATTTGCCCTGACGATCGATTTCTGAAAAAGAAACATGGAGATGGAACGCTTTTTGACTAGACTGTCCAGTCGTTATCTATGGGTGCGTAATTAACTAGCTAGCTAGTCCAGGAAATTGAAGCCGCTAGGTAGCTAAACGCCTCCTGATGATAAATTGTCGTCGGTTTCCCAACACGGACAGCAGCAGCTGCCTGCCCTGCTTGTTGGTCCCTTGACCAGGAAGCCACGGAAACTGACTTGATGCAGTAGTGATAGCGGTAGCAAAAATATTATTGCAGCAGCTGTTTCCTGTTCCTGGTTAGCTTCTCCCGAGTCCAACCACACATCATCAACGTGTGTGTACTAGTAATACGAGTAACTCGGCTGGTTAATGAGCATAATTGTCTTGGCTAACCCGGGCACGAAACCGCGATCAGATCACGCGCGCGACCGTGTCCTCCCTCTGTCAGGTTTGCGTTGCGTGCTGCCGTCCTATAAAAACCAGGTTTCACCAACACACTGCTCCTCCTCAAATTAAGCTTTCATCTCTAGACTCCTCCGCGATCATATATCGATCGCGCCACACCAAGCAGCTCGATCAGAAGGCAGTAGAGGTTGTGTTATTGTTCTTGTCGATCGAGAAATTAATTAATCGATCGCCATGTCTAGCCTGACCACGGCCGGCAGCAGCATGGAGGAGGAGGAGTTCCACACGCGGTTGTCCCTCGAGATCGGAGAGAAGACCAGCCACCGCTCGCCGCCGCAGAAGACGACGACGGTGCGGCTGTTCGGCGAGCTGATCTCGCCGCCGCCGCCGCAGGACCAGCATGGTGATCACCACCGCGAGCCGAGGGCGCCGGTGATGGTGGGCAGGAAGCACAAGAGAGTAGAGAGCGGCGGCGTTGTTACTGCTGCTGTTCATGGTGGTGGTGGTAGGAATAATAGCAAGAAGGTCAGGATGACGTTGTTGCAGGCCGAGGACGACGACGGCGGAGATCGCCGGAGCCCGAGCGACGGCGGGTCGTCGAGGAAGAAGCTCCGGCTCACCGGCGCGCAGGCCACCATGCTGGAGGACAGCTTCCGCGCCCACAACATCCTCTCTCATGTATGTGCATGATCCGCTGTTGTACTCATTGCAAGTTCTTTCATAATTTTTTTTCCACTTTTAGTTAATCTGTTCAATCCATTTTTCAATCGGCCGGATCATTTTTCTGAATTAATGAATCGAGATTGATAATAATATAATCTCCTTTCCATTTCAGGGTCAGAAGCAGGAGCTGGCGCGGCGTGTCGGGCTGAGCGCGCGGCAGGTGGAGGTGTGGTTCCAGAACAGGAGGGCCAGGACTAAGCTCAAGCAAACGGAGGTGGACTGCGAGCTGCTCCGCCGCTGGTGCGACCGCCTCACCGACGAGAACGCGCGACTCAGGCGGGACCTCGCCGAGCTCCGGGCGGTCAGCGTCGTTTGCCCCTCCTGCTGCGACAAGAAGACGACGATGCCCGTCGTCGCCGGCAGTAACGTGGCGTGACTACTAAGGACCAATTGAGAGAAATTGATTACTATTCATCACGACCATGCACACATGGGAGTTCAAGGCAGAGTTTTATTGCTATTTTGTTTTTTTTTCTTTTCCTTTGTGTATAGAGGAGGAAGAAGGATGGTCATTATGATGACCTCCTTATTTAGTTTAGATACATACATACATGCATGCATGATTAAGGTTAGTTGCTACAAGACGAACTGAAAACGTTTAGTGATATACTTACACTACAAGGTTTCTCTAATAATAATAGGTTATGTGCTCTTTTAGGAGAGGGTTTTTAATAATAACTGACCAGTATATTCTTTATGATACATAATACTATGATTCATACTTTGCAAATTTGTTTCTGTGCCCGTTCGATCTGAATTGATATTTTCTTTGTTTTTATTCTTTCGAGAATATATTCTCTGCTCTGCCTGTTCTTTTCAGCTATATATATGTTTTTGGACTGGATTTCATCACTGCTTAAATAATACAAGATCATGATACACGTGTTTAACTTTGGCAGCGAGGCCGATTTTATGCTCCTCTAGAATTTAGGACTGCATCCATGATCCTTCAATTTTCGTGCTTTGGATTCTACTAATTCGCAACACGTGCTACTTCTTGCTGAAATGGTCGATGACACCTTCTGTGCAGCAAAAAAGGCTGGTGAAAACTGTCATGGAATGATTGTACAGTTACTTCTCTCTCTTTTTCTACGTAGCTCTTTTGGGATTTTATCCTTAAAAAAATAGTGAAAACTGTCATGGAAGAATGATACATGATAGTACGGAGATGTTTCTCTCTTTTGAGGGGAAGGAACAGTGGCTACTTTTTACTGCTTTACTGCCGAAATTGAGAAACTGCGCCAAGTGGGAGGTCATTTCTAGGCGACCTTTTGGGCTCGAGGGAACTCTCGAGTATGAACGACAATTGATTCTACAACACGGACACGGGTGATGCTTCTCTCTACAAATCGGTGGTCGAAAATCTTCCGTAACTCAAATCACATCTTTTTTTTTTCTCCAGAGCGTCAAATCACATCCTTTTCAAAGGCAATGTATGTTTTGTTCCGCAGAAAAGATCAAACCTTCTGAACTTTTAGAAAGCTCCTTTGACCCTAATTCCTACAAGTACCAACTGACGAGGAACCTTCCTCTTGTGGAATCAGAACAAGCTTCTCGAACAGAGACAAGACGAGAAAAAGGCTCAGATTGAGCCACCAGACAAGTCCTTGTCGCCGGGAGAGAAACAACAAAAGCAAGCAAGCAAAGAAACAAAATGTTGTACTCATCTACTCAATCATGCTTCGTGATTCCCATACGGAAATCATCGAACAAAATATTTTTCTACATATGGAGATCTACATATATGACTTCAGTTCACCAGGTAGTACTAGCTTAGCGTGGTGAAAACACAGGGAAGAAGATCCAAGGCAAACAGAAACTGCAATGAGGTATCGCCTGGAACGCGAGATTATTATTCAGACGGCAATGAACGATCCCCGAACTGATTTTCGCAAGGGAATCCATTCCAAACATTGCGCGAATGGATAAATGTTTCCCTTTGAAACTCGCGCGTTCCAAACGAGGCCTCACTGATCATCAAACGCTGCCCCTGAGAATTTTTAGAAGAAGAATGGCCTAGTCTACCTGTTGTGCAGGGGGTTGGCGCCGGTCGGCACGGCCCGGTCGTCGTCGTCCGGTGATGAGCCCACGCACGACGCGCCGTTGCGGCTTCGCTTCTTGCACCGCGCGACGCCGGCGGCGGCGTTCAAGGTGGCCGTGGCGACGACACGACGGCCGCCGCCGCCGCCGGCTTTCGGCGGCGGCGTAGTAGCCGGGCGATGGACCGTGTCAGCCGCAGGCATTGGCACGCCACCGACGGCGAGGAGCACGAGCAGTGCGAGGCACGCCGCCGTGGCGAGGGGCGCCCTCCACCACCTTCGTCGCCTCATGGCGAAATGAGCGGGGGAAAATGATTGGCGCGAGGCGAGTGGAGCGAGGAGAATGTGGCGGCGTGCGCTGAGCGGAGTGGAGCTGGACGTGTAGCTTACGTGGGCAGGGTACAGTGATGTGCTCTGCTGCTAGTGCTAGTACTAGCAGTAGTAGCAGGGCGTTGTTGGAACAGTGGCGCACACTGCAGAGCAGCACTACTGCAAGCGTAGAGTCGAAGGATCGAAGCAGGACAGGAGTGAAGACCGAAGACTATAAAGAGAGAAGGGGTGAAGTTTCTGTTGGTATTTTGATTCTTTAAAACTTTTTTTTCCGAATATTTGACTGTTTAAAATTTGCTAGTACTACCTCAAGAATAGACCTTTTTCTCTCTCCCTCTGAAATTTCATTCTGAAGCGTTGGTTTCTTGCAATTACTAGTACTACATACCAGCAACAAAGAGATTCTTAAAATCACGAACCATTAAGAAACTGTCTGATAAGACCCGTATGATCTGATTTCTCGACGCGTCACATGTTTTGATACTACGAGGATCCAGAGAAATTCTTAAATTCTGCACAAATCATGGCACACTGCAGAAATAATAGTACCGAATTCTTTATTTGAGCCTGGGGGCGTTGATAAAGAAGGACCAGCGAATGGGAGGTCAAAGAGAGCAACAGTGACCGAGTCAGTCTCCTAGGATCGGTGGGAAAAAGCTGCAACCCACATCTCTATTCCGCTGCTCCTGCACCAGCCCTGCCACCAAACCCATTGATGAGCCTTCAATCCTCTATTGCGTGGACGAACACTGATGAGAAGACGAGAGAGAACGGGAGTATGACAAGGGATGGCTGGTGCAGACTCTATCCTGGTGCAAGGCAACGCATGGAATGGAATGGAAGGAGCATCGCAGCTCACGTCCTCCTCTGCCTTTGCACATCACCCGTGTGAGCACACCCTCATTCCTTGAACAAAAATGCTACTCTCTTCAGGGCATCGATGTATATGTATGTTTTCTGTTCTGTCACATTATATATTGGCAATTCCAGTTTTGTTTCTCTCTCCATGTTTTTACATGGCAATGTTTCCATAAACCAATCATGAATTGAGGTTGAGGAGGTGTAGGAAGAATGAACTGGGCACTCCATTGGTTCGCTGGCTTGCCATGTTCACCATTCTTGCAAGAGGACTAAACCTATGCAGTGCCATAGAGTATACTACTAGTACTACTAGGTACTAGCAGCGTGCATGTCCAGTCCTTTGAACCAGATGAAAATAGACAGTGCCGACTGCTCTCCCTCGAAAAGGTTCCTACAGTACTAGCACACCAGGGCTTGGTACTGTCACGTTGCCCTCACTGTTGATGCCATCATCACAGTTCCCCAGTACATGCGGCCCCTTCGATGCAAGCAAAGCTCAAATGTACGCGTGCATGTCCGGGCCGTACCAGGGAGACCCATCCATCACTCACTCGGGCAGGCAGCCAGCCATCCCCACAGGATATCAGCTTGATGATACCAGTTGTATCTGTTGATGAAGTGCCCGGGCAGGCAGCCAGCCATCCCCACATGACATCAGCTTGATGAAGAAGAAAGAAGAGATCTGTTGCTTGAAGATACCTGTAGTATCAATCAACATCAGCTTGATGCAAATTGCCTTTTGATTTGCTTCCATTTTCTTTTAGCGGTTCTTATAGTTGAAACGACTTTGCTTATTTTGACGAGGGCAGCACGCCCTTGGCAGTCCAATGCCCAGGAACAAGGACTGAGTTGGTGATGGCATCCCATCCCATCTTTCTTCTTCATCAGCCTCTGTTCCGAGCTAGCGCTAGCAGTAGATGATTTCGTTGCGTAGCCGTTGTCCGGTTGCGATTGATAGAGCCATAGAGGTTGACAGGTCACTGTGCCCAATATACGCAAAGCCTGGAAAACTGTCTAGCACCGTTCCTCCTTCCTCCTCTTCACAAGGATTTGACATGCCGTCGTCCTTTGGTGTTCATATGAATAGGGGTAGTTTGGTGTAGGCTAGGTAGTACTTTGATGGTCCACAAAATCTTAGGATATAGGATCGGACTAAACGAACAAATGCCTCAAATAGGAGATTGTATAAATATAACCGGGCATCGTAAACACCTATAATAGGGTCCCTTTACAAACGCTATGATATTCCATTGTATACTAGTACAATGCAAGCGACCCTTGACAGCGTATGCAAGTCATTCTTGGAGTTGTCATCAGCTTACAATCACTTTAACATAACAGAGACACGGCATATGCAGATACAGGGATATTAGTCTACTGTATCCGGCTTAAACAATTTCCTTCAAAGAAACATACTACTTGGCATCGTTCTCAGGTTACATTTTACAAAAGTCAGGCACTTTGCCTTGTAACAGGCGGGAGAGTGCTCTCTTAACAGAAGCAATATATTACAGGCCACCGCCACTTGAAACCAGTGTGAAGTACATACCACACGCTTGACGAGGAAAACTGTTCTTTCTTCAATGACGTGAAGATGCATGCATGATGAGAAACTCAAGAGCTTTGGTCAAATGTTATCGCCGGTATCCCTTCACTGAACTTGCAGCATCTGAGATCTTGATAATGAACCACACTGGCATGGGTTCACTGAAACTCATCTCAGTTCCTGATAACTAACCACATATATGGATATAGAGCAGTCATATTTCTCCTCGGTAGCCCCCACTGCCAAAATAATCTTTTCTGGAGCCAGCGATTTGCATGGACTTCTGGTGCTCCAGCTTCGGACAGTCACTAACACGATGCCCAAGACCACCACAGTATGCGCATCCCTTAACACCACTCTCCTTGGCAATGATTTCCTCGTCCTCCAGTGGGTCATTGAGCTCTGCCAACACTGGTGGAATTCTCTGCTTTGCCTCCTTAAGCAAGTGCTTAAGATCAAGGAGTGTAGTTTCTGTTTGGTTCTTGTTAATGAAGGTAGTTGCTATGCCAGTTTTCCCACATCTACCTGTTCGACCAATTCGGTGGACATAATTCTCTATTTCAGCAGGCATATCATAGTTAATGACATGCTGGATATCAGGGAAATCAAGACCTTTTGATGCAACATCAGTAGCCACCAAAACATCCTTCTTCCCATTCTTGAAGGAGTCGATTGCATACAATCTTTCCTCTTGATCTTTTCCTCCATGGATTGCAACAGCTTCCACTCCTTTTAGAAGAAGATACTCATGAATGTAGTCAACATCAGCTTTGTTTTCACAAAAGATAAGAACAGGAGGTGGAGTCTTTTGGAGGCACTCAAGGAGGTATATAATTCTAGCTTCTTCCTTGACATACTCAACTTCTTGAATAACATCAAGATTTGCCGCTCCAGCTCTTCCCACATTGACAACAACTGGTTTCACAAGGGCACTCTTCGCAAAGTTCTGAATCTTCTTGGGCATAGTAGCAGAAAACAGAAGGGTCTGCCTTTGTGCCTTGAAATGGTCGAAAACCTCCCTGATGTCATCCTCGAATCCTAAATCAACCAGCCTATCAGCTTCATCCAGGGTTAAATACCTGTACAGACAGGGATGGGGACATTAAGTAACTCGAAAAGAATGTGTGGAGATTACAAGGAAACCTCCAGAGAGGCAGAGAGGTAAGCCAAATTTATGCTGTCATTTATAGCTTATTTATACAGTCCACCCAAACTGACTATCCTCAACCAAACAAAATTACCGACCCCCCCCCCCCACACACACACACACAAAAAAAAAAAAAAGACCTAATTTGCGTTGTTGAGTTTAAAACGAAGGCATCTTCCATAGGCTTGGACACCTGATTTTATAAGATAGAACCTCAGCAGGGGAGGACAACAGGCCTACCTTTTCAGCACACAGCTATTCCATCGTAACATTCTTTTCAAATACAACTAAAAAATAACTAAATACCAACAATGCAGGTATAAATCCTGTGATCTTACAATAATGTTCCCAGGATCAATGTTTAACTACTAAAGATGCTCCACATCTGCAGCACACAATTAAAAGGACCGCTAACTACATGGTACATGCCTCACAATAGCAACCGCGAACCAAGTGCAGCAGAATTGTGTGGATATACACGGAAATCTCCAGAGAGGTAGAGAGCTAAGCCAAATTTATGCTGTCATTTATAGCTTATTCATACAGTCCACTCAAACTGACTATCCTCAATCAAGCAAAATCTGAATTAACACAAGGATATTAACCCCCAAAAAAGGCCTAATTTGTGTTGTTGAGTTTAAAACGAGGCATCTTCCATAGACATGGACAGTTGGACACCTGATTTTATAAGATAGAAATTCAGCAGGGGAGGACAACAGGCCTACCTTATAAGCGCACAGCTATTCCATTGTTATTTTTTTTCAAACACAACTAAAAAATTTACTAAGTACCAACAATGCAGGCATAAATCGTGTGATCTTACGATAGTGTTCCCAGGATCAATGTTTAGCTACTAAAGATGCTCCGCATCCCGCAGCACTAGATTAAAAACACCTCTAACTAGATGGTGCATGCCTCACAATAGCAACTGCAAACCAAGGGCAGCAGAATTGCTGCAAATACTCCTCTTACTGGTAGCATTTTTTTTTAACAAATTAGTGCATAACTTTGATGTAACTTAGATGTATGTCATGGATTTAGAATAAAAAACAATTCCTTAATTGATGTACTGATAAATGAGAAGGAACATATGCTCCTCTTGCCCCAGAACATTTTGGTGCTAGTGCCGCATGCCACATCGACATAACAAGTATAATATCATGGAATGGTATGAAATGTCAAATTCGCAGTTCTAGTACAAGAATATCATCCAATCAAATTACTTCATTATTCAATCTTGACTAATGTATATAACATGCCAGGGATGAACATCATAATTTGAGACTAGGTGTCTTCCACTAATGACATGGGAAGTTTTAAATATCCTTTGTAGCAGTTGTAACTGAATTTCTATTTAATTTTTCATATCCTCTCACTGCTATGAATGGAACGTGATGAGAAATCATGTTAATTTAAAGCATTAGAAACATGTTTGTGATGCAAAATACAGCAACTCACCTGCAATTATCAAGATTCATCTTCTTCTTGGCAAGCAAATCCTTGAGCCGTCCAGGCGTTGCCACCACAATGTGTACACCCTTCTTCACAACATCCAGCTGCGTCCTCATGTCCACACCACCAATGCAAAGCAGAGGCCTTATCTCCGGGTACCCAGCCTCCTTAAGTGGTACGAGAAACTGCTCAATCACATCATATGTCTGCTTTGCCAGCTCCCGAGAGGGACAGATGATCATCCCGAACGGTCCCTCCCCGGGCACAATCGGCATCAGAGTCTCCTCCTGCAGCGCCACCATGATGAGCGGCAGCACGAACACCAGTGTCTTTCCAGACCCCGTGAACGCGATGCCGATCATGTCACGTCCGGAGAGCACAACGGGTAGTCCCTGCACCTGGATGGGCGTGGGCTGGACGATGCCCCTCTCGCGCAGCTTCCGGAGCATGGGCTCGGGGAGACGGAGGTCGCGGAAGTCGCGCGCGGGCGGAGGGACGTCCTCGCCTTCGACAATGATGTGCCACTTGCGGCGGAGTTCGTTGGCCTTGGTCAGGGGCATCCGGCGGAGGCGCAGGGGCGGCTTCCAGCCGGTCTTGAGCGGCTCGGTGTAGATGATGCCCTTGGCGAGCTCGTAGACGGACATGAGGGACTTCTTCTCGGAGAGGTTCTCGATCATCTCCTTCTCCTGCATGATGCGCTCCTCGGTGGGGGTCACCTCCGGGGCGGCGCGCTTGAGCTGCGTGGCCGTGACGAGGAGGCTGGGCTTGGCGGCGGCGGCGTCAAGGCCGGAGGACTGGGCGGGCGGCAACGGAGGAGGAGGCGGTAGCGGGAGAGAGGAGGAAGGGGCGGCGGCGGAGGACGGCGCCGGCTTGGATTGGCGGAGCTGGCGGAGGCGCTCGGCCTCCATGGCCCGGCGCTTGGCCACCGGGATGTACTCCTCGTAGTTATCTTCGTCGTCGGAGACGGCTGCGGCGGCGGCGGCCGCCGAGGAGGTCGCGGTGGCGGCCATGGGCGCGGGCGGGGTAGGGCCTGGTGGTGGTGAATTTGTGATGGGAGCAGATCCGGTTGAGTCTGACACGGCTCTCTCGCGGAGAAGAAGGTTGGTTACCGACGTGGAGTGGAGAGGAGTTGAGGCGGTGAATGGCCCAAGAGGAAGCGATCGAGTCCGGCCCATAAAAAGGTACGGCCCAATAAAAACTAACCCAACAGGCTGCTCGATTGAAGCCCAATGATTTATCAACAACACTCCGACTCTTGAAGATTTTCCAGATCTTCAGCAAGATGTGCTCAAAAAAAAAAAACTTCAGCAAGATTTAACTGAGTTCTTTCTAACAAGAAAAGAGATGTGATTTCAAAAGAAAAAATGAAGAAAAGAAAATAAATTTGTTCTTTTATTTTGTAATGAAAGATCCAAAAAACGGAGCGTCAGCAATTCCATCTATCACGAATACTAGAGACAGAATGAGTCCCTAGACGAGGAGTGAGCCCATCTAACCCGATGCACAAGGCAGAATCATCAGTCTTAAACCAATGTTCGTATTGAACGAAAACAAACAGCGAAGTTGGCTAGCAAATGCAGGACGACGACTGCAAGGACACGAAATTTTCTATCTTCGGTGAGGCTACATGGTGCGCGATCAACGCTGAATGTTTTTCTTATGAGAAAGATAATAGTTCCAAGTTTCTATCAGAGTACCCAGGGAGAATCGTAACATAAACACGCATGTGTTGCAAAGGAAACCGATGAATATTTGAGCCATATAGAAGAGATTTGTTTTTGCAAAATGCAAACATCGATCTTCCTCCTTACAAAGTACTACTAACACGAACAGGGGAAAGAGCTCCATGGTGACATAAAGTAGTGTGCGGCCACAGATTAACCTTCGTTGATTATCACAATATATAGTATAATCAACATAGATCGATTAGCGGCGGCGCGAGGTTTGTCGGGCGGGAAACAAATAATAATTAGGGCGAACACGAATAATGGAGAGCGTGGCACGCAGCTGCGGATTAAGTACTGTAGTAGATTTGGGGGTTCAGATGGACTGGCGGTAGCGATGCTTGTTGCCGATGGGTTCGTGCTTGGCGTCCATGACGGTCTCGAATGCGCCGACGAGCGCTCTGACCCTGCTCCCCTGCCTCTTGGCCAGGAACTTGGTGCACGCCTCCTCGATCACCTCGTTGCTCCGCGCCACCTCCCTGCGCCGCGGCTGCTCCGCCCGCGCCTCCATCGCCGTCTTCACCCGGCTCCCCTGGAACCTCCTCATCGCCTCCTTCTTCTCCTCCATGCCCTCCTCCTCCTCCTCCTCCTCCTTCTTCATCATCGCCTCCTTCACCACCATGCAGAACTTGTCGGCCACGGCATTGTCGTCGTCGGCGACCTTCTCACCTGATGATTTCTTCGGATCCTCCACCTCCTCCTCCTTCTCGGTCTCGCGCGGCTCCGCGTCGTCGTCCTTCACGACGTGATGGTTCGCCACGTGTATGATCTTCTCGGCCGGGACGACCTCGTCATCAATGTGCTGGTGGTGGTCCTCCTCCTCCTGCTGCGGTGTCTTGTTGTTGTCGTCCATGGAGCTGCAGTTACCGTCGCTGCTGCCATGCTCCGCGTCCATGGACCCGCCGCTCGCCGCGTCGGAGACCCTGCCGCCGGTGACGACGACGACGACCAGGGGCGGCGCGGGCGGCTCGTCCCGGGCGTCGAACTTGATCCGGCGGCGGGACCGGCTGCTGCGGAACGCGCTGGCGGCGCGCTGCATCAGCCGCCGCGGGTGGGACCAGAACGCCGCGAACGCCGCCGCCGACATGGCCGGCGGCTCCGCCGCGGCGGCCTTGTTGGCCTGCTGCTTGCTGCTGCTGGGGGTGGCCGGCGGCGTGTCGGTGGGCGTGGCCGTCATGCAACCGAAGGATGACGCCGCGGCGGCGGAGGCGGCGGGCGTGGTCGGCGTGGGCCGGGTTCGAGCTGAACGGCGACGACGGCGCGTCGGCCCGGACGCTAGCGCTCCGCGGTAGCCAACGTGACGGCGTCGCCATCTCCTGCTTTGGCATCCACTAATAACAGACAATTACGGATGAGTATTATCAGTTCGCCCTACAGAATCTTCCCTCATGATTATTTATTTAGATCTAGGAAATCTACAGAAGACTCCTGACGTAGCACTAGTAACAGATGTAGCAGCATCGATCTCATCTCATAAGCCTCTGACTTGACCTCCAAGATGATAAATTTAACAACAAACATATCTACAAGACATGCACCGTGAAACAAACGGAATATTTAACGGCATTTTATACAATTTCTTTTTTCTCCTATAATTTGAAAATAAAGCCAGCTGGCATAATGGTGGCCACAGGAGATGCATGGTTTACCTCAAGCATGTTCACCTTCTTTTCGCCGGGGTGAATATGAGGATCCGGGGGTGAAGGTTGGATCTGCATGGCTGATACCCTGCACTAAGAGGAAGGGACGGGGCAGAGGGCCATTTGAAGCCCCCACAAATGGCCCATACTGCAGGGCGATGAGTTTTGGAGAAGAACGGCAATGGAGGTGGCCGTGCCAGGGAGGAGGAAGAGTCCCAGCTAGTTTAAACTGCGGATTTAAGATACGATTACCACATGCGAGGAGGCCGGGGTGTCCAAGAATTGTACGGCCCTGAGGAACCAGGCGGCGGTTATTTCGGTTGGCCTCTCGTTATTTTTGACCGGGTACAGCATGGACAGCAGAAAACTTCAGCTTCTCTGCCAATTTCCAGGGGCCATAATACTGCTATTTCTTTAGAATGTTCAACGTCGTTCGGACCTACCCATCCATCGGTTTTCTTTCTTTTTCCAACAAAATACGCATGTGTCGATCAGATCGATCCTATTTCCTGCCGCATGTTCGATTGTGTTCATTTTTTTTTTTTGGTCTTATTACTCTATCACGACGTCAAGCCATGTCTGGGGATCTCGGGGCAAGCCATCGCTGGCCATGAACACGGAGCAACCACCCAGCTCTCCTCCAGCATCCAATAGTTCTTGCTCTCAAGTCTCATAGGATAGCATGAGCGCAGTCACAGGCTCATTCAATTAGTAACACCATAAGGATAAAAGGGCCCCGCAAGTATCAGCAACAGTACTCTAGTAACTTCTTCGATCTGAATTGTTGAGTCAATGCAAGTCCATTACTGTATACTTTAATTCATTTCATCTTGGAAGCTATCAGTCTTCTAGAAGCAAGGAATAGGGACTTTTACTAGGCCCCATTTGTAATAAGCTAAGTTTGACGCATGGACGCGCTTGCAAAGATGCCAACGCAGAAGAGGTGCGTGCGTGTGCTGATGACGGAACTGACGCAAAAAAGCGTAGTTTATCTCCAATGAAAAAAATGGGGCAGAAAAGGCTAGACGAATAGATGCTTGCGTAAACCGAAAGAGAGAGAGGGAGCTTGATTTATGGAGTACTTCAGCTAGAACACATTCTTTTCTTCTTGTTTAAAACTCGAGGATTTCTCTTCTGTCGGCAAGGTCATCGTTTTTATTTATTAAGAGCAGCAGCAAATAGTGGTGCGAACCCAATTTTTTTTAAAAAAATAGTGGTGCGAACCCGTGCGCACGAGTCGCCTCCGCAAAAATCGATTTCTTCGAATGTTCGATGGCAACAAACGCGGGTTCAGTTAGCTGGAATGGAACCCACCTCAGAGTTAAAAAGCGTTTTTTTTTTTTTTTTGCTAGGCCAGCTGCCGTGTGCAAGCGAATGGGCTTTGTTCTTTTTTTAATTCTGCGAGATGCCAGCAATCAAGGCTCAAGTTTCAACGTTCAACGTTCAAAGGTTCAAGGTTCAACGTTCCTGCTACCTTCCTGGCGCTCCTACGACACAGTACGCGGCTGGCGGGTCAACGAACGGCGAGATGCCAAGCCGCCAAGGAGCATCTGGTCCAAGCCAGCAACACGCATAAAACGGAACCTTGCTGTCGCTGCAAGACAGGGGTGTGGAAGAGCTTTCCGTTGTTGGCGAGATCGTGCAGATAACGCGGCGGCGAAAGGTGTCCTGTGCTGTGTGAGAGAGTCCTGTGTGAGAGAGGGGTGATGGAGGCGGCAGCGGCAGGGAAAGCCAAGGTGGTGGTGGTCGGCGGCGGCCTCGCCGGATCGCTCCTCGCGAAGACCATCCAGGGCGACGCCGACGTCTTCGTCGTCGATCCGTAAGCCCCCTTCTCATTTCTGTAGCCGGCCACCTGTTTGTGGAAATGTCTGTTTGCACGGCGCGTGTCAATTTTTCATTATCCATCTTCAAGTGAACCTTAGCAATCATTGAGATCTGAATCTGACTGGTTCTAGAGAATTTGGGGAAGGGGAATTGGGTGCTCTAGATTATTTGATTTAGAAAGCTAATATTTCCGCATCAATTTGTTATGTAAATATAGCACAGTCAGTAGAACCGTTTGGGATAACATGTTGCTTTTCCAACTTGTTGGAGAAGTAGAAGCGAAAATAAGCTACCCCAAACAGGGTCTCAGACCTCTTGAGCAGTGATAAAAAAATTGGCTTCAATGCTTAGTTTATGTTGTTCTTTGATCTAAATTGCCATTTAATAACAGGAAAGAGTACCTGGAGATCCCTTGGGCTGAGCTGCGATCGACGGTTGAGCCATCTTTTGCTGAGAGATCACTGATCTATCACAGGGATTACCTCACCCAGGGAACTCTTGTGACATCTTCTGCAATCAATATCACTGAAAATGCTGTTCTGACTGCTGATGGTCAGTCGCTTGGGTACGACTATCTCGTAATAGCAACTGGCCATGCTGTGACTTCTCCTGGCAGCAGAGCTGAGAGGCTAAAAGAATTCCAGAGAGGTAAGAGGAGGCAAAATGCATCATGAAAAAAAATAATATTAGGGATGTTTTCTGACCGTCCTTATCCTATCTCACTTTGTTTTGTATGCATGATATAGACAACGGGAAGATTGAATCATCAGAATCTGTGTTGATTGTTGGGGGTGGTCCCACTGGTGTTGAACTTGCTGGGGAGATTGCGGTAGACTATCCAGAGAAGAAGGTGACCCTTATCCACAGAGGACCACGATTACTTGAATTCATTGGCGAAAAAGCTTCAAAAAAGTGCCTTGATTGGCTGACTTCAAAAAAAGTAGATGTGCTACTACAGAATTCAGTGGACTTAGGTTCATTATCAGACTCAGAAAAGTCATACAAAACATCAGGTGGAGAAACAGTGATGGCTGATTCTCACTTTGTATGCATTGGCAAGCCACTGAGTTCCTCATGGCTACATGGTACCATCCTAAAGGAATCTTTGGACAATAAGGGGAGAGTAATGGTAGAGAAGGATTTAAGAGTGAAAGGTTATAACAACATTTTTGCGATTGGTGACATCACAGATATTCCTGTAAGTCTGCACTACCAAATAACTTTGATTTTTCTAATTATTCTCATTCCTTGTCAGCACGAATTGAATTTGCATTGAAATGCAGTCATTTGACCTGATCTGAAGTACTACCCATAGTACATGCATATGTGTGCTGATTATTCTCATGATTTCCTCACCAGCAAGAGTTAAATATATATATATAGAGTAACTATTGTTTGACTTACATGAGATACCACTAAAAATCTTCATGGAATGAATATTTAACACAAGTTACGTGTTTTTGTAGACTTCAGCAATTGACTTCTTTTGCCTTCTGATGACTCACTGCTTTTCATCTTTTTTTTTTTTTTTGTAGTAGCCCCTAAAATGTCATTATTTTACCATTGTGTAATAACCTTGACCCTCAGATGACATTATGTTTCTGTAAATAGGACAAATGTAAATGACTTTCTTGCATATTGTAGATATAAAGTGAGGCGTGTGTCCAGGAGGCACCACCGAAAATTTTCCCCCAATGACAACACATTCATTGAAGGCTACTACTATTTAAGTTATCTAAATTTTTTTCCAGTTGCACCCATGTCTTTGCATAATATTACGAAATGATTAATCTGCTGTGTCTGAGTACTTGATAGTTGATACGAAAATCTTGTTTTCCTATTGTGTGGAGATTACTAAACTTCTGATTTGCTACTTTTGAATGTGCTCTTATATATGGTTAAGGAAATTAAATCTAGTGGGTACTTGATACTGAGTTACAATTCATGTTCCTTCATTTTAATACTCTCCATGGAGAATCATCAGTTTCGATTTTGGAAGTGGTAACTAATAGCAAAAAGACTAAAATTATTGATACCGATGTCTGTCAATGTTCAGGAAATCAAACAAGGGTACCTTGCCCAGAAGCATGCACTACTAGTAGCAAAGAATCTGAAGTTGCTGATCAAGGGTTCACCTGTCAGTAAATTGGCAACTTACAGTACTGGTTATCCTATCGCAATGGTCTCTCTTGGAAGGAATGAAGGAATAGCCCAATTGCCATACGTGACGCTCAGTGGATGCTTACCCGGCAGGATCAAATCTCGAGATCTATATGTTGGTAAGGCGAGGAAGCAGTTGGGTTTAAATGCTTGACTTTTGTACGTGGAACCATGAAACTGCTTGTGCCCAGGTTTTCAAACAAAGAACGTGTTGTGTGTTGTGCCCATTTGTCCATTCTTTACTTTTATGTTTACAAGCATGAAACTGTAAGTGTGTGTACATGAAAGTGTAAGGTTGTGTTAAACGTTAGTTATGCTTGTGCGTTCTTTACTTTTGTTATCTGAGTTTTTTTTAGAGTTTTTGTGATCTGAGTTGGCAGACCGAGGTGCTGCTATAATGTAATAATCAGTGGCCGTAGCCCTTGTGGTCTAGGTCGGACAAGTTTTATCTATTATCTAAAACAATTCGTTGGTTCGCTGAAGTGTGATTTTCTTATACATCAACAAGAACTATCGGGTCTGTGTATAACTTCTGCTCCCTATTTAAGTGATCGCATGAGTAACTAGGAGGGATTATATTTATCTCTGAAACATTTTTTTTTAATGATCGATATATTTATGTTTCATTACAGCCAAGGCTTAGCCTTAATATCGCTGTTGCCCAATTTTCTTTTGTCGAAGGTAGTACTACTTATTTAAGGTTGATAATAGTTACTCGTCCGTTCTGATATTGCTGTCGTTTCGGACAGCCAGTTTGTGCTAACGGCAAGTAAAAAATTTTGGTCGGAACGACAATATTTCCAAAACGGAGGGAGTACTTAGAAAAGCCAACTATTTTAGATTGGTTATGCTATCTGTAAAATTATTGATACCGACGTCTGTCAATGTTCAAGAAATCAAACAAGGGTATACCTCGCCCAGAAGGATGCGCTGCTAGTAGCAAAGAATCTGAAGTTGCTGATCAAGGGTTCACCTGTCAGTAAATTAGCAACTCCTGCCTCCGCCATCATTCCCCTCCATCAAAATTTGAAACTGTAATCTCGAATACTAGTGTTGCTTTGGAACCAGTTGGATATACAGAGATGAAGGCTGCAAGCAGAATCTGTGACAGCACGTTTGTTGGGCCATGGACCGATTCTGGCAAGAACCGGAAACATTTCGGCCTTCCGGGACTTGATGAGATGTCCGTGACGGCCTCCGCCAACTGACGACCTGAACTGAACTGAAACAACAACGGACGAAAAAGAACATACTTCGAATCTGCTTATAAGCACCATGGATTAAAAAACCGATGAAAACCGGTCGGTTTTATGGTTTTCGACCAAACCGGTCCGGTCCGGTTTTAGCGGAGGACCGGTTTTTGGTTGAATTATTTTTTAAATTTTGACAATTTAAAAAAATTTATAATTTCGAAAACCGGTAAAACCGAGCCATAAACCAAGAAATAGAGCGATAAACCGGAGAAACCGAGCGGTTTTTTGAAAGAAGAAATTTTCTCAATAAACCGAGCAGTAAACCGAGAAAACCGAGCAATAAACCAGAAAAACCGATCGGTAAACCGGAGAAATCAACCAGTTAGCTCTAAAATTTCATTCAAATTGGGGTTTTGATATTTGAGCGGTTTATTGAACGTTTTTTCTGATTTTCGCGAAAACCGTAAAACCGGTATCATCCGGTTTCCATGATTCAATTGGTTTTTTAAACCCTGATAAGCACCCTAATCCCAACGGAGTACGATGTTTAAGCCGCGTATTAAGCTGGGCCGCTGTCGATTCTGCTGCCTCCAGGTCTCGTAGCCTTCGAAGCCGCCGCCGATTCTCACCCTCAAATCTCCTCCTACCTTCGTCGAGTCGAGCCTACAGTTCCCGTCTCCTCGCGCCCACTGAGCCTCTTTTCCCTGCATTGTCCTCGGACCAGGCCGCTATACCAGTGTTCGAGGAGCAGTACAGACGCTGGAAGAACCTGCATTGTCGTCAGATGATGACTGCAAGGCTGGTGGAGCTAGAGCTGAAGCGGCTGGCCGATTTCGATCTGCCGATCAAGCGCCATGACCTCGTTAGTGTTCTGTCCCTGCTACCAAAGCTGCAGTCATGTTACTTGGAGATAGCAGAGATGCCCGTGCATTTTCTCACCCAAGACACCAAGGCACTGGCAGCGGATCTGAGGGATGTGCCCTTCACGGTGGAGCATATTTTCAGCGATTTCCGAGCTCGTATCCAGACTCTCCAGTCGGCCAAGCTGCGAGGCTTGAAAAGGCTCGCCCCCAATCTCTACATCAAGCTGAAGATTCACCGGTATCGCCGTGATTTTGTCATCAGGATCAGAAAATTTATGCGTCACATAAAGTCGTTGCATTTTAGGTGCCACGTGGCAGACCTTGTTAGCAGGAGTGCAATGGCAGATGCTGGAGGACAAGAGGTGTTTAATCCAGACACCCAGGGTCTTGTAGGTGTTGACGTCCGTCGTGATGAACTAGTTAAGATCCTCACAGAGGAAGGAGCCACATCCCAGCGCAAGTTGGTTGCAGTTGTTGGAGATGGACCTCTCGGCAAGACAACATTGGATTGAGTTTTCTGAGGGATCAACCATTGGATCAAACCTTCAAGAATTTGCCAAGCTGAAGAAGTTATCATTCTACAAAATTTATAATAACAGAGGTATATATCAAGATGTAATATCCTCTATCCAGCACCTTGGTGACTGCTCCCTTGAGTCGCTTGTGATTGATGATGAGTCTTCCTATTTTCTTGGATCACTGTACTCGATGTCTTCTCCTCCGGTTTTCCTCATTGCTCTTGAGTTGTCTGGCAGACTGGTTAAGTTGCCAAAATGGATATCTAGACTTCATGAGCTAAGCAAGCTAACTCTTTCAGCGACAATACTTGGGACAGCGAACCTCGTGATACTTAGCAAACTCCCATCGTTGTTCTCCCTTACTTTCTCAATCAGTAGAAAGAGTCATGAAGATGAGATGGAAAATGTCCTTAAGTACAACATGAATGACTCCAGTGAGGAGATTTTCATCCCAGGTCAAGGATTTACAAAACTTAAGTTGCTTCGAATATTTATTCCTGTGCTGTTCCCATTGAAGTTCTCAAAGAACTCTACACCTGAGCTTTTAAGGGTTGAACTGCGCTTTAAAATGTCGGTGGGTATTAGTGGCATGGAGGAACTTGTGAAGCTCCAAGATGTGTTTATAACAGTGGATGGCCAGGCAAGTGAGGAGACTAAGATGTGTTTATAACAGTGGATGGCCAGGCAAGTGAGGAGACTAAGAACATATTGGAGGACCTAAGAAGAACAGCATCCAAGTACTCTCTCACTGTCAGCGAGTACTGCAATTGATGACTACAATGCTGGCTAGCAGTTCTGAAATGATTCCAGCAAGTGAAGAGACTATAAGTTGATATTGTAGGACCTAAGAAGAGCAGCATTCAAGTACTCTCGCACTGTCAGCGAGTACTGCAATTGATGGCTACAATGCCGGCTAACAGCTTGTTCTCAGTTCTGAAATGACTCAAACTGTTGTATGATTTGCTTTACTTTGTTGTTTTGTCTCAAATAGTAGTAGTATAATGATGAGAGCAGTTGATGGATGGGAGTGTGACTTTGCTTCTTAGTGTGGTCGGTCTCTTTGGTCGGTGAGGGTACTGAAAGGCAATGCTTTGTAAGCCTGTCTGTTTTTCTTTGCTGGGAGTCTCAGATATTTGTGCCGATCAGAACACAGTCAATGGCCGGCGCACACAATAGAAAGCCCACTAGATTACATGTTAATCTAACAATTTTGTTGTGCTATCTTCGATTGCTACATGGATTCATCAAATAATAGTAGAATAATGATGAGAGCAGTTGATGCCTGTCTGTTTTTTTTTTTTTTTTTTTTTTTTTTTTTTTTGCTGGGAGCTCTATGGTTGTCTTTTCTTTGTGCAGATATTTGTGCCGACCAGAACACAATCAATGGCCTTCATTAAGAAACCGATTTACTATCCTCGGCTGCGTACAAGGATTCTGTTATCGGCACAAGGACCGAGGAGGAGGAGCAGGGAGACGAACAGAAGAAGAGTGATCTCCATCGTTTGAAAGACACAGCTCGCGAAAGCAGTGTACGTACGACTGCTCTGTTTTGATCTGACTTTTAGCGAGAAAATAGCAATGATGTGTATTTTTGCTCAGGCTAGCAAAACTGACGCCACTCTGACAGTTTCCGCCTGTTGCTTTTTCCTCCTATAGTTCAGTTGAAGCGTCCACGACGAGCAGGGGCGGCGCCGGTCGGTGAGGCACGCGGCGTGCGTTGCCGTGAAACGCCACAGGTGCGCGTGTAGGCACACTGCCATTTGACACTAGATTATGTGCATAGCAGAGCGTGACCTGGCCTGCAGCTGAACAGAGTTTAAAAAAAAAAATGCACTTCCAGAAATTGCACAAGGGAATGCGTAACCGAAAAACTTAAGAGCAGATGGTGTGGAGAATCGTCGCTCGTCAGAACACTTAAATAATGCATGCATGAACCGTGATGCGAGCTGCACGACGGCTGCCCGGCATCGGCATGGATGCTTATACCAGAATAGACGTGCGTGGAGCCAAAGTGTGGGTATAATATTGGAAGGAAAAAAAGTATATGAATGATAAAATGGGATATGTATAAGCTAACAATGCATGGTAAAATACAGAGCGCATCGATCTAGAGGAAAGCGGAAAGCCCAACTATACTCAGGAGTCAGTTTTGTAATAACCTTGAGGCAAAGGTGAACAAGATCAGCAGTAAAGAGTGTGATCAAACAGGCGCATAATAAAAACGTCAACAAAACTACTAGTACGGCATGAAGATTCGAAAGCTCATCCATTTCGACGAGTATGGCAATTATCGAGTTTCGCATTTTTACCGATGACAGAGCAGGAGTGGAGTCGAGTCGATCGAGTCCTTTTTGTCATATACTAGTACTTGTCATGTTCAGTTAAAAAAAAAGTACTTGTCATGTGTCGTTTGTAACGATTTCATCCGTTGAGCTGCCGTGCATCGCTTCAGATTCTTGTACCATCCAGCTGTCAGCTTCCGCAGCCGTCAACGGGACGACGAGTCTGGGATGAACCGGGAGAACCAGGACCGTCTGCCTTAACGCACGGCGGGGGATTGGACGGCCGAGATGAGCCGACCTCTCCTCCTCTGGCCCCCCATCACCCGGTCCACTCGTTGGTTGCTTGCTTGCTCACCGCTGCTGCTGCTTCCTCCGTTCCCTCCTCCTACGATTAACCCGCCGAGCAAATCAGCCGCCGCCGCCGCCGCCGCTGCCGCAGTACAAAACCCACCCGCCGCCGCGCCCTCCGCACCTCACCGCACCGCGCACGGCCAGCTTGCCAGACCTAGCGGCGCGACCGCCCCGCCCCGCTGCGGGCATGGGCTAGGGTTCCCGCGGCCATGGAGTGGGACAGCGACTCCGACGGAGGAGGTGGGGACGAGGAGGAAGAGGAAGAGGAGGAGGTGGAGGTGGGGGGCGCGGTCCCGGGTTTCTCGCTCGCCATCGAGGGCGTGCTCGGGTCGTGCGGGATGGTGGTCTCCGACGCGCTCGAGCCCGACTTCCCCATCATCTACGTCAACCGCGGCTTCGAGGACGCCACCGGTTACCGCGCCGAGGAGGTGCTCGGGAGGAACTGGTAACCGCCTCACCTTACCTCGCTGTTTCCATTCTGACACCACATATATTTGTCCAATTTGACCTTCCTAGTTGTGCCGCGGAGTGGATTAATTCATTAGCCTGAGGTGCGCAGCTTAGGCTGGATAGGCAGGCTATAGACCGTGAAAAGTTATGTAGTGTACCTTGTTGCTGTTTCTCAGCAATCTGAGCAATATTTCGTAGTCTATGGATAATCTCTTGATTGGAAATAGCTGGCTGAAACAATGGTACAAGGTAGCTTAACAGCAATTAGCGTCTCTATTGACGTGAAAACTGTAGAAACAAGAGCCTTCATGCTGTTTGATTTGTGATCATAGTCATAGGCATGACCCGCACGTTTTGTTCATTATTAGATGAAGACTTGGCTTCAATCGTTAACTTCTGCAAACCAGTTTTCAAGTTTGATTGCTCGAGTTTTGCTAGAACTAGAAGTGTGAAACTGAAACTATAATGACCATGACTCGTTTTCTAATTATTTGACTTTTGATCCTGAGATAAGTAACGGGCAATTCGCTTAGGCTAAGTACAATTATCCAAAATGGAACCGACGGTTTGCCATTGGTGATGCTTCACATCTCCCAAGTTGATCTTATAACCAGGCAAAGGGAAGTTTTTCCTGAGTATAGACTTTTAGGAACTCTTTCCTTTCACCCCCACCCCTAAAAAAATACACTCTGGATTAGCTTATTTTCACTTTATTTCGAACTGATTGTCTTACTCTGAATTTCATAGCTATTTCTAATTTACTATTACAGCTTTATAGCTCAAATGATGAAACTAGTAACTACAAACAAACGGAGTTTTTTTGGACAAAATAATATCACTTAACTACTAGTGATGGTATGTTGAGTAGAGAAGATCTAGAAATGCAGTCAACCAGTAGGTTTGGGATTTGTGTGAAGGCCAGGGTGATTTTGAATTATGGTTTCAGTTACTTGAACATCGTATGTCCTTCCATTCAGTTTCAAGTCTGTTCTGTTACTAGTTCAATTTTACAGCAACATACTTTCATCATCTGGCTGTGAACTCTCCCACTGTCTTTTGAGGCAAGGATGTATGCATATCTGTATCTTTTATGAAGACTTCGCGATGTACAGCATGATGGATTGTTGCCACCGTTAAAATGTAGACGTGTCTTGACTTTTGCTCCTGCTGTTATGTACTATTACATGAACATATTTTTTCCTCCTCTTACTAATACATATAATCCTATAAAAATAAATACTAGTACAAATCTAGTACAACTTCAACTATTTCAATAACTAACGACGACCTTCAGTGCAATTATTCATGTCCATACAGTTAGTGATCATTCATTTTTGTTCCAAAGTTAAATAGTGAAAGACCTTTCCCTCCTGCTGGCAAGTGCATAGTCCCCACCGGTGGAGCTAGTGATCATTCATGTCTGTTTCTGGAGCTTAGTTCATAGTTTGCGGCTTTGAGCTGTTTCTTATGTTATAGTTTATAGTTCATTACTAATGCGATGGCACACTGTTGTCCTGCATATTTGAGGAAAAATCATAATGAAAGTGCATTGGGAACTTGATAAAGTAACTTGCTTTCCTGATATCAGCTAATGGTTATGTGCACAAAAAAAAAATTAAAAGTTTGCAAGATGTTAATACTCAACTGCTTTTGGAAAAAAAAGGGTCAGTTTCATGTTTGTCAGTTCAGTCAGCCTAATATAGTTTCTAACTTTTGATTGAACCTGCAAATAGAAAATTTTAGTTTAAACTTTTTACATGTATAATGTTCACTTGTATGCCTTAGCTATTCTTATGCTGTTTTTTTTTTCTTTCAGCCGGTTCTTACAATGCAGAGGACCATTTGCTCAGAGGAGGCATCCCCTTGTTGATGCTGCAGTAGTTACTGGGATTCGGAGATGTTTAGAGGAAGGGGTTGAGTTCCAGGGTAATCTGCTGAATTTCAGGAAAGATGGTTCTCCATACATGGCCAGACTGCAATTGACACCCATATATGGTGATGATGAAGCAATAACACACTATATGGGCATTCAGTTTTTCGATGAATCTAATATTGATCTAGGGCTGCAGCTTGGCTCTTTAACAAAAGAACCTGTTAGATCTATGTGGATTGCACCAGATAGCACTCCACGGCCAAGTTCTGTGGGAAAGGGTAGCTCCTGGGAACATTCCAATCTCTTCCTACTAAGTGAGGAGGTGCTCTGCCAGAAAATCTTGTCAAGATTGTCGCCCAGGGATATAGCATCTGTAAATTCTGTTTGTAAGCGACTGTACCACATAACAAAGAATGAAGACCTTTGGAGGATGGTTTGTCAGAATGCATGGGGCTGCGAGGCTACTAGGGCCCTTGAGACTGTGGCTGGATCTAGAACTTTGGCATGGGGACGGCTAGCACGAGAATTGACCACGCTAGAAGCTGTTGCCTGGAGGAAATTGACTGTTGGTGGTGCGGTGGAGCCATCTCGTTCCAACTTCAGTGCTTGTGCTGTTGGGAACCGTGTTGTCCTTTTTGGGGGAGAGGGTGTTAATATGCAACCGATGAATGATACATTTGTGCTGGATTTGAGTGCCAGCAAACCAGAATGGAGGCACATCAATGTGAGTGCAGCTCCTCCTGGTCGCTGGGGCCATACCCTATCATACCTAAATGGATCACGGTTGGTTTTATTCGGTGGGTGTGGGGGGCAGGGGCTGCTCAATGACGTTTTCATTTTGGATCTGGATGCTCAACATCCAACTTGGCGTGAGATTCCAGGCCTTGCACCACCAGTTCCCAGGTCATGGCATAGCTCTTGCACATTGGATGGAACAAAATTGGTGGTTTCTGGTGGCTGCGCAGACTCTGGTGTGCTACTCAGTGATACTCACCTTCTAGATGTAACAATGGAAAAGCCTGCTTGGAGGGAAATACCCGCATCTTGGACTCCACCTTCTAGACTGGGCCACTCACTCTCTGTTTATGATGGAAGAAAAATTCTGATGTTTGGTGGCCTCGCTAAAAGTGGCCCTTTACGACTCAGGTCTAATGATGTATTCACATTAGATTTAAGTGAAGATAAACCATGCTGGCGGTGCATCACCGGCAGTGGGATGCCGGGAGCGGGTAATCCAGCTGGAGTTGGCCCCCCTCCTCGCCTTGATCATGTTGCCGTGAGTGCTCCTGGAGGGAGAATTGTGATTTTTGGTGGGTCAGTGGCAGGTCTTCACTCTGCTTCACAGCTTTATCTCCTGGATCCAACTGAACAGAAGCCTACCTGGAGGATTCTGAATGTTCCTGGGCGCCCTCCGCGGTTTGCCTGGGGTCACAGTACCTGTGTTGTTGGGGGGACAAAAGCAATAGTTCTTGGAGGACAAACCGGAGAAGAATGGATGCTGACTGAAATATATGAGCTTTCTCTAACAGGCTCATTAGTTTGAAACCCTATCCGTGCACCAAGCTTTCAGCTTACTTGAAGCGACTGAAGCCTAATGTTTTCACCAGTGGAGCTGCTGGAATTGGACGGGCAAATACTCTCTTATCAGGGTAAACATTATATGGAGTGGGATGATGAACCTGAAGTGAATCAAACCTGGTCTGATTGTGCAATGTCCGGTGTTGCCTCGCTTAGTCATGAAGTAGGGAATTAGTTACCACTGCTTTGTTGTTTGCTTGGTCCACTGTGATACAATAATTATCATCCATAACCGTAAGCTAATCTGAGCTGTTCTCATCAGATCTTCCCTGCACCAAAGAGAGGCCAAAAGGACTGGCACTGTACAGTTGGAACTTTCTGATGCGACATGCACACTCACTGTTTCGATGGCGGTCAAGTGACTCCGCCCTTTGCTGAACAAGTGATGTGTTGTTCTAGTTTTGATCCATCAAATTCCTCCTTTCTGGAGAACCTGTAACACTGCATGATTGGTCATTTTTATTTCGTTTCGTACTTTGTACTTATAGCCGATAGCATTTTTCTTTTCCTGTCTATTATCGAACGAGGAATCTCAATAATTTTATCAAGCTTCAATTTGTGTACTTTGTCCCTGTTGTTCCCCTTTTGACCAGGTGCCTTACCTACTCTAACTATCCTATATCTGCTACATTATCACATCTGGCTTCAAATTGGTGAAGCTTACCACCTGTTCGAATTCGTTGTGTTCAACAGGATTTCTCACGAGTCATTTTCCTGTATTATTTCCTTCTCTTTAATTCTGCATTTGTTTCCCCAACCAACGTAAATCCACTCCTGTATTAATTCTGTGTTAATATTTCCACAGTACTGGCTTAGATAGGTGGGGCGGTAACCTGTACAACCAGTGTTTTTCTTTCTTTTATTTAAAGAGATAATAAAGGAGATCAATAATTGAAGTCAATCAGAATCAAGTAGGCACACCATGGAAGCAATCAGAGAGCAAGGTTGCCGCTCAGAACGAGAGCGCTCGAGAAGCCCCAGCACAGACGAGACATTCAGCAAGAAATCTGGTTACAAACCCAACAGCAATCAGACATTTGCAGTCTTTGTCTCGTTTCAACAGGGAAACGATTCAAAATGTCCAGCAGCAGAAGTAAAGCATCCATGCCTATCAACATTCCACACCTGATATTACAACAGAAGGTATTCACACATCGTCACATTCCAAATATTTGCAACATTTTTCACTGGAGGATGAGAAAGCATAGAACATAGGAATCGGCAAATCTACAAGCATTTTCCACTAAATGTTGCTGCCTTTCAGAGCAGCGTTTTAGGGTACAAGGAAATTCCAAAGAGAGAAGTTCCTATGAGGTAGGAGCTAATATTTACACCAAAGAACCTAAAATGCTGAAACCTGCTGTGTATCAATAATAAAGAAGTTCCTGCTATCTTATCTGCACATGAAATTTGGGCTCGACAGCACCTTCTAGATGGTAGAGACGTTTCTCAAAAAGAAAACGAAGACTTGAGCTGAGGTAATACAATTCTGATTGTTGCTGCATCCGGTATCAGACGGCTTTCCTTTCTTTAGCTAATTGATCCTAGGAGTGCGTCCGCCGGTGTCCAAATCTAGGATCCCTGGGTAGTAGACTACACAGAAACGATAGAACGCTTCTCAGAAATTTTAGTTGTAACAAATTATCTACACTTCGTGTTACTTGTGCTGATTTGTCAACAATATGCCCAAGACATTTCTGAAGATCTGAAAAGAAAAGTATTCTATGGTGAACTCTAAGTTAAAAACTATATTATCGAAAACTACAGTTTGTTCAGATATCCCCGAAAAGGTGTATGCCCACTTGTGCTCTAGAGAGTAAGGTACAATAGAGCTGTAAAGATCCAAACTTTAGACAAGTGATGCACAGACTCTGACGGCATGACTCACACAGTTAGCCTGTCTACTGCCTTATGAAAACAACGATTTCATGAATAAAAACAAGAGCATAGTCATCTAAATATTATTATATAAAAGTGTATGCAACACCAAGGATATTAAACCAAGCAATATATGTGTTTATGTTTTTTAGTCTCTGCATGTGTCATTCCAACCATATAATCACCCAGAAACAACAAAAACGGGAACAGAAAACTCACAAACCTATAATGACTTGCAATTCTCCTAGATGCTGCAACCCTAGGCATGGCCCCTGTAACAATATACTCATCATCAATTTCATCGAATCTGAGTTCTCTCATGTCAATAGATCTTCTGGGCACTTCAAGAGAAAAGCTTTCATGACTAGATCTATTGCTATTCCTCCTTCCACTAACTCTACTTTCCATTTCTCTTGCCCTTCTTCGGCCACCTGATCTACAGAATGCCTTGCAAAAAAGACAGGATGTCCACCAGTTCCCCCTGACCCTGTGGAAAACTTCATAGTCATCTCCAGCTTCATCATCCCCATATTCGATAACATAATCACCTAAAACTATACCATTAGGAACCTGTGCATGTATTGTGCTCAAGACATCTATTATGTCAGAAGACTGCTGCAAATTCTCCCAATCAATCTGGCGAGCAGGATCAATTTCCGAAGGGCGTGAATTTGGATGTTTTTGTTGGGTGTGCTTCTGAAGCTCATGGAAGTTACCAACATATGAACAGCAACTCTCTTCACAACATCTCTTCTTTTGGTTAAGATGAAAACGAGCCTCATCAATAACAAACCACCCAATCACATCTCCTCTACACAATGGGCAAGCTGGACGGTTATTTGCATGAGATGAAATGATGTGAATGCTATTAACGGGAGCCACAGTAAGAGACGACACTTTCATATTGGCTGGTAGCCCATGAGCACCTTTAAATCTCTCAAGACAGTTTGAACGAGTCTGATCTGTGTCACATATGAATGGCCTACAACCCTTCTCATAAGAGGTGCACCTTAGTAAGACTGCATCGTGAGGGGAATCTAAACAGATTGGACATGTAACATCCTCCATCCAACTTTGATCAAATTGTACGTCCAAATCAAAGGGGCTAGGCTTGACCGCCTTCTTCATCACCAAATTCCTTGAACCCATGATGAACCCGGCCCCTAAGGTAGACGTTTTGCACTATAAAGCACACCTTCTCATAGCAGCCTGCATGGCATTGAAGCAACATGTCAATACAGACATCTCAAATCAACAATTTAACACATCATATGAATTTCCCATAAGCAATAAAGCAATGGTCATATGAAAAATAATATTGCTCCATTTGCAATCTGAAATATTGAGATGCTATTACAATTCTATTATATTTTTAGGATAACTAATGTTATCAGAACTCAAACACAACGAAAAGTGATAGGGTTCATCATGGGTTCAAAACATGACAGTGCCAATGTGATTCTTTTCTAGTAATGATCAACCACAACTCATCAAGCTCCTAAGTCTAGTTTGTAGAACGAAATGATGCCAATTACACATCTATTCTCTGGGCGTGAAAAGGTACTAATTGAAAGGTTTTTGCTATGTTTCCCAATATTTCATTACTATTGCTGAGCCCTCACCCAAACAGAACCCATGTTTTCACAACTTTGGACTTAACTAATCAGTCAAACGCTAAAACAATCAAGGACCTTCGCATGGTTTAACCGAGTAAGATGCAGTAGTAAGTTAATCCAACATACCAAATACCAAACAATTAAGAACCAAAAGGAGGAAGACTAAAAGGAAACTTTCACCAAATCCTTACCCCTAAACCATGAACTCCCACGAATTCGAGGCACAGGTTCAGGAAAGAAGCAAGATACGGCTCTCAATCGGATGCTACTGCTACCTACAAGTCAATTGCAGGACCGAAAAATCCTCCAAAAGAATCATAAAACAGGCACCCGAAAAGAAAAGAGGAACACGGCCGCACGTGACAGTTGCACAACCGCCGACCGCCCAAGAATCTCCAAGGAGTATGGGGGCGATACATACCTCTGCAATCCGGCGGGGGCGAGGTGGGCAGGGTTGGTGGCGGAAAGTGCCCAGGAAACGGACGCCGCAGGAAGTGACGAAGAGGTCAGGTGAGACGTCTTCCCTTGATTCCCAACCTTTCTAGGGCGAGTGAGATCACGGCGCGGCCGCTGCGCCTGTCCAACTGCTCGGAGGCCGCGAGGAATCAACAAGGGGACGAGGACATGGCCGACGGCGAGCTAGCCGGCCACTGGAACAGCAGCAACAGAGAGGAACGGGTACGGAGGAGTGCCTTTTGCTTTCTACTGTGAAGAGTGGTTCCTGGAGCTAGAGCAAGATAGACCGGGGGTCACCGTCGCCGGAGCAGCTGCCGGCACCAAAGGAACGGAGGTGGAGGGCGACTTGACGAGCGGCGGGATTGGTTTGCCGGCACCGTTGGTTCGATTTGGTGGAGCATTTCTGGGAGGAGAAGTCGTTGCTTTTTTAAGATTTTTTAGTTCCTCGTGGAGCCCACTTTAAGTTTGATGAAGTGAAGACTCAGGACACCTAGGAATTAAACATTCTCAATACAGCTAGTACTAGTTCTTTCCACAAATTTGTATGACACTCTTCTTTTTTATATGTGATTGACCATGTCAGTGTGGTTTGGCCGCCCAATAATATTTCCATTCTGTTTGATTGTCCTAACATAGTAATACGATGAATTAGAACTGGAGAGAGTAAAAGTCATTACTAGTGAAGAAGATTTCACTTGGCCATTCAAAAAAAATGGCTTTTACTTCCCACGAGACAGGAATTCGATTTCCTAAGAATAGTTCTCTTTGGTACCTCAAAGTGTGCGACATGGATTTTCTATATTTCTTGAGCGTTCACGTTTCAACCACTGCAGATGGAATATCAAATCATCCTGAAAACAAAATCTGCTGCGCAATAAACTAGGTTGAGCACGTGTATTAAGAACTCTTGTGCAGTACTAACACGCGTGTGCAACAGATGAAACGTCAAGCATCAAATGCATGCACCAAATAAAAAAGACGAAATAAATACTCTAACAAGTTCGTCTTTTCTCACCATAGCTATTTGAGAAATATTCGAACTGTCATCAATCTAGATCCATTAACTAATTATATAGTTAATCTCATATCCATACCTGTTCATTCAAGCATCTTTTAATTTACCATAATGTTCGTCATTATCGAGTTTCAAGCAAACGTCCAACTAGATCCGTGGACTAATTATGGATTGCAACTATATGCTCGTCGTCACCAGGTTGCTTAATCTGAGTATCTGACAAAGAATGCCATTGATGAGTCTGTCTTTGTGTGCTATTTAAACTGGTGCTACCCTGGTTGAGGTAATACCAAAATTTCCCACTAGCAATCCATGTCGCCAATCCGCCACACTCCAATCACATTGACACTGCCATATTTGTTAAAAAATATTAAAATAAAGAGATAGTATGGATTTGAACTCGGTTAGTTAGTTCATGGACTCGACGATTTAAAAGTTGATGGAATTAAATAAGAATCATTGAATAGTTTAAGAACCCAATGTATTTCAAAAATTTTTTAAAAAAAATACTGAATTATTCTCGAGGCTTTCAAATCCGATCTGTTTGTTGGCAGAGGCCAATATCTGAACAAACAACTCAGTGTTAGTGCTTCCTATTGAAGAGCCACCGGTCCCGAGTTCGAGCTCTGCTCGACACGGAATTTGTACTAAAAAAATCCTCACGCCTCTTCCATATTCAAAACACGTGTAAACTTGTTCAGTTTGGCCTAGTGTAGGTGTTGTATTGTTTGCGCCGCAATGGCTTTACCAGCACGCTTTGTGACGGGCCAGTCTTACCTGGTGTCTGAACCCGTGTAAGAATGAGAGGGGGGTTCGAAAATTTTCTCGAACTATATAAGAATGTCTTCTTCTTACATAAATGCCTGGGGCCGTTATACCCGGTAGATCAAGTTATTTTTTTGTTGACAGAGGCCAAGGGAATTGTTTCCCTGTTTGCATTATTTAACACGGTTGATGGAGGAAAAAATGTTGTCGACGATGTCTGCATCAACGATGCATTGATGCATTATCAGGTAAAGCATCCAGACACTCTCCAAAAGCAAGGCGATAAAGAATACCTAAAGTGTTGTTGCCAAGCTTTTGTCGACATCGATCAGTGCTAAACTCCATTTGTTCAAACATCGAATCGGTATATTATTAACAAATGTTTCAGCGTCCCCGTGCAAATATTTGATTATTGGTGCCTTCGTTTCGAAGATCCATAAACATAAAAGTACATAATTTAATATGCATATATAAATGAATCCTTTGATATAGTTAAGACTTAAAAAAGCAGTATAAGGGCACTTTCAGTAACCTCTAGATCACCAAACCCACTTCTTCTTTTTTTCAAGTTGTAGCTTGCAAAGACATTGAAAAGGTTAAAAGTGAAAAAAAAGGAAGAAAGTGACATAATGTGTGGAAAGAATCAAACGATGTCAGCAAAGGGAGATGACTCTTGGAAGTCCATGATGACCGTTTAGCTGAGTGCAATGCTGGGGAGCCTGGGACAATCTTTATGTAAGAAAACTCCAGGGGCGCTTTCATTTTATTGATTTATTTCTTAGGTAGCTTTCAGTTTGACTCGCAATGAGAGATTCGGTCCACTTTAAATTTAAAACATTACTAAGTTTTACTGGTAAATGTAACAAATTTACAATGGCAATGCCATCGGCAAGTTTACAATTGAGGACCATCGAGGGATGTATTTTTCTAGCGTTCAGTCACAAATTACGCATCCTTCCGTAATGCAGGCTAGTCACTAGTGGCTAACTAAGAGCAAAAGTCAACTACTTAAAAGAAGGTCAGTTTGGCTATATTCCCTAATTCATTTGGGACATTGTCTCAATTATACTCTAGTCTGTTTTTCTTCATTTCGCTAATCCCCACTTTTCTAGTTGGTTAAGTCGGATACATGAAACGAGAAAGAACTTCTGTGTTTGTACTAGGTCTCACAGAAAATGTAGTTTGTTTCAGTCTCATCTCAAGAATGTATGTCATTTTCTATGCTGTCATAATTCTCAACAGAATGTCAACGAATTTCATGGCAGTCTGTTTCTATAATTACCAAATAACTAGTGTGATAGTCAGGGTGATAGTCGTCACAATTTCCAAAAAAATGACTACACTCTGTATAATGCGATACATTACGAAATGAAATATTAGCAAGTATATATGTGTTCTGAATTGTCATGAACATTGACCATCCACTTAACGTCCTTGTATCTTTCATTTTTAGAAAAGTAAGCCTCATTAACTTTTCATGATAGTGCCTGACAAGGGCAGAATATGTGCATGTACCTACAAACAATTCAAAAACAACAGAAACATTACATCCGTTCGGCTGGAAGCAGGTTTAAATAACCGCGGTTTACCGGCCGGTTTTCCCGGTTAACCGCATAACCGGTCCAGTCTGGTTACCTCGGTCAACCGGTTAACCGATTACTGTAGCAAATCAATTAACCGGCCGGTTATCCCGATTAATCGGTCTGTTTTTGTCTGAACCGAGCCGGCCGGTTAACTCGGTTATTTAAACCCTGGCTAGAAAGAGCTAGGTATGGAGAGTGATCGAGATAGGTTAAACTCCATAATAATAGAGTCAAAAGGGAATCAGATTTTCCTTTGCCTGTGCCTTTGTTCTTCACATTTATTTTTATTATTCTACCTAAATGTTAGGAATTATTCCCCCCTCCCCCCCCCCCCCCCCCCTTTTTTTTTTGTTTCACAATCGTTTAATCCGACGCTTCCATTATCATCAGAAGAGAGAATATCATCTGTTCGGCTCGGTGTGCCGACGTGGTGTTTTGACCACAAGGTCTCACAGGCCTGACGCACACTCTCTTGTGCACATTAGACCACGTGTTGGATCTGGCTGACACGTTTCTCCAACACGCACACTTTCTTCTACACACGCGTCGATCATCCTTGTGTTAGAAAATATGTAAGCTGCAAGTCTCAGTAGTTTGTACATTATCCGTCACTGACTGAAATTGAAATAACTGAACGTTTCAGTTCGGCACGTATCGTCGATCGCATGCATGTTATGAATTGCAGAGGCAGAAGTCCTTCAATTACAAATTGTTTGCCGTTACGTGCAAGGTATGAATTGGATAATAGCTTACTCATTTACTCAAAGTTGGACCTTTTGCTTGCTTGTGTACTACAAGAAGCAAATTACAAGAGAACCGCCTATAATTTAACTGGCACTGTAGTTACGCGTACGTGCCGCATCAGCATCTTTTTTATTATAAAAATAAATAAAATAAAACCTCAGCAGCTTGCATTAGCGCCTTCAAAATCTGACATGGGATCGTCACTCCAGCGATAGAAAGTTGAAGTCACACATAATCAGATATACACTGAGACTGAACTGCAGGTTTCTTCAGGTTCCCATTCGATACCAGCATACGCACGTCCGATCTCATTAAGAACATTCTATATCACTTCCTCGCGACCTCATAGCAGCAACGGCCAGAAATTTGAGAATTTGCAAAGACTATCGCAAAACAAGATTACCATATCCCAACCGTTTCGCTAAGACTAAACCTACCTCAGTGCAGGACCAGCAGCGGCTCCTGAAATCTCCCCAATTTGTCCTATCTCTAATTCTCTTTTTTCACCAAGATAGCCCAGGTCATCACTGACACTACCCAAAGCCAAGTTTCGTCTCCCATCACGATGAACCTCGAGCTGTATGCTCTCCTTGATCTGTGCCACCACATCTGTCATTGTAGGCCGCTCCCTGGAGACTTCTTGCTTGCAGCGCAAAGCCAAGTCAGCGACTTTCCAGACAGAGTTGATGTCGTACTCACCTCCCATCCTTGAATCTATGATGCTCTCGATGGTAACTTGGATGAGGTTTTGATGCACCCACTCCCCAATGTGGATGCTCACACTTTCATTTATTGGGACAACGGGGGAATGTCCTGTGATGAGCTCCAGGAGAACGACACCAAAGCTGTACACATCACTTTTCTCTCGCTGATATGGTAACTTCGGTAATACCTGCACAAGATGAGCGGTATATGAGGATAGAGCTAGTACTCGGTAGACATTTCATTACAATAAGATCATGCTACTCAAGGCAATGCTCAAGAAGGAAAGGGATTATGTAAGAGAGAAGTTGTTCAGTACATACTCAGGATCTAAGTAGCGCATTGTACCAGCTGGTTCAGTGGTTATATGTGTTTTTGAGTCACTGAAAGCCTTGGTCAAGCCAAAATCGGCAATCTTTGCACCATGATTTGTGGTCAAGAGGATGTTCCTGCTCTTCACATCTCTGTGAATCAATGCTGGCTTACATGCGACATGCAGATACTCCAGACCTTCAATTAAAAAATACTTATTTTTGTAACAACAAACAAGTATATAGGCAAATTCAGACAGTAGATAGTTGTGTTCTTAGCTACTTCTACTCCCTTAACAACCTTGAGCAGCATCAAGGGCGATTTGAAGACGTTGCCCCCAAGTGAGCGGTTTACAATTAGAAGTGTCTAGGCATGTCCACAGAAATTGAAGTCAGTTAAACAAGAAGTTCAAGAAGAGAGAACATGGGCATGATACTTTCTGGAATAAGTATGCATCTATGTAACGGGTTTCTGCAGATACTTTCTGTAATTTGAGTGCCAAGTTATAGAAAATAAAATACTTATTTTAATATCTACGACACTTAAAATAATCTATCTTTGAACAGCTCAGATGAATAACCTCTCAGATGATCCTCTAGGTTCCCTTCAGGCACATACTCATATACAAGGGCCAGATTATTTTTATCCTTGCAGTAGCCAATCAAGGAAACCAAGTTCTTGTGGTGTATCCTTGTCAAGTGTTGAACCTGCAGCATAACTTAATAACTATTGTTCAGAAATGAAAAGCTATGCAGACCAGGTGTTAATGTTGATTAGCGTAATTTTATGTACAGAGCTATAAGAAAAAAATCTTGATATGGAATATGAAATGGCGTAATTTTCCAGCATATTTCATAGGAAGAATAGTGTTCTGAAACATCAAACTGCTTCAAATTGATTTCCTATTACCTCAGCCAGAAACTCTTTACCCCCTTGTGACGATGAATTAGACCGAACTTTCACAGCAACTGGGTTCCCATTCTCCAAGTGACCAAGAAAGACAGCTCCAAACCCTCCTCTGCCAATCTCTTGACTAAAGTTGTTTGTAATATTCTTCAGTTCTCTGTAAGAGAATTCTCAGTTCTCAAGTAAAGCTGTTTCATCTTTACGATTAGTAGTCCCCTCAGCTGCATATATATATATATATATATATGGAAAAATGTGTTTGAATACAACAATAGTGCAACACAAGAAAAAAGTCACTATTTGCTCCTTGATGTATTACCTTTTTTCTTGAGTGTTCGTTGCAGTAGAAGAACTAAGATAACAAATAGTGCAACGACCGCGACTATTGGCATGATTATTGCAGCGATAAGTGGCCCCTGAAGTTTCTGCTTACCTGATCCGCAGGCAGTACCGCCTCCACATAAATTTCCATTATTACCAACCCTGTTAGTATCAAAACATATGGATCAAATAGCATCAAAATATGCTTCCATAATTTAACTCCCAATAAAGAGATAAGTTCTATATATTTAATTTGTTAATCAGATTTAAATACTAGCTTGAACAAGGTACACTGAAACTATTCTCAGAGGTATTTTTATTCCCAAAAAGCTACAGAGGAAAAACGCAGTACAAATACATTGGGAGAGAGAATGGAAGCTGAATATCTTCCATGCCTTAATAGAGATGAAAAGGATAAACAAAACCAGATTTTTTTTAGATTAGCTATGATGGTGTGGTGTCCTAACTTCACTGACAATTACAATCCATAGCTGGGAAAGGCACGCCTTCTGCTTCTGTATTAAATGGACAGTAGAACAGTACAGAGATATTATGATATTAAGCCAACAGTATTAAAATATAACAATATACTCAAGGATTTTGAAGATATCTTTAATCTGAATATTTTTACTCTGAACAAACAAACCATCTCGTTCTATAATGAAGCAACATAAATGTATAAAACAGACCTTAGTAATAGAGTCCCATTTTGAGATTTATGGAGAAGACTGTAAGAAATTGGTCCACTTAGATCATTGTTGGAGAGATCCCTAAAAAGAAGAATTATGTTTTCTGAAACATTATTCTGTTAAGATTCCAGAATTGAAGAACGTATGTAGTAAGACTTACAGAAACACTAGTAAGAGAATTTGGAATAGGACCGGACAAGTTGTTGTGTGACAAGTCCCTGGAATAGATCAGTTATTGTGAAAAATAACTTAACGGAATGGGCAAACAAAATGTTTCAGTAGTGTTAATTTGTCAACTTCATAGCTTAATTCGAGAGGAAAAATGTTGCGGGAAACACTGCAGATAGGCTATCACTTATCTGCTAAGTCCTTGAACATATATTTTATCTCTTAATCCTCAAATATATATAGCATCTGATTAGTTTTCTTGCAACATAAATTTTAGCACTTTGTTGAGACAATAAATTAGTTTTAAAGCATCCAAACTACACAGAAAATCAATAAATGTACTATCAGATACTGCATGAAGTTTAAAGGCCAAATTGTCCTGGTAGAAACACAATTGAATCGTTTTGCTCATGTACCATTATTCTTTTAGTGATTTCTCTGATAGCGCTGTGATAGAACGGATAGTCCAGATCACATGCTAGCCCTTTCACCGTTAACCCCCATCCTGTTACTTCCTCTCTTTGACGGATGATGATCCATAATCAGCAGTAATCTTCTTCACCCCTCTCTGACAAACCTGCCGCTTCCATTCGCACAGCAATGACCCTCCTGAGTCCTATCCTAACTCCTGAGACAATCGAATCAAAGGAACTAACAGCCTCCAGCCATGAGATCTTGTTTCATTCCTGATCTTAAGATTAGCACATGACAGAAATCATCATTGTGGCTGCATCTGCAACCGCAGCTACGGTCACTGCACAATCTCAATGGCATTGATTCCTGGAGAGCTGAAAGCCTGATCGAGATCTCAATGGAGGTATCTCCACAGCCGCAACTCCAGTACCAGGTTGCATCTGCAATGAACAGTCACGGTGCTTCAGCCCTCTCACCTGACAGCCCGGTGCACCTTTGTTCTTCCTCCTAACTTTTCTTTGATTCCTTGCACCAATTGGGGAAGAAATATCTCAATAAAGAAGAAACTGCTAATGGATCAAACAGAATGCTAGATGGAGGAAGACAGGGAGCAAACCACTATTTCTGAAATCCACAAAAAAATAGTGGTACGGGAGCAAAACGGTTTGATTTCGGTGCTACTAGAGCAATTTTGCCAAGTTTAAAACAATCTTCCCTTGCACTATCTTGTAAACTGTATCACATATGGTTCAATAATTCATTTGCAAATGTTAATTTAGTGATCTGTATAATAATTCATGTTGGTTTTAGGTTTGTCATGTGTGCTTGCAACCATATGAATTCAGTTTGCTAGCAGTACAAAATAAAAAGGGCTGTTGCACATCTGAATTTTGTACAGTAAAATATTCTGGAGAACTTACAGGTACTGAAGTGCTTTCAGATCTCCAAAATAAGTAGCAATGGGACCGGCCAACCCACTGAAAGATAAGTTTCTGAAAATAGTGGTGATGCCAATGACGAACGAATCAGGAGCAGTTAGATTTTCCTATCAAAATGTTCTAATATTTTTTGAAATGTCTATATACTTAGCTCATATGAATTCCTTTTCTTCTTCCTTTTCGTCATATATGATTTTCAACTTACAATGCTTTTACTCTTGATAAACTTGATGAAGGATAAGTGCAGTTCAATCCTATCCATGCGAATGCTTTTGGAGCACATGGATCACCCATCCAGTTTTTCTTCACATTAAAATGTTCTTGGATTGCCATCATGGCTGTAGCTGGTATGGAAGAACAACAGCAAGACAAACATTTTAAGATATAATTACAGCTAAAAATTTGTCAATATGTAACAGACGACAACTGTGACACAGCAGCAAACTTAAGAAAACTTAGCATAGTAACGCTAATTCATGTTAAGACATACACACTCTGTACTAATTCATCAAAATAATCATACCATCTCCAGGGTCCGTTGCAATGTCGCTTATTGGTTTTGTCAAGTACACCTCCATGGCATTGAGAATAGGTGGGAGCGTAGCACTTTTTGTAGCAACAAGAGATATGCTATACCTTGGCAGCCCCTGTACAGTGCCAGACAAGGAATCGGCAAATAGGAATCGTGGAGTGTAAGGTTGTGTGTTCCATGTATCATTACTAACGATGATATCAAACTGCCACAGTGCATTGCTCGGTACATTCTGCAACTCAACAAAGTATAATACAAAGAAGTATCTTGAGCTGATATTCATCGAGGGATCAGATGGATCCCATAAGAGATCTATTATTGAGCCATTGATAGGTGTTGCAGCAGTTTGCATCACAGCTGATGGCACATCATAAGCATCAGTTAGATAGTTTTCAACTAAGGATGTTGCAGATATCTCAGTCCAGCTTGGGATCGTATCATATGTGGACCAGATACGATCATGGGGATCCAACGGATACCTGTTTAACCAAAAAAAAACTTAGGCCATCTTATCTTATCTTATCACTAATCAGTTAGATAGTTTATATGGTCAGATCAGTCAACAGAGTAGTTAGATTGATTGAGCCAGTAAATTAGATATACAGAGAATCCAAAACTCACCTAACTATCGAATTGTCGGTGGGTCCCATGTTAAATCTATTGGAATTGATCAGCACAAGAGATTGACTAATATTTGCCTCTGGATAAAGATTGCTCTTCAGTGGCCTCAAATCCAGCCCAGAAATAAATGGAGTTCCCATCCCTTTGTTTACCAAACAAACTTGCAGGTAATCAGCAGGAGCCACAACTATGATATCCATCCAATTAACCGCACTTGCGTCATTGAACATGACTTCATGCCAATAACTCGCCCCCAGGTATAGATCAAAGACAGGAAGCTTGTTTAGGCCATGTTAGTTTCCATAGTAGAAGTCAGCACGAACAAAGTACTTGTTTCCGGCAACTAAGGATCTCAAGGTATAGCAATTCCGTGTGCCATCTGGAAAGAAGCGGACATTATAATTGCGTTGTGCTAGTGATGGCTTGATGTACTCTGGGGAGATGTTGTGGTTTGCTCCTGAGCTGATGAAACCATAGTCTGAGACATAGATCATGCTTGACCTGAGATCTTGGTATGAAGAGTTTTCAGGTATGCCACAATCAATGCTTATGAAACCTGCACACAAAATATAGTAAAAACGCTGCCAAATACACAATCACAAATAACTGATCGGTGAAGATTGTTGTGCACATTGGTCTTTGAATATATTTTTTTTGACAGATGGTGGGATCTTTTTACATGATGTATTTACACTGTGCATTCATACAATCAACTATGTGAAGCATATCTCCGTCACATGATCACTACAAGTGTTTTTCATCTCAACATATATAGTTGCAGAATCAGGATCAACACACCTCGATTATCAGGCTGGCCACTGGTATACTGCAAGATGCAGACTAGGAGAGCAGCAACATATAGCTTCATCCTTCCTGTTCACCCTGGGGAGCACTAAACGTAAAGAGATCAATGAAGACAGTGCATGCATAATTTCAAGGCATATCCATGGGACTAAGCGTTATGGAGTAGTTATACATGAATATGCTTACTAGGTTGTCCCATGCCGGGCAAGTAAGTCAGTATACATGATTCTAGGCCAGAAAAACTATAGTTATACATAATTATGGCCCACCAATAAAGAGGAGACAGGTACAACACTCTTGCAACTGGTATTCCTAATTGATCAGACTGTTTTATTTGCGAGTCAACATCTGTGACTCTTTCTCACCAATCCAACGAATGAACCTACTGTTGATGTAGCTCACTTGGTGGGTCCAGTGGCACTGGCAGGGAATTTCAGTATATGTATGAGGGTAGTGTTTTTCAGGAATACAACTGGCCCGAGATGAGGCAGAAACAATGCCATTTCAGAAATTTCGTGCCTGAGAAAGGTGATGCTTCTTCTTTTTTTAATCACTAAATAGTAAATACCTATCTGTTGCTGTCTTGCGGTGCATAGATTAATCACTACTACATAGCACGAAACTATTGATCCGATACAATACACTAATAAGACGATCTTAACGAATCTTACAGGTGGCACATAAAAGATACAATACAATTAAGGGGAGAAAAGTTATGTTGGTTTGATAGTATCCGACAATTTCCCCGTCCAATGTCCTGGCGATTAGCCCTGAACCCTTGTGCCCACTTGATGCTTTTACCAACTACATCGATGGTGATAGACGAAAGTGGTCGAGACCAAGTGCTCCATGGAGCCTACATGTACAGTGAAGCAAACTTAACGCGGCGACCACGCACCTGACCGAGCCGGGACGAGACGAAGATGGTGCGCGACGACCTCGGAGACTCCGAGGTCGGCACGAGCAAGGCCCGCCCTTGTCGAGGACGACTTCGCGTCAACGCTCAGGCGAGGCCGGCATACGGCGGCAATTGGACGAGCCACCATTTTCCCCTTCCCCTCTCTTGACCTCGGACCTCGGTGCGCATTTCGGCGGGCACTGCGCGAGCGACCTCGCCGACCCAGCAGCGCCCTCGGCACGCGAGTAGCGCGCATAGGCGGGGGAGAGGAAGTGGGTGAGCCCCCTGCGCGCGCCCACGAGAGTTGACGGAGATGCATTTCGCGGCGAATATCTTCAACGGCGGCTGCGATGGCCGGAGCAATGGTCAGAAGTCAGAACAAGCGGCGGCATTTCCTCGAACACATGTAGAGCAACTGTTATGCGGCACGCAGGGACCTCGAGGTCCGATCCAGCAGCGGATCAGGCCATGACCCTTGTCTACTGGGCCGTCGTGGCCGACATGGTGGCCCTCATAGCAGCCTTTAGGCCCATTTACCGTCAAATTCTCTTTCCCGCCTGATCAAGCAACCCCTCCTCCTCCGTTCACAAAGAGTGTTAAATCACAAGATTAATTAATTCGACTACGCAAAACGTTCCCAAGAAACACAAAAAAGTGAATTCATTATGACACGGCTATATGATTGAAGTAATTATATTTCCCTCTTTTTTATGTGCAAAAGATGAAAAACAAGTAAGCTCTACACGAAAATGACGAAGCAACAAAAAGAATGTATACATCCATCCATCCATCCTAAACCAATAGTACATCTTTCTCCACCTCCTCTTTTCTTTCACCAATCATTATTGTGCCAACCATGCGTCTCCTGGAACAAACATGTCATCATCAAGGACCAAGAGCAATTCTCCTCTACATGAGATGAGAGTCAGAGTCTCATCAGAGGTCCGCCTCCGTATCATTATCCGGCGCCTGCTGCCCCTGCTGGAGCTGCATGAGCTTGGCGAAGACCCCGACCAATGGCGCGGTGTTGTACGTGCACGCCTCCGTCTGCATGTACGCCTTGCGCTGGTCGTTGAACACGTCCTCGCCGTTGGGCCCACCGACGACGGCGCCGACGAGGTCGTGCGGGTTCTCGTCGGCGGCGCTGTACCAGGAGTCGAACCCCTGGAGGCATCCGATGAAGTCGCGGTCGTGGCGGATGGACGCGCTGGACGCCGCGCGGTGGTGCACGCGCCGCGGGTACGCCGCGCCGTAGCCCACCAGGTAGCTCGTGCGCATCGGGTTGCTGCCCAGGATGTAGTCCGTCTGCCACCGCGCGAACGCCAGCACGTCGGAAGCCGAGGCGGCGGCGGCGGCGGCGTTGACCGGGTCGTCGCCGCAGCGGAGGGGCTCGCCGAGGGCGGCGAGCACGTCGGAGTAGACGGTGAGGAGGAAGGCGGCGCCCGAGACGTACTGGAGGTTGTTCCAGGGGCGGATGAAGAGGAGGCCCGCCGGCGTGCGCCCGGCGTTGTGGGCGGCGCCGCCGGGGTTGCGGTTCATGCACGAGCACACGTAGTAGGCGCCCTTGGAACGGTACTGCTCGATCACGACGCGCTGCTCAGCGCTCAGACGCAGCTTCCCGGCCTTCTCCTCCACCAGCAGCTGTAAAATTCATTTTATTTATTTATTTGTCAGCTCCAAAATAACAATAATATTTGTCAGTCAAAGTGGCAAATTAATTACGATTGAAATATACTCATCATCATCGTTGTCAATTACTAGTCAAACTTTTGCCGAACTCTACTGTACTGTTGACTTCCGGAGTATACTAACAAGAGACTAGTAAAGATAGCAACCAGCTCCTGGCTGCCCAATTGCCAAATCAATATATATGGCACACAGACCTTCTATGTGATTCGTTATGAACGGAATGTCGGTGTCAGCAAATGTCAAATAACAATAGATTATACTAGAGCGAGGTAAATTAATTATTGAGTAATTTAGAATCCCGGCCACATGATCCTCGGTTGAATGTCTCCAGGGAATTTAAAAAAAAAACAAATCTCTGGTAGTGATCCAAAGTACCCAACCACCTCAACTTTCCCCAAACATGTAACTACTATTGGTTGAATGTCCCAGAAACTGCCATTTTTTTACCACAATTAAAAAAGTTCTTGAGTTGTCTTATATATATGGGGGGAAAAACACATGTCCCATGCGGTGTCTCTGTCTTTTCTTTTTGTATTTCTTTTAAGTAATTATGTAGGTGCCTTTTATAACAAATTCTAAAATGATGCTGACTCTGTTCCAACTGCACCAGCAAGGTGTCTAGAATCTTCAAATTCATTAGTTAGTGTGCTTGCTTCAGAACACCACGACATTCTAAGCAATGTCAGACAAGGCGTGCGTGAGAGAGAGAGGAGGAGGAGAGGCTTGTACATGCATAAAGAAAGAAACGGGCATGGCAAGAGAAGGCAGGCAGCCTTGCGCTCAAAGCATCAGAGGGAAACTATTGTCAATGGAGTTATAAGGATTAGGAAGGCGGTCCACTTCTACAAGACCCCAGCAAATGTCATCGGTCTACTACACTACACCTTTTTATTTAAAAATATCTGCGGATTCAGTGTTGAGAACAATAGTACGTCGTTGGATTTCTTTTTAGAATAATGCTACCTACGTACCTAGAGCACATGAGAGAAAAATGTAAGAAATGGTGGTTCTAGCAAAGGACAAGCAGGTTCAGGTAGAGGAGCCTGCCTGTAAAAAATTCAGCCTCTCACAAAAAGAACTGTAAATTAGTTGTCATGTGTATTCTCAAAAAACAAGTTCGACGCGCCGTGCATTCCTCCACAAGATGAAGTTGGTGTTGGATGTGCCATCAAACTCAATCGCAAGCAAGGAAGCAAAGGGGGGGTAGGTCTATGCTTGTAAGCTAGACTAAGGAAAGGTTGCACCAAACAGGCTTGCCCTTGATGCTCAGGAACTTGGTTGTGTTGTGTGCTCACTTTGCTGGCCTGCTGTTAAACATCCATCTCCGTCAAATCAAAGTGGGTCCGGCGAAAAGAACAGGAACCATCGACCAACTACTCATGGGTTCATGGGTCATGGTCTCATGGCTTGGGTTTCTTGCCATGCATGTCAACCTTTTGTTCGATTGAATGAACCAAGTTCACAGGGAAATTCCCACGTTCTAAACGGGCGAGTTTAAAAGGGATGTGGCTCTGTACTCTGTTGGAATTGGAACGCATACGTGAATTCTACTTGTCAGATGAGTCGCTTTGAAATCAGCTCTCTCGATGAATATAGTAGCTAGGATTTGAGAAGGAAAATATATCTCGCATCCCAAACAAGCCGAAGCAATATAATGGAGAATGTACTATAGTAGTAAGTATATGGAAGCAGAAGAATGTACCTGTGACGCTAGGATCTGTAGTCCGGCGTACTTGATATCCCAGCTGAACTCGGAGACGGCCCACCCAGTCCCCCCAAACTCATCGGCGTTAGCCACGGCGTAGTCAAGGTACTCCTTCCTCCCGGTGGCGCGGTGCAGCCACAGCGCCGCCCACAGCAGCTCGTCGCCGTAGCCGCTGCCGGACGGGTAGAAGCTCTTGACCACCTCCACGCTCTCGTCGTACCTCCCTCTATACCTGTCCGCGAACTCGAACAGCTGCGTCGCGTGGTGGAGCAGCACCCCCGCGTAGTGCGTGTTGTCGCCTCCGGCGGCGCGGCGGAACACGACGGCGGCGGCGGCCATGGCGGCGGCCGTCTCGGCGGCGACCTCGGACCCGGGCCGGGCCGCGTCCACCTTGTAGGCCCGCCGCGAGGTGGTCATGTCCTCGGGCCGCTGCCAGCAGTAGTGGTCCGAGTCGCCGTCGCCCACCTGGGCCCATAGCTCGGTGGGCCCCGTGTGGGCCTTGATGAAGTAGTCCGTGCCCCACTTGATGGCCTGCAGCGCGTGCCGGAGCTCCTCCGCCTCGTCGCCGGCGCCGTACTCGAGCACGCCCCAGGAGAGCATGGTGATGGTGAAGGCCATGGGGAGGCCGAACTTGACGTGGTCGCCGGCGTCGTAGTACCCGCCGACGAGGTCCACGCCCTGTTCGAGCCCGTCGGTGAGGCCAGAGTGGCCACGCCACCGCACGCGCTGGTTGTACGGCAGCCGACCCGACCGCTGCGCCTCGAAGTAGAGCAGGCTCTTCGACAGCGCGTCGCCGTAGTCGTGCGCCGCCGCCGTTGACGCCATGACCAGAGACAAGGCCACCGCCGCGGCGGCGGCGGCCAACACGAAGCGGCCGGAGACGTCGCTCATTGCAGCTATCTATCAAACCTCCTTCCTCTGTAAACTCTCCCACTCCACAGGTGCGATCGATCAGCAATTCCTCATTGGGACGAGTCGACGACGATCTCGATCGGCCGAATGGGGAACAGCCGGCCAGCAGGTAGACCAAATGGATCCTCCCTCCTCCACGCCGGTGAAGCTAGGCTAGGCTAGCCTGGGGATATACAAATATTAAATGGAAACTGAAAATTAACTGCACTGGATAATGCGCTCTGGATGCTGCTTCATTCACTGCCAAAAGATAGAGATAGAGGCCCCTTTCCCGGTTCGGTGATGGACTGAAGAAGTATCCCAGGGATATGATACGGCGCGACGCGATGCATTTATACACATGGATGGATGTTGCGGAGGAACAGAGACGGGACGACGAAGTTGCAGAGGAGGGAGCGGGTTGGTGGGGGTGGCTTTGGCTGGGCATGGCGGTGTCTTCACAAGAGGAGGAAAGGGACACCTGCTCCTGCTCTGCTCATGGAATGGAACGGCTGCTACGAACTCCATTCGTTGAAAGGGTCTTTCTTTGCTCCTCCTCCTGTTCCTTTCTGCACGTTGAGTTTTTTTTTTTTTTTGGTTGTTCTGCTGGTTGTGCCTGAACCCACGTTTTGCTCTGTTTTGTTGGTCCAGTCCGGTCCACGTGGCACACATTTCTGGCCGTTTGATCGCCGATCAATGACTCTGATTCAGAGCTTCCATGAAAACAGATAAAATTCTTGCACATCTCTCGAAACAGAGGTTTCTTCTTATAGAACTTATATAATATTAGGTGATGAATCTCCTTCTTAAGAGAACTAATTTTACAGTTGTTATTAGAACCTATGTTTTCATCAATGGGTACTGCTCACGTTTAACTCGATGACTGCGCCATATCCATGTCACCGGGTGTGGTTCGTTAGGTTCCAGTGATTGATTCTAACAAGAAGAAAAACAAGTCTTTTCACTAGAAAAAGGAAAGTAAACAAAAAGAAGAAAGATGCTTCCACTGGAACGCGATGCAGAAAAAATTTCCACTGATCAGCTCGCATGTCACGGAGGGGAGAGGGCCAGGATTTCTGAACAAGGGAATTGATTTGAGGATCAAAAGTCACACACACGTCGATCACACAATCAAAACGAAACAAAGGAAAAAGGTTTAAGTTCACAAGTCTTTTTTGATTTGGTTACTTTACAATAATTTTGTATGTACGTGCCTGTGCGCGTTGTAGGTGAGATCGACCAGCTCGTTGCGACGTCACCGTCAGGTGTCAGTAAGCATAGAGCCTCCCTCCCTACCTCCATTCCTCCTCCTCCCTGTCACTGGGAAGCCGGACGGACGGCGCAACTTGTGAGCAGTATCGGATGCTTCGGTTGGAATCGAAAACGAAAGCTCTTGGAATAGCAAGATCATAGACCCGAAACGACTTGTGTTACTCTGACGCATTTTCTTAGCTGCTACGTGTGAACCGAACGAAAGCGCTGATTGGAAGCATCGTTGAACGAAGGGGGCAGCAAAAAGGTATATACAAGTCCACGTTTACAACAAGCTGTTGTGCTGCGGAAGTACTAGTTTGTTAACCTGCAACAGTCTTCGTGTTAGGCCAAACTGGACCGTGAAAAGGAGGCGAGGTGACAGAATACAGTGTTTTTTTCTGGTCTGCTGCCGATGCTTAACCTTACTGATTTTTTCTGCAATAAGCAGGATCATTTTCTGACCTGATCGATTGCATGGCGTTGATTGGCATGGATGGAACCAGACTCGGCATCAGTATCTCCCATTTTAGCAAACAAGCCAGGTAGTTAGAGATTTTAGTTCAGGGTTCAGACTGCTTAACATACGAAGCCGCTGCAATATCAAATCAAATCCCGTAAAATAATTCCTTCAAGAACACATCATGTCGTTATTAGGGAAACAGTATTCTACGATTCCATCTGCATAAACCTCACCAACGAGAGATTCCTTCCCCAAAGAATTGGGCGCACGAATAAAACACAGTGCATCGCATTCATCATCAGTTCGTCATCACCGAGTCCAAAGGCACTCAAAGATTTGGCGAGTAATGTTAATACATACACAAAGCATGGATACAAACGTGTCAACATTATAAGATTACAGTCAGGTGAAGCAAGGTCGGTAGTAGCTGCATTCATGCATCTTCGGTTCAACGCCGCCGAACCTTGATGACGATGGCAGCCTGCGAACGAATATGATCGAGTCAAGGTCGTCCAGTTATCATCTCTCTGTCTGTTCTTTCTCTCTCTCGTGGACAATCTGAATTCTCGAATAAAGCAACGGATGGATGATTGAATTCCAACTTCCAAGGCAGATAGGTAGTAACCTACATATAGATTCTACTCCATGCAGCCAAAACCCAAGTAAAAAAGGTGATGGACCAGGACTTTCGTCTCACATGATCAGACGCGCAGGAATGCATATTCAAACACAAAAGTTTGGTTCGTTATGTGGAAAAAGTAGAACACAAAGGTCGAAAGAAGCATATGAATAACTTTTTCTTTTTTAAAAAATGAGAGGACTTTGTTGGTATAGGCTAGTGGCACTAGATTTTGTTTTCCTTATATATATCTACGTTATTGCATTATATATGCACCTGTACATTGATACTTTGACTTTGCTTGTAAACGAGAACGGAGGAAAAGAAAGGCAAAGCTAACAACTACCTGCCAGAAAAAGCCTAACCTTTTTTACCTGAACCACCGCCGGTCAGCATCTGTGGCTACTGATTGAAGAAGCGAAGGAGAACAAGACATGCATGGACGCACTCGTTTTCAGTTGCTTGACTACTTCTTTGTGCTCTTGCGTGTCTGGTAGATTTGATTAAATTTAACCAAAGCCATCAAGGAAACTATCGCAAAACATGTGTAGTAGCTTAGATGTTATGGGTTGGTTCTCAACCGCTTCGTTTAGGTGTTTAAAATGACTTGCGTTCCATGCATGGCTGCTTTTCTCTGGCCGACCGGCTGGGGAGTGAGTTGTTGACGTGATTAAGGAAACTAAACTGAACATTGCAAGATCAGGCGGACGGAACCACTACCGTTCCTCAGCAACGTACTAACAACTGCAGTAGTTGCAGGGCAGGTGTTACGGCATCCAATCGGATTTTGATTTTCAGTTCCCCGTGTTTGACATCAGATGCTTATGGTTTGGCTTTTGCTTCAAGGGGCTTCAATATGAATGACAAAGTAATCAATAAACCAGAAATTAATGGGGAAGAAAAAAAATTAATACCGTTCTAATATACTCCCCAGAGATGTTGGTTAGCCGAAATTGAGAAATTGGGCTTCAAGAGATTTGGACCGGGCCTCAGGTGGGCTTGGGCTGAGTTATCGTCGCGGGCAAACAGATGAGCGGCATGCGACGGACGGACAGACGCGCACAGCAGGTTCCCCCGCCAAACTCGCGGCGTCCTCCATTTTTCGCGCCATCTCTCTCCTATCCCACCACCACCACCGCCTGCGCCATTGATGGAGGACATGCCCATGCCCTCGTCCTTCTCCTCAGCCGCCGCCGCCGCCGCCGCCGCTGCTTCTTGGAGATGTCGTCGTCGTTCCCGTTCCCCACCCAGCCCCTCGTGTCGCCGGCGAGGAAGAAGGACGACCGCAAGGACGCCGCCGTAATGCTCGCCGCCCCGATGCAGTCGGGGGAGCGCGGCGAGGGGAAGGCGGCGGTGGCAGTGGACGGCGACAGGGGAAGCCAGTACGCGCTCAAGTGGGCCGCCGACCACATCCTCTCCCGCACCCGCTCCTTCTTCCTCCTCCACGTCCGCCGCAAGCACACCTCCCTTCATGGCCACGGTAATTTTGGGGGTTAATTAAGTAATTAATACGCGCGAGATGAGATTCCGTTGAAATTGTAATCTTAATTTTTGTACCCTAATTTCTGGTCGAACTCTGTTAAAACTACAATCTTAATAATTTCCACACCATAATTTCTGATCGAACTCTGTTGAAACTGCAACCTTGATTCGATTGCAGATGCATTGCTATTTGCTAAAGGTTGCGAATCTCTCGTTGCGGTACAGGTGGGAAGCAGTTCGCCATTTCACACGTGCAGGATGATGTTGCGGCCACTTTTCACGCTCAGGTGGATCTTCATACGAAAGAATTGCTGCTTCCGTTTCAATGTTTTTGCAGCAGAAGAGGGGTACGCATCCTTCCCTATATTTTCTTTTGGAAGAAAATTACAGTTACAGCAACTGAGTACCAAACAAGCTTTTTTGTCTGATGACTTACTTTAATATCTCCAGTTGCAATGCAGGGAAACTATTCTCGATGGAGCTGATGTGTCGAAAGCTATTGTAGACTTTGTTGCGAGCAATAACATCGACAAGTTAGTATTGGGGGCATCATCCAGGAATGCTTTTACAAGGTGTGGAGTCAAATTTCCAATAATTCTTATGCAGCAATCCAATTTCTGAACAACTGAGGGCCCTTTTATCGAACACAAAATTATTGTACATTGCTGAATCTGACTTTTTTCCCTACTATTGCAGAACAATAAAGAAACTGGATACCCCAACATCTGTTACAAAATCGGCACCAAACTTCTGTTCAGTATATGTGATAGCGAAAGGAAAACTGTCTTCTTTTAGGCCTGCCACTGATGCAAATGTAAATGATACCACCAGAGAAGATTTGAAATCTGATCTACCAGGGAACCGAGTGCTAGGTGTAAAAAGTGTGTGTTTCCCTTACAGCTTATTGCTCCGGATGTATATATAATATTGATCTTCAGTAGGTTGTTCCATGAATGCTTACAAAGTGCATATGTGACTTTGCAGGTGAACCGACACCCAGATTGCATAATGGAGATAATACGTCAATGTGAGTGTAAAATTTTTTCCTATCCACAGAAATAATCACCAAATGCAAACTCAATGCATGTTTTCACAACATCATCAAATATTTTGTTCTACAATAAGTATTTGTACTGCCATGTCTGTATAGCTTTCTTTAAATCCACTCCTAAAGTATTTGGACTAATATTTTCTTCAATGTTGCAACGCTTATGCACCATTTTCTGTTGCACATGCTGATATTTTCTAATTTAGTCACACTACTTGAACTATGCCCAGGCTTATGCCAGTGCATGGTGCTGTGTCTGTTGATGGCAGTTTCGACGAATCAACAGATGATGGGAGCCTCACATCAGCATCTTCATATCTGAAAACAGGATCTTCATGGCCAAGTGAATTCAGTGAAACTGATCAACATAGCAGTTATTTCTCACCAGAATATCTCGAGTACAATAGAGATAGATTGCTTTTACCAAATAAGGGCAACGATCAAGCACTCATTGCTCCAAATGGGAAATACTTGGGTTTTGATGAATCAAGTTTTAATGATAGTGCACTTAGTCCTGGATACAACATCAGCGATCAGGTATCGCCAAGTGCAAGTGGAGAATGCACTGAATCAACTAGTTACTATCTGACAGTATGCTTGGATCATTTCCATGTGCTATGTGTTGTTTCTCAAGTTATTTACTTTCAGAAATGTTACTGCCTATATGCAAGGCTCATCAGCAGCATATGATTTGCAGGAAGATGATGAAGCTGAACTAAGGCTCTTTAAGATCGAACAGAGTCAAAACAACGGTGGCATGCTTCCATCCGGTTACAGAGAGGTATTGTTGATACCTTGTGCTTGATTGATATTTATGATTTACAGTGTTAAATTGATTGTGTATGCAATCCCAAACTTAATTACGTGGAATCATTATATCAGGATGACAGTTACCTAACATGTGGTCTTTTGAAAAAAGAAATTGCCTAACATGTGATGGAAAACTCATGTGAATATTGTTGAACAGGAACATAAGGAAATGGAAAGAAGTCCGGAGACTTACTCCTCCAACCTCCCTCCCTACAAAAGACCGGATGCAGAACCATGTTCTAGGTCTGCGATTGGCCGAAAGCATGATCTCTTGCCACTTGACACTTCATTTTCTGGCCATCAATGTAGAGAAACAATCATAGAGGAATTTACAGATCATAGTTCTCAGGATACTGTTCACCCAATCTTGAGGCGCTTGCCACCAAAATTTTACTCACCTAGAAATGATTGTCGGCGGGAATCGGCTCCAGAAGAAAATTACAGACTTGATCTCAAGTCTAAAGCTTTGCCAAGGCCAATTGAGACGAAAAAGATTCTAGAATCTCTCCCTACTAGACTGGAGTGTAGAACATACACACCTCAAGATATCGCGGACGCAACTGAACGTTTTGCACAGGAGCTGAAGATCGGAGAAGGAGGCTATGGACCGGTCTACAAAGCCACACTTGACAACACCACTGTGGCAATCAAGATCCTCCATTCTAATATAACTCAAGGGCTGAAGCAGTTTCGACAGGAGGTATGACCACAGCTGATTCTGACAGAAGTATATACATTTGCCACTACCATTCCTACTTAATTTTCATACTACCCTTGAAAATTTCCTAGACAATTTTATGTCATTTTGGTAATTTATGAACTGGTTATGCTTTTATGAATTGTGACAAAATAACCAGCTTAGGGAAGTTGTGCTCCAGTTGCCTTGCTGATATTTTTAAACAACAATTTTCGTGACTTACAAGGAGTGATGATTTAGGGGAAATGTATTATATCATCCATCAGGTTGACCTGTTGAACAACATCAGGCACCCAAACATGGTGCACCTGGTGGGCGCGTGCCCGGAGTACGGCTGCCTTGTGTACGAGTACATGCCCAACGGCAGCCTCGAGGACCGCCTCTTCTGTCGATCCGGCACGCCACCGCTGCCGTGGCGGCTCCGCTTCAAGATGGCCATGGAAATAGCCAACGGTCTTCTCTACCTGCACAAGCTGAAGCCCGAGGCGTTCGTGCACCGGGACCTCAAGCCTGGCAACATCCTCATCGACGCCGACTTCGTCAGCAAGATCGGCGACGTCGGCCTCGCCCGCATCATCCCGCTTTCCATCGACGATGCCGCCGTCACGCAGTACCGGGAGACCGCTGCCGCGGGCACCTTCTGCTACATCGACCCGGAGTACCAGAAGACTGGACTGGTCTGCACCAAGTCCGACGTGTACGCACTCGGCGTCATCTACCTGCAGATGATCACCGGCAAGGATGCCATGGGGCTCGCCTACACCGTCTCCGACGCGCTGGAGGAAGGCACGTTCGCGGAGCTCCTCGATGGCAACGTGACCGGCTGGCCGGAGCAGGAGGCCCGGGAGCTCGCCGAGCTGGCGCTCAAGTGCTGCGAGATGAGGCGCAAGGACCGGCCGGACCTGGAGTCAGTCGTCCTGCCCGAGCTCATCCGACTGTACAAGGTCGTCACGTCGTCGTCGGGAGATTCTTCTCCTCCTTCCATGGATCATCATCAGCGTTCAGCCAGTGAAAAGGTCAAGCCAATCACATGGCAACAGCTGCAGGATATTGAACTTTGTTGCAAGAAACTAAGTTTTGAATTTGTATACTGTGGTTGCAGGATTTGCCTTTGGATGATCACCTGGTTGACATTCTGAATGATAAAATTGCGAAGGGAGCGTCATTTGCTGTATAATGATGAGCACCAGAAGCAGGTCTCACTCTAGAACCTGCAGTGTGGTTCTATAAATATTTGTAAATAGTGCCCTAGCCCGGCAAGTTTTGGTCATTTTTTTTTGAAACGGTTAATGTATGATTCTGAAGCTAATCAACATGTAAATTAAGAACAAGTTTGTAGCTGTACTGGCGTTGCACTTGGACATATTAAGAGCACGGAGGAAGCATACCATGATCAGGACAAGTAATGTCATTAATCTTTAAGCTGAATTTTTGCATCTTTTGTTTCTACAACAGGTTATCGATCTGAAGCATTAAATAAAAATATAATCTTGCAACTTCTAAAAGTGCACTAAATCTATTTTAATTTGCAACCGTGTGTTTCTTCTGAATTATTCACTGAATAACATGTTGGCTCCAAACAATTGACGTAAACATTACACGGCACAAAGCTAAGCAGCCCCAATATTTTACGCTAGTGCAAAGTGAGAACTTAGAATAGAGGAAATGGCGATGACATCGAAGGGCGTATGAAATCGCCTTTGCCCTGGTCCCATCGTACAATACAGATATCAAATTGCCATCTTGGAGCCACCACCGTTTCCCTCGACCAATAGGTAATAACTTATGTGTCCCAAAAGAAATAACTGTTCTCTTACTAGAGGCAGAATCAGAGCCACCCCTGTTCTCGTCTCCTAACCCCAACAGTCTCTCCTGCTTCTAGGTCTGCGTGTGTCGTGCTCGTTCTGCGTCACCAACATGCTCATCAACACGACGAGCAGCTTGGTCGCCTGCCATGGGGTACGTCCGGAGCATCCGGCAAAGCTTTTCACGAGGAGGCAGCCTGGTTCATCTTGCAGAGAAAAAGCTGCATCCAATGGCTTCAGAACTCACTGCATGAAGGTAACCATACCTGAAGTTCTGAACTCATCAGCAAGTTTGCATCATAGAACGATGCGCAGAAGCCTTAACAGCCATTTGATTTACATGTGATGATTCCATCCATGCCATGGGAATGGGATAGACATGGAACCCTTTCACTAACACGAGGTACGAGGCGCTGTCGTACCTGCCTGCCCTGACGCAGGAGTCCATCGCCAAGGAGGTGGACTTCATCCTGTCCAAAGGATGGGTTCCATGCCTGGAGTTTGACAAGGTGTGCATCTTCTGCTCATCAATCAATAAATCATCGGAGTGAGTAGAGTTTCATCTTTCAATGTGAGATCCTGAGGCGACGTGAATTGCATGTGCAGGCCGGGCGGATCCACCGGAGCAACAGCCTGATGCCCGGGTACTACGACGGCCGGTACTGGACGATGTGGAAGCTGCCCATGTTCGGCTGCGGCGGCGACAATGCGGCGGCGCAGGAGGTGCTCCGGGAGGGCGACGAGTGCCGGAGGGAGTACCCTGACGCCTACATCCGCCTCATCGCCTTCGACAGCTCGCGCCAGTGCCAGTGCATGTCCTTCGTCATCCACAAGCCCTCCTCCCACTCTCCCGTCTCCGTCTCAGCTTGAAACTGAACCCGGATCAGCCATAGCTCCATGCTTATGGGAAGCAATGTTTTTATCTTTCCTTTGGTAGAATATGGAATGCAATGTTATTAGTGTTCTAGTTTTTGGCTGATAACATTGTCCTCAACCTGATCAAAATGGATTCACATACGACAAGAATCAGTTGCCTGTCGCTGTGGCATGGCTCGCCTGAATCTGGTCTGGAAAATACGATCTCAAAGTTTTCATAGAGCAGAACCATGTTTAGATTCATCGATGGGTTATGCAAACGAACGCAGATGACATCTGCAGATGCCTCGCCATAACATTGACAGTCACATACAGCTGAAGGTGCAGCCGATCATAACATTGACAGTCACATCTGCAGATGCCTCGCCATTACATTCCAAAAACCTGTTGATCTGAAGGGAAAGTGTCTTTGCCTCGCTTGTCTCTGGATCTTGGCTCATGGCAAACAGCAAGATACAAACACTGGAGGCCATATGTAGTGGCAGCGCACGCGACCATGACAATTCAAACCATGCCATGCGAGCATACACCAAGAGAACCAACAGATACACCAGGAAGCCACTAAAAACGAAATGGTATAGAATGGAAAAGCATGAGTCAACATAATATTAAAAAGGCATAGTTTCTGTATCTTTAACATCATTACTCCCAAACCCTAACACATTGCATAGATACAGCACAATCAGTTTACTGATAACACATGGTTAGCATGGATTCGATGACATCGACACGAAGCCTGCTTCATCCCACAGAGATGCAGCCTGATAAGAACCCTTCTCTGAGCATTTAACAGCACACGACTCAAAGTTCCTCCCGATGCCCTAACTGACCAAATTGCAAATTTATGCTGCTCTAAGAATAACATGGAAGATACAGATGATAGTACTGTAAACTATGGAGCTAAAGTAAAGAGAAGTTGCCAGATAAATTAAACCTACTGTCATAGCAATGCAAGTTTCAATGAAGATATAAGTTAACTACTTCAATGAAATTTCCAATGAAGAATCAATGCAACGATCTGCTATGAAAGAATGAGGCCAACTATGCTCCCAGCAAAGATAATGGTGAGAGCTTCCATCCTTAGTGCCAAAGGTCCATGCAGAAACCAGAGTGCAAGGAAGACCGCTTCTTGCTGTGTATTGCTTCTGAGAAGCTGTCAACAAGCTGGCCAGAAAGACTAACTGGGTCATCGATAAGTGTATCCACATAGACACTTACTATCTTCCTTTCATGTGGGGTGGCACGCAAGCTAAACCATGACAAAAACTTCATCCTGAAATGTGTCTCAATATAGCCCTCGCACTCCAGCCATCTGACCACCTTTACACAGTACTCATAAGATGCTTCGGGACACCCATCCTTGCAACTAATGTCATTCAGTTTGCCTGTCCTTTTGTTTGATGAGTTGCCTGGCTCCCTTTCAGGCTTGGAGGAACCATTTCCAACAATGTTATCACCAGGTTGACCTTTGAAGCTCCTTGCATTGTTCTCCTTGCCGTTTTCTGTACCTCTAGGTGCAGTGGGTGGAACAGAGCCCGATAATCGAGGTAGATCTGTAATTGATCCATTTACAACTGGTGCATTTGATGCGTCCTGTGATCCAGGAGCATCAGTTGTTTGATTATGCTCAACTGAGTTTGAGGACTCCCTGAGCGGCACTGCTTGAGTAATTGGATTGGGTTCCTCATCCAAAGCTGATGCTGAGAGCCCAGGAGCTTCTTCCAGCTCCATGACTTCTGTTACCCTAGCTGCACCCATCTGTATATTCTGCAAATCATCCATATGTTCACCAGGGTGATGAGAAGCTTTGTCTGAATCAAGGATCTCTGGATTTTCACAATACTCAAAATCACTTTCTGGTGACTTGTTAAGATCAGCATATACTGCAGTATTATTGTTTGAGTCTACACCCTCAGAGGAAGGATCACTCTGACCATCACTGTTTGTCTTTGGGCTCTCAGTATTTTGTTCTAATACGACACCAACTGGCATCAAACCCCTTGGATCTTCCTTCTGGCAGCTTGTCTTCATTTTGACTTCCCATGACCCTAACTCAATCGACTTGTTGAAAGCAACAACCTTAAATATATAGCTTGTAGCCGGTGTCAGTCCAGTGACTGGAAATGTTTTCAATGGTGCAAGAATTATGCCAGTCGGAGTTGATGGGTAGGATTCAGTAGCAGACAGTCGGTGCCACAGATTAAAAAAAGTTACCTGTTCTGCAAGCACAGGACATTTTTCCAAATCCAAAACCACAGTGGCAGATGTTTGGGTTACAGATTCAAACTTGATGAAGTCAGATGGTGCTGATCCTGAAAATGGAAACAATAAAACTCAGTAAATTCCACTTGCACATGTGTGAGAGGTCTAATTTAAAGAGCAGCCATGTAAACATACGCTGCATTTGTGGATCAACAGGAGATGCACCACAGAACATGGATTCCATAGCATCGATTGCTTGAGCACAAAGTTTCTGAACTTCTGCACCAACAACAAGGCGACTGACAATTCCACGACCCATGTTTGGAGCTCCAGATAGAGGACCAACCTCAGCTTCCAGTTTCTTCAATGCTGTGTCAACAATTTCATGCAGTGACAAGTACTTTTCTGTGGATGTAAGGACTTTATGACTCAAAAAAATTCGATGACACAATACATCCAACCGCCGAACATCTTTAGCTATCACCAGTTGTTTCTTCCAGAACCTGATCAAGGGCATTTATAACAGTCAAAAGAGGCCTACTCATTCACATGTAAGAAACAAGATAGCATCACATGTAAAAAGTAATCAGAATTCATTAAGTATTTAATAAATGAAATGCAATTGGTGGGTATACCCCCTTATGTTCCCTCTCTGACTTAGTCAAATGGCCTAGGTTTGCACATAATACATATGAGTAACAAGCCTCAACAATGATAAACATTCCTAACATTTAATTTGCCATGCTCTGTTCATGTTTGCATTCATATCCCACAGTAACAGCCATGCCAAATGCCCACAGTTTTGTTAAGCAAGATTCTGCCATTTTTCATAAGACAGAGATTAATATCTGGAAAACAAATGAGTATGAAAATTATCAAGCTCCCACAGCAATAAAACTAGGATTATCAGTGAAAGATATAGTATCCTTAAAATGGTGAAGCAGAAAAAAACGCAACTGCATAGAAAATCTGAGTAACTAAAATGAGCTACCGAATAATACCCGAGCAAATCATTCTGTTTCCAGCAGCGAGTGCAATAATATGCACCATCAAGTTTCTTACACAGCCCACTCTGCAGAATGCCTGTTCTTTCATCCTTGAGAGCACATTCAAGATGGCATGAGAAACCACAAGAATCTTTTTGCATGGGTTGGTCTGAACTACAGAACAACCAGAGGCTAGGATCTTTATTGTCATCATAGTGGGAACAAATGCAGCATGAACAGCGTCTGCAAAACTTATCTTCCGGGTTAAGAGTAGCCCTGCAAGCAACATTTTGGCAGAAGCGTGAACCATGAGTTGGCCCAGTCACAACAGCTGGTGACAAGTTGTTGGCAACGACAGTTAGTCGTAATGGATTGTCACTCTTTCTAGGTCGTTTTGCAGGGGACTGATGGTTTGACGTATTAGGCTCAGGAACTGGCTCTTTTTCTTGCACATGCTCCACAGGGCCAGATGTTTTGCCAGATACCACCCTGAAAAGATAATCTAACATTCTCTGCTTGGATAATCCAGTATATTTCCTCTCCCGTCCAAGATCAGCACAAAGAATTTCCACAATTTCACGACGGCTCCATGACTGAAATTTGTCAGGAGCACTTTCTGGGCACTTTGATAGTTCTCGAACAAGCTCTCGTTTTTCCTCCACAGTCATCAGTCGACATTTGGCAGGCTCGATAATAAGACCTAAAACAAGATAATAGTGCAACATATTACCATCCATGTGATAAAACTTAAGCAGAATTCAAGCTTTTGCAGCATTAGGTTTTCGGGGGAATTGTTCCAACATGATCTTAGAAAACTAGAAAAGTGAGCAAATATTCAAACAGAATTCTGCGTTATCAAGATCCTTAAATTTTGACAATACAAATTAGCACACATCATGCACTACATACATAGTAAATTAGTAACCCAGTTCAAAGACTCACAGTTTTCCAAGAGAACGGCCATAACTCATAAGCATTGTGCTCACTGCCCAGAGGGAAGCAATTAATCAATGCCATATGCAGTGCAAGAAGCAGAGGAAGACAGCATTGAATACTTGCCACTCTTCTTCAAACAAAAATAATCAACATATGCACCTGACGCCATCAGCCTAAAGCAACTAGTATATCCCAAGAGTAAGCATGCCAATCCATGTGAACATGGCCACGGTGCCAATTATTTCCAGCTCCCTCCCTTCTGACTACCCAATTCTTCAGAGAGTGCTCACATCGACAGAACAAGAAGGCTTGCAAGTACATTCCAAAAAAGGAAGATAATTTGCACTCAGAATAAATATATTAACTACAGTCCTAATTCCTAGATTTATGTGTTCCCGCAACTGGCCATTCGGTGTAGAATGTAGACATGCACCCAATTCTTGTGACAAACTAAGAATCTATCACTGTGCACAATGCAAGCCAAGTCGAGCTAAGTGTATATGTTATATGAATCCTCTGCTTGACCATCCTCTGCCAGTAGACGGCACTGAGATGATTAGAGCCATGCTTATAACCAACTTAAACATCCTGGCTCTCTACGCGTAGACAGCATAAACAGAACCCAGCGCAAAGCCAGCCTTTTAACAAACTTAATCAACACACGAGGCAGGCTCCATTGACCTAAAGCAACTGTATTCCCAATGAAAAAAAAAATGCAAGCCAATAAAAATTCCAAAGTCAATGCAATCAACATCTAACGCTCCAACCGAAGCCCCCGTAGCAGCTGAACTCCCGAACGACCCTTCCATCCATCCCAAAAGAGATACCGGTGCCAGTAATGAGGCACCAGCCACGGACACGTACATCCCCGGAAAACGACGTAAAGCCACCAAATACTGCCGCCCGCACCTCCCACGGACAAGACCGGCACAATGCAAGCACCCGCTGCCGCATGCAGGCGAATCTGAAATGACCGGCGGCACTCGTCGCCGCCACCAGCTCCATCGCCGGCAGAGCCATGCAAAACGAATCCGACCAGCGATTAAACAGCGGAATACGCAATCAGCGCGCGTGAAACCCGGGGTGGAAAAAAAATCTCGGATTTGAGGCAACGAAGGCCTCATCATGACGCGGAAACACGCAAACGCATGCCTACAGATCGCAAACTCCTGGAACATAAACCCACAAAGATTCGATTTTGCAGCGCGCAATCGCCCCAGCAGCGCCGCCGAACACGCAGAACGAACTACCAATTGCGCGGATCGAGCAGCGCCGCGGCGGCGGCCGGAACCATGGCGGAAAACAGACGGAAAGCGCCGGAAAAAAAGCCACGGAGGAAAGCGGAGGAGAGCGCTGACCTCCACGCGGGGGATCCATGGCGAATTGGCGCCGGGGAGGACGAGAGGCGGAGAAGGGAAGGGGGGAGATCTCCTCTCCTCTCCTCCCTCTTCTTCTCCCTCACTCACGTGGACTCTTCTCCCTCTCTCTCCCCTATTGCTGCTGCCTGACGAGACGAGACGAGCGTATGAATTCTCTCTCTAACCCACACGCGAGGCGAGGTTAACGCCCAGCCTTGGGACTCGGCACGCGGATCAATGCGCCGCCCCTTTTGTGATGGACGCCTCGTGTTGTAGCGTATTTTGATTACTGCCCGTTTCGTTGAACGACTCTTCTGTGTGGATGCAATGCGATGTCACGGGAGACGGTGATTACGGTCAAAACAGGTTAGGCAGCGGCTGTTGCAAACGATGTGTTTTACTCGGCAGCACAAATTATATGATGTTGAGGTTGTTGAGCCGCTTGCTCGTGCCCCGTGACGAGTATATATGTTGTATGGATGATATCAGCTATAAAAGATGCCACATACTAATGCACAAAAAAAAGAGGACGTTGTATAGATCAAGTGTTCTTTTAAAGTCAATACTAGCAAACTTGTACTAAAAAAAATATGTTATTGTTCTTGATCCAAATGTTTCGTGCATGGTATAATTGCACTATGTAATTGTATATGTTGACTAAACCAACATGGTTACGATAATAAACCTGAAGGAAACCATGACATCGCATAGAGATGCATGAGAAACAATGCATGAAGCTGAGAAGCTACGTGAAGAATTTTAAAGCATATCTGAGACACGTCGTGTGGAAACAAATAATGATGCTTTTATATTGTGCAATATGTGGTATGTGTAACACCTCTTTAGCTTTTTAAAAGAATGGTCATGAGCAAAACATCTAAAAATAGCTATAGAAGCTTAGGCGATGGTTAGAAAGAGATGATTATATCTAAAAACTATTATTATTATTATCACGATTTGTAGGATGATACTCATAGAAATAAGAATGAACTGATGCTTAAACTTACCTTAGATAAATAAATAAGAGTATGTAAATTGTAATAGAGTAGTTAAATCTACTTAGACACTAGCCCATTTGTTTAGTAGGGAAGACAATATCACTAATGCTTAACGATGTGTCAATTCGTCGGTTAATTACACGCACTTAGCGCAAAGGCACCTTCTCTGTGGACGCCCGGGGAAACGACCGACGACGACTTGCATTTGTCGCGCGAACAAAAGGAAAGAAACCATGCTAATAAGCTCTAAATGTCCACCAAGAAACTGGTACTACTAGACACCATTACAGGCATGCTAATGATAACCCGTACTCTACGGCCGTCTCATTAACACATCTGCAGCGGCTGCTGTCCACGTCGCCCTCCTCATCCAGTCGGCCGGCCGGCCGGCCGGTGCCAACTAGAACGGAAAAAAAAAAACTGTGGGCCCCACTCCCTGACAGGAGCAAGGCCCCCATCGCGCAGGCTTTAATCGTGCTGCCAACTGCCAACAGAAGCTCAGCAACCACACGCACCTGTGGCAGGGGCCTAGTCGTAGCACGGAGCACCAGAGGAGGCCTGGACCGAGAGAGAGAGAATACGAGAAACATCGAGGGCCCATCCGCATAAAGTCCTAATCATAGCCACCTTCACTAATCATCCATCGTCCTACTAGTCGCGTGGTCAAGCAAGCAAGCCAGCGTATCAAAGCGATCCGCTCGTACAGTACCATCACCACTGTCATCGTACTCTATTATATCTACTGTAGTATATGAGTATATATAATTATAAAAATAACCGAGCGTATTTTTTTTATTCAGGGCGAGTCGTGGGTGACGCGATGGGGAACGGGCGAGAGGAGGAAGAAGACGCCGCTTCAAGATTCGCGCCGGCGACTCGTCGGTGTAGGAGGAGTGTGTGGGTTGGTGGCAGCCTCGTCTTCCGGGCTAGCCTGTCGAGACTCGAGAGCGATCTACGATTCCAGCCGCATTTTTCGCAACGAGATTTGACAATCCACTAGCAGCAGTACATATATAGGGAAAGTGTTCAACCCCTGCCAGAATTTCGTGACCTGGCTTGGCTTAGTTAGCAGCTACTACTATGAGAAATTGATTAGGCGAGCTAGGAGAAACGTACCCGCGCCAGAATTATATGGGGAAAAAAACACAACAACTGAGAAACAGCACTAGTGAGTGTGCCTGGACCTAGTTGCGAAGATATGGTGATTGGTGTGGTTCTCTGTGGGCCGTTGGGTTGGGTCGGCGCATCATGCTGCTGATGTGCGGCCGGCCAGGTCCTCAGGTCAGGTTGATGCATGGCAATGGTCACGGCTCGGCGTACGTGGGCCCCACCCACGCCACGAGCCTACTCCTACCCCTTTTTGCCACTGCTGCTGGCTGGCCGCCGGCTGGAACACGTCGTTTTCTGTTGGGATATGATACTGTAGTAGAGGAGGGTACACCAAAGGCAGGCAGGTGAGAGTGGAGAGAGTACTACTAGCAAGTGTGTGCGTGTGCGTCACTTTTTGTCATGAAAATAAAGGCCAAAAGCCTCTCGTACTCTAATTTGGTTCGGTTCGGATTGGATAGTGCCATAGCGGTGAGCCTTGCGTATCATATCACCATTCCCCATCACCTCTGCTCGCGCGCAACCGCAAGTAGTAGGATAGGATAGATGCTGTGTGGATTTGTATTTATTTTTTTCAACTTGATGTAGTATGTGCGTGTGTGTGTCACTTGTCAGGGGTGCTGGGGATCGAGTTCTGCTAGTAGTAGAGTGTGCCTGGAGATCTCTATAGCTAAGCTCATGGTTGCTAGGGTCAAACATCCCGCACGCAACTTGTACAGATATGGGTGTGCCCTTTCCTTTCCCGGAGTAGCCGTGCACTTCAAACGGCAGTTGTGCGCGGCCACTATACATGTGTAGAGAGAGAAAAGCTCAAGTGCGTTATATTAGCATGTCGACGCGACGTGAACCTCTGGTGAAGATATAATTCTCACATACATACTAGTAAAAAACACGACGGCCCTTTCATCTAACAAGTAGTAACAATAACTCTAGCAAGGTAGGTCGCTGGATGTTTTCCCTGGATAGCAGGTTGCAACAAGCGGCGCGTTCTAGTACTAGCAAGTGGGCGTGTCAATTATGCTGGGGCATCACCATCAGACACAATCTGGGTTAAAAAGATCGCCATAGAAACGTTGCTTTCAAGGAGCAACTGGGTGGATAAGCTTGAGGCGAAGCAGAGGGCCGCCGGAAGATACTCCTATATAGATGACCGGTGGTGGATTTGGGTGCATGGACCCATGCATCATGGTTTGCTCCAATCTTATCACTAATTATTAGTGTTGATCACGTGTAAAATAATATGAGGCCATTTCAAGAGGATGTAGCAATGCCGGCACAACTTTTTTCTTTATGCTGCTTTCGCACCTTCTTTCTTCCTCTAAAAAAGCTATTTTGACTGCCGAATTTTTCGATCAAACCAGAAGATGAGCGACGAGATCGGCAGCAGTTTTGTAGTGCAAGTGCACGGGTCAAAAGAAGCAGTACTTGTTTCTCTGAAAAGCACCTTAGAAAAAGATCAGATCTTCCCTGGAAAGCTAGGATGCTGGCTTGGAACCCAAAACAAGATTCAGATCCAACGAAGAAGAGACGGTGGATTCAGGTCAATATATAAACAAAACTGCCGACATACATTTATTTTTCTTCTTATTTTAATTTCTCTCCACCGTACCGTGTTTGACTTCAATGTTCGCAGTAGCAAAATCATTGGAAAAAGTCTGTGGTACGATAATGCGTTGAAGAAAACTAATAACAAAAGGCCACCTCGCATGCATATCTCTAGTATTTACTGGGTGGGTACAGAAATCAATGGCTAATCACACTGTTTTTTTTTAGTTATTCTGATTTAGCAGCAGATTGAACGAATGTAACAAAAACATTTTGATGTTGTTTTATAAGAATCCTAACAACGTCTACCTGCAGTTGTAAGTGTAACCATCATCATATCCGACATATGAACACGAAGAAAACAAAAATCATATGCAAAATTAGCTGGTTTCCATGATTGACCTATGATTGCTATACAAAAGCAAAGCATGACAGAGTTTCCGCTGTAACACTCGCTCGGTTTAAATTTCACGGCCAAGGTTAAAAATAATATGGCTTAGTACAAATAAAAAGAATTTGCATGTGTATAAGCAAATACGTAGAGTTTTTGTACTGTGCATCTGAAATATACTTCGATCTCGTTGGGCATTGCATACAGCACGCTCCACAGCCAACTCTGAATTCTGAAAGATGCAGACGTGACCAAGCCCTCGTGATGGGCTAAAGCCCAGCGTCGCATGTCTAGTATGGGGGCCCAATTCTCGTCCAACAGATCGAAAAGTGACCCACGGGCCGAAAGACTCGAAACCCAAAAATTTCCGCGTCTGAAAAAATGCAGCGTCCAAGCCGCCGCCGTGCGGCTTCCCGAGTCCATCCCCTCCCGCCGTCTTCCTCGCCTGCAAGCTTGGGTCTCGCCGTCGCAGGGCGCTCCTCTTCGCAATCGCGAGCAACGAGCCCCCGAGGGATCTCCAGCGATGACGCTCTGCAAGGCTCTCAACCGACGCTGCCAGATACTAGCTCTCATTGGACAGCCGACGAAGACATCATCTTCAGCTCAAGGCAAGGCTCCGGCTCCAGCACGAGGAGGCGCCAATAATCCACCGCGTCTCACTCTCACCACCATGGCGGCCCTTCAGCATCCACGCCACAGCAATGTCGGTTCAACCTCAATCGCGCGAACTCGGATCACCGGCCGAGTGCCCGATCTACAATTTAGGTCCGAGGTGGGGTGGTCATCAGGGTGGGGACGGAACATGGCCAGCGCCAGTGGAATCAAAGGCGAAGAGTTCCCTTCTGCCGATAGTGAAGCAAATATGAAGAGGGAAAGCTTGGAGACTAATCGAGATGCATGTAAAGAATCTATACCGAATGTTACCCATGGTGAGAAAGGCGCCAGGAAGGTAACAGAGGATGTTGTTTTCCTATGTGGTGAAGGCCCTCCCACTCCCAGCGACCTGTCTGATGATGGAGAGGGCGGTGAGGTGACTGATGATGAGGAATGTGCAAGCTTGGAGGATGAGCACAATTCTCATAACAACCATGACTACCTCGGCGCCGGTGATGTAGACCATATGTACATATTTCCACATAGCAGGCACCGTGATGGTTCTATATACAGGGCCACCAATGGATTCAAAAAAAATTATCGTATTACAAACCGTGATGAAAGTAAGTGAACAATAACTCTTTACTCTTTTTTCCTTTTTCGTCACTTCTATTAGCACATTTTCTACCTGAGGGATTCAGTAGGTTCTATTTAGGTACAAATAGACAAAAAAAAAGCAATAACTGTAATATGGGATATGCTTAGATTTGAGCTTTAAAAGGGACATCTAGATAAAGTGGCAGACCCTGGGATTGAGAGTTGGGTATTCCTGATCCGTCAAGGATTTTTTTTTGTTTAATGTAAAATAACTAAGAAAAATTTCGTCCACAATACCATCATTTTAATGCATATTGTTCATATATTTCCATATTGCTTAAGAGAAATTACAAAAAAATTAAACAAATCACAAGTCATCACGACGTGAAATTGCTTGATAATGTCAATATCTGTACCGTGATTTATCGTGACGCGGCAAGCCGGCCTTCCCAATGGTTTGGCAATTCGGATCAGTATTTGAGAGAATCGAAGGGGAGAACAACCGGGTGTGGGATGCTAAGCAGGACAGTTTGATTGCATCAAATTTGCTACCAGCAACACAGAACGCAACAGAACCATATAGAGCATATGAGCCTCAATAATCAGCCGAGAGTTGTGACATGTAGGCAATTTGGTATGGTGGAACCGAACACATGCCATTTTAGAGATAAATTTGACTCAGCTTGAAGTATATTTGGCTCAACACATGAAGTATTAGCATATGTAAAAGACATGTACTTAATTGTTTTGCAAAATAGTTGGGTATTCCTGAGAATACCCAGCCATCATGCTAGGTCCGCCAGTATCTAGAAATGACAAAAGGTCAAATTTCTTTGAGGGGGAAAAATGCTGTTTTAGTAGTTCTTTGTTCAATATGAATAGATTAAGGTTCTTAGTTCAAAATAAAACAAAGTGTCTAGTAAGACAAAATGAACAGTATTTTAAAAGGGGCCTTGAATTTTTGCATGGTTAATTTTCATATATTAAGTATTTATTTACAATATCAACTTTTAGTTACAATATGCATTGTAATAATGTTTTATGAAGCTCGGTTTGAGGCAATGAAGTTATCAGATCCCGAAGAAGATTGCAAATTTGTACATGGAAATTGCATGATGCATTCACCACGACGCATGTTGCAAATTTTCTCTTTAAAGCTGGCGAAAATTCCCATGGACGGCGGCTCACTAGAGTTGTATGGATACATTGCTGCACGGGATATTCTGGAACCATTGCTTAATTATGTAGTCAAATTTTGCAGGGATGAGCCCATCATTGTGCAGCAGGTGTGATCGATCCTTATATGCAATTATTTCAAGTTGCCATATACATTTCACAGTTTAATGCTAAAATCATCACATGAATGAAACAAAATTGACATTGAATTGTGCACTTTGTAAGCAGTTTTTGCTGTCTTGAGCCATCATACACTTTATAACCATTCAGTCAACTGTTAAATATCCCTTTAGCTAAATATCATTACAATTGTAAAAGATTGTATTTAACTTCACTTATCTATTGCATTATATGAAGAGTTATTAAATAAATCATTATGATTTTCTAGGGTTCACTCATTGAAATGACTGGCCCTAAACGTGGGATCGAGTTGTATGACACTACTCTAATTGAATACGATATGAGGATCAAGACAGGAGAAAACGAAAAGGATGATCTACAGCTGATCGATGGTGTATCAATGGTACACGATTTGGACATGTTTCACCGTAATCCATTCACGAGACGCATCCATGGCGATTGTGGTGCAGTTGATATAACTGTATCACGTCTTGACGAAGCTGTTGAGGCGACAGTAGAAGTCGCCATATCAGAAGTGTGCAGCAGTTTCAATTTGAGTCTTAGTTGTTTTATTAGCGGATTACGTGAAGAAATCCGACTTTTTGATGGTACCGTTGGCACGTCGTGTGGCTTAAGGAGGTCTGTTGTTGCTGTAGTGAAGAACACTTGGATGGATTTGAAGTTCAAGGTAGGTTCAGGTCTGCCTTCTTTCAGCAGTAATGTTGAACATTGTTGCTCCTTTAGAGCATTCAATCATGGATTCACCAGTCAGCAGATAGAGGTTGGGTTTGCCTCAATCTTGGTGAAGGTAACTTGGTCGACGTTGTCTTATAGTGCTGTATAAATTGAAATCTTGGTGAATATTTATTGTATTGTAGATCTCATGTAATATTTGGGCTATAGCTGTGAAACGATGCTGCCCAAAGGCCAAGTCTTGTATTCTGAAATGTTTTTTTTTTTTGCTGAAACAGGTCCAAATTATATAAGTTAGTTTTGTATACCTATTCCAATTGAAATCAGGTAATACTTTTGCCCTCTTGATTTCTCAGTATGCAAACTCAATCGATTTTCTTTTGTTCATAGCCTCATGGGCATATGGTTGGTGCTTGTCTAAAAGTCTTGTGCATTTTGTAATCATTCAGGCTGATACGTTACAAAGGCCTTGGTCTTCATTATATTATTAAAAAGAGAAAAATCAAGTACGCAGCTTTATATAATTAATATTTTTATTGATGTGCTACATAATGATAATAATATTCTAGGGCTGGCTTCTTAACATGACTGACCCCAAGCGAGCAATTGAATTGGTGGACACCATTATAATCGAATATGACATGAAAGTCAAGGTAGGAGAACAAGAAATGGATGATCTTCAGCTGATTGATGGTGTATCAATCGTAGACATGGACACATGGAATTGTAGCCCATTTACATGTCGCATCCATGGTGATTGTGGCGCAGTTGACATAACTGCAGCTCGTCTTAACAATGCAGTCAGGAGGGGCTCAGGGCAACTGTAGAAATTCACATGTCCGAAGTGCGAGGCCATTTCAATGTGCGACTCGATAGTTTCAGCAGTGGGTGACATGAAGAAATCCGTCTGTTTGATTGTCCCATTGGGGAGTCATGTGGCTTAAAGAGGTCTGTGGTTGCTGTAGTGCTGGGTTCTCAGATGGATTTGAAGTTTAAGGTCGGCACAGACTCATCTGTCCCTGCTGAAGAACATTGTTGTTCCTTCAAGTCGATCAAGCATGGGCATGATACTCAAGATATTAAGAATGATTTAGGGTTAATCTCACTGAATGTGATTTGGTCGACTTTGCCTGGAGGGCTCAAGGGTTATTTATAACATCCTGCCTAAAGTTTCTCTGGGCATACTTTTGGTGCAAGGAAATTTGACCTAAACAACCTTGTTACCTTGAACTGTGACAAAAATCGTCTGTAGTAAGTGGCCAAGATGAGAGTGCGAACGTCAGGCAATCTGGAGCCTTGCCTTGGCAGTCGAATAGTTGTACTGTACAAACTACAAATATCAGACTACAAGTAAGTCTACCAAGCAGAAGAAGCTGGGCGGTGTTGAGTGACGAGAGCTAGAAGCTAATTTCTGGAGAATGTGTTAGAGTACTGCAAATGTGTATCCCAGTGGCGGGTAACTGTAATACTGGTGCCTGTAACGCTATAACCTGTTGCCATTTGCAATGCATTGAGGCGGGGGTCTTGGGCCCTAGAATTCTAACCAAAAAAAAAAAAAAGTCTACAAGGCAGAGAACTTCAGAGCAAGGATCTGGATATGGTTAGGGCAGATCCCTGCCCCTAACGCCGCCAACTCCCAGCTCTTTCATGGCCTGTGTTCTGCCTTGCCGGTAGCCACCAGCTTTTGCCCGACGAGTACTCTCACTCATGTCGGCTCCCAAGTCCCAACATTCCACATGCTCGTCGTGTTTTCCGGTGCGTTTTCTTGTATGCTGCTAGATTCTTCGTCTATTAGTTGGTTACGGATATGGATTGTGATCATGCTTAGATGTTTGCTGGTTCTGCTGGTTTTGGCAGATGTAATAAGTAACTATTGTTACATGCACCGGTCCGGTCGTTGCAGATGCTGGAATAGTAATATATTTTCTTTTCTAAAAAAATGATTGTGATCATGCTAATTGCCTGGATTCAATTTTACGTATATGCATGTAATTTCTTGAAAGGAGAAACTGAAATAAGCTGATCACACCATCGTAATTTGTTTCAGGCTTAAACATCTTGCATTACGATATCAATTCTAACCAATTATTCCAGCCTATTTTTGTCTTATGCCGAGGTTACCTTTTCTGACAGATTTTCTCGTGGATCTCGGAACATGGCCTGCATCAATGGAGTAAAGGCGAAGACTTTTTTTTTCTTCGAATACGTAGAGAGCTGTGTATTTTTTCATATTAAAACAGATAGAGCCTTTGTATTAAAAAAGGTGAGGAGTTTCAGAAACTGGAAAGGTGAATGCTTAGCCGAAAAAGTAGAGAAACTCTGGTCAGTGATGATGAAGAATATCCTAGCTACTAGCTAGGCAGCCCCCGACCCCCGTGACGGTTCTATATCCAGGGGCACGGATATATGGAAACAAGACTATCATATTGTCGATCGTAACGAGAGTAAGTGATTCTTGAATACAAGTTTATATTATCCTAGTACTAGCATATAAGGAGATAATACAATAAAGAAAACAGATAGTTTCCACTAGATGGAATGGAAAATTTCCAACTGCAATGTGGATTTCTCAACCTACGTACAACTACCAGTCGGACCTCAGTTGGACAAGCCAGTCGAATGCATAGCATTTTTTTTATCCTAATCCACCACTGATAAAAATGTAGCAAATTACTCAACATGTAACCCGTAGATGCAATGGTATGCAATTTTTTTATATTTAGCAGTAAATAATGAAGTGAAAATTTTTGGAAACTGATTTTGCTGAATACATTCAGCATGGACAGCGACAACATACATGTCTGCTACTGCTAGTATTTCAAACAAGAGAATTCAAGTGCATCCATCAACTTTCACCAGCCGTTTTGGAATTCGAAGTGACTGAAATGAAAATGCTTCCCTGGTTATAGCGCAGCAACAGCGCTTGAGCTGACTCAAGCATACAGAAAATAGAGCAAATTCGTGGTGCCATTGAAGTTTGAAACATAAATCTTCTCAAACTTTTACTTAGCATTACTTCACAATTTCACATAGAGAATCATCTGCATTGGATACAAAATTAGATCCAGATCAGCCAATTTAAAACGAAAATGAGAGAAACACGTATGAACAGTCAATCTCAATCCTACTTTTGGCTTCACTGTTCGAAGTTCAAAGCTGCAAATTCTGAGAGGTGCTTAAACAGAAGAGCTAGGCAGGTAACCAAATGTCACCACCTCTATTTACATGGTGGGTGCAACATAAAAATTGGACCCTGGGTACCCACAATCTCGTATGGGGCACTGTTTCTCAGATTACTAAACTATCTGCAAATTGCTTAATGAATAATAAGAACACTTGATGTTGTGAATTTTTGTTCCACATTTGATCACCAATTGTTAGTGGTCCTGTTTGACTTCTGCACCCTTGAGCTTGACCTTGCTAGTAGAAAATCTAACCGTACAAACATTGGTATACAATGGAAAAACTTCAGACCAAAAGATCTGGATGTGGTTATGGCAGGTCCCTGTACTTCAGAACATCAATCTTGTCAAGATCATACTCCTTGCATATGCTTGAAATGGTGGCGCAGTCCAAACCATCATCCAAGTTTCTCCTTTTCAGAAATCCATCAAGCTCTTTTGATGGCCGCAAATTCTGTTGAATGGGTACCAAAGTATTAGCAGAGTACACAATGCATTAAACATAACATATTGTAGAAGTATTGGAATCGAAAATCTCATTAGAATATTTAGGATAAACTAACAGGCCCACACCCTAACAATTGTACTTTTAGTTCAACCTGTTCCATTACAGTATTAACAAGCTGCAAACACTAACTATGATTATTTTACAATATTAGAGATGAGAATATGAATATTTTTTGGCCCTTGATTATGGTTCCATTTCATAAAGGTTTGAGAACCGATGCAGCCCCATGTTTGCTCATCTTAACTTCATTTCAGAGAAGGGGCAAATCAGAGTAGTCTTGAAACATTCCTGAAAAGTAATAGTCAGTGCAGTAGGTAAAGTATTGGACTTGTTTACTCCTCTTCAAATGTCTGATCTAGAAACAACAATCAATATGCTCAGCTTTAACGCATTTCATTGAACAGCAGCGACTTCATTCAGATAATGCAGATATTTTGATGTGCCAAAATGATGACTAGTAGATCAGAAACCACTTTAGTTCAATCAACAGGTAAACTTTGGTATAAAAATAAAACAGGTAAACTTCAGTAAGACTTATCAATTGTCCAATGGATTGCTCCAGTGAATAACTGCACCAAGGATACAGCAACCTTAAGGTCTCACATTTTCGAATTCAGATCAACTTACCCAAGGAGAATACTGTGCATTGTCAGAGGTGCTAGTGCTACCATCCTTTCCTGAACTAACCTCTTCATTCTTCTCAAGTACTTCCCATTCATCTGGGCAATCAGAAACTAGCAACTGAAGCCTCACACTTCCCTATATCAAAAATAAATATCAGGAAACATAAGTTAAAACCGATATAACAAAACCAAAGGATGACATTCTAATATTCTGCACAACCCAAGCAATAGATCAGTACCACAAAGGACTGCCTGTACAGTGGAAGTTCATTAAACTTTCTAAAATAAAATAAATTAAAGGATATCAAAGGAAACTATCACTAGCTTGGCATGTCAAATAGGCTTGCTTCATAAGCTATTGTATTGTTGAATCCTTTATTCTTTGATTTGATTTCGCAAACTGTTAATTCCGCCAATCAAAGCATTATCTCTATCAATAAAACAAGACATATCAAATCTGAACCAAGTAGCCCTCTAGGGAAAAAAAAATAATGAACCAAGTAGCAAGTAGCCCTCTAGGAAAAAAAATAATGAACCAAGTAGCACCTGCAACAATGTTATCAACAGGATGTCTATACAGATTAAACTTGTAAGCTGAAGAAACTTAAATATTATGGTAACCTATATGCCCTCAACAGTTTTTATGCTTTATTTCAAAGAAAAAGAGTTCTTACGCTCCAAAAAAGAATATTCATTCAAACTTTTGTACCCTAGAGATGCTAATTGCCAGAAAGAAGATTTGTAGGGTCTTTTTCCCTGGGAGGGTATTTACTCATGTAGCATCATAGGCGCATCAACGGAAATTACGACAATGAAAATAAAGAATAGTTCAAGCAGAATAGTTAGATGACTTAGCAAACCTGTAGAGCTCTCCAATGTGAATAAGCACGAAATAACACCCAAAAAAATGGTATGTTTGGTAAAGGCAGTACCTGAAATTGAATAAATCAAGTGTAAGCATCTAGTTCTAGCCTATTAAGTTAATAATGCTTGTCTAAACGCACTCGTATGTAAATTTGCAAGCTAAATCATCTATTTATATTCTTTGCTGTTAAAAATCTTATATTGTAATTTGCAATTATGGAGCATTGAATCACATCCTTTTAGCCTTAGTCCAAACTTCATACAGGAAAACAAATAAGGAATGAAAACTAATCTATCCGGATAACATTTCAATCGTCCAATCAAAGAATTTGTTATGAATTGCTATCTGATACTCTTGTGCCTAAAGCAATGGCTGTCAACCTACCATGAAAACACTAGTAACCGGAAGCAAACAAACTGAACCATAGAGAAATTTCTTGTGAACTGACGCGCCCCTGATTGTCAGAAACAATGTGCAAACAAAATGTCAGAAATTTAAATTAAACTAAAAAACAAAAAAAATGTGTGTATGTCTGTGAATGTGTGTGTTGACTGTTGAAGGTGGTCTGTGAGTTTAAATACATTAAACATTCACCTAACAGCGATATGCCGCAACCGTCGACGCACAAGCCGAGGATTGATACTGCAGCAAAAAAATGTAATTTAGTACTTAATAATCATAAAGATAAATGAATGCACATGAGTGTCAGCACTTGGCAGTAAAGAAACTTTTAAAAGTGATGTTTTGCAGCACGATAGTGATGCTTAATGCTCATCATCCAACTTCCATATCACATCAAACATACATGAGGTTACATAAGAACAAACAAAGCCAGCAAGAAACGGGATACATGAGGTTACATAAGAACAAACAAAGCCAGCAAGAAATTGGGGGGGGGGGGGGGGGGGGGGGGGGGGAGGGATATGATTTAACAAATGACTCATTTCTAGGCTCTTGGGGTCAAGACTTGATAGATACAAAAATAACATAGTGTACCCTACAAATAAGAAGCATAACTAAGCACAGAAATTACCTTTTAAGAAATAGTGCAATTATTGAGAAATGGAGATGGATACTTAATCAGTTAACCCTAATACCAAAAGGTCATATGAACACCGTAAGAGCCTTAAAATATAAAGAATCCAGAAAACAAGAAGAGAAACAGAAACTAGAGCACGCCAAGTTTCAGACTACAAATGCTTCAAAGCTAAAGCATCAAGGACCTTTTTATCAAGATAAGTATCAGGCACATCCTATGAGTACACCACAAAAATATGCGTATGCTGGACTTTCAGTTTTAGTTTTCCATGTAGTTGTGAACTATAGTAATATATTAGACCCAAGCTACTTCTTAAAAGGATGACACTGGAGGATATTATGATGTTATGTAAAAGGGCAAGACAAATTTATGAGAGGGTACATGAAAAAACAATGATGTCAACCATCAACCATGTATGTTCAAGTTAAGGCAGTCACTACTTGCAACCCATTTGCTAAATCTTTAAGAGTTGTTGCTACGTTGTTATAATTTCTGTCATCAAGTCTACCTAAAATTCACCATAACAGCATTAAGACAAATCATAGCCATGGATTACAGTAAAAGGAAATCCATCACAACTGAGCATACACATTTCTACACATGCATACACATGAACGGCCAACCAGAAAAAATGCCAAGTGAACCACATTCACAAAACCTAGTGTCTCTTGATTCCTGTGACGAGAAAGGACAGACTCAAGCTCAGTGGAAAACTTGATAATAAACCTCATACATCTCACTAGAAAAAATGTCAATATTGTAAGCCATTGTTTTCCTGTTCAGTGTACTATGGTAATTCATTCATCGGCCACAATGTATGCATAACATTTATTGCCTGTTTATTTGCACTAGCAGTAAATAGCACCTACATTGACACAAAAAAACTGGAGGACACAGAAAGTACAGGACCCACTACTGAACCCCAAAATTCACAAGCACTAGCATAGAACATCAGCATATACCAACCATTTGAACATCAGAAGTCAAACAACAAAGATAATGTATGAGCATCACGTTACCAAGGCCAGCAGCAACGCAGGGGATCATGAACATAGCTCACCTCGCGGGATGCACGATCTCAAGCGTCCTTACATCCTTGGTCACCGACTTCAAGAGCACCTCCGACGGCCGCACACGCGAGAGCAGCGTCAGCCCGAAGCTGCACCACACCGGAAGCGAAATCCATATAAAAGTCTCAGCACCATTTCGCCATCTCCGATTCCACGCACGCACCCCTAACAACACCAAACCTTAAACCCCAGTCTCACCTGTGGATCCGGCTCTTCATCGACCCCTCCGGCGCGCTCCCCAACCCGATCCACGCCCGGTTCATCTGCCCCACCCAGACAAGCCATCAGAAACCCAAATGCAGATGAAGGGGGAAACCGCGCCAAGCTAGTGCGCGGGCGCGCGCGCCCGTCGAGCACCTTGTCCGCGACGAAGTCGACGACGGCCTCCGCCTTCTCGGGGGTCGTGCGCTGTCCGGAGGCGATTCCGCGCCAGAGGTCCTTCAGAGTCGGGGGCGGCGGGAGGGCGCCATCGCCGCCAGCGGATGCGGCGGCCGCCGCGGAGGCGCGCGGGCGGAGGAAGCACCAGGCGCGGCCCTTGACGGGGAACACGACGACGCGGGCCTGCATCGCGCCTTGCAGCGAGGTGGGGGCCGCGGGAGGTAAGGGAAGGAGGAGGAGGCGGCGCGAGGCGGGGCGGGGCGGTGGTGGCGGCGAGGCGGAGAGGCAGAGCGCACTGAGACTTGGAGGGAGGGGGAGGTGGTGGGGACGGGGAGTCAGTCACTCGCTCACGGTTTTGTTTTGTTTGGCCCATGCGGCGCGGGTGGGCCGCCGGTGAGAAGCCGCGTCATATGCGGATCGGACGGGTGAGGAGGTTCGTCACGGTATGGCGGTTATCGTTGATTTTGGACGCCGTTGTAGTCAAACGAAACGAGAGCACGGATTTTGTAGTATCATCAAAATGTTCATACCGAGAATCCAAAAAACTGGAGCCTCTCCTTCAGGAGATGGCTTCCTGAAAACCGAAAGGAGAAACACAGAAAACTAAAGGACAGTCTGATGATGTTCAGACTTTCAGAAGACGAAAATAAAGCAAAATGGGCTAGATGGAAAAAATAGATAAATCACTATGAAAAGTCTTTACACCAGTTGTTGAAAGAAGAGGAAATTAAGCCTGATAACATCTTCCTATGGCTGGCTCAACATTATGTCATCATGATCAAGGAGGTGCTAAGTAAAAAAAAAAACTAAAGAGGTGATAAATCTTGTGCATTCTGTTTCTTCGATGCGATGTACTTTCTTCGGATTTAAATTATTAATGCAGTTAACATTTTTAGTTAGTCATAAAATTTGAAAAATTATGATATTTATTACGATATGTTTATCATTAAAGAACGTTAAAACTTATATTATAATTTTGTATATTTATACTAATATTTCGAATAAGATAAATGATGAAACGTAGCTAAAAATATTTATAACATCAATAATTTAAATCCATAGAAAGTAATTAAATACGACCGGAGTATTCTGCCCTTACAATTGAAGCCAATTGCAGACTTGAATATGATCAGGATTTAAAATTACATTCCCGCTAGAAGGAAATTTTACATGGTGAGAATAGGGTGTGCTTTCAAAAGAGATTACTTCAATCTCCTACCGAGATTGTGTGTTATGACTCAATATTTCTAAACTATTGGACAAGTCTCCAGAAAGTGAAAGAGGGAGCAACAAAAACTTGTGATACCTGCGGGCTTGAGACAGAATCGGGTTACCATGCGGTGGTGCTGTGTCCACATGCAACATGGTTGCGTCAAGCCATGAGGGAAGTTTGGCAATTGTCGGATGATGAGCAGTTGAGGTATACTGGTCCAGACTGGCTGCTGGTGTTGCTAGGGGAGTTGGATGGAGACACTTGTGCACATCTGCTATTGATGCTGTGGCGTACCTGGTTTGTCAGAAATGAGGTAGTGCATGGATCGCTGATGCCATCGACTCAGGCCTCAGTTAGCTTCCTGTCCGAATCTTGGCTAGAGCTGTGCACTGCATGGCATAGCCCGCAAAGCGTTGATCCAAGGGGAAACGTCCAGTGATTGACTCATTGCAAAAGAGTGACCGTCGGGGGAGTCATAGTAAGGAGCCTGCTAAATGGGAACCGCCGCCAGAGGGGTGGATCAAGATTAATGTTGATGGAGGTTTTGATAAGGATTCTGAGGAGGCGGGAATTGGCATTGCCATTCGGGACGCGACTGGAAGGCCGCTGCTCTGCTCTTGACGCGCCATCTACAGGGCCTGCGATGTCGAAGAAACCGAAGCGATGGCAGCAACAGAAGGGCTGATGCTGGCAGCAGAGTGGTGCCCCGAGAAGGCAATCCCTGAGTGTGATTGTGCTTCCGTGATCCAGGCTTTCAAGCGCGTCGAGGATTTGAAGTCACGCCTTAGTTTTCTTGTTAGGGACAGAATTGAGGCTGGTGCTTAGTTACCTCAGGTTAGACTATGTCTAGCAAAAAGGGAGCAGAACAGAGTAGCGCATGAGCTTGCTCAACTAGCTAAGCGGACTAGACACACCGCGGTGTGACGTCTGCGAGCGCCGGTTTGCGTTGAGCAATTGATCGCTTAGGAATGTAACATTATTTCTGAGTAATGAAATCCCTTTTCCTCGAAAAAAAAAGTGAAAAAGGGAGCAACAAAACTCCAAGCCAATGCAGTTGCACTCCATCCAAGAAAGGAGGCCACCAACCGTGGTAATGTGAGGGAGCTGAAGCTGATTTGAAGACGGTTCCCCAGAGCATCAGAGATGGTGAAAGTAAAGGTTATTTAGATTCTCATTAGAAAGATGCTTGTGCCCGAGTAACCACGAATCAAAATCTGGATGTTGTGGTTTTAGTTGCTTCGTTTGCTAGAAGTAGCTATCCTGAATTCCCGATCTACTAGAGTGGTTTAAACGGTAATCACAAAAACAACATCTAAAAACAACAGATGTTGTGGTTTCGTTACGTGAGTAATGAAATTCCAGGCCGTTGTCTAGTTCTGTAAAAAAAAAAAAATGTTTAAACCGTAATCCAATGTGCACGACCTGTGACCCCATGTATCCATTCGAAATTAAACTTATAATTTTATATTAGTATGATTTGATCAGGACAAAATTTCACTGCTTTCAAATCAAAGTAATAAGATATTGTATGCCTACAAACCATAACAGGATGCGCACGCACTCCCAAATTCCTAGAGTTTCAAGTGACATACATCTTCAATCATATATTTTTCCCTTTCTTACATTTTAAAATTCCTATATTTCAAAGGCAACCTTATTTCAGGACTTGCACACGAGCAAATTTCTAGAGTTTCAAGTGACATACAGCTTCAATCCTATGTTTTTTCATTTTCTACATTTCGAAATTCCTACATTTCAAAGGCAGCCTTATTTCAGGACTTGCACACAAAAGCAAATTTCTAGAGTTTCAAGTGACATACATCTTCAATCCTACATTTTCCCATTTCCTACATTTTAGAACTCCAACGCTTCAACGACAGCCTTACTGAGGAACAAGAGTAGCCTGCTTCAAAAATCCAAATAGTTCAGACTGGATATTAGGATTGTGTCTTTAACACTAGTCTTAGTGGCTCAACAGATTCATAAATATAATAGGACTAAATTTCTTTATGCCCCATTGCAAATGTGAATTTGCCATGGTCAATGGCAAAGGTGTGACACAAATGTCAGTGACACAACTATGGCAAATTTCAGATCGCAAATTTCCACTGCCCCTGGACCGGTAACAAACTGAAACGGCGTCCAAATATGGTCTAGATGCTTTCTAGCTTGGCATCTCTTCAAAAGGGCCACAAACCAGAAGCCAGAAACTTGAAGGTGTGACAACATTGACAAAGCATATGCAAATTACCAGCCACAGGTTTTCAAAAGAAATAAAAAACTAGTACTGCTACGGAAGGTGGCATGAAATTCTGCAGAATTTACAGGGTTTTGTCGGAAAACAGCTACCGGACAGGAAATGCGGCCCATGAGGTCCCAATGTCGCCGCTGTCGCCTTTCTAGACAATGTCAGGGAAACTAGACGATTAGCAAGGGGCATGCTCAGATCATGAGTCAGGCGCTTACACACAATGAACAGCTATGCACACCCTAAGTATCGGATATTCAGAGATCGAACCCTTTTCCCAGAATCCCATCACCCCCCGTTGATTCTGGGTTGGAACTTTCATGAGAAACCGCAGCTGGAGAAGTGGTAGTCAGATCAGGCCCTTTGCTCAGAATCCCAGCATCCCCCTTGGATTCTGTATTGGAAGTTTCATGTGGAACCAGGAGAGGCCGGAGTTGGATCAGGCCCCTTACTCAGAATCCCAGCATCCCCTTTTGAACCTGGATTGGAAGTTTCTTGTGGGAACTCAGCTGGAGAATGCGGATTCAGATCAGGCCCTTTCTCCAGTATCCCATCGTCCCCCATCGAATCAAGATTCTCAATCTCTTGTGGAGCTACTGTTGGAGAAGCTGGAGTCTCTGGTGGAGTCATCGTCGCTGGAGCAGCCAGAGTCTCTAGCTGAGTCTCTGGTGGGGCCAGAGTCCCTTGGTCATCCTCAGCTGTAGTGGACTGCAGGGCATCAGCTTGAGTGTCTGGTACTGTCCCTTCATCAGCTGATGGTGCTTGCCTGCGACGAGGCCGTAAGTACTTCATGCAGAATGAGTCAACATCCTCGGTGTAGTTTTTCCTCACAAAGTTCTCCAAGCACTTCAAGTAGGAGAAATCTGAACAGGATCCATCTGTTGAGACCACAAAAAAGCATCGAGTATCCTGGAAAATCTGGTGCTTATCGACCTGCCATATCAAATAGGCGGTTATAAACCATGGTTCAGAATTAGGACGTAAATATTATTTCTATTGTGATGTCATATGAACGCATCATATAGCAAATACAGAAACCAAAATTAACGTAAGAAACTGTACCATTATATGGTCAATTTCACCAGACACCTTTCTTTGTTTTTCAGGGTGGTGTTCAAGAACTTTCTCCTTGATAAACTTTTCATCTTCTGGCACAAGTCTGACACCATTACTGAGAATTTGAAGAAAAAAATAAATTAAATTGTGACCACCATTATTTCCACTAAACAGCAGCATCACATATAGCATTCTTTCAGGTAAAACATCACATCAATTTTCATTTTTAAGTAACTTCAAAACTTTATTGTATATACTATGGAGCACAAGCAAATTAGCAAGCAATTAGTTAATTTACCATGCTTCACGGAAGATCCTCCTAACACGCAGCACAATGGGCTCAATTTCTCGAAGAATGTTCTTCTCCTCAGTTGACAGTTCGAAACGTTGTCTTGGCATTGCCGGACCCTTCTCATCAGGTATCCTTGGGGGTCTCCCAGGATTGTTTCTTTCACATCTCCAGTTACCTGTTTTGGCACCCCATCCATCTGATTTCCAGCCTTTGTTGTTGCCAGAATCATTTCCCTCATTCCATTTAGCAGCATTAGATGAATCGTCTGTGGGAGCAGCATTCCAGACATCCCAAGAATCTGATTGCTTTGCATCTGAATTTGTGGTCCCTTGGGAAACCAAAGCAGCATTTTGCGAATCATCCAATGGTGTTGGATTACCCCAGGAATCCTGTGGAGCTGAAGGCTTAGCCTTTGCTGCTACACTGTCCCAGCAATCATTCTGTACATCATTATTCTGAATTGATACTTTCTCCCATGAATCTTGCTTTGTATTGGTATCCTTCATAGCCATTTTGTCCCATGAACCCTCCTTTGTGTCATTATTGTGAGCTGCACTGTTACCCCAGGAAGCATGTGCAGCTGAATGCTGAGCCTTTCCTGCTATACTGTCCCAGCAATCATTCTGTTCACCAGTATCCCATGAATGTTGCTGTGTATTGGTATCCTTTGCAGTCGTTCTGTCCCAGGGACCCTCCTGCATGTTATTATTGTGAGCTGCATTGTTGTCCCAGGAATCCTGTGGTGTGTTTGACCTCTCCCAGGAACTTCCATTTGACCGCCCTCCATTCCAGGGTTCTGATTCCTTCTGAAGCTTTGAACTTTCATCAGCCTCCATCTTATCTCTTGAAAGTTGATTATTGCCCCAACTGGACCGTGCATCAGACTTCGTATTTGAGCTTCTATCTCCCTCACCAGCGACCCATGCATTTCTTGATGGTGGCATCATGTTACCCCATGAACCATGATCAGCATTTGTCTTCTTCCTTTTATAACCGCTGATCTGCTTCTCCCACTCACCATCACCATCTGACTTCTTTTTGCCCCATGCATTGCCTCCCGAGTCCTGATCTACATTCAAGCTCTGCTCATTACAAGTGTTGTGCTGTTTCTCCCAGTTACCATGGCTTGCATTGGACTTCCTTTTGTCCCACGAATTTGTTGGCAGTGATGCTGTCATGTTACCCCAAGAGTCCTCATTCACATTCATCTCCTGTTCCTTGCAAGAGACTGTTTGATTCTCCCAGGCATCAGCGCCTCCATCTCCTTTCCTTTGATTCCATGTATTCTCTGATGGTGATGCTGACGTGTTTCCCCAGGGGTCCCGATCCACATTTTTCTTCAGTTCATCAGGATTGCTAGAGTTTTTCTCCCAGTTACTATCTCCTCCAATTGATTTTATTTTAGCAACTTCATCAGACCAACTATTGAATTCAAGTGGTTCTCCAGATACAAGCTTCTTATCATTTGGCTTTTCAGTGCCCCATCCTCCCCAATCATCGGAGGTGTCCTCCACCCTAGCAGGCACATCCCAATCTGAATTATCTTGGTCTGGTTGCTTTGCAGCTGTTGCAGTTCCATTACTCCAGCCTCCCCAATCACCAGAATCATTCCCGGCACTTGCATTTTGTTCCCAACTCGATTTCATCGTTGTGCCATTTTCCCATGAACTGCCTTTCTGAAAATCTTGCTCTTCAAAATTATCTTCAAAGGTGGGCTTACCAAGGTTCCCATCAGGCTCAGGAGATAAGCACACATCATCAACCGCGTTCTCTTCAACAAAGTAGTCAACATCATCCAAGAATGTGTAAGCTGCCTTCTCTTGATCTGTCCTGACCAAGGCTAAGAAATCATACAACCCATCACCATATTCCTTGTTGTTCTTCAGCTGCAAAGGTCCATATGGTCAGTGTTAGGAATATTAGGGACTAAATGGATAATTATAGTGAGGCCCAATGGGGACTATATATAGAGTACATCTGTACATGAGGGGAAACCCTAGGCTAGAGTGTTACACTAATACCCTTGACTATTATACCCTTATAACAGTCAGGCCATATAAAAAAGCAGCAGAGCTTTCTAGTAACATCTAAAAAGTTATGGGACCCACTCGATAAAGGCTCATGCTCCAGTACACATATAAAACATAGAGAGAATTCCCTGTATGCCATAGAAATTTGAATTCTAGTCCAAATTCGGATTTTCAAATTTGTTTCTGATTTTCAAATTTTCAGAAAAATCAAATCCAGATTCGAATTTTACAAATTTGAATTCTAGTCCAAATTCGGATTTTCAAATTTTCAGAAAAATTCAAATCCAGATTCAAATTTTACAAAATTTAATTCTAGTCCAAATTCGAATTTTTTATTCTAGTCCAAATTCCAATTTTTGATAGGAGAGCTGACATGTGGGGTCCACATCCAGGAGGGGTACAATCGTCTTTTCCAACTACACTTAATGGTTGATGGATGGAAAAGTGGACGGAATGGCACTGAGGGAAAAAAATTTAGAAGTCATGGCACTGAGGGAAAATCGCTAGAATTTATGGCACTGAAGGAATTGATAGCAATTTCTATGGCATACAGGGAATTCTCTCTAAAACATAGGGTCTGGTGGGTAGTACGTAGTACCAGCTTACCTGATTGTCGTTCCAAAGAATCTGAAAAGATGACCCAGTACCAACTGCAGCATGCTTCCCCCATGAGCATGATGAAACTATACAGCCCAGTGAATCAGAATGACATTTTTCTGCAGCCTTCTCAAAGCATTTCATAGGGGTCTACAGGAAGAATTTATGTTTGAGACCAACATATCAATAAAATGTACCAAATGAAAAAGACAAATAAGATACTTGAGATATATGCTTACAAACAAAGTGGACTCTGTGAAAGGCACTTGAACTTTTAATGAACGGAAAGTTGCCTTATAACCAGCATTATTGAACCCATTCAAGTTTCCTGTGCATGTCATGCTGTTCGCCACAAGAATCAAATGGTCCTTGAGAACATTTTTAGCAACCATTTTTACCGTTGTAGAAAGACGCTGCGCAAATAATCAAGTAATAAGATCATTGGTGTAAATGGTGCAAAATTGAAAAGAAAGAGGTGTCACTGACAAGCATTATACAACACTTGAGCCAAATGCATTCAAATTAAAATGCCGAATCAGACCCATCTCAGAGTATCTAATATTCATCTCACTGCAATCAACTAGAATAGCTAGACAACAATCTTAAACAAGGCAAGATCCACTCATGTCCTTGAGTGAGAAATGAATGTCTCTGAGCTGAAGCTGCAGTCAAACCAGTCAATTAAATCAAGCACTCTGGCGTTTACACTTCTTTCCTAATGTACCCTAAACACCAATAACCAAATTTGCACTCTCATATTCACAAACTTGAAAAAAAAACTCGACCTGCGGGGGGTAAGACAGCCCCCGGGCTTTTTTTACGAGGACCTTCTCACGCAGGTCGAGAAAACCCCCGAACCCGTGCCCCACCCTTACAAGCGGCAACGTGGCCTGTGTGAGACGACCAATGACCTAGGTCGGGCCTTAGACCTGTGCTTTGGCATGGGACAGACGAGGGGATTTTTTTAACCCCGGCCTGAAATTCGCTCCCACCGGGAGTCGAACCCAGGACCTCAGGAGTGCTACTAGGACCACCTAACCAACTCAGCTAGAGGCCCATTAGCATGTTCACAAACTTGAGAAAACATGCTTATTGTGCACACACACACACACACATGAGATGCCAGAAAATGGTAGTACTAAACACAGGAAGTTTAGTAACAAACCTGCACAACTTGGTCAAAGGCACATGAGATGCCAAGAAGTTCCCTCACTTGTTGAATACCATAAGGAATGGACCTTTGTGTGTCAATGAGGTTAAGAACAGGTATGCAGGCATCAATTGTTGTTCTCCAGGCATCACCATTGTGTACAGCTTCACCTTTTTCAACAATGATTTCTAACGCTGGCTCACCCTTTGATACCTTCTGTTTGTTCTTTACCCAAGAAGTTGTGTCTGATTCAACCCAGATAATTTTAGCCTCTTGAATCCGAGGATCACCTACAATACAAATGTTCATAAAATAATTGATCAGATTCATTCCCCTTCACCTTGTGACACCTAATGACCTAAATGACTCAATTCAGCATCGTCAACAAGACGAAAAGCACATACATATAACTTCAAGTATAATTTATAGCAATGAAATCAGTCAATACTGGAAAAGCTTACAGTGTTTTTGTTTTTTGTTATTTTGTCACAGCTATAGCACTCTACCATTGCTTGTTTTCTCCTTACACCAAAGGTGCTAATAAAAATCATGAACTTATACGTCAAGAAGTGCACTATCCATTTAGCTACTATGAACAACGAGTAAGGTTCTCAGAAAAATAGTAGTCTTCTCGACGGCACCAATTACATACTCCCTCCATACTTTGATTAAATGTCGTTCTGGGTCATTTGATTGGTTTACGAAAGGAAGTCGTTCTGAGGAGAGACGTTCGTCTGAGACGAAACTACCCCCACAAGTCCTCGCTTCGGCTTGCCTACACTCAGTCCCGAGAAAAATTAATAGCGCCTCGGACTCCTCTGATTCGTCCGCGCAGCAACACCAAAAAATAATGCGCCTGGGAGGGATCGAACCTGCGACCAGATGGACTGAGGACCACCATGCTAGCCAGTGAGGTAAACACGGACCACTGATTAGGGAGCTCCCAAGATGCCATTTAATATGGGCAGACAGGTGAAAATACCTTCTAATTAAACACTCCTTGGTATTGTAAATCATGTCCAAAACGACATCTAATTGAAGTATGGAGGGAGTATATGCATATACATAACATTTTTAATATACAAATATATACAGTGTATCTGAATATGTGACAAACACCAAGGGCCTGATTGGTAGGCTGCATCAGCCTCGCCCAGGCTCACTGCATGCAAGGAATGCATGTTCGGTTGCATGCACCGGCAGCAGGGCCTGTCCCCGTGCGTGCATGAGCATTGGCAGAGCCAGGCTCCGAAGAAACACATTCCATTTCCGTTTCTGCCGAGCCTGGCTCGCAGCATGCAATGTGGGTGTGATGCCTGCATCAGACCAGAGAGTAGCGGTGCAGGTCAAGTACCAACCAAACTATTTCTCTGCTAAGCTCGGTTGAATGGAGACGACAACCAAACAAAAGACTACTGCATGCGCTGAACCTGGCCACCTTGGGCCTGCATCGCCTACACAAGACAGGCTGGGTACAGATGAAAACCAATCACGCCCCAAAAGTCATAGGCATTCAGAGCCAAAGTTCGAAACTGTGATCGGCACTACAACAGAAACGAGAGGTTCTGTATTCCACCTTGAACAGAAAACAAGTGTTTCGGCTACCTAATACCCATGACCAATTCTGCCAAGCATAACTCATAATCATCTTATGAAGTGGAATACAGGATATAAGAAAAATTTTGACCTCTAAAAATAGAGCCATATGAATAGAAATAAAGAACCATAGTCCACAGGAACTGATCTCTCTTCAATTAAAAAAAAAATCTCACCACATGTACCAGTGCCACATGAAAAGAGACAAAGAACCATGGTCCATAGAAAATGACTTCAATCGCAAAATGGATTCTCATTTGAACATGATTTAAGTACAATCTGAAGAAACCTAATTTGCACATCTTACTATATACCTTTAATAATTGTATCCAAAAGCACCGAGCAGACAGAATCAGCTATCACATTGACTGCTCTCTCAACAGATTCAGATAATATGGTGTTGTCATCAGAGAAAAAGAACTGCAAACATGGATTCTTCTGTAGCTTTCCATCAATAGGCTTCTGTGTGAATGAACAATCACTGCCAAGGATAGAACATTTTTTTATTAACTCTAATGTAAAAATCATGGTTCCAAAAGCCGCTACAATAGCAGCTTTTTTTATCTTACCGTTAAAACCAAGTAAAAACCTTTTTCTACAGTACACAGGTTTGGTTTTTATCAAAACCCCGCTTGGTTTTGCTAACAGGACAGCATCGGTTTTTGAAACTATGGTCACAATAAATTGGTGTGGATTTTGTATCCAGTGGTTTCATGTCCCAAATAGGGAACTCAAAAAATCGTAAAAAGAGAAGATCATTTATGTGCTGTTTATAGTTTAGTCCTGCAAAATTTAATGTCAAATTAACACTAGATGTCAAGAAAAAAAAAGATAAGCAATGAATCTGGCATTATGTTTTCTGAATCTTGGTATCAAAGATGAATTCAATGCTGAACTTTCAGAGGATTACTTAGATTTCTGTATATCCATGTTCTTATGGATTTTTTTTTCAAAATATAATGCAAAATGTCAAGTAACTGTATATTATTTAATGGGGACGTTAGAAACCCTGGTCACCTACCACATTCCCTAAAATAATGAAGAAAAAGTCAGAATATACATAACAAAGCGAATTTAGACATTTGGTGCCCACTAGGGCGGTCGTCCTAGTTATCCCAGGTTCACAAACGGTGTTGCCTCCTCTGTTGGAGACCATGAGACACACTCCTGATGCCAGCACATACAAAAGTTGCCGCCCCGCCGCATCGGGATAGGGTCTTGCCATTGCCTGATGCCGCCCCCTCACCCTGCCCCAACCACTGACCTCTTGTCACCCACAGCTCTAGCGGCACCAATGCCACTTCGCCGAACCTCCTCACACTGCCAGGTGGCCCTTCTTCCCAACCTCTACAGCCGGAAAAGAGAGAGAGGAACACCAAATCAAAACCCACAACGCCTAACCTGATTGCAACCTCATTTGCGTTGCTGTTGATATCTCTAGTGTGGGGCAGTGAAGAATTTGAGGGTGGGGGATGGGAGGTGGATGATGCACGTGGCATGGAGGCGGAGCTGCTTGCCTGCAACCTCGCCATGGAAGCACATGGAGGCGGCAGTCACAAGCTGGTCATTCGTTTGTGAGAGAAACAGAGGAAGAAGGCAGCGAGTGGATAAGGACAAGGCTAATGGTAGTGATCACTGTGTCCTATCTAGGACGGGCATTCCCCTGGGCACCATTGTATTACAGTTCTGGTTCTGACATGATCGACTGCTAATCAACAATAAGCTATGTACCTTTAACAAGATGCAGGTTTGAATGAATTCAGCATGAGGCTTGAACAGGTGAAAGCTTTGCAGGATTATAGTATGGAATGGAAAAGAAATAAAAAAGTTACCAAGTGGAGAATGCAATCTTTTTGAACAGGTAGCAAAGCGGTCCTTTCTTCTTTCCATATCTTTCAGAAACTTCTTGGCATTTTTGGAGGATATCTTGGATGCTACTGTTTATCCTTTCTAACTGCACCTGCAAGAAGATATACATATATTTTTAAAAATATGTTCATGTGAGAAAAAAACAGAAGATATCATTATACCTTGTCTAGGTGGATATGGCCTACAAGAGTTGGAGCAGTTTCAGATGTTTCATCCAAACTTGTTTGCTTCTGGTGCCTGAAAAAACATACAACATATTTCAGGTGTTCAGATCTATTGATCCCAAAAGAAAAAGAACATGAAAGACCTGAAACAAATATGAGATCATCTTATATTCATTCTCATTTTGAGAATGTAAGACCATGCATTTGCCATTTTGACTTGATCATAATATTATGAGAAACCTTGGGAATAGTCTGACCCATTTGCTTCATTAGTTAACATTAAATTTATATAAATTCACCCATGGCAGTTATGTCGCACAGCTTTGCACATGTGAAGGGGAAATCAATGGATTATGGACAGTTTGAATCTCAACACAACTGCTTACTAGAAAATGAATGTTAATGCCCAATTCCAAGGAACATGCACAACTGGTTACTAAACAATCAAACAGAAACAGAAATCTGAGTGTATCCAAGTTTCAGCAAACACAGTAAAAGTGGTGACCTGACTTAAACTAGCAACAATCATAAGACCAAATAGGCAAATAGCAATCCACAAAAAAAAAAAGAAGGGAAAAGGGTAGCTTTTAACATTTCAGGATTTTATTTCATGGATACATACTCAATGCAGATATCAGTAGCGCAATCTGCTAGGGTGAATCTCTTTAAACAACCCTGTACTGCAATGGCGGCCCTTTCCTTGCAGAATCTCTTTGAGCAAGAGCATTCATTCAGAAACAGGATTACTTTTCGATCCTTGATGTCATTTTTATAGCCAACTCTTGTCTGAAGAATTTCCTGTAAGAATACAATAACCTCATTAAACAGTACTTGTAAGACCCCTCAGTGATCAAAGGCTAGAAATATTTTAAACATTACTACCTTCATGGACTCCCATGAAGCATTGTTACTCTGAGACGAATCCAACACAGCCTTGTATGCAGGGTTTGAGATAGCTGTGGCAGCTAAGACACCCACAGGTTCACCAGGAGGCAAATCACTTGGAAAAACAGTCTCATCAGTTTCCCCATACTTCAGCTGTATGATTGAGTTGCTGCAGATGTTTCTTACAGTTCCGTCATAGCATATAACTACATCCCGCAAGATGGCCATTAAATTCTTAAACAGAGTTCCAGGTTCCGTCAACCCTCTTGAGGAGCGGACAATAACTTCTCTTGTGGATATAGCATGTATGAGCTCCTCGTAAGGATTGAGACCATGAAAATAAGAACTACTCACAAGACCATAGGCCTCTGGAGGATGCTCATTTCCAAGGGTTGGGTGTTTATTCACAAAATTCATAAAGCAATCCTCTACCAGGCGGCTTGAATACAACTTACCCTCGCGATAAAGTTGCAAGCCAACAAATCCAAGCTGCTGGACTACCTTTGAAATTGCAGAGTCCTTTTTCGGATCAATCAGCAGTCCAAGATTGGAGCATTTTGTAATAAAATCCGAAATTTGTTGTTTGACCTTCTTCAAATTGTTCTCAACTCGCATTTCCATGAATTGAGTTTTGGAGCATCTTGATTGTTCAAGGATAAGGGATTGTTTCCGAATGTTTATATGTGCTTCTTCCAATAGAGCCTTGGGAACATTAAAGTCCTGCAGACTTATACTAAAACCATCCAGGAGTAAAAATTCCATCAATAATGGCTGTAGCACATTCAGAAATTGGAGAGCCTCTCCAGGACCCTTCTCATAGAGAATGCAAGACACCAAATTCGAGAATGAGTCTTGAACAGATTCTTTGTCAAGATTCAGCTCTATGACAGTACTGTCCCTAATTAGAAATTTGACCCCTTCACAGGTCAGATTAGATGGCAATGCACCTTGGACAATTTGTGTGATTGTATAAGAGGGACTTGACTTGACTACTGCAGGGTATGCAAGTGAACATGATATAAACATAGCCATCTGGTTAGCTGATTCTTTCCTTAGCATGGTTCTGGCGGACATATGCTTCAGAGCTAGCAAGCTATCATTACCTAGCTCCAGATTCACCTTCCCACTGTGGGAACTAGTAAGTTGATTGTTTACGCTGAAAAGCTCCAATGCTTCAGCTTTTGCAGCAAGGGATTGTGGATAATAGATATGCACACAATCACCATCAAAGTCTGCTGCAAAAGGAGAACAGATAAGGGGATTGATTTTGACCGTATGGTCATCATGGACATACGCATAAAAGGCCTGTAGAGAATGTTTGTGTGTACTGGGTGGCCTGTTCAGAAAGACTACATCCCCATCAACTATTCTGCGGCGGATCGTTTGACCAACTTTGAGTGTCGTATGGCCTTGAGATCCTACTGTGATGGCATATGTTGCTTGACCATCTCTGTAGGTCAAACACAGCCCCTTGTCAACCACCTCTTGCAGCCTATTGATATTTATGTCAGTTACTTGCTCTTCAAAAGTTATTTTCTTTGCCACTTCAGAAGGCAATCCAACTACATCCACTGGAATGTAGGGATCACCAGTAAGAACACTGCGAGATGAGAAACCTGACCCTTTGCTAATAAACAATGTTTTCATTTTTTCCAACCACTGTTTGGTTGACAGTTTAACTGTATCTGTGCCAACTGCAAATCTCTTTGTATTGTCTTGTGGACCCTTCAAAATAAGACAAAGTGTTACCGCTGAGAACAAGAAACACATTAAAATTAGAAATAGAAAGTATGATCAGGACAAACACAAATGTTTTGTTGATCAACACATATATAAGAATTGTAAAAGCTCAGGGATTTGGGGTTATTCTGATGATTTAGCACATTCTGAATAACCTTTTCCATGAACCATGTGAATATAGTTTTGAGTTTTCATCTTTAAATTCTGCCACATACCCTGGTAGTGCCCCTTAGGCGTATGTATAGGCCAATAGCAAGTTGCAGATCACATGATTCAGCTTCATGAGATTCAAAGTTTGGGGAACCAGATCTAGATCTTTTTATCTGCTCGATCTTTTGAAGAATCTTCTTCAATGAAGCTATTGAAACGTCCTGATATAAAAATCAAGTAAATTAAGAAACCAGACAGAACTGAACAGTAGGTAAAATTATGAACCGCCAAGTTCATTAAATAAACTGAACAATAGGTAAAATTAAGTTAATTAGAGAACTCACATAGGACATGATGCTTTGTCCGTCAGTGAACTCTGGAATATAGAGACAGTTTGGAGGTACTGGAAGGTGTGTCATCACATACCCAGGCTGGACAATGTATCCCCGTGAAGCTAGCTTTTTTCTGGTATCATCAGGAATTTTCTTCAGTATATTCAGTACCTAACAAATAACACAGCAATCAATCAGTGGATTGTTCCAACAATCTAGATTCAAAGAGGATATCAAAGATCTCTAGAACACATAACATACAATAGTATTACCTCCGCTGGAAGCAACGGCCTATTCTGGGAGTCTCCACCATACTGAAATCCATATTTGTTGAGGAAGTGCCATGAATCTTGTCTCATGCGTTTCTGGTGTGGTGCTTTCAATTCTAAACGAATCGCACCATCTGTTGTCTTTATTTCCTTCAAAGACAGTGCTGGAAGATCCTATAAGAAACAAGGGTTGAGAAAATGAGAAAACATGAGTGGACACTAATGAAGGCAACATGGCTTTGGTGTCAGCACTGGCAACAGATCAGCAGCAAGCATGAATGTAAACTAGGAAGGCGTATTGTACTATCAATCTATGAGTTCACTGCTAGTGCTATGTCCATCAGCCATAAAAAAGTTACTCTAATGTAATGACATGTCACCAATGGAACAAAATCACTGATTCAGCGTACTTTCATGTCGTTTTAGAAATAAAAACTCCCAAAACAATACCTTTATTTAAAAAAAAAACATCATGCACTTTATTATTATGAATTGGAAAACAGAAATACAACAACAATGAAAAATAAAGCCTTTTAGTCCCAGGCAAGGGTAGGCTAACATGAAAACAGAAAGAACGTAAAAAAATTGACACAGTTGTGTACATGAGATTCCTGGGTCAACACTAATATTCAGAAGCATAGCCCCTGCCAAGTCCCAAGTTAAACATTAAATGAGTCATATTTTCAGATTAGTCCTATCAACTTCTAGAAAGAAGGAAATGTTCAGACTGGCATCTACCCGACAGTAGTAGCACGACGTTGCTGAAACCTTATCTTTTCCATTGCTTTGTTTAACCTGGGAAATAAAGATATCTCCTGATAGTCAGCCAAGGTGAAGCATTGAGGTAAATTAATAGAGTATGATGAAATCAGTGAAAACCATATTGAAAAAAAAAGAAAATGGAAACTTTTATATTGGTTTAGTCTAGAAGTACCTTCCCCTTTTTGATTCGAAGGCACTTCAAGCATACCAAGCTCAACAGCTGTCTCAGTTCACTAACATGGCATGGATGGTATACAGGTACAGGTAGCTCAATGTACCCAAAATGTCCTGAGTAAACAGACAAATTTATTCGTTTATTAACAAGATATTATCACTATGTAAGGTGAAGAGATTTGAAGGAAAACTAGTGAAAAAGGCTATTGTGTGGGGACCTTCGCATTTATCATTTTCTGAGGCACCACAAGAATCACATTTTCCAGCCTCAAGGGGCAACCCAAGGAAAGCATTACTAAGCTGACTTGGATGGTTGACCGAGACATCGTTGTTTGAGTATGTGCGCTGCAGGGAAAAACTTGCATATTAATCATATTCGGAAAGGAAATATATAGTGGGCAAGACATTTCGAATTGTGCAGAATATGGCATGCATGAGTATGGCAAAACAAAACGGGAATTGAAAACATCCAAAACCTTAGGTATCGAGATGAGAATGCAACATTAATCAACTAAGTCAGTGAAACGGGCGTTAATAACTTGGCCAACAACTGGAAGTAGTAGAAGAAAAACGCTCGAATTTGTACTATGCATATCACAGAGCCAGTGAGCCGTCATGATTTTGTCGTGACTAAGCACCATGGGACCATCTCTTATATCAAAAGTAAACAGCAAAGAACAAATTCTCAATGGATAAGTGTTGGCATTAGAAGCAATTCTTTCAAATATGCCCCTTTGAACTATGAACCCACTCTGTCTCGTCGCTACTAGAAGGCTATTTACATGGAGCCAAAGTAACAACAACTTTTTTTATTCTATGATATACCCGAATTATTGTTCAAAGCATCACAGCAGGGAAACTTACAATCTCCTCCTCAGTGGAGAGGCTAAGCTTGACGCCTTTGATGGCTCCTTCGGCAACAAGTATTGAAGACTGGTCCTCCTCCATTTCTCTGGAACAGATGGACGACAATGTCGCAGATGCAATGTTAATTAAACAGAAGGGGGGAAAGAAAGAACGGTAACAGACTAAAGCTGCGAGTTTTTCCAAACTGCACAGGATGAATTTCAACAAATCCAAAAGAGAAGCACGGAAACTAATCGAAACAGATAAAAGAGTCGGGATCTCAGAGCATAGCCGTGTTATAAAACCACACGAAAATTTGCGGCCCACGGCCAGAACAGCCGCAAGGTTGTGCAATAATGTTGTGGACGGGGACCAAAACTTGCATCCAGAAGAACTCAGCGTAGAGCTCCCCAACAACAAGGCGATCAATCACTCTACCACCACTCCCGCGCACAGAAGCCCTCCCCTAATCCCCCCAAAAGACAGCTTTTTCCCCATAAAACCCATCAAAACTCACAAAAATGAGAGAAAACACCGAAGAAAGAAACACTACCATAAATCCAAAGCGCCCCCCAATGGCCCCAAACCCCCATTTCCAGGGCAGCCGGCGAAATCCTCGATCGTCGGAATCAAAACCCAACCCACATTGCGGAAAAGGAACCTAAGCCCCAGGCTAAACCCATGCTTACCAGGCGCGCCGGCCCCGGCGCCCACCGCCGTCGCGGCGTCCACCGTCCACCTCCCAAGCCGCCGTCACCCTCCCCTACTCCGCGCTAAAACCCTAGAGCGCGCGGGGGGAACTAGGAGGAGGGTTTTGCTTCACTTCGGAGAGGCCGAGAAGGCGATGGCCTGGTCACTGTGGGGAAGAGGGAGGCAGAGGAGGAGACCGGACGGGTCAGCCGAGGCCGGGGGCACTCGGAAAAAGGGAAGGCGCCGTATGCTGCGTGCAGGTGAGCGAGGAGTAAGCTTACCGCCCCAGCTGCGCGTCTCACTTACAGGTGGAAACAGACTGAGTGGAGCCCACCTGGCGGTGAGAAGTGTGAGGCTCTGGCGCAGCGTTGGTAACGGGTGTGCAGATTCACCTCCGTCGCCGTTGGGAGGCGAGACCGGCGGACTCGACACGGGCATTGATTCTGTGGAAGTGCAGCCGCTTTTGTGAGAGGGTGTTAGGCTGACAGGTGGGTCCAAATAAATCCATTAAACTATTTTTAGCTATATCATTGATGGTAGAAAAGTCATGACTATATTATTGATATGACTATATTATTGATGATGTATTGTGCTAGATTTACGTTTAGAATGTCCCCAAGATAAGATACTCTCCACATAATTCAAAAAAATATGTTTTAGGTATCATCTCTCATACTAAGAAGTGATTAATTAGGAGATATTTTTTATATCTGCTCTTATTAAATGGATTATCCGGGCTATCCCATTCACACTTCTATCAGACATCGTGACACATTTGATCGCAGATACGATCCCTCGTTGTTGCATGTTTTTTTCTTCCTTTTTGTATTGCTATGTGAACATCCAATTTTTTTGGAGCTATGCGTGACCGTTGTAATGTCATTTTTTTTTGTTGTGGCTAGACATCCAATTTTCTTGGAGCTATGCGTGACCGTTGTAATGCCGTTTTTTTTTTGTCGTGACTAGACATCCAATTTTTTTTAGAGCTATGCGTTGTAATGCCGTTTTTTTTTGTCGTGGCTAACATTATTAAATCTTATCTTGAGACTGGCGAGGGAAATAAAACAATAAACAGAAGAAATAATTTCATCTAAAAACTAACTTTAAACCAGAACGACTTCTATTCGTAAAAGTTAACTTACTCTTCATTAAAAGTTATCTTGTGTTTGTCTATAGATTGAGAAGGGATGAAATGGAACAAGCCCATTTTTAATGATGTTTGATTCTTTTTTTTGTGTGTGTGTGTGAGGAGTGCTTGGTTCTTGTTTCAACACATGTGACATAAATCCACACTCAAATAGAAATATTTTTAGAGCGGAACGAGACAAAACTAACCTAAAAAATTACGGAATTCTTGTGTCCACACGGCATTATGTATGTGTGCCTATGCGTAGCATGGGGAGTGCGGGGAGGAGGGGGATTGGTTGGCGCAATGAATCCGTTAGCACATTATATGTTTCATATTGATGGGTCTTACTATATCGGTGGTTTTTGAATGTTAGATATAATTAAAACTTGTTTAAAAAAATATTTAAATATTTTGACTAAATTTCATCGAAAATTTTATAAAAAGATTTTGTAAAAAAAATGATAAAAAAATTTAAACAAAGTTGTACAAAAAAGTTCTTATAAAAAGTTTGGATTGTTTTGACAGGAGATCATGAATTGGCTTCTTCGTGTCCGCATGTAGATTAGCAAAGAGATGTTGTGTATCTCTCTTCCTCTTAATTCTTTCTACCATGTTTATACCATAAAAAAGATAAGGCATATTATGTTCCTCCAATCAAACAAGTGTTGGGACCACCCCATACCCAAAAATAAGGAATGGTTTTGTCATGTCTGATCTCTGTCCCAACCAAACACATGCTTCAACTCTACTCTTCACTAAGCTGCCGATATACAAACTGATCAGTAATTTAGAGTTAGATGAATTTTTATACTTTCAGTTAGGATAAGAGTTAGCAAGTAATTACCTTCAGACACACTCTTATATGTTTTAGATATTACTAGCGAGATCATACATAACTAATGAGTAAAAAAAATTCATGATCAATGGCCTATTACGAGAGAGGGTGTTTGGATGATAGGTTGGACCTCAAATGGACTCTTCTATTTACATCCATTGTTGATGCTGATGCTATGTTAGGAAAGCAAAGTCACGTCTAAGTTATTTAAGATTCAGTTTGCGTGATACATTCACATGTTTGTTATGTACGTTTCGAATATTGATGAGAAGATCACGTGTAGTTATCAACTCATACATTTGGTCATCTTTTTTGTAAGAGCTTGTTTGACTGCGTTGGTCTCAAACGAAGCCTTCATTTACTTCATTTTGCAAATGCAACCATGTATGCATACACAATCGATGCCTATTTTATGAGAGGGTGCTCAGGTCACTGGTGAGTCTAAAAAAATAAATAGTTTGCCAACTTCCGTTCTCTACACAACCTCTCGTGCATACAACTTCATCAACCGGGGTAGGATGTTGTCTTCTTATTACAATAAATAACTTTGGTAAGTGTCGCATGTTCAAAATTAAAGTGAATCCAAGCCTTGAACCGAGAGATTAACTTTTTTACTACTTTATCAACCTTAGCATGTCCAACAACTCCAGAAAACAGACCATACATCTTAATCTAAGACGTTATCGGTAAAATCAATGATCAAACAACTCTCTAAATCTACTTCTAATTTTTTCCACTTCCAAAACACAACCTTCGAGTTGCTAAATTTATTCACCAATATTACTCCCAATGCAATCTCCATATTTCAAACATTTTTAAAAACAATATATTAGGAACAATGGGAGGAGCGGAGTTTTACTTTTTGTTCTCCTGATAATTTATAGAAACTTCAAAAATAAGTTACCTGAGTCTTTTTTTTTTAGCCATTGAAGATGCTCTCATGTTATAAATCGAACTGCATTTAGAAGGTATGTAGGAACATTCGATTTCCCTCTAATTGACGACTCATTTAAGGAGTTGTTTTCAAGTGCCAATGGCTCTTGTCGTCTGATTTCAGATTCTCAGCACTGCGCATTCAATCAAATAGCTTAAATCTCCGCTTCTCTATGTCATTTATCAAAAACAACTCTCACTGTCTTTTGATACACCAATCAATGCAACATACAAGTGTATCTGCAAAACGCAAGCTATTGTGGTGCCAGTCCGTTATCGTAGTCACTGCCTCTCCGTGGCCCATTCTGCAGGTTCCTCTCAAACTCCTTCAGGTAGTCCAGGAGCAAAACGATCACAAAGAGGATAAACCCGCCGGAGGAGCTGCTGCCGCCACCGCCACCACCTCCACCTCCTCCACCGAAGCGGAACGGCGGAAACCCAACTCCTCCATCATCGAGTCTTGGCTTCACTTTTTCTACAATCAGAGATCATCCAAGATGCAAGTGAGAGAGTGTGAGCCAAGTGCAAACACAACTTTGCTGTTCACTGGGACTTCAGTGCCCTGAGAATACAACGAACACATTCGATTACCTTTAACTGAACCTGATGGCGGAGAGGTAGGTCCAGAAAATGATTTGCGCTGAGCAGTTTGTGTTTGGTTTGCACAGCATGTTATGTTCTGCAGAGAAAAAATGTTTCCACAGATGGTGTGTGTTAGTTAAGGAGTCAGGAGTGAATTGTAGTGCTAACTGCCAGCAACATTAACATTTCAAATTTTAGCGCTTATCATAACATTTCAACATTTGCTTCACACGGATGGAAGTTTAATAATAGACTTTGTCCTGCTTAATTTTGTTATCCTTGAGTAATCAACAAAGGCTGAGTATGTAATGATCTTAACACTGTGTGCAACTGGTAGAGTCAGGGAGATTTTCTTCCATTATCCCAAAAAATAACACTTCAACATGCATTTTTCTGTCCAATTTGGCATTTTTGTCTACATAGGTTTGCATTCTTTTTCTTCATCTAAAGTCTGGTAGTATTAGAGTTGAACAATTCTATGTCCTAGTCCCAGGGATGACGGATCCAACATGAATGCTATTATGGTGCACCTCTCAACGAAAGTATAGCACAAATATAAAATTTATCAATTTGTTGAATATGTCAAGATAAGATATTTGTTCAATTTATTGGAACAACAAAGATTGACAATAGATAGCAGCAACAGATAAACTAATATGTACACATTTGACCAGGTAAAATTACAAGAAAACAGATGCGCAAGCATGTCATAGCTATATCAAAGAAACATTTCTCCTCATATGAAGGACAAATAAACATTTTACTTGAGCACGCAAGTGTACAAATATTGCTTACCATGGAAGCTGCACATGACACCGCTCTGGCAGAATTGGTCGTGTGGCGTGTTGTCCTCTGATGTTGCAAGATGCAGAGAGATAGTTCTCCAGAATCGTGCCCTACATTGATTAAATGGATGACGTAAGTTCTGAATGAACTCAGGTAACACATAAACTCATTTTTTTAAGCAGCAAATACAAATCCTGGTTGACATACTAAACAAGGGGAAAATCAGTCTTCCTTTAGGAGATCAGGCTTTTGAGCGAAAGGATCAGTGCAATGCATGAAAACTCAACTTGGGCTCATCAAATTTGAGTCCTAGAGAAAGCCTAAGTGTAGTGTGGTGCAGAACTGCAGACACGGATGAACCTTTGTGCAGTGCTGCAGACCATTTCCTCTGCTGCTACAAACGAAAATAACACCTACTTGTTCCGAACACGAGCAGGAGGTGTACAAATACATACTACTGCAATTCCAACACTTTAACTGAACTGGTATGTGAACACAATAATTGGCATCAGGGGGGCTCAGCAATGCGGACTGTAAGCAAAGCTACGCGTCATCCCAGTATCACACAGTTAGTACGTATTAAACAAGCGTCTGCATTAGGAAATTGAAAGCACGAAATTGTGACCGAATTACGGGAAGTGAAATCGCCAGCAACCCCCATGTTTCACTTCCTTCTGAAAAGTTCGTTGTCTGATAAAGCTCCCGGGGACAATTTCCAAGGCAGCGGATGAGCAGCACGTACCTCCGGCAATCCCTCGCCGTGCAGTGGGAAGCAGAAGAAGCGAGCTTGGAGCAGAGACCGCGGCGGCAAACGGAGGCATTGCGCGTTGCAGGTCGCGGCGCCTGCAGATAAGAACCTGCCGGTGGCCTGGTGGATAAGGAAGTACGGCAAGCGGCGAGTCAGAAACCGAGCTGCACGTGAAGGAGAAACAGAGATGGGAGCAAGGGTACCTTTACGCGCGGTCGGAGGCGAGAGAACCTTCCCAAATTGCAGCAAGCGAGAGGGAGAGGCAGCAGAAGGGGGAGAGGGAGCTTGGTAGCAAGCTAGCAATGGGGGATTCGGCTACAGTGAGTGATTGCGCGGCAGACTGACGAACGGCTAAGGAAGGTTATCCATCTCGTAGTGCCTGACACTTGTCTCGTGTTACAAGAGTAGTTCTCTGTTTTCTGAACTTCTTTGATCTATAGCGAACCCTATCGATATTTTCGGTGTGTTTTTCTTAAAAACAGATGGAGGCTTTTTTATCGAAATTTGGAACTTTTTAGAGCATGATCTTTGTATTTGTTACAAAATTCCATTAATAGAATCATCAGTTATAGAGTTTAAACCTTGCCGAGGTGTACTATTTAGATATATTTTTTCCAAGGCAACATGAGGAAAAAGTCTCAACAAAACAATAACAATAAAGCTTTTTTATCCCAAGCAAATTGAGATAGGTTAGAGATAAAACTCATAGGAACCCAAAAAAGAAGAGACAAAAAAAAACAAAAGACAAAAGAAAGAGAAGAGAAAAAGAAAGAAAGAAAGAAAAGAGAGAGAAAAAAAAGACAAAAACAAAAAGAACAAAAACCAAAAACGAGTAAGCAAGAAGGAAAGAAAAAAATCACGATTCCGGCACGTCTATTACTAGTCTCCAAACGCTCCTATCCATAGCTAGCTCCTTAGTGATATCCCACGCCTTCAGGTCTCTCTTAACCGACTTGTTACAAATCAAGTTAGGTCGGCCTCTACCTCTCATAACATTAGCATCTCTCTTTAGAACCCCACTACGTACCGGCGCCTCCGGAGGTCTCCGTTGGACATGTCCGAACCATCTCAACCGATGTTGAACTAATTTCTCCTCGATAGGTGCCACTCCTATCCTGTCCCGGATATCTTCATTTCGTATTCGGTCTCTTCTTGTATGCTCGCAAAACCAATGCAACATACGCATCTCTGCTACACTTAGTTGTTGAACATGTCGTCTTTTCGTAGACCAGCACTCAGCACCGTATAACATCGCCGGACGAATTGCCGTCCTATAGAATTTACCTTTTAACTTTTGTGGCACCCTCTTGTCGCATAAGACGTGGGATGCTTGACGCCATTTCAACCAGCCGGCTGAAATTCTATGCCTAACATCTTCATCGATGTCACCGTCCTTTTGCAACATCGATCCTAAATAACGAAATGTATCCTTCTTGACCACCAATTGTCCATCAAGGTTAACGTCTCCATCCTTATGTCTAGTCGCGCTAAACTCACACATCATATACTCGGTTTTGGCCCTACTAAGTCTGAAACCCTTGCACTCTAATGTGTGCCTCCATAGCTCCAACTTCTTATTAACCCCATCCCTACTCTCGTCAACTAACACCACATCATCAGCAAAGAGCATACACCAAGGGACATCACTCTGTATTTCTCGTGTGACCTCATCCATCACTAAAGCAAATAAATAAGGGCTCAATGCTGATCCTTGGTGTAGTTCTATTTTAATCGGAAAGTCATTGGTATCGCCATCACATGTCCGAACACACGTCCTCGCGTCCCTGTACATATCCTTAATGAGGGTAATTTACTTAGTTGGGACTTTATGCTTCTCCAAGGCCCACCACATGACACTTCTTGGCACTTTGTCATATGCCTTCTCGAGGTCAATAAAGACCATGTGTAAGTCCTTCTTTTGCTCCCGATATCTCTCCATCAATTGTTGCATTAAGAAAATCACCTCCATGGTCGATCATCCAGGCATGAACCCAAACTAGTTTTGCGTCACACTTGTCACTCTTCTTAGGCGATACTCGATGACTCTCTCCCAGAGCTTTATCGTATGGCTCATTAACTTAATCCCACGATAGTTAGTACAACTTTGAACATCTCCCTTGTTCTTGAAGATCGGTACTACTATACTCCTCCTCCATTCTTCCGGCATCTTGTTTGACCGAAAGATGAGGTTAAAAAGCTTAGTTAACCATACTATGGCTCTGGCACCTAAGCATCTCCATACTTCAATAGGGATACCATCAGGACCCATCGCTTTACCACTCTTCATCCTCTTCAAAGCTTCCTCTATCTCTGTCTCCTGAATTCTCCTCACAAAGCGTCTGTTGTTATCATCAAATGAGTCATCCAACTCAAGTATAAGACATTCATCCTCTCTGTTAAACAACTTATCAAAGTACTCTCGTCATCTGTCCTTGATCTCCTCATCTCTCACTAGGAGTCGGTCTACCCTATCCTTGATACATTTGATTTGGTTGATGTTCCTCGTCTTTGGCTCACGGATCCTAGCCATCCGATAGATGTCCTTCTCCCCTTCCTTCGTGCCTAGTCGTTGATAAAGATTATCATATGCCTGACCCTTTGCTACACTCACTGCTCGCTTTGCAGCCCTCTTGGCTATTTTATAGCCTTCTATATTAGTTGCACTCTTATCAAGATGTAAGCGCTTGAAACATTCCTTCTTCTCCTTAATAGCCCTTTGCACCTCATTATTCCACCATCAGGTGTCTTTTGCTTCTTGTTTGCCTCCTCTACTCACGCCAAACACTTCTGAAGTTACCTTCCGAACACATATTGTCATCTTTAGCCACATGTCATCTGGTCCTTCTCCTTCCTCCCAGGGTCCCTCTCCTTAAAAGTTTGCGTCAGCTCCCCTCTAAACTTCCACCATTTCGTTCTCACGGTCTTGGTACGTTTGTCCCTATATACATGGATCCGAAAATGAAAATCCGTCACCACAAGCTTATGTTGAGTGACGACACACTCCCCAGGTATCACCCTATAGTCCAAACAAGCACGCCTGTCCTCCCTCCTGGCAAGGATAAAGTCGATTTGGCTCGAGTGTTATGCACTTCTAAAGGTCACTAGATGAGATTCTCTCTTCCTAAATAGGGTATTCGCTACCAACAAGTCATAAGCTAGCGCCTAATTAAGTATATCCTCCCCCTCCTGATTCCTACTACCATACTCGAACCCCCATGGATCCGCTCGAACCCTATATTAGACGTTCCCATATGACCGTTAAGGTCTCCTCCTATGAAATGCTTCTCACTGATAGGTATGGTACTAACCATGCTATCTAGATCTTCCCAAAACTGACTCTTGATGCTCTCACTAAGACCTACCTGAGGGGTATATGCACTAATCACATTTAAAGCCGAATCTCCAACTATCAGTCGAACAAGGATAATCCGGTCACCGTGCCTCCTAACATCTACGACTCCATCCTTAAGGCTCCTGTCGATCAAGATGCCTACACCATTTCTACCCGATGTTGTACCCGTGTACCAAAGCTTGAAGTCAGTATTCTTCACCTCCTTCGTCTTCTAACGCTTCCATTTAGTCTCTTGAACGCATAGGATATTTACACGTCTCCTAGTTGTCACATCGATTAGCTCTCGTAACTTGCCTGTTAGGGACCCTATGTTCCAACTTTCTAAACGAATCCTAGTTGGCTCGGCTAACTTTCTTACCCTTCACATCCGTCGAGGAAAGTGCGAAGACCCTTACTCATTTTTTACTACACCCGGGCGTAGATGTAGCGCGTCACTAAGGTTGCGACGACCTGACCCTTACTCACTATTCATCGTACCCAGGTCACAATACGACGCGCCACTAAGGTTGTGACGACCCGGCCCTTGCTCATTTGACACCACACCCGGGTTCCGATGTAGCGCGTCGCTAAGAGGGTTACGCCTCAACGAATTTCTTATAGGTTTCATATCTATTTGAGTGGCTGGGTTTTTGACGTTGGTTTGTCAAACCTAACACAATCATCTCCTTTACCCAGGCTTGGGACTGGCTATATTAAGACTCAACATAGACGGAGTTAAGTCTCAACAAAACATTTCAACAAATTTAACTTAACTAGCTTGACTTTTTGTGCCTTTGCATCGATGAAAAGAGGACAATTGTATTCACTTAAAAAAAACAAAGGTAAAATCATAAAGTTGAAAAACAAGAGGTAAAATCACCATTAAAGTTGGAATCAGAGATAAAAATACAATTGTCCCATCAATTTCTGCGTTGTTTAACTTCTACGAGAAAATTCAGCAGTAGGTTGTACATTTGCAACAAAAATGGGTGGTGGAGAATCTCAAACTACCTGTAATTCATGCAATTTCACCCAAAAAATATGCTTATCACTTAACTCTGGTTTAATGTCCTTCATTTCAATTCATCACGGGCTTGACAGCGCCTCCCCCACCTTCATCTTCACCATCTGTGCCCCTGTGGCCTTCTCGTGTTTTTTAGTCAGTCGTGATTCACCGAGAACGCACAGCCGTCAGCAGCAGCATCCACAGTCGTCACTTGCCAAGTACTACTCGCCCCCCACTCCGCCTCGCCTCCGCGTCCAACCTCCTCCGAGAGAGGGTGTCAGCTTGGCGACTACGCACGCACGACGGCTGTGAGCATAAATCTCTCGAACACCCACAAGCCCTTGTCGTTTCCATCGGCTCAACGCCGCCCCCACGTCGATGCATCACCATCATCTCTCCACGGCAATCTCCTCTCCCGTCCCCGTGAGCCATCTATCCTTGAATCGCCGATCGCGGAGGAGCCGCATTGCCCGGCATTGAGAGGTCGCGATCCGGCGGGGGGCGGAGAGGCTGACCCATGACGTGCGCGCGCGCCGAGGACGCCGTCTCGCCCGCCGCCGACGACATGGCGGCTGCTCCGGCGTGAGTGGAATTCCTCTTCCTTTTGATGTGTTTGAAATCTTTCTTGAATCTTCGGTGACATTGCTGGGTCTTTCCCTCTATTGATTGATGTCTTTATTGACCCGTTGCTCTTACTGAATCTTTCCGTTCGTTCCAGAGGTGGCTTGATCCTGAAGGCTAGTGCTGGCGTCGGCGGCCGGAGATCGGGCGGTTTGGGGCGCATGCTGCAGCGCTCGGCGCATCTGGTGCCGGAGGAAGGCGACGCGCCGGCGGCCAGTTGCTCCGGGGTAAGCTCTAAGTTGACTTTCATCGTGCTCCTGTTGTTCCACACCGTCTGATTACCCAGCACCAAATTCACAAATTTTGTTTGAATTGGTGACAACGTTGTTGAGAAAAAGTTTAAAGTTAAATTTTAGTGGACAAAAGCGAAATTTTGCGGGTGCGTCCTTTTGCGGAGTGCCGTGGTGCGCAGGGCACTGTCGGCTTCGGCCGTGCTGTTTGCTTCCCTGCAAGTTTTCATTCGGGGGGACCCGGATGAACTGTCCCCTTACCTCCCTTGTCTCTACTTTCCATTGATTACAGCTGTCTGTATGGTCAACCAACAATCTTGTTGTTTCTTGGTTCGTGGATGGGTTTCTTCCTATGGAATAATGTCTGATAGGTTGGTTTATCCTCTTTAGGATGGCAAGGGCAATGTTAATGGGAGGAGAGAGGACAACAACAGTGGCAGGATGCGGCAGTACAAGTCTCAGCTCGAGCAGGAGGTGAGTGAAACACTTGGGTTGTGAATTCAGTTTCTTGTCATAACTGTAACTGCCTTGTATGACAATATGACATGCTCTTGTAATCCTGTCAAACTTGAGCAGGTCAAGAAATTGCAGAGGCAGCTTGAAGAAGAGATTGATCTGCATGTGGCGTTAGCGGAAGCTGTTACACAGAATGCCACGTCTATATTGAAGTCCTCTGTGAAGTTGCCACACAAGGTGCATGGCTGGCATAATACTGGCGGTTGAATTGAAACTTATTTGTGTTCATTTGTCATTGTCTCTTAGCCGTTTAATGCATCCGGTAACCCCCTATGTTTAACCTTCTTTCTGCAGGCACAGGAGCTACTTACTAACATTGCCTCCTTGGAGAGTACTGTTTCAAAGCTTGAAAAGGAGTTAAATGACTTATATTACCAGCTTTGCCATGAGAGGAACGAGAGGCTACTTGCTGAAAATAATCCAGGATGCATACCATCTACATCCCCAGATGCCCACCAGTCATTGTCGACTTGCACGTGTACGTGGGAAGAAGTAAGTTTTATGAGTAAATATTTCAGGTTCTGTTTTTTTTTTATATATGGAAATATTTATAGTGTATTCATTATTTTTCTTAGCACATATCATCACTGAGAGATTTGAAGTATGGAGGATCTGAGTCGATGAGATCAGTGCGGCAGGAATTGTTCTCGGAACATGAAAATGATCAGGATATGGGAGAAGAGCCTGAAGATCAGCAGAATGTTTCTTTAAATAGGCTGCTAGAAAAACACCAAGATACTTCTTTGAACAGGCTTCTAGAAAAGCACCGTGATGAAGAGGTCCCTTTCTTACCTACCTCTGTAATTTTAAGAATTGAATTGACTTTGAAGCATGTAAGAATATCAATGATTGACATATCTTTCTGCAGATGCTGGAATCATGCTCCACAGAAAATGAAGACAAAGAAGATGACAAGATTGATGCTTTTGCTTTATCCTTTGAACAGTCCATTCTGAAGATTACTAGCATGAAAGGAGGGAATCTTTGGAATAATCCAAATCAGCTCTCTGAGGAGATGGTGCGCTGCATGAGAAACATTTTCCTACGTTTATCTGAATCCTCGAAGACATCTCCAAAGGCATCTTCTGATTGTTCGTCTTCCTCAGCGGAGCGTCTATCAGGTTCTACGCTGGCATCTTTCTCTGACTCATCCATAATACCCTCAATGCTAAGGAGTCCTTCAGTTGATTCAAATCGCAATGATGAGACGATGATGGAAGCCCGGAACTTTGATCCTTATAAAGTTAATATAAAGGAAATGCGAAGAGATATTGGAAGCTACCGTTCAGCGGCTGAAGTATCTTGGATGTCTGTTGGAAAAGATCAACTTGAATATGCGTCGGAAGCTCTAAAAAAGTTCAGGTTTGCTACTGCAACTTTGACTAAACCTTCAACTCCATATGGATATATCACATGTAGATACCATACACACAAAATTATTAGCAATTTAGCATGCAGTGTAGATTTCTAATTGTACTTTGCCTAGTACCACCAAAAATGGATATAAGACAATCAGAGCAGTGTGGAAGTTTGGATTGAGGGAACAACGGGATGCTCCAAGAAATCTTCCTTTTATTGCAAGGAATTCGGTATTGCCAGGACAGGCTTATGGCCTGGTGGTGAAGGCCCATAGGCATGTCTCTTGCCTGCAGGGGTTCGATCCCCCATCCCACACCTGCCTTCTAGAAGGCAGCGCCCATGGTGGTGTTTTTCTTAAAAACAAGATTAGGTTTCCCAAATATTTCAATTGTCTCTACGTTTTTATAATTTGAGACCTTTGAAGATTTCTTCTCAGCATGCAATTTGGCAGTATCTGAAATTCATTAATGAAATCGCTTTCAGTCTCCATTTGGTCATACGTCTCGTGCTTTATTTTCCATTTCCACTCCCAGATCATGTGAGACCATCATGACCTAATATTCCACATAAGGGAAAATTCGCCATTATTACAAAAATAAATCTTGCCCTTCCGGATGTCTGTTTTATAAGAAAGCCTTACTAAGAGCCATTGAATGTCTATAGGTCTTAGCAGGTGTTTGGCTGAGCCAGACAACTCCTGTATTCACGGATTCTAATCCAAATCCTTCTTATCCAAACATGCCCTTGTGAGCTAACGAATCCCTCAAATTTTTCAACAAACATTTTTTTTACAGCACTTCCTTATTTACATGATTCGGATTTTGACCCCTCGTTTTCCAAACCATGTTTTAGTTAATTTTGTTGAATAAAGATGATTAAATATACATTTTTCTCAATTTATGCAGACTTCTAGTGGAGCAGCTATCAAAAGTTAACCCCAGTTGTATGAATTGTGATCAGCGGCTAGCCTTTTGGATTAACTTATACAATGCCTTGATAATGCATGTAAGTATGACTTGGTACTGAGTGCTGGTTTTGCAGTCATGGAGTATACTCCTTTTATAATAAGAAATAATGACTCATCTCAAGTCATTCCATTTGTTCCATTCCTTTTGAGTGCTGTTCTCTCACTATCTATTGATTGCCTATTAATGCTGTGCACTGATGTTGCTGTGTCGGAACCTCTCAGGCATATTTAGCATACGGAGTTCCTCGAAATGACATCAAGCTGTTCTCTCTAATGCAAAAGGTGTGACTAGTATCTCTTCCGATGTCAATCAATCATATATCTTCTATTGGACTATTGACTGAATGGTGAAATCGTGCAGGCCTGTTACACAGTTGGTGGCCAGTCCTTTAGTGCAGCTGAAATAGAGTTTGTCATTCTGAAGATGAAGACCCCAGTGCATCGTCCCCAACTTGTACAACTTGTTTCTCCACCCTTGTTTTTGTCTTTTGGTTTACTTAAAATGTCTTTATTGATATCTCTCATTTTTTTTTCAGTCATTGATGTTAACTCTTAATAAGTTCAAGATTACTGAGGAGCATAAAAAGTATTCAATTGATGAAATTGAACCTCTCTTGTTGTTTGCACTCAGCTGTGGGATGTTCTCTTCACCTGCTGTAAGTTTGCTGACTTTTCCTAATCCTGTTCAAATGTGCATAATGTTCAACAAATGATTTGCTAACATGTTGTGCTATGAAATCCTAGCCGTACAACCATGCTTCACATTTTTCCATATGAATTATAGATGTCTGGTTAATTATGTTTTTTTAATGTATATTCAGATGCTTGAGGTAACAAACTATTGCTGTACAGGTACGAATTTTCTCCGCTGCTAATGTGCGACAGGAGCTGCAGGAATCTTTGAGAGACTATATCCAAGCAACTGTTAGTACAAATGACAGAGGAAAACTATTAATCCCTAAGTTAGTGCAGAGCTATGCCAAGGGAACCGTCGAAGACTCTCTCCTTGCAGATTGGATCTGCCATCACCTCACGCCTGATCAAGCTGTAGTCATCCGAGATTCTACGTCACAGCGGAAGCAGCGGCTTCTTGGCGTGCGTAGTTTTACCATTCTTGCATTTGAGTCAAAATTCCGGTATCTATTCTTGCCTGACAGCAGTTACTCATAAAAACCAGAAGCTAAACAAACTTCCTGAGCTGTGCTGGGAGTAAAGAATAGTAACTCGATTTATCTGGGCCACAGAAACAATTTTTTGCATAGTGGAACATACTATTGGAAGTTGTATATGATGTAAATTTGGAAGGAAAAGAAGAGAAAACAAAGCTCAGAAGTTGCTTGGCTTCGCAAAGAGCTCGGATGAGGAACAGCACCGGCCTGTTCCAAATTCAGTTTCGGTTTACAGAATGGATTGTCTTGATTTGTATAGCTCTTTGCCTTTTCTGTTTCCTTTTTTATATATGACTTTTCTTTTTCTGCATATCTCTTTAACTTGATATGTAAGTTTTGCACAAATGAAGTGAACGCATAGTGCTACTTATATGATACGTGTTCATTCTGACTTCGAGTCTGCCTACTCTGCCAGAATGGATTACCATCGACCCAGACCAGACCTTTTGATAAGAAATCATTCACCTCACTCCATTTGTAAACATTTTTTATACAAAAGTTACATACTGATGTGTATTTTAGGGTAGTACTTAACATTCTGGCCAAAAAATTACAACCTAATGGGGGCGATGTACTGATACTTTCTTGTAGAAGATGAACACTGGCGGATTTCTAATATTGTCCTTTCCTCAGAGCAATTAAGAAAAAAGACGAAAGAAAGAAGGTAATGATAGATAGTTTTTTTTTTTCCTGTTCGACAGACTCAGTGAAAGCCTTCGTTTTCTTTTTCTTGAGCAACAGTGAAAGTCTTCGTGTCCTCTTAATTTCAGCTTATGATCTGGACCTCTCATGGGCCATGATGACGGCCCATATTTACTTCAGCCGTTTTGCTGCTTCCTTCCCAGACAAACCAACCGCGCCGGCGAACGGCGGCGCTGCTGCTTCTATCCCGAGCAGCCGCACGGAGAGCCTGTAGAGCACCTACAAGAATAAACTTATCGTGGCGGTTTATGCCATCTATTTGCCTCTTACGGTGCGTGGGGTGACGTGTTTGGGGGCTGCATTCTTCTGGATTCCCCGGTTATCGACGGTTTCGATGCGTCGAGAGAGAGGCTACGACTGGATAGGGTTCAACACAAAACTCAAAACTTGGGCCACTAGCCAAGCGGGTGACATCGGCGCATCTCTCGGGGCCTTCAAATTTGGAGCCAGTGATGATTTTGCCATTTCGGTGAGTTTCCTTTCATTTCTAACGCTGTTTTAGGAGCATTTATTTATTATTATACTGTTTTGATCACTGATTTGTGGCGGATATTTCTGCTAAATATGATCAATATATTTTATCTGATTGCATTTATTTAATATCTTTCCCTGTGATATGCGTGTAAAAGTAAACCTTTGAACTGATATAGTGACATTCATGAGAAAATGCGGAAGAGGGATCTGGAATTCAGGTTCACAAGTTGAATAGGGACCAAACCGTTGCCCACATTATTTTCTGTTTCTTAAGATTAATCATGTATAATGTGACTGATTTACGAAAAGGGAAAAGATAGATAAATTAAAAAGTCTAGCGACCTGTAAGAACTGACACACTGTACAAAAAGAAGTAATGCAATTAGTCTGCAGAAGTATAATTTTATCACATCATTGCTTGTTTGACTAAATTTTGCATCTTCTTGTTGGCATCTATGCTGTCCAGACAGGCGACTACTTCTTGTATTGTTGGCCTCATGGAAGGATTATGGTTCACGCACTGACAAGCGACATCAAGCACCTTCAGCATTTGCTCTTCGTGCCCTGTGCCCCTTAGCGTTGGATCCAAAACATCAATCTGCTTTCCTTCAGATCTCATCTCCTGTACCCACTGGACGAGTTCTTTTGATTTTGATGAGATTAGCATAGGCCGCCTGCCTGTGAGCAGCTCAAGCAGGACTACTCCAAAACTGTACATATCACCTCTCAGAGTAGCCACCCAACCTTGCCCATACTCTGGGGGGATATAACCAAATGTGCCAACCAACTCAGTTGTGACATGAGTTTTGTTGGGAAGGATCAATCTGGATAGCCCAAAATCAGCAACATAGGCTTTAAATTCTTTGTCCAATAGAATGTTGCTGGACTTGATGTCACGGTGAATAATGTGAGGCTTGCAGACATCATGGATATATGAAAGACCATGGCCTGCGCCTTGTGCGATCCTTAGCCTCCTTGGCCAGTCCAGAAATGAGCTGGAAGCATCATCATTCATATTGTGAAGCCAATCATCCAGACTGCCATTTTCCATGTAAGAATATATGAGGAATCTAGAGTTTCCCTGGATGCAGTAACCCCAGAGAGGCACAAGATTTTCATGATGTGCCATGGAGAGTGCATCAATTTCTGCACTGAATTCCCTATCTATCAGGCACATTTCACTAGTGAGCTTCTTGATGGCAACCTTGAAGCCATCAGGAAGCTCAGCCTTGTAGACTAGCCCATAACTTCCACAGCCTATGATATTCTCTTTGCCAAAGTTACTTGTTGCTTTCACAAGATCAGTAAATGTTAGCTTATTTTGTTCTCCCTTGCCTCGTGAAACAAATACCAAGGATTGCTCTGAATTAAAGTTGGATGGTATTGCTTCATCTTTGTTATTGCTCATGTTTCTGTTCTTTGAACTAGTAATCCTGAAGAAGAAAAGAAGGCGAGCTAGCAAGAATAGGATGGCGATCACTCCAAAAAATATACTAAATGTAAGCACAAAGATAACTTTTTTGTTTGCTTGTTTCTTGGTGACCGATGGTATTTTAGCTGAATGACAATGATTTACAAGCACGAGACCACACAATTTTCGATTGCCTTCAAAGCTGGAGTTTGGAAACGTGCTAAGCTGGCCTGCAGTTGGAATAGAGCCTTCTAGGTCATTATTGGAAACATTGAATCGTGAGAGGAAGTGCAGATCATTCAGTGCATCCGGAATTGTACCATTGAGATTATTGCTTGATAAATCAAGCACCTGCAGATTTGTGAGGTTGCAGATTGATTGTGAGATCTGTCCAGATAATTTGTTGAAGCTCAAATTGAGTGAAAGGAGAGCTTTCAGCTGTCCAATTTCCTTGGGGATCAAACCAGTGAAATTGTTGTTACCCAGATTCATCACCTTAGGGAAAGCATTGGGCATACGGTATTGAAGCGATTGAGTTGTATAAATGGGCAGCTCAAAAACCTTTGGTGCAACCATGTTTGTCTTAAGCATTGGCATATCCATTAAGGCGGTTGGAATTTCTCCTGTAAGGCTGTTGTTTGATATGTCTATATAGAAGAGGTAGTTTAGGTTGCTTATCCAGTTAGGAGTTGATCCAGTTAGTTGATTGTTATATAAGAACAGCATCTCCAAATTTTTGAGCTTTGATAGCCAAAGAGGTATTTTTCCAGACAAAGAACAGTCATTTATGGCAAGAACCTGAAGGTTCTCAAAACCATCAATTCTATCATCCTCTGGCATAGCCTCATGCATGAAGTTTAGTCCAATTAGCAATGTGGTCAGGTTCCTGCACCTCTTTAGGATCTGAAATGTAGTTGTGATATTTGTAAGGGAGTTCTCAACAAGAGACAAGAACGAGAGGGACTTGAGATTGCCGATACTTTCTGACAACTGCCCTTGCAATCTGTTGGCAGATAGACGCAGTGCAACTAGATTGCTGCATGCATAGATGCTTTCTGGAATTGTGCCACTGAAGTTATTCCACACAAGATCTAAGGTTTTTAGATTGGGTAAGTTGGAGAAATTGACCTTGGAGAGTTCTCCGCTGAAATTGTTGTTCTTGAGGTCCATGGTTATGAGTTCTCTGCAGTTGCTCAGAGTTGATGGAAGCTCCCCAGACATCATGTTGTGGTCCAAATGAATCTCCCCAAGTTTCTTCATCTCACCAATAGAATCTGGGATATTGCCTTTGAACCTGTTCGATCCAAGATCAAGGGTGACCAGATTTGTGAACTTGCTGATGCCGCTAAGTGACCCTTCCAATTGATTATTAGGAAGAGATAAGTGCTCCAACATGGAAACATTGAAAAGTATATCTGGAAGAGCACCAGTGAGATTGTTGTTCCCAGCATTGAGGTGTGTTATCACGGAGCAATTACCAAGCCCTGGAGGTATATTGCCACTGAACTGGTTGTAACTGAGGTCAAGCATAGTTAAGGATGGCATACTGGCACATAACACACTTGGTATCTGCCCCATAAAGCTGTTATTGCTGATGTTGAGCACAGAGAGACTCTTCATTGTCTCCCATGTGGTGGACGGGAAGTGTCCTGTAAACAAGTTGCTTGAGATGTTGAGTACCTTGAGAGGCTGGGCAGAGGATAAAGATGGCAGATCTTGCAGGTCTTTGTTGAGCCGGTTGAAGCTGACATCCAGAATGATGATGCTTCTGGATGACACCAATTCCATTGGTAATTCACCGAACAGCGAATTGTAGGATAGGTTGAGGCGCAGCAGACCCATGAGATTACCGAGGAATGGTGAGATGATACCCTGAAGGTTCCTAGAAGCCAAGAAGACATCGGTGACCGTCCTGTCTGTACTGCAACTGATCCCTTTCCACGTGCAGCAATCTGTGCCATTCCTCCATGACATGTTGAGACCACCATCCTGTGAAAGCCCTGCGAGGAACTGGAGGAGAGAGTTACTTTCTTGCTCGGTGCAAGACCTTGTGGGAGAGGCCAAGAAGAGGAGCAACACAAGAGCAACGCCATGGAAAGCTGTGGAAAATCTTATCATCTGGGCGAAATGGGGCGTCCACATGTTTTTTTCCCCTAAAGAAATCAGCATGAAAGCATAGGATTAAGTTGTATCCTGAAGGGCTATAGGATTTATATATATATATATATATATATATATATTTTGTTTGCAGAATTGAAGGGCTATTGGACTGAATGAGAGGTCTGCTGAAGAAAGGGTCCAAGGAAGAAACAGTGGCAGTTGCTGTCTTTTTTTGGTTTGATCCTCTCTAGTCAACAAAAGAAAATCAGCGTGAGGGACATTTGCTACAGCATTTCCTAACTTCACACCATAATGTTTCTCCCCGGCTGGCTGGTAGTCTATTGGCAAGCCTGACTTCCATGCGTGAAAGGTTACGAACTTGACCACAATAAACTTCGTTGATTCTTGTGGATTCCCCACCTACTCACAGTTTTCATCGAAAGCGAACGTTGACAGCAGGAAAAACCCATTGAGATGCAAAACAGTCAGTCAGGAACATGAAAAGTAGGGACTTGCTAATTTTTAGCTGAAAGTTTGTGTAACTTTCAACTACCGCTTTAAGTCATCGGATCTAGATCCAGTGGTTTATAATTATTATATAGATAATTTTATAAAAAAATAACAAAACATAAAATAACAAACCATTGATTAAAAGCTTTCAATTGATTGACAGCGAAAAATATACTATTCTGTTTTAAAATTGTTATCGTTGTTGATTTTTTAGTTATGTTTGAACATTTGTCTTATTAAAAATATTTATTTAAATATGAAAAGTTATAAGTTATATTTAAACTTTATCGAGTGATAAAATAAATTATAAGAATATATGATAATTTTTTAAAAAATAAAATAAATAGTCAATGGTAATAAAAAAACAATAATGATAATAATTTTGAACAGGAGAGAATAAACATAAAAAAGAAAAGACTACTAGAAGTCTAACTGAAAGCAGCCATTGATTTCGAGATCAACTTGGTTTGCGAAATGGCAAGTGGAGCGCAAGAAGAGGGCAGGTTAACGAGGACCTGTCGCTGGTACTCTCTTGCCGTTGTCAACTTGTCAATCATCCAAAGCTTTGTGGTTGATGTATCATGTATGTAGTATGCATTTGCAAATACTTACAATAATCTCAATTTTGCCTGTCTTAAATGGCGTATGGTGTGTGGACAACAACTTTGGATCATCGGCATATGCTTTGAGTCTAAAAAAAAAAAACTTAATCATCTGGTTGCAGGCTATTTGGTTTATCTGAGATTCGGTCAACAACCCCCCCAAAATATTGCATTGACTTGCTTATTTTTTTCCCTCGGGTCTGGTTCTGTTTGGAATGGGTCTGGTTCTGTTTGGAAGGTAATGGACGTTTTTTAATGGGAGTAACGGGATAATTGCCCTTGTACGACTCAATTCATTCATGCCTGTTTGTTTGTCTGCGTTTCATTTCTTTGTTTTTTTTATAAAGGGCATTCATTATATAATAAAACTACTAGGTAATAGAAAGGCACCTTCCACGACAGTGTTGAGCACTCTGACAAGAAGTACGGGGAACACACAACTTTCTGCCACGTACATACGCTATGAAGACAAGCGTCTTGCACCTCTGTAGCATGCACTGCACTTGGTCTTGGATGAGCTTCACATGTCTTTGACGGAGCGGCAATTGGCAGAGCGCCAGCGGCATCGGCGGTCGATGGACGGCCGGACAGGAGGGCCTCTACTGCACTAGACCCGAGGAGGTTGAGGGAGGAGTGGGGCACCTTGGTAGAAATTCATCGTCGGTGATTTGGAATGTGTTGGAAGAATACCGAGACACAGGATGTAGGTGCCAACGACTCCAAGATGGGTGGCACTCAGCCTGTTGGCCGAGGTCGGAGCTGCTGAAGTCAAAGGAGTATTGTCGTCGTTGTGTATCACTGGGATGGCAACATCCAAAGTGCAGACACAATCGATGAGGACGATGGGAGGGCGATGGAGAGGAAGGAGATAGGTGGTGCGGTGGAGTGGCGACTGATGGATTTGGAGGAACAAGGAGACTGATTTTATTGGATTTCACCTCAAGCTTCGACTTTTCGACAGCGGCAAGCTTCACGACGAGAGCGCTGAAGAGCCTGACGACGAGCCGGAAGAGGGAGCAGAAGCAACACTTAGGCTTATCCATCATACAAACTGAAGACTACTGCAAAAACTAAACTAAACTACTTAATCTAAATTAGGGATGGCTCCTCTCCACTCAGCCGGCCGCTGGCAAGGTCGCCGGAGGCAGGGAGGGAGGGGGCCGAACGGGATCTGGGTGAGGGCGAACTTCGATTGTGAGAGCGTTCTTTTCTGGCTAGGTCGTTTCCGTTTCATTTCTTTGTTTTGGACCTGCAGTTATTGAATGAATCAAAAAGTGACATCTGTAAAATTAAAATACGAGCATAATGATAAAGCCATCACCCATAAGAAAAATGGATATACTTCAAACTGTTCTAGCCTGCAAAATGGTATTTGTTCCTCCGGAGTAGGGGTGGTAATTTCACCCATAGGTATAGGGCCCGACGGGTTTTGCACTCGATGAGTGCGGGCGTGGGTGTAATTTTTCACCCATGGTTATCATCTACACCCGACCCGACCAAAGTGGGTGTGGATGTGTGTTTTATTTCTCACCCATGGATGACCCGTTGGATCGCGAAACATATTCTCATAGAAAATTTAGTACATCATTTAATAATCTAATTCTAAGTAAATATATGTACTATGAGATTAATGACTATGTTATTAAAAATTTATATAAAATTACCCACATAACATATATAGACATTGTACATTTGTATCAACCTCATAAAAATATTTATTTTGAGATTTTTTTCTATGTGATATATGAAACCTGACGGATACCCGACACTCATCTGAAACCGTAAATGTAGACATGGGTCTTAATTTTCACCTATGGCTATGGGTGTGGTGCTAATTTCCACCCGATATTTTTTTCTAGTGGATGGGTTTTTGCTCCACCTAGTCCGAATCCGATTCATTGCCATCCTTGCTCGGGAGCAGATGAAAAGCACTTTCAAATTATGGAATTTATATGGAAGAATTTCCATGGTTTTGCAAGTTAACTTAAGATGAACTCTTGAACGACGTCCAACCTCATAAAACATTGCATTCAAGTCTTTATATTTAAAATTTAGTGCACTATTTTTTTAATCCAAAAACAATATTTATGATATTTTTCTGTTTTATAGTATATCCAAGTGCTTGGGCTTTGTCATTACTGCTTGGGCTTAGCGGACGTAAGCCCAGCTACATTCTGGGCCGACGAGTGCCGGGCGATGATCTGCTGGGCTCCCTTCCGCCGGTCACCCTCGTACCCTCCGAGCAGACGACATCGACGGCGAACGGCGGCGCCATGGCCTTCCCCCGGTCCGCTGACTGACGCAGCTGCGAAAGGTGGGTCTTGTCTGGTCCCGCATCTTGCTATTACTTCTTCACTCAATTCTTGATTCAGCACCCAAGAGCGTTCCGTGGTCCGAGCGACCCACCCATTTCGTCCTCCATTGTGCGGTGCCGTCGTGTTAGAGGCTGCTCCTCGTCTCAGTTCTTCATCGCCGCTTAATTCGCCGGGGATTGCTGGAAGATCGGCCCGAACCAAACTCGCTATGGTTGCTGAGGAGTGATAAGATTTGCTTGATATGCTTAGGTTGCTGGACTTCATTCCAGTGTTACTATGCTACAGCCTACAGCCTACAGGCATCCCATATTGAGGTTTAGGCATAATAACCAACATAAGGATGTTGCTGGAGATGCAAGGCCGTACGTAGCCCCGGCTTTTGATGATACTTTTGGTGTCCATGTTGTTCCTTCCTTTTTTTTTTTAATTAACTGTCGATTTCCTAGTCTTTGTTTTAGAGGGTTAAAATGGTGCATGGCAATATTGGCCACTTTCTGGGCAAAATGACACATATATCTTCAAACCTCGTGTGCTATTTTTTTTTTTTTTGACTGGAACCTCTTGTGTGCTTATGGAAATGAGTATAATCTTTGCAAGTGACATAGATTAATGTTCCAGATTTCACTCTTCAATTCAACTGTTCTTTTCTGTGGTTGTACTGTATATAACATGCTGTATTAGTGCTCCAAATTTTGCTCTTCAATTCAACTATTCTGCACGTGGTTGTACAAAATAACATGCTGGAGGTGAACTGCCGAACATAGATTCCTCAATTTGTCTTTCATGCCACAACATAGAGGGAATAAAGGAATTACCAAAGCTTCCTAAAATAATATTTTTTTTTTTCAGAAACTGTACAGCAATAAGTCAGAAATTGTAGTTAGAAACTAAGTTAATGCAGTATTGCAGTTTACAATGGAATGTGGTCAACTGCGTTCTAACTTAACTGAATTTTGCATTTGTAGTTTGGGGTCTATACTGTTCAGGCAGGACACTACTTCCTGTATTTTTGGCCTCATGCAAGGATTACGGTTGATACATTTGCAAGCAACTTCAAGAACCTTTAGCATTTGTTCCTCATGTCCTGCAACTCGCAATGCTGGATCAAGGACCTCGACCTGCTTCCCTTCTGATTTCATCTCCTGAACCCACTTCACAAGTTCTTTCGATGAAGGCATGACTTGAACAGGCCGTCTGCCTGTTAGCAGCTCAAGCAGGACGATTCCAAAACTGTACATATCACCTCTCAGCGTGGCAACCCAACCTTGCCCGTACTCAGGCGGGATGTAACCCAGGGTGCCAACCAGTTCAGTTGTGACATGAGTTTTATTGGCAAGGATCAATCTTGAGAGCCCAAAATCTGCCACATATGCTTTGAATTCTTTGTCAAGTAGAATGTTGCTGGACTTGATGTCTCGGTGGACAATGTGAGGCTTGCAGACATCATGGATGTAAGCAAGGCCCTGGCTTGCTCCTTGTGCGATTTTGAGTCGCATTGGCCAGTTGAGAAAGGAGCTGGCATCATCGTCTCTGTTGTGCAGCCAATCATCCAGAGTACCATTTTCCATGTAGGAATATATGAGGAGCCTTGAATCTCCCTGTATGCAGTAACCCCACAGTGGCACAAGATTGTCATGTTGCGCCATGGATAGTGCTTCAACTTCTGCAGTGAATTCTCTTTCCATGAGGCACATTTCACCATTAAGCTTCTTGATGGCTAGCTTGGAGCCATCAGGCAAAGTAGCCTTGTAGACTAGTCCACAGCCTCCACAACCTATGATGTTATCATGGTGAAATTTATTTGTTGCCTTTACAATATCAGCAAATCTGAGCTTGTTTTCGCCGCCTTTGCCTCTTGGCACTATTACTAGTGACTGTTCTGAATCGGACATGTGGGAGGTTTCTTCTTCATCTTTGTTGTTGTAGGCCTTGCGTTTGATTATCAAACTTCTACCCTTGAACCAGGCAAGGAGAAGCACCAGCAGTAAAAGAACAACAACAACTCCAACTGACACACCAAATGTTATCCCCAAAGTGGCTTTTCTGCTGCGTTCTTTTCTGAATGCCAATGGTGCTTCTGCTGAACCACAACTATGATGGAGAATAGTACCGCATAAATTTGGATTCCCTTCAAAGCTAGAATTTGAGAATGTACTAAGCTGGCCTCCATCAGGAATAGGCCCTTCCAGGTTATTATGAGAAATGTTGAATGCAGAGAGGAAGTGCAGGTTGTTCATTGCTGATGGGATTTCACCCGTGAGATGGTTGCTTGACAAGTCTAACACTTGCAGATTTGTTAAGGCGCAGAGATGAATTGGTATTTCTCCTGACAACCTGTTTGAGCTGAAATTGAGTATAGTGAGCAATTTCAACTGACCAATCTCGTGAGGGATCACACCAGTGAAGTTATTGTTACCAAGATTCAGGACTTTTGGGATAGCGCTGGTTATTCGGTACTGACGCGATGGGCCTCTATAAACTGGTAGCTCAAATACCCTTGAATCCAGATGGGTTGCATTCTTTTCTGTTGTTAGCATGGGCATCTCCATTAAGGCTACAGGTATTTCCCCTGTAAGGTTGTTATTTGATATGTCTATATGGAAAAGTGGCTTCAAGTTTTTGATCCAGGCAGGTATCGGTCCACTGAGTTTATTCGTGTGCAAAAGCAACATCTGTAACTTTTTTAGTTTTGATAGCCAAAGGGGTATTTTTCCGGAGAATGAGCAATTGGATATGACTAGAACCTGAAGATTCTCAAAACCCTCAAATGTTTCATCTTCTGGCATGGTCTCACCCTTGAAATTGGTTCCAATAAGAAGGGAAGTGAGATTCCTAGAATTCTTGAGGATCTGAAGCGTATTTGTGATATTTGTAAAATTGTTGGAAGCAAGTGATAGGAAAACAAGAGACTTCAAATTTCCTATTTTTGGTGAAAGCTGCCCATTTAAGTTGTTGCTGGCTAGCCTCAATGCGATCAGATTGCTGCAAGAGTAGATGCTTTCTGGAATTGTACCGGTGAAGTTGTTGTAAAGAAGATCTAGTGTTTTTAGATTGGGCAGGTTGAAGAAGTTGACCTTCTGAAGCTCTCCACTGAACATGTTGCTCTTGAGGTCGATTGTCATGAGATTCGTGCAATTGCTCAGTGTTGATGGCAGCTCCCCGGACATGCTGTTGTGGTCCAAACGGAGCTCCTCAAGTCTATTGAGCTGACCTATAGAGTATGGAATCCTGCCACTGAAATTGTTCCCTTCAAGATCAAGTTTAACCAGTTTTCTTAGGTTAATTATGTGTGCTCCATCAAGTATTCCTTGTAAGCCATTGCTAGCAAAAGAGAGATGCTCCAACGATGTAGCTCTGAAGAGCTCACCTGGGAGTGGTCCGCTGAGTTTGTTGCGGTCAGCCTTGAGCACTTTGAGCATGGAGCAATTACCAAGTCCGGGAGGAATGCTGCCACTGAATTGGTTTTGACAGAGTTCAAGCACAGTTAAGCCTGGCGAGCCGTTACAGAACTGACTTGGTATCTGCCCAGTAAAGCTGTTGTTGCTGGCATTGAGCACAATCAGATTGTTCATCACCCACCATGTGGTTGATGGAAACTGTCCTGTAAATAAGTTGCTCGAGATGTTTAATACCTGAAGGGGCCGGCCAGGGGTTGACGATGGCAGGTCACGCAGGTCTCCATTGAGGCGGTTGAAGCTGACATCAAGGACGATGATGCTGTTGGATGATAGCAGCTCCAGAGGTAGGCTGCCATAGAACAAGTTGTGGGACAAGTTGAGGCGTAACAGACTGGTGAGCTCGCCCAGGGATGCTGAGATGTGTCCCTCAAGGCCCTTTGAAGTCAGGGTAATATCAGTAACTGTCCTGTTTGTTCCGCAGGCAACCCCTTCCCAAGTGCAACAATCCGTGCCATTCTGCCATGACAAGGCGAGCCCACCATCCTGCGAGAGCCCAGCGAAGAACTGGAGGAGGGAACTCTTATCCTGCTCTGTGCAGGAGCTTGCAGGACGGATGAACGAGAAGAGCATAAGCACAAGCAAAAGAAGTGATAAAGGAACGAAAAATCCATTTCTGTACTTCTTGCACGAGGAATTGAGTTGCTGCTGCATCCTTCTTGAGGAAGCTAGCATGAATCAGCCAGATGCTGATGTTGTATGGATGGACGAATGGCCGGATTAGGAAAGAGCATCAGGAGGAAGAAGGGGGAGGACAAAGAAGCGGCCGTCCAAAGAAGCAGCCCCCTATTTGATTCTGTCTTGTTCAGTTATGTGGTCGCAGTCGTAGTGACTACAGAGGGAAATGAAACAGGGTCAACGACCTGGATGGATGCTGCGGGCACACATCCACACCGCTGTTCTCCACATTTGCCACAGCAGGTAAGCAGCTTCGCAGCGAGTTCACAGGGTCAGCTCCTCATCTGTCGGCTGGGGTATTATCTACAAAAAAAAAAAAGTCCAACCATTTCTGCGCATTGAAAAGGGCTGCTTCGGTTGCCAGCATTGATTATTTGATTGCAACTTTAAATGCAAAGAAAATGTCTTCTTTTGCAGCGCCCACTGATTATGTTAATACTATTGAGTTGTTACAAGAGTTTGTTCAGATGATGACGTGGTATTCTATCGCACACTTGCTCGTCACCTGCTTCAGAATGTCGGCTTTTGCTATTGCAGCATTTCTTACGGTGGTCGTCTGGCCAGTTGGCATATGGCCATTTGAAAACTGGATTGGATGATCCTATCCATGCCGATACAAGGAACCAAACTGGTTCCTGTCTAAAGCCTGATGCCTTGTTATAAGTTATAACAATCCTTCTTTCATCAACTTAAAACCAAATTCAGCCAGTACAAACAGCGCCTGCAAGTAATGTAGCATAACCAGATGTTAGAACCAAATTCTGGAACACGAGGGTGACGGATTGGGGGACGTCGTGCATCGGAGCCGGCGAATCTGCAGGATCCGCGGTTTCGGGCCGCAGAATCCGATGAACCGCCGTTCGACCTCGCGCCTGGAGAGCGCGGCGATGGCAGAATGGAGCTAGAGGGGCTTGTTTACAAAATATTACGTAATGAGGTGCCTTTAATAAAAATGGGATCACGATTTTTTTCCTTTTTTTTAATGATATGGGATCATGATTATTAATTATGATCCAAAATACGAAGTTGCTATTAAATAATTAGATCACAATTATTAATCATGATTTAAATTAGCAGTATTTTTTGTAAATATTAGATCGTGGTTATTAATCACAATCCAAAAATAAGGGGCGTTTTGCAAAACATTGTCAAAGTCTCTAGACAGCGGCGACACGGCGGCCGACGAGGTCGCGCTGCCATGTGCCATCGGGCGACCGCTGCCAAACCTGTCGCCGCACATCTCTCGCAACCGCCCTTCAGGCGAAGGCACTCAGCCGCCGGCAATGGTGGCCCCTTGTTTCAATCACCGATTGGGCCGCAAGTCTGATGTGAATTCTTCAGTTGTCTTCCTATGTCCTCTCCGATCACTAGCACGGTAAGCGCCTCCGCTGTTCCAACCAGCACCGGCGGCTCCCTGTGCCCTGTTGATCAGCGCTCACGCACGCGCTCGTTTGGGGTGAATCCCGCATTGCAGGTCCTTGCCTCCTGGAGGATGAATAACGTAGCGACGCCTACTCAGAAGCGGCGTGCTCGAGTTGTTCGACGAAAAGCCGCATGCGGACCCATCACCGGAGTGCCGTCCTATTTGACGGGAGTGGTGGCTGTCGAAATGGTCGCATGAGCGGGTGCGTGGAGCATGGCAAGGACGAGGAACGCACGTGTTGCCATATGCTGCAGGTTCACACTGCTTGTCACAATCACATGGTTTGTACTCGTACTTCAAATGTTTGAATGTATCTCCGGACTTCTGGTTCAGCTAATGGTCCTATAGTGCTGTTCATTCTGTTTAATTTATTCCAATTAATGATCAATCGTATATTGCATGCTCTCATTTTGGACAAGAAATTGGTGGAACTTACAGTGTTGATGCCTGAACCGATAGGAACATTTTTCTTCCTCTAATGCTTTACAAAGTTTCATAAACTTATTAGAGGATACACTAACATTGTATTTCTTTGAGAAAAAAGGAGTGGTGAGGATGTGTAGACTTTCTGCATAAGAAGTACAGCAGTCTCAGAATTTACAAAATTATGTACTGTACAAGATGCACTATGGCACTAGTCAAACATAAACTATTACCACTCTTGAAAACTACATCTACTCTGCGCTGAACTACCATGTTATCATGTATAACTGGCTAGCTGCATTATGCCTTGACTGGCTTTTGCATTTACGTGCCAGCATCTAAGTTTTCCAGGCACGAGACTACTTCCATGATGGCTGGCCTCATGAAAGGGTTATGGTTCACACACTTGCAAGCAACTTCAAGTATCTTCAGCATTTGCTCTTCGTGCCTTGTGCCTTGGAGTATTGGCTCCAGAACCTCAATCTGCTTTCCCTGGGACCTCATCTCCATGACCCATGGTACGAGTTCTTTTGATGAGGACAGGGCTGTAACAGGCCGCCTTCCTGTGAGCAGTTCAAGAAGAACAACTCCAAAACTGTATATATCGCCTCTCAAAGAAGCCACCGATCCTTGCCCGTACTCAGGTGGAATGTAGCCAAGAGTGCCAACCAAGTCGGTTGTAACATGAGTTTTGTTGGGAAGGATCAATCTTGCGAGCCCAAAATCTGCAACATAAGCTTTGAATTCTTTGTCAAGCAAGATGTTGCTGCATTTTATATCACGGTGGACAATTTGAGGCTTGCAAACATTATGGATGTAAGAAAGGCCACGACTTGCTCCTTTTGCAATATTGAGTCTCGTTGGCCAGTCAAGAAATGGACTACCATCATCGTCCCTATTGTGAAGCCAATCATCCAGGCTGCCATTCTCCATGAATGAATATATGAGGAGCCTTGAGTTTCCATGAAGACAGTATCCCCACAAAGGCACAAGATGGTCATGCTGTGCCATGGACAGTGCTTCAACCTCTGCAGTGAACTCTCTTTCCATCAGACACATTTCACCATTGAGCTTCTTGATGGCAAGATTGCAGCCATCAGGTAGCTCAGCTTTGTAGACTAGCCCATAACCACCGCAGCCAATGACGTGTTCCTTGTCAAAGTTGTTTGTAGCTTTTACAATGTCCGGGAATGTTAACTTGTTTTTGTCTCCCTTGACTCGTGGCATCATCACTAATGTGTGTTCTGAACTGGAGTTGAATGAAGTTGTCTCGGCATATTCATCAGTGTCCCTTCTATTTTTCACTGTAATACTCTTTAACCTCATTGACACAAGAAGGCGCCCGACCAACAGAAGAATGGCAAGCCCTCCAAAGAACACACCGAATGCAATTGCAAAAATGATCTTCTTGTTGCTTTGTTTTGTGAAGATCTGAGGTGTTTTAGCTGAACCACATTGATGAGTAAGAGAAGAGCCACACAGCTTCGGATTTCCATCAAAACTAGAATTCTGAAATGTACTAAACTGGCCTCCAGTTGGAATAGGCCCTTCTAGGTCATTGTTTGAAATATTGAATGCGGAAAGGAAGTACAGGTTCTCCAACCCAGCTGGGATTACACCTGTGAGATTGTTGTTGGATAGGTCTAGCTTCTGCAGGTTTGTGAGATTGCTGATCGATGGGGGAATCGGTCCTGTTAAGTTGTTGAAGCTGACATTGAGTTCAGTAAGGGCTTTCAACTGAGCAATCTCAGGGGGAATGCCACCTGTGAATTTGTTAATGGCTAGCTTCAGCACTTTGGGGAAAGCACTGGTTACGCGGTATTGAAGTGATTGGTCTTCATAAACAGGCAGATCAAAGACACTTGGGTCCATATAGGCAGCCTTCTCTGAATTTAGCATTGGCATATTCATTAATGCTATTGGAATTTCCCCTGTAAGGTTGTTATCTGATATGTCTACATAGAAAAGAAAATTTAGGGTGCTGATCCATGTTGGTAATGGTCCATTGAGCTTATTGCCATCCAAGAGCAACATCTTCAAATTCGCTAGCTTTGCTATCCAGGAAGGTATTTTCCCTGATAACAGGCAACCTCCAATATCCAATACCTGAACACCGTCAAAACCATCGATGGTGTCATCGTCTGGCATTTTTTCGTTCATGAAGTTGAGCCCAATAAGAAGGGTGGTGAGGCTCTTGGTGTTCCTCAGCATCAGAAGTGCATTTGTTATATTTGTAAAGTTGTTGCCAGTAAGTGACAGGAAGGAGAGAGACTTCAGATTACCTATTCCATTTGACAACTGCCCATGTAACTTATTGTAAGACAGTCTGAATGCAGTTAAATTTCTGCATGAGTAGATGCTTTCTGGAATTGTGCCAGTGAAATTGTTCTGTCGAAGATCTAAGGTTTTCAGATTTGGTAAGTTGGAGAAATTTACCTGCGTGAGTTCTCTGAAATTGTTATTCTTGAGGTCGATCACTTCGAGATTTGTGCAGTTGCTCAGACTTGATGGCAGTTCCCCAGACATGCTGTTGTAGCCCAAATGGATTTCCTGCAGTCTCTGTAGCTGACCTATGGAGTCTGGAATTTGGCCGCTGAATTTGTTTTCTCCAAGATCGAGAATGACCAGATTACTGAGTTTTACTACATGTGTGCCATCAATTATTCCTTGTAAACCATTTCTGGAAAAGGAGAGATACTCTAACAAGGTAGCGTTGAAGAGTTCGTCTGGGAGACTTCCATTGAGCTTGTTATTGCAGGCCTTGAGCACTCTCAGCCTAGAGCAATTGCGAAGCTCAGGGGGAATAGGTCCACTAAATTTGTTGTCACAGAGTTCAAGCACAGTAAGTGATGGGGATATGTTACAGAACTGTGTTGGTATCTGCCCAGTAAAGCTATTATTGCTGGCATTGAGTGTTATCAGATTCTCCATCCCCTTCCACGTTGTGGATGTAAACTGCCCTGTAAACAAATTGCTTGAGATGTTAAGTACGTGTAGAGGCTGACCAGGTGTTGAAGACGGCAGCTCATGCAGGTCGCCACCAAGCTGGTTAAAACTGACGTCGAGGACATTAATGCTTCTGGACGAAACCAATTCAAGCGGCAGGCCACCGGACAGTAAGTTGTTGGACAGGTTGAGGTACTGCAGGCCGGTGAGGTTCCCAATTGATTGCGAGATGTGCCCCTCAAGGCTCCTAGATGCTAATGAGACATTAGTGACAGTCCCATTTCTGCTGCAGGTGATACCTTCCCATTTGCAGCAATCTGTAGCCTCCTTCCATGAGGTGGCTAGTCCACCATCCTGGGAGAGCCCGGCAAGGAACTGAAGTAGAGATGCCTTCTCCTGTTCTGTACAGCAATTGGTGGTGGTGGCCAAAGCAATTAGCAGCAGAAGAGCAAGGCCTACGGTAGGTCTAGGTAATCTGTTGCTATGTGTCTTATCTGAAAGGTGGAGTGGCGGCATGGCTTCCTAATGAAACTGACATGGAAATCAAATGCTTAAGTTGTGCTGTGTGTAGTGGTGCACCAATGCTCTAATCAAGGAAGAGCACTAAGGAGATGAAACATGAAAGCAGAGGTTTTTGGCTCTACCATGGATATCCATTCCTGGTCATAGTCACCAAATAGAAGAGAGTCAAAGATTAGATATAGTAAAATACTCGTATTGTATTTTATACAACAGAAAACACAGCTCGTTTGTTCACACGTTGACTTTTAACTTGTGGCAGGCTGGCACATTCAAGTAAGAAGTCCAAGAGACGAAGCTACTTGACTGTACAAATATTTTCTTTTTCATAGCCATGCTTGAATAAATCGTCGATGAATTCTTTACAGCATACCGTGGGATCTGACATCGCTTCTCTTATCAGCTTCATTTGATACAGCGGAACTGTTTACCTGATATTGCATCACTTTAATCCTCTCTACCTGCTTCAGTTAAATAATCTGATGGCTTACCTTTCGCATTGTTAGTATTGTCAAAATCTGAGAAGAAGAAATTGCTAGTTATATACTACTCCATTCTAAAATTGTTGTCGTTATTAAATTTTTTTGCTATGTTTAACCATTCAGCTTATTTAGAATATTAGTTTAAAATATTATTTGTTATATTTTAACTTGTGTTAGTGATAAAACAAATCATAACATTAAAAAAAATAAAACAAATTATAAAAAGATCTATAATAATTTTTTAAAAAATTAAATAAGACAAATACTCAAAGATAACTAAAAAGTTAACTGTCACAATAATTTTGGAATGGAGGGAGTATTATACACCTCCCTTTGGTGAATAGGAAAAATACAATATTCCTTTTAAACTATCATTTTTCTGAAGAATCGGAAGATTATATTGGCGAACAGGCTTGAAAACGCATAATTTAGAGCAACCATCAGCGTCTCGGTAGACATGCATGAACCGGTGGCGTATCGGTGTGGCATAATTTAGTATGCTTTTGTGAGATGATCCAAGCTCAGCCGCGTTTTCTTTTCAAAAGATTTGTCACGCCGGTGCCCGATCTGCGTATCCTCTCTTTGAATTCAATTGGTGTGTGCAGAAATTCAAACAAAAATGGTCAGATAAACATAAAATCCAGGCACTTCTGTGTGAAGCAATGTTGCATAATAATCAAATGATGAATAATTCATTAGTCTGCAGAAGCCGGCGCCGTCACAGCATCATCTATTCTCCCGCACGCTCGCTTTAATTTGGACCAAACGATGGTGACGGATTGCGGGACGTCACGAACATTGAAGCCAGCCAATCTGCAGGAACCGCGCTTCGGATGAATCTCCGTTGGACCTCGCGCCCGAGCGAGCTGGACAATCGTCAAGAGGGAGCAGGAACCCAAATGGAGGAAGAGGGCTTGTTTACGAAATAATGGATAAGGTAAGGGGTTAATGTGTAAATTGTTGGAACGCGATTATTAACCGCGATCCAAATTAGGGGGTTATGTGTAAAATATTCGATGGAGGGGGGTGTTTTGTAAAATTGAGGGGTTGTATAATCTGTCTCCAGCCAGCGACATGGCGACCGGCGAGGTCGCGCTGCCATCGGCGACGACCGCCAACCACGTCGCCGCACATTAGCGCAACTGTCGATCATCCGAACGCTCCAATCTGCGGAGCAGGCGACGTCGGCGCCACACTTGCTTCACCTGGCTGGCCGCAGGCCCGCAAGCATCAAGCGAGTTCTGCAGTGGATCTCCTCCCCAACCGTCGCCGCGGAAGCGCCGCCTCCTTCCCGACGGTCTACAGTGCGACGCGCACTGTAGTTTTTTATCGCGATTCGGTGACGTCCCTGGCCAGTGCTACGCAATGCTAGTCCTGGGGGACACGGAGCGCATCGTGCCGTCTGAGAAGCAGCATCTCAGGCTCGCAGGTTGTTCGACGAAATGCCGGAGGCGGACCTCCGTCACCCGAGTGCCGTTCCTTGGACGGTCATGGTGGCTGAAGAAATGCTCGCGGGGCCGGGGTTATGAAGCAGGCCAAGGAGAAGGAGCCTGCATGCCAACTTCTTCTGCAGGTTCGTACTGCATTCTCTGGCTCTGATATCTTGGGTATGTTTCCGTGTCAGACTTCTCTTAATGGTTAGTAATCCTGAAAAGGATTTTTCATGTTCATCTAGTGAACGTACATTCATGCTCAGCTTGTTCTCAATTAATGATCAATGATCGTGTTGCACTCTTGTTCTGAAGAATCTAAGGAGCTGTTTGTGGTTGCCTGCTGCAGCGGCACCAAAGCTGTGGCGGGTTTTTTCTATGCCACACTCTGTGGCTCGAAGTAATGAATAAATCGCGCGGCCGCCACAGCTTTTTCAGCAACCAAACACAGCTGCACTTGTGCTGATGACGCCAAAGCTTTGTCGTGGCTAGCTGTGGCGTAGAACCAAGCGGCCATTGTATTGTACCACAAACTCACTATGCATCATATGCTTAAGCACGAGGATTTTCAATTCTGTGGTGCAGCCGAAGATCTGGGTAACAGCAGCAAGTTTGCATTGGTGTTGGTACTTGGGTTGGTAAGGAACTCAGTGACAGGAACAACTTTTAACCTGCTTCTGTTTATACAATGTTTCAGAAATTTACCATAGCATGCATGCTGCAAAGTACTTTTTGATGGGAAAGAAAAAGGGAAGGGGGTTCTGGACCTATATACTTTCGTCATATAAGTAGGGAACAAGTCAGAGGATGCACAAAAAACTGTACATGATGCACTATAACACTAGTCAAACTAAAAAATAAAACCCCTAGTGAATATTGCATCTACTATATGCAGTGAACTACCATTTTATCATGTTTAACTGGCTAACTGCATTACGACTTGACTGACTTTTGCATCTGCAGGCCAGCATTGACTCTTTCCAGACATGAGACTACTTCCATGATAGCTGGCCTCATGGAAGGGTTATGGTTCACACACTTGCAAGCAACTTCAAGCACCTTCAGCATTTGCTCTTCATGCCCTGTGCCTCTTAGTGTCAGGTCCAGAACTTCAATCTGTTCTCCCTGAGACCTCATCTCCAGCACCCATGGGACAAGTTCTTTTGATGTGCTCAGTACTTCAACAGGCCGCCTTCCTGTGAGCAGTTCAAGAAGGACAACTCCAAAACTGTATATATCACCTCTCAGAGTAGCGACCCACCCTTGTCCGTACTCCGGGGGAATGTAGCCAAGAGTGCCAGCCAACTCAGTTGTGACATGAGTTTTGTTGGGAAGGATCAATCTTGCGAGCCCAAAATCTGCAACATAAGCTTTGAATTCTTTGTCAAGCAAGATGTTGCTGGATTTAATGTCGCGGTGGACAATATGTGGTTTGCAGACATTGTGGATGTAAGAAAGGCCACGACTTGCTCCTTGTGCAATATTGAGCCTTGTCGGCCAGTCAAGGATTGTGGTAGCATCATCATAGCAGTTGTGAAGCCAATCATCCAGGCTACCATTCTCCATGTATGAATATATGAGAAGCCTTGATTTTCCATGAACACAGTATCCCCACAATGGCACAAGATGGTCATGATTTGCCATGGATAGTGCTTCCACCTCAGCACTGAACTCCCTTTTCATGAGACACATTTCACCATTGAGCTTTTTGATGGCAAGCTTGTAGCCATCTGGTAACTCAGCTTTGTAGACTAGCCCGTAACCACCACATCCAATGACGTGCTCCCTGTCAAAGTTATCTGTGGCTTTTACTATGTCAGAGAATGTGATCTTGTTTTTGTCTCCCATGACCTTTGGCATTATCACCAATGCGTGCTCACTGGAGTTGAATGATGCTGTTTCGACATCTCCATTACCCCCTCTTCCACTTTTGCCTGTAACACCCTTTGCTCTGATTGACACAAGGAGACGCCCTAGCAACAAAAAAATGGCAACCCCAGCAAAGAACACACCAAATGTAATTGCAAAAATTATCTTCTTATTTCTTTGTTTTTCAGACACCAGAGATGCTCCAGCTGAACTGCATTGAAGAGTAAGAGTTGAGCCACAAAGCTTTGGGTTCCCATCAAAACTAGAATTCTGAAATGTACTAAATTGGCCTCCAGTTGGAATGGGCCCTTCTAAGTCATTGTTGGAAACATTGAATGTAGAAAGGAAGTGCAGGTTCTCCAATCCAGCTGGGATTCTGCCCGTGAGATTATTGTTGGATAAATCGAGCATCTGCAGGTTTGTGAGATTGCAGATTGATAGGGGAATTGGTCCTGCTAAGTGGTTAAAGCTGATATCAAGTGAAAAAAGGGCTTTCAACTGACCAATCTCTTGGGGAATTTCGCCAGTGAAATTGTTACTGCTTAGATTCAGCACTATAGGTAAAGCAGTCGTTGTGCGGTATTGACGTGATAGTCCTTCATAAACAGGCAGATCAAAGACACTTGGGTCCAAATTGGCCACAATCCTGTCAGAAATTAGCATTGGCATATTCATTGAATCTTTTGGAATTTTTCCTGTAAGGCTGTTGTTTGATATGTCTAAATGGAAGAGGAAGTTTAGAGTGTTGATCCATGTTGGTATTGATCCACTGAGTTTATTGCCGCGTAAGACCAGAATGTTCAACTTTGCTAGCTTAGATACCCAAAGAGGTATTTTCCCCGACAATAGGCAGTTTCCAAAATCCAAAACCTGAAGAGTCTCAAAACCATCAATTCTGGTATCACTTGGCATGATTTCGTTCATGAAGTTGTGCCCAAGAAGAAGAGTGGTAAGGTTCTTACAGCTCCTTAGCGTCTGAAGTGCATTTCTTATATCTGTAAGATTATTGTATGTAAGTGACAGGAAAGAGAGGTGTTTTAAATTCCGTAGTCCCTTTGATATCTGGCCATGGAACTTGTTCGAAGATAGCCGTAGTGCAGTTAGGTTTTGACATGAGTATATACTTTCTGGAATTGTGCCGCTGAAGTTGTTCTGCATAAGATCTAAGGTTTTTAGGTTAGGCAAGCTGGAGAAATTGACCTTGCTGAGTTCGCCACTGAAATTGTTTCCTTTCAGGTCCATGGTTATGAGGTTTGTACAATTGTTAAAGGTGGATGGCAGCTCCCCGCTCATGGTATTGTAGTCTAAATGCAGCTCCTCCAATCTCTTGAGCTGACATATGGAGTCTGGAATTGTACCACTAAACTTGTTTTCTCCAAGATCAAGGATGACCAGATTACTGAGTTTGACTATCTGTTTCCCATCAAGTATTCCTTGTAAACTGTTGCTGGCAAAAGAGAGACACTCCAATGAGGTAGCACCAAAGAGTTCGTCAGGGAGAGTCCCACTGAGGTTGTTGTGGCCAGCCTTGAACACTCTGATCTCGGAGCAACTGCGGAGCCCTGGGGGGATACTCCCACTGAATTTGTTGTAGCAGACTTCAAGCACAGCTAATGATGGTGATATGTTACAGAAATGAGTTGGAATTTGACCAACAAAGCTGTTGTTGCTGACATTGAGTGTGATCAGATTCTCCATGCCCTTCCATGTTATGGATGTAAACTGCCCTATAAACATGTTGCTTGAGATGTTAAGTACCTGTAGAGGCTGTCCAGGAGTTGAAGACGACATCTCATGCAGGTTTCCATTGAGCTGGTTAAAGCTGACATCGAGAACAATTATGCTGTTGGAAGACACCAATTCCTGCGGCAGGCCACTGGACAGCGAGTTGTAGGACAAGTTAAGGTGCTGCAGGCCGGTGAGCTTCCCCAGGGACTCTGAGATGTGTCCCTCCAGGCCACTAGAAGGCAGTGAAACTTTGATGACCGTCCCATTATGGTTGCAGGTGATCCCTTCCCACTTGCAGCAATCACTGTCTTCCTTCCATAACATTGCAAGGCCTGCATCGTGCGAGAGCCCAGCAAGGAACTGGAGGAGAGAGGTCTTCTCCTGCTCTGTGCAGGAACTAGTGGGAGATGCCAAGGATATCAGCAGCAGAAGAGCTAGGCCAATCGAAGGTATGGGCAATTTGGATTGGTATTTCTTGTATGAAACCTGGAGTGGTCGCATGGTTTCTTGTTCAAACTAACATGGAAACTGCATGCTCCAGTTGTGACCTATCTAGGTACAGTACAATGGTCTAAACAAAAGAGCATGAGGTAGAAGAAGAGGCTGTTGCCTTCACCATGGTTATCCCTTCCTAACCGTAGTCACAGCAAAGAGATATTGAGTCAAGAAGTAGATGCTATTGCAAAATCCTCATTAGTATTGTACTTTATGCAACTACAGGACAGCGCGTTTGTTCACACTTTGACATATTATTGGTGGCAGCATGCCAGGATCCATTAAAAAGTCCAAGTGACGGAGATATTTCCTTTTTTAGTCGTGCTTGAATCAATCATCGTCGAATTTGTATTTCTCTCTCTCAAAAAAAATTATCGTTGGATTCGTTACGGCGTACCGTGATTTACTAGATCTGACATCACTTCTCTTGTCAGCTTCACTTCAGACAAACAGACTATTAACTGGTTTATCTTCACTTCATACAGCCTAATTCAGTTAACGAACCCTTTGTCTTACCTTTGGCATGGTTGGTACTAACAAAATCTGAGACTGAAAAGAAGGATCACTGGTTATTGCACCCCTTTTGGTGAACGAGAAAAGCCAATATTCCTTTTAAAGAAAACACTTTATGAAGATTTGCAAGATTCGATTGGTGAACAGTGTGTGGAAGCTGACAATCTAGAGCAATCATCGGCATCGCGGCCAAGGTGTGAACATGGTTTGGAGAGGCGCAAGTGGAGGCTGGAAAATTCCAAAGGCGCAGCTTTAAATGGAGGAGGATGGCTGAGGGCGACCTGGCACTCTCTTTCGTCGTCCTCGTCGTTGCCTTCGAGGCGTTTACTTTCTGTTATCCTCTAATGAAAGGTTTTGGCTGATGTGTACGTCATCTGTTTTACATCGTCCTGGTTCAACAGGCGGGCGATGAACCATGGACTACGGCTCCTTTGGGTGACCAGAATTCAGAATTGCTTGAAGTAAACTGTGTTGCGTGTGCTGGCTTGTAGCCTGGCAGTGTTGCGTGTGACGAGTGATGACTGATAGACTGAAGGAAAAAAAAGAAAGAAAGATTTGAAGCACCTGTGGAGAGCCTGACGTTCTTGTGAACATGTAATGGGGAACATATTCAGGTGGTGATGCCAGTAACCTCGGTTGTATTTTCAGCATCATCTTATTATACAGAACTATGAAATGATATGCCGAGTGCAGTTCTCAGTTTAACAGCCACTGCCAATGCCAGTAACCTGCTGATAAGACTCTGCAGCCACTGCCAATGCCGATGTCATGGAGCCGTCTCTTTCTGCCTCCTCGAGAGAAAACGAGTAAACGAAGGAATCGCAGCGTGTCGTACGCGTCGAGAAGAAATGAGAGGGGGAAACGGGAGGCAACGTCCCGGTTCAAGCGGCGGCGCCGCTGGTGTGGTGGCTGTCCCCTCCTGGCCGTGGACGCGGTCCGGAGCGTGCACGCGAGATGCCGCCACCCTTGTACGACCCGACTCCCAAAACAAACGCGCTTCTCGTCTCGTTTTTTCACACTCGGGCTTCCCAAGCCGACGACTTGGATCTCGCAAATTTCGTCACCAACGCTGCGGGACATAATAAGCGTTTAACCCGTGTCGCCATCTGCATTCTTTAAACTCCGTCCCCTTCATTTGTTCAACGATCAAAAGGCATTCTCCCTCTACACTCTCCTTCTTCTTTCTCCTGTCAATTCAAATCCCGTTATCTGATTATCTCCCAAAGATTGTCCACCGGGACGTCCATGATTGCGGTTTTCCAGTGGCTGTTCAGACTTCAGCCGCCAGTCGAGCTCCTTCCAGTGGTGGCCCAGTCATCGTGCAAGAAGCTGCTACTGACACCGAAGCCATCGAGTTAAACTAGTTTCGTCCGCCTGTGAACGGCAATTTTCGTTTCAGCTAACCTTACCAACAATTCTATCCTGGGGCTATTCACATGGGTTGCAATTAAAAGATTCACAAGAAGCAAGCAATTTAACCTCAGAAAGTAATTCTTGGACTCTGATGAACAAGAGATCATATGGCCCGCCATCGAGTTATGAACGAGGAAAATTGTGCGTGTTTTTTTTTTTAAAAAGTACTCTGACTTGAGAATCATTTTAGGCACTCGAGAGCATGGGCTCTCAACTTCTGGATAGAACTAGACCCAGTCCATTTTCTGGCCTCAAACAAGACTCTCCAGTTCGGGCTCAACTGAATTCTGAAGCCCAGTTCATCCACGTGACTCTTCTTCCCCACGACCACGAGGCCACGACCCACGAGAGCAGTCACGCGTCACTGCTGCCTGGTGCCCGGTGGCCGGGGGCGGCGATGCGGACACGCCCCCGGCGTACGCTGGACGGTGCTGGAAGACCGGATCTGCCCGAGGGCACGTCCTTCGGTCTCTGCTCCTGAACTCCCGAGGTAATTCGTGCGAGGTGGCCTATTGTTCACAAATCGGTGATCCGTGCCCCATAATCTGTTGCGATGTTTGTGAGTTTTTTGTGAAGATGACATGGGCAGACATTCGGTTCCATTTTGCACGCATAATGTGCAACGGTACATAACAATTAATTGACTCTCTAGTACCAATGAATCCGATAAGTTGTCTCATAGTGCTGCAAATTAAAAACTAAGAAAGGAGATAAAGTCAGGCCATCTCGTAAAAGACAAGCAAGTAAAAAACAGATTATTTTTAAATGAGAGGTGTTTTTTGGAATAGCAGAGATCTTTGAGACTTGGCTAAGTTTAACTTTTTGCATGATACTTCCATTGAAAAGAATCTAGATTATATTGCCTTACTTGAAACATACAAGAGGAATTTTTCGGATGAAAATCTAAATAACCTTTGTGGGGGACAGAGAGTTTTTTTGCATTAGATTCCGCCCAAAGGGAGATCCGGTGATATTCTTTTAGGAGTAAATTTGGTTGTTTTTACAGTTGAAAGTACTTTTGTAGGCGAGTTCTTTGTTAAGTTTCACTTAAGAAACAAATATGATGGCTTTCAATGGGTTCTAATGGCTGTGTATGGTGCAGCTCAACCGGAACAGAAAGATCGTTTTTTAGCAGAATTTGTGAATACTTGTAACATTGAAACTCGTCCTTTAATGGTTGGTGGTGATTTCAACATAATTAGGAACCCAACTGAGAAGAATAATGATAGATTTGTCAGCAGATGGCCTTTACTTTTCAATGCTTGCATCGAGACTTTAAATTTAAGAGAACTAGAACTTTCAGGTCGTAAATTTACTTGGGCTAGTTCGGCTGAGGTTCCTACTTATGAGAAACTAGATAGAATTTTAGTCAGTACTAATTGGGAACAAAAATTCCCGCTATCCACTATGGAGGCTCTTACAAGAGATGGTAAAAAAGGTGTGGCAGAAAGAAACTAAAGGCGTCACTCCATTGCAGAGATGGCAAAATAAAATTAGATCGCTTCGTAGATACCTTAAAGGATGGGCTAAGAATCTTGTTGGAGAAAATAGAAATAAGAAAAAGTTTTTACTACGTAACTTAGATATTCTGGATAGGAAAGCGGAAACAACTTTGTTAACTCTACAAGAACTGGAATATAAGTTTTGTCTAAACATCGAATTAACAAAATTGCTAAGGGAAGAAGAGCTATATTGGCTACAGAGATCCAAAGCGACAATGTTATTAAAGGGTGATGACAATACAAAATTCTTTCAGCTATTGGCTAATGGTAGATATCACAAAACAAGAATCTATCAATTGGAGCAAGACGAGGGCGTAATAGTAGGTGATGAGAACTTAAAAACTTACATTACCAATTTTTTAAAAAACTCTTTGGAGCGCCTGATAGTAATCATTTTCAATTAGATGAAACTCAAAGAGGAGATATTTCTCAAGTATCTGAAATTGAGAATGAGTTATTATCAACACCTTTTAGTGAGAAGGAGATTAGAGAGGCGATTTTTCAAATGGAAAACAATAAGGCTCTTGGATCAGATGGTTTCCTAGCTGAGTTTTATCAGAACTTCTGGGAAGTTATTAAATCTGACCTTGTTGAGCTTTTTGTTGAGTTCCATAAAGGAAATCTACCACTCCACAATCTTAATTTTGGAGTAATCACACTTCTTCCTAAAAAAATCCGAGGCAACAAAGATCCAACAATATAAACCTATTTGTTTACTTAATGTGAGTTTTAAAATTTTTACAAAAGTTCTCACAAACCGTATTACTCTATAAGCTCATAAAGTAATTACACCCTCTCAAACAGCCTTTTTACCTGATAGATATATTTTAGAAGGGGGTGGTTGTCCTTCATGAAACAATCCATGAAATGCATCGGAAAAAGAAGCATGGGGTGATCCTTAAACTAGATTTTGAAAAAGCATATGACAAAGTGAAATGGCCGTTTCTCCAACAAGTGTTGAGGATGAAAGGTTTCTCTTCACAGTTCTGTGCATGGATTGAGGGCATTAAGGTAAACAATGATATTGGCCACTATTTTCAAACAAAGAAAGGTGTTAGACGAGGAGATCCTTTATCACCTATTTTGTTCAATATAGTAGTGGACATGCTGGCCATCTTGATTTCACGAGCGAAAGAGGACGGTCAAATCAGAGGTGTTGTCCCACATTTGGTAGATAATGGTTTGTCTTTATTACAATATGCAGATGATACTATTCTTTTCATGGAAAATGATTTAGACGAGGCTAAGAATATGAAGCTTGTGCTTTGCGCATTTGAGCAACTGTCTGGTCTTAAAATCAATTTTCATAAAAGCGAGTTGTTTTGCTACGGTGCGGCTAAGGATCTTGAGACTGAATACTCACAAATTTTTGGATGTGACATGGGAGTATCTCCTTTTAGATACCTTGGTATTCCATGCATCATAGAAAACTTACGAACACTGATTGGAAAGAAATAGAAGAGAGATTTCAGAAAAAACTAAGTGGTTGGAAAGGCAAAATATTATCTGTAGAGGGTCGTTTGGTGTTGATTAATTCAGTACTTAGCAATCTATCTATTTTTATGCTATCGTTTTTTTGAAATACCAAGGGGTATTCTTAAGAAACTTAATTACTATAGATCAAGGTTTTTTTTGGCAAAGTGATGAGCATAAGAAGAAGTATAGATTGGCAAAGTGGGGAATTCTATGCACACCTAAGGATCAGGGAGGTTTAGGTATTCTAGACCTGGACCTACAGAATAGGTGTCTTCTTAGTAATTGGTTGTTTAAACTTATAAATGAAGAGGGTATATGGCAGTCACTTCTATGAAACAAATATTTGAGACATAATACGATTACTCAAGTTGAATATATGCCAGGGGATTCTCATTTTTGGTCTGGCCTGATGAAGGTTAAGAAAGACTTTTTGAGACTAGGCAAGTTTAACTTGGGCGATGGTACTCAAGTTAGATTTTAGGAGGACGCATGGATGGACAGTACACCTTTTAGTGAACAGTTCCCATGTCTATATAATATAGTTAGGAAGAAGAGTGCAACGGTTGCAACCGTGTTGTGTTCAGATCCTCTTAATGTGGCCTTTAGAAGATCACTAGTGGAAATAACTTAGTGGCATGGTACCAGCTGGTGGCTAAAGTTATACATACCCAACTAACAGATCAAAAGGATACGTTTAGATGGACGTTAAAGCAAGACAGAAAATTTACGGTACGTTCTATGTATAGCAAGCTGGCCGTACCAGACGTTGTACCTCATAATCATATCATGTGGAAGTTGAAACTGCCCTTGAAAATTAAAATATTTATGTGGTACTTGATTAAAGGCATTGTTCTTACAAAATATAATTTAGCAAAACGACGATGGAAGGGAAGTTTAAACTGTTGCTTTTGTATTGTTAACGAAAGTATTCAACACCTTTTCTTTGATTGTCAAGTTGCTAGATTAATTTGGCGAATTGTATAAGTTTCTTTTAACATTACACCCCCACCTAGTGTTCAACATATGTTTGACGATTGGTTAGTTGGGGTAGAAAAGAAACGTAGATACTAAATTTTGGTAGGAGCATGCGCTTTACTTTGGGCAGTATGGCTCTGCAGAAATGAAGTGGTTTTTAACGGTGCAAGAGCTTTTACTCCTATGCAGGTGATCTTCAGAGGTATATACTGGATGCGTTTCTGGGCACTTTTACAAAGGGAGGTGGAGCGCCCCCAAGTCGCATGGGGCTGTCGCATGCTTGAGACCTCATCCATGGAGATTTTTGCTAGCAATGGATGGTGTTTTAGCAATAGACTTCTGTTTGTTAAAACCATGTTGTTATGTGGAGTTTTTATTATGTTTGGTTTAAATACGATGGTTGATGTAATAATGAACAGCTACATGTATCGCTTGATGCAGAGGCTGGAATGTTGAGATAATATATTTCTGTTTCTAAAAAAATAGTGCTGCAAATTAGCTTTTCAGTATCCACATGCATGACTGAGTTTAAAATTTTCGAAGGAGGAACCCAAAAATAAAAAACCTGGAGAACCAACTTATCTAAGCATTTAGGCTTTACTGTCAAAAGGAACTTTCCCATTTCACTTTGTCAGGCAATCATGCAGCATATAGTTTTTATACAATTGATAAGAAAATCTAAAAATAATGTAAACTGGTTCGGGAAAAGACAACTGCATAATATTGGTTACTAATGTTGCATTGCTAACACATTTTAGATCATTTAAGCCAAATTAGTTACATCTTCACCAATTGTTGCTTTCTTCATTTTTCTTTCCACCTCAAACTTTTGAATGTAAGAACTTACTGCATGCTGATAATGTCAGAGGTGTTGGAGACAATTGGAGCTCACAAGTTCAGAAGGTACTTGCTCATGGTACCCGATGCAAAGTTGTTTCTGTTTGCTGAGAGGTTCAGTTACATCTGTTGTGCATCTTCAAGCGAGGAGACATTTATGTATCATGTTTCTTAGCCAAAACATCTGGACAGTACTATCTGATCATATAACACTCCTACCCCAAAGAAAACACTGAAGGCAATAGCAAAGACTATATGGCCACCACTGGCCTCGGTTGGTACAATGGGCGCAGGGTCTACCTCTACTGAATTACAATGTTGATGAATAAGCATCAGGCCACACAACTTTGGGTTCCCAATGAAGCTAGAATCTGGATAGGTGCTAAACTGGCCTCCAGTCGAAACAGGTCCATCTAGATCATTGTTGGAAATGTTGAATTCAGAAAGGAAGTTAAGGTCCTCCAATGCAGTAGAGATTGCACCTTTTAGATGGTTGTTAGATAAGTCTAACACCTGCAGGTTTGTGAGATTGCTGATCGACTGCGGGACCTCCCCACATAGGTTGTTGAAACTCAAGTTGAGTGTTGTGAGTGCTTTCAAATGTCCAATCTGCTGTGGAATTTGACCTGTGAACCTATTGTCACCTAGATTCAGCACTTTAGGGCAAGAATTGACCTTGTAGTATTGAAGTGATGGAGACCAATAAACAGGCAACTCAAAGACTACAGGGTTTGTAGTTTTCTCTGATTGTAGCATCGGTATCTCCATCAGTGTTGGTGGGATACTGCCTGTAAGGCTGTTATTAAATACATATAAAAGGAACAAGGAGCTTAAGCTGTTAATCCAGACAGGTATTGGTCCAGTGAGTTGGTTGTTGTATAAAAATAACTCTCTTAATTTTTTTAGCTTTGATAGCCAGTGAGGTATTTTTCCTGATAATGAGCAATCTGCTATGGTCTGCTATGGAAAGAACCTGAAGTCTCTGAAAACCGTTGATTGTTTCATCTTCTAGCATGGCCTCACCTCTAAAGTTGGTTCCAACCAGCAAGGTAGTAAGGTTTCCCAATCCCTTGAGGACCTGAAGCGCATTTGTGATATTTGTGAAAGAGTTGTTACTAAGAGATAAGAATTTGAGAGACTTGAGGTTGCCTATTCTTGGCGAAAGCTGACCTCAAAAGTTGTTGGAAGATAGTCGTAGCACAATAAGATTGCTGTAGAAATATAGGCTCTCAGGAACTGTACCACTGAATTTGTTTGACATAAAATCTAAAACTTTTAGATTGGACAGTGCTAAGAAGTTGACATGGTTGAGCTTCCCATAAAAGCTGTTACTCCTGAGGATGATGGTTGTGAGATTTGAGCAGTTGCTTAGAGTTGATGGCAGCTTACCAAACATGTTGTTGTACTCTAAGCAAAGCTCCTCCAATCTCTTGAGTTGCCCAATAGAATCCGGGATCTTGCCCCTGAGCCCATTGTCTGCAAGATCAAGGATAATCAAATTACTTAGTTTGACTATATGCTCATGACTGAGTTCTCCTTGCAGTCGATTGTTGGGAAAGGATAGATGCTCCAGTGAGGCAGCACTGTACAATTCATCCGATAGAGTCCCACTGATTTTGTTGTGACCTGCCTTAAGCACTCTCAATGTAGTATAGTTACTGAGCTTCATGGGTATGCTTCCATTGAATTGGTTGAAACTGAGGTCAAGCACTACAAGGAATGGCTTATTGACACATATGGTACTCGGAATTTTCCCAGTGAAGCTGTTATTGCTCATGTTAAGAGCAACCAGTTTCTTCATATTCTCCAATCCAGTGGATGGAAGTTGTCCTGTAAACAAGTTGCTTGAGATGTTTATTACCTGCATAGCCTGGTCATGGATAGATGGCATGTGACACCCCAGTGTCACTACATTCTTTTCATCACATAAGTTGCACCTAGTTCTGATTCATCAAGTCATAATTCAATTTTGGTTGCATTTCAAATTTAATTGAATTTGAATTTAAACCCAAGTATGGTTAAGTTATGAAGCAACTTTTAAATTTGGCATACAACCTGGTGCTGCCAAAAATCTATGTGATAGGGTTTGTCATAAAAGAATTTTAGGAATTTTCTTAGAATTTTATTCAAAGAGGAAATACCCAATTAAATTCCTAGAAGTTTGAATTTTGTTCATATTCAAATATTTGGCAAATTCAAACTCTTTGATTTTGAAACTAGACACCTATCACATTGTGACCTACACATTTCAAACTTTCTGTACAAATTTTCCCAAGTCAATTTGGAGTTTGAGACTATTTTAAATCAATTTTTGAAGTTGTGGCCGAGTTAAATTCTGGGAATTGTTAAAATCTTCCAGTGGGACCCAGCCGTCAGTCTCTCTCTTCTCTCTTCCTTCTTTCCTCGCTGGTGCCCGATGTCATGCACACCGACACGAAGCCACCCGCGTGTCATCACCCTTCTGCCGCGCCTAGGGATCAAAACTCGACCTCGAGCGTCGCCCCAACTCTCTCTCTCGGCCTCTCCGCCATTTCCTCGGCTCCTCCGCGCGAAACCCCTTCTATGGCCTTGTTTTCTCCTCTGTTCTTCCGCCATTGCCGCCATCCTCTGGAGCTCAGCCCGGCGTCAAACCATTCCATCAAACCTAGAGCGTAAGATCAAGATGGAACCGTCGTGAGCTAAACAAAACTCCAGAACAAGTCCCACACCAATCCATTTCCTGGTTATCACGAATTTGAAGAAAACTTAGAGCTCTGCAATCATGGTGTCTGAACCATGACTCCTTGAAATTCATCATCCATGGTAAGTTTCATGGTTTCATTTCTCTTCTCATTGATGCGCAACTCTTTGACGCACGTCCTTGTCTTGATCTGGTCTCTATTTTTGCCTTGAGGTCGTCGCTGTTCCATTTTTCCCCTTCCGCCGCCGTCGGCCACCATGGGAGCTCCACGGTGACAGCTTCATCGATCCTCACATCGAGCTCGAGCCGTCGCCGATCTTCTCTGTTCCACCGCCGCTCGACGTCGACGTATCTCCGGTGAGCATCTTCGCCTCGTGAACCCTGCCAGCGTGCTCCCTGTATCGTGCTTTACGTGTGGGTGAGCACGGAGTCCAACTTCGGTGACTCCAGAGCCCGGCGACGAGCCCCCAAGCTGCTCCGGTAGCCGCGCCGCCGCGCGAACATGAGCACGCGCTCGGTTCAGTTCAAAAAATGAACATGAGCACGCGCTCGGTTCAGTAGTGATAATGTGAAGTAAGAATGATAAAATTTGGACTAAACGGGTCTGTTTGGGAAAGAGAGAAGGCAAAGTACGTGTGGTGGATTTTGTCTCGCGAGGTGGCAGTCCGTTTGGGTCAGAAACTAAAATTTGAGACATGGATAGGCCCCGTAGGTGAAAGGGCAAAGATCATGTGCCTTCAGAGGACATGGCTTACAGGCTGTAGCCCTGTTTATGTCGACCTATGACCCGTCCGTTGTCGGTCCTGTTGAGCAAGTATTGAACTGTACCGAATGCATGCTAGTATATGGGAACTAGTAAACTGATGTAGCATTGTCATATGCATGCTTGGACGATAACTTAAAATTCTTGGTCATATGATCCAGTAGGAGTGGACATATTCTCGACGTTACCGTGGAATGGCTGCCCACTCGGGACTTTTAGATTCGGATCAACATGTATTATGACTTTGCGAAAAGTTGTCATACGTGTTCTTAAATGATGCGTATGCCGTGTATTTCTGGTTTTCCCAGCTGGTGTAAAACGATTGCAATCACTGTCCCTCGCAGTAATGAGTATCATATTGTAGCTTAAGAACCCCACTAATAATAATAATGGAAGGTTGGGATGAAGAATATTGAATTTTAGTGAATCTGAACTGAAGTTCTTTGTTACTTAATTAAATTTTCAGATTGCTTGTTGTACTTATTACTTTGACATGCAAGTTATCTTACATTATTATAGTTATTAGAAGGTTCACTAAATTTACTATTATTCATCTCTAAGCTTTTGCATGTCTAGATTTAATTACTTATCGGGTAAGACTTGTTGAGCTTAGTAGCTCAGATTTTGCCATGTTGTTGTTTTCTTTATTTTAGGTAATAACACTGATGCTTATGATCTACCTATGGGTGTTCTTCCTTGGGACATGTCTATCCCTGAGAGATGGTCTGCCCATTGGGAGACTGAGTAGCCGCTGCTGTTGTGTGTTGCTAGGTGATAATCCATATGAGCTCGGATTTATCACACTTGCTACTATCGTCGAGTTGTAAATTGTAGACGTTTAATCACGTTATCTTTTGCTGCTTTTAAAACTAAACCTTGTAATATTTCCGTTGCATTTAAGTACTTAACTCTAATGTATAATAAATAACACTCTTTTTACGTAATTTGAACTTGGTCGGTTGTTGTATTATCTTGTGTCTGCTTAATCAGCACCTCAGGAACTTCGATCCAAGGGGGTTGTGACAGCTGGTATCAGAGCCATATTCTGGGATAATACAACAATTTAGATATATTTTAAAAATACAGCATATACGGTGAGGATACATTAGTATATGCCCAACTATTTAGTAAAGGTTAGAATGGTGACAAGCTAACGGGTTATGTTTGAGTTGGTTTGCTATTTGGATTTCCATTTGACATTTATAGTCTGCTCGCAAGGATTGTGGCTTTACGAGAGGATTCTTTTCCATGAATCGTTGCCAACATATTTTCTTTTCGGCTCCTTAAACAAGTGTCGGAGCGTAGAGTTCACTCACGAGGGCTATGGTTTCGTGAGACGGTTTCTTCCATAAACTGTGCCATCTTTTCTTGTAGAGGATGCTCATCATGGTAGTTTTATGAGCATGAGTCCGCTTGCGAGGACCGTGGTTTTGCAAGGCGGTTTATTTCATGAACCGTTGCCAAGTAGTATATAAACTGCTTATTTTCATAGTTTCTTTTGAATTTGATGTAATGTTTCTGAAATGATCTCTTGCAGGTATACTAACCACATTAGAGTGTGCGTGTGTCGAAAACCTAGAATGTTTGCTCGTGAGTACGGGTCGTCACCAAAAATTACGAATACCGCAATGTGTCGGTATATGTGTCTATATATTTTCTTTTGAGTGAGGAACGGTTAGGATAAAAAACAATTCATCTGCATTCATGGCATGTGCATTCTAATTTATTGAAAAAAATTTTGATCTTACCTATGTTTCAACTTCTCATTTGTGTGATTAAAATCTGAGCAAAAAGAATTTGTAAAGCTTGAAATCAATCTGCCAAACCAAAACTAGTTTGTTCACACTAAACTAATCTGTTCCGTTTTTCAAAAATTCATAGATTATTGATCCTTTAGGATTTTGGAGCATATGAATACTTTCTGGAAAGAGCTGGAAATCCTCTTGATATTCCAATTCTTGTCGAAATTTAATTCGGTGGATAAATGCTCTAGAACTGAAGATTTTATAAATCTGTTCTCTGTTGATCAAAATCTGACAGATTAGAGAAAAAGTTTCATATCTCCTGACATGTTTATCCTAAATTTCTCTATGAGTAACCGTTGGAAAGATCCTTTGACGAGCTACAACTCTTTAGTTAGGAGTTTTTCCTGATTCTGGACGCAATTTCGTTAGATTCGTTGAAAAAGTTCAATATGATATTTTGCTCCTTGTTCAGACTGACTGAATAATGGGCTAATCACAAAATTCATAACTCTAGTGTTATTTTGGCTAAATTGTTGAGCAAATATGGGTTGGAAAGATACTGAAGAAATCTTCGATTTACAACTCAATTGTGAATTTAAACCTTTCCAACACCGGCTCCAGAATGCCAACTTTTACACCTTACTCAGTCCAGATTTTTATGTTCCAGCACCAATTTGAGAATTTCACATCTTTATTTTTGTTGATGTGGTAAACATGTATGAGTACATTCTGGAAAGGTTATGAAGTCCTCTATGTAAAGATGTTATGCATAATTTTTAAGTTGACTCTAAAATTTATAGAATTATGAAAACTTTGACACCTTGTTCAATGAAAAGTAAAATTCTGTTCTTGTGCTAGTGACAAATTAATCGTTAGCACTCACAATAATTTTTACCTTAAAAGTTTTTGGTTTTGTCATTCTAATAATATGACTGAACCATTCCTTTGTGTAGATGGATCCTCATGTACACATTCTACACGATGGTTAGAATTACACCGAGGCTCTCCACCGTCCCGGTTTGCCAGCATTCTTGTGGGGAATGTTGCAAGCTTTTGGGTACACTGAGCCACCTGCATATGTTGGTAGGGAGTACACTAATTTGCCTGGAGGTTCATGTACGGTGCATGTGTGCATTCCTCCTAAGCTTACCTATCCCTACCATGATGGCTGGTTTGTGACAGCAGAGGGATTATATTTCTTTGGGACTTGGGAGATGGCTGCTCTTAAAGCCATCACCACTTTCTGTGAGAACAATACCGGCGTTGCTGGAACTGTGTATTCTCTTTTTCCTGTGACAGACCCGGCCAATAACCACTTATGGCGTCTCTGTGTATCTCTTGTTCAGGACATGTCAGCTATGACTTATAACCCATATGTGGCGATACCTTGTTACTATGCCACCGAGCTCTATGCTGGTTGGCAGCACCGTGAGTCTGAAGTACGCCTACAGGTAGAGGGACTTCAGCTTACTATTGAGCATGAGAGGGAGCATGTTGATGAGCAACTCCAGCTTAACGCTACTTAGGCTGCACGTATCACTGAGCTTGAGCAGCAGTTAGTTGCTAGAGAGGAGCAGCTAGCTGAGGTTCAAGAACAGCTAGGACTTGCCCAAGAGGCTAATCATGACTTGCAAATTGATTTGGAGGATGCTTAACATGATTTTGAGGATTTACACCACTTAGATGTATACATCAGCTCCAGCATCACCCTCAGGTTGTCCCTCCAGATGAGCTGAATTTGGGTAACCTTGCTGCGGATTCTACTACTCTTCCTCCCGCTATGGATGAGGACGATGACACAGATGTTGTTAGCAGCACCCTCACTCTTTAGATGAGGAACTAGATGGTTTTATGAGCTGTACTAGTATCGATGTAATTATGTGTATATCTTATAGTAACTATGTAGTGCTGTTTGAACTCATCCTTGTATCATATCATGAAGAGTGGTGAATGTACGATATCTAGCCTAACTTTGTAATGCTACAACCATGTATTTCCTTTTGAGAGCTGAATGAAAAATGGTTGTGGTTGTTTTAACTATTGGACCAGTTCTGAAAATTTATTCTTGCTCATGTCAAGTTATGATTTATTCATTCATTCATGTATTCAATATGAATTAATGTATGATCTGAAATTTCAGAATGGTTACCACCCGCCGTGGTGAGCCGGAGAGCTCACAACAAGGAGCTCAAAATGATGATCTTTCACCTCCGCCACCAAATCCATAGGCTCAAGTTATGTCCATGGCGTTTGAATCAAGACAGGAAGATACTGAGCTACTCAGGCAAATAGCTCAACTCCTGAGCCGTAATGGCGGGCGCCGTGATGATCAGCCACGGCAAAGCACTTATCAAGACTTCTTGTCTACACATCCCTCAACCTTTGAGCATGCTAAAGAGCCACTAGATGCGGATAATTTTATACGCATCATCGAATCTAAGTTCGGGCTGCTACAGTGCACCAATGCCCAGAAGCCGCTATTTGCTGCACAACAACTGTTGGGGTCAACAAATGTATAGTGGGCAAATTATATGGCCTCACTTCTAGAAGGCCATATTGTGCTATGGGACGAGTTCAAAAATGCATTCCACTCCTATTTTATACCTGCTGGAATTATGGAGAGAAAGCTCCAAGAATTTCTAGATTTGAAGCAAGGAGGGAGGTCCATGCTAGAATATTCTCAGAAGTTTAATCATCTGGCACAGTATGCTCCTCTGTATGTGGATTCGGAAGCTAAGAAGCATGCTGCATTTCAGCGTGGTATGAACCCCGAACTCAAGAAAAAGTTGACATGGCAGACGACGGGAACCTTTACAGATCTAGTCAATGCTGTCATTGTTCAAGAAGATGCTTATCGCGAGGTGCAGAATGATGAACGTAAAAGGAAGGCTCCACCTACTGGGAACACTGCGGCACCGCCACCCAAACATCGTTTGGTGTACACCTCTCCCACCGGACAACGATTCCGGGCGGCACCACAGCAGCAATTTTATCGTCCGGGACCTTAGAACTTTAATCGTCCACAACAGTCTCGTATTCCAGCACCACCACAACAGCCCCAAGTGTCGCGCGCACCCTCACAACAACAAAATCAGAATGCATGCAATGCACCAACAGTGGGACAGTACAACCCTTATCCCTATTACAATTGTGGTCGTGTCGGTCATTTCTTGAAGGAATATACTTATCCCCGAAGTGAAGCTGGAAAACAAGCTCGTGACCGTGTTGCAAATCAGCAGCGGGGGCAAGGGAATAAATCTGGACAGATCAACTACACTAATCTTGATGACATTTCTCAGGGCGAGCCAGTGCTTGCGGGTACGTTCTCGCTTAATGATTCACCTGTCTTCATATTGTTTGATTCCGGTACATCGCATAACTTTGTTAGTAAAGCCTGTATACAAAGGCTTGGATTATCAACCTATACTACCACTACGCCCTATAATATTAAATCTCCGGGTGGACAAATTTGTGCTAATCAAATTCTGCCCAAAGCCTCAATTAGGTTGAATCACAAGGTCTACTCTGCAAATTTTATAATGTTGGAACATCAAGGCATAGATTTAATTTTGGGCATGCAATGGATGGCATTTCATAAGGTCATGTTAGATATTGCGCCTCGTGTTGTCCACATAAATTCTCCAGTTCATGGCATTGACTCAATTCCTTTGCATCTATCTCCGGTCACTGCCATTACTATCCATCATCTTGAGGAGAAGTCTGTGGATAAAATTTCAATTGTCTGTGAGTTCTCAGATTTTTTCCGGATGATCTTCCTGGTCTACCCCCTAACCGTGAGGTTGAATTCAGAATTGATTTACAACCAGGAACTTCTCCAATTTCTCAACAACCATATAAAATGCAAAGAATGAATTGGGAGAACTCAAGAAACAAATTAAAGAGTTACTGGACAAAGGTTATATACGCCCAAGTTCATCACCTTGGGGCTGTCCGGCAATGTTCGTAAAGAAGAAAGATGATAGCCTGCGATTAGTGGTTGATTATCAACCATTAAATAAAGTCACCATCAAGAATAAATATCCTTTGCCCAGGATTGATATTTTATTCGATCAATTGATTGGTGCCAAAGTCTTTTCCAAGATTGATCTCCGATCAGGCTACCCTCAAATAAAAATCAGAGAAGATGATATTCTGAAGACCACATTCTCCACGAGATACGGACTTTATGAATATTTGGTTATGTCATTTGGATTGACCAACGCTCCCGCATACTTTATGTACTTGATGAATTCAGTATTTATGCCGGAGTTAGACAAGTTTGTGGTGATCTTCATTGATAATATTCTTATCTATTCCAAATCTGAAGAGGAACATGCGAAACATCTTCGCATCATGCTTCAACGCTTGCGAGATCATAAGTTATATGCTAAGTTTAGCAAATGTGAATTTTGGTTGACACAAGTACCATTTCTTGGTCATGTGGTTTCAGCAGAGGGTATCTCTGTCGACCCAGAAAAAGTACAAGAAGTGTTAAATTGGAAACCTTCTCGAACCATCACTCAAGTCCGCAGTTTCCTTGGGTTAGCTGGATACTATCGACGGTTTATTCCAAATTTCTCTCAAATTGCTAAACCTATTACTAAGTTGCTGCAAAACAATGTGACTTTTGCGTGGACACTAATGTGAAGAAGCTTTTCAGAACTTGAAGAAATTACTTACCACTGCACCCGTTCTAGCTCAACCAGATATCACTAAATCTTTTGATGTTTATTGTAATGCCTCTGGAACGGATTGTGTTGTGTTTTAATGTAAGGAGGTCGAGTGATTGCTTATGCATCTCGTCAATTACGTAAGCATGAAAGACATTATCCAACTCATGACTTGGAATTAGCAGTGGTGGTTCTTGCACTAAAGATTTGGCGACATTATTTGTTGGGAAATTTAGTGCATATATATACCGATCATAAGAGCCTCAAATATATATTCACTCAATCAGATCTGAATATGCGTCAGCGTAGATGGCTTGAACTGATTAAGGATTATGCCTTGGAGATCCATTACCATCCCGGTAAGACCAATGTCGTAGCCGATGCTTTAAGCCGAAAAGAACACTGCAACGATCTGAATTTATTGACTTGGGACAGCAGCAAGGACATTTCATCTACTGAAGCAAGCATTCGTATTTCACCTGTGGTTGCTATACATAATTTAGCAATACATTCTACCATCAGAGATGAAGTAATTGTTGCTCTAAAAAATGATAAAGGCATGGCACACATCAGGAAAAATATCAAGGATGGAAAGGCTACGTGTTTCCGCCAAGATGAAAATGGTGTGTTATGGTTTAACAATCGCCTTGTTGTCCCAAAAAATTTTAAATTACGTTGCAAGATTTTAGATGAAGCCCATCAATCCAAGTACTCCGTTCATCCTGGTAGCAATAAAATGTATCAAGGATTGAAGGAAAATTTTTGGTGGACACGAATGAAACGGAAAGTTGCCCGTTATGTCACGGAATGTGATACTTGTCAACGTATCAAAGCTGATCACTTAAAGAAAGCTGGTTTATTACAGCCACTAAGCATTCCAGCTTGGAAATGGGATGATATTAGTATGGACTTTATAGTGGGTCTTCCATTAACTACCCGCAAACATGATTCTATTTGGGTAATTATGGACCGACTTATGATATCACTAAATCAGCACATTTCATTCCAGTTAATACTCGATATGATATCAAGAAGTATGCTGAAATATACATCTGTCGAATTTTATGTTTACATGGAGTTCCAAAGACCATTATTTCAGATCGAGGTACTCAATTTGTAGCAAGATTTTGGGAGCAAATTCATGCATCTCTGGGTACCCATTTAATCCGAGGCTCTGCATATCACCCTACCACTGATGGATAAACCGAGCGGGTGAACCAAATATTAGAGGACATGCTTAGAGCTTGTGTTTTAGCACATGGTGGTAATTGGGATGATTATTTATCTCTCTCAGAATTTTCTTATAACAACAGTTATCAAGAAAGTATAGGTATGACTCCATTTGAAGCATTATATGGCCGTAGTTGTAGAACTCCTTTAAACTGGTCAAAAACGGGAGAAAGGGTTACCTTCGGACCTGATTTTGTGCAAAATGCTAAAGAAAAGGTTCAAATTATTCAGGCTACTCTAAAGGCTGCAAAGCAACGACAAGAGATGTATGTTAATAAAAGACGTCGGCCTTTGATCTTTGAAAAGGGCGACCATGTATATTTGAAGGTATCACCTATGAAAGGTATTCAACGGTTTGGAGTCAAAGGAAAATTAGCTCCCTGTTATATTGATCCATTCCAAGTAATGGAACGATGTGGAAATATGGCATATAAGTTGAAGTTGCCGAAAAATCTTTCCGATGTGCATGATACATTTCATGTCTCTCAATTGAAGAAATGCCTTCAGCCACCCGTAGATGTTATCTTGGATGATTATGAACATCTCCAATCTGATTTGACTTATTCTGAACATCCAATAAAAATCTTGGATGAAAAAGATTGAGTTACTCGAAAAAGAACAATCAAGTTCTATAAAGTTCAATGGAACCATCATTCTGAGGATGAAGCAATTTGGGAATCTGCAGAGTTTCTAAATACTCATTACCCGGAATTTTTGCAACAATTCTCAGGTAACAACTTTTGTATTTTCCTACCTCTAGCTCGCTTTAAATCTCGGGACAAAATTTTCATAAGGAGGGAGGGCTGTGACACCTCAGTGTCACTACATTCTTTTGATCACATAAGTTGCACCTAGTTCTGATTCATCAAGTCATAATTCAATTTTGGTTACATTTCAAATTTAATTGAATTTGAATTTAAACCCAAGTATGGTTAAGTTATGAAGCAACTTTTAAATTTGGCATACAACCTGGTGCTGCCAAAAATCTATGTGATAGAGTTTGTCATAAAAGAATTTTAGGAATTTTCTCAGATTTTTATTCAAATAGGAAATACCCAATTAAATTCCTAGAAGTTTGAATTTTGTTCATATTCAAATATTTGGCAAATTCAAACTCTTTTATTTTGAAACTGGACACCTGTCACATTGTGACCTGCACATTTCAAACTTTCTGTACAAATTTTCCCAAGTCAATTTGGAGTTTGGGACTATTTTAAATCAATTTTTGAAGTTATGGCCAAGTTAAATTCTAGAAATGTTAAAATTTTCCAGTGGGACCTAGCCGTCAGTCTCTCTCTTCTCTCTTCCTTCTTTCCTCGCTGGTGCCCGACGCCATGCACACCGACACGAAGCCGCCCGCGTGTCGTCGCCCTTCTACCGCGCCCAGGGATCAAAACTCGACCTCGAGCGTCGCCCCAACTCTCTCTCGTGGCCTCTTCGCCATTTCCTCGGCTCCTCCACGTGAAACCCCTTCTCTGGCCTCGTTTTCTCCTCTGTTCTTCCACCATTGCCGCCATCCTCTGGAGCTCAGCCCGGCGTCAAACCAGTCCATCAAACCTAGAGCGTAAGATCAAGATGGAACCGTCGTGAGCTAAACAAAACTCCAGAACAAGTCCCACACCAATCCATTTCCTGGTTATCACAAATTTGAAGAAAACTTAGAGCTCTGCAATCATGGTGTCCGAACCATGACTCCTTGAAATTCATCATCCCTGGTAAGTTTCGTGGTTTCATTTCTCTTCTCATTGATGCGCAACTCTTTGACGTACGTCCTTGTCTTGATTTGGTCTCTATTTTTGCCTTGAGGTCGTCGTCGTTCCATTTTTCCCCTTCGCCGCCGTCAGCCACCATGGGAGCTCCACGGTGACAGCTTCATCCGGCGCTTCTCTGTCGCCTCGGTGACTCCGTCGACCGTCGCCGGAGTCCACTGGTGCTCTCCGACCACTCCGCCTCTCTCCTCGACCCTCACATCAAGCTCGAGCCGTCGCCGGTCTTCTCTGTTCCGCCGCCGCTCGTTGTCAAGTCTCCGGTGAGCATCTCGTCTCGCGAAACCCGCCAGCGTGCTCCCCGTATCGTGCTTTACACGTGGGTGAGCACGGAGTCCAACTCTGGTGACTCCAGAGCCAGGCGACGAGCCCCCAAGCCGCTCCGGCAGCCGCGCCACCGCGTGAACGTGAGCGCGTGCTCGGTTCAGTTCAAAAAAATGAACTGATGGCATTTTCATAATTACTTTGAAGTTTAAATAAAAATCCAAAAAAATGCTTTAACCTTGTAAAATCCATATCTGGAGATTTATAGCTCCAAAAATTGCAAAATAAATTTTGTTGGATTCCTTGTGATGAGACTATGCATTTAACATGTTACTTTGCATGTTTTATATAAAAAGTTTTGATGTATTAATTAATTAGCTTAAAGCTTAATAAATTCATATCTTTAGTTGTAGATTGGATAAAATAGTAAATGAAATTGTTCTGGTATTCCCTTGACTTGGTTAGTTTGTATGATAAATTGATGATCCTAGTTTCTGGACATAAAATTAAATATGATTTTATCTTTGAAATGCTTAGAATTGCATTAAAGTGATTTCTGTAAATATTTAGGGTTTACACTTGTGCACACAAATCATGCTTGTCATATTGCATCACCCTGAATTTTTATAGGAATTTATCTACTGTTCATATTTTACTAGAATTTATTTACTCTTATATCTTGCTAAATGTATTATTAATTAATGGCTCATTATATATTAATGAAACTTGGCAAATTTTCTAAACATACATATATCAATCACCTGTAGATCACTCATGTCCAGTAGCATATTTTTATGTTACTAAATGAATTAATGTCATATAATATTTAAATAACCATATGTAAAGGCAATAGGAAAAACTTTATGTGTAATTTCCTATGTTTAGACTTGCTAGCTCTGAAGTATATGGCTTCGAGAATAATGTTGAGTAACAAATTTTACTGTTATGCTCATTCGTCATGTGCATCACATTTTTTTGCATTATCTATGCATTCACCTTGTTGACATATCGGTATTGTGATAGGGAACATTGACGTACCAGAGGATAATATTCAGAAGGTTTCCTCGGATTTCTCGACATAAGAAGATCCTAACTTCAGTACTAACTCCGTGGTTGTAGCCCAAGGCAAGCCCCAGAATATTCCCATGTATTAATTTGATTAATTCCAGTAATTAAATTGCTAGATGTGCATAGGTTATTTGTGCATTAAGTTTAGAAGTTGGATGAAACCCACCTGCATTTTCTGGAAATATCCTATTTTACTTTAGACATGGTATACAGGTACCGGTAGTTAATAGAGGAATTATTATGCTTAGTTGTAGTATGGGCACTATTATGGTACTTGAAATATTAGTAACATGATGGTAGTGATAATGTGAAGTAAGAATAATAAAATTTGGACTAAATGGGTCTGCATGGGAAAGGGCGAAGACAAAGTACCTGTGGTGGTTTTTGTCTCGCGAGGTGGCAGTCCGTTTGGCTAAAATTAGAGACATGGACAGGCCCCGTAGGTGAAAGGGCAAAGATCATGTGCCTTCAGAGGACATGGCTTGCAAGGCTGTAGCCCTGTCTACGTCGACCTAGGACCCGTCCTTTGTCGGCCCTGTTGAGCAAGCATTGAACTGTATCGAATGCATGCTAGTATATGGGAACTAGTAAACTGATGTAGCATTGTCATATGCATGCTTGGACGATAACTTAAAATTCTTGGTCATATGATCCAGTAGGAGTGGACAGATTCCCGACGTTACCGTGGAATGGCTGCCCACTCGGGACTTTTAGATTCGGATCGACATGTATTATGACTTTGCAAAAAGTTGTCATACGTGTTCTTAAATGATGCGTATGCCGTATATTTCGGGTTTTCCCAGCTGGTGTAAAACGATTGCAATCATTGTCCCTCGTAGTAATGAGTACCGCTTATTCACTGTGTTACATCGTAGCTTAAGAACCTCACTCATAATAATTAATGGAAGGTTGGGATGAATAATATTGAATTTTAGTGAATCTGAACTGAAGTTCTTTATTACTTAATTAAATTTTCAGATTGCTTGTTATACTTATTACTTTGACATGCAAGTTATCTTATATTATTATAGTTATTAGAAGGTTCACTAAATTTACTATTATCCATCTCTAAGCCTTTGCATGTCTAGATTTAATTACTTGTAGGGTAAGACTTATTGAGCTTAGTAGCTCAGGCTTTGCCATATTGTTGTTTTCTTTATTTTAGGTAATAACACTGATGCTTATGATCTACCTATGGATGTTTTTTCTTGGGACATGTCTATCCCTGAGGGATGGTCTACCCATTGGGAGACTGAGTAGCTGCTGCTGTTGTGTGTTGCTAGGTGATAATCCGTATGGGCTCGGATTTATCACACTTGCTACTATCGTCGAGTTGTAAATTGTAGACATTTAATCACGTTATCTTCTGCTGCTTTTAAAACTAAACTTTATAATATTTTCGCTGCACTTAAGTACTTAACTCTGATGTATAATAAATAACACTCTTTTTACGTAATTTGAACTTGGTCGATTGTTGTATTATCTTGTGTCTGCTTAATCAGCACCTCGAAAACTTCGGTCCAAGGGGGGTTGTGACATGGCAGCTTGTGGAGGTAACCATCGAGGTTGTTGAAGCTGACATCAAGCACAACGATTCTTCTAGTCAACAATAATTCCGCCGGTAATTTACCGGAGAGTGAGTTGCATGATAGGTTGAGGCGAAACAAGCTGGTGAGATTTCCAAGTGACGGTGAGATTCTCCCTTCAAGACCCATGGAAGCCAGTGAGATCTCTGTGACGGCCATTTGCGTTGCACGTGATGCCCTCCCCACATGCAGCAATTTGTCTCATTCCGCCATGAAGTGGTGAGGCCTGAGCTACGTGAAAGCCTGTCTAAGAACTTGAGGAGGGAAATCTTCTCCTGTTGTGTGCACGAGCTGGTGGAAGAGGCTAAGCAAAGCAACAGCAGAAGAGCAACACCAAGTAAAGGTATGTGTGGAAACTTGGTTCTTCTGTTGTTGCATTTAGAAGCTAGTAGATGCATAGTGTTTTGCATAAAACAACCAAGGAATACTAATTTCTTATGCCCATGTTGTGTCTTACCATCGTGCTAAATAGAGGACCACCAGCCTGATAATGGAATATTTGGGCAGACTAGCCAAACGATGATTTCAACTTTTTGATGATCTGATGCTTTCAGCATTTTGAAGTATGCAAACACTATGAAATGTGGAGACATATGCGCCAGAACTTTGATCTCCCATGAATATTCTACTTTTTGTGCGCTCTGAAGATTTATCCTTTTAATGATTACTGAGTTATACTACAACTATTTTTGTGCAAAAAAAGAAACTGCAGATTTGCTGGCTGTTTAGCAGTATTGCGTTTGCAGAAACTCATATGATCATATCGGTCCATCAATGATTTCAGCATTTTGTGTGACCAGATGCTTAGATGCTTTTTTTTTTGCCGACATTGTTTTAGACTTTTCTGATGTAGACATTCCAACACTTTTTGTGTCACATTCCAAAATTTAGGTTGACAATTTTATGTTTGTGGTGTCATATTTATAGTTTTATACACTTTGGTTTCCTTTTCTTTGGTTGACGATGACACCATGATTTGTTATTCTCGTACCAATTAAATCCTTTTCTTTTGTGGGTTTGAATCCCTTTGTGCTATCGGACCACTAGTGAGTTACCTTTTTTTTTCAATAAAAATGATTACTGAATTATTATTTTGGTGAGAAATAATAGATAGATGCTGATTTGTGTGGTTCTATTATCATCCCATTTGCGGATTAAAACACACTAATTCACAGTCAGTTATACACATCAATCAACAATTTTGTGAAACGATATTTCTCAGAATCCATATGTATGGTTGTGTTTGTGGCTGTATTCAAATGTTGCTTTCGCCAAAGCTTATTGGTCCCTGCCAGAAATATGATTTTGGTGGCAAGCAACTTTCACGTGTTCAGATAATGACATCCACCTTTGGAGATGCAGTGAGCATGACATGTCCCATTTAGATTTCTGAGATACATAACCAAAGGAGATTCCACCACGGTACAAAAGTGTCCGGTTTCACCTTGTCAGGCAATCATGCAGCATGTAGTTTTATACAATTGATAAGAAAATCTGAAAAAAAATATAAACTGATTTGGGGAAAAGATAACCACATAATATTGGTTACTAATGTTGCACTGCTAAACACATTTAAGATCATTTAAGCAAAAATAGTTACATCTTCGCCAATTGTTGCATTCTTCATTTTTCTTCCAGTCTCAAACTTTTGGAATGTAAGATTTGCTGAATGCTGATAATGTCAGAGGTGTTGGAGACAACTCGAGGTCACAAGTTCAGAACGTACTTGCACATGGTACCTGATGCAAAGCTGTTTCTGTTTGCTGAGAGGTTCAGTTACATCCATTCCGCATCTTCAACAGAGGAGACATTTTTGTAGCAGGTTTCTTAGCCAAAATATCTGGACAGTACTATCTGATCATATAACACTCCTACTCCAAAGAAAACACTGAAGGCAATAGCAAAGATTATGTGGCCACCACTGGCCTCGGTGGGTACAATGGGCGCAGGGTCTACCTCTACTGAATTACAATGTTGATGAATAAGTATTGGCCCACACATCTTTGGGTTCCCAGTGAACCTAGAATCTGGATAGGTGCTAAACTGGCCTCCAGTTGGAACATGGCTGTCTAGATCATTGTTGGAAATATTGAATTCAGAAAGGAAGCTAAGCTTCTCCAATGCAGTAGGGATTGCACCTGTCAGATGGTTGTTAGATAATTCTAATACCTGCAGGTTTGTGAGATTGCCGATCGACCGCGGGACCTCCCCACATAGGTTGTTGAAACTCAAGTTGAGTGTTGTGAGTGCTTTCAAATGTCCAATTTGCTGTGGAATTTGCCCTGTCAACTTATTGTCACCTAGATTTAGCACTTTAGGGCAAGAATTGACCGTGTGGTATTGAAGTGATGGCGACCAATAAACAGGCAACTCAAAGACTGCAGGGTCTGCAGTTTTATCTGATTGTAGCATTGGCATCTCCATCAGTGCTGTTGGAATACCGCCTGTAAGGCTGTTATTGAATACATATAAAAGGAACAAGGAGCTTAATGTGTTAATCCAGGTAGGTATTGGTCCAGTGAGTTGGTTGTTGTATAAAAGTAACCCTCTTAAATTTTTTAGCTTTGATAGCCAGTGAGGTATTTTTCCTGATAATGAGCAATCTGCTATGGAAAGAACCTGAAGGCTCTAAAAACCGTTGATTGTTTCATCTTCTGGCATGGCCTCACCTCTAAAGTTGGTTCCAAGCAGCAAGGTAGTAAGGTTTCCCAAGCCCTTGAGTACCTGAAGCGCATTTGTGATATTTGTGAAAGAGTTGTTACTAAGAGATAAGAATTTGAGGGACTTGAGGTTGCCTATTTTTGGTGAAAGTTGACCTTGAAAGTTGTTAGAAAATAGTCGTAGCGCAATAAGATTGTTGCAGAAATATAGGCTCTCAGGAACTGTACCACTGAACTTGTTTGACATAAAATCTAAAACTTTTAGATTGGACAATGCTGAGAAGTTGAAATGTTTGAGCTGCCCATAAAAGTTGTTACTCCCGAGGATGATGGTTGTGAGATTTGAGCATTTGCTTAGAGTTGATGGTAGCTTACCAAACATGTTGTTGTACTCTAAGCGAAGCTCCTCCAATCTCCTGAGTTGCCCAATAGAATCCGGGATCTTGCCCCTGAGCCCATTGTCTGCAAGATCTAGGATAACCAAATTACTTAGTTTGACTATATGTTGGGGACTGAGTTCTCCTTGCAATCGATTGTTTGGAAAGGATAGATGCTCCAGTGAGGTAGCACTGTAGAGCTCATCTGGTAAAGTCCCGCTGATTTTGTTGTGACCTGCCTTAAGCACTCTCAGTGCAGTACAATTACTGATCTTTACGGGTATGCTTCCATTGAATTGGTTAAAACCGAGGTCGAGCATCATGAGGAATGGCTTGTTGACACATATGGTACTCGGGATTTTCCCAGTGAACCTGTTATTGGTCATGTTAAGAGCAACCAGTTTCTTCATATTCTCCAATCTGGTGGATGGAAATTGTCCTGTAAACAAGTTGCTTGAGATGTTTATTACCTGCATAGCCTGGTCATGGATGGATGGCAGCTTGTGGAGGTAACCATCGAGATTGTTGAAGCTGACATCAAGCACGACGATTCTTCTGGCCAACAATAATTCTGCTGGTAGTTTACCGGAGAGTGAGTTGCATGATAGGTTGAGGCTCAACAAGCTGGTAAGATTTCCAAGTGATGGTGAGATGCTCCCTTCGAGGCCCATGGAAGCCAGTGAGATCTCTGTGAGGAGGCCATCTTCGTTGCACGTGATGCCCTCCCACATGTAGCAATTTGTCTCGTTTCGCCATGAAGTGGTGAGGCCTGAGCTACGTGAAAGCCTGTCTAGGAACTTGAGGAGGGAAATCTTCTCCTGTTGTGTGCATGAGCTGGTGGAAGAGGCTAAGCAAAGCAATAGAAGAAGAGCAACACCAAGCAGCGGTATGTGTGGAAACTTGGTTCTTCTGTTGTTGCATTTAGAAGCTAGTAGATGCATAGTGTTTTGCATGAAACAACCAAGGAATACTAAATTTCTTATGCCATGTTGTGTCTTCCCATCGTGCTAAATAGAGGGCCGCCAGCCTGATGATGGAATATTTGGGCAGACCAGTCAAACGATGATTTCAACTTTTTGATGATCTGACGATGCTTTCAGCCTTTTTGAAGTATGCAAACACTTTATGAAATGTGGAGACATATGCACCAGAACTTTTTGATATTCCATGGCTAAAAAAGGAAATATTCTGCTTTTTTGTGCCCTCTGAAATTTATACCTTTTAATGATTACTGAGTTATACTACAAGTATATTTGTGCAAAAAAAGAAACTGCAGATTTGCTGGCTGTTTAGCGGTATTAAATTTACACAAACTCATATGATCATATTGGTCCATCAATGATTTCAGCATTTGTGTGATCAGATGCTTAGATGCTTCCTTTTTTTTTTGCCAACAATGTTTTAGACTTTTTTTTATGTAGACATTCCAACATTTTTTAATTGTCACATTCCGAAATTTAGGTTTGACATGTTATGTTTGTGGTGTCGTATTTATAGTTTTATATACTTTGGGTTCCGTTTCTTTGGTTGACAATGGCACCGTGATTTGTTATTCTGGTACAATTAAACCTTTTTTTGGTGGGTTTGAATACTTTTGTGCTATCGGACCACTAATGAGTTTCTTTTTTAAAAATAAAATGACTCCTGAATTATTCTTTTGGTGAGAAAGAAGAGATAGATGCTGATTTGTGTGGTTTTACTATCATCCCATTTGCTGACTAAAACACTAATTCAGCCAGTCAACAATTTTGTGAAACGATATTTCTCAGAATCCATGTATGGTTGTGGTTGTGGCTGTATTCAAATGTTGCTCTAGCCAAAACTTATTGGTCCCTGCCAGAAATATGATTTTGGTGGCAAGCAACTTTCACCACCTTTGGAGATTTTTTTTTAGAAAAGGGAAGATTTATTAATATTCTAGCCTCTGTATCGATAAATACATGTAGCCGTCTATTATTAGAACTAGCAAGTAGCAACATAAAAAATACAGAACAATAACAAGTCTCTATTAGCATGGAGCTATAGAGACATTCTATTAATAAGACACCATCTATTTGATGCGAATACTTCCATCATCAAAGTTTCAAGTGCACAATAACCATTCTGGATAATTGTCCTGCCCTTTTTCTTCTGCATGAGTGACCAGAAACGAATCCAATAATTTCACCTAAATAGCACATACATAGAACAGAAAACTCGTACCTTGTTAAAAACTATGTCATTTCTTATGTCATGTTGTGTCTTACCATCGTGCAAAATAGAGGGCCACCAGCCTGATGGTGGAATATTTGGGCAGACTAGTCAAATGATGATTTCAACTTTTTGATGATCTGACGATGCTTTCAGCCTTTTTGAAGTATGCAAACACTTTATGAAATGTGGAGACATATGTGCCAGAACCTTTTGATATTCCATGGCTAAAAAAGGAAATATTCTGCTTTTTTGTGCCCTCTGAAGATTTACCTTTTAATGATTACTGAGTTATACCACAACTATTTTTGTGCAAAAAAAGAAACCACAGATTTACTGGCAGTTTAGCGGTATTACATTTACACAAACTCATATGATCATATTTGTCCATCAATGATTTCAGCATTTGTGCGATCAGATGCTTAGATGCTTCCTTTTTTTTGCCAACAATGTTTTAGACTTTTTTATATAGACATTCCAACATTTTTTTAATGTCATATTCTGAAATTTAGGTTGACATGTTATGTTTGTGGTGTCGTATTTATAGTTTTATACACTTTGGGTTCTGTTTCTTTGGTTGACAATGGCACCATGATTTGTTATTCTTGAACAATTAATTTCTTATGAGAGGACACATCATTTCTACTATGCCAAATCGCCCAAGAAATGACATCAACCCAACTAAATATTAATATAAGAGTTTCTTTTCTACCCCTTATAGCCACCCATGAAACATATGATTCACACTTAACGGTAGAGCATATTAAAGGAAATTTGGACAATCTTCCATAACAACTTGGCACTAGGACAATCAAAGCAAAGGTGCTGGATAGTCTCATTGTTGTTACAAGAGCAATATTTGATACTTTTCTTTCATTGTCTCTTAGCTAAGTTATTCTTAGTTAGAATAACATTATTTATTAAGTACTAAAGAAAAATCTTTATTTTAAGTGCAATTTAAGTTTTCAAATGATAAGTTGACAAGATACAATACAATGAGAGAACACATGACATGTCCCAATCAGCTTTCGAGACAACCAAAGGAGATTCCATCATGATGCAATAGTGTCCGGTTGCACCAACCATGTAGGAAATTGATTGATCGATCAGTAGGTTCCTTTTTTTTTCCTCCGAGTCTTATGTGTGACTTTGTGTTTGTTTCATTCTTTTCTCTCTCACCTTCAGAAAACTAGTACCACACGCTCGTGCTATCCTCCTGACTATAAATATTTTAATAAAAATGCTATTATGTTTCTACCCTATAACCAGTTTCAGTTATGATTTTAACTGCACATTTTAGAATACGACACGTGTGGCGCAAACACAAACGCAATTGATGGTAATATTCTAGAATGCAAAAAGAATGAAAAAGGACAACAACTAATGAACATTTATTTCCGATGCTATAGTCTATGGTTTATGTTTAGCAGCCACTTCACTGGATAATTGGTTAACTTATCTAGAATGGGAGACTTTGTAATACCCTGTACAAAGAGAACTTTCTCTTCTCACAAATAGCTAGTACAGTCTCTTAAAAAAAATAGCTCAGATATAAGCTACATACTGAAGCTACCATGTGCAGTCTCTTAAAAAAAGCTGTCATCTGCAGCTTCCTTCAAGAAAAGGAGACAAAGCATGATCCATCGCATTCATACATGTACCACTAATCAATTCTAGAAATAAACAAACAAATATGGCAAGATATTAGAGGCCAAACAACAGTACAACCAGATGGGCATTGGTTCTTAATTAGCCATAGTAATAATGCACGTGCGAAGCTTTATCCATGTAACATATATTCAGATAGATCTCATCGTACATCAGATGTCCAATTTCTTTGTTTATCATAATCTCTAAAGGACTAAGAGTAAATTTGAATTGTCCTATCGCCTTCTAAAATAACATGAATATTTGAAATCCTCACTGCTGCTTAATGCATGGTTTAACCCAGGCACAGCCGGAAAATCACAATGCCTCCATGTTGCTTCCCTAAAACTCATCTTGGGCTACAGTCACTCCTTGCAACAACATTGAGCCACAATACCATGAGCTGATCAACATCACCAAAGAAACTCTTCAGTTATAAATACATTAATCAAATGTAGTAAAATCAAAGGAAGGAGTTTTTCCATCCCATTCCAAATTTAGTGACTTGAGACACGGAGAAGTTAATTTCTCTAATATTAATCAAAATATTATTTCATTTTTCCACATAGTATAACTATCTAGTACATATACGAATACTTGTTCCCCTACAATGGGTATAGCAATAATTTGGAACATTACATATGTACAAAAAAAAATTAATTTGTACTGGTGCTGAAACAACAATTCAATTTATACATAACAGAAACAGATTTTTTCTATATTAGTTACAGCTCAATGCAAGGCAGTCCAGACTTGCATGTTTTTTATGATAAATATAACCAAACCGAAGAAGCATTTGTATAAGACATTAAAAATAAGAGTTGAAAGGCAGGCACAAAGTGAGCACCAGCTGCACCTTCCATGTAATCTGATTGGCTAAGACCACTTGGAACTACTATGGCTGATCATTTTGGAACCCACACCTGACATCGATATACCCTACAGCATTCAAATATCTAAATAATTATAATCTTATATGAATCTTCTTGTACTTCATTAGCTTTTCTTTAAAAATCTTGGCAAACAAATGCTCATAGGAAGTGATATAGAAGAATTGCAATTTGCAACTACACTCTGAACACCAAGAAAATAATATGTTTCACTAAAAAGGTGAAATTTAATTAATTAGATCAATTTAGATACATACTGTAGAAGCAACTACAAATGGAGTGCAAGTAGCACTATGTTTCTTTATCGAAAGAAAGCAGAAAGAATGACTTCACAAGAGTTTGTGATCCAGTTAACGTGCTGCCTGCTACTTTAAGGTCGCCAATATGGAACCAGAATGCACACGGTACACAATTTTCTCATCTTTTATCATAATCTTTCATATGACTCCTAGAATTTTCGTTACAAAAATGAAATCATTCCAAGACTAAAGAGCACAATGAAGTATGGGTATCATTATTGGACAACTACATATTACATCAGAAGAAAATAGAAAACATATATCATAAGTACATCCGGAGACTACAGTGGGCCAAGAGTGAGGTTTAGCTTTACCTACATAAGTACATAATTCTTGACTTTGCTTCTTCTCCACGTGAGAGGTATGGTGTCAATTATGAAGCTGTAACAGAACGACAAATGATAGTACCCACCATTTTGCTCAGATCAGAAAAGGCTTGGCTTATTCAAATTCTGCATATCTGAACATCAATAGAAGGTTCTGAACTTCTGATTCACCTGAAACAGGATGATGACTGAACCATTATTTAAAAGCTATTGAGGAACAACATGAAAGAGCATAATGACAGGTCATACAAAACGACCTGTCATCCGCTGTCATTGATTCCTATTAAGTAAAAGCAAGAAGAAAAAAGCAATCAGAGTTTGAAATCTGTGGGGAGCAGAACAAGAAGCAAAATTTCCAATCATTGATCTTACCTAATATAACCAAATGTAAATTTCTCCTCACTATAATCCACAAAACCAAGTATTGAACATGTAATATCAGAATAGAACTACGCAACACATCATTATCACAATATAGAGCCATCAAATGCACATGCTAAACCACGAATCAGCATTCAATTTAGGTCAAAAAATCCACAATGAACGAAGCATCTCATTCCACAGCAAAAAAAAAACAACGAATGATTACCATGCTCACCTGCTTCATCTCTCTATTCTTGCCGCCGATGGTGATGCTGATAATGTGCCCAGTCACCGCATCATTCCCCTCCCCCTCCTGCCGCTTTTGCTCTCTTTACAATGAGAAAGATTCCACCATTAGGTTCAAGACATAGAAGGAATGAAGAATAAGTACCCAACAGAACCACAATCAGTCGTCTCAAGATCAGCCAAGATCCGAAACTTTGGGTTTGGTTCTGGCGTCTAGTCCTATAAATCCAGGCCGCCCGGCATGGGCCCGGCATGGCCCAACACAAATTAAACCAGGCCGGCACGGCATGGATAAAAAATGTGACGTGGTGTGCCAGCCCATGGGCCTTGGCTGCAGCCTGAGGCATGGCATGGTAAGGATTTTCTATGCCATGTTGGCCCATTTTGCCCGTCAAGCCTAGAAGGCCCGTGAATATGTCAAGCAGTGGCGTCGGCCTCGGTGGCGCTCACGCTCGATGGCAGCGGACGAGGAGGTCGACGGCTGGCGCTCGCACTCGATGGCGGCAAAAGAGGAGGTCAACGGCGGGTGCCCGCGCTCACGAGCGGCGAAGGAGGAGGCCGACGGCGGCGCTCATGCTCGAGGGTGGCGGAGGAGGAGGCCAATGACCGGAGCTCATGCTCGACTCGAGGCCGGTGGACGAGGAGGCCGACGACAACTGTGGGGTTGGATCCAAGACAGCGAGCTGGAGGGGAGGGAAGTGGTGGTTGTGCCGCCGTGGATCGGGTGGTGCGGCGAGGAGGGGAAGAGGAGCGGAGTTTGGGAAGGAGTGAAGGACCGAAGGAAGGGAGGAGGAGAGGAGCCTGTGGGGAATGGGGGGGGCGTGAGATGGGCCGCCTACGTGCCTTGCCGGGCCGGCCTCGAAATGTGCCATGCAAGGGCAGCCAGTCATGCCAAGGTGACAGCCCAAGCACGTTACGATGGTGCAGGTCATGCCCGTGCTCATGTCGGGCCAAATGGGGCATGCTTCAGGCCGGCCTGAAAAGCTCGGCCCTGATGTACAGGACTACCAGCGTCAGAGCCAGATGCTTCCTCTCAGATCAGCTATTGTGTGCTCCATGAGTAAATGTGGCAATAGGCCCAAAACCCGATACCTGATGGGTAATTACTGTATTAGGGGGTGCGGGTGGAGTTTTCTACCAGTGAGTCTGTTAATGGGAGAAAAATACTACTCATCGGGTGAAGTGGGTATGGGTATGTTTTTAGCCAACCCATCCCTGTTAACCCATGGGTATTGAATACCCGAGCAATTTGGCCCACATACTCTTTTGATCTGGCCCAGTACCTTTTATTCAGCCTAGCTCAAAACTTGTTATTCAGCCCAACCCAACATAGAAACATATGCCCAGCCCAATAGTGCTTATTGTAACCCTAATCCATCGTCTAGCACATTTGCTACTACCCGTAGCTGCTAGCAGCCGCCGCCACACACAAGACACAACAACGCATACAACCATACGCACACACGTGACGGCTGCCCTGCTGCGGGAATAGCTCCTCCATGGCGCGTCGCTCACGACTTCCTCAACACCAGCTCGATTCTGGTGGCGGCGGCGACTTCTTCGATGTCGACGAATCAACGACAAAGGGAAAAATTGAAGGGTAGCGCCGGCTCTCGCGGTGAATCGACACGGGGGCAGCAGCTCCATCGTTGGTGAGTGCCTCAACAGCACGGCCGACAGTGACGATGCACGACAACTCCGTCGGTCATATCAAGTTTCATTGTCGGGTCTAGGCACCTGTCAGGTATGTATTACCTACGCGGGGCCGGGTACGGGGAAAAATTATACCCGCGAGCAGGTCTAGGTTTTGGAATGGGGAAAGTTTTAAGTCATGGGGGCGGGTGTGGGGAGACAAAACCCAGCGGGTCTTCACCCGTTGCCATCTCTATCCATGAGGGAGGGCATTGTAAGAGTCATCACGGTCTCGACAAGTATGTATACATACCTCCCGTATTTAGTCATCACAACCCAGCCAACAAGCTTCGACATACAACTTTTAAGACATGGTTTAAAGCTCTACAATATATAAAATATTTCAAATCCTCAAATCTTGCACTTGTCCAATGCCCTCTTCATATGTCAGCAATATACAATTTTAACCCCTTTGAGATGGGCTTGCTGCAACTCAAAAGGAAGATGATGTTGTTTGGATCAGAGCACCATTCATGGAGAAGATCACAATCAGATTTATAGACTTGGCAGAACTATGACAAAACTAAATATATTACTTCAATAGGTCTAACCATTGATGATATGGATCATATTATTTAAGTAGTTCCGAGCACAGATAGGCGAACTGAGCAACAATCTAGCGAGCCTAAGATTAGTTTTGTATACAAACATATCTACAGGCATATCTTTTCATTCTGAGAACATATACTAAGAATAATTTGCTAATAAAAAACACCTCAGTACATACAAGCGACTTCTCACACTTAGGTAAAAGCTTCATCTTCAGGTTTCACACTTAGGTAAAAGCTTCATCTTCAGGTTTCATTGCTTACTACTCATCCGAATAGGTCTGCACATGGTAATCAAACACCTCAGTACCATAGTCTTGAATATGGCAGGACAAATCTATTTAGACATACAACATTCAAATCCTGGAATCTAATCCCCACGAGAATCACACAAATTTGAAGTCAACCAGCAGAACGACGTATTCACATTGAACTTTGAAGCACAAATTAATTATGCAAAAGTAAAAGAGAATGGGAAGGAAACAAACAAACATTGCCAGGATTCTGAATGAAGAGGTCGGTGGGTGTTGATGTCCACGACTTGTGTGGTGCTCACTGCAGCTGGCTGCACCGGGATGAAGGACCTTGGACAAGTCAAGGCAGGGACTTCATGGATGTGCAGTAGAGTTGACCGATAGCAGCGGTGTGCGGGCTCAACTGGATTACAGTCAATCGATCTGTAGGGAAAAAATTAAGAACTGATGAGAGATCGGTACATCATATTCAGCCATTCTCACCGGTTCCGCCTCCAGGCTAATTGGCATCATCAACTCATAATGAATGTGTCCGAGACGGGATGCCCCAGAAAGGGAGATTTGTGTCCTTCTCCGATAGATGCTGGCCCAGAAAGCTAGTTTGGTCTGCAAGAGCTTGCAGCTGCCATGGGAACTCTTCGTCAGATCTTCATGGCGACCTAACATACTCGAGCCATGACAAGGTCACTTCATCGCGCGTATGCGGCGGTGCTGATTTGGTGATACGATGGTCCTATGACCCATCTCACATGGCGTGGGCTCCACTGGTTTAGACGGGGTGGCTAGGGTTAAGCGAGAGTCGGAGGAGAAAATGGCGGCGCATGATGGCTAGTTGAGGAAGGAAGGAGGCGGCGGCGGCGGCGTGGAATACGCGCGGGCATAGGCGGGAGCAAGGTCACGCGTGGGTGAAAAAAGCCATCGAATTTTGGACGACACGCATAGGGGGTGTAAGAGAGCGTAACATTTCACATCCGGTCCATAATTCAGATTAAGCAATGCTAATCCTGTGGTTAGATCAAGAACTGAGACTTGCTGCTGGGTATATATTCAGGTAAATTGTATTAGATATGAAGTTTAGCTTTTAATAGTAGATAGAAGAGAGAGAAAAAAAAAGATTATAAGAGGATCATAAGGTCATTCTTATCCATGGTTTTATTTTGTTGTTTTCTAGAGTGTCATGTCATCTTATAATTTTTAAAATGATAAATAAAATTAGATCTCTCAATATAAAGTTTCATTTCACGGTTTTATATGTTACTGTATCATTTAAATGCTTCATCCAAATAACCAATAAGAGTTGATAAATATGTAGCGATAAAACTCAAACACTCTCAATGGAGTTTCATTTTAGTTTCAAGATTTTGGTAACCGCGTACATGTAGTTTCATCCTCATAAGACTCATTTCTCCTCTCTCCTCATAAAACTTATGTCACGTCATCACTTTTGCTCATGTGGCATATTATTTAATAAAAATGAAATTCAAATAAAACTACCACTTAGATTGGCCTAAGTTAGACTCAGACTACTTCACTCAACACAAGGAAAGCCCAGTTTGTCGGTTAGTCCCATATCATTCCAAGTTTAAGGCCCATTTCGTCACTAGCTGCGCATGTTTATCAAATGAAAGAAGAAGAAGCATCAGCAACGGCATTTCAAAAGACCGACACTCTTTCTTCCTTTCTGGATAGACACAACTACAATTGAAAGAGGCAGAAAGAAGCATGCTCGTTCTATGGCCTACGGGGCGTCGCGAGGTGACGGACACCGCTGGTTTCTCGCCGGCTGGGGGTGGTTTAGGTCCTAGAGTATATAGGGTTAGGTTTCCTAGCGGTGTCGACGAGATGACAATGGCGACACCACGATAGAATAAGTTCTCTCTGGCTCTTTCTCGTCTTGTTGGCGCTTCTCTTCGACGCCGTTAGCGAGCCCATGGAGGAGGGTCTCCTCGAGTGGAGTACCTATACAGGAGTCAGTCGAGTTAGTCATCGGTGACTCGTGGACCTGAAAGGGAGATGGGTTGGCTGACCTTCTGTTACAAGGAAGTAGGCAAAGTTGTGGGGCTTGCGAAAGCTGAAAAAGTGGATTGTGCTCGAGGGTTCCACGACAACTTTGGTCATCATTGATGAGTTTCAATCTCGGAGCTCAAGGCGCGTCCCTGACCGGTGCGTAGTCAGCTTTGACTTCATCTTGTCTACGGAGGCGAGTGTCTTGTCCGGCTATTTTCAAAGCCTTATGGCGATGGAGCTCCTTCAGATTTGCGGTTAGAGGTGATGGGAATTGACGGCGGCAGCGAATTCTACAGTCCTTGCTTGTACAATACCTGGGGCCAAGGTTCAAAAAATCACTAGAACCGGCCGGCTCGATTTGGCTGAAAACCGGTTGGTTATCCGAGGAACCGGGCGGCTAACCGAATAACTACAGTAACTAGATATGGTTAGCCGGGCAGAACCGGCTGGTTAGGGCGACCGGTCGAGACCGGTACCCCGATTAACCGGGATAACCTATAAGGACTATCTTCTAACAGTCTTACTGGAGGTTCTCAGGAGAGTTTGTTTGGTTCAGACACACCAGAGATTCTTATGCTACTATGTTGTCTTGCGGCCTCTGTATCCACAGGATCTACTGGTTTTGTTACTTGGTCTTCTACATCGACGAATTCGACTGTTTCTGCTACTCAGTTTTCCAGTGAGGGACCACCTTCTACCTCTTCTCCAGGTACTCTGCCTTGGATTCTTGATTTCAGTGCCTCTTTTCATATGACTTATGGTCCTTCTAGCCTCACTTTCATTGTTCTACCATCGTATTCCACCACTGTTCATACTGCAAATGGTTCTCCCTTTCTGTAGCAGGTCGAGGGACTCTTTCGTCTTCCTCTTTTCATGTTCCTATTGTTTCTCATGTTCCTGACCTAACCATGCAGCTTATGTCTGTTGGTCAGCTCACGGATCACGGTTATCGTGTCATCCTTGACTGTGACTCTTATTGCATTTAGGACCGACACACAGAGCTTGTAGTTGGTGTTGGTCATCGTCGTCGTGACGATCAACGTCTTTGGGAGCTTGATTGGCTTCGTCTTCCTTTCGTCGCCTCTACCAGTCTTTCCACTTCTTCAAGTGCCTCTGCTTCTACTGCTTCTTCCACTTCATCCTTTGCTCAGTGGCACCGACCGGCCCTGTAATGTCCATTGCTGAGTTAGAAGAAAATTTTATGACTGCATGCTGTAAACTCCGTGGCTTTGCGCAGCACCGACTGGATGCCAACCACGTGTTCCAGTCTTCCAGAAACAAATCTAGTGTAGAGGCACCAGAATTTTTTTTTTCCAATTCTATGCCAACGTCGGAGGTGTCGAGGGAACAGCGGAGGGGTTCTGGTCGACGATCGTCTTTCAAAAAGAACAACGGACTGGACTGGAGTACTCTCTCTTTCTGCCTCCTTGAGACAGATAGCCACTCGAACCATGGAATCACAGCTTGTCGTACGCATCGTCATTGAGAACAAATTAGAGAGAAACAACAAACAGGAGGCGGCTCCAGTGCAAGAACCACCGTCGCCGCCACCATGGCGCATGCCACCGAGGCGGTCCGGAGCGCACGCATGTGATACGCCACTACATGATGGTCCTTCTGATTAATAGGAGGAACACAGTAATCTTCCTCTTCTTTCTCTTGTCAATTGATACACCATGCACAAAAAAAAGCTGGTACTGCCTAGTGCGAGTTGAGTTTGGTCGCGCTGTGAACAACGACTTTGATTTCCATTAATTTTACAAGCAATTGTATCCTGGTGTCTATTCAGACTTGATGCAAAAGACTCGCTGGGATTTCTCAGGAAGCAAGTAGTTTAACCTCAAAAGGGGAGAGAAAATTCTCATCTTTCGAATGAGAGCGGTCACTGGTGGCCGCCAGTGGACGGCGGGTGGTGACGTGCGGAGAGCACCGATAAAGGCGCTCGCCGGCGTTCGCTGGATAAAATATCGGCTCATGCCCAAGAGAACATCCATTGCCTTCTGCTCCCGAGGTAAATCGCCACGAGGCTCTTGCAGGAGCCACAAACTAGCTACTTTATTCCTTCTCGAGGTAAATCTGGAGTGAAGTAGTGACACCGGTAGATTTAGTTCCATTTTTGCTCGCTTGTATAATTTGATTTGAAATGCAACATGATTTCTGTTTGCTGCGATTGCGACCTTATACATCATAATTAATTCACGCACTAGTAACAATGAAACACATAAGTTATCTCGTACTGCTACAAATTAGTTTTTTAATATCCACAAACATGATTTTAGTTTAAGCCTTTTGAAGAGGATAAAAAAAAAATCCTCGAAACACCAATTCCTTTAATCATCTACAGTCAAAAGGATCTACTTGTTTTCCTTTGACAAGAAATCAAGCAGCATGTAATTTTCACACAATTGACCATCCAGTCTGAATATAAGTACAATGTTTCGAGGAAAAGACAGAGATGCATACTATTGGTTGATGGTTGCTGATGTGGCTAACAAATTTCAGATGATGGTGATTTCAGCCCAAATTGTTACATCCACACTAATCGGCATTCTTCATTTCGCTTCCAGAGTCATTTCTTATATGAAAGAAATTACTTAGTACTTACACCGTGGTTAGAAGTTCAAAACATACTTGGTTATGGTGATACCCAACACAAAGTTGTTTCTCTTTGCTGAGAGGTCTAGTTACATCCCTTTTGTATCTTCAAGCCAGATTACATTAATGTAGCAGGTTTCTTAGCCAAAATATATGGATAGTACTATTTGATCATATAGCACTCCCACTCCAAAGAAAACACCAAAGACAATAACAATGACAATTAGTCATGCATACAATTCGTGTTAGGCCTTCCTCTACCGAGGTGTTGATGAATAAGCATAGGACCACACATCTTTGGGTTCCCAATAAAACTACACTCTTGATACATGCTAAACTGGCCTCCAGTTAGAACAGTGAACAGGGCCTTCTAGGTCATTGTTGGAAATGTTGAATTCAGAAAGGAAGTGAAGGTTCTCCAATGCAACTGGAATTGCACCTGTCAGATGGTTGTTAGACAAGTCTAGCACCTATAGGTTTGTAAGATTGCTTATCGATTGCGGGACCTTCCCATGTAAGTGGTTGAAACTCAAGTTGAGTGCTGTGAGTGCTTTCAAATGTCCAATCTGCTCTGGAATTGGACCTATTAACTTATTGTCACCTAGGTTCAGCACTTTGAGGTAAGAATTGACCTTGCAGTATTGAAGTGACGGAGCAACGTGAACTGTCAACTCAAAGATTACCGTGTTTGTAGTCTTATCTATTGCAACACTGGCATCTCCATTAGTGTTGTTGGGATATCACCTGTAAGACTGCTATTGAACACATAACGAAGGAACAGAGAACTTAAGCTGTTGATCCAAGTAGGTATTGGTCCAGTGAGTTGGTTGTTGTATAGAAATAACTCTATCAAATTTTTTAGCCTTGATAGCCAGTGAGGTATCTTTCCTGACAATGAGCAATCCGCTATGGAAAGAACTTAAAGACTCTGAAAACCATTGATGATTTTGTCTTCTGGCATGGCCTCACCTCTGAAATTGGTTCCAATCAGCAAGGTGGTAAGGTTCCTCGATCCTTTTAAAGAACTGAAATGCATTTGTGATATTTGTGAAGGAGTTGTTACTAAGAGATAAGAACTTGAGGATCTTGAGATTTCTTATTCTTGGCGAAAGTTGACCATGAAAGTTGTTGGAAAATAGTCGTAGAGAAATAAAATTACCACAAAAGTATAAGCTCTCAGGAATTGTACCATTGAACTTGTTTGATGTTGATGTAAGTTTGAAATATAACAAATATAAGGGACTAATATATACCATGGAAAAATAAAAAGATGATAGAGGATGTTGTGGAACGGCACCCAGCCAGAGATGGTATCGAGAGCCGGAATCGGGAGAGCCAGGGCGATGCACCTCCAAGCCCGTCGGAGGCGGTAGATCACAGTCGCTTCCCGTGCTCTGCTTGCCGCTTGGTGTTGCGCGTGCTAGCAGAAACTGCTGCGGCAGACACGCGCAGGTGCGGCGAGCAGAAGCGTCGGCGCGGGAGAGCTCGGCCTGGATGCGTGCGTGGGCGAGCGCGTGGGCGCTGGCGTGCGGCAGCTCATGCGGGCGCGAGCGCGTCCAAGGCGGAGCGTGCGAGCCAACACAGAGCAGGCCTGCACAGAGCGAGGCACGGCCAGGCGCGCGCGTGCAGGGAGCGGCGCGGCCAAGCTCACGAGCAGCAACGCTCGTGCGGGCACGCGGCGGCGAGGAGCTGCTAGCTTGCGTGATTCAAGAAATTGCTAGGCGAGAGGTGGCTGCCATGTGCCAGGTGCTTCGGTGAGTTAGTGAGAGAAAAAGGAAAGGGAAGAAGTAAGCCTGAGTTGACTGGACTGCTACGGTTGAGAAGAAAAGAGAAGGAGAAGAGAAGTTCGGTATTGAGGCAAGCAGCTGAACTCTGCCATTCGTATGTGTGCATTGTGCTCTTGTGCTCCTGTGCAGTGAAGAAAGAGAAGGGAAGGAGTGTCGCTGCCTGCTGCATTGTGAGATAGCAGAAGAAGAGGAAACATGCTGCATGCTGGGTTGCCTGTGCTGCTACGGTTGAGGGAAGGAAAGGGAGAAGAGAAGCATTGTTTACTCTGGTTGCGAGAAAGGAGCAGAGAGAAGTGAGATTGTTTGTGTTAGGAACCAAAGGTGGTTTTGTTGTGCTTCAGTTCAGTGAAGGAGATGGTTGCGGTCAACCGGATTGTCGAGTTAGGGGCCCTGAAACTAGAAGTGAATAGTAGAGGATTGGGTGCAAGAAGAGTTGAGTTGGTGAAGTGAATGGAGACGATACCTGCAGCTGCGGTTGCAAAGATGGGAGCACCTATCAGTCACTTTGGTAACGTGACCAACTACGTCCGCATGGACGGAGGTACTCAGGCACAGGCACTTGCTTCTACATATAGGCATCATGTAGATTGGGTCATTGATTCAGGAGCATCCAAACATGTTACAGAGTTGTCTAACTTTTTGCGCACTTATACCCCCATACACTCATTCTGCAACCGTTCAAATTGTTGATGGCTTCACCCAACTCATTCATGGTATAGGGTCTGTAGAGTGCACACTAACTATTAGTCTATCATTGGTTTTGCATGTTCTTTCCAGTTAATCTTTTGTCTGTTAGTTCCATAATTGATCAATTTAAGTGCATGGTTATTTTTTATGAGGACTCTTGTGTCTTTCAGGAGAAAGGAAATGGGAGGAGGATTGGAACTGGAATCAGACATAATGGGTTGTGGTATATTAATCATGAAGAGTTAGCAATGAATGCTAATGGATGAGAAGTTAGGAGGGAAATTATGTTACACCACTATCGGTTGGGACATCCATCATTTGAGAGCCTTAGTAAGTTATATCCAGACATCTTTAAAGGGGTGGACAAGAGTAGGCTTGTATGTGATGACAGTGATGCATGTGAGTTTGGAAAGCATCTGAGACCAACATATCCTAGTATTGGTCTTCGTAGTTGTGAACCTTTCACATTGATACATTCTGATGTTTGGGGTCCTTGCTCAGTTACTTTTGTGAGTGGTCGCAAGTGGTTTGTCATATTTATTGGCTATTATACTCGTATTACTTGGATCTATGTGCTCAAACACAAGAATGAGGTATTTCAAGCTTTCCAAGACTTCCATAAATTGGTTTCAAATCAATTCAATGCAAAGGTCCGGATCATCCGCACTAATAATGGGACATAGTATGTGAATAATGGATTTTCTTCATATATTTCAGATCACGGGATTATTCATCAAACCACTTGTCCTGGTACTCCACAAAATGGTGTAGCCGAGAGGAAAAATCAACACTTACTGGAAGTGGCAAGGTCTCTAATATTTCAAATGAATGTTCCCAAGTACTTGTGGAGTGAGGCGGTAATGACAGCTGCATATCTTATCAATCGTACGCCATCTAGAATACTTGGTATGAAATCACCAAGTGAACTTCTATTTGGGAAATAGGAGTTTAGAGTTCCACCTCAGGTGTTTGGTTGTGTATGCTTTGTGAGAGATCATCAACCTTCAGTGGGAAAATTGGACCCTCAAGCTATCAAGTGTATATTTGTTGGTTATGCTTCCACACAAAAGGGATACAAGTGTTGGGATCCTATTGGAAGGAAATTATTTGTGAGCATGGATGTGACATTTCGAGAGTTTGAGCCATTCTACACGAAGAAGGATGATCTTGATCAGTTCTTGGAGGAGTTCTCTTCTGTCACTGAGTGTGATAGATAGGGGGAGAATGGATGTGAACAAGATGTTGGCATGAGTGGTGGTGGTACTCAGGGAGAGGTGATTATTGGAACCATCCCAATCCCAATTCCAACTCATGTGGATAATGATGGCATTAATGGTGGTAGTGTTCATGGGGAGGTTAAGACATTGGATAGTGATGTCAATGAGGATGAGAGGGATGATGTTCATGAGAACAATGAGGTGGTGGTTGTTAGACAGTTCCTTGTCCCAATAATGGCATGGAGGTGAACCAAAATGAGGGAGTGAAAATGGGTGAGCCAAAGACTACTGAGAAGGAACCTATTGTGTATCAAAGAAGGCGGTTTAAGAACCAGGGAGAGCAGATTGAACAACAACAACTACAACAAACTGATTCTCCAGTTCCAATCCTTCCCTCAGATCCCTCTCCACCAAGCTCATCAACTTCGACTGGTAATGTTTCTCCCACCCTTGAACAAGTAGAATTGCCTCTTGCACAACATAGAGATCCTAAAATCAATGCAAGAAAACCTCCTTCACATTATGGCTATGAGCATGACATTGCTAATTATATCTCATACTCCAATATCTCACCTGCATATAGAGCATTTATTGCATCATTACAAATAGTGTCTATTCTAAAGGACTGGAAGTGTGCTAAACATGATCCAAGGTGGAAGGAGGCAATGAAAGAGGAGTTATTTGCCCTTCAAAAGAACAAAACATGGGAACTTGTTCATCTTCCAGAAGGCAAGAAGGCGGTTGGCTGTAAGTGAGTCTTCACAGTGAAATAGACCCCTGAAGGGAAGGTGGACATGTATAAGGCAAGATTGGTTGCAAAAGGATATAGTCAGACATATGGGATTGACTATGATGAAACTATTGCACCTGTGGCAAGGATGATCATGGTGAGGACGTTGATCTCCTGTGTGGCCATGGCCCCTTCATCAGTTGGATGTGAAGAATGCATTTCTTCATGGTGACTTACAAGAAGAGGTCTATATGGAGATTCCACCTGGATTTGCAAATGATCAAACCCATGGGTAAGGTTTGCAAATTAAAGAAGTTGCTATATGGTTTGAAACACTCACCACGTGCATGGTTTGATAGATTTAGGCAAGCAGTATGTGATATGGGTTACACTCAATGCAATGGAGATTATATAGTGTTTTATAGACATAAGGGTTGTTGTATCACTATCTTAGTTGTTTATGTTGATGACATTACTATCACTAGAGACGATGTACAGGAAATCAAGAGCTTGAAGGAAAGGCTAGGAAAAGCTTTTGAGGTAAAAGATCTTGGGCCACTTCGATACTTTCTTGGGATTGAGATTGCCAGATCATCGAAGGGGATTATTCTATCTCAAAGGAAGTATGTTCTTGATCTATTAGCTGAAATAAGAATGCTTGGATATCGGCCTTGTGGTTCACCCATTGACAGGAATCACCAAACATGTGCTAAGTCAGGTGATCTTGTGGATAGGGAAAAATATCAAAGATTAGTTGGTCGGTTGATATATCTTTGCCATACAAGACCTGACATCTCTTATGCAGTGAGTGTGGTGAGTAGGTATATGCATGATCCTAGAACCAGTCATATGGAGGTGGTCTATCAAATCCTGAGATATTTGAAAGGAACTCTAGGCAAGGGGTTGTGGTTCAAAGCAAATCAACACCTGAATGTGAAAGGTTATTGTGATGCTGATTGGGCAAGTAGCAGGGGATGATCGAACATCCACATCTGGATATTGTGTGTTTGTGGGAGGTAATCTTGTTTCATGGCGAAGCAAGAAACAAGTTATTGTGTCTCAGTCCACTGCGAAGGCTGAATAAAGAGCTATGGCTTTGGCTCTATGTGAGATGATGTGGTTAAAGGGTCTTTTAACGGAGCTTTAGGTGTTGAAGAATAAGACAATGTCTCTTCATTGTGACAATGTGGCTGCGATCAACATAGCAAATAATCCGGTGCAATTTGATCAAATGAAGCATGTGGAGATTGATAGGTTCTTCATCAAGAAGAAAATTAATAGTGGGACTTTAAAGCTAGAGTATGTCAAGTCTTGTAATCAACTAGCTGATTGTCTCACTAAAGGTTTAGGTACTAAAGACACTGAGTTGGCACATAACAAGATGGGCATGTTGAATATATTTAGCCCATCTTGATGGGGAATGTTGGTGTAAGTTAGAAATATAACAAATGTAAGGAACTAATATGCACCATGGTGAAATAAAGAGATGAGAGAGTCTATGGTGAAAGGGCACCCAGCCAGAGATTTTCCCCCAAATTGCAACATTTGACATCAAATCTAAAAATTTTAGATTGGATAGAGCCAAGAAGTTGACATTTAGCTGCCCATAAAAGCTATTACCCCTGAGGATGATGGTTGTGAGATTTAAGCATTTGCTTGGAGTTGAGGGCAGCTCCCAATACATGCTATTGGACTCTAAGCGAAGCTCCTCCAGCCTATGGAGGTGGCCAATAGAATCCAGGATCTTGCCAGTGAGTCCATTATCTGCAAGATCAAGGATAACCAAATCACGTAGTCTAACTATATGCACCGGACTAAGTGCCCCTTGCAATTGGTTGTTTGGAAAAGATAAATGCTCTAGAGACGTAGAATTGTAGAGCTCATCCTGTAGAGTCCTAGTGAGTTTGTTATGGCGAGCCTTAAGCACTCTCAATACAGAGCAGTTACTAAGCTCTATGGGTATGCTTCCATCAAATTGGTTGAAATTGAGATCAAGCTCTACAAGGGATGGCATGTCGACACATATGGTACTTGGAATACTTCCGATGAAGCATGCAATTTCTTCTTATTCTCCAATGTTATGGATAGAAATTGTCCTATAAACAAGTTACTTGAGATGTTGATTACCTGCAAAGCCTGATCAGGGAAGGATGGCAGCTTGTGGAGTTCACCATTGAGGTTATTGAAGCTGACATCAAGCACAACGATGCTTCTACCCAGCAATAATTCTGTTGGTAGTTTACCGGAGAGTGAGTTGCATGATAGGTTGAGGCTCAACAAGCTGGTGAGATTTCCAAGTGATGGGGAGAAATGCTCCCTTCAAGGCCCATGGAAGCCAGTGAGATCTCTATGACAAGGCCATTTGCATTGCAGGTGATGCCCTCCCACATGCAGCAGTTTGTCTCGTTCTGCCATGAAGTGGTGAGCCCCTGAGCTCTGTGATAGGCTGTCTAGGAACTTAAGGAGGGAGATCTTCTCCTCTTGGCTGCACGAGCTGGTGGAAGAGGTTAAGTAAAGCAATGGAAGAAGAATAACACAAAAAAACAGGATGGGTGGAAAGTTGGTTATTTTGTTCTTGCTTCTAGAAGGGAGTGGATGCATGGTGTTTTGCGAAACAAGGAGGGCATACTAATTTCTTAAGTCCATGTTGTGCTTTATAGGTTTTTAAATCAGATGCTTTCAGCCTTTTTCAGTGTGCAACTATGCAAACACTTTTTTGAATTTTTTTTTTGCATATGTTGGACAATTTTGATCTCCCATATAGCAACTCTTTTGGTAGGTTTATGGTATTTACCCTCTGATGATTGTTATGCCCCCAAGAAGTTGCAAATTACATGGGTTTGTAGTGGTATTCATTTATAAAAACACTATTTGCATTGTCATTCTGATTATTTACAAGTCGTCTAGTTCAAAATTATTATTCTATTTTTGCAGTGGAACTTTGCAGCTGGTACTTTGGGTGAATTTTATTTCAATGCAATGAAGGAAGCCACCAGCAGGATTCTTGCAATGCATGAAATGGTTCTGCCCTTCACCCACAAGTACAAAAAAGAGAAGATTCCACCACCATAAGAGCAGGATCGCCTTATGGATTATATATCCAGCTTTCCAAAAAGAGAAGATTCCATCACCATATATCCATGTGAACACATCTTCGGATGAAAGCCGATAAAGGCTTGATTGTGAAGATTCCGTGATCTGTCGATGAGGACGCAGCCGGTGGTGGGTGCTCCACACCTGCACGCTTGCGACGTGCCAGCCATGGATTTTTCTCATGCTTGTCCATGCTTCTCTCATCGACATGGCATCTGGTCCGGCAAAATGATGATTGGCCAACTGGATCATTCCAAAGCTTTGCATCGACCCAGTGATCCCTGCATATACTTGCATTGTGTTGGATGCCTGCTGCAATGGCTACAAGCGTATAATGTGAAGCCTTGAGTAGTCGGCTTTCTCATCCAGAGTTGGCTACTCAGAGGATTTTACACCAAAGGATAAGAAAGTGGCATTCCCTATCGATACATGTTTTGACTCTTGTTCCTCTTCTTTTTAAGATTCTTATTAATCATTCATGACCATTCATCACAATGTTCGATGAGCGAGTCGGTACCAGCATGCATGCAGACAATGGTTAACGGTAAACTTACAGCATGGGTCTGCCAAAAAAGCTAGGCCTAAACTGTTAAAAGTAGTATTAAACTCTCTTTTAGCATTAAACACGTATTCTATCAACTTGATGTTCTATGAAATGTCTACTGCTAAGGAACATAGATACATCGATACATACACATTGCTCTATCCTCTTCCATGCTGCCACGCTAGCGACACACCGACTCTGCTCGAGTGGCTTGGTGGCCGGCAGTGATAAACAACAGCTGGGCCGGAGGTAAAACATAGCTGACTGCGAAGTACTTGCAAAAATTATGGGTTGTTGCTTAACTTGTGCCCTTGTTTTAAAACCTGACCTTTGGTTATCTGGGGTTCATTCGTCATCCCAAATGCAACATCTGGTATCTCTATCTGGTGTTATTCAGTGTTTGGGAAAAGTATTATATGGTAAATTTGTGGAGACATTTTTTTTCCTTTCTAATCCGGCCTTTGTTTGCCAGAAATTTTGAGAAACCATGCCACGAACATGGCTAGTTTTTTTTTGTGTGTATATTGACACACTGGTCCAAGTGCTATAATTTTGTACCCTCACACTACAAAAAAAACTCGATTAAGGGTCCGACGTCCCCCTAACATTGTATTAAGAAGGAACCCACCGAAACCAGCCGTCACGGGGCATCAGTGGCGCATACGTATGGAGCAGCCAACATGGCGCATACACATACCGGTAGCTCAGGAGACCACGGCGCCGTGCTGGGAGGTGGGCGCAAATTCAACAGATAAATGGTGCAGCACCCGGGATCGAACCCCTCCCAGCCAACGGCTTTACCGTTGCGCTGTGAGCGCCTTCGCGCCCTCACACTACATGTAGATATAGTTGTCAAATCATTTCATATGCCAAAACAAATATTTGTAATAGTAGTTTCAAGCACATCCTGTGGGAACCTACATGATTACCCACAACATTCGATAACTAAAGGTCCCAGTTTATTTCAGTACAAACTATATTGTACAAACATCGAAGTTTTTTGCTACATTTCTTTGCATACCCCCCCCCCCCCCCCCCCACCCTTCTTCTTTAAGCAGATGAACTACTAAACATCACTACAATTATGATTTGACAGGTCAGGTTTGCAGCTGAGTGGAGCCACTGATTTGACTTTTGTACATTGCATTTCTAGTACAAATTACTGTGACCTGTTTCACTTCAAGTATATTTGGCCAAAATAAATGTATCTGGATATGACCATCTGGTCATATAGAACTCCTACTCCGAAGAACATTACAAATGCAATTGCAATGATGACCTTGTCAACGTACTGTTCTGTAGAGATTGTATCCGCCTTTGCTGAATTACAGTGGTGCATCAGTGTGGGGCTGCACAGCCTAGGGTTTCCAACAAAGCTAGAATCTGGAAATGTACTGAACTGGCCCTCAGTTGGAACAGGCCCTTCTATATCATTGTTAGAAATGTTGAATTTCGAAAGGAAGTGAAGCTTCCCCAGTACAGAAGGGATTGCACCTGATAGATTGTTGTAGGACAAGTCTAGGAGCTGTAGGTTGGCTATTTTGCCAATGGATTGTGGGATCTCCCCATATAAGTTGTTGAAGCTCAAGTTGAGTGAAAGGAGCGCTTTCAACTGACCAATCTCTTGGGGTATTACACCAGTGAGTTTATTGTTGCCTAAATTCAGCATTTTAGGGACGGCACCGAGCATACGATATTGAAGTAATGGAGCAACATAAACAGGCAGCTGAATTATTAGTGGATTTGAGTGGGTTGACTTGAGCATTGGCATCTCCGTTAGTGTTGTTGGTATATCCCCAGTAAGGCTGTTATTGGATATGTCTAGGTATTGCAGGGAGTCTAAGCTATTAATCCACGCTGGTATTGAACCACTGAGCTTATTGTTGTCCAAAAGTAATGCTGCCAAATTTTTGAGCTTTGATATCCAGCCAGGTAAATTTCCATACAGTGAACAATCATTTAGGCCAAGAAGCATAAGATTCTCGAAGCCGTAGAACATATCATAGTTTGGCATGGTCTCATGCCTGAAGTTGCCCCCAATTAACAAGGCACCGAGTGTCTTTGAGGTACTAAGGATCTGAAGTGTATTTGTGATATTTGTAAAATTGTTGTGAGATATACCTAAGAATTTGAGAGCCTTTAGATTGCTTATTCTTGGCGAAAGTTGACCATGGAATTTGTTGAACGATAGCCGCAGTGCAATAAGGTTGCTGCAAGAGTAGATGTTCTCTGGAACTATGCCAGTGAACTTGTTTGACCTAACATCTAAAACTTTTAAATATGGTAGGTTGGAGAAGTTGACATTTGCCAGGTCTCCTTGTAATTTGTTGCCCTTGAAAATGATGGTTCTGATACTTGAGCATTTGCTGAGAGCTGGTGGCAGCTGTCCAGACATGTTATTACTGTCCAAGTGAAGCTCCTCCAGTCTGTCGAGGTTCGCAATAGAATTTGGGATCTTGCCATTTAGCTCATTTTGTCCAAGATCAAGAATTACCAAATTTCTGAGTTTGACAACATGCTCAGGTGCTAGTGTTCCCTGCAAACGGTTGTTAGGGAAAGAGAGATGCTCAAGTGAGGTTATATTGAAGAGCTCAGCAGGAAGGGTCCCACTGAGTTGATTCTGGCCTGCCCTAAGCACTCGCAACACAGAGCAGTTGCCAAGCTCTGGGGGTATGCTACCATGAAATTGATTGTAACTGAGGTCAAGGACCACAAAGAATGGCTTGTCGACACATACAGTGCTGAGAATCTTGCCGGTGAAGCTATTATTACTCATATTGAGAGATGCCAGATTCTTCATGCTCTCCAATGTGGTGGATGGAAAATATCCAGTGAACAGGTTGCTTGAGACGTTGATTACCTTCATAGGCCGGTCAGGGGTAGATGGCAGATTGTGGAGGTCAGCATTGAGCTTGTTAAAGCTAACATCCAGGACCACAATGCTCCTGGACAGCAGTAGTTCTGGTGGGAGTCCACTAGAGAGCGAGTTGCCAGACAGATTAAGGGTCAGCAAGCCGGTAAGATTGCCAAGTGAGGGCGATATGTGTCCCTCAAGGCCCATAGAAGCCAGTGAGATGTGGGCGACAGCACCATCGACATCGCAAACAATGCCGACCCACAAGCAGCAGTTGGTGTTATTCTGCCATGAAGTGGAGAGGCCTGAATCTTGCAAGAGGCCATCGAGGAACTGGAGAAGGGTAGTCTTCTCCTCTTGTATGCAGGAACTGGCGGGAGAGACTGATAAGATCACTAGCACAAGAGAAACACCAAGCAAATGTATTGGATACATTTTTGTTTTCCTGTTGTTGCTTGAGGAATGCATCGCCGGAGTTGTCCATGAAACCAACGTAGGACCTCCCAAAGTTGTCCTGTTAAATAAAGCACCAGCAGAATATTGAAAAGCATGTGAAGATGTTGATCCGATTGCTTTTGTTCCTTTCCTTTTTTTTTGTACCGATGATTGGATAGATTCTTGTAGCCTTTCTGGAAGCACGCCTTCTGATGCATATTAGCTCATCTGACAGTGGTAAAGATTTCAGAGTTCTGACTTTGGTTCTCGGCCCATTTCTACTGATTCTTAATGTACTACTCTGATGAAGTGATGATTACGCAATCATGCAAGAATTCTTTTCTTTTGGTGAAAGAACGGCGCCACAGGTTTCACTGTTTGCAGTGCAGGTTTGTTAAGTTTGTATTGGTATTTCGTTTGCAGAAGACTATTCGTTGCCAATTGTATGTACTCCCTTCGATGAAAGCTTTTAATGTAATGACGTTAGGACCATTTGTATAGATCAATTTGAACTAAAAACGGTTTAAGGAACTAGCTATATATTACAAACAGGAGGGAGTAGTTGTCGTTAAGCTAAAAACTCTTGTTATATGTTTGCATCGAAACTTTGTAGTTGGTGCTTTCAGTTCAAGATAATTTTGACGAAAGTGACAGGAAAGAACATTGCACTTAACAGCAGGATCACCCTATGGCCCATAGATCCAGCTTTCCGAAAGAGAAGATCGCATCACCATATATCCACGTGAAAGCATTTTCAGATTGAAGCCGATAAAGCTGGATCGCGAAGGTTTGATCCCTGATCCATCGACGGAGACACATCCGGACATGGTTGCTCCACACCTGCGTCCATACTAATCGTAGCGGCGTGCCGGCCATGGGCGCCTCGTTCATGGGCATGGCATCTGGTCCGGTGAAGCGATGATTGGCCAACTGGATCATTTCAAAGCTTTACATCGACCTATGGATCCATGCATACTTGCATCGCGTAGATGCTTGGCTACAAGCCAACAATGTGAAGCCTAGACTAGGTGACTTTTTCATCCGGGGTTACTCGAGGATTTTACACCAAGAGAAAGCGGCATCCCCAATTGGCATATATGGCAGAGGCATGCCAGTTAGTATATAATAATATATGTGGCACCTTTGGTCTCTTGTTCCTCTTCTTTTAAGATTCTTAATCTTTTGTTTTTGACCTGAGAGATTCTTAATCTTTCGTGACAACGACATACAAAGAATGAAGATGAGAAAGTATCTTGAGCTGATTCATCACAAAATCACAATGGTGGACAAGGTCGGTTCAGGCACGCAATGTAGACATGGTTGATGATAAACTTACAGCATTGGACTACCAAAAGGATAGGCCTCAAATGTAAAAATTTGCATCAAGCTGTATCTCAGAAAATATCTACTACCTTGGAACAGAGATACATCAATACGGAGTACTAGAGTATGTACTAGACTACTGCAGCTGAATCTCAGAAAGTATTGGCACGCTTAGGCTGCTTCTTCAGTTCAAATCAACTCATACATGCAGCACATACTGTTACATCTCCACTAGAGGGGTCACTCCCAATAATACTTTCTGCAAACCTGAGTAGTATGACTGTATGAGACAGTTTGGTGGACTGGGATGCTGATAAACCTTATCACCTTATGTTAAAGAAAAACTTGTCACCAAAAAAAAAAACCTTACATGTTGAGGTATTTGTTTTATTATTTTACAACCAAGGGGATAGGGAATTCCACTGTGTCCGTATGTGTTTTTTTTATACGACAAAGTTTTTATACATCCGGCCACTTTGAGACTGTCCGCACCGGCACCCGCCATTCATTCCTGCAGGAACGTTTACAGGAAAAAGGAGCTGTACCGGCATCCTCTAAAGCTTCCTCTATCATCCCGCACCTTTCTGCTCCCGCTAAATCTAGCGTAATAGAGGAACTCCTCTATGTCTGACGTGGGTGGGGCCCGCATGCTCACGGTTCATCCGTGCCATGAGCCGGAAGGGGAGAGAGAAGGGATGGCCAGAAGAGGACGGACCATCGCCGCCCCTCAGCTCGGTGATGTGCTCAAAGTAGCCCACATCCGGGCCCCATGGCACCGCCCCTCAGCTCGGGAGGTCGCCGGCGGAGGGGGGGAGCCTGGGCCTTGCCGTGGGGGCATGGAGGGGTCTGGATCCGCCCGCCTTTGTACCCGCCGCCTCCAGACATGCCCGCAGCGACGTGGATCTCGGGTGTCGCCACGACAACGTGGAGCTCGGAGGCCGGAGGAGAGGGTGATGGCGTGGCGCTCGGTGGCCGGTGAGGTGCGCTCATGGCGGCGGCGGGCGGGCCGGAGGCGGGCGGCGGCTGGGCATGCGGGCGGGCGGCGGCGCGTGGAGCTCGGGGGCCGGAGGAGAGGGTGCCGGTGTGGAGCTCGGTGACTGGGCGGGGTCGTAGGGTTGCCGGCGGGGGCCTACAGGAGGCTAAGGAGGAGGGAAGCGGCGGGCCAGGAGGCGGAGGGGAGATGGGCGGCAGGAGCAGGGGAGGGCTGGCGACGGAGCTCGCGCGGGAGGAGCCGAGGAGGGTGGAGAAGGTGGAGGACCAACGGCCGGGAGGCGTGGGTTGGGAGGAGGAGGGAGCGGGTGGCAGCAAGCTCGAGGCCGGCAGGCGGCCTCAGAGGGGAGAGGCGGCGTGGAGCTCAGGAGAGAGAAGAGGGATTGGGGAGGGAGGAAGAAAGAGAGATGAGAGAAAAAGGGAGAGGGGAGAGGCTGACTTGTGGGCTTCATATAGAGGTAGTTGGGATAGAGGATTAGATTTAGAGTATAACAGGTGCGGGAAAAATTGATATAAAGGAAGGAATCTTGATAACCAGGATAAATAAGAAATAAGCTAACCAGGACAAATAAGAAATAAGCTCAGGCTTCTGAGTTTTTGGCCTGTAACTTATTCAGTTAGAAGGCATGACAAAAGCTGCTACTGATTAAAGTTCAACCATTACAGTAGGAAACTAGACATAACTGGAGCAAAGTTACAGATAATGCGCTCTTCTTCTTCTTGCTTGTTGTACCCTTTTTACTTTTTATCCTGGGATTATCATCAGTTCTCTCGTTTCTTGCGGGATTATCATCAGTTCTTCTCGTTTCTTGCGGCCATTATGACAGTTTGGCTTTGGCACTTCCTCTGTTTGGCAGTAGCCGTGGTTTACTACCACGCCGTCCACTTGCAAATAGACACATTCTAAACCCATAATCAGGCTCAACACCTACGTTCCCTGCTGCCAACGCACGTACAAGCCTCTCCAACCGAGAGGCAGAAAGCGGCAATGGGGCAATGCAACGGTCGGTCTCTGAATGTCTACAGGCGAACTGGCGAAGCGACGCAACAAGGACTGCTGCAACGCGTAGTGATCCAGCAGCACAACAACATTGCCGTAACAATTGGCATTAGAGCTTCGGCGAACGGCTGGCGCCTGGCGAAGGCGCAGCAGGTCCGTGCTCTGCGTCCCCGACCCCTCGAGTAATGCATCTTCAGTTGCCCAGAAAGTGGATATATTCTGTGAGAATTTTTTTTTGAGGCAATAATTTCTGTGAGTTTGGTTCACGATTGAACTGTCTCTTTGACTCCTTGTGACATTAGAACACCTGATTTCCATCCTTTTTTTTTTGCCTGTGCAGAAACGAGATTGTTTATTCTCTGTTGTACCTCATAGTTTTTTCTGTTTCTACTACTGATGCTCTGTTTGTGTCTATCTAACAATTTATATTGTACAAGATTTTGATTCTAATGCATAAGAAACACGGATTCAGGAGTTAAGGCACAGTGAAGTATCTCGTTTTGTTAAAAAAAAAAAACTTTGCTGGTGAATATCTTGTATTGCCAGTCCTCTAAATACATGCTACACGAATACACTCATCTTAACATTTGAAACTTAACACGTAAAAGAGTTGTGTATCTCTACAATCTATTAATTGAGGTGTGGTCGTTCACTTCGTGTCCACAAAGTTAGAGATTGAATTCAAATCATTTTTGTACTTTTCATATCAAGTACTAAATTTCAAAAATCATAACTCTTTTGTCCGGAGCTCAAATTAAACAAACTCAGACTTTATATCGTAGCTCTCAAAAAGTTATATAACTTTGGTATTCAATGGAAGTCCAGATCCCGCTATTTTGTTTTCTAAATATACGATACAAAAATATTTATTCTGGTTCAGACTTCTTTACGCAGGTCTCTGTGTGGAACTCATATCTTCTAGCTTTGAAGTTTAAATAATACGATCCATATATATTTCAAAAAGGTCTCGACGAAATCTATAACTTTCATGTTTTAACTTTTTCCATTGGACCAAGTTTTCAAATTCAAAATCGCATTGCAATACAGTGTTATTTTGTAGACTGTGTAAACTGATTTTTCCTTTCGGTTAAAACTTCTAGAATATGGAAAAAAATAGTGAAAAAATATTATTTTTGATATATAAAATAGTATACTAAGAAACATCAACGGTAATATAAATATGATCTTTCATGTAAATAATAATAATAATATTGTATATATCTAAAAATTATATTATGTAAATAATTCATAAAGTCATAAAGAATGTTTTGTTTTTTAAGTCCATAGCAACGCACAGACAGTTTGCTAGTAATTATATTACATTAGTAGAATAAGAGAGTACAACACCGCACACATACACCCCTCATCACTATCTGATTACATTCAAGTCTGTTTATATTAAGAAAATACCCGACCTCTACCTATGCGGTGACTAATCATCATCACCCCTACCATACGAGTCACCAGAAAAGAGGAGAGGAGAATGATCAAGGATGGTCCTAGGCTTCTGGAAACCGTGACCATTGAAGTCTTTGCTAAGTTTGGATGGAGGTTTTGAATATAATTGAAGCTTAGTTTCTCTTCTTCAATATGAAGCATATATAGTTTTGTCTGCACTTTGTCAGGGTTTGAGCCTATGTGCTATTTGGCTGTAATGCACAGCTGTGCACACGTCTTGTAGGTGTAGAGACAGGGACCTCTTCTTCCATTATCTAAAAACATTTTTTTGTTGTTGTCGGTTCGGACGTGGTGATTATGGTCCAAAATTGCAACACTTGGCACAGTTTTAGAGTACGTACCCTTCAGTTCTCTGCGTGTTGCAGTCAAGACAAGTTTTGTTGCTTAATACAATGGAACTTCTTATTGGTCGAGACCAAACTTCTAAATTATGTTGCTACCTCCGTTAATAATACGACTATTTATCCCGTAAAAAAATGAGTATTTAGAGGGTGGTATCTTGGTGATCTGCTGTTAATTATAATCTCTGTTTCTACTACTAAGATACAATAACATTGCAAACCTTGACTTCGCTGTCAACAAGCTTTGATCTGAAACTCTTCCAGCTAATGGTCTCCCGCCATTTCTTCTTTTAAAAAAATTCCACTCTCGTCCCTACAATATGGGCCTCATTCTGGGCTGAAACGTGCGCCCAGTTCATAGCTTCAGCAGGTCTGCGGCCCAACTGACTCCAAGCGCCTCCATGAACCGGGGTCCACGGAACAGAACGGCAGCTCCGGCCTCCGGGACTCCGGCCGAAGAAGCATTGCGCGGCGCCGGCGGCCGCGGCTGCCGGCTGGGCCCTCAGCCTCGGAGTGCTCCGCCCTCACAGGCAGACAGTTGCCGAAGCCTGAGGCAGCAGGGCCCTTTCGACACGTCCCCGACTCCGAGGTACATTCTACATCGCGGGAACCATGGGGTAGGCATCGGGTTCGCATCTGGGTGCTATGAAATTTGGTGGGATACTGGGATCCCCTGCTTAAGGTGTGCCGAATTGATGTATCCTTTATGACACCGGATCACCGATTTCATGTTAATTTTTGTGTGCCTAAAAGAGATTGTTTTCCTTGTCTAGCATTTTTACTTGCAAGACCTGATCCGTTAAGTCACTGCTTTGTCACTACTGATCCTGTGTTTATATCGTATCAAATTGTACTAGAATTTTAGTCCAATGCACGAGAAAGCGCACGCTGGACTAAAATCTATTTGTATTTGTTAATTTTAATTTGAAAAAAATCTGTGTTTGTTTGACTTTTTGTAAACAAAAGTTAGTGAAATTTTGATGAACACAGATGCCGGACTTAGGTGCAATGAAATACCTCTTTTTTCCGTAAAAAGAATAAACCTCTGCTATTGAATATTTTCCTTTCCAGGCTTCTGAATGCATGCTACATGTTTACAGTCATCTGAATATCTGAAACTGATAGTCGCTGACTTTTAGCATGCTATTTTCAAGTTATGACGCAAATACAATAAGGTATTCACAAACAATCTAAGTTCATGCTTTGCAGTTGCAGGTTTCTTAAGACGAGAGAAATTTACAGCTGAGAAGACTATATAAATAAAAAAGGGGGAAAAATGTAGAAATTAGCATGGTGCTGCAGTGCGTATATTGTAGTAATCATTTTGCGTGTTAGAAATGGACTAGAGTTTTGCTTTTCCTCTTGATTTCTAGAAAGCATATGCAGTTATGCACCACAATAATTTGTTCATCGGTCCCTAGCGCTACTCGTGTACGCATCGGCCATTTTTTGCCAGGAAATGTGTTGTGGCCTGTTGTTATGTCCACTTCGAGTTCCACTCCTCCACTAGGTTGTCTTCAAACACTGCAGTGGCTATCATTTGTTTTAGCTTTTGGTTCATCATGATTATGGTCCAGTTGTGGCACTTTGCAGGGATTTTGCGTTTTCCTCTTAGATTATTTGCATATTGCAATTCGGCCACAGACAAGGAGTCATTTTGCGTGATTGATTTTGTTGGTCTGAAACCTAAATTCTAAGATCTGCCTCTGTCTCGGTGAATGAGTGATATTCAGAGCTTAGTGACAGTAATCGATGACTTATTATCAATTGACTTTCAGGTATTTCATACTTCTACTTTTGGAGTTGTGGGACTGGGGAAGCGGACTAGCTGTTAAGCAAAACGCCATGTTTGTTCTACTGGACTGCAGTAAAGACGGCAAAATCAGGGTTAGCCAGTATTTGACAACTGTGTCAAGCAGCAAATAACTCGTTTTTTTTGTTGGACTAGAAGGAACAAAAATCATTAGGCTATCATCGGTGAACCCTAACAGAAGTGTACCTTGCTCTTGCTGGGGAACTGATGCAAAACATGAAGAAGAAACTGAAACTGGTTGCTGCAGGTAATTAGGCATGCAAACTGGTAATTCTCTAGCCCTTTTTTATCATGCAAGATATGGTTGATTTCAAATTTACATATTTTGTAGATCGCTCGTTATGATTAGAGTGCCCTAGGTTGCAACATGTTCAGTTGCTGTCAGAAAAAGTACATTGATCTATGGAATGTAGGATCTGAAACCTGAATTTGGCATGCGATATATGTTCGTGGCATTTATATCATGGAGATGTTTCAGTCTTTTACATAAGCTATTTTTACCCTTGCATACAATGAAATTGCTCAAAGCAGTGTCATTCAGTAATGGCTACATGGCCAGCATATAGAATCCGTTCAGTGGAATATGATGTTGAATCCGAGACGCAGCCAAATCTGACCATACTCTGTCATAAATCTTCAAGTAAACTGTAATAGGACTAGCTAAAGTAGTTAGATAAGACTATCTGATCATATAACACCCCTACAATAAAGAATGCACTGAAGGCAATCGCATAGATGACCTTTTCATAACTTTGTTCTTTGGAGAGAATGGAGGCCGGAGGTGCTCTTTCTGCATTACAGTGTCGGGTAAGCATAGGCCCACATAGATTTGTGTTGCCACCATAGCAAGAACTATCAAATATATCAAACTGTCCACCACTTGGAATAGGCCCTTCTAATTCATTGTTCGAAACATTAAATGCAGAAAGAAAGTGCAGCCTGTTCAGCGAGGCAGGGATTACACCTGTGAGATTATTGCTTGACAGGTCTATCTTCTGCAGGTTTGTAAGGTTGCATAGTGATTGTGGAATCTCTCCATATAATCTGTTGAAGCTCAAATTGAGGATAGTGAGTGCTCTTAACTCTCCGATCTCTAGCGGGATTGCACCAGTAAAGTTGTTGCAGCTAAGTTGTAGTACCTTTGGAGAACTGGTAAATGAACCGTACTCATGTCATGGATCCCTGTAGATGGACAGATATATGGGTATTGTGTCCAAATATGGTGCAGAATTAAATGATTTTATCATTGGCATTGTCATCAATGCGATTGGGATTTCTCCTGTTAGATGGTTGCTTGATACATCCAGATAGAAGAGGTGGCTTAGGGAGTTGATCCAGCTTGGTATCGGTCCAGTGAGTCGATTTCCATGTAGTACTAACACCTCCAAATTCGTGAGCTTTGATAGCCAAAGAGGTATTTCACCAGACAACATGCATTCCTCTATGGCAAAAACTTGGAGATTCCCAAAACCCTCGATGATTTCATCTTGTGGCATGACTTCCCCCTTGAAGTTGCTCCCCATAAGAAGGATGGTCAGGTTCTTGCAGAACTTAAGGATCTGGATTGCACTTGTGATATTTGTGAAAGAGTTGTATCCAAGTGACAGGAAAGAGAGGTACTTGAGACTGCCTATTTTCGTTGATAACTCACCATGGAAATGGTTGGCTGATAGGCGTAGCGCAGTCAAACTGCTACAAGAATATATGCTTTCTGGAATTGTGCCACTGAAGTTGTTCGTGTAAAGATCTAAAGTTCGTAACTTGGATAGGGAGGAGAAGTTCACCTTTTCTATATGTCCACTAAAACTGTTTCCCTTGAGGTTAATGGTTGTAAGATGTATACAACTGCCAAGAGCTGATGGCAGCTCTCCGTACATCTTGTTCCAGCCCAGATGGAGCACCTCCAACTTCTTGAGTTGGCCAATAGAATCTGGAATCTTCCCACTAAGTTGTTCCCTTCAAGATCAAGAGTAGCCAGATTTATGAGTTGAGGTATGAGTGCACCATCTAGTGTTCCTTGTAAGGCATTGTTGTTCAAGGAAAGATGCTCCAGTGAGGTGGCATTGAACAGTTCATTAGGAAGAGTCCCAGAGAGTTTGTTGTGGCCAACCTTGAGCACTTTGAGTGTGGAGCAATTGCCAAGCCCAGTGGGGATATCGCCACTGAATTGATTGTGGGAAAGGTCAAGTACCTGAAAGGATGGTGAAGTGATGCAGAAAGAAGATGGTATCTGCCCTTGAAAACTGTTGTTGCTCGCATTGAGCGCAACCAGACTCCGTGTTTTCTCCCATGTGACAGATGGGAACTCTCCTTTAAAAAGGTTGCTCGAAATATTCAATACCTGCAGTGGCTTTTTAGACACTGTTAAGCTGCTGAGATCTTGAAGACTCCCACCAAGGCGGTTGAAGCTAACGTCAAGGACACTGATACTGCCAGAGAACAAAAGTTCTGGTGGAAGGCCACCAGATAATGAGTTGTATGACAGATTAAGGTGCATCATGTTGGTGAGGTTGGAAAGAGAAGGTGAGATATGTCCTTCAAGTCTTTTAGATGCCAAAGAAACCCCAGTGACACCTCCATTGCCGTTGCAGGTGATGCCTTCCCACTTGCAGCAGTTTCTATCTTTCTGCCATGACGCAGCAAGGCCACCATCCTGTGAAAGCCCATAGAGAAACTGGAAGAGGAAGATCTTCTCCTGCTCGGTGCAAGAGGTGGCAAGAGAGGTTAAGGAGAGAAGCATCAGGAGGGCACAACATAGTGCTGCCATGGCTAATCTACTGGTTTTCCAGTTGCATGAAGGATGGGATGTTTGATTCATAATTTATACTGTATCATGACGCTTTCTTCACTTTCCTGGAAGGGTGTAATTTTCAGCAGTTTTTTTAATCAAATTTGTGTATTTAGAGATTTTGCATTTCTAGTAGCGAAAGTAGTTAACGTTTAAGAGCTAGCAAGTTGATACGACATTGTGGATTCCTTGCTGTCACTGTATACACTTCTTGACTGACCTTACTGTAAGATAAGAAAAGACTCCTTGACCACTATGAGTGGAAGAGTTGATTACTATCATTCAAGATTCATAGAAGAGTACATTCCACTGCGTTTCAATTAGTTCTGCACAAAAGGACTTGTTATATGAACTGAGAAGTTTGTTTGCACTTTGCCAACATTTTTAGCTGTGCATGAAATCCATTTGAATTGTCCACATCTGTATTTGCTGCTTTGTCATTGCCTAAGCATTTCAGCATTTGACAAAGAAGTTCCCCCAAGAAGATTATTCTGAGGAAATCATTGAACTTCAAACTAAAATGCTGTATGTATATACATGGTTGGATGGCTGGTTGGCTGAAGGATATGTAATGGTCAAGGGGTCAATGATTCCGATGAGAGTCAAGGTCTTTCTTTCTTGACCCATGTGCCTTGATTTAATTTAATTACTTGCTGCTTTTTCACTAGCTTCTCAACAATGCTTTGGTTCTACTATCTTGTTTTCCTACCACCGGTGCTGCCTTTGTACAGATCTCTCCATTAATGCATCTGGAGGTGATGTTCTTTCTTCGCCAGCTGCAGCTTCTGAAGATATGCTATATGTATATACGGTCCTCTGAAGATCTGAACCCGAGCGTTGATGGCTTCAAGGGTATATATTTTTGAACTCTAATGCAAATAAAAATTTCGCAAAATAAAAATACATAATTTCATTATTTGCCAGGTTTTTTCAAGATGACATAATTCTTTTTTTTTTTTGAAAAGGAAGACGACATAAATTTACAGTCACGGAATTCTTATAAATACAAAATAGAAAAACGAAATAAGATGCATAGCATTTCTCATTAGAGGCGCTACACGTCCAATGGTCCAACCCTGCTTGTCCGACTTGCATTGTGTACAACTAGATGCCGTGCGTATCATAAGTATCGTTTTGTAGATTGGAAATGGAACGGTATTTGCTTCGTCCTTGACCTGAAGATAACATTTGGAGTTTTGGACCACAATTTGTTCATCGAGACTAGGTTGGCGTCGACCACAGCAGCCACAACCATAATAGTGCCTGTCGGTTCGTCACGATCGGTCCAAGGTTACGGCATTTTGAAAGGATTGCGAGTATGTCGGTACTAGTTGCAGCATTTTCCTCTTTGATTCTCTGCGTGTAGCATGCGTCCGTAGTCAAGAAAATTCTTGTTGTTTGATGGATTTTAGTCTGAGACTGAATTGTCACAATCTGTTGTTGCCCCCGGTTGGTGTCTTGGTCATCAGTTGTTAACTAGAATCTCCTGTTTCTACTATATATGTTTAACTACACTGTCAAGATGGCTTGGTTATTCGGAGGTGTTTATAGGAGTGAGTAGCCGCGAGTCCTTCAATAGCATGCGTTGTTCATAAAAAAAAAAAACGCTGTCAAAGCTTAAATGCATCCAACGTTAAATTAGGTAAACTGCAATGTTAACGGTTAACCTCATGTTCAGGCGAAACTGCAATATGGGCCGAAACATGTACCCTGTTCCAACGTTTGGCAGGTCCGCGGCCCAACCCATCTCCAGTCCGCCTCCAAGGCTCCAACTAACCGGGGAAGAGGGAGGCAGCAGCATTGCTCGGCGCGCCGGCGACTGGACGGCGGCCGCGGCTGGACCCTCGAGCTCTAAGTGCGCCACCCTCTTTTGCAGACGGCTGCTGGAGTCTGGGCAGCAGGGCCCCCTAGACGCTTTGCCGATCCCGAGGTACATTCTGCGTCGTGGGAACCTTGAGGGATTTGAGCATCGGATGCGCATCTTGTTGCTCTGAAATTTGGGGGTGGGATGCTCTGCTTAAGGCGTGCAGAGCTGATGTCTTCTCCTTTGTGACACCTGAATACCGGATTTTATGCCAACTTGTGTGTGCAGAAAAGAGATTGAGTTGCTTGTTAATGATTTTTACTTGCTAGTTGAACTGTTCATTCATCAAGATGTTTGAATGTGTTGCGGTTCATTGAGCAAATTAAATGCAGATATTAAATGTTGCACAGGCTCCATGCTTCAAACAGGACTGAAGTCCTAACACTTAGTTTACTTTTTTAAGGATATCTCATATATTTACATCCTAATTACATTTTACTTCCTATAAACCTGAACACGAGTTAGGTATGGTTTCAGAGGGGTTTCACTTGGTCAACTCCCATTTGGAAAACTGGGGACGCATAACCAGCGAACCTCTCATGCTCAAACTTTAGTGGGATGGTCTCTTTTAAAATCTGTCGAACTGTTCTACTGGTAATCAATAAACATATAATTTCCAGCTATTTTTTGTTGGAAAATTTTTGATGGTTTTGTTTGTAAATTGCCATAATTTCTACTTTCTGTGTTTTACTCTGCAAAATATGGCTGGTTGTGTTTGATCCTATTTGCTCATGCGCAACTAAATTAAGCATGATTATATGTGTTATTAAACAGACAAGTTACATGACAATATATGGTAAGATAGGATTGTGAAAAGCAAACCCTCTTCTTTCTTTTTTTTTTTGGATTGATCTTTTTACATAACATTGCCAGCTCTGCTCGAGCTGACAATGTCATTTGTCTCTTTTTTTGTTGCTTGTTTTCTCTGTGCAGTTTCGTTCTCTCTTTCATATTAATAAAATTTAACAGTGGGTGTTTCTCATGCTGTATTCTTGTTTAAAAAAATAGAAGGTAACACAGGATCACTGTTCACATCAATATTGAAGTAATGACACATCTAGACTGATCAATCCAATTTAGATTATCTCACACAGGCATACTCTTATATCACCACCAAAGGGATCAGTCTTTAGCAATTGTCCATGAATATCTTCCAATTATATATTTTATATTGTAAATGTGAGCTAAATATGGTTCAATAACTAGAAGAAGCTTGCAGGCTAGAACTGTGGTAAAAAATGAATAGCCGAAGATCACCGCAAGCCCATATGTAAGTTGAATTAGATCTAGATCAAAATCCTTGATAACACAGCCTGATCATACAGCACCCCTACACCAAAGAATGCTCCAAAGGCAATCGCAAAAATTACCTTTCCAACCTTTTCATCAGTTTGTTTTGGGGAGAAAATTGTTTCTTCTGAACCACAGTGGTGGGCAAGCACAGGACCACACAATTTTGGGTTCCCATCAAAGCTTGAACTTGGAAATGTGCTCAGCTGGCCAGTGGTTGGGATAGACCCTTCTAGGTCATTGTCAGAAACGTTGAACTTAGAAAGGAAATGAAGATTGTTTAGTGCGGTCGGGATTGCGCCTGTTAGATGGTTGACTGACAAGTTCAGTACTTCGAGGTTTGTGAGGTTGCAGATTGATTCTGGGAACACTCCAGTCAATTTGTTGGAGTTCAAATTGAGGGAAATGAGAGCTTTCAACTGGCCAATCTCTTTGGGGATTATACCAGTGATGTTATTGATGCCTATGTTCAACATTGTAGAGAAAGAAATGGGTGTGCTGTATTGAAGAGATTGACTCTTATAAACAGGCAAGTCAAAGACTTTTGGTGCAACCTTATCTACTTTTAGCATTCTCATGTCCATTAGGGCTTTCAGAATTTCCCCTGTAAGGCTATTGTTTGATATGTTTATATGGAATAGATGGGTTAGACTGTTGATCCAGTCTGGTATTGATCCGGTTAGTTGATTTCCATACAAAAGCAACACCTCTAGATTTGTGAGCTTCGATAGCCAAAGAGGTAATTTCCCAGATAATGAACAACCATTTAAAGCAAGGACCTGAATATTCTCAAAACCAAAAATTCTATCATCCTCCGGCATGGCCTCACCCAAAAAGTTATGTCCAATGAATAAAGTCGTCAGGTTCCTGCAATTTCCTAGGATGTGAAGTGCACTTGTGATATTTGAAAGGGAGCAGTTAACAACTGATAGGAAAGACAGGGAATTCAAACTGCCAATTCTTTTTGACAACTGACCATGGAACTTGTTCGAAGATAGCCGCAGTGATGTTAGATTGCTGCATGAGTATATGCTTTCTGGAATTGTGCCATTTAAGTTGTTCCGCAGAAGATCTAGGGTTTTTAGATTGGGTAAGTTGGAGAAATTGACATTGGCAAGTTCTCCGCTGAAACTATTGCACTTGAGATCAACAATTATGAGATTCGTGCAGTTGCTCAGAGCTGATGGAAGCTGCCCAGACATGCTATTGTATTCCAAATGGAGTTCTTCCAATCTCTTGAGCTCACCTATGGAGTCTGGGATATTTCCACTAAGATTATTCCTTCCAAGATCAAGGGTGGCCAGATTTGTGAGCTTGTTGATGCCACATAGTGATCCTACTAACTGATTATTAGTAAAAGAAAGATGCTCCAATAAGGTAAGCTTGAACAGTTCATCAGGAAGAGGTCCACTGAGCTTGTTGTTCCTAGCATTGAGAGATACCATCATGGAACAATTACCTAGTCCTGGAGGGATGCTTCCATTGAATTGGTTATAGCTGAGATGGAGCACGGCAATGGATGGCGCACTGACACATAAGATAGTTGGTATCTGGCCAGTAAAGCTGTTATTGCTGGCATTGAGCACAACCAGACTCCTCGTCACTTCCCATATGGTGGATGGAAACCGTCCTATAAACAAGTTGCTGGAGATGTTCAGTACTTGCAGAGGTCGGAGAGTTGAAGATTGCAGGTCCTGCAAATCTCCATTGAGCTGGTTGAAGCTGACGTCGAGGACAACAATGTTGTTGGAGGACAGCAGCTCCATCGGTAGGCTACCGGAGAGCATATTATGGGACAGGTTCAGACGTTGCAGGCCGGTGAGGTTGGCAAGGGACGCTGAGATGATCCCCTGAAGGTTCCTTGAAGCCAAGAAGACATCCGTCACAGTCCGATTAGAACTGCAAGTGATCCCTTCCCATTTGCAACAATCTGTGTCATACTCCCACAAACTAGAGAGGCCACTGTCGTGAGAGAGTTCGGTGGCAAACTGGAGCAAGGATCTCTTCTCCAGCTCGTTACATGAGGTGGCAAAGGAGATCAAGGAGAGAAGCATCACAAGTACATGACCTAATGGTGGCATGGTTAGCCTACTGGATTTGCAGTTGGACGAAGAATGTGGTAGCTTCTTCGTATTTGTATCTCATCGTGATTTCTTTGTGCACTTTCTTGAAGGTTATAATTTAGAGCAGTAATTTGTCTGTTTAGAGCTGTGTGCATTTGAAGTAATCATAGTAGTTGACTTGTGAAAGCTGGAGGGTCAAAGGGACACTTTTGTAGTTCTTGCTGTCTATAAAGAGAGAAGACTAGTTGACCTGCTTCAGTGAATTCGCTTATAATTATATGAATGCATCACTCACTATTATTTATGTAAAATATCATTTGAATTTGCCAAATCTTTATTAGAAGCTTAGCCGCTGCCTTTGCATTATATTTGACATGAAAGTTCACATTACTGTATTTTTTAAAAAATAAAGTGATTGTTATTGAAGGCACACTGGCACAGTATACTGAGAAAAGATTGTTATTGAAGGCACAGCTGGATTTTTTTATTTTTTTTGAAAATAAAGTGATTGTTATTGAAGGCACATTACTGGTCAAACTATGCTTTTCATGGAGATGACAGCTTCTTGACTTGACCCGTTTACCAGCTGCACTTTCATTGGATCCGAAGAGGTTCCTATATTCTTCTCCTACTGGTGCTGTCTGTATATGGATCTAACCATTCATTGATCATCGTACTTGAATGCAGTAGAAACTTGCATTGCTGTCATTGTCCCTTTTGCATGCCCTAGTACTACGGAGTTCAGGTCTTGTGAGTCAGCTTGAAAATAATTATGTTTTAGCTGGCTGGTCTATAATGCATAATGTTCTTTAAAAAATGGTTGGTTAGTCCTTGACTAGGCATGATATGTGATCCAATGTTTTAATTTAATTTTTAACTTTGGGGGATGCTATGTTAAATCGACTCATGCTCTTTAAAGTGGGGTTCTTATTTTTATCAGTTGTTTTAGTATCTTTTGCACTTATTTCTTGACTATGACTTGTACTGTACAAAAACTTATCTGCCTCTGCTAATTCTTATTTGAAATCCTGCCACCCTCGTTCTGTATATTGGACTCCATTAATTCAATTTATCATTAGAAACAAACAGATGAAACATGTGATCATCTCTTTTCTTTTTACTGCCCAGTCAGTAAGAGATTTTGCACAAAACTACACATTCAATGGAGTGAGGGAGGAGATATCTTTAGCAAAAAAAAAAGTGTCAATGAACAAGTCCTTCACCCTCACAGGTTCCAGAAGGTATGAAACAAAATGTTGGGCAATGGCTAAGACAGCTAGACTAGTTCGTTATTCCTAACTCTGTTTTTCTTTTTAGTCTTTGTTTTTGGATTTTTTACATGCTAACATTTTTATTTAATGACAAATTCACTATGGGGAACTCCACCGTGTTTTTGGATTTTGTACATGCTAACATTTTGATTTGTTGTACACTTCGGACAGATCCTTAAAAGATGTAGTGGGTTTTCTTTTGATCAATCGACTACGAATTATTTGCATCTGCTTTCTTTTTCTTTTCTTTTTTTTTATGAAAATCTGGTACTAGTTTTTATTAGAAATGCTGCCACCTTGATCTGTTTATGTCTACTCGATAAATCCAATTTATCGTTAGAATCTTTAATAACATATATTCAGACTTATGTCGCCGTAAAATGCCTCTGCACACCGCAGGCGAAGATCTTTTCTTTCCGGGCCTTCGGAGGCATGATACACATACAGCCGTCTGAACAGTTTTCCACAAACTATGCATCCCTAGGGCTTGCTCCTACACTTCGGACAATTATCTTGACTGGAAAATATGCTACGGTCTGCAATTGTCACCATTCTTGAAGTTCCACTCGGTTGGCATGAGCCACTACCGTTTGTTGCGGCGACTTTGTCCAAAATGACGACACTCTGCAGGGACGCGTATACGCCTATGTCGGCACTCAAAACAAATCTGCTTGATGGACTCCGAAACCCAACTTTTAAATTCCCGTTGCTGTCCCGGTAAATAGACTTATTTAACTAACCCAGTAATTCATTTGTTCTACACAATTAGATATCAGGGAGGTCCTTGATTGATCGAGATTACGGTTTACTGTAGTCATCATTTACGCAAGAGCAGTGCAAACCATGTGACTGTCGAAAACTTCACAAACTGGAGTTACCAAATTGAGTTTTTTTTTTTTTTGAAAAAACATTAAAGCGGGTAAAATGATCTGGTAAAACTATATTGCCATGAAGGTTCCTATAGGAATTATTTCGGATGAGCCGTCGTTGTTCAACCTGTCTGGTTAGAAATTCAGGTTCGGGAAAGTGCCTTCTAGTTCCCCTCGTTTACTTTGAACGTGCTAAGATTTATGTACTTTGCTTAGCGTATCTTTTGATATTATAAATGTGGTTCGTAATTTTCTTTTGTGAATTTTATGGTCCTCTAAAGCTGTAACGAAATGGCACGTCACCCTAGAGTGACGATTGGGAACACAAGAACATACGACCCATTTCTAGCGTCCCATCTAGAACTAAGTTCAAATATGCACAATACCTCAAGTTACACACGGACACTGAAACAGCAAACAAGTATGCGCACACGGCCCATCTAGCTCTCTCTCTCTCTCTCTCTCTCTCTCTCTGGTGGACGCCTCTCTAATCTCATCCTCCCGCATCTCAAAAAAAAAGGTCTCATCCTCCCACGCGAGACATTGATTGCCGCCGCCACGGCGGCACAGCTATGGACGCCTGTTCGGCCATCCAAGTGCGTTGCGCCGGCCCGCAATGATCTCTAAAGTCTATAGTGGCAGATCTAGTAATAGTGAGACGCGTTCTTTAAGGTACATCATGCATAAACCTTGTAGAGTAGTATTCGTAAGCGCGTAACCCACATCCAATTATTTTCCACTTTTGTAACACTGATTTGTTAGCCATACATACCCCTATTCGCTCATATACTTGGAAATGTATTATGATTTAACTTCATAATATTTTCTATTTTTTCAGCTAGAATAAATATGGAAACCTATCCAAATGGAGTCATTTTTCCGTACTGATTGAATTCAAATAATGTTACATTGTTACATAGATTTGTATCTTCAAAAAATGGATCAGTAGTGTTCTTGAAAAAAGAAATGGATCAGTAGTTTTCACAACCTTTTCTTCATGTATGAAAAGGAATATGGTTCACAAACTGTAGGAGCCAATGGTGACTACAATAATCATAAACATAGATGTAAATTTAGACCAGCCGAAATACCTTTGACAAGGCTATTTGATCATATAACACCCCTACACCAAAGAAAACCCCAAAAACAATCACAAATGCTGCTCTTCTGTCCATATATTCTGTGGAGAGATTAGATATTTGAGGAGCTTCGGGTAAGCTACAATGGTGAGTAACCATAATTCCACACAACTTGGGATTCCCATCAAAGCTAGAGCTTGGGAAGGTACTAATCTGGCCTCCGCTCGGAATAGTTCCTTCCAGGTTATTATGAGAAACATTGAATTTGGAGAGGAAATGTAGGTTGTTCAATGCAAATGGGATTGCACCTGTGAGATGGTTGTTAGACAAGTCTAACACTTGCAGACTTGTCAGGTTGCCGAGCTGCTGTGGAATCTCTCCTGATAAGCCATTGAAGCTGAAGTTGAGTTTAGTGACCAATTTCAACTGAATAATCTCCAGCGGGATCACACCAGTAAAGTTGTTGTGACTAAGATCCAGCGTTTTGGGAAAGGTAGTGATTCTTCGGTACTGAAGTGAATGACCTAAATATACAGGTAAATCAAACACCCTTGGATCCGACTGGTTTAAAGTTTTTTCTGTTGTTAGCATTGGCATCTCCATTAAAGCTGTTGGTATCGCCCCAGTAAATTCATTATATGATATGTCTAAATGGAAAAGTGAATTTAATGTTTTGATCCAGGCAGGCACTGGTCCACTGAGTTGATTGTTTTGCAGAAACAACATCTCCAGATTTTTTAGCTTTGATAGCCAAAGAGGCATTTTCCCAGACAAAGAACACTCAGATATGGAAAGTACCCGAAGGTTCTGAAAACCATCAATTGTCTCATCTTCTGGCATTATCTCATCCTTGAAGTTGGCCCCCATAAGTAGGAAGGTGAGATTCGTAGAATTCGTGAGGATCTGAAGAGTGTGTCTGATATTTGTAAAATTGTTCAAGCCAATTGATAGGAAAACAAGGGACTTCAAATTGCTTATTCTTGGTGAAAGTTGACCATGTAAATTGTTGCCAGATAGCCGCAGTGCTGTCAGATTGCTGCAAGAATACATGCTTTCTGGAATTGTGCCGGTGAAATTGTTGTACAGAAGATCCAAAGTTTTTAGATAGGGCAGGTTTGAGAAGTTGACCTTATGAAGCTCTCCGCTGAAGTTGTTACTCTTGAGGTCAATTATTATGATATTTATGCAATTGCTCAGAGCTGATGGCAGCTCCCCAGACATGTTGTCGTCCAAATGGATCTCCTCTAGCCTCTTGAGCTGACCGATAGAGTCAGGAATCTTGCCATGCAGTCTATTACCTCCAAGGTCAAGGTTAACCAGATTTCGTAGGTTGATTACTTGTTTATCATCAAGTATTCCATGTAAACCATTTTCTGCAAAAGAGAGGTCTTCTAATAATATAGCATGGAAGAGTTTATCTGGGATGGTGCCACTGAGGTTATTATGGCCAGCCTTGAGTACTCTAAGTGCAGAGCATTTACCTAGATTGGCTGGGATGCTGCCACTGAATTGGTTATAGGATAGGTCAAGAACTGCAAAGGATAACGAGCTCATGCAGAAAGAAGATGGTATCCATCCTTGAAAACTGTTATTGCTGGCATTGATGGTAACCAGATTCCTCATTTTCTCCCACGTTGTAGATGTAAGTTCTCCTGTAAACAGGTTGCTCGAGATGTTCAGTGCTTGTAATGTCTGCCAATGGATTGACGGATGAATATCTGGCAGAGCTCCACTGAGGCAATTGAAGCTCACATCAAGGACAGTGATGCTGCCAGATGACATTAGTTCTGATGGCAGGCTACCAGAGAGAGAGTTGTATGACAGGTTGATGTGCAATAAGCTGGTGAGTTCGCCAAGGGATGGTGAGATGCTCCCTTTAAGGCTTCTAGAGGGCAGAGAGACCTCAATAACAGCTCCACGTTGATCGCAGGTGATGCCTTCCCACTCGCAGCAGTCTGTGCCATCCTGCCATGACATGTTGACACCATGTTCATGCGATAGCCCAGCAAGGAACTGGAGTAGGGAGCTCTTCTCTTGCTCATTACACGAGGTGGCAAGAAGGGCCATGGAGAGTAAGAGCACAAAATGTAGGCCAACGAAAGGCATGGTAAGCCTACTGACCTTGCTTTTGCATGAAGAATGGGGTGCTGTACGCATATGGTTTTCTTATGAAACCGTAGTTTTGACTTCAGTAGCAAGTGATGTTTGTAAGAGGCTGTTGTGGAATTTGCGAACTTGGAGCCTCACTTTGTTACTTTGCTTAGAAATGGTTCCCAAATCCGCACCTATGTAGCAGTAGCAGCAGATAGGGAAACGTATTATCACGCGTGCTTTGCATTAATGGAGTGGGACGTTTTTCTTTTGAAGAAGTCAATTTACCAATTGAAGCACTTGAAGTTAACTACAAGTCATATACCAATAATTATTGAGCATGGAAAACTGATGCTTGCTTAAAATCGGCCTCTGGATAAAGACAACTAACGGTCGACTATAGTTGATCTCGTCTTCCATGGCGATGGTAGCTGCAATTGGAGAATTAGGACAAGTTGACGATGTTGTGTTCCTGATGTGATAAGCTGGCACACTATTCTTTTCACTAGCGATGGAGTACAATCGAGGAGCAGGCAGGTCCCATAAGCAAACCAGCTTCTGGTGTATCGTTGTTTGTTGTAAGCCATCAAAGCTTCCTGTGACAAAACATTATCGAAAAAAATTTTGAACTGGAACATGAGAGACCTGAGAGGCTTCACTAGAGAAGAGACAAAAACATCTCTATCAACCTCGATAATCAATGAAACTCATGGGCCAAAATTCAACACCAGCATTGCTTTCCTTCTGTCTCGCAATGAACTATAGGTAAGGTGTCCTTTGAATGAAAGTAGTTAACGTGTAGAGAGCTAGCAAGTCACTTCATTTGTGTATTCGTTTGAGAGGCACCGTTTGGTTAACTCTTTCTCAAGATCAAATCTACCTACGGCGACTGCCAGTGCCATTGTGCAAGAGTGACGAAAAGAAATATCGGAGACGATTTTTCCAAGGTGTCAAGGAAAATTTGCGTGGAAATCTTTCGCTTGAAGTTTAACATCACTATCCGGGTTCACCGTTCACGGAACGGTGTGAACGAGCAAGAGTAATCACATGGCGTAACCATGTCGCTGCTGCTGTTGTAGCTCGTCGTGTTGACAAATGCTTGATTTTTTGAAGTCGTGTCAGGTGGGGAAGCTCTCCCTCCGGTGGCTTGCGTAAAGTAAAGAAGGTTTTTATTTTTGCACTGGATGACCACAATCTGCACAAGAAAATAAATTACTTTGTGCCTGTCGAATTTTGTTGGAATGTTCGTAACCTATTTGCTGCACTGTCCACTGATCAATTTCCACACAGAAGAGTAGTATCCATTAGCTTCCATATTTTGCCTGCTGGTCACGGACGGAAGCGGGCGCGCGTCGCCGCAAAGCAGAGCCGAGAGCGAGCGCTCGTCGGTGGCACCATTCTGCCTCTGTGTTCGATTAGATTGTCGCCGGCAGCGCCGCGTGCAGAGACTGGTGGGCGATAAGACGACGCGCTCGCACATCGGCAACGGCAACGCTGCCACCGGGGCCCCACCTATAACTCTCCAAGATGAAAGGAGGGTAGAGGGAGGCGAAGAGCATAGGCGGCATGTGCCACCAGAAGATCCATGATGTCTCCCACGGCGCCGGTGGCGGCGGCGGATGGCAGAGCAATTGTTTGGCACAGCCAGTATAGCAAAAGCAATTTAACTTAAGTGAGGGATGTTTGTGTAAAAGTATCGGATCGTGACCAATGATCGCTATCCAAATCAGGGGGGTTCATTGCAAAATGTTGCGAACTGCCGATTCCCCTGCTTCCGCACGCCCGGCGGACTCCGACGGAAGGCTATGCTGGACGAGCACCACTCGCCGCCGCGCCCGGTCCGGGGCGCCGGAAGCTTGTTGCTCTCGACGCATCGCCATATCGCTTCCTGTCGCTGGGACCATGGCTTCCGTTGATTTCTTCCGCCATACTCGCTGTGGGAGATCCCCGGGCGGCAGCCGCTTGCTGCATCTGCTATGGGACCTCTGAGGGCGCGCAACCCAGATGGCGAAATCAGGTATCTCATGGTTTATATATCTATACTACTTCTGTACTTGTTAACTGTCTCTTGTGACAAACCATTTGCACACGACGCGTCTAGTACAAGATCAATACTGTTGAACCATTAGTCAGTACCGTTGAACTATTCAAATTGTCATGCTGGGCATTAGAGAGGTGCTCGACGAAATGCTTGAGCCACTATCTGGATTCTGGTCACCATCCAAGGCCTAGTTTCGCGGAATTAAACAGTGCAGAGGAAATATCTGTTTTGTTTTTGGGTACTGATACAGTGGTATGTTTGAATTTGTGCAATTGGTCTCATTAGTCAGCATGGATTGCAGTGTGTCTGAGGCTGTAGTATTGATATAGCAGATCGGTTGGCGCTTTTTTGTTACCAAGCAAGACCTTTGGGATGGTACCTACCTTTTTTTTATTACCAAGTATTAAATTTGAAACAACACTCATGAAAATATGATACACAAGTAAACAAAACTCATGTTTGCTATAAACTTTATTACGAGCGAAGTATGTCCAAAATTTTCTTAAATACACCTGTAAATGGAGAGTAGCAGCAATACTTTGGCATGACCAACAGATCATACAGCAACCCTACACAAAAGAAAACACCAAAAGCAATCATGAAGGCGACCAGGCCATCTCTTTCTTCTGTGGAGCTCAGTGGCGGTTCTGCCGAACGAGAACGACAGTGCCGATTAACTATAATACCACACAGCTTTGGGTTCCCTTCAAAGCTTGAATTTGGAAATGTGCTGAACTGCCCTCCAGTCGGAATTGGCCCTTCCAAGTCATTATTAGCGATATTGAATTCTGCGAGGAAGTGCATATGGTTCAAAACTGATGGGATTCTACCGATGAGATTATTATTAGACAAGTCTAACGCTTGCAGATTTGTCAGGTTGCCAATCTGCTGTGGAATTTCGCCTGATAACATATTAAAGCTCAACATGAGTCCACTGAGTGATTTCAATTTTCCGATCTCCTGCGGGATCTTACCAGTTAATAAGTTACAGCTCAGATTCAGAACTTTAGGAAAACCATTGGATATCCTGTACTGAAGTGATCTGCCAAAATAAACAGTGAGTTGAAACATCCTTGGATCAACATGGGTTGTAGTCTTGCCTGTTTTCAACATTTGCATATCCATTAAGGCTGCGGGGATCTCCCTGGTGAGCGTGTTATTTGATATGTTTAGATAGAATAGTGACTCGAGTCTGTTGATCCAGGCAGGAATTGTTCCACTCAATCTATTCCCTTCCAAAAATAGCATCTCCAGATTTCTTAGATTTGATAGCCAATATGGTATTGGTCCTGACAATAAGCAGCCAGATATGGAGAGAACCTCAAGATTCTGAAAACCATCAATCATTTCGTCTTGTGGCATGAACTCATGCATGAAGTTGTGCCCAATAAATAGGAAGGTGAGGTTCCTCAAATTCTTGAGAATGTGAAGTGAATTTGTGATATTCACAATATTGTTGGAAACAATTGACAGGAAATTAAGTGACTTCAAATTACCTATTCTCGGTGAGAGCTGCCCATGTAATTTGTTGCTAGATAGCCGCAGTGCTGTCAGATTGCTGCAAGAGTATATGCTTTCAGGAATTACTCCGGTGAAATGGTTGTACAGAAGATCCAATGTTTTCAGATTGGTCAGGGTGGAGAAGTTAACCCTGGTAAGTTCTCCACTGAAATAGTTGTGCTTGAGGTCAACTGCTATGAGTTTTGTACAATTGCTCAGAGTTGATGGTAGCTCTCCAGACATGCTGTTGTCTCCCAAACGTAGCTGCTCTAGTCTCTTGAGGTGCCCTACAGATTCTGGAATCCTGCCGACGAAGTTGTTCCCTTCAAGATTAAGTACTGACAAGTTCCGGAGGTTGATTATTCGTGCACCGTCAAGTATGCCGTGCAAACTATTTTCCTCAAAGGAGAGATGCTCTAACGAGGAAGCGTTGAAGAGTTCATCTGGAAGCGTCCCGTTGAGGTTGTTGTGCCCTGCCCTGAGTACTTTAAGCGCAGAGCATTTGCCTAGTCCGGCAGGGATGTTTCCTCTGAATTGGTTGTGGCAGAGGTCAAGCACGGCGAAGGACAATGAACTGACGCAGAAGGATGACGGCATCCATCCATGGAAACTGTTGTTGCTCGCATTGAGCGCTACAAGATCACTCTTTTTCTCCCACAAGATCGATGAAAACTCTCCAGTAAAATGGTTGCTCGAGATGTTCAGTACCTGTAGTGGCACTGATGAGTTGTGCTTTTGCTGATGTTGCAGGACCCTGCTGAGGTGGTTGAAACTGACATCAAGCACGGTGATGCTGCTGGAAGACAGCAGCTCTGACGGAAGGTCACCTGAGAATGAGTTGTACGACAGGTTGAGGTGCTGCAGGCTGGTGAGATTGCCAAGGAACGGCGAGAGGCGTCCTTCCAGACCCCTTAACGCCAGGGAGATCTCGGTCACTGCTCCATTACCATTACCACCGCAGGTGATGCCTTCCCACTTGCAGCAGTTTGAGCCACTTCGCCAGGACGCAGCAAGGCCGTTGTCCTGCGAGAGCCCGGCGAGGAACTGGAGGAGAGAGCCCTTCTCCTGCTCGGTGCACGAGCTGGCTGGAGAGGCCAAGGAAAGGAGCAACAGAGGTACAAGAGTGACAAGGCTGAAGAAAGCCATGAACCCAAGCTTCTGTTTCTGAACAAAGCAATATCTCTGCGTTGCATGGTGGGTTTTCTCATGGAGCTATCAGAGTCTATATAGTTCAGTTAATTCCAAACCATTTACTTGTAGTCAATTAGCACTGGCCCCACTTGGAGGGAGAGTGATTGAGTGAACACGGTGTTCTTGGACTAAGCGCTAACTGGCATGCTCGAGATGGCACCGAGTCAAGAAGGGTAACTTTCGCGTGTGATGGTAAGATAACACGCTGAGATAGTGCGTATTATATGTCCTCAGCACCGATAAAGCTACGAGCTGGCTGGATGAAATGACAGCAAAGCGCAAATGTTGCCCGTGTCTCCGACGGCACTTCATGAATCTTAAGATCGAACCAGCGTGCTCTTTTAAGATATGTGTACGTGTGCTCAGAGTACTTGTGTGCATGTATCTATTGTTCATTCTAAGAAAGAAGAAGAACAACTGTTGTCTTTACATCTTTTTTTTGTGTGTCTTATTATTAGGTGACTGAGATTTTATTTATAGTCCAGTCAATAAAAAATAGTTCTATCTTCATATAAAAATGTTTCATGTGTATATCAGGCTAGTTCTAGATTTATAATACAAAATGTTTCATCTTTAAGAAAAAGTTTCACTGATAAGAAAAAAAAAAGGTTTCATGTTTATATACAATATGTTTCATCTTCATTAAAAAAAGTTCCACCTTTGAGGAGAAAGAAGTTAAAAAAAATGAATAATGTAACTAAAATGTTCCAACTTCAATAATACAAAGTTCCATCATCGATAGAAAAAAGTTCCATTGGTGTATTTTTTTTCTCCAAAAATATGATTGAGACAAGTACAAAATCTCAGTTAACTAAGAACTAGCAAATCTCATTTTTATTACACCCAGAGCATAAAAATCAGGGGAGGCATAGCCCATAACAATAACAGGCGCATATTATAGTACCAAAGCTAACATAAACGACATACTCATACACAGTCCCGATTCCATTTCCTCTTTTTCATATTCTCTAGTTAGCACTGCATTTTGTTCTAACAACCATAAAGAAAAAAAATCAGAGGTATTCTTGCTTTCTAACAAAAAAACGAAGCTTTGGGGTCAAATTACAAATCGTGTCGGCACCGAGACAGACACGATCACACGAGCGGGCTGGATGAGGATGACGCGCCAATGAGCATGGATAAAGTTGCAGGTTGCAGCTCTAGACGTCGTGCGCTCTGTCAACGTGTACACGGTTCAGAGCTAGAGCTAGCGTGGCGCACAGCGCAAACACGCAGGCATATCATATCAGCGGCGTTCATGGTGCCGTCGAACGCCGGGCGTCGCATATATATATTCTTGCTGCCTCGACTTGGCGAGGAAATTCGGAAGCGAGACAACGCTCCACTCACCGAGTAGAGACCCAAGCTTTAATCAAACTTGCTGCTGCCTCGACTTTGCCCATCTTTTATCAGTTGCAGGACTCGCTATTTTTTTTTGTTTTGCTCTCCGGCGAGATATTGCTGCTACCCAGTCGCCGCCGCCGCCGCCGAATTTTCGCTCCCCAACGCCGCGCCGCACGGGCCTAGCCGTCGCAGAGTAGCATTACCGGCGCGTGGTGTCCAGAGAGCGCGAGCGACAATGGTTGCCAGCCCCGCGAGGCTATATCTGCAACCGCGTTCCCTACCGAGGTTCAACGGCTGCAGCGTTCAGCTCGTCCGGTGAGTACCACCTCCGGTGCTGGAATGGGGAATGGACATCCCCTACGGAGACCGGCGTTCATGGCGACTTGGCGTGTTGCCCGGAGGTTCTATTGGCTCTGTTTTGGATGGAGGACCCCTTGCGCTTCTTCAACGGAGGACTCCGACGGGAAGCCGCTGGACGGGTGCCGCTCGCCGCCTCGCCCGGTCCCGGGCGCCGAAAGCTTATCTCTCTCGACGCACCGCCGTACTCACTGCAGCAGATCCCTGGCCGGCCGGCAGCCACTTTCTACTATGATGCCATGGACCTCGGACGGGGCGCTACCCAAATAATGGTGCTGGGATCAGGTACCTCAGTTTGTATCCACTTCCAAACTCGTTAACTGTCTCTTAGCTCTACGGAATCTAACGATTTAGACACGACGCCTCCAATAGGAGATTGTACCATTGATCTATTAGTCTGTTCCTTTTTTTTTTTTTAATCTCCTGCTCAGTTTGGGTCTGTTCTACCATGGTACGTACTATCACGCTGGGCATTGGAGAGCTGCTCGACGAAATTCTTGAGCCACTGTCTGGATCCTGGTCACCATCCAAGGATTCAGACAATGCAGAGGACAACAATTGATTTCAGTAGTATGCATGACATTATGGGATTGAGCTCATAAGTTATAGGACGACATGGATTGCAGTGTGGCACATAAGGTTTTATTATTGGTATAGTAGACTGAGTTGGATTCATACATTCATAACACTTCATGCTCCTCCCTTCAGTCCCATCCTCCCAGGTATGAGCAGGGTTGCACTCAATCAGTTCATTTATTCGATGCAATGTGACGCCTTATACTATATCTGTTGCATGCCATGGGTTGCAAGATTAGTAATATGTTATACGTTATTGTAGATTTCGTCATCCTGGATGTCATTACTGTTTGCAGTCACTGCTTCATGCATTCACTCTAGCAAATCTGACACCGTGAAGCCTACTTGCTAGAAAACAAAAGTAATACATAAATTTGTTCTTAAGCAATAATTGTATGTCAATTTTAAAACAATGAGAAGTTATTGCAACAAGATTCGTTTTCAGGCAGATTCAAAGATGACATACTCCTCTAAAGGGACTAGAGGACACGAGAAGCCCATTTCATAAAGACCTGAAAATAGCTTAGAAATTGCTATCAAGAACAAATACATCCGCATGTTCAAGTTTTGAGCACTAACAGTGGAGTTTCTTGGGAACAAGCCACAGCTAGATGAGGCAATAAAAACAACTTATTTGAGTCATTGCTAGGTTTACCTTGATTTATTGAAGGCATATGAGCTAGCAGAAATTAAAGTTGGATACAACAGTGAGATGCAGATATGACTTGCTGATCATATAACACCCCTAGTATGAAAGACACAGCAAAGGAAATCACAGAGATGACCTTCTCACTGCGATCTTTTGTGGTGAAATTGGATTCTGGAGCTGCTTCCACTGAATTACAATGATGAATGAGGATAGAACCACACAGTTTTGGGTTGCCATCGAAACTAGAGTCTGGAAATGTACTTAGTTGCCCTTCTGTTGGAACAGACCCTTCCAGATCATTGTTAGAAACGTTAAACGTGGAAAGGAAGTGCAGATTGTTCAGTTCATCTGGGATTGTACCATTTAGAAGATTGTTTGAGAGATCTAGAACTTCCAGGTCTGTGAGGCCACTTAATGCTTGTGGGATTTGTCCATAAAACCTGTTGAAGCTCAAGTTAAGCAAATTGAGAGCCTTTAATTGACTGATGTCTTGAGGGATCATCCCAGTGAAATCATTGTTGCTCAGGTCCAGCCCTTTACGGAGAGAAAGAGTTAGACGGTATTGATGTGAAAAAGGGAAATACAGAGGAAGGGCAAATAAGCTTCTGTCGGAATGAGCTGCAGTCTTAATTGAATTTGGGATTTTCATCGCCGCTAAGGCAGTTGGAATTTCCCCTGTCAGGTTGTTATTTGATAAATCAAGATACGAGAGATGGTTTAGGTGGTTGATCCAACCTGGTAATCGTCCATTTAATCGGTTGTTGGATAGAAATAATAACTCCAAGTTTCTCAAATTTGAAAGCCAAAATGGTATTTTCCCAGTCAATAAGCATCGACCCATGCCAAGAACTTGAAGATTATCAAAGCCATCAATTGTTTTGTACTGTGGCATGGCCTCATGCATGAAATTCATCCCGAGGAAAAGGACTCTGAGATTCTTGGAGCTCTTCAAGATCTGAAGTAAATTAGTGATATTTATGAAGGAGTTGTTATAAAGTGATAGGAAAGAGAGGGACTTCAGAGTGCTGATTTTTGGAGAAAGCTCACCATAGAACTTGTTATCAGCTAACCGCAAAGCGGTCAATTTCGTGCATAAATAGATGCTCTCTGGAACCATGCCAATGAAATCGTTTCCTTTGATATCTAAATGTTCAAGATTTTGTAAGGTGGAAAAGTTGACTTTGCTAAGTTCCCCGCTGAAATAGTTGCTCTTGAGGTCAATTGTTATGAGATTTGAACAGCTGCCCAGAGCTGATGGTAGCTCACCAGACATGTTGTTAGAGTCCAAATGAAGCTCTTCCAATCGCTTCAGCTGACCTATGGAGTCTGGAATCTTGCCTGTGAAATGGTTCTCTCCGAGATCAAGAGTAATCAAATTGTTGAGTTTTGCTACATGCGCACTATCGAGTGTTCCATGTAAACCATCATAACGAAGTGAGAGGTGCTCTAACGAGGTAGCATTGAACAATTCATCAGGAATAGTCCCATTTAGTCTGTTATAACCAAGCTCCAGCACGGCAATCATTGAGCAGCTACCGAGCTTAGGGGGGATGTTGCCTGTGAACTTATTGTAACTAAGGTCAAGCATGGCGAAGGACGCCGAGGCAAGGCAGAAAGAAGCTGGTACCTGACCGCTAAAGCTGTTGTAGCTCGCGTTGAGAGCGACCAGATTCTTCATTGACTTCCATGTTCCTGATGGAAATTCTCCAGTGAACATGTTACTGGAGATATTTAGCACCTGCAATTGCAATGACCATCGATGGGTGACTGATGATTGAAGCTCGAATAGTTCTCCCTGGAGGCGATTGAAGCTGACGTCGATAACAACTATTCTGCTGGATGACATCAGGTGATCTAGCGGCAGTCCACCAGACAGAGAGTTGTGGGACAAGTTGAGGCGCAGAAGTCCGGTAAGATCACCAAGGGCTGGTGAGACGTGCCCTTCGAGCCCTCTTTTGGCTAGCACAACCTCGACGGCAGCCCCTTCACCGTTACAGGAGATGCCCTCCCACGAGCAGCAGTCTGTTGTGCTGTTCTGCCATAACACAGCAAGGCCACCGTCCCGGGACAGAAGAGCAAGGAACTGGAGGAGGGAACTCTTGTCCTGCTCCGTGCACGGTGTGGCACGAGAGACGAGCGAGAGCAGCAGGAGGGCGAGAGCGAGACCAGAGAATGCCATGGCTACCCACACCTGCTGGCTGCTGCTCCTGCTTCTTGTAATGCTGCTGCGTGAAGAATGGATCGAGTGTTACTATTGGCAGAGACCGCATTATTTTGGTCATGGAGAACCGCATGACCGAAATCAATTCACGCAGTACTGTGTTCGTGTCCTATGCTTGAAGATCTGGTTCAAGATTAATGAGACCGTGGTCACTGCACATTGCAGTGGGTGCAGGCGCGTGGTCAAGTCTTGCTAATGCTTGATTGGTCACAAGCCCATGAAGAAGTCTTGATCCACCAAATGTAATCCGCTTCGAGCTGACGCAGGGTAGCATGTTGCATTCTGCCTTAGAATTGTCTTGGTCGAGCTAGCCTTTGCAGTTTGTTAATAACTGACCCGTGTATTCTCCCCGTTGCTGTTAGTCTGTTACGCAAAGTAAGCTCCTCTGATCGTGTGTTGTTTCTGCTGCTGAAGAAATATTTCTGCATAATAACAACTGTTGTAGTTGTATTACTTGGTTTATCGATGCTGCCTTCACAATGTTTTGTATCAGTTTCCCCGTACTACATATGTGGAAAATTCAGTGGGGGACCCTAGTCCTGCTGCCCCATGCCCACTGTAATGTGTGATTCACGCCATGGCACCGTGCTGGTCCCCTGCAGGGCAGCAGCAGAGTCGTGGCGCGTCACTGACTACAATTGTGCAGCATATAAACAAAATTTAATGGGAGCGTGATCATAGTCCTATGCATTAATTTTTGGTTAAAGATTAATGAGAGCGTGGTCATCTCGCAGTGGGGTGGAGGCGCATTACAAGTCTGCTAATGCAAATGCTTGACCTTTTTGTTTGTGTGTGATCGAATGCTAAATTAAATAATGCTTGATGAGGCAGCCACGAGCTTGCTGGTGACAACGATGCTTCGAGACTTACCAGTTACTGTACCACATATGGAGACCACAGACAACATGAAACATGGTCGTGAAGAGTACATGGATTCGAGAAAAAAAAAAAGGAAAAAGAGTTGGCGAGGGGATCCGGAAGCGAGCGCCGACGCCCCACTCACCCGAGTGGAGACCCGAGTTTAATCAAACTTGCGCCTCGACTTTGCCCCTAATTTGCGGGAACTGACAATGTTTTACCCCTTTTTGAAAGCACATATCAGACACACACAATGCCACTACAGACATGTATGGCCCGGCCAACAAATTGGAGGTGTTGCTCTTTTGGATCAAGTTTGTAAGGGCTTCTGGCTGGAGATTCCACCACCAAACCATAATAATAATAAACATCATGCCCACAGCGTATCCAGCTGCTAACCCAGGCGAAGATCGAGCCGTCACCCTGAAAGCACCGTTTTCTTATAGAATTGGGGACAGCTCGACCTTCCCGTCGCGTCTCAAGCATACCGAACACCCAAACACCGAACTCTTTGCCCTCCAAAGCTGGAGTCACGGGCGCGCACCACCACGCCCGGCGAGTTTCTTGGCCTGGGACCGTTTATTTGTGCTCGTGTACACGCGATTCAGAAACCGGTCTGGTGCTATGATGATTTTGTTGGTAATAACGTGTTAAACACGGAGAGCAAATTAGTACTAGGAGATTTCTCTACTCGGAAATCCCTTTTCGTTGTTGCTTCTCGGTTGGCGAGCTTGAAAACGCACAATGGCCTAAAGTGGCCCACGGGCCACAGGAATCAGTATGGGCTTGTACTCCGGACTTTTTATATGTCAAAACAGGATTGATCTCGAAAAAAAAATGTCAACAGGATTACCGAGTGTGTTCAGTCAGAGATTTAGGCTGAGAAATCCCTATTTCCAGCAGCGAAGTGAAGGAAGCTGCAGCCTGCAGCGACTCAATCAAGGGGGCAAAATTAGGGGGCCAAAATATCCAGTAACACAAGATCCTGTGTACTCTCTCTGTTCTTAAATTGTTAATATCATTGATGTTTTTTGTAAACTTTGATCATTCGTTTTTATTTAAATTATTTTTGAAAATATCATATATATTAACATAGTTTGTTTTATCCTTAAATAAAATTAAAATATAATTTAAAAATTTTTATATTTAAAATAATATTTTAAATAAGACAAATTGTCAAAGTTAAATAAAAAAGTTAATAGCAACAACAATTTAAAAACGGAGAGAGTATGCGCATACGTATGTCTAATGTCTTGCCTGCCTCAACTCTGATCGATAGCATAGTTCAAATCGAGGCAATCGGGGTCGGGGTGGTGTTCCAGTAGGGAGGGCCTGTGTCTGTGTGTCCTGATTTTGAACAAAATTATGTGCTTCAGAAACATCAGAGCAAATCAATTCGACGAAGCATGGAGCTGGGGAACGGTCAATCAAAGCCAAATCAAGGATGCGCTGATGGAGCAGCAGGGGACTGCTGCATTCAGAAGTTGCCAGGGCGAACTAGTTAGTAGCCGGCTGCTTCAGAGCAGGTTGAGATTCCTCTGTATCTGCTTCGGCCTGTTCTTCTAGTCGAATTCTGAATCCACCTGAACTCAAAATTCAGCGAGAAACCTGCTTCAGAGACGTTGAGCACCAGCGCCGCGCGGTAGTGGCGCCGCTACAGTCACAGCGACCGCCGACGAGGCTGCCATGGCCGGCCCCGCCGTATGGTCAAGCGCGCAGCTCTTGTCGCGCTGAATGGCAGGGAATCGGCCGCGCGCCGAGGTCCTTGACGAGGCAGGAGATGGTATAGAGGACATGTTGGGGTACAGCTCGGCGTTTCCGGCGGGGAGGGCGGCTGCCGGCGACCGGCGGAGGAGGCGACTCAGGCGAGGGGAGAGAATCATGCCGGCAGTCCAACCAGGGGGGCTTTTACAAAATTCCCGTATTCGCATATTACAAACAGACCCCTATTTTGGATCGCGATCAATGGTCGCGATCCAAACTAGGGGGTATTTCGCAAATTACCGACCCGAATAATTATAAAGAAGTCCCTAGTTTGGATCGCGGTTAACCAGGGGGCATTTCGCAAATACTCTGTCCGTCTCCCAGCCGGGTCTCGCCGCCGCCGCCGCAGAATTTTCGCCCCTAACGCCGCGCCGCACGGGCCTAGCCGTCGCAGATTAGCGGTTCCGGCGCGTGGCGGCCAGAGACCGCGAGCGACCATGGTTGACAGCCCCGCGAGGCTACAGCCGCTGCCGCGGGTTCACGACCCACGCCACGCCTCCTGTCGTCCTGCGCGACGGGTTGATCCTGCTTTCCCTCTCCAATGCGCTGGTGGATCCGAGGTTCAACGGCGGCAGCGTTCAGATCGTCCGGCGAGCACCGTGTCCTGTTTTCTGGAAGCCTGGAATGGGGAAAGAACATTCCCTGCGGTCTGCGGAGCCAAGGTGCATTGGGCAGTGCTCTGAACTAGCAAGTGCCTGATCACTGCAGGAGGCAGTAGAAAAAAATCAACGACTGTTGTGCATCATGCGTGGTGGCGCATGAAACAGCCGGCGACTTCACCAAGACTCGGCGGCGAGGCCAGGCCAAGGCCACTGCCTTGGTCATCACAACCTTTCCTTCAGGTCGTTCAGAGTTCAGAGCTCTCCAGGTATCGGAGGATTCCAATGTGTATGAAGTTATTATTGGAGCACAGCCTAGCAATCTCAATCAGTTTGACCTACTCATCCAACAATATTCATAAAGTGCAACTTGTTGATCTTTCTGACGTCTCAACGGCTGACCTTGCGCGCATTCTTTTAGCTAATTATAACTCATCTCTTTAACTAATATACCTGTACCTTTCTTTTTTGTTTTGTTCAGCCCGATGTTACCTGTTCACCAGGTCAGAAGAGCGAAGAGGCCTGCATGCATAGGTTGTGAACCTCTGATCCTTAAGTTTCTTGTTAAAAAAAGAGAGAGAGAATTTTTCTCGAGTTGTTCTAATATAACTCTTTTATATTGTGTTGCCAGATAAGCAATGACGACACAGCCTCAGGTCAGAGAAGACTTTTGCAAAAAGCGATGGATCAAGCTGTTGTTAGCAAACATCCATATATCCTGATAAACTTGTCCCTGCTGTACCAACAACATATATCAAGGGACCCTGCTAACTATTACAGAGTTACAGGCTTGACAAGACCATACATAGATCACAATCGTCGTACCAATGGCGTCTCCTATGACAAGCAGGTAAGTAATTTTCTGCGGAAACGGGTCGACTAATTAACTGGACTCCATGCCTGCATATGAACCACCATGATGTGGAAGACACACTGTTTGTGATGAAATAGGTCATGTAGATTGACAAATCAGTTGCAAAAATTTGTGCAGCGAGCAGAACCTGGAGGACCTCCCGACCATCGACGCCAACAAAGCGCACGAGCTTGTGGACTCCGGCCACAACTACATCGATGTCAGGTGCGTGCTCAATCAAAGCATGAATGCTACACCATGCCGTGTTGTTTTGGTTGGAGAATCTGTAAATGAACTGGTGGAAAATGAAATGAATCGCCAGGATGCCGGAGGACTTTGACAAGGGGCACGCCCCCGGTGCACACAATGTTCCCTTCTACCTCTCTGTCACGCCCCAAGGTCAGTTTCTACTACATCAATCGGCAAAGAAGGCCAGTGAGTGACTTGCTGTTCATATTCTATAACTGATTGTTTTATTACCTGTACTCTCTGCCATTACAAAGGGAAAGAGAAGAATCCACGGTTTGTTGAGTAAGTAGCCGCACTCTGTGCCAAGGACGACACCTTCATTGTGGTAAACCAACCATAGCCATGATCCTCCTCCTCCATCTGCCCATTCAATATAGCAGTAACAAGTTCCAAGTTTTTACATTGCCTGCTCACATTTATCATAGGGTTGCAACACGGGGAATAGGTCCAGGTTCGCCACTGCTGACCTTCTCAATGCGGTAATACCTGGTTTGGGTATGAACTTCAATCTAGTAGGACGAAATCTGATGACAGAAGGTCACATTAGCTATTCGTTTGTATGTGCAGGGTTTCAACAATGTGAAGAATCTGGGAGGTGGCTACCGCTCCTTTGCCCAGAGTGAAAATCAGCAGCCAGCTCCACAGCAGTGACCGTCACAGTTGGTTAAGCCTGCAAGCTGGAGATGTAGTAGTTCGTAATAAACTGGGAACCATCTGTCCCCTGTTAAACAGTTCACTTCTAAATCCTGGCAAAATTACTACATTTCAGATGCTATTGAACAAGATGTTTGTGATGCCATATCCAGCTGTATAAAAATGTCAAAGTAGCATTTAATGCAACTGAGTTACAGTGCTATAAGAAATTCATACATATTTGTCTAACAAAATTGTAACGCACATGACAGTTTGGCCCCATAACCTGGCATGCAAAGCAAATCAGGGAATGTCAGATTAGATTCTTTTGTTCTGGGAGCGCTGTATAGTCAAGTGGTTCCTATGGTGAGGCGCTAGCAGGTTGTATCGTGGCTTGTTCTTTCAAATTCTTTGAGTACACTTGCCAGTTGCGCCCAAGCAGAAATCTGTACAGAAACGAGACCATTTGCTTTACATAAGCTCTTCACAGCACCTCCTTTTCCAATTTCAATACAGCCATGAATGCTTCTTGAGGAACATCAACTCTTCCAATTGCTTTCATCCTCTTCTTTCCTTCAGCCTGTTCGCAAATATGACCACATTATGTAAAACTCTGAGGCAATTAGCTCTGACCAAAGCATGTGCAATAAATACTCCTGAAGTAACTTTTCATAAAAACTACACAAATATCTCACAGAAGAATACCTGTTTCTTCAGCAACTTCTTTTTCCTTGATATGTCACCTCCTGCAAGTCAAATCAACTTCTTCACTCTCCATAAATTTTTCACAAATATGTATGCAAAAATTGTAGCATTTTTCAGGTGAAAAATAAACCATTTGAATGAGTGAAGTTTCTGATAACAGTATGCTAGATTTAAAACTTTAGATAAGAAAGTGCACTCCAGGTACTTTCAATATGCATGGTATAGTGCTTTGTTTACCGTAGCATTTCGCCGTGACATCCTTTCTGATGGCTGATAGAGCTTCACTAGCAATAACCTTTGTGCCGATACATGCCTGTCAAGGTTTATATTAGCATCTGATTGCTATAGAAAAAAGTAGGATTGCAAATTGGAGTTTATAACCCCTGAAAAGGATTGGGGTGCTCCTATTTTTCAGTAAGTTGCTTCTCATACTCAGAGAACTCTATAGGGAAATAGAACTCATAGAATCGAGTAATAGAACACCTAAAATTGAAGGACATACACTATACAAGGATGGGATTAGTATCGAAGAGATACAAGTCTAGCGATGGCCTTTACCTAATTATTCCCAGGGACTTGCTCTACCTATTGTAGAATTTCCCAAGCTTGTCAGGTGAAGGGTCTTTGGCTGAACACAAACCAATGCAGAGGTGATACCTGTTGCTTCTTTGCTATTATATTATTTTTACTAAAAATGCAGGATCAATTAGATTCACGTTCACTTTATACTGCTACAAAAGCTGGTTGAAAGTGCAGCATTGACCGCAATGTCACCAATAGCAGACAGCACACAAAGATGTGCAGATGTGATTCCCCCTCATCAATATATTCATCTCTATATTTTCTCCATATGCCCTCCACAAAACCCAGTATGAAGGTGCTCTTAACTCCACATAGTTTGCTGCCCTATCTTGCTATGCACATAAATGCTACAGAAAAATGAAAGAACAAGACACTCACTTGAATAGGAACTTTAAACATTTGCCGAGGTATTAGTTCTTTGAGCTTTTTAGTAAGTGCCCTCCCAACAGAGTATGCCTGTAAAAAATGATGATTAAAAATCAAATCACCTCAAGAAACAAGTCTATAACAACAAATAAAAACAAACTCTTTCTTCTCAAAGAAAACTATAAGGATGAAATAAACCAATCAAATGTAGTTCTATATGAAGAATCATAGAATAACCGATGTATCACTTTTGTAGTGAAAGACAACGCATGAATATCCCTAAACCAACACAGAACAAATAACCGATACAATTGCATAACTGAACTGCAGTATCTTAATTGGTTGTTCCAAAAGTTATGCCTTGAATCATAAATAATTGCATGTTTTCACATCGGACGTATCTCTGAACATTAAGTTCTCTTTGTGAAAACAACTTAAGTAGTCTTACCTTATCTCTGTGAACAATTGTTGACAGTGCCTCCACAGGATCACCATTGATTTGTATATCCAACTTTACTAGTTGACTTTCCCTGTACCTGTAGGCAAATATATCTCGGCTTATTTTTCACGAAGGACAATATCAGTGCCAAATAAAAGGCTTGGTCCTAGCTTGAGGGGACTTGTATGGACCGTTTTTTCTTCCCTATAATATAAAGATGCGCAGCTCTCCTGCGTATTCGAGAAAAAAAAAAAGGCTGCAACAACTGAGAAACAAAATAGCAGAAATGGGAAGTACCCGACAAGTGAATATTCCATGCTAGCGTATCCTTTGCTTCGTGATTTTAGTTGATCAAAGAAATCACCAACCATCTGTATAATGGTTACACATAATTATCCATAGAAATATCTACTGAACAATTGGAAAGTTTTCTTCAAATAAAACTCCTCGATATACTAGTATTGACGAAATGCAGCAGGACAAGAAACATGTGTTTCTTCGAATATATGCCAACACAAAACAGAGAAGTATCTTTGGCAAAGTTGAGCACAAGATGCAGAAGCAGAAAAATATATATGCTTGATACACTGAGATGTCAAAAATGTACTATGATGTTGATGCATATGGTATAGTTATCTTTATGAAGTAGCAGTAGTTTTTCTTTTTTAAGACAAAGAAGTAGTAGTAGTTAAGACAGATAATGATACTATTGAAAATAACTAGTATCATCTGTATCTGAAAATCATGTTCAACAAGTCTTTTTTTTCCTTTTCATTCACTGAAAAGAGAATAATTCCATTTCAAAACATACAATAGGTCCGATAATTATGTGATTTTGGTTGAAAGTATGATATCACCTCTGCTAGTGGTAGCTCATAAATAATCTTGGCCCTATTTTCTGTGATGAAGTTCATTTCCTTGAATTCACCTCTTCTATCTTGACCAAGCTCCATTATTGGGCCAATGTAATCCTTTGGTGTAAGCATATCAATCTAAAGCAGGACAGAAGCAGACACCAAACAGGTTAATCAGACACGTGCAGACCACCCCCAAAGTCAGCAAAAATAATGTGACTGCAAATGGATGGTGCAATGATGTATACAGATACAACCTTTACATATGGTTCTTCAATGGATTTTCGTATCCCAGGTTCTGGAAGCAATGATGGATTTGAGCATTCGACCTATATGACATCTGTAAGTAAACATGTATGTAAATGCAACTAAAGTTGCCAAACAGAGAATAAGAATGGACTTTTTACTAAAAGGTTCAAGTTGGCTATTTTGGTCTTCTCAAATTTATGCACACTCAAATGATTTTAGCTTTGCTGGGCATGCGCCATAAAAATATTATCAAATTTGTGAATATCAGGAAAAAACGGGTCAGGGGGCAAAGAACTTACAGTTTCACCACTGGCACAGATCACATGGTAAACCACACTTGGTGCCGTAATTATTAGGTTCAAGTTGTACTCTCGTTCAAGCCTTTCCTGAAAATAGAGAAAACATATTGGTACAGATTTAGTACCACTCTCATTTCAATAAGCTGCATTGTTGTGAATCACGTAGATCGTACAAACCTGAACAATTTCCATATGAAGAAGGCCAAGGAACCCACATCTGAAGCCAAAACCCATGGCACTAGATGATTCTGGTTCAAACTGCATCAGTGACTGGAGTTAGAAAAATAAAGTAGCATATAAACAAGTAATGAAACAACAAAGAATCAATACTATAGAACCCCATGAGAACGAATTTTGTTCTCGCACTATTATCCATGCCTATTATGATATCTCTATTTCTTCATATTTATTATAACATGAGATAAAATTCTCATGCAATCTTTAGACTACAGAAATGTAACATTAGTCAGCTATTCATATAACTGAAATGACAGGCTTTTATGCTCAACTTTATTGTTCATATTTCGTTGCAAGAATCAGCTAGTCTTTCAAAAATGTTATGTACCAGGAAACATGGATTGCCAGAAACCAGGTTCTTCTGTTACTTTAATCATTTCATCAAGAGTCTGAATAGTATCTTCATGTTCAAATACACAAACATGTGTGTCAATTCCAGATAGCGGAGAGGCTTGCCAAATGGAACCTACCACACCCTGCCCTTTTGTGATCAAGCTGAGGAGACAATGGAGCACTTGCTTGTGTCATGTGTATTCTCAAGAGAAATCTGGGCTTTGGTAGTTGGTATTACAAAAGCTCAACCTTTTGCCTCTAGCACCGCAGCCTTCAGTAGGTTGTTTTTCCAGCTGGTGGAGCAGTGCCAGATACCAGATCGCCAAGGAAAAAAGACGGGGCTTCAACACCCTCGTGATCCTGGTTGTGTGAGAAATTTGGAAACATAGGAACGATTGCATTTTCAATGGAGCGCAGCCAAGAATTCACTCACTGCTGCAAACAATTGCAAAATGAGTGTGCTTTGTGGTGTCTCGCCGGAGCCACTCAACAACAAGACTGATGGTCCAGTCGATAACACAGCCCCTTCCTTAGTCCCTAGAGTGTGTGCTGTTATGCTGTTATGGGTGGCACGCCCAGGTGGCTAGGCGCTTTGTATTTTACTATGTGCTTGTCTTGATAAAAGGCTCACAGTGGTGTACCATTATTCTTATTCTAAATGAAATGATGCACAGTTCTCCTGCATGTTCGAGAAAAAAAAATCCAGAGCAAAAACTGAAGATACTTGGTTGCTTAATTGTAAAGAATTGCATGCCCTGTGGGACACAAGAATCTTGGCACACATATATCTGCATTTCCATCTAATAACTATATTAGATCGGTTTCTCTTTTGACAATTCAAAATATCACAATTTAGGTCAAGAGAAAAGATGTCCCTAAATCCAAACTTCAATATAGCTTGTCATCAGTGACAGTCATGATTGGATGAATAGGTAGGATAGAAACCCCACCTTTAGGGCAGCATCATTTAGCTGGAGTTTTTCCAATGCTTCCCTCAACTCCTCAAACCTATCATCAATCAAGTGCACAATATAAGATCCATTTTTCTTTTGCAGAAAAGAAAGTAAAATAATAAGTGGAAGATACAGTACTGATCTGCATCTATGGGAAACAAACCACAGAAAACCATTGGAGTAGCTTCAGAATATCCCGGTAAAGCATGATCTGCTCCTTTTGAATAATGAGTAATTGTATCACCAACTCTGGCATCTCCTACTGATCTTATAGAAGCAGAGAGATAACCGACCTGTAAAGGAGTGATCAGCTTGTCAATATGTATATTTTAAAAAAATCAACCCAAGGGGAGAGACATGTCGAAGTACTCGCATATAAGGTACCCCAAAAGGACTTGCTATACTCCTGATGCTTTTACTTGTGCTGAACAGCTTTGCTATAAATTTAAGAAAAATGGATCTGAAGCACACATCGAAGTCTTTTATTTTTAAATAAGAAAAATATTTTTTTGGTCCAATTGTTGTGATGCTACTACAAATAGATGTAATCGTTTACCAATGGTAGGCGCTTAGACCAAATATATGAAAAGGCGAGTACTTGGTAGATATGCAATTCTTGTTGAGATTTGAGAATGATGAGAACTTAGGAATGAAATGATCCATTTCATATCTTTCAAAAAAATGATTCACTTCATAGCAAATTACAGTTGAAAATAAGTCTATTTGACAGTTGAACAACATCCCTCGTGAAAGAAAAAATAGCAGTTGAACAACAAATATAATCTTCAAAGAGATATATTTGATTTAAGACATAAAAAGTCAAAATTACCTCGCCAGCATAAAGTTCGTTTACTTGCATCTGAGTGGGGGATAGCACACCGACTTCATCAGCAACATATTCCTGTTTATATTTTGACAATAATCTTAGCATGCCATTCTGCCCACTGCACTAGAAAAGAATAGTTTCCTGTAGAGATTTAAGATTGATTTTGATTACCTTTCCACTAGCCATAAAACGTATCTTGTCCCCTTTCTTTATACGTCCATCAACAACACGGAAGTAGACAATTACACCTCTATATGGATCATAATAGCTGCGCTCCCATAGACAAAACAATGAGACAAGACTTAGATACATGCAGAAAAAGATTGAGACATTAGTACTGGTGTCCATGTGTGCATTCTAGAGCACGAGTCATTCAGTAAGCCAATTCTAAGGGGGTTGAATTTTAAAGGGAACCTGTCAAATATAAGAGCCCTGAGAGGATCTTTCACAGTATCCTTTGGTGGAGGTACTTTGGTCACAATAGCATCCAGTATCTCGGTGATTCCTATTCCCTCCTACACACATCCAAAAAAACACCATGAAAGCATAAGTTAATATGATGGGTATATCTGTTCATAAAACTGGAATGATAACTTCTAGGTGTCACATATATGTGAGTAACTTCAACAAACAAAATATTAAGGAAGCAAAATCCAACCTTTGCAGAACATCTAATTGCATCACTGCAATCCAATCCAATAATCTGGGATCAAGAGCGAAAAAGAATGAATTTCTGAACAAATAGAGTGTAATTTCGACAAATAAAGGAACCATTGGTGATAGGATTCAGATTCAGTGAGTAAACACATCTATGACAAAGATGTTGCTTTTGGACTACCTCTTCAATCTCCCGTGCAACACGATCAGGTTCAGCACCAGGAAGATCTATTTTGTTTAGGACCTAAATTAGAACAAAGAGATATTGTCAAATAGAGGGAGAAAATGAGATTTATAATTGGATATCAAGTATGTTTCTGTTTCTCAATTTAGCAAGGGTGACAAGACAATAAAGGCTTGAACGTATTCATCAACATGGAGAAAAAAGAAGCAAGATATATTCCATGCCATAGATTAATTTTCAATGTTGTCTGATTGTGAAGGAAAGTTCAAACAGTGCATTAGCTTTCATCCTTACTCAATTCACATCCAAGCCTAATAAGGCAAAAGGGAAACATTGAAAAGAAAACCAGCGTCTCAAAGGCTCAACAGAAATACAGTGTATGTGGATATGTTATGGAAGGAGTATATATTTGTAATATTACAAAATTGGAAAGTCATTTTGTGCCTAGGAAATGTAACTGACAGTTAGAATTAGAACTGACCGGTATGATTTCAAGGTTGTTTTCCAGTGCAAGATATACATTTGCTAATGTCTGAGCTTCAACACCCTGCATTATAAAATCACATATTTCTCACTGTGCGGGAAAATAATTGGACTGGTAACTGCTTAAATAATGAGTTAGCGGTAAATGTCTTCAGATGTGAAGGTATTGAACCTAACAAGGAAAATGTAGTGCACCTGAGAAGCGTCAACGACCAGAAGTGCACCCTCACAAGCAGCAAGCGAACGAGAAACCTAGCATCCAGTCAGATACTTCAAAGATGTTTCAATCACCTCCAAATCTTGAAAACAGGGTTATGATGATATTATAAATTCACAGAAATATTTTTTTTTCAGGAACAAAATTTATCCAAGTCACTCGGCAGCATCATGTTTGGAAATATTTAATCTGTTTAAGAGTGATGATCGAAAAAATAATAACTCTATACCTCATATGAGAAATCAACATGGCCTGGCGTATCAATTAAATTAAGGCAATAAGGCTCATTATTCTTGACATAGCGCATCCGAGCTGCCTAGAAAAGAAAAGAAATTATTAGAACAAAAGTAAACATAAAAAAACATACTATGAAGAATATACTAGAAAAACTCAGTCCAATAGGGTTTGCGTACAAGCAAATGACAGCCTAAACTAACAAAATCATGAAAACAGTACATGGAACGAGCGACTAATTTCAAGTGTTCTGGCCTTCTGGGTCCTTTGTCTACAGGTTTGCACTAATCAGTAATCAATATAGCTAGGTAAAAGCGCCTTTTTCTTTCTTTTTGCTACTGCTAATAGGCATCATTAAACATTTACAAGCTTAGAACTTCATTCGTACCTGCAATTTGATGGTGATCCCCCTCTCCCTTTCCAGGTCCATGTTATCCAGGAACTGCTCCTTCATCTCCCTCTTCTGTACGGTCCCAGTAAGCTCGAGTAGCTTATCCGCCAGCGTGGACTTGCCATGGTCGATGTGCGCGATGATGCTGAAGTTCCTGATGTTGGAAATGGGCACCTAGCAGACCAAGGCAACGACTGAGACTGAATTCATCAACACACTGATACGCACCGGCGCCGCAGAATGGAGTCACACTGATCATGCTTGAGCAGGATTACAAGCTAGTAAAGTAAACCACTTGTCGACGATGGACGGAGCGTTTACCTTCTGCAGGCGGTCCTGGCCAGCGTCAGTGGTGGACGGCTGAGCGGGCGCAGGGGCGGGGGCCGCGAGGCAGAGGAAGCGGCCGCGGGAGGCAGCGGAGACCGCGCGCGCACGGAAGGGAGTAGGTTCCAGTCGCCGGCGTCCCGGCGCCGGCCGCGGCGTGAGGACGGCGAGGCGGGAGGTCGTGGCGGTGGCGGTGGCCATGAGAGGTGGAGGAGTGGTCGAAGCCTGCAGGCCGCAAGGTTCGTTTGCCGCGCCGCCTTCTCTATCCACAAGCAAGCACACACGCAGCGATCTGGACCCACGCCACTGACCGTTGCGCGCAACTGGACTGGATGGATCGAAGTGGCCGGGCCCGAGACGGGAGTCGGAACTCCAGCCCAACATGATAATGGATTTAGAGCCCACCACCATACACGATAGATCCTTACACGACCCTGATGGACCGGCCCATCACCAGACAGAACGTTCACGCCTTCTCCCAGTAGTCCAGCCCAGTCCAGACTCTTCCCCACTCCTGCGTCGCCACTCACCGCCGCGTCGGGTCGACTCGTCCAAGCCGGCTACTACACACCTCCCGGCGGGACGCGGCAGAAGGGTTGGAGCGCACGGCGGACGGGCCGTGACGGAGTGCAGGCTGCAAGAGGAGACACAGCGACGCCTTCAGACTTCATCCCCGCTTCTGATCTCCGAGGTATCTTTCGCTATTCCTCCGTCCTAAACAGTTAATACCAGGGGAACGATAATCCTGCAGTGAAAGCAAGTAAAAGGTTTGATTGAGGTTCTGAACTGGTTAAACCAGTTCATACAAAGAAAGTGATCCGTAGAAATCATGGTATCCTTGCTGCGGCTTGTGAACTTGCCACCCACCCGTCTAGCTTAAACGAGTGGCTACTCTTGATTAGTTGATTAGGGCCAGTTGCGGAGTACAGAAGCTTTTTGTGATGTTGGTAGCCATTCTTCGATCATGCTGGCAGCTCCTTCCACCTTCATCTTGTCACCTCTTCGCATCAATATCTTCCATTTCTGCATGTTAGACAGGATTGCAAGGATAAAGTGAAAGGTCTGCTAGGGAGAATCTGTCCAATTGCCATTTTTTCTTGCCCATGTCGCCGAAGCAAAGCAAAAGATGCCTCAAAATGAGTGAATTCTGCTACATTTGGGTATCCAGCCATTGATTAAGTTAGAGCAAGATCGTTCATCCGAAATAATCTCATTAGGGACCAAAAAAAAAACTAGATAAGTGTCATTGTAAAAAGATGTGATCATTAGTTTCTCCACAGATAATGCAATTTTCCTCCCCTTGCTGAATCATCCTGTTTAAGATATGGACAGATTCAATTCTTTCCTGGAAAGATTGCCATAAACATATGAAAGCCGAGTAATTTGTGAGCCCCTTTTATTATCTGAGGTGTGAAATTACTATCAGGCACTTACTTGGCTATCAAGAGTTTGAAGCGTTGCTGATCTGTTATTCTTTTTTGTTTCAGCATCGTAAGTGAGCATGTCGGATTCAAAGACCAGCGACAACGAGACACCTCTTACTACCATAGTAAGTTTTGCTTCGTTCTATCAAATTATTCCTCACATTTTTAAGCTAGATTGATTTAAAATACCACTGTTGATGGCAAGAAATGGCTTCAAGATACGCCCATGCTTTGTTTTTCTGGTCATGGGAAGGCCGGAATGTCTTGTCGCCTGCTAAAGATCACACTGACGGTCAGTGGAACGTCTTCCATTGCTCATTTCCTGCGGTGGAAAACCTAGTAGAAGTAGTACACTCGATGGCTGCTGGGTGGTGCTAGCACTAAACCATTTATGAGTAATGCCACAATCCACTCTGATGTACTGAACCATTATTTGCTCATTTGCTGCTTAGGGGAACTGTTTTGATTATGATCAGTTTTTGCCTCAGTCATAATAGGTTCAAGTTGTTCCTTCTACACTTCCTGTTGACACCTGGCTAGAGATGGCCCGTACTTAGTTTCAATCAAGATCCACCTGCATTATGAGTCCCTACTTGTGCCAACCGATTAACAAACTGTATAATCTGTTAAGCAGATGCCTCTAGATGGAGTCTATTTTGGTTCCTCTAATTGTGCGTTTGTTCAGATAACCATCACATTTTTTTTCTTATTTCCTACATTCCTCAATAGCTGATGTACCTTCTGTATTGACATTGTAAAGAAGTCTGTATGTGTGTGTTCGGGGGTGATGTCGTCTCTCTCTTCTAGTCTAGCATTTATACTTACAGTTGCACGTTATGCAGAAATGTCTCCCTTTTTTGCAACTACATCAGCAATTGAAGCAAATTTGAGAGTGAAGGGATGTAATGTGAAAGAGCTGTCACCCTCTGAACTGTGTGAGCAGTACAAACTTATGGAGAAGGAACCATCATTCCATGGGTTGAGTAAACTTGAGAAGATTGCTGAGATACTGAAAAGTACTGGAGCAGTAGAACTAAATCCTGATGAAACTGCTACAACTACAATGGTAACAGTGTTCTTTTTTTTTTTTTTTGTCTCTGTTTATAAATGTATCTTGTGATGTTAATAACAATCCCAGATTGCTATATCAATGCAATATCATTATTTATATGTGTGCCAAACTTGCAGCTTGACTAGAGATTGAAAATTTCTGGCTACAAATCGTTCAATACGAAAACTACCGAAGGCCTAACATCTGCATTGGATCACTTGGAGTCGCATGGTCCATTGGTTGGGTTGTACAACGTAACAGCTTATCAGAAGAGGTATGAAGACTGTACTGGGATCATTCATGATGACGAGAAGGCAAATCATCCAGCCGAAGCAAGCCGACCCACAAGAGCTATATGCATCACAGGATTCGGGGTGGAGGATTCGTGCTCCTTTCTTCAGTTCCAGAAATATAACCGGGTGCAAGATGGAACGGAGAAGTTTGGGCGACTCCTCGTGTCATCTGCCCTTGAGCTGATTGGTTTTTTCGTCGAAGAAGCCCCCGTCCGATGCTCCAAAAGGCAAAAGACTGACACCTAAACTGGAGGCACTAAATATGCAAGCTCATGTTCTCTGGTGGCGTGAAGAAGCTACAGGCGCTGGTTAATTTGTGGGTATTTATTTTCTGTCGGGTAGTTAACGCAGCTACGATGGACGTGTAATGTACTGTATGGTGGTAAAGCATCTCTAGGAATCCCCTATTGTCCAAACAAAAAAAACATCGATTGCTGACTGCTGCTTTGTACTACTACCTCTGGTTTAGAGAATTGTTAACGTTTCAGACGAGAGAAATGAACTGCTGGAAATGAACTGCAGATCATTGTCTGAATGTCAAACATTTAAAATATGGAGGGAGTATGTCTGAAACAATGTTACGCCCAACACATGAGTTATTTGAGCTGGGTTCTTCATTCGAACATATTGTAATACCGAGAATCGGCGACGTGACCTGCAACGTAGCATGCCCCATCTTTCGGGTGGCTCACCAGCGAAGGGCATGAGTAGCAATGCTCAGGATCCATGCCCTCAATGGTTCGGATGCTTTTGCCACCTGCAGATAATAACGAAATGAGTACACAAAATCCCACCAAAGCAAGAAGACCACCAATAATCGGGTAGCAAGCAAATTAGAAATGACGTACGTACCGGCGTGAGAATGTGACACGGGGCAACAGCACGAGACATCCTCCTCCGCCGGCGCAAGGCGTACCTTGATCTCGGCGAAGAAGAGCCGGGACTGGGAGCGTTCGCCGTCGGTGGTGGTGCGGTCATGAGCGAGGAAGCAAGTTTAAATGGTGCTTTGTGAGAGACGCTGGTGGCGGCGCGCGACTTGCTCCTTGGTGGTGGTGCAGCTTCGACGACGGCGCCGGATTTCGGTTCCGGTTCGTGCTTTTTGTTGTTGCTTCTCGCTCGATCGACGACCACTGCGAAGCTGCGGTGTCCATCCAGGCGAACAAGGCCGCCATATCGCGCGCCGTGAACACTGCTGTTGCCTGCTTTCATTCGCTCTTGTGGCGCAAATGACGTGGTACTACTAATACCACGGCCTCCAGTTGTTTGTTTTGTTGCGGTGCGGCTACACATGAAGATGCAATCATGAGTAACACGACCCGCAACAAAAGCAACCCGTAGGCAGCAGGCAGCAAGAGTAGCTGTTGGATTAGACGTGCGTTCATGCATGCAATCGCCATGCCGCGGATTCGATGGATGGATGGATGTGTCACTGCAAAGATGTACTTATGTTTTGTCACTTCCTGCGTGCGAAACGCAACTATCTTGCTGTTGGATTAGACGACGTTCTTTCGAACTGCGATCAACAACAAACGCCGAGGTCCTGCCTGTATCTTTTCTCTTCTCCCTCGCCTTCACCATGGAGTCATGGACAATGGCGACGACCAATAATTTGTCTGCGTCTCGACGAGACCGGCCAAAAACGACGACGCAGAGCAGCAGCCAGCTCTGTTTTCTCTCTCTCTCTCTCTCTCTCTCTCTCTCTCTCTCTCTCTCTCTCTGTGGCCAATTGTACAAGAAGCATCTTTTTTGTTGGGGTAGCGATGCACGGTCAATCCGGGGAGCAGACAGGGTGCGGCTTTCCCTTTCCGTGCAAATCGTGCACCGGCAGACGAGGCAAGCTGAGCTGAGCTGAGGCCTGAGGGGGGGATTAATTTGGAAGGTAGCGAGAGCTCTTCTGATCCCTTCTGCTTCGTGATGACGAGGCCGGCCTCTGCCTCTCTGGCCTCGCTAGGGCCGACGCGCTGCGCTGCTTCCAGGGCGCTGCCGTTTGATCGTGCAGTGTTGTCTGGGTACAACTGGAAGCTTGTGTGTGTGATCTTCGGGCCTTGCCAGTTGCCACTTGCTTCCAATGCAACCTTGGCTGTCCGGTGTGTACCAGCAGAATCTCTGTCCCCCTTGTTATTTTTAATCTTTTTGTACCCGTGCTGGCTCTTCAGACAACTGGTGCAGCTTGGGGTTTAGCGTTGCCCTTGCACTAGCTTGGGGTTTAAAAGTACTTTGATCAAATAATAGAGGCAGGCACTCACTTCACGGCAATCAAGGCGCTGGTTCTCCTAAGTTTCTGGCACCATATATCTTCAAATTCCCGGGTACTAACATTTTCAGTACTGCTGGGAAGATCACACACCACCGCCCGCAATCAATCGATCTCCCAAGATCACGCCCAACGAGCACCGTGCACCTCACCTTTCTATCAAACGGTCACCACCTGATTGCAAAGCAGGCATAACATGCATTCGGACCCCACCTGCAGCGAGACAAGCCGCGCCCAATGCCTCTTCTTGCCCAATCGAGCCCCCGACGCAACGCTGCGTCGCTCGCCTCACCTCCTGCGTGCGTTTCCTTCTTTCTTTTCCTGTACCCGTTCTGCGTTCTGGCCGCGCGCAGTCTGGGGGGGATTGGCGTTTAGCGTTGCACTTTGCAGATGTACTAGTACAGTATTTCAGCTAGGAGTAATAAAAGTTGAAACTTTCAAAAGACCTTGCACCGATGGTGCCGCTTCATGTAACCATTAGCTACGCAATCGAGGAGACGGTTCTCTCGTGTAGAAACGTGTCAGAGGTACACAATCGCATTAGTTCAAAACTGCACTTTTTTTTTTATCAAGAAAACTGCACATGCAGTCAGTGTAAATACTCGACTTGTTGACAGATTTTCTTCTGGTAAATAGTAGTATTCCAATAGGAGCAAACCACATGTAGATACTAGTGCAGGAAGCCTAAAAAGCCAGTCAAGCACATGTCAACTTAATTAAGGTTACATCACGTCATCACCTAAACAAACATCTTGAAATTCCCGGTTTTAGCATTTCCGCCAGATCACACGATTCACAACACACCTGCAATCCATCAAACCCGTTCAGATCCCAATGCCTCAACGCGCACCCATCGCACAGCGGGCACAACGTGCACACCGAGCCCCACCTGCAGCGAGAGACAACCCCCAAACTCTTCTTCTATAAAGCGAGCCATGTCGTCGCCAGGCAAACCAAGCGTCGCTCTCGCTTGTTGCGTTGCTTTCCTTCCTTGCAACCCTCGCCGTCTTCTCCACCTCCACTTCACTCCCACCCTCCTCCATGGCCGCGACCAAGCAGCTCAACCCGGCCGCGCCGCCGTTCCATCGCCCGCGCCACCTCGCCACGGCGCCGCCGCCGCCCGCGATGACGACGACCATGCTCCCGTACCACCACGCTGGCGCAGGCGCCTGCTCGCCGCCGATGGGCGCCGCCTTCTACTTCTGCGCCGAGTTCCCCGTCGCCCCCTTTCCCGACCACCACCACCACCACCACCAGTTCGTCCAGTTCCCCGTCCTGCACCAGTCCCCGGCGGCGAGGACGATCCTCCGCAAGCGCCTCGTCTCCGGGAAGAAGAAGCCGCCGGCGGCGCGGGTCTTCCGCAAGGGCGGCGTCGTCGTCCCGGTGAAGCCCTCGCGGCTCTCTGTGAAGAGCAGCGGCGTCCCGGAGGCCGCGTCGCCGCCGACGACGAAGAACGTCGCTTGCGAGCCCGCGGTTGTTCCTGATGAACCGGTGGCTCCGGCCCTCCCCGAGGACGTCGGCGAGCCGGCGCCGCACAAGCTGATGACCACCGCGAAGAAGCAGCAGCAGGAGGAGGAGGTCACGGCCACGGCCACTGCGCCCGTGGCGGCCAAGGACGCGCCTGGTGCGGCGCGGGTGGCGCGGCGGAAGGCGGCGGAGAGGCGCTGGAACAGGCATCGCAAGTCCGGCGGAAGAAGGGACGCCGCGGTGGTGGGCCCGCGCGCGTGGACGAAGCCGAGGGAGGTGCCGCCGCTGCGCGCGTGGACGACTTGGGCGCCGACGTCCACGTTCACGAAGCCGAGGGAGGCGCCGCTGCCGGGGAAGCCGCCGGCGATGCTCGGCCGGTGCACCACCGTCATGGTCCGGAACATCCCCAACAGGCTCAAGTGAGTAATACGAGTAGCTAGATCGTACTAGTTAAGAGTGGATTCAGTTCTCAATCGTTATTGCTTGGTGCTTCTTTGCAGGGGCGATGAGATGATCGCGCTGCTGGACGAGCACTGCGCGCGCGCCAACAGGGTCGCCAGCGACGTCGTTTCCGCGTACGACGTCGCCTACCTGCCGATTGATTTCAGGTGACAAAGTGCAGATCAGTTCTACGTACACTACTACTAGTTGTTGTTACCTGTACAGATTACCAGTACTTCAACATGAGACTTCGCCGCAATTAAAAGGTTTAAATCTTTCGAGCACAAAATGACCCGTGAATATTCTTCTTTCGGTACATTCATAGACGTAAGTTTCTGTCATAGAGTAACACTGATACTGCATCAGAGAAGAAGAGACAGAACTCGGTAGTACACAAATAGAACCAGTAGTGCGGATTTATCACCAACATCTTGTTTTGGTGTCAATGTGTTACTGACCAAGCGCACGAGTGTAAATTTCAACACTACTAATAGATGAACACCAACACATGCACCTTCTCTAGTTATGCGTAGGATTCATCTCCAGTAGTAGTACTGTAGTTTGAACACATGAAAGCTAGTAGAGGAAAAAGTTTAGGAACTGCACTCTAGAGTTTCGTCTTCTTTTTCTACTTTTGTGCATGCACAAGGGCAGGTGGTCGCAGTCGTCCTTGTTCTGGTAAAGGCAAAAGGACAAGGAGACAAAAACGGCAGAGATGAAATTTGATGCCAATTCTTTTTTTCCATGTGTTCAGCACTGGATGACCATTTACAGTCAGTTTGTTGTCGTTGTTGTGATAAGCAAAGTACTCTCTTTTTGTGTTTGATGTTGGTTTGGTGGAACAGGCGGCAGGGCAACTTCGGGTACGCGTTCGTCAACTTCACGACGCCCAACGCGGGGCTGCTGCTGTACTACGCGCTGCAAGGGTGCGGCTGGAAGGTGTGCGGCTCCCGCAAGCACATCGACATCGTCCCAGCCAAGATCCAGGTACTAGTACTCCTATACTGTGAGACTGCTGTATATACGCAATCATCACTCGCACGACCACAAGAAACGCTCAAGCACAGCTATGCTACTCTACCATCTGGCTAAACAACGCGATGTGATTGATTGAGTGATGGACGACGATTCACTGACGACGGGTTTCATGATGATGATGTGTAAAATGTGTGTTTGCAGGGCAAGGAGGAGCTGGTGCGGCACTTCAGCCGTCACAAGTTCGAGTGCGAGAGCAAGGAGTTCCTCCCGGCCGTGTTCACGCCGGCACGCGACGGCGGCGCGCGCGCCACGTCCACCACCACCACCCGCGTCGGCAAGCTCCTCCCGGCGCCGGCGCCGCGCAACGCGAAGAAGGCCTACGTCGTCCGCTCCAAAGTTGAAGGCTAGTAGGGAGAGGAGGATGTGTCGGTTTGTTCGCGGAGCTGAGTCGTGGTAGCGAGGCATGGTTGATCCCAGTAGAAAGCCTTTCATGAGTTTGGACGGTGTTCGAGTCGTCATGTGTTGCAGTTGCATCGATCGTGGCTCATGTGTAGTACCTGTTGTGTCTTAGCTTAGGTAAGCACCTGTGTAGGCTAGGCTAGACTAATGTGTGTATGTGTCCCACGGGCTGGTCGCAGCAAAGCCTGTAATCATGCATGGAACTCGTAGGAAGCTCATGGTACAAGTGTAGTCAGTGCACAAGAATCTCTGCCCGCCTCCTCCTGTCACTGCTCATTGTCTAATTCGGTGCAGCCATTAAGCATAGCAACCGATCGTTTGCGGTCAAGGAGTTGCCACTCGCGTGAAAGAATCGCCGAAAGTGGAGCAGTGCGAAGAGGCAGAGCAGGGTGGAGGCCACAGAAAGCAGGCTTTGGGCGTCAGGAGTTTCCCTATACGGCGGATCCGGGCAGGAGGGTTGGTGCGGCCACAGGCTACGCCGCGTACGGCAGCACGCGCGTGGGTGGGATGGCGTGGCCAGATCACTGCGCGACTGGGCGAGACGACGACACGGGCACGCACCGTAATCACACGCAAACGCACCCGTGCCTGTTTTTCCTGCCATAATCATCCAATCCAAATCCTTTCAATTGTAGTACAGTAGGTGATAGCTAGGTGCACGGACCATGCACCGGGTCTTTAAACCCGCTACTGAGTGCCTCTTTCGTAGGCACTAGCCAAAGGCGTTTGCTACTACCAGTACATTTTTTCAACGCAAGAATTAAAAAAAAAAACGTTTCTATCAAAGAAACCGGATCAGATCGGTTTGATAAAGACCGCGAAAACTGGAAAAACCGATTGGTACAGTAAACAGTTCAAATATCAAAAATACGAATTTGGACATAATTTGAAATCAAATTGATTGCTTTTCTCGGTTTATCACCTGATTTTCTTGATTTATTATCGGTTTTCTTTATTTACCACGGTTTTCACAGTATAAAAACAAACAGTTCAGTTTTTTTGGTTTACCAACACCGGTATTCTCGGGTTTTAATTTCAAGAATTTCGTAGATTTTTGAATTTTATTAGACCGACGTCCGCTTAACTCAGACCGATTTAGTGGAAAACTACAGATTTTCGACGGTTTTGTGAACCATGTTTCAACCGCGCCATCATTCCGTCCGCGCAACAGGCGCCTCGTCCATCTGCTACTGCTCATCATCATGAGACGGCCAGATGATTTGATTGATGTGCGTGTGACATTTGATCGAGTTGTGACAAGACAGTGGACGGGTGATGAAGAGAGGAGAGCACGGCACAATGTAGGGGAAGGAGAGCAGATCGAAAGGCGCCTGCTGTTGTTTCATTTTAGCTTTTGGTTTCTCGCGTCCTTTTTCTGCCGGGAAAAGGGGGCGGCAGAGCAGCGAGCGACCGGCCTTTTGGGCAGGCAGGCAGGTTCGGATCCTTTTGAACGCGAACAAGTGATTTGATTCACCTTTTGCCTACCGTCTGTCGAGTCTCAGATCAAAGCGTACGCCTGTCACCAGTCCTGTCGATCCGAGACGTTTGAGATGTTCTTATCCGATCGCTGCCTCGCACTACAGACAAGCTCTTTATCGAAGGGAGCAGATTATCAGCAGCAGATTGCAATTGCTAAAGCATCGTCTCGTTTCAACGAGCTGTGCGTCGTCGTTCGCTCTGGCACGAGGACCTATCTGCCAGAATTCTGCTGCCGTCCAACGAGCTGTGCGCATCGGTGAGGCTGAGGCGCTTTGGTGCTTCGCAGTCGAAACAGCTAGCTTAGCTCCTCTGATTCCCAACCCACAAAAAAAAAAAAAAAAAAAAAGAGAGAAGGCAAGCTGGGGAAATGCGATGGATGACAAAAGAAAAGATGCAGAGGAAGCGTCAGGCAACGGAACACTTTCAGTTGTAGTACTTGTTGTACAAGGTTTAAGCCTGAACCTGTCTGTCCATTTTATGATCCTAGTACTAAAATTCGTAACAAGTCGTCGTTACCCAGTTACTTTCTAATTGCGACGACTCTTGATATCCCCGGAAATGATGAAGCATGGCATGAAAGTACCAGGCATATCCCAGATTTTGTTATAGCAAATGCAGTTGATGGCCTGATTGATTTCTTGCTATGCTACACTGAAATGGAGAACAGCACATTCAGATAGTACTTCAGCTGGGATTGAACTAAAGGCAATACTCTTGTCAATTCACAACCATGGGAATGAACTGTCGAACTAGTGGTAATGTTTCAGCAATTCAGTTAAGTTATGCACACTAACAGTATGCAATCATCAGCCCTTGTTAAAAGGGATTGCATCAAACAAAGTTGATGGTTGGATCGCTTCCTTGTCATGCTAATACACAATGCTGCAATGGATTTATGGAGAAGGGCAAAAGTCGGAAGATTGCAGCAGGTCTTTATTCTTTATCTTGCTTGTCAGTTCACAATCATGTACGTACTAGATGTGTCAAGAAGCAAAAGGGATTCAGCAGTATGTAAATTTCTCTTGCTTGCATTATCTGAATTACATTGAAGAAGCCGTGGATACATTATACATCATCATACTATAGAGGGATACAGAAGAAGATTACGCGAAGAGATATTGATCCACGGATTACATGATATGTTATTCACATCATCACATATAAGTATTACCGAATCTTGAGTGGTAATAAAAGAGAGACTAAAAAACGAGGAAAAAAGCTCATCAATTTCTATCGGATATAGCACTTGGGCTGTAAGCGCCGCGCTGCCGGATCATCAGCCTCAAGCAGGAGAAGCCAGTGGAGCGCAGCGATCGCTGCTGGTTCGCTGAGGGAGGGAGGGAGAGGCGCGCTACAGGTGGAGCATCGTGTCGCAGCGCCAGTCCATCTCGTCGGCGGCCGACGGGTCCGGCTCGTTCAGATCGAACGGCAGCGGCGAGCACCGGGGCGGCGGCGCGGCGGCCTCGTCGCCGGCGCCCGACGCGCCGTCCTCGCAGAGCACGGAGGAGGAGGACCCGCAGTAGCTGCGGCTGTCCTCCTCCGCCGCCGGGGCCGCCCGGATCGTGGCCGCGCCCGGCGCGATGCTGCTCCCACCGCCGCCGCCGCTCCACGACTCGACGGTGCTGCTGTGGCTAGACGTCGCCGCCGCCGCGGCTCCAGCAGCAGCAGCAGCTGCAGCCGCGGTGGGTAAAGCAGGGCGCGGCGCGGGTACCGGCGTGGTGGATGCGGAGGCGGGGAAGTTGGTCCTCGCGGCGGCGCCGCGGAGGGACCTGGCCGCGGCGTCGTAGGCGCGCGCGGCGGCCTCGGCGGAGTCGAAGGTGCCGAGCCAGATCGGGGTCTTCCTCGCCGGGTCGCGGATCTCGGCCGCGTAGCGCCCCGACGGCCGCCGCCTCACGCCGCGGTACTTCACCTCCACGCCGGCGTCCCCGGCCGCGGGGACCGGCGGCGGCCTCGCCCGCCGCATCGCTCGCTCCCCTTCCTTCCTTCTCCGCTCGTCTCCTCCCCTCGGCGACTCCGCGTTGGGCTTGGCAAAGGCCAAGGAAGGCACTCAGGCAGGCAGGAGGGCCTCTCTCTCTCCTCTCCTTCCTGGTCTTTCTTGGCTTTCCTCCCGCCTGTTTGGTCGGCAGGCAGGCAGGGCCGGGTCCCCGCTCCCGCCTGGCTGTCTCCCTGACGCGCGGGGCCCGCCACGACCCGGGCGCCGCGTCGATTTCCCCCACGACCGCGTCACCACGTCCACGTCTCCGGGTCGGCTGGCTGCTCATCACCTCACCTTACCTCAGCAGCATCGCATTCGTTCGCGCTTCGCTTCGCCTTGCGCTTCCCCGGTCGTCTGGTGGTCTCCCGCGTTGCCTCGTGGTGTATGTACTGCGGTCGGGTGCGGATTTTTGCGATTCCACGGTGCCGAGCGTTTGGTGGCCCGGGGGGCGCCACTAGCGCGCGGTAGTGCGGGGCGGCATATTCGAAAGCTCGTGCTGGCCGTGCCCGTTCGTGTTTCGTGGAGAGGATCAGGAGGGATTCAGATGCAACAAACATCAGAGCTGCTGTTTCTTCCCAGAGAGAAAAAAAAAGCAATACTGCTGAGAGAACTCAAGTTTGGGATCCGAGGTTTCAACAACGGATGAAAATTTTCCGCTCAAGAAATCCAAGGAATCAATTCAGCAGACAAGGCTTCGGACGGGGTCGGTCCCGCGTCGCGGGCAACCCATCTCCATCCGTTCCAAGCCAGGCAGACAAAGTCCATTCACGCCCGGCCGACCTGCTCTCACACGCTCGGAACAAGAAACGCGGCTACCCGCAGCACCACACGGAGCCGCGGTGCGCGACACATCGTGCCGTGTTCGGTGGTGCAGCCTTGCAGCACCAGCAAAATCACGTGGATCAAGATATCGTCAACCACAGCCTATCGCTCTGTCACCTCTTGCCCCTCACAAAAGGAGATCAGAAAGAAACTACTACCACAGAGTAGTACAAGTTTGCAAACCCAACAGGCGCCTGAATTCTGAGACTGTCCTCTCAGTTTTCACATAGCAAACCTTCTACTACATCTCACGCATTCTATCTAGCACCACTGGCCAAGGCCACCTTACAACCGACGAGAGGTCAGTTCAGGTCACTCGTACGGGTTCCTCAAGTTCTTGAGGAGTTCAGGGATGTCGTACGCGAGCATGTCGTCCACGGCCTGCACCATCTTGGGCTTCAGCTTCTCGAACTTGTCAATGCTGTACCCACCCAGCACCTCTTTGAAATGTTCCACGTCAGGGAAGTCTCCGGCCGGGAGATGGTATTCCCTCTGCACCTGTTCCACCATGTCACAAGCATCAGTCATCATGGTTCTTGCTCAGAAGGAAGGATGCCAGCAATTTGAACACAGATGCAGGCATACAAAGGTTATGCGTGAATGCATTTTGTTTTCATGCCCAAATGCAACCGTGAGAGGTTACAGCAAACATTTATCCCTATTGCAACAATCTTCTTTTGCTGAAATGAGATCCACACAAAAGCATACAGGCAATTAAGTTGTCTGCAGGTACCTTTGCAAACTCATCCTCCAACTTGTCTATGAGTCGCTGTTGAGCCTTAGCTTTCCCCATCATTGTAGGCATTTCCTTCTTCAGATGGCCAATTATGTAAGCATGAATCTTGGCGGCTCGAGCACGCTTAACAAACTCATTGACCTGAAAAAAATTGTGCCACTCATTTCAAAATCCAGAAAATAAAGAGAAAGATTCTGACAAAAGAGAGATTCAACTTACCCGGCGATCACAAGCCTTCTTCGGAATGTCTTTTAGGTCACATAGAAGATCATCCTGCTCTCTCTCAAATAAGTCCTTCCCAATAGGGCCGACAGCTGAGTCATTCACGGGTTTATCATTGAATGACCTGCAAACATTAGTTTGGATGTCAATTTCAGATTACAATGCACAATAATTAACTGGTGTTGCATGATTCGGACATTTCATTTCTGTACTTTAGTGACCTGCTGATAACAACAGCAAGATGCAGTGGAATCCAATGTAAAGAAAATGTACATCTCTGATTTGCATCAGCACACATTCTTTTAGCATAATTTGTGTACTAGACTTGCACAACCATTTAATATACAAAAGTGATTTCTTACATGTTATATATAGAAGGGTAGTAAAGAAGACTTGCACAACCATTTAATATACATAATTGTAAAAAAAAACCATTTAATATACAGAAGTGATTTCTTACATGTTATATATAGAAGGGTAGTAAAGAATAGATTACTTTGAAGATTGATATGTGATTCAATGTGCATTTGGTTTCAGCAACATACCAAGCTCATAGAACATTTCTGAAAGTTGGTTAAGAGTAGAAACATGAACTTACCCAATATACACACGCACAACTTCAGGAGTATTTAGTACTTTCCCCAGAGACCACATCAGTGCTCCGTAGACTCTCATCAACTGCATAATAAAGGAAGGAAAGTAAATCATCATACTAGATTATATTTTCAATGAACCAGTGTATCAGTGGGCCATAAAAATGGCGGCAGCAAAACTCTACCTGCTGAGTGTCAACTTGGTCTGCCTTGTTCAGCACTACACGTATTTTATCATCATGTCCACGTAAAGATGAAATCACACGTTTGAACTCATCACTTATATCAAGCTTGTGAGGATCAAACAGAAGAAGGATGAGGTCGCACTTGGCAGCAAACCATGAAGTTACACCAGTGAAATCGTAACTGCGTTGGGTCCGTTGCTTTTCACCAGAAAGAACTCCAGGAGTGTCGACAAAGGTGATATGCTCCAGTAGCTAAACAAAAGAGACATTGCTTATCAGTTCTGGGAATGGATTTATATGTATTTTACATGTACTAGCACCATAATTGTAGCTTTACCGGATGTGGCATCTGAGAGCATTCAAACTTTGACAGAAAGGCTCCACCAAATTTTGTAAGGCCGGTGAATGGCATGTCAGCTTGAACAGCAATAGTGTTGCCAGGAACAGTCCTTTCATCAGATCCAGACTGATACAGTGAAAGAAAATCTGATATATAAATAGGATCCATTTGCATACGCACTATGGTGAATTGATAATGCAAACTGATTAAGATATGCAAAAGATGTCAGCAGCATATATTGCTCTGGACTACTGTACAAATGAGTCAAACTCAAGCAATACTCTGCAAGCGTTTGGTGAACTTCAGCCTTTAAAAGATTAAAGAAACAAAAAACACAATAATAATCCTCTATTCTCAATGTCAAAGCTCTATTTCCACCAGTCATAAGTTCATGCTAGTGACTAACCATTTAGAATATAGCAGCTTTAAAAATCATATGAAATATTGAAGCAAAGATAAACCACATAAGCTCATTTAATTTGAGAAAAAAAAAGGATTCAGTATTTACTATCAAGTCACATATCGATCTTATATGTAAATCCATTTTTAAGACTAATAGACTATCAAATATTTATGCAGATATTTACCATGACAACCACAAATCTGTCAGTAGTTGGTTCCGGTCCTACATGAGCTCCTGCAATTGGAAAGGGCCAGCTAAAGTTAACATCTGATGCAATAATAAAAGAGACTAAAAAATCAAATGGGTGGTATGGTTAAGGCTAAAATTAAAATTGTCTGTAAAAAAAAGGGCACATGACCTGGGTAACTTGTTTTCAGAAGATGCTTAATGAAAGTAGTTTTTCCAGTAGAATATTGGCCCAAGAGCATAACCATTGGCTTTGAATCAAAATCACTGCTTGTCTGAAAATAACAAAATAAATACATTGGCATGTAAGTAATGATGCAACAACATAATCAGAAGGCTTATAGTAAAGTACACTGTGAACTGGAAGTTGTTACCAATAATGGGGAAGCAAAATCATTGAATCTGTATGCAGCTTCCAAAGGCTTCAATTTCTCAACATAAAGTCTTTTTAATCCATCGATTACAGAAGTAACAGCAGTCAAAGGCATCTGGTTCTGTAATACGCGAGATACGCCAGATACAAGTGCAAAGTCAGTATCGATGAAACGCAATGGTCTACTTTCTAAACAGAAAAATGTGTTGACATAATGAATGACACCCAGAAACAAAGTTCATCTGGAAGTCAGTACAAGATTTACAATTCAACACACTAGTTTAATACCTTCTGCGCTGATTTTGAACCGAACCAGTGATATATCGATGGAGCTTGGACCTGAGGTGTTCCTAAATGATAGATGCAACTAATGTCAGAATTGAGTCAGAGTCACTCACATGAAACACCAGTTGGGAAAATATTTATTACCATTGTCTTCTGGGTGAACTCTCTTCACAACAGCCTTGGATCTCTGCGAAGCAAATCATAATCCAAATAATATCATAGGCATCAGGACATGGTGCCATATTTATCAGAATAAGAATGACCCTGTAAACTTCAGACTTACAGCAACTAGTTGGTCGACACCTTCCATCACAGGCGGATCCAATGTGCTCAGGTCTGCAGTAACCACCGTGAACAGTTCAGTTAAACATTCAAATTCAACTTAACCATGTGGAGAAACAGGTGAAGCATACTTCACCTTCACTTTTGAGACTGTCCTGGGTGATCTCGTTCCCAGCTTGAGCCAGAGACACAAGCTGCATTTTGCAATTTGGAAGGAACACGACAAGAAAACAGTTAGTAACACACCAGCGCAACCGCACCATTCATAATCAGAACTGCACATGAAGACTGATTCGAAAGGGGGGAACAAACCTGCATCGCGGTGACGAACTCGGCGAATCCTAGGTACCCCTGCCGCTTGGAGTCCGCGATCGCCCAAACCTTCACACGCAAATCCACAAAAAAGGAATACATCGATATCCGTTCATCAACGGCAACAATCCAAGGTGAGACTGCCTAGATAAGAGGATGCATCGCACTCAACCGCTCACCTGCTTGAGATCGGCGCGGGAGAGCCCGGACATGGCGAAGAAGCTGGTGGCGTCGGCGCCAATGACACGTCCATCCCCATCTGCAATCAAGTCCCCCGCCGGAGCAGTCAGGCTCAAAACTCCGCGGGTCTCGGCGGTGGTGCGTCAGGGCGGGCCGAGAGCGCCTTACCTGGGTCGGCGAGCGCGAACCACTCGGCGTAGATCCTCTGGTGCTCCTTGGAGCAGGCCACGCCGACGGCGGACCGCGCGATCTCCATCTCCGTTCCCTCTCGCCGCCCCGTCCGGTGCTCGTCCGCCTCCGCCGCCGCCGCGAGGAGCAGGCGCAGCACAGGTGAGAGAGCAGGAACCTGACGGGCCGCCTCTCCCACTCTTCTGCGTTGGACGCGAAGGCATTTTGAAACGGAGGACCCCGCCTTTACCAGCGCGACCCTATTGATTTCTTTTAATTTTTTAACAGGATTTGATGCTCCTGACCGTTAGGATTACGAGTACTATCTTAGCGAGTAGAAATCAATTAGTACTCACAAAAAAAAAACAGAACGGAGAGAGTACTACTCCTATATTCACTGAACTCGTGATGGTAAAAAGAGAAATGCCACATGTCACTATGAGGGAAGCTTGCAAACTTCTAGGTTTCTTTTTTTTTTTCAAAATTCAGCAACTAAGACGTAATGAATTGCTCCAAACAAGTTTTCATAATAAAAAATCTTAGGAAGAAGATTTCACATAAAATACTTTAAAAAATAAAGCAAAGTCAATAGCATGTCTAATGAAAACAAGTAAATATGAAATACTATGAAACAACTAGTACTATAAAATAATATAAATATTAAGCATAAGGCAAGCAAATAGCACTAGTATGTTCGTTTTCACCCCTCTAATTTTTAGACCTGTTCCATCAAATATTATGATACTAATTAGGAGTATTAAATATAGATTACTGACAAAACCCAGTCCATAACCCTCTTTCTGAATGACGAGACAAATCTATTAAGACTAATTAGGTCATGATTAGATAATGTGATGCTACAGTAAATATCTCTTAATGATGTCTTAATTAAGCTTAATAAATTTATCACGCTGATGCGTATTCAACTCTGTAATTAGTTTTATATTTAATATATATTTAATAATTGTATGTAATATTTTAATAATTGATGTGACCCCACTAAAATTTAGACCCAAAAAACAAACACACTCCTAGTAATTATTAGCTGCATATAGGGAAGGTATCTCAAGAACATACTCGTGAGCTCAACTAAAACTATAGATAAATAAAAATCTCCATCAGAAGTATCACAAGAGCAGTTTCCCCTAAGAACTCAAACTCCGAAACAACTTAGGATTTTTTTTTTCTCTATGTACTAAATTTTAGTCTGGTTTTATCAAATATTAAGACACTAGATAGAAGTAATAAATATAGGTTAATATCAAAAATCTATTCTATAATCCCATACTAAATAATAAGATGAATCTATTAAGACTACTTAGGCTAATTAGACAATGTAATGCTACAGTAACCACTTATAATAATGACTTAATAAAGTTTAATAAAATCATCTCACAAAATAGTCTCTAACTATGTAATTAGTTTTATAATTATTTTATACATAATCATTCTATTTAGTGTTCCACTAAAATTTAGACCTCAGAAAACAAACATAACCTTAAAAACTAACACGAATTGATCGTACTCAACATCAAACACTTGAACTCTTACAACATCGGACACTTAACTAACTTGAACTTGACGGACTTAGAACCCTTAGAAACTGATACAAACTAATCACGTTTAACATCAGACACTTGAACTCTTCTAACAACATCAGATATTTAAATCTGGCTTGAACTTGACCCTGAGAACTGAGAGCTTGAATCTTAGCAAGCACCACCAAAGACTTCAGTACCGTATGATATAATATGAAAAAAAAATAAACATTAAAACACATAATACAATCAATAAAAGGGCAAACAATAAAACGAGTGACACTCGAATAGCCTAATCCAATCAGTGTGGGGCGATGAATAGTCATTTGATCCAAGTCTGCTCTTAACTTTATAAGAGCAGTATAGAATGCAATCTAAGTTGTCTCTTTGTCCTAGAGTGCCCAAAGATTTGCTTCACAAAATGCAATTTAAGACCTGGCGTACATATAATTAGACTTGTTCAGGAATCGATAGAAGTTTTGATACACAGCTAAAACCATTGTACTGAATCATTGTCGCTGACGGGTAGATCAGTGGTAACGTGTGATAGTGACAGACTTTCCACTAACTTACGTCATGGCTTATGTGATTAGATAATACAATATGATACAACAATGTATGATATTTTTTATAATTTATTATTTCGCTATTTAAAACTTAAACTAATTGCTAAGTTATTTTTCTTGTTTTACTTAGACATTAATAATTTTTTAGTAATTTATCTAAAATATCTATAACTTATATAGTATGGACGTTACCAGATATCATATCAAAGTATGAATATCTTTATCGAAGTATCGTGTATCAGAATAACCAATGGACTTTCATTAAAAAATACTCCAGAGTCTTATAGTTATAGGCCTTGAAGAAGAACGATTAACAAAAGAAACAGACCTCGGGCCGTTGGATTGAGGTTGGACGGTGCTCGTTCGCCGTCGTTCATCTGACATATGACCATCTACAATGCATTGGTGTTCGAAAGAATCAAGAGAGAATATTCCTGATCAAGCATCGATGACTCCACTGCAGAGAAGGGTGCTAGAAGCAAAGATCTAAACATTGGTGCATGTTCAAGTACCCGCTGCTAAATGTTAAAATAATATTTTTGCTATCAAATATGCGTTTTGGAGCTCGGAGGAAGAAATGTAGGAGGTATAGTGATTTCTCACGGGTCCACATTTTGTCTAGGCATCGATGCCAGGACTGTAGCAAAGTGGAGAAAACAAGCATTGTTGCCACAAGCATATGAATTAACGGTTGAGGCACCTATTACACTGTGGATGGTCCCTTTTATTTCAGTTAAAGATTATGGATTATAGATTATGAATTGTGGATAGTAGAATTTGAGATTATAAATCTAAGAGTGATAATCTAATAGGTGTTTGTTTGTCTAGATTTTATAATCCAGCTTTTAGTCACTTACAGTAAATCACAATGACAAATAGATAAATAAATGTGTCATAATCTAGTAAAAACTGGCTATGGATAAATTATGAGATTGTGGAATCTGGAGATTCAGATTGTGAAATCTAAAATCAAAATCCAGTCCTTTGTTTCAGCTTTTGGATTCAAAGCACAGACAAAGAGGGCCTAAATTGCCTGAAGTACCATCTGGTTCTAAAAGTTATCGATTATCTACAAAATATGGAGCGGGCATGGGTAGCTCTGAAATCATCATGCGTGATCATGAAAACCAAGTCTCCACAATTGTATCCGAACTCATCTCCGTTAAAATGAAATCCTAGTTGTTTGGTTAAACAAAAAAGGAAAAGAAGCATGCGTCCTCAGCAAAGAACAAACATATCGCCCAGCTCCCGAGACCCCGAAGGTGCTACCATAGCAAAGCTTCCATGCCGCAAGTTAATCGCCGCTGGATGCTGAGGGCCGGGACACACACAGCTCGTGGTCTCCCGGTCGTCGCCTACCTGCAGGCCGTCTACTTCTTGCTTCAGCTCGCCGTCGCGACGAGTCGTCAGCCCTACAAGGTAAACCTTCTCGTCTGATCCCCGTCGGAGATGAGAAGTTGATCGTTTTGTCACTCGAGGGGCTCAGCATTAATGAAAAAATTGATTTTTCAGATCTCAAACTGCTGGGTAGCAGCAGTTGGCCCCAACATGAGCTGTGGGTATTGGATTTTAGGGACCTAAAACTCCTCAGCAGCAGTAGTTCATCCTAACTCCAGCTGGTTTTGGTGCCACTTTCAGCTGTTTTGCCTTTTGTAGGCATCAGTTTGGGATCAGGACGGCTAAATTGCAGGCACCGGCCAACCTTGTGAACATGAGAGCGGCCTTCCCTTTAGCACTTTTTTTTTTGACAATTCCCTTTAGCACTTTAACGTGGACGCTGTGTTAACTAAGCTCGGATACCATGGCTATAGTTTTTATGTTATTTGCTCTTTGACTTATCAGAAAACAACTGGTGCCCACATGGGCACCCGTACTAGTTAAGCGACGGCTATTAGTACTTCATGATTCGTGCAAGTTAACGGCTCTCAAACAGAGCGAGCCTCTCCGTCGTCATCCCCTCTGCCAAAGAGAAAACTGAAAGGATAACTACGACCGCCTGCTGCTTCTGCCTCACACCCTTCTCGCTCCAAGCTGCCGGCAGTGCTGCTCTGCGCATGCTACCGTTGAATCTCTCCTCCAAACATCATCTGACGGGTGGTGCTCTCAACGGAAGAAGGAGAATCCTCTAATCTATTCATGTCTCGACTCTGCAGAATCTCAACTGCCTGCTTCGTAATCAGATAAGGAGGTAGGAGGTCGTAAGCTCGCCGGCTCGGCCGCTTGCACGGCAGACCACCATCCTCGTCCTGGCTACTGCTTCTGCTGCCTGCCTCGACACAGCCACCAGCGACCTTGCACCTGCTCGTTGACCTAGCCTTCTATTCGTATCCTTTTTTTTCCTTTGTTTTTTCTCAATTGCTGATCGATCCTGTGAAGGTTTGTTGGGTCATTTCGGTAATAAAAAAAAGCAAAAGACTTGATGGATCATCGATGGCTTAGCTGACCGGATGTTGCAATTAGCCGTGACGTATTGATGGACCTTTCTGTTAACGGTGTTAGTACATAAATCTTAAAGAAGTGTAACTTGTGGTAGAGATAGATAGGACGCCCACCCATGTGGGCACCAAATCCGCTCTCTTGACTTATTTAGTCTTACGAAGACATAGCAAGCCCCCAAAAGAAAAAGGCTTTGCTTACATAGTAGATGGCTATGTTATGTTTTATATTTGAACAAACTAGTGCAAACTGGAAAAAAAGGTAGAGGAAACTTCTCATATTATGTTTCTATCATACTTTGCTTATTTCACATAAATAATTTGGGTTAAAAAATCTAATAATATATAGATGACAAGTATGTACCAATTCTGATGGATTACTTTTTGTTTGTATCGATTCTTATGCAAGTCTCCATCACAGAAAGTATAGTGGAAACTGTGGAATGGCTAAGAGAAAGGGGAATTCGATGGAGAAATTGAATGGACCACTGGTCAAAAAAAAAGAGGCCAAAGCTTCAGTTAAGCGACTTACCAATGGTAATGTCACATTACTGCCAAGTACTTCCTCCAATCCTAAGTGTAAGTTCATATCTCCCAAATGCACGAAATAGAAGTCCATCACAAATTTCATCCACCTTAACTGTAGCAGTAGTTGATGGCTAATCGGCCCATTATATCTAACATTTTTGTACGTGTGTGTGTGTGGGGGGGGGGGGGGGGGGGCGCTTATGCACAAGTCCAAATTGACGTGGACCAGGTGAAGTTATATTGATTGTATACTTGTGCTATCCTCTTACCTCCACATGAACATGTTAAATATATACATATTTTTTATGATGTTGCATTGTATAATTTATTTAAAATTTTCTATTTAAATAATTAATAATTGTGACAGCCATGTTTCTCTACTACAGGATATTCGGCACTCTATTATGTCACGAGTGCCACTTAGAGAGGCTGTGAGGACAAGCATAATATCAAAGCACTGGAAACATGTTTGGTCGTATCGCACAAACTTGAAACTTTCTTTTAAATCATTGATTGCAAAAGGGGTTCGGGGATTCCTCGTTCATCCATAAGTGAACATGTTTTTATTCATAGGGTCAATGCTGTCTTGAAGCAGCACTCTGGTGTAGGGGTTGAGAAAATGGAAGTCCAATTTTCACCATTGAATAATGAACATTCAGAGCACATAGATAGGTGGGTTCAGTTTGTGATTGCATCAAAAACAAAGCAACTTATTCTTGATTTTGAAGTTCAATATCCTATCAAGGAACCATATAGCTTCACTTTTCAGCTTTTTGATGCTACTGGTGGTTCACACTTGCAATCTATAAAACTTGGTTCTGTTTCCCTAAGGATCCTGCTAACATTAAGGTTCTGCTAAGCCTTAAAAAGCTTGAGCTAGTGGATGTGAACATCACTGATGATGAGCTTAAGCTCATGTTATTGAACTGCAAAGTTTTGGAGTTTATTGGAATTTCTTGTTGTAGAACTCTTACAAGCCTACAAACAAATCAGCCTTTCAATCACCTTAAGCATTTACTGGTCAGTCACTGCCCCTTGCTTCAAGAGATAGATTTGCATTTGGGCTTAATAACACTTGAATATGAAGGCCCAATTCTGCCATTAGCACTTCCTAACACTTTGAGAAGTTTATCCATAAAGTCATCAGATATTAACTCTGCTCTGGTTTATATCTTCACCGAATTTCACAGTACCCTGCCTCGTCTTGAGATGCTGACTGTGAGATGCCAAGAACTTAAGGTTTGAGCTACATATGATTGTTTAGATTCCCTTTTTATCCATCCCTGTTTTAGTTTAATTGATTTTTTTTTCTCAATTTAACTTTCTGCATGTGTTAGAGAGCTATTTTGCTGAAAAAGCCCCACACCTTTCTATATTTGCGGCATGTGAGACTAGAACTGAATTTTGTTTCCCTAGAGAAAAGGGAAACTGATGTCCTTGACCTTGCCGTCCTCATGGAGGCTGCTCCTGTGATGGAAAAGCTTGAAGTTTATGTAAGTTTGTTAATTGTTATATATTTCACATATGAGCTAAGTGATATTTAGCAAAACTTCGTACGTCCTTGGTTAAAAATTTACTATTTAGCTGTAGTGGTGCTCTCATGTATAGAATTCATATTGATCATATTTATAGATGTGGATGGACTGTGAACTTCAACGGTACCGCAAGTGTCATGGTGACCTCCGGAGCCTTCCTTTGCACCCTCATTCCCACTTGAAGTTTGTCAACATCACAGGGTTTTATGGTAAAAAAGATCAGCTTGAGTTGGCACTCCATATTCTCAGAAATTCTATGGTCCTCGAGGCAATGAAGATAGATCCAAAGCCGATGGTAGCTGCTATAAATGCTTATCTGAGCTTGGCAGATGGACCTAGTTTTATCGATGGCTATGAAGTTGCCAAGAAATATCTTTGCAGAGGAGACCGTGGTGGTGTAATTGATGTTATAAAAGTTCATCACAGGGATCTCCAAAATGCCAGCCCATTCCAGCTGGTTGATCCATTTTGGCGTGCTATGTCTGAAGATGAATGAGATTCGTTTTGATCAATCTGAACTGATATAACATGTACCTTGTTTGGGCTTGAAAACCTTTAACCTTTTCTCAGAATGACTTTTTAGCTCTGTATTCCCATCATTTGAGATATGTAATCGTGGCAGTATTATGATATCTATTCCCATCATTTGAGGTGCAAACTTATGGTTGTCCTGTTTGCTATAGAGAGTTAATTTTGCATATTTCCTAGTAGCTTTCAATCCAATCGAGACAAAACTGCAAACACTTTCCCTCCATGCTCCCTCCCTCACCAGATCCCCCCGTCACGGCGCCACCTCACTCTGAACTAGCTCCACCCAGTCCCCAACCATGCATGACGGCGATGATGGTAAGTTCCTCTTCGAAATCCTAACCTCAATTTGTTTACATGCGCCCTGGTTCTAGTACGTGAGTTAAGCCTGGCTGATCCTGATTCCTCTTTTCCATGCTGTCCTACAGCAACGGCAGATCATCCTGCTCAAGGAGGGCACGAACACGTCGCAGCGGCGTGCGCATGCGGTGAGCAAAATCAACGTCTCGACTTCGTGCACCCTGCAGCCAAAATCCTCGTCGACATCGCCAAGTCGCAAGACTCGGATGTCTCCATTATACCTTTCATGATACATTTCTGGGGTTCTCGTAGTTGGCATTGTTAGCACAGTTAAAATCGCTCAAGTATAGTTATGCAGCATTTCTCCAGCCATTTAATCTGAGTGAAGCAAGGTTTTTTCTTAGAGTATTTGGTTCTTTATATATTTTTTAAAATAAAATGATTCATGATGTCAAAATTTAGGTGTGAACCAGGGATCGGCACACATTGAGCAAAGATGAGAAACTGAAACTGCCCGATATATTGGAATTCAATCTAGGTGAGTTTTTCTTTTCTTAATTACTTGCAGTTTTTCTGGATTGGACCTGTTTTCTCAGTAGAACGAATGAAAATTTTGTGTAAGAAAACAGTTGATTTTACATCTGATCATCAATTTATGTTGTAAAAAGTTACAATGATAACACACTCCGAATATCTGATTGATGAATTAGTTTTGGCCTTTATTTTCTCTAGTTGGCATGATTTTTGTCAAACTGGTGGAACATGGACATACAGAATAAGCGGGACCTGTAATTTTTTACCCAGGTTGGTGATGGGACAACTACAGTGGTGCTTCTAGCTGCAGAATTCTTAAAAGAAGCAAAACCTTATATTGAGGATGGACTGCACCCCCACAGTCTAATACGTAATTATAGGACAATGGCCAATATGGTATGCTGATTCTCTGAAGAGCAAATGTTTGATTCTCTGAACTTTCTGTGGTTGATTTTTTGCTATTTGTGTTAGGCAATTAAAAGGGTTAAAGAACTTGCAGTCTGCATAGAACGAAAAAGCCCTGAAGAGAATAAATCATTGCTAGCCAAATGTGCCGCCACAACACTCTCCTCAAAACTGATAGGTGGTGAAAAGGAATTCTTTGCTTCTATGTTCTATGGTTGTAGGTGCAGTCCGTGCCATTGGCAATGATGACAGACTTAATCTTATTGGTATCAAAAAGGTAATTCTTGCAATGTCCACTTTAGTGATGTTCAGCTGAGAGTTGAATGGTCCCAAGATGTTTCCTTGTTGCTGTGTTGTATTTTTACTTTGAAGAAGATATGACAACTATCAATTTGTCAAAAAAAAAACTTCTTCATCTAGAATCATTTTTTATCATTGTACCCGTGTGCATACTTTTTTTCTTCTGAACAAAGGTGCATGCATGTTAGGAGTTCTTAGACTTAAAATTTCTTTGGTTGAACATAAGAAGGATGGCGGAACTCACACCATAGCCCTGGACCATTGTAATTACACCAAAGGTTTCTTCTGATTCATTTTATGCCATCGGTCTCGTTTCATTTCCTGTTGTACAGCATGAGCTGTCAATTTGATTTGCTTTGTATTGCCTGTTGAGAAGTAATTCTTATGCTTAGCGTGCTGTATTCCTTTACCATTTCAGTTTAGCTCCCTGCTATCTAATATATACATTGTTACGTGTTCTTTTTCCTCTTTAATAGATAAATTTGTTATCCCTTTGCAAGGCTCTCAGGAACTCAAATCTTGCCAGGTTACATACTGGTTTATTGCCTCTAATTTGTACTCATGCATTTTATGAATTTATTTGATTTTTTTTTCTCATTCAACAGATTACTGGCTTTTGCATGATAAGCATGCTTAATATAGATTTGATTGAATTTCAGTCTGAGAAATTATTTTTGGTTTCCCCCCTTTTTACCCGTTTTTGTTTGGTTTATTATTGCCCTTTTGTCCCCTCTTTTCTTTCTTTCTTCCTTTTTTGTTGTTTGTCCTTGTGTTTTGGCTCTTGTGGGTTTCATCTCTAATCTACCTCAACTTGTCTGGGACTAAAGACTTTGTTATTGTTGTGTTGTGGTTTAATTTCTTTAGGTTCCTCGGGGTCACATGAGAGATTCTTTTTTGGTCAACGGTGTTGCGTATACGAAGACATTTTGGTGTGCTGTATTTGAGCAACAACCATAGAAGTTCCTAAATCCAAAGATTCTTTTGTTGAACATTGAGCTAGAACTAAATCTGAGAAAGAAAATGCAGAGATCAGGTATCCTAACAAGTGTCTGAGTCATACATAACCCCCCTCTCCCTAGAGAACAAGTTTTTGTTCCAAACTTTACTTATGTTGTTCTTTTCTCTCTCACCTGTGAAGATTATCAGACCCTCTGCAATACCAATCAATTCTTGATGCTGAATGGTACATTATTTATGAGAAACTGGATAAATGTGTGAAAAATGGGGTAAAAATTGTTCTGTCTCGACTACCCATTGGTGATCTCGCAACACAGGTACCCTAGTATTTCATTATGATTGTCCTGCTTTTTTTTTTGGCATTTTCTTATATAGCCGCACTGCTAAATTTGGCTTTTCTACAGTATTTTGTAGACCAGGACATTTTCTGTGCCGGCCGTGTCACGGAAGAGGATTTACAACGTGTGGCCGGTGGGTCTGATTTTGAAGCGATTTGGGGGCTTATTTGCTCATCCTGTTCAGTCATCACGTTCAGGTTTTGGGTACGTGAGAGCTCTTTGGTTTAGTGGTTGTATGTGTTAGCTGCTACAGCTGTGTTGCTTCCTTTCCCCCCTTTGTTCTCTTCATGTCCTACTGGTACTGGTAGTAACAGTTGCATTGTTTTGGTGTATTGTTGAAACTATAAACCTTCATTTGTTGTGGTCTTCAAGCGCTGCACGTTTCAAAATGCTCTGAAAATACAGCGAGATTAGGGGGGGGGGGGGGGGGTCATCTAGGGATAAAACTACCGAAACCTCATTTTGAAAATTAGTTTAGAGCCAAATTGAATTTCTGTAAGCTAATCTTGTCAACTTAAAAAAGAAAAGGACTGGCAGGATATACTAGTAGCAACAGACGCTTCAGCGTTGCTGTCCGACCATTATTACGAGTCTCGAGGATTGGCAAGACCATCCATTTGCGACGAATTGGAAACGGCTTCTCTTTGTTCTTTTGGCTCTCGTGTTACACGTCCTCTCAACATTGCTTTCGAACCGTGGATGCCTTCTCCAAAGGAACGGACACAATTTATTTGTTTCAAACATACGTGCCTGTTTGTATGCATCTCTTGCTTCATGCGTCTGAAAGGTAATTTCGGAATGAGGCGCCTGCAATCGAACTGTCAAGTCGAGCAATTGCTCTCAAGGATGATGAGGGAGTTGATGGTGTCGGTCGGCTCGGCTGTAATTGTCGGTGGCCAGCATACAACCTAGCGAGAAATCTCGTACAACAATTTGCAACGATCTTATTTGTATGAGATGGTGATCAAATCGGTGATCTTGACGATGCAACATAAGATTCATTGCCTAGCAGTTTGGAATGTAAGTTTTTTTTTTCCAATTTGATTTGCAGGAGCGAAACTGAAGCAAATACAGCTTTTTATCGGACAAAACTGTGGGCTGTGGCAGATCAAATGCACCCTGGTTGGTTGTGGTTGGGCTACTTCCCATTGCATGCATCCAAGTTGGGAGTCACAAAAATTGACCCAAGCGGGCCTCACCTACCGGTACACTACTAGCCAGCTCAGATGAAATCTAGGAGCGAGAAACTAACGAACCAATGGAAAAAATATTTCTTTATCTGTTTATCTGTTATACGCTTTCACATTCGCGCTAAAAAGAAACAGAAATACCAGCAGCGCTCGCGAAACGCGAAGTCGCAAGCGCAAACGCCGCCGGCCTCCTTCTCTCTTGTGCCGTCGTACCCGTTTCCCCAGATCCCAAGAAACGAACCCACCCGCACCCCCCAACCTCGCCCCTCGCGCCGCGGCATTTCCTCGAACACCTCCCGCGCGCGCCGGCGGCCATGGGCTCGCTCCCGGTGCTCTCTTCGCCGGAATGCAAGGGCCCGCGCCCGACGGTGTCGGCGCCGGACCTCGCCCCGCTCTTCACCGCGCAGCGCCGGCACCTGGACCACTTCTTCGACCGCCTCGACATGTCGCAGGCGGCGGTGTTCGCGCAGGCGCTCCTCGACGCGCCGGGGGCCGTCTTCTTCACGGGCGTCGGCAAGTCGGGCATCGTCGCGCGCAAGATCGCGCAGACGCTGGCGTCGCTGGGCTTCGCGCGGGCCGGGTTCCTCGCCCCCGTCGACGCGCTCCACGGCGACATTGGCGCGCTCTTCCCCGGGGACGTCCTCGTCCTGCTCTCCAAGTCCGGCGCGTCCGACGAGCTGCTCGCGCTCGTCCCCTGCGCCCGCGCCAAGGGCGCATACCTCATCTCCCTCACCTCGGCCGCGTCCGGCGCCGACTGCCCGCTCGCGGCCGCCTGCGACCTCAACGTGCACCTGCCGCTGCAGGGAGAGGTATGCCCCTTCGGCCTCGCGCCCGTCACATCCACCGCAATACAGATGGTGTTCGGGGACACCGTTGTTGCCGCCATCATGGAGGCGCGGCGCCTCTCCAAGGACCAGTACGCCTCCAATCACCCCGCCGGGAAGATCGGCAAGACCCTCATCTTCAAGGTAATCGCCTCTAACGCAAGCACAAAATTATTACCTCTTTTACACCCTTGCAATTGCAATGATCGTGTGCTGCCGAGCGGTGGCAAACATCAGATCTCAGATCCTACATTCTCTTACCATTGCGATGTACAGTAATTACAAACAGCTGGCAGTCTTACTTGGTTCCGTAAACGAAATTGCCCTGTTGAAATGCTGATTATGATTGGACAGTTTTGTCACTGTCCAACCTACATCACGTTCATGGTCATGGTTACCTGTCACGGCCATTTTCATATTGGGGGACCGTATGAATATGTCATGTTCAGAGTCATTTTCATTGTTGCCAAAAAAAGGTAGAAGAACGTGCCTCATTTCCCATCATTTGTGTGCATTGTTGTCAATATGCAGCCAACATTTTGTTTCTGCTCATGGTTACCTGTCATGGTCTTTTTCATGTTGGGGACCATATGAATATGCCGTGTGCACAGTAATTTTCATTGTTGCAAGAAAAGGTACAAGAACGTGCCCCATTGTCCCGGTCACTTGTCTTCATTTGTGTCAATATGCAGCCAAACATTTTGTTTCTGCTTATGGTTACCTGTCATGGTCTTTTTGGTATGTGGGGGAACCTTTTGGGTTACACCATTTTCAGGACATTTTCATTATTAGAAGAAAAATACAGACACTTGGCTCATGCCTTATTCATTTGTATCTATTGGTTACAATTTTTGTGGCTCTCAAAGATCACTCCACACCGGCGTGGATGGCATGACATATTTGATTGAATGCATAACTGGAGTTAATAAAAGCATCAGAATGTGAAAACATGCCTTGATTTTGTTTCTTCAGTCACCTGTATGTCCATCAGTGTTATGGTTGAAGCAGCATGGCTAACATTTTCCTTGACTATGGGGTTGCAGGTTAAGGACGTTATGAAGAAACAGAATGAGCTTCCTCTGTGCAAGGAAGGGGATATGATAATGGACCAACTAACTGAGCTCACTAGTAAAGGTTGTGGGTGTTTATTGGTGGTTGATGACGAGTGTCATTTGATTGGGACCTTCACTGATGGTGATCTCAGGCGTACACTCAAGGCTAGCGGGCCTGCTATTTTTAATCTCACAGTTGGAGAGATGTGCAACAGGTTTGTCAGTATTTACTTGCTGCGTTTTATGACATCTGAATGGATCCTTTTTCTTTCTTTTGCAACAATGAGAATATGAGGTACCTATTCCGTGTAAGATAGTGACTTCCTTTAGCACATCCTGGGTTTGGAATTCTGGCACCAGAACTCGGTCCCCTTGGTTTGCTGTGGATCGTACTATTGGTTTTCCCATCAGCTAGATGCTTTTTGTTCATTATTTTGTCTCTGAAATTCTTATATTTTCTGGACCATCTAATAAGAATTTCCTAGAGGTAATGCTTCGAGAAATGGCGAATCAGGTCATAACACTGGTTGCCATAAATTAAATTGCAAGAGAAAATGAATTTGTGGAATTGTTATAATGGATAATAACTATGAGAAAACAGATGTGTCTTCTCATCTTGTAACATGAGAGTTCCCTATGAACGCACACACTGTCACTGTGTAGTGTGACTATGTGAAGCTATGCAACCTGCCTATATTTCCAAGTATCCTAGCATTTCTTAAAACATATGGCCATATTTTTTTATGTTTACTATTGTTGTTGACTTCACTCTTACATTATGTGATTCAGTGAAGTAAGGATTTACTAGTTTCTTGCTATTATGATTACTCTTTTCCTTCAATTCTCTATAGCTCTTGGTTTTGACTCAAGCGTTGCCTTGTAAAATATCTGGTGCCTGATAAATGAACTTTCTGCTTGCAATATTTTCAACAAAGTTGCCCCTTGAAACCAAGTTTAGTGTTGTTGCTTTATAAGTGAAATTCATCTGATGAAACTGGATTTTGAACAGATCCGTCCAATATTTTTAAACGCGCTTTGAAGTTAATATGCCAAGTTCTATGTTCATTCAGTTGTCACAAAGAAAATAAGTTCCTTTGGTGCAGACAATATTCGCCTGCTTGCATTTTATAAATCTTGTCCAAGGAATATCTGAAAAAGGAATGTTCATTCCTGATTTTCTACGTTTTGGTGCAATGTGGGCTTTTAGTAATAATCCTGAGTGTTCTGTATCTTTCAGGAATCCAAGGACAATCACTGCAGAGGCAATGGCAGTCGAAGCCATGGAGAAGATGGAATCGCCTCCTTCACCCGTGCAATTCTTGCCTGTTGTCGACGACAACAATGTTGTGTGTGGGATCATCACATTGCATGGATTAGTCTCTGCTGGACTGTAAGCTTTTATAACAGCTTCCACTTTGCTGTATCATATACCTGGTTCTTATTAGTTTTTGCATGGAGACATCTACGTGGCCAGGGCTTTCAGTTGAAAGTATTTTTTTTCCTAGTTCAGTCGATACCTGAAGTTGTTTCATTATCGTTATTATAGTATGTGTAGCCTAGAAAGTACTATGTGGAAACACCATTGGTGGCCCAGTGTATAGTGTTTGTAAAAGTAATATTCAACATTCTGTGGTTAAACTATTTGAAAAATATTTGTAATTTGCACCGTGCTGTGTAAAATAATACTTTTTTTTTTTTGAGAGGGTACAACAACATCGAACGCACACGAACTCACACCACACCCACGCACCCACACGCACGCGCGTCCGAAATACACGCCTAATTTAGAGATTGGAAGGAAACCCTTCAGTGTGCTGGAAATAATAGTTAGTTTCATATGCAGTTAAACAGGCAGTAGGTGCAACCCTGCATAATAATACAATCGTAACAAGTGATACAACATCGCAGCGTCAATGTGTGTTTGCTGGACGTCATGCCAACGTGTTTGGTTCGAAGTGACATCGCAGTTCACGGCACGATGAGTTGACGCGTTTTATTTTCCGCCAATTCAATGTGTTTGCTGGACGTCATGCCAACGTGTTTGGTTCAAAGTGACATCGCAGTTCATGGCACGATGAGTTCACGCATTTTATTTTCCTCCAACATAATGCGCAATGCAAACAGACGATGTTTTCCCTTCATCGTTTTGAAAGCGAACATATGTCATTTGATCACAGATACAATTAGGCTAACTCAACTTGAAATTCACACTAAGCAGGAATGGTTACATTAACATGCATTGAGCACATAATGCTTCGTCTGGTCTTCAATATTCTGTAACATTTGAGCTAGTACAGACATTGTTCTGATTTGATCAGGAAGAAAACACAGTTCAAGCAGACTTTGCAGCAGCACCTTCATAGTGATACTCAAAATCCTTCATCATATAGTGCTAGGAAGCTTTCACCTTTCCCATTCGGAATCTGGATGCGGGCGCTCCACCCTGGGTTTGCTAGCTTGCGGGGCAGGATGATGATTAGTTAATGCCTGATCCCAGCCCATGATGTGTGGCAGAGCATACTGCACGAATACACAAGGGGGCGTCAAAAAGGATAATTTCCCTGTGTAGTGTAATATATATGATACTACTAGCTCGAAAGTAACATAATTAGGCCATAACAATGAATGTACAAGTGGTGTCACTGGTATTGTCACTCATAACTCATTACCACCAACTATTATCAGCAATAATGTTAAAGTACAGCAGCTTTGAGAATCCATGTTATGAACATCTGATGTTGTTGTATAAGGCAAACCTGACACCATAATAAGACATGTACTTCTTTCCAGCAAACTTTGATGAAGCTTATGGATGTGAATATAGTCTTAGCCATCTATTTAACTTAGTTGGATTGTGGTCATAGGAACCTGTCCATTATTCAAATTACAGCAATACATCTCAAGTGGAAAGATGAGAACTTACACTCAATGTTGTGCGCAACACTGCAAATTCACCTTTTGTGATAGGAACTGAAAGGCGATCTGTGGTCTTCTGCACGTTGTTCAGAACAGCTGCAATAAATATAGTGAGCAGACTCCAATTAGAGCCGTTCAGAAAAAAAAAAGTAGGCAAATAAAACTTTGAGTGTTACGAACAACATGCTGAAAATCATCATGTTGCATGTAATGTTTAGTTGCTTACTAGCAATATCAGATAGCGTTTCCTTTTTCATTTCAGACATCTTTTAAGGTTTAAGCATGCAAAACGTTAAACCCCAATTTGATGCAAGAGACACTGGCAGCAGGGTCTCAATAACTCAAGTAAGCTTCTCAAACATCAGACCTCTAGGCTAAGATTGTCTGCTTAACAACATATTGCTCCACATGATATTGACAGTCTTCAAGGTTGGATGGAAACACAAAAAAGCATCACTTACTTAGATTAACGAAGTATCCACTGTCACTGCCAAGTGGAGTAAGTGACAGTGACTTTTTCACCTGTCCTTCATGACTACATACACAAAATGGCTCCGGTCAGAAGGATAATAAAGTAATACACCAAAAAGATGAGTTATTATCTGATTCTTCAATTCACAAAAATAAATCACAAACCTTGATTTCATGGATGGATCATGGAAAAATTCACAGGATTCAGCAGGCCCGAGACTTATCAAGCTTCCAACTTCAGTAGGTGACAGAGCAAAGAGCTGCACAATAGATGTTCAAAAGTCACGAAACGAAGATGCTATGCACATGATTGGCATATGTAACAAATATCCTTCATCTATATAGTTTCCCTCCCTAGGAAATACTAACTTCATAAGTAATACTGTTTTACCTGTTTCTTTGTATAGTCATACTTCCTTTGTCCAACAGCAGGAAAGAAAGTCAGCATTACTGATCCATTTCTGCTAACTCGAGCTCCTCCAGACTGATGAAACAGAAAAAAAGATGATGTGCACAAGGATAATGAATGCCAAACAAAAAGGTAATAATAGAAAATTAAAGGAACACATACTTCAAGTTTGCTAAAACTTGGCAGTATAGGATGTACAGAAAGTGCAGCCTTTCCCTTGAACACAGTGTAACTGGCGAACTTTTTACCAGACGAGCTATCTGCTCAAAAGGATTAAGCAACTAACTAAGCATGCAAAAAAAGACCCTGATAAGATTAGTGCTCAAAGCACACAGAAGGCTGAGTAAGATCTACTAGTTACAAAGGCCTTACCATCAAGACTTGTAGCTGAAGTTGAAACAGCTTGCTGGAATGTCAATGAACCACTCCAGAGAGCATCCTTTAGATCAACACCTCTCCTGTTAATGGGGATAAAAAATAAATTACTAGTACTTCAACTTGAGATAGTCCAAAAGAGTGAATACAATAATAGCATCAGATGTCAAACTAAGCCTAGCTGGTAAAAAGGATGCTGCAGAATCGTACCACAGAAAAACAACAGACTGAAATAGAGCATTTCAAGGTTGGATGGTAAATTAAGAAGAGGTTAAAAAATGGCAATCATCAACCCGCGTACATTGATACTAGAAAGAATAGAAATAGGAACCACATAAACAAACAAATAAAAATATGTAGAGAATAGTTCAGCTCAAACGAATTGCTAATTCTAAATTTGCAAGAAGCATTTTTCTGTCTATAATGTTTACACTAAATTAGATCTCCATGGTTTTACTACCCATACATGTACATGCTAATTGATACAAGGGACATGATTCAGGCACGTTTACCAGGATTCCACACTCAAAAGATTTCTCATCACTATCCACTTAGTTAATCAGCACTTGAACAAAAATGGACATTGGAACTCCACGCAAGCGGATTTACATGATGGACAGTGGATACGATATATAATCTAAGCACCCCAAAAGGAATCACAACCATATATCCTCGACACAACATAACCATACCCCCATTGCTTGTAAGAAAGCGAGGAGAAATGGTAATCCTCAGGCCACCAGTGACCACCAATCACCGCTGAATGTCATTTCAGCACTCTAAAATGCAAATGCGTCACATTGTGAGTCCATCATCCAAAAACCCTCCCTTTCCCAAGCGGAATCTGTATCTACAGAACCACCCCTGAAACTAAATCAAAAGGGCAACAGCACGCCTAAACCCTACCGTTAAACCCTCGCTAAATCCCAGCTACCACGGCTACAACAGCGAAATACGCGCACACTTTCCCGATCAAAGAGCTGATTGGCGCCGAGAGAACCCCAAAACCGCGCGCCCTGACAGACGAATGGCTCGGCGACCAGCGGCCGAGGGGCCGCTTCGAGAAGGAAATGGCGGAGGTAGGGTTAGGGTTTATGGTCGTGGCTGACCTGGTGGCGGAGGGGAGGAAGCGGGAGAGGCGCAGCATCGTGCCGCCGGCTTGTCAGTCACCGCAGCGGTGGCCGGAGGGGAGGGTAGCGAGGCGTGCGCCGGCGAACGGAGGAAAGTGAGCGAGAACTACCCGTTTCGCTGCGGCGGCTGGGCTGGCAAAGCGCCGTTTGCTTCGGCGAATACGGCAGCGCGCGTTGAAGGCCCGAGACCCGGAACTGGGTTGGTCAAAGGCCCAAGACGCTGGGAGAACCAAAGCATTACTAGTATATCGATTTTTTTTCTTCATATTTCTAACTTTTGATGTTTTTTTTAATATGTTTACTAGCTTTCAGCTGATTGATTCAATCAATGATTAAACATGTTTTCTAACTTTCAACTGATTGAAAGCTTTCAATCAATAATTTGTTACTTTAAGTTTTGATTTTTCTTTTATAGGATTATTTGTATAATAATTATATACCATTAGATCTAGATCTAATGGCTTAAAACGATGATTGAAAGTTGCTCAAACTTTCAGTCAGCTGAAAATTAGCAAATCCGTTAAAATAAATTCTCCGCTAATGTTCATGGGGTGAAATTCAATATTTACTCCTTCCTACGGTCATTAATGGAGATCAAGTGGGTTCTAATAATGGGTAATTATTTCTAGAAAATGAAAGAAGCACAAATCCATGGTTAGTGAGGAATAACCCTTGACGTATTTTATATAAACTAAGGTCTTGTTTGAATAACTCCAGTTTTTAAGAAACCAGCTTTTAGAAAACTGGAGGGTCTTCAAACAAGCCAGTTTTTTTTATCAGTTTCTAAAAACTGGTTTATGAGTTTTTAAGAAACCTATAATCTAGGTTAAACCATCTAATGCTAGTTTTTAAGAAATCAACTTTTAGAAACTGGGATCCAAACACTCCTATGCAGTTTTTTTTATAAATTAGTTAGAGGGATCCAAACAGGGGCTAAAGTGACCAGGTTGGTGGTCTTAGAGGAGGGAACTAAATTTTTTTGCGGACTTAGAGTAGTTTGGAAAAGGAAAAGAAAAATCCGTTGTCTGAAACTTTACAGTAAATGGTCCGAAACAATGCAAGCCAATGCAAGCCATGGCAGACAATTTGATTGAGGGGAGATGGTTGCACAAATCTCAAATAAAGTTGCCCGGAAAAGACGGTAATGGTACCCCATGTACATATGCGAGCAAGTATTTGTTCCAAAAACAATACGTGTGAATCGCTTCTGCCGACGCTCCAGAAAAGAGTGACCGGTTTCTAGCTCCCCTAACCTTGATTCGACTGTTGAAGTGAATTCCATCTCCTTTTCCTTCTTCACTCCATGCCTGGCATGTCCCCCATTTACAATTCTCTCTCGAAAATCATGTTCACCTTCTCTGTTTAATATCGACGTTTCTTTAGGTTGCGTTCTGGGCGCGTGGCGGAGGCCCGCAGAAGGCGTCCCTGTTGGCGGCGTCGCCGCCGCGCACGAGGTAGTGTCCGAGCGACGGCGTGGTGGTCCCCGCGACCCGGTTCTCCTCGCACAGGAACTCCCTGGCGCACGTGCTCTCCACCTCCCTCTCGAAGTCGTGCACCAGCACCTCCGTCTCCACGCCCTTGGTCCGCGCCATCACCGCCGCCGAGTAGATCGCCGCCATCCGCCCCGGTGACCCCTCCGTGTACCTTCACATCACATCCTCATCATCAGCTTATTTAACTGAAATGATTTCTTGATCAATTGTTTAATTATAAGGAAAAGAAGAAGAAACTGAATAATAATAGCTAGCACATGTACCCGCGCGGACCGTCGACGAGGATGACGTCCCACGCGACGTCGTAGAGCTGGTTGGGGAGGTCGTTGATGGCGAGCTGGCACTCGGAGAAGAGCAAGTTCTGCACGGGCCTGCACTCCTTGGCCTGCGCGGCGGCGGCGGCGGCGAGGAGCTCCGGCATGTCGCGCACGGCGGTGGCGTATGAGACGTCGTAGGCTTCGAGGCCCGGGTGCGCGCCCTCCAGGTGCTCCACGTAGTACGGGTTCTCGTCCAGGAACACGGTGCGGCCGCCGTGGTTGAGCGCGCGCCACAGCGGCGTCTCCGCGCCGAGGCCGAACACGAGCACGTTGCACGGCGCGCGGCGGCGCAGCACCGACGCGATCGCGCGCACGTCGGGATCCGGCATGCTCGTCTTCGTCGAGTTGCCCGCCGCCGCCGCGTACTGCACCAGCGCGTCGAACACGTGGCCAGGCAAACCCACCTTCTCTGCTCCGCCGCCGCCACCCGAAGCGGTGGCGCCGCCGGCTCTTCTGAGCAGCGTGGCCTGGTACGCCGCCCCGACGGAGGCTCGCGCCGTGGAGAAGACGGTGAGGAGGGAGACGCAGGTGAACAGGGCCAGGAACACCACAAGCCCTAGGCAACGGGAGGAGCCCAGGAGGAACGGCATGGAGGATGGCGCCGGCGATGTCGGCGCCATGCCGCCGTTCGCAGTCTTGTTGTTCGACGACGTGTGCACGACGAGCAGCCTCGGCCCGGCCGTTGCCTTCATCATCCTCTTCCTTTTGTGTGCGATTCTGTTGTGAGTGCCTGGAGGGAGTGAAGCCTAATAAGCAATGTTTAGTAGCACCAGACTTACGTTTTGAGGCGAACGAAAAGAGCTGGCCGAGAAGGAAGCAGCAGTCGGGAGGTTGGGATGGGACTGAATGACTGACAGCAGCCAACAACGCAGCCTCATTAAGCAAAGTAAAATAAGCTTATGTTGGATTAGTTGTTGGCATGTTTGGCGAGAAAGCGAGCCGGGTTAAAAATTGCTCGAGAGTTGCAACCTACAGGTTTGCTTCGGGGTGGCTCAAATTCTGGTGGATTTGGGTGCCTCTTTTGATTTTGACACCAAATCTTTCTTCGAAGACGGAAAATACCAGATCTTTGTTTATCTTTCCACAGCAACACAGATATTCATTTGTGTTCAGACATTTATCATTCAGGTTTCTTCTTTGAAAAAAGGAACGGAAATGAACTCTAACAGAGATTGATTGTTCTGTGTCCACAGATGGAAGGAATGTCCTGAGTCCTAACTGTAGTAGATGGTGTTACTGAAAATTACCACCAATTTGGGGACCCATGGTTTTCGGTATGGAACAATGTATGCATCACCTGACGATACAAGAGCATCATTTAATTGCTTAAAAAGAGATGGCTCCGGATTTTAGAAGGGCAGTCGGCACCTTTCAATCCATCACCACTCACCAGACACGAGACAAAAACAAAACTAGCCATAGAACGTATCAGGTTTGGTGAGAAAACTGTTGCTGAAATTCCTTTGACTGATGGCTAGATGCTATCCGCAAACACTTAGAATTTTAGGCACAGGCGTGACAGGAACTAAAGTTACCGATACGAGGGGTCTGTCAGTCTACTTCTCGCTGTTGCCTTCAAGTGAAGCCTCAGCAAAAACGGGCATGGAACACGCCGTATCTACCCATTCGGCTGTCCTGAACAATTTCACATTTACAGGAAGTAGGAACAGGCGGTTGCCTACAGCAGTAACAATCTCATATACGCATGGGTTGGTCATCCGAACAAAAAGATGAGTTGGTAAAGGGAAACTAAAACATAAAGCAAAAACGGACTTTTATGGTAGCCAGGTAGAGAGCATTTTTCTAGCTATCTTCTTTGCAGATTTTGCAATGAATATTACTAATCCAGGTTTCCACTCAATAATCAGAAAGTTTGGGACACACTATCAGTTGCATCTTTCCACTCAGTTTCAAGTTGACCCCCAGAAATCATTTTGCACATTTAACCATCGGACATCAACAAACATGCCAAACATTTTGACAGCTTCCATCAGCAGAAAGCCCAAACACAATACAAAGGACAGAGATGAAATTTTTTGTTTTTTTACTTCATCATGTTTGGCACCATCAATGTATCTAGTATGGTGAACAGAAGATGCATCTCCAGTATCCCTGTAGCAAGGAAGCAAAAGATGTTATTTTACAAAATCTCACCGGTATGATATGATCACCTGGGTGACCACAGATATACCACAGCAAGATGTCACCAGAGATCATGCCATCCCGCACCAATAGGCCAAATGCTCGTCTTTGCGAGATGTGCTGAATAGCCCACCACATTTCAAGCAGATGAAGCTGCTTCCATCAGCAAATGCATCCAGGATGATCTGCTTCCTTCCACTCTCAGCAAGAATACAGGCCTCATCAGAATCCAACATCATAACAGGGTCAGACCCAGGTCCTTGTGTAGTGTTTGTTGACTGAGCCTCTGCTATTGCACATTGTGCAAGCAAAGAGGCAAGCTCATCAACACTAGGAGTGACCTGCGATCTCTGGGTGTAGAGTTCACGTGCACGGTTCAATGTGTGGATAAGAGCTTGTTCACCACCTTGAGATCTAATAGCCAGCAGGACCTGCAGAATACCAGAACTCTCGGAATCAGCAAGACAGTATGAGTCTGGCTCACAAAATGAGGTGAATACTGAAAAGGTTACACTAATTGCTAAATGATTATCGGTTGCAAATAAGCAACTGTATGAGTCTGGCTCACCAAGATACATAAGAAAAAGCAGCAGTGAAACAATACCATAAAATGGAAATTGAACATGAGATTACAAATTGAATGCTTGATCAATTTGTTATGTTGATAATGTTTGATTCATTACGGGTAATCAATCCTATGGCATTATCATGGTGATACGTAACCACAATGGCAAGATCTTGCAGGCCACAAGGGCATACATTTATGGCGTGCAACTGCTGATACAATTCATAAATGCTTACTGATAATTTGCTGATCAGCATGAAAAATTAATTCCATTTGTATAACAGGGGAGGGCAAGTAGGAAATGCAAATGACGTAGAGCAATGTTGCAGTTGAGAAGTACCACACTTTCCAGTAGCTTGCTACTTTTAAAGGCCAATCATTTTCATATGGGCCCACCATATACATCAGTAAGATGTCTTAGATGCTCAGTGCAAAGAGGATATCAAAATTCTAACACTAAACAGGATGCTAAACAAATGTAGTAAGATTTGGTAATTCCTATATTGTCCTATACTCCTGTCCAGAAGAAGCAAACTAGACTCAAATAATTTTATCAAGATAGCAAACAGACACTAACAACTTTATTTTCATTCATTTCTTTCCTGCCACCTCTTTTTGTTTGCCCACCTATAAACAGTTTTGACGGTTATTTTCGACAGGCCAAAATGGTTCGTACAGACTTGAGGAATAAACATTATCCAAAGTACTTTGGCCATAAGAGATAGGAGTATAGGACACCACTAGATTTCTAAAGGATAAAAGATCATGCAGCAAGCTGATGTGCAGCAAAGCTGTCCATGAGTTCACATCACACTCCAGTAGTCCAGTTCATGTTATGCATTTTATCTAAATGAAAATGCCTGCGAACGGGCCTCTAGCTGAGTTGGTTAGGTGGTCCTAGTAGCATTCCTCAGGTCCTGAGTTCGACTTCCAGTGGGAGCGAATTTCAGGCTGGGGTTAAAAAATCCCCTTGTCTCTCCCATGCCAAAGCACAGGTCTAGGCCCGGCCCAGGTCGTTGGGCCACGGTGCTGCTGTGTAAGCGCAGGGCAGGGGTTCGGGGCTTTTCTCGACCTACATGAGAAGGTCTTCTCTCGTAAAAAACAGCCCGGGGCTGTCTTACCCCCCGCAGGTCGAGTTTTTCTAAATGAAATTACCTTTGGTTCCAATATTCGATCAACAGAGCCATAACATTTACAGAACTATTACTAAACGAGGAAAATAGGATTCGTTTGTAAAGCTCAGTAACACTTAAGCTAAGCTGTGCATCCCTGTTTTGGGCTTTTGTCATTGACAAGACAACAATGTTCAGAAAGTAGGGTTTACACAGGTTCCTATGGTACTAGACTAAAAGAATCTTTAAAATCCCATAGTGATCTAAAAATGGAAAAAAAAATCCATATTAGCGGAAAGGGAAACAAAAAAGATTCAATGTGCCACTTTGCGAAATCAAGTTTCAGAATCTCCATCTCCATATCAAACGGGTAGAGTTTGCCTGCCGTGCATGTGGGTCCAGGGCCCACATGTACGTGACTGTAAGGCAGAGGGCAGTACGGCAGGGGATATGCTTCTATATCAAACACTGGACCACAACTCAGTGGGATATGGGAGTGGCAATGCTCGTCCTGAGCTTAAAGGATTAAAAAGGGCATACCCCAGTGCCGCAGGCTCCCGCACGATGTGCAGAGGCTGGGGCTCGAACCCTGGACTTTCCAGTTACAGGCGGTAAGACTCTACCGCTGCACCAGGGTCGCCCTTCAGCTTAAAGGATTATTGTTTCTCAAAAAATTCAATGGAAAGTTACAAAAGAGTAATTCTCAGAAGTATGTGTATTCTACATTTACTACTCTATGGAGAGAAGTTATTGCTATAACCAATAGGGAGCCAGCTCTAATTCATTTTACTCATTATTCCAATCTACATTTTCCTCATCATTCATTTTCTGGTTTAGGAAGTGATCAGGGAACATGGTACTACCAGGGGTAGGCATGCAATTGCGCGGTAGGACCAGTTAGAGTGCTCAAACAACAGTATAGTAAGAAAATGTGATAGATAACATCATAACAATGAGCCAAAGCGTGCTGCCCGTACGATTTTGCACGCAATCAATCAGCGCACTTGAATTACTGGCTCTGGAACCACAAATTTTGATAAACAAATATCACAAGAGCTCCACATCAATGAAGGACATTCAAGATAAGGGCATAAATTCGTGCTTTCCCTTGTTCCCCTTCTAGAAGACAACCAGACAATTAGTCAATTACACATTTTTGTTTGCCTAGAACAAACAGGGATGCAGGATAACCGAAAGGGATAGGTCATGGGTGCAAAGGCAACAAGGCACTCAAGCACCTTCTATTAAGTCATACTACCTAACTAATCCCGAACCCTAAGACCTAGAACGGATCACACATAAACCCTTGTTCTTGTATCCGTGCGACACATTCAGGCCACACGAAGATGGAACCAAGTAAAATTTACGGCAACCATCTAACCTAGCGATCAATCAACATCCGACGCCCGACGGGTAAGATAAGCGACATAATCGGCGGATAATGGAGATAAGACGCGCCACGCAGCATGCGAAATGGAGACGGGATGGAGAGCGAAGGGGAAGGAAGTGGGCTCTCACCGCCTGCAGCGCGAGTGACGGCTTGCCCTCCTCGAGCAGCGCCCGGGCGCGGGTCAGCATGCTCCACGCCTCCCCCGCTGCCGGCACCGGCGCCGGCGAAGGCTGGGGCAGGCTCTGCACGGACTCCATCTCAACGTCGGACGAGTCCATCAGGCGGCACCTCGATCTTCCCCGCCGCTTCCCTCCTGTGCTTCGACGCCGTGACGAGGCCGCTGGTCGTTGCTGGCAGGCGACGGCTGCGGCTGCGATGCCACGCCTCCAGATGCTTCTAGGTGAGTGGCGGGTTTTAGTTAATTCCTTTAAAACCATTGTCATAAACTTCAATCCCTTACCTGCCATCCAGAAAAGTTGAATCATGTTAATGCCATCAACAGTTAAATTTTATCCCTTCATTACCATCAAAAAAAGTTAAATACTGTGAAGGCCATCAACAGTTAAATTTTATCCCTGTATCTTGCCTTTCTTCCCTAACGGATGCACCTAAAAGGTCCCATTTGCCCTTACCTCTCCGTTAGCAGCCAGTTGGACCCAAAATTTTACAACGTTGCTCCATTTTATGTCATGAAGTCAACGCAAGCACACTTTTTATAATTTACAGTCTCTATATGCCATCAAGTGAACAAACAAGGACTATAAATATAGACACAGACTGTGACATAGTTTTACTATACTTGTATTTCATGGTCATTCAAAATATATTACATTCATATAGTGCATCCCTTTAGTGCTTCAAAATAGATAAGCATCTCATAAAAGTAGTTTGCTAACAGAGTAAGGCATGCATCAACAATCAACATGACAAGTTTCCTTTCCTTTCGATATCACCCAAAATACCAAAATAAACACCCATCAATTACATCAGGTCAATGAGCCTTTTCTTGTTCCTAGTCCCCATAGCTGGACTATCTTTAGCCTTCTTCTTGCTCCTAGTCCCTATGACAGGACTATCTCCAGAAGTAGATACTACAGTTGATGTTGTTTGAGCAGTTGCCTTCTTGTGCTTCTTATCCTTTTTGTTCTTCATCTTTGTTGCAGGACCTACTGCACTTGCATTTGTCGGTTGACTAGATGACCCACCGTATAGAGCAAGAGATAAGTGACTTTGTCACCTTAATTTCATTTGCTACAGGAGCTAACCGTGGCCTGTAAAAAAGATTGAATAAGCAATCAAAAGAAAGTAGCATAACTAAATACTGAAAGAGTGTAGTTTTTTACCTCTTTGTTTTAGTGCCATCTTCAATACTTGTCTTTTCTTTAGCCTTTCTTTTCTTTTCAGCTTTTCTGCAAGGGAATGGTACAACAATAATTTTCAGCATTGACATCAATGGAAAATGATTAACTGCTTTAAATGATATTGGTAAAATACAAACCTTTGGGTTGCTAACAAGGCAAGTGCTTCTTTGTCTTCAGGATTTCCATCTTTACAAGTGTTCCAGTGATGTCCATGTCTGTGGCAGATTGGGCACTCATGTGCATTTCCGCTCCTCTTTTTCTTAGAGGCCCTAGGTTCATGACAACCCTTGTACCTATGGGTTTTTGGTCTACCAGCAGATCTCCTTAGCAACGGGGGATACAAGAAGAAACCCTTGTTGACCTTGGGCCATTGCTTCTTGTCAGTCATAGCAGGTACCATGCCCTCATATGCAGCTCTGAACTTCAGGATTGTGAAGCTACTATGCACATAAAATTGAAGATTTTCTTCCCTAAGATAGGTTATAAAAGCTATAGCATGGAGACATGGTTTACCTGAGATCTGCCACTCCCTACATGTGCATGTCATTTCTTTTAAATCACCACATGTTTGAAGTCCACAAGTTCTTTAGTGAAAGTCCACTGCTTGCCACATACTTCAGCTACATCATCACCACTCCTTTGAATCCTATATCGTAGTCCATGACTCTTCTCTTTCAGTTCACTATGAATGTGTGGTAGGATCAGACCACCCATGTTCCTACTAATCCGTCTCCTTTGATCAAATTTGTCCATTAGTTTTTGCCTAAGCTTTTCAACCAGATCATACACATTCATTGCCTTAAACTTTCTTATCCAACTGTTGAAACTCTCAGCCAAATTGTTTGTCACATAGTCAACTTTAGTGTCCTCACTAAATTTGCTCCTTGTCCAAATATTGGGATGGTGTTGAGATAGGTATATGTTTACCCGAGGATTTGCTGCAACCATGTTAGACATGTATTGTTCAAATTGCTCTGGCTGCCATGCATAAGCTGCTGGCCATAAGTTGTCATCAAACACCCTGCCATGAAACTGTTTCTTGAAGTTGGTTACTAAGTGTCTCATACACTCCCTATGTTCTGCATTTAAGAATACAGTCTTAACCACATTAAGTCCCTTTCCTGCATCAATACAAATTGCCAAGCCTATAGGGTCACCAATGCAGTCATGTAGCTTCTCCATGAACCACTCCCAGTTGTCTGCATCCTCACACTCCATTATTGCAAACACAACTGGAAAGAGCCAATTGTGTCCATCCACGGCACATGCAGTAGCTAATTGGCCTTTGAACCTACCATTTAGAAAAGTGCTATCTATGGATAGATATGGCCTGCAACCATTCAGAAATCCTGCTACACAAGCCTTGAAAGCAACAAACATTCTTCTAAAGTGGTGTTTCTCCCTCACTACATGATGCTCAATAATGACCACACTACCAGGACTCCTCTTCTCTACCTCAGCTTTCCAATTATACAAGATGTCGAAACTACCTCTCCAATCTCCATACACTTTGTCAAGTGCAAGCTGATACCCTGCATGCACTCTTTTGTAGTTAATGTCCACAAAGTAAGTCTCTAAAAGCCTCCTTTGAAGCTCCTTGGCACCAACAGCTGCATTCTCCCTCACCCAGTCCATTACTTTGTCACATATCCAAGCTTTTGTTGCATGCTTTATTTTCTTGCTTCTTTGTCTACTGCCACAGGTGTGTCCACATGGATTCACCTTCACCTAGCAAGCATAAACAACTATATTAGCATGGTTGTTTAGTTAAATAAAAAAAGGAAGTCATACAAAAAACAAAGAAGCATATATTTACCTGTATGGTTTTTCCATCCTCCAATGTAGATGCATGGATTCTCCATTCGCAACCCTTTTTCTTGTCTGAACAATAAACTCTGACCCTCTCAGGATCTGTTTTCTCTGTGTTGTACTCAAATTCATACTTAATAGCATGTTGACATAGTGCAATTCTAAACTCCTCAATAGAAGAATAGGTGGCTCCAACATGCATAGGTGGATCATTTTTGTCATATGCAACCTTAGGTATGTCAGATGGCCCAATTTCTTTTGCAACCCAGTCTTGATCATCTTTACTGTTCACACTTGCATCTGAAACCTCATCCGCACTTGTATCTGAAGCATCGTCGTTATTGTACTGCACAACCGGCTCCTCTACCTCTTCCTCTTCCTCATCCTCTACCACTTCATATAACACTTCATCATTGACACCGACATGCTCAAATAATGGAAAGGGGTTGACAAGATAAGTATCAATTATAAAAATATCATCACGAGCTGCTTGATTACTAGCCTCTGAAATTTCTGGTGCAGCAGCATCCACAATACAGAGGTTGTTTGGATCTACTGGCAGACTGCTAGATGTTGGGTCCGTCGTGTCAAAACGGTGAAGAGAACTACATGTTACATCTCAGTTTAGTGACATAAGTTTAATTAGTATAACTAATATAAGAGAAATGCATTCGTTTGTCAATATCCAATACTCATACTACAACTCATGCATGAAAAAAAAAAAGAAAAAATAGATGAGATTAAGGGGTGAAACGTACCCATCTGGGAGCTCGTAAGGGTCCATCTGCCGTAGCTTTTGCTTTAGACTCCCGTGACCTGCGTACAACCTCTCCGTCTCCTAGCTCCTTCCTCAATCCAGGTTGCGACCATCATCCATACCAGAGCTGCCCATCCCCAACTAATCTGCCCAGTCAATCAACAATTCCTCGCTTGACAACCAGATCTGTGTGATTTTTGTATGGGAGAGACGATTTGATGGGAGTGGATTCAATTTGGTGGGGGCGATTAGGATTCTTGGTTGGAGATCGATGAGGGAAGTGTTCTGGTTAGGTGTGAGTTTCTTTTCCTCGTTGGAGATAGATATGTATCAGCTATCTACGGGCCCAATAGTCATGTCTTCACTCACACAGGGGTACTACTGGAGATAGATATGTATCAGCTATCTACGGGCCCAATAGTCATGTCTTCACTCACACAGGGGTACTACTGGGATTTACATGTTGCATTTACCGTTCAAGTAAACGGATACCCACTAGCTGGCACGTAAGAGAAAAAAATTTAAGATCGTTGGCACTTACGGGATAGAAGTTTTCTCGGTGGCAGATTAGAGATTGAAGTTTATGCCAGTGGTTTTGAAGGGATTTTCCCCGGGTTTTATGTTCGTCCGTCGAGTTCCCGAAAAGGCGTACAATACCGCCACCGGTATTCCTTTGATAAAATGTTGATATATTGAAGAGCATCAATATTTTACAAATTATTTAATATATTTTGCAGTATCAAAGTCTTTATAACAACCCTTTAATATTTGACAAAAAAATCTAACTTGGGTCTGACTAAAGGATACATAAATGTGTTGTTGTTGCTTATACAAGTCAGACTATATGAAAAAGACTTGCTGCTCTGTTCTGAAAATATTGTCACTCTTTCTCGCAAAAAAAAAAAAAGAAAATATTGTCACTCTGACTAGAAAATCTAACTTACGGTCAATTAACTATCATAAATGACAGTATTTTAAAAACGGATGAGTAAATATTTTTATATGTTAAACAATAACAAAGTTATACTATTATCATTGAGAGAGAGAGGGGAATGTTTGTTTAAACACAATATCGTGTACATGAAAAAAAAATGTAGCCAAAACTCTATAACAAGTATTACCACGTATTAGGGAATGAACAAAGGATGAGATGCAGAATTAATTTCATGAAAAAAGCTTGTCCTCTCTTAACAAAGAGTTCACGTAAATAAACTTTGTGATAAAATATCTGATATTGTATTAAATAAAAAACAATTGAAAGCAAATGCAAATAAATTTAATCACTCTTATATATTTTTTAACTTGTCCTTTCTATTTTTTGTAAAACAAGATATTATATATTATATGTCCTAGTACATGTAACTGGCTATAAAAAATTATAAGGATGTATATATGATTTTAATTACAATAATAATGCATTTGTATGCGTTAAAAATGTTTTAAATATTAAAAGGCTATTGTAAATACACTTAACAGTAAACATGTAAAATTTGCTCACGGATGTGTAGCCAGATTATATCAATGTGATACATATATTCAAACTAACTTATCATGAAGTTTTTTTTTGTTTGAAACTAACTTATCATAAAGTTTTTTTTAGGGGTCTCATCATTAAGTACTTCTCATTGCAATCTGAATAATCAGGACCAAGTCGGACAAAATCCTGAGGTTTTAGGAGCCCACAAACAAAAGCCCAGCTCGCCTCCCCCAAACCATGGTGCTCAGTCACTGACAGCCGGCCGCCCGCCGGTTCTGCTCCGCCTCCACCGGGCGAGTCACGGACGCGAGCCGCAAGAGCGATAGTCCGAGGCTCCGAGCAGGCTCGTCAGCGAACAGGAAGCAAGTGCGCGCGCCCATTCCCGCGCGCCGCGGCGTCGGCGCCCATGGCGGAGCTGCGGCACTCGACTGCGGCGGCGGCGGCGCGAGCGTCCAGCTCCCCCGCGAAGCGCGACTCTGACGCCTCCTCCGCGTCGTCCCCGTTCCTCGCCTCACCCTCTTCCCGCGGCAGAGGCGCCGACGACGAGGACGACGGCAAGGACGCGCGCCGCTCCTCCCCTCTCCTCGCGCCCCACCACAAGCACCTCCGCCTGCCGTCCCCGCTCCGCTCCCTTCTCGCCCTCGAGGACCCCAGGTCCGCCGCCGCCTCGTCCTCGTACCGGATCCTGCTCGCTCTCCTCGCGCTCCTCCTCGCCGCCGGTCTCTTCGCCGTGCCCTCGCTCTGGTCCCGCCTCGTGAGCTCTCTCTGCCCCTCCTCTCTTCCCAATGCCATTAATTTCGTTAGGATTTTGGCTGCCACTTACGTTTCTCATCTGATCCTAGAATACGCCCTACTTGTGCCACAAGGAGGGAATCACGCTCCACTGTCCTGAGGTAAAATTGTAATGCATTGGTGCATGCGTTTTGGGACCTGTGCTTGCGTTGGTCTGAAGAAAGAATTTGTTTCTTTTGGTGCAGTCGAAGGAACCCCCATCGCTATGGGAGAATCCACGTGCTGCTACTACCTCGTGGAAGCCTTGCGCAGAGCGACGTAGCAATGAGCCCTCAGGCAAGTGTACCTTCTATGCCGCTTAAAGAATCTAGCTCATATTGCATCTTTTTTTTTCACAGTTACCCAAAGTACTCTGATGTTCGAACTGTTGTAGTGATTAGTGGCAGCTCAATTCGGTAGGTTTGCTAGAAACTTAAAATCTCTTTTGTTCCTTTCGAGTCTATAAAAATTTTAGTCTGTAGTATCATGTAAGCTGGCAGGTTACAAGGCATGCAAACTTCATTGCGTCTATCAACTCAAATAGTGGCTTCAAGCATAATCTACCATTGTTTTTCTTCCATGATTGGGTCCTGATGGATGGGTGATGGTCTCATATATTTCTATATCACGCAGATGTTCCTCCAGAGAATGAAACCTCTGGGTATATTTTTATTCATGCCGAGGGTGGACTCAACCAGCAACGTATAGCTGTATGTATGCACTTCAGTGCTCCCAATCTTCCTCTGTTACCTGTGCTTCGGTACCATATATTTGTTTTGATTATGGAATATCTTTTGCTGTCTAGGTTCCGACTTATTAGTCAATCTCTCATAATTGGTATTTCTGGCTTCTGCAGATATGTAATGCTGTTGCTATAGCTAAGATAATGAGTGCAACCCTTATTTTGCCTGTTCTGAAGCAGGACCAAATATGGAAAGATCAGACGTAAGTGTTGTTTCCTGTTCTAATTTCTCCTACATCCATTTCCCTGCTGTTATTTTCAGGTGATAGTTCTATCATCTTATATCTGGTTCACAAAAAATCAGTTTTTCTATAATCTGAGTGTAGTGCTCAATTAGAATTTTACAAATGAATTTCTATTGTTTCATTGGAGTTATAGTCTTGTGATTCTTGTCAAAATTGCTGAAAATTGGAACAGCTGTTTAAGGTATTAGTTTCTTGTTATTTGTCAGAAATCAAAATGTTCAGGTTCTGAATACCCATAGTGAAAAATGGAAATACATTAGTTAAGTAGTCATTCTATGTTTAAAAACACTAGTGAAACATTCATCTACTGAATTTTTAATTCGTTGTGAATATGGTCTAAGAATGAACTTCTACACACCACCATTTGTTTCACATGTTTCTCTAGGATTATAATGTTCTCTCCTGATTGTGGCAAATTCACTATGATGCTTGTATACTAGTGAAGAGATGATTTGGAATCCTAGAGAAAAGATATGTAACTGATTAATTGATCGGCCAAATGCGCTATGATGCATTTTACCTGAAACTTTTGCTTTTATTGTGATAAAAATCAATTTGTAACTGATAAGTCAGCTATAGATATGTTGATTCTGTGATATAAATGCATTTAAACTAGTATGCAGATTATATAGAGGCTTGGATTCCGTGTTGAAACTTGCAAACACAGAAGTTTGCAATATCATATATATATATATAGTTGGTCTGGACTTTTTTTGGTTCCGCACTGAGCACTGTATTCTAAACATTTTCTATGAGATACCGTAAAGGTTCCTGATTTTCTTAGGACCTTTCTCCTGACTTGAGACATTTAATGCATGTTTTCTCATTTCTGCCTTATTGCCTTTGTTGTTGAGAACATTGATATTCTCTGCAGAAAATTCGAAGATATCTTTGATGTTGACCACTTTATAAACTATTTGAAGGATGATGTACGCATTGTCCGAGACATCCCTGACTGGTTCACAGAGAAGGATGAGCTTTTCACCAGCATAAAGTAAGTTCTACCTTTTAGCTTTCTGTCTGGACTACTTAAACCTTTCAGCAATTGATGTTAGAATATGCAGACAACTGCTGGCTATGAGCTTCATGTCGCTATTTAACTATTTTCTGCCATTAAGGTTACTTATTTATTATTTTGGTGATATCATCTCAACAGGTTTGCAAAATTTTAAGACTAACATTCATGTTGCTGATCTTTTGGGTCTTCATTAGTATTAGTTTTAAGGTTTGAAGCGGCTTTTCCTTGAATGGTAGTGTTATGCTTTTCTTAAACAAAGTCAGGATCAGATTGTAATGTTCAAATTACCTGTTGACTTAGATAAAGCTATATATGCATTCCAGTTTCATTTCTGGCCACCATATGAAGTGAAGTGTCTATGGCCACTTAACATCACCTTTAAACACCGTGTTTGCACAAGGCTTGTACAACATGTAGATCAACACACCCAGCTTTCTTATTCCTTCTTGTGACATGAAAATGGAGGTTCATATACTGTTGTTGCTAATTTTTCCCCTTACCTTATGTTAAATGTTAACATTTTTTCTAGAATAGGTTCACAGTGCATGTTTTCTTCTGTTGAAATATGATGAGTTTTCTCTGTGTTTGACTTAGTATTCATATTTTAATAATACATGTTGAGTTATATGTCTATCGCAGGCGTACGGTAAAGAACATCCCGAAGTATGCATCTGCCCAGTTTTATATTGATAATGTACTTCCAAGGATCAAAGAGAAAAAGATAATGTCTATTAAACCATTTGTTGACAGACTGGGGTATGTAATTCTTTTACTGCACCAATTATTTTCTGGCCAATCTCTCTTCCTTTAATAATTCAGTATATCTGGCCAGCTTCCATGCTGTTGTAAAGGAGCATTCCTCTCTCTGTGCTGTTCAATTGAGCGTATCTTTCCCATCAGCGTGGAATCTAATAATGAAGTTTCGTTTCAGATACGATAATGTTCCAATGGAGATTAACCGGCTAAGATGCAGAGTTAACTATCATGCTCTGAAGTTCCTTCCTCATATTGAAGAGATGGCTGATAAACTTGTATCAAGGATGAGAAACCAAACTGGTAGCATAAAGCCATACATGTAAGCTTTATCTATCATAGCTGAATTTGCCACACTCAAGTTCATTTTGCATTTCTCAATCAAATATTGGCTCCCCGTTTTAAAGGGCTCTTCATCTGAGATTTGAGAAAGGAATGGTGGGTCTCTCGTTCTGTGATTTTGCTGGCACACGGGAGGAAAAGGCTATGATGGCCGCATACAGGCAGAAGGAATGGCCAAGGCGCTACAAGGTCATACAGTCTTGAGAAATCTGTTGGATTGTTACATCATTTCATTTTTAACTAACATCTCTTCTTTTCTGTTTGCATGCAGAATGGATCACACCTGTGGCCACTGGCGCTGCAGAAGCGAAAAGAAGGGCGTTGTCCTCTTGAGCCTGGTGAGATAGCTGTGATCCTGAGAGCACTAGGTTACCCAAGTGGAACACAGATATACGTTGCATCTGGGCAAGTATATGGCGGCAAAAACCGGATGGCTCCCCTCAAGAACATGTTCGCCAACTTAGTAAGTGCAAGCCACAGGTCACTAGCTCATTATCAAGTATCAACATTTTCCCTTTTTTCTTACATATGAAAAAAAAACTCGAAATTTTGATTTTCTTAAAACCATGAACTAAATTGCTGATTGAAGCCAGCGAGCCATTGACCTGCGTTGTTGCATCATCATCGCAGGTGACAAAGGAGGAGCTGGCAAGCCCGGAGGAAGTGGCGCCATTCCGGCGGCACGTGACAAGCCTGGCAGCTCTGGACTTCCTGGTGTGCCTGCGGTCGGACGTGTTCGTGATGACGCACGGCGGCAACTTCGCCAAGCTCATCATCGGCGCGCGGCGGTACGCGGGGCACCGGCTCAAGTCGGTGAAGCCGGACAAGGGGCTCATGTCCAAGTCCCTGGGCGACCCGGACCTGGGCTGGGCCTCCTTCGCCGAGGACGTCGTCGTGGCGCACCGGACGCGCACGGGCCTCCCGGAGCCCACGTTCCCCAGCTACGATCTCTGGGAGAACCCGCTCACACCATGCATGTGCAGAGCCTAAACTTTTCTCGTCTTTGTTAGCACTTAGCAGCTAGGCTAGTTTTTAATTTTTTATGTCTGAAGTATTGAATGTAATCTTTGATCTAAATAGAGGGGGTTCAAATTTTTTTTCCGAAGCTTTGTCTTACTGGGTAGTCCTTTTGTACTTGCTATGTGTTTGTTCTGGTAGAGTGGTTCTAGTTGAAGATGTTGCAACTTGCGAGAACTTGAGCAGAGCAAAGCGAAGCAAATTTCCCTAATATCTGCAGATATACAACAAGCATGCGGATACTGCTTCTACTAGATTTGGCTTCAGACATGATGTGGACAGATAACTTATCTGTGAACTCGCTAGTAGTTGTAACGTTTCTTTCCACGCGGCAGCTCGGCAGAGGCATGCAGCCTCTCACTCCGACACGTACTCTCTCTACTCGAAACACTCGGAAGCTATTTTAAAGCAGTCCATTGGTGACTCGACTCTGGCGAACGAGCCTAATCCTGTGTGCAGAGAGACAGGGAGAGCCAGAGAGCAGACAGTCACATACTCACTAGAGTCAGCCATGGCGCAGCTTCGAGCCCCAGCCGACGAGCAGCGGCAGCACGAGGCGCTGCACCACGAGCAGGACGCCGTGGCCACCGAGATCGAGAGCAGCAGCAACAAGAAGGCTCGCGCGGGGCTGTGCGGCGTGCTCCGGGAGCGCAAGGTGGTGGAGCTGGCCCGGCCGAAGCGGCGTCTGGTGGAGGTGCCCTACACGGCGACGCTGGCCCACACGGCGAACGCGCCGCTGGCGTCGCGCGTGTCGGCCGTGGCGGTGGCGGCGCCGCCGGGCCACTGGATCGGCGCCGGCGGGTCCATGATCCTCGAGTCCGACCCGGCCACCGGCGCCGTCCGCAAGCACTACATCGGCATGGTCAGCCTGCTCGACATCCTCGCCCACATCGCCGAGGCCGACGACGAGGCCGTCGATCTCGACCGGCGGATGGCCGTGCCCGTCTCCTCCGTCATCGGCCACTCCCTCGAGGGACTCACCCTCTGGACCCTCCATCCAAACACCAGGTTTTTTTTTTTCCCTCTCTCTGTTGCAACAATGAGTGTTAGAATTAGTTCTGCAAATCGTCTTCATTCTGCAACAAGGAGGAGAGGAGGCTAATTTGTGAATTTTGCCGTGGAATGATAATGGAACCAACAACTGAAACAGCGTGCTGGAGTGCATGGAGACGTTCAGCAAGGGCGTGCACCGCGCGCTGGTGCCGCTGGAGAGCGCGGCGGACAACGTGGTGGCGGTGGAGCTGGTGGAGTCGGCGCCGGGGTACCGGATGCTGACGCAGATGGACGTGGTCCGCTTCCTGCGGGCCCACGGCGCCGAGCTGAAGGGCGTGCTGTCCCGCACCCTGTGCGACCTCGGCGCCGTCCACGACGCCGTCTTCGCCGTCGCCGGCGGCGTCAAGGTCATCGATGCCGTCAAGGCCATGCGCGCGGCGGCGCTCACCGCCGTGCCCGTCGTCCTTGAGGACAGCACCGTCGACGAAGAGCCGCTCCAAGACGTAATTAAACTCTCTGCTTCTCATGATTTCACCAAGGTCGATTCGAATGAATTAAATTAAGCTCTGTTCTCGCAGGGGAAGGGGAAGAAGGCGATCGAGACCTTCTCGGCGACGGACCTGCGCGACTGCCCCGTGACGCGGCTACAGCCGTGGCTGGGCATCACCGTGATGGAGTTCAAGAAGAAGGTGGCAGAGTACCGGGCGAGCAACAGGCCCGTCGTCCCCGGCGCCGACGCCACGTTCGCCGGCGTCGTCCCCGCCGCCGCGGAGGCTGCCGACAACGCCGCCACCGACGACGAGGTGCGGGAGATGCTGGTGACGTGCCCGGAGGAGAGCGCCCTCGGCGAGGCGATCGAGGCGGCCGATCAGGTGAAGGAGCAGCAGTCGTTACTGGTCACGTGTTCCCCGGACAGCACCCTCGGCGAGGCCGTCGAGGCGGCGGCGGAGCGGCACGTGCACCGCCTGTGGGTGGTCGACGACGAGGGGATGCTTGCCGGGGTCGTGTCGCTGACCGACCTGCTCCGGGTCGTCAGGGAGGCCGCGCTTGGCGAGGATCGGGAGCTGCATAACATGGTGCCGTCTTAGGTCGTTCGGCGTGTCGTGGTTAGCTAGCCGATCAGGTTTGCTTCGATAGGACAGAGCTTCTCATGCTTGAGCGCATGAACTTCCCTGTTTCTTTTTTTAAAAAAAATACTGGCCTGTTTCAAGAAGCTCCGTTTAACGTGTATTCTGTTTCAAAAATTATTGTCGTTATTTATTTTTTTTATAAACTTTAACTATTTGTCTTATTTAAAAAATTATCTCGAACACATAAAATTATTAATTATATTATAAATTTATTTAGTAATGAAATTAATTATAAAAAAATATATATAATAATTTTTAAAATATTTTAAATAAGACAAACAATTAAAGATAATAAAAAAGTTAATAGCGATAATAATTTTAAAACAGAGGGAGTAATGCTATTGCAAGACATGATTGTTTTGCAAGTTGACATGTTAATTCATAGAAACTGAAGGAAAGATACCCTCATAAAATCCACACAGGTACCAGTCAAGTTCAAACGAAAAGAACGCGTAGAACAAATATTTACAGCTTAAATATAAAATTCTCGACATCTTTTAGTCAGCAGTACTAGGCAATCGATATATGCTAGTACAGCAGAGCGAATATCTGGCAATTTCTCAAGAGTGCTAGGAGAGTAGGAGGTGCCAACGGAATCAGTGAGCCTTCATATTCAAGAGCTTGTGCCTCGGCATATGAATTCCAGATGTTTGTTGTTTTCTTTTCTATTTTCCGTAGGACTAGCCTGTTTCAACAAGCTCCGTGTAACATTGGCATGCACTGTAGCGCCAACCAGTGGCGAAGCTAGAGGAAATACGATAAGGATGCAAACCAAATTTAGCTCTTTGGATGTATAATGTTGAAAATAGGGGGTGCTTATGTGGTAAAAACAAGTCAATTGTAAGCAGTTTTTTGAAATTCGTGGGTGCATTTGCACCCAGCAGCTATAACCTAGCTTCGCTACTGCTGGCAACATATGACTGATTTGCAATCAGCGCGCGTTTGGATTACGCGTAGTCTATGAGCCCGTGGTCACGTGAGACAAGTTTGGAAGTAACCCGGAGCATTCCTCTTAAAAAGTTGTGACAAATACAATAATCCATAAACTGTAATCAGCGCGCATTTGGATTCTCGCAGCCAGAGAACACATAACATTGCCACTACTACAAATTAATATATCATGTGACATTTTATCAATCCTGAGAAACGCCCGTGTCTGTTTGCACAACATCGTGCCGTAATCGTCTTGGATCGTTCATCGTGTCATGGTTAGTCGGTCATGTTTGCTTCGATAGGCGAGCCAACCCGTTCCAAATTGGACAAATTTGCTAGTAGACATTATTGAATGATGACATTTGTTTAGTGAACACTACTCAATGTTATATTTGCTCTAGAACACTACTAAACTATGTCAATTGACTAATGGACACTCTAATCATTAGACTATAATTATTCTTACATTTAAAAAAGATAATGTTTTACAAATGATCAAAATACCCTTATACACTTTTAACATATTTGACCATATAATAAATATTTATTAAATATTTTTAAAAGAGTATTAATATTTTTTACAGAAATTCTATAAATCAGATTTTAAAATGATTAATAGTGCTTAATAGATTTTTGTGAAGGACTACCGGTGGTCAAATTTTAAGACATATTATTACTAGATTTTATGAAAAATATTGATACTCTTTGTAAAGGATAATAGTGCTTCATAGATTTTTTATAAAAAAATATAGATACTCTAAAATAATGCTTAATAGATTTTTGTAAACGACTACAAGTGGTCAAATTTTAAGACACGTGAAAATATTAATATTCTTTGTAAAAGATTTAATAAATATAGAATTAATAAAATATTAATTATATAATCAGATATGTTAAAATTGTTGTGAGGGTATTTTGGTCATTTGTAAAAGATTCTCTCTCTTTCATATAAGAAAAGTCATAGTCTAGTCATTAGCCAATGACCATAATTTAGTAATGTTCTAAAGCAAATTAGACATTGTGTAGTATCCATTAGCAAATACCACCTTTTAAGAATGTCCCCTAGCAAATTTAGGCAACCTAATTTGTTCCTCCCTTCAAAACTGGCGCCCAAACTAATGGACGCAACGGTTTCATGACGTGGCGTGCATCGGAAGGTTCAAGGCTTTCGCAATCACACAATCTGCACCGTTGGAAGCACGAGCATGGGACCGAGCGGCCCTACAAAAGGGCCCCACACCCTGACCCTCTCCTTCCTCTCCACTCGGCACTCGCCTTCCGCGCCCCATCACCACCGCCACCGCACCCCGTCTGGTTTGGCCCGCCTCCGCCCTTCCACCAAATCCAATCCTCAAGCGCAGAGCGCAGAGCCATGGATCCGCGCCTCCGTAAGCGCGGGGCGGAGACCATGCGGGACATCGACCGACACCACGCGAGGTTGCTGCCCGGGACTTTCCAGATCGAGATCGGGGAGTTTACGCCGCTCTCCGACGCGGTGGTCATCAACGAGAGGATGAAGGCGGGACTGAGAGGCGACGACGCGCTGCAAGTCTTCAACCCCGAGATGGTTTTCCGCAAGGTCGAAGCGGAAGGCGCAATGCAATCGGCCGTCGCAAGGATGAATACCTCCATCACGAAGCTGAACCTGAAGATCGAGAGGTCGAGGAGGATGATCGACAACTTGCGGGAGCGTCTGGCGCTCGGCCCCGGCAACGTTCATGTTGGTCCCTCCATCAACGAGAGGTTCCTCGACCGCGAGCAAGTTGTTTACCCAGTAAGTTCGTTCATATGTTCGAAATCAATTCCTGCGGTGGATGCGAATTTGATTGTTTTATTGGGATTGTTTGCGTTGTCCGCTAACCAATGTACAGGTTTGGATAGAGACATGTTATTCCGTTTGGAATTGTGGTTATGATCGGGATTACTGGGATTGTTTCGGATTGAACCTGTATTTTCCATTAAGAATAGTGTCTTGAATCGGGATTTATGGGGACGATTTCTGAGTTACTCTATATTTCCCGTTACGAACTGTAACTTGGATCGGGGTTATGAGGATAGCTTCGGATTTAGCCTTGAATTGTGATCTGGACCTGGATTATGGGGATGTTTTTTAGATTCAACCTGAGTTTTCGAGGGTCTCGGTTTGGGCTTCGAGTGGGATTAGGGTGATTTCAGCAATCAATGTACTAGTAACTGTGATTGAGGCATCAGAACTATGATTTCCGTTTAGGGATGATCGGGATGGGTAATTTGGTTCGGATTTGATCGACGGTTTGCTGGGGATTTGATTTGGACCAGTGGGGTTTGACTGTAATAGTTTTGATTTTGACCATTCATTTGACTCCACATTTTTATTTCAGTCTCGATGTGACATCCAGATCGATGGCGATCAAGCAGACAGAAGAGTGACTAAGAGGCAGAAGAAGCGCTCTCGCAGATACGATGCCAAATCGCAAATAGCCTTCTGGCAACTGAACCTGACAGCGCTTGAAGCTAAAGAGGCTGCTCAGGTTGCCTTTCGTGACGCGCTCGTAGGTTCCAGGGACCACTTCTCCAAATCTGCTCTTCAACTTCCCACCCGTATTGGCTCTGGTTTTTCAGGTTAGGTTTATTTCAGACTTAACATCCACCTTGCATTTTGCTGTGGTTTTTCTTAACATGTAACCTTGTTCTTTCAGACTACACATTTGGTTACTGAGCAAATGAAAGTTGTGCGGCATCTGATGTACAGCAACAGCTTAGTCCATCTACTGAGAGAATTTCCTCCGACAGTTCACATGCCCTTCAAAAAAGTAAATGCATAGGCCACTGGCTCGTGTACACTTGAGTTGTCAGTGTTAGTTTTAAGATTGTGATGTGATATAGTTGTGCTTTCTCACTGTTAGAACTGTGTTGCTTTCTGTAGTTAATTGTTGAATTTCGATGTTCAGTTCTATCAAGTCCTACCTGTAAGTACCATTGCAAATGCAAATGGATACATGCCTTAAATGCCTTAACAATTGTGAATGGTGGTGCTTTTATTTCTGTTTTCTGGTTATTTTTATGATTTTATCACTGCTGTTTACAGCAACGTTAGTTGTGAATAAGCTAGGTAAAAGTAAAACATGAGGCTACAAAAGTTCAATGATTCTGTGATCATGATATAAAGAGAACCATGTTTGTCAGTTAGACACAAAATCAAATTTTGCTATTGCATTAAGTACTGCTAAGATATACATTTCAAGAAGCATGTTTATATATGTATCGTCACAATTTATTCTGGTCTAATAATTCTACAAGTGTTTGCGTCCTGTATATTGTGTTATACAGATGATCAGTCATTTCATGACTGTGTCGATATTCATATTTGCCTTTTGCTTCAATGAATTAGATCCTGGATGTCATTTTATTATTTATTGCGGTTGTCAATTTGTTATGTACTAGTATTATGGACCAAGCCTGGGTAAAGGAGGAGGGTTGTGTTAGGTTTGGCAAACCAACGTCAAAAACCCAGCCACTCAAATGGATATGAAACCCATAAGAAATTCGTTGGGGCGTAACCCTCTTAGCGACGCGTTACATTGGAACCCGGGTGTGGTGTCAAATGGGCAAGGGCCGGGTCGTCACAACCTTAGTGACACGTCGTATCGTGACCTGGGTACGATAAATAGTGAGCAAGGGTCGGGTCGTCGCAACCTTAGTGGCGCGCTACATCTACGCCCGGGTGTGGTGAAAAATGAGCAAGGGTCTTTGCACTTTTCTCGACGGGTGCGAAGGGTAAGAAAGTTAGCCGAGCCAACTAGGATTCATCTAGGGAGTTGGAACGTAGGGTCCCTAACAGGCAAGTTACGAGAGCTAGTTGATGTGGCAACTAGGAGACGTATAAATATCGTATGCGTTCAAGAGACTAAATGAAAGGGCCAGAAGGCGAAGGAGGTGGAGAATACTGGCTACAAGCTTTGGTACACGGGTACAACATCGGGTAGAAATGGTGTAGGCATCTTGATCGACAGGAGCCTTAAGGATGGAGTCGTAGATGTTAGGAGGCACGGGGACCGGATTATCCTTGTTCGGCTGATAGTTGGAGATTCAGCTTTAAATGTGATTAGTGCATATGCCCCTCAGGTAGGTCTTAGTGAGAGCATCAAGAGTCAGTTTTGGGAAGATCTAGATAGCATGGTTAGTGCCATACCTATCAGTGAGAAGCTTTTCATAGGAGGAGACCTTAACGGCCATGTGGAGAAGTCTAATGTAGGGTTCGAGCGGGTCCATGGAGGGTTCGGGTATGGTAGTAGGAATCAGGAGAGGGAGGATATACTTAATTGGGTGCTAGCTTATGACTTGTTGGTAGCGAATACCCTATTTAGGAAGAGGGAATCCCATCTAGTGACCTTTAGAAGTGCACAACACTCGAGTCAAATCAACTTTATGCTTGCCAGGAGGGAGGACAGGCGTGCTTGCTTGAACTGTAGGGTGATACCTGGGGAGTGTGTCGTCACTCAACATAAGCTTGTGGTGGCGGATTTTTGTTTTCGGGTACGTGTATACAAGGACAAATGTACCAAGACCGCGAGAACTAAGTGGTGAAAGTTTAGAGGAGAGTTGGCGCAAACTTTTAAGGAGAGGATGCTAGGAGAGGGACCCTGAGAGGAAGGAGAAGGACCAGATGACATGTGGCTAAAAATGGCAACATGTGTTCGGAAGGTAGCTTCAGAAGTGTTTGACGTGAGTAGAGGAGGCAAACAAGAAGCAAAAGACACCTGGTGGTGGAATGATGAGGTGCAAAAGGCTATCAAGGAGAAGAAGGAGTGTTTCAAGCGCCTACATCTTGACAAGAGTGCAACCAACATAGAAGGCTATAAAATAGCCAAGAGGGCTGCAAAGCGAGCAGTGAGTGTAGCAAAGGGTCAGACATATGATAACCTTTATCAGCAACTAGGCACGAAGGAAGGGGAGAAGGATATCTATTGGATGGCTAGGATCCGTGAGCAGAAGACGAGGGACATCAACCAAATCAAATGTATTAAGGATGGGGTAGACCGACTCCTGGTGAGAGATGAGGAGATCAAGGAAAGATGGCGAGAGTACTTTGATAAGTTGTTTAACGGAGAGGAGGAAGGTCCTATACTTGAGTTGGATGACTCATTTGATGATAACAACAGACGCTTTGTGAGGAGAATTCAGGAGACAGAGATAGAGAAAGCTTTGAAGAGGATGAAGAGTGGTAAAGCGATGGGCCCTGATGGTATCCCCATCGAAGTATGGAGATGCTTAGGTGCCAGAGCCATAGTATGGTTAACTAAGCTTTTTAACCTCATCTTTCGGTCAAACAAGATGCCGGAAGAATGGAGGAGGAGTATAGTAGTACCGATCTTCAAGAACAAGGGAGATGTTCAAAGTTGTACTAACTATCGTGGGATTAAGTTAATGAGCCATACGATAAAGCTCTGGGAGAGAGTCATCGAGTATCGCCTAAGAAGAGTGACAAGTGTGACGCAAAACTAGTTTGGGTTCATGCCTGGATGATCGACCATGGAGGTGATTTTCTTAATGCAACAATTGATGGAGAGATATCGGGAGCAAAAGAAGGACTTACACATGGTCTTTATTGACCTCGAGAAGGCATATGACAAAGTGCCAAGAAGTGTCATGTGGTGGGCCTTGGAGAAGCATAAAGTCCCAACTAAGTAAATTACCCTCATTAAGGATATGTACAGGGACGCGAGGACGTGTGTTCGGACATGTGATGGCGATACCAATGACTTTCCGATTAAAATAGAACTACACCAAGGATCAGCATTGAGCCCTTATTTATTTGCTTTAGTGATGGATGAGGTCACACGAGAAATACAGAGTGATGTCCCTTGGTGTATGCTCTTTGCTGATGATGTGGTGTTAGTTGACGAGAGTAGGGATGGGGTTAATAAGAAGTTGGAGCTATGGAGGCACACATTAGAGTGCAAGGGTTTCAGACTTAGTAGGGCCAAAACCGAGTATATGATGTGTGAGTTTAGCGCGACTAGACATAAGGATGGAGACGTTAACCTTGATGGACAATTGGTGGTCAAGAAGGATACATTTCGTTATTTAGGATCGATGTTGCAAAAGGACGGTGACATCGATGAAGATGTTAGGCATAGAATTTCAGCCGGCTGGTTGAAATGGCGTCAAGCATCCAGCGTCTTATGCGACAAGAGAGTGCCACAAAAGCTAAAAGGTAAATTCTATAGGACGACAATTCGTCCGGCGATGTTATACGGTGCTGAGTGCTGGCCAACGAAAAGACGACATGTTCAACAACTAAGTGTAGCAGAGATGCGTATGTTGCATTGGTTTTGCGAGCATACAAGAAGAGACCGAATACGAAATGAAGATATCCGGGACAGGATAGGAGTGGCACCTATCGAGGAGAAATTAGTTCAACATCGGTTGAGATGGTTCGGACATGTCCAACGGAGATCTCCGGAGGCGCCGGTACGTAGTGGGGTTCTAAAGAGAGATGCTAATGTTATGAGAGGTAGAGCCCGACCTAACTTGACTTGGGACGAGTCGGTTAAGAGAGATCTGAAGGCGTGGGATATCACTAAGGAGCTAGCTATGGATAGGAGCGCTTGGAGACTAGCAATAGACGTGCCGGAACCGTGATCTTTTTTTCCTTCCTTCTTGTTTACTCGTTTTTGGCTTTTGTTCTTTTTGTTTTTGTCCTTTTTTCTTTTTCTTTCTCTCTTTTCTTTCTTTTTTTTTTCTCTTCTCTTTCTTTTGACTTTTGTTTCTTTGTCTCTTTTTTTTTGGGTTCCCATGAGTTTCATCTCTAGCCTACCCCAATTTGCTTGGGATAAAAAGGTTTTGTTGTTGTTATTGTTGTTGTTTGTAGTATTATGGACCAAAATATCCATATTTGCTTTACTGAATATATTTAGAAGTTGCTCTTTATTAGAAATTAACACTAATCAAGTATTGTGGCTGTATAATTTTAGCACTAGACTATATTACACATTCACTTTTCTAGTTGTATGATTTTCTAGGCTTATCCGCATTCTTGAAATACAACAATGGTTCTGAGATCCTTTGGGGTGTTTTTTTTTTAATTTCACTGTCAGATGCCAGAAACAAAGTTGATTGAAGTGTATGGTTGAAAAGTTAAGAATCCTAGCTCATGTGGTGTTGTAGTTGCAGAGTGCTATATTTGTTGCATATACTATATACTATATAATAATATGTCAAATATCAGGGAATATGGAAGAACTATTATTGTGGTTTGCATATTTGTTTGTGTGTTTTGCAAACCTGTTGTGGTTTCCATCAGCTTATTTCATTGCATCTGCTTGTGGTACAAATCTCATTTGAATGTGCATGTATAAGATGTATTATCGATGTGCACAAGTATTTGGCCCAGTCATTCAGTTGCATCTAGGATTTATTGCCTGGTCAACCTTTTCTTCTCTGAACCATAAGAAATACTGCATATTAACTGGAACTAGGAATTTGGATGTGATTTCTGAATCTCTATGAATGCTGCTACCTGTTGACATAATGTCAAAATGGGACCAGATCGTTACAGAAGTGTTAGTTCATGTTAAATTCGCTTTATATAGCTGTGTGCTAGTATTTCCCGCAAAAAAAAAAATAGCTGTGTGCTAGTAGCCGTTCTATTTATATTGTCAAGAAAATAGCGTTGTGTTTGTCCGACAAACTTGTGCTTGTGTCACGCAATTCAGGAATGTTTGGTCGCGCCTCAAGCACATCCACATTTCTTGGATGCTCGGGGACCAAGCTGCAGTGCACAATTTCCCTAAATTCTCTTTCTGCTTTTTTTTTTTGGGGGGGGGGGGGGGGGGGGGGGTACACTGATGGCTTCTTGGTTTTTCTGTGTGCCACTGAAATCTAACGGGGCAGTGTATTTCCCCATTCAAAATTTAAGATCAGGAAAGCTCAGTGACGAACTGAATACGATTAACTGATATCAACGCACAATTAGATTATCTTAAATTTTGGGGGCAGAGAACAACATTGCCACGACTACTAATACCTCAAGTGACATTACAGAGAAACTAAATAACATATATAGCCCAGAAAATGTGCATAGGTATCAAATAAGCGAAGCTCAAAACAAGGACATTCGCACATAAGAAATACGTGCTTCCAAATGAGATACACATTGTCAAATGGAAGTCTATTCGTCCTCGGCCACCATAGCAAGCCAATCTGGATCAATTAGCTTGTATGGCCATACATTTTCAACCTCCCTGCGACGAACTTTTACAATATCAACAACCCCACGATTGTCTTCTTTGAGAAGGTATTTCCTGGCAACTTAATAGCCCTCTACGAAACAAATTCCATCTTCCAGTCCCAGAGAAAGAGTTGTTGCAGCTACCATCGGTCTTGGATCTATCTTCATTGCCTCAAGTGTGGTAGAGATTCTGAGAATATGAAGTGCCAGCTCAAGTTGATCTTTCTGACCATAAAATCCTGTAATATTTACCAGCTTCAAATGAGGGCGAGCATGTGCAGGAAGACTCCTTAGCTCACCATTGTACTTGTGATAACGTTTAAGTTGATAATCTGTCCACATCTGCAAAATTGCTGAATATGAATTCTACACATGAACGTGCAATCACACAATTAAAACATTCTCTACTCGCTTTCCATTTTTGCAAAATAGATAATTGCTAAGGAAGCATAATACACAGTTAAACTAAGGAGGAACTAGCTTTGCCTAGAGAGCAGTTGTCATACAAGATATATATACATATAACAAACTTACATGTATTTCCAGCATTTCCATGAAAGGAGCAGCCTCTAGGAGGCAAGCTAGGTCAAGGGCATCAGTTCTCCTTTTCCTCAGGGAAACAAAATCCAATTCCAATCTCAGATGCCTTAGAGAGTGAAATTCCAAAGGCTTGTTCGACAAAGTAGCTCTCTAACATACACAAACACAAACAGTTGAGTTGGAAAATTAATAACAATTTGAATTTTACAAGAATATAAATAATTTTAGAACGGAAAACAAATATTTACAGCTCAAACCTTAAGTTCCCGGCATCTTAGAGTCAGCATCTCAAGATGAGGCAGAGTACTAGGCAATCCAGTGAAGATATAAGCTAGAGCAGAGCGAATATCTGGTGATTTTATGGATATATTTCTCAAAGTACTGGGAAGTACTAATGGAATCAATGAGCCTTCATATTCAAGAGTTGTCAAACCAAAATTTAACTCTATCACTTGGAGCAAGGGGCACTGGCTGACATGCAAATGCTTAAGTTGATTTACAGGATGATGTGTATGTAGGCATGTAAGCATTTTGCAACAAGAAACTCCAAAAATATCCAGCACTTTGCAATTAAATAACAAAACTTTAAGTTCATCATCGGTAATATTTACGTCTACTAGCTCAAGCTTTCTAAGGTTTACCAGATATTTGATGGTTGCAGGCTGCTTTAGACAAACAGAACCAAGTTTCAGTGATTGCAAGTGAGAACCAGTAGTAGCATCAAAAAGCTGAAAAGGGAAGCCATATGGTTCTTTTGCAAGATGCTGAATTACAAAATCAAAAACAAGTTGCTTTGTCTTTGATGCAATAGCAAATTTCACCCATTTATCTAAGTGTTCTTTGTGTTCATTGTGCAACAGTGAAAAAGAAACTTCCATTTTATCAACTAGACCAGAATGTTGCTCCAAGATGGCATCAACCCTCTGGATAAAAACATATTCACTTATGGACGAATGGGGAACCATAGAACCCTTCTTCTAAACCAAAGATTCAAAAGATAACTCCAAGTTTGTGCGGCAACACCAAACACGTTTCCAGTGTTTTGATAATATGCTTGTCCTCACAGCCTGTTTTATAGGCAATCGTGATGTGATAGAGTGCAAAACATCCTGTGACAAAGAAACGATAGTGTCACACTTACTGATTATTCAAAAACTAAAAACAGATGCCTATCTGTTCTTGTTTTGTTGTTGTTAGGACAAACTTCCTAGTGCAAATTTGCACTAGCTGCTTTGTCCTAACGACAAGAAAAAAAGAACAGAGGGAGTAGGTACGATGGTGTAACATGTTAAAATAATGCATGAGTGAGAGTAATGTGTTTTTATTACTATAAACTAAAAAATAACATTGTCCATCATAAGGAGGTAGGAGTACAGATCGGTCATATAATCATATTATTTGATTGCTGAACAGTCATAAAGAATTATTTGTGTATAGTATTTGGTAACTCGAGTTTGTGAAACTTCACTGCCTCTGATGAGAAAGCCTAGACAATTATTTTGTTTAATATAAACTAGTCAACCTTTGGACACTGTATTAGTTGAATCAACTGAACAAGTGAACCTTGGACTGAACTTGCTGAAACAACAACTAACTTGACAGGTGTGCTACTATTTGCATGTGTATACCATTGGCTGAATCAACTGAAAATTCATACCACTGGTAAGTCGCTCAACTGAAGACTTGGCCTCTTCCTCTTGACCAGTAGTTCATTCGGTTCCATCTCTGAACTTTTCACCTTCTTTGCCATCTGCCACTTCCTGTAAGGGAATTTTGCCCAAAAATCAGTACAGAGTGCAGTAAGTCCTTGAAATTGCTGCTTGATCACCTATCTTTATTACTTGATTCTAAAACACAATGTTTCTTTGAATAAATTATTTAAATGAGCCGTGAATGAAGAACTGAAAGCAGCGCTCAAATCAGCTCGAGTTGGGATCAACTGCTGCTGCTCTGCAGCTTTAGATCTGAAAAATCAAACTTTTATGCACGCTGGACTTTTTTCACTAGCGATATAATAGAGCGAACTTTTTCACCATGTCTGACGAGTCCAGAAACATACCCTAGCGAGTCGGTGGCTGGTCGCCGCAGTGCGGAAGTGGCGCCCTGCAGGAAGGCGACGAGAGGAAGACCAGGAGCGGCGTGTCTCCCGGCCCTCGGCGCCCTGCGGCAACAAGGCGCGGCGTGGCAGCGTCCTGCCGCAGCGCCGGCCTGAAGGCGGGCGGAGGTTAAACCCTAGGTAGCGGGGGCACGACACGAGGTACGGAACGGAGAGGAGGGAGGGAGGGTGGAAGACGGTGAGGAACGGGTCTGTTTGTCAGGTCAGCGAGATTTTTTTTTTTTAAATGTGTTTGTGTTTCTTACCCGAACTGTATTTGTTTTCCCGAAGTTGGGAGTCGGAGACAAGGGTGTGTTCGTTTCCACCCTCTAATTTTAAATCTGTCACATTAAATATTATGATATTAATTAGAAGTATTAAATATAGATTACTAATAAAATACAGTCCATAACTCTCTCTCTGAATGACGAGACAAATCTATTAAAATTAATTAGGTCATGATTAGATAATATGATATTACAGTAAATATCTTTTAATAATAACTTAATTAAGCTTAATAAATTTGTCATGTTGATGCGCATTCAACTTTATAATTAGTTTTATATTTAATATATATTTAATAATTATATATAATATTTTAATGATTTATATGACCTCAATAAAATTTAGATCCAAAGAAACGAACACACCCCACAGAGAGGCAGCGCTCACCGAGGACCGGGAACTGCACAACATGGTGACGTCTTAGGTCGCTCAGCGTGTCATAGTTAGCTAGAACTAGGAAGGTGGACGCACGCACTTCGCCGCGCCAGCACGGAACACGCACCAGTTTAATATTTTTTGGGTAAAAAAAGTCTGATACTGAAATGTCATCATTAGTAATAATCATAACTATACATACCGAGAAGTACACCAAATATGATTAAAACTACAAAACGGCTTATTCATACGCGAAGCCGCCAGCCCAAAACTTTAAGGGTTAAGAAAATATGTTGCGACAAATAATGATCCGTCCATGCCAATAGTATTAAGTGAGCAGTGAGATACAAATAATTATAGTACATAAAGACCATTTTAAAATAGAGAGAAGACATAACTAATTAGGACAACATATAAATTGATGATTGCAACCAATCAAATGGAAGATTCTACACTTGCAGTTCCCTGATGTTACTTTGCTTCCATGCACGCTCCATAATCTGCATGTCTTTCTACCATGTCCAAAAAGAACAGGAACGCTGCCAGGACCATAAGAATATATGAATGAATTATGGTACTCATCTTCCTATCAACATTACAAAAACATTGAATGGAAGTGGCAGTATCAAGTACTCCTAACCCTTTTCATGATCAAGCATCCTGCATCATAAATGCACATTCTCATCAAGCCAGATGAAACAATGGAATATTGAATTGGAATGCGTTCAATGCCTTTTCTACATAAATGATGCTATATCAGTATTATTTCTCAAAGATATTTCATAACATATGAAGGAGGGAGCTGAAGGTGCTATTACCCATATGCAAAGATTGTGAGGTAGTATAGTATAGAGTAATTAGCTATTTATGTCATGTATAATAACATTTGGAAAAAAAAATCGGGAAGCTACATTAATCCAGTGGCTTACTATGACCTACAGCGCTTTAGTGCTTTCAGGATCATTAGAAGAGAAATATCAGATAAAGTAGTATAATTTGGTCATAGTCCATTAAAACTATTTATTATTTCATGCTGATGAATAGATACAGATCGTTACACAACCCTAATTCAGTTTGTGCGGTGAATTTTATTTGCAAGTAATTCACGAAGTTAGAGGAATTCATGAAGGTAGGCTGCTCTGAAGGAAACTGAAACTGAATGATACTCACACACCACAGCAAGGGAGAAAAGCTCACACACCTGGAGAGATGGCATTCATAGGGTTCACACTATCATCGCTGGTAGGAATCTTCACGCAGGCACGCAGCCATTGAGCATGCAAGTGACCTGGCTTGTTACAATCTCAGTAATCTGCATCATAGGTCCTTTAGTGCAAACACAGTATTAAGTGTAAAAAAGATTTTTTTTTTAATAACGAAGAATGATAAGGCATTGTAATAACAGAATTTGTAGAACTAAACCAGAATTTTGTGTGAAAATTAATGCTATAGGAGCAGGCTTTGAAAGTTACAGGAATAGAAAATGGCAATGTTCAAGATACAATCTTGATTAAAGCTAACAATCAAAAGAGACATAAACAACAGTGTGCCCAAAGGACTGACCTATCCTTGAACATGATGTTGTATATTCTAGAAGACTCGAGCATGACCTTAATCTTGTGCAAAGCAGCAGCTGGAGCCAAGAAAATAAATGAAGTAGGGGCCAGGCTTATTCTTGTAGCTGCAAAAGCTTTTATGACAATAGATACAAACTATAGTGCATGATAAATCAGTATATAATGAAAGGGCAACTCATGTTATTAAAGAAAAAAATATAACTTAGATATCTACAAATCATTTTGTCAGGTAAAGAAGAACAGGGACTCCTAGCTATTTGAGAGAAAAGGGGTCAGCACAATATGAGGTAACAACTAATCTGCACCGTCAGGTACTATAAAATGGAAGAGCAAACTAACCCATTTAGGAAGAAAACTTAGTGTTGAGGTTACGTCTAAGAATCTACACCATAGATTATTTGACCACAATTAACATAAGGTTATTAATCTCACCACAACATAGACATAACGGTATGATAAAAATAGATTATTAACTCATCTAATGATGAAAGAATGCAAACATCACACAAAAGTAAGGAAACAATAATCGATCATATGAGAAAGGATGGTAGCAACAATGGGAAGTTGGGAGAGGATTACTTTTTGTACCACAAGTTCAAAACAATTCGAGGAAATCAAAGCATCAATCAAATGTTTAGAGACATCAAAAATATTAAATGTTCAGATTTGAATTTATTGCATGAAAATGATATAAGAACTTTTCATCATTGCTTCCCTCCATTTAGAGAAAAGTGGAACCCGAACTGCCCACACATGAAGTGAAATCAGTATGTAACTCCAAGAAAATAGGGAACACATGATCTTTGCACTTCTATACCCGAACCTGATGTCTTAGAATGGTATTACATCATGGAGGTAGCCAATTATGCATTGCAATGGTTTAATATGATGTCTTGCATGAAAAATAGAATCTATATTCCTCATGCACATGCATCTTTACTAAATATAACATCAGGGCATAAAACTACATGATATTTGGAGAGTTACATATATATCAATTTAGCCTCACATATGAAATAATCTAAACCAACAAAGTAAAATGATTGACATTACCAAAGGAGGAAGAAGGTGACCAAATCTGAAGTGGATATGAGGCAATCGTCACTACAGCTGCATATACAGTTGTAAATTATGCAAGAAAGTATGTTGATATCTGTCAGATTAAGAGATATTATACAACCGACCAAATCTCATCCAAACTAAGCAGAATGGAGGCAGAGAGCTCGAAGCAGTTCTTTGCCTACCTGGTCATGAGGTGGTGCTTGGCTGGGCATGGAGGTGGAGAGGGGATCCGATAGATGTGTGTTATAGGGGACTGGCCAGTGCTGAGGTACAAGCACACATTGAAGTCAGCCACCAGTGGGAGAGGATCGCGATTAGTTTGTGTCGTACCACCTCAATCTAGAGCCAGCAGTAGCGGTGCACGGCCCATTGGCGCCGAGGCCTAGCGACGAAGACCACTACCATTGGCGAGGATGAAGCGTGTATGAGGACCAGTGGATCAAGGAGTTAACAGCATAACCTACGAAACAGCGGACAGGGGACCAAACCATTACAAAATCTGCGAGGAAGCAATGCAAAGCAGGGAAAAAAAAAGCAGAGCAGGAACAGGGGAGACCACGCAACCACGCGAGCCTAACACACAAGGAGCGGTAGTAGACAGAGGCATCACACAAGCGCAAGCACCAAACAAAGAAGAAGGAAGCCGAAGAGGCACACGCCAGGAGGAAGAAGAGAACCAAATCAATCAGGAATCAACATTCAGCAGCATCACCTGCGAAACAGAGGATCGGGACCGCACCAGTACGATAGCTTCAAGAAAGGAACGCTAAGCAGGAAAAAAAGCAGAGCAGGCATAGAGGAGATGCTGCAACGGCACGGCCCTAGCACGCAAGAACACGAGCAGTAACAGGCAGAGGCATCACACAAGAGCAGGCGAGAAACGAAGAAGATGGCGGAGCTTACCAAGGAAGGCAAAGAGGCAACGCCGGGAGGAAGAAGAGAACCGAATCAATCCGGATGGGCACATAGTAAAGGCTCTGTCCATTGACAGTAGCGGGCCCCAACACAATGGACCGACGCACGGGAACAGAAGGCCGGGCAACACGCGTGAGACGCGGCTGGACGAAAGGGCCCAGGAGTCCAAGTAACCAGGAGGCGCCGATTTCATCCACAGCTACAGACGGCCCATAGGCAGTGAGCCGTACTATGGCTGTGTAGAACGCGGTGGACCAGCTAGGCGTGCCCACGAATAAAGAGCGGACGCTAAACGAACGGCACGGCGAAGCGGAAGAGCCGGGCGGCTCACGGACGCACCGTATGGACTATGGACCAGCACCAGACAGCCCGCAGTAGGCCACACGCACGGAGACCAGCATGCTGCGCGCACCAAGGCACCACAGCGGACGGTATGCAAAAATCAACAGTGCAATTGCGCATCGAACGATAAAAATGTTAGATGCCAAACGTTCAGACGGTTAGAAAACCCAAATCAACCACAGGGCAAGGATTTCTTCCGCCATAGAGGTTTACATATTCCCCTGTGGGTGGATGGGTGGTCGAGGAGAAGGTGATGCTGATCATTCCTTGTTTTCCTTAGGCACAAGATGGTGTTGAAGATATAGTTTTTAGTAACAATTGTGTTACCATGTGTGATGATGGCGGCGATTTGATCGTGGATGCTCCTATCAGCTTGTTGTAATGCATTTGTTCTATGTCCCAATGGTGATCTGAACCACACTGCTCTAGCAAAGGAGCAGTGTAGGAATAGGTGATCTTCCGTTTCCGGTTCTCCACATCTAGAGCAATCAATCTGTATTTGGCATAATGTTCTTGACTCTTGCACTGATACCTAGTACCAATTATAGTAGGTATCATGTGAAAGTCCTTATATGAGGTAGGATGTTTTTACGTGGCCAAGTTGATTTTGAGCATGTTAGAGTCCCTGTTGTGGTACGAAAGGTGGTGTTTTCTTTGTTGTTGTTGTTGTGTTCACCAATTGAAGATAAACACTCTTTGTTGTATATGCTCGTGTAGTGGTAGCCTTCCAGCAAAGTATATTTGTAACACTAGCGAAGCCACATGCATGTTGTTGGGTGCAAATGCACCCATAAAAAATTAAAATTTACTTATAATTGCCTAGTTTTCACCATACATGCACCCTTTAGATTTAAAATTATGCACCCGCTGGCATGTCAATGAGGCATTTCCTATACATATGGTGAAATTATGTACCCCTACGATATTTGTTCTGCTTTAGCACTGATATATAGAATATATGTAGCATTGCAGCTATATATGGACCAAAAAGTATATTAATTTTATTAGCACCCCAATGCTTTTGTATCTGAATACCATAGGTGAGAGATAATGTTTGGGATATGGAGCATAGTTTGGTTGAGATTTAAATTGTCATGTAGATTATTCCAACATGACAACCATGCATAATTCCAAATGTTTGTATCTCCATTGATTATTTGAATCGTTCTTTTTTTAAAATTCTTTGCGTGCAAGGTTGTTTTGGTCGGGTATGTTAGCGTCGTGTATAACGTTGCCAGCAAATAGTATTTTACTTGCAATATTCTAGCTACAAATGTTTGTGGCTCTGGGACTAGTCGTTGGCTGCGAGACCTAACTCTTCCCTTCCGATGGGAACAAGATCAGAGATGCGCTGAATACTTACCAATACATTTTGAGTAATTGCGAGACCTGCTATTAAACAAGCATGTCATGACTAGTAGGTGAGGTGAAGATCCGACTGAGTGTGGCTACTCCTCACTCGTTGCCACGCTCAAGGACACAACCTCTTCTCGCCTCGATTAGCACCGCGCCGGTGCAACGATGTCCACGTCCGCTGTGCGGCTTGTCATCCTCACTGTCCTACTCGCCGCTGCCGCCTGTTCTTGGTTGCCTACGGTTGCTTCGGTGGCTCAACTTGAGCAGCACTGGCCTCGTGTCCACCCTCCCGCTCGACGGAAGGGACATGTGCCCCCTATGCTCTAGGTGTGCCGTATGATTGGGTAGGGAGAGGCATATGCCCTCATTGCTTTATGAATAATATTAATTAAACAAACTCCCCAAAACCTAAGTGCACATCACAACTCCTTGAGTGACACGATGTCTCCTTGTCTCAGGTAATGTAGCGGACTAAGTATAGTGCAGCTCGCACTAATAACTTCATTGGTGACATTTTTCAATCCTCTGAGATTCAACCCATGTTGTATTATCTGGATGCATCATACAACAAACTTGTTGGTCATCTCTAACATGACTGAGTTGTTAGATGCCAGAACCTAACATACTTGCACTTGGAGGACAACATGATTTTTAGGCAAATTCCTACAGGGTTTCGCCGCATGAAACAATTGCAGGACCTTAATGTCGCTAGCAATCACTTGACGACGAAATCCCTTGTCTGGGCAACCGCATCTTCAAATTGAACCTAAGTTTCAATTATCTTTCGGGACCCTTTCCTGCCACATTGAGCAACCTTAAGGAACTCTTCACACTTGACCTCTCCCACAACTGCCTCGTCGGCGCCGTCCCCAACGCGGTGATCTCAAACTTGAGCAACATTGAGATGTACCTGAACGTATCAAATAACATGCTCACGGACCCAATACCAGCATAGATCGGCGAGCTCACGATGGTCTAGGCCATCGACCTATCCAACAACCAAATGTTTGATGATGTCCCTGTGACGCTCGTCAGGTGCAAGAACCTCGACTTGCTTGACTTGTCCGCCAACAAACTCACCAACTCCTTGCTGACATGTCTCTTTTCTCTTCTCGCGGTTTTCACTAGCCTCAATGTCTCCGACGAACCTCCATGGAGAAATCCCTTCCAACATCATCGCCACCCTGAAGTATGTACAAATAATGGACCTGTCAAGGAACGCGTTCACCAGGGAATACCACCATGGCTAGCAAACCTGACAACTCTGTATCTTTTTGATCTCTCATGGAACCACCATGAGGGGCAAGTGCCGAACTCCGGCGTGTTTAGGAACATGACATATCGAGCATGTTGGCCAATGATGGGCTCTATGGGTGGAAGCTCCTTGCACCTTGCCATCACAATGGGAAGCGGAGGTTGTCGAAGACAAGGCGCATCCTTGTGGTTCTGCTGCTAATATTGCTTCTTGTTGCAATAATATGTGTCGACTACTTATGGTACAAAAACAACAAGAAGAAGACGAATAGAGTAGGCTCTGACGGGATTTTCCTCGTGCCTGACCTGAGGAGGTTCATGTATAATGAGTTGGATTCCGCTAGCGGCTCGTTCTAGGAAAGCAGCATCTTCGATCACAATAACTTGAGTATGGTTTACAAGGCCGTGTTGGTCGAGCCCAAAGGCAAAGTCATTGTTGTGAAGATGCTCAACATGGAGCAGTTCCCGTCCAAGTCCGAGAAGTGCTTTAAAGCTGAGCTCATGACACTGAGCCAGCTGAGGCACAGGAACCTGGCATGCGTGGTCGGGTACGCCTGGGAGTCAACCAAGATCAAGGCTCTGGTCTTGAAGTACATGGAGAATGGTGATCTTGACGCCGTGATACACGATCGTGGACCGGACGCTCTGCGATGGACTGCACTTGGTCGTCTCAGGGGCACACGGTCTGGTCTACTTGCACATCAGGTACGATATTATCCCCCATAACTCCTCTGTACCAATATGATATACCTGCAGGCTCATCTTATGGTTTAGTGTTTAAGTGTATGCCTCCGTATACATTTTCCACTTTGCGAACTTTGTGGATATATTTGTAATATACAACCTATTTAAATAGCAAATTTGTTATTGTTCGACTGTACTGTGTTGTGTACCAAACTTCCTCAACTTAGTGGGGATCGAAATGATTTTCGTCTCACTTAGGTTGCAAACAACATCGTCGTGGCCAAATTCCTAGGGCATTTGGGTACGTGAGGCTGAAGGCGACCAACCAACCAGAGCATGCTGCTGCTCCTCGCGAGGTCATATTGATGCTACTGTGCTGCTAGAATTATGACAACAGCAAATTGTCGTTGCCAACTAAGACGTAGCTGATCACGAGCAGAATAAGATCCTGTTTGGATCCCTCTTAGTTATATAAGAAAAAACTGTATAGAATGTTTGGATCCCAGTTTCTATGAAACTAGAAGCCAGCTTTTATGTTGATTAATGATTTGTCTGCCCTTCCATTTTTAAAATTGAAATTAGCTGCAAAGTTGTGCTCCCGCCATCTAGTTTAGGCGCCAAAGTCCTCTGATCATTCTTGCTCATGCGTTGCAGCCAATGTAACTGTTTAAAACAAAAACTAAAGTCTAGCTAGCTGAGTTTGCTGCTTTCTGTTGGTATCTTGCTCAGGGTGATGCTTGAGGGACAGTAATCCTGCAGTGGGTGATGCTTTGAAACATTTAACGTTATACGGAGCAGTTTAATTCACGAAAATGCTAGCCAAACGGCCTCCGCGTTCGCGAGCGCCAAACAACCTGATGGTGTGTGTGGTGCACGGCACGCAGCCGGAGCGAGACGGCAGCACAGCAGCAGCACGTGCACCGTGAGGAAGAGTAGCGCGGTGGCGGGAGGCACTGGCGATGCGGCGGCGGCAGAAGAAGAAGAAAAGAATGATCCAATCAGAGACTAGAAGAAATTTCGAATGCATATTTTACAACCGACGAAGAAAAGAAGATCCATTGACAAGAACAATCTCTGGAATTTTGGTTGGGAATGTAGATTACTGGTTTTGCTTTTGTGGAATTCCGGACGATTAAAATAGTGTTGGTGCTTGGTTCGTGGCGGAGGCAAGAAGATATTCCACACTATACTTGCTACTAGTAGTAAACACACATGCTGATGAACTGGAATCTGATTCTTTGCGTGCCAACAAACTCGATGAACTGCTCTTCATCATGGATGGCAAAGGCAGAAAACTCTTTTTTTTTTTTTTTTTGTGACGGTACCAGACCAGCCGAGTGGAGGCGGTCTGTGACCCAGCTCTCAACGGCACGATCAACATGGTGGAGCTGCGCAAGGTACTGTCCGTTGCTCTGCGGAGGCGAGAGGGCAACCATCCATGGCGGACGTGGTGGAGGTGTTGACGAGGCTGGGTTGAGGCGGGCGGCGCTCATTCCGCAAGTAACAAATCGAGAACAGGCAAAGCAAACGAGCAACTCGCATCGACACCGAAGACACCGAAGGAAGGAACAGAGGAAACAGAGCAGCCACGCCCGCGAGGCGACGGAGCCGAGAACCCCTTTCCCCTTTCCCCCTCAGCAGCGGCGATCCCCGAGTCTTGCTTGGTGCGGAGCGCCCGAGGCGAGTGCGAGCTCTGGGTCCTCGTCTTATACTGGCGGATTCAGCAGTCGAAGGCGACCGGTGGCGTTCGTCGTTCTGTCGAACACCTTGCACGCGCGGGCGCGCTCGGCGCGGCCAGCCTAGGCGTTCTCGACTCCTCGTCAAGCATGGTGGTGTACTGGTGTCGAGAGGGAGCTCCCATTACCAGAAGCGCAAAGCGAGTTCGCGTCCAATGGGGGCGGAGGACGACGCCGCAAACAGAAGGCGAAGGCGTTTCGTGAGACACGGCGAGGCGCTGAGGAGCGTCCGTCTCCGTGAATTGCTACTCTTTCGTGATAGCGGAAGGTGATGCGGAGGTGGGAGAGAGATAACTTGAAGAGAATATAAAGGAGTCGCCGGCGCTGGCGAAGCGTTCGGAGATGCGAACACCGGGGGGCGGGGCCGCGGGCTGGCAGCCTGGGAACGAGAGGAAGGGGAAGCGGCTATTTTACACAAGAGGCCCCATCGTTTATGAATTCATGTTTTCTAGCTTTATTGAAAGTTTTTAATTAATAGTTTATTTCTTTGCATTTTGATTTTTTATAGGATTATTTGTATAATAATTATAAACTATTAGATCTAGATCTAATGATTTAAAGAGGTGTAACTCCCTTATGAATTCATGTTTTCTAGCTTTCAGCTGATTGAAAGCTTTTAATCAATAGTTTGTTCTTTTAAGTTGTGATTTTTTTTATAGGATTATTTGTATAATAATTATAAACTATTGAATCTAAATCTAATAGTTTAAAGAGGTGACTAAAAGTTACTCCAAACTTTCAATCAGCTAAAAATTAGCAACTCACTTATGAATTCATGTTTTCTAGCTTTCAGCTGATTGAAAGCTTTCAATCAATAGTTTATTCTTTTGAGTTATGATTTTTTTTATAAGATTATTTATATAATAATTATAAACTATTAGATTTAAATCTAATAGTTTAAAAAAATGATTAAAAATTACTTCAAACTTTCAATCAGCTGAAAATTAACAAGTCCCTTATAAATTAGTTCAACACACTCTCTAAGGTGGATCGCAATCCAACTTCGGACGGCAGTGAACCGTCGGATCGAGTATGTGAGCCTCAGAACTGCACGGAGAAAAACCGTGATGGCTGTTTTGCGCAATAGTCCATAGAGTTTTAGTGAACGTTCAAAACACACCTCTAGATTGGATCGCGGTTAATAATTGCGATTGATTTGGGCCGTCCAATAGCTAATGCGCGGGCCGGATGGAGGGCGCGTAGTACGGGCCTGAGAAGTTTTACAAAAACAACCTCTGTAATGAGGCGACCTCTACTCAAAAAAATAATAAAAAAATAGACGACCAGTCAACCCGGCCGCCGTGGCAGAAAACTGTCAAGCTCATCCTCCGGTGCAGTGGAATCACGCCACCTCCGATCGACACCCCGATCCGGCGAAGAGGCTCGAGCCTAGCGACGATGAGGGCTCGCGCGTCCCAGCTCCACGCGCTCCTCTCGCGAGCTCTCTTGCTCCCTGACTCAGGTACCCTAGCGTCTTCGTCCTTCGAAGTGCTGAATCTTATCCTATCTAGGAATGACGCCGAGGGTCTTGTGTTGCAGCAGATCAGTTCACCGTGGAACATCTCGATTCCAACCCGCCTTCCTGGGGCGCGCATGCTTCTTCTCAAGCGATGCCCGGGCCCCGGCACAGGACGGCTTCAATTCCAGCGGCTGCGGCGGCAGGCGATGACGGAGCGGGTGATGGGAAGTCTGGGAACTGTGAGCAAGGGGACGCTGGGAAACCTGTCCGAGGAGGGGTGAGTTATGCGTTGCCATATAGTACTGAATGTTACTGGGTTGGTCTGCTGAATGGAGCAAATTGATGCAAATAGTATGAAATGGTTTATCTGACACCAATTGGAGTAGATGGTGATTTCTCAATAACTCGACAACTAATTTTTTTTAGTCTTTTAGACAAAAATGTCTGCTTGCTACTTTAGAAGCGCTATGTTCTACAAGGGAATGGCTTCATCAAAGGAATTGCTTCTCTTCTTGTGGCTCTGAGCAACTGTATCTACTGTGGATGGAAACCATGCATTATTAGAATGCTTTAGTTGCTATCAGCTACTCATTTGTTCAAACTTAGAAATTGTGATGTTAAATACTTGGTAGAATTGCTAATCTATTTTCTTTTGTCTACCAAACATAGGTGATATATTATCTTGAGAAGGGCGATTCTGTTTTTGTGGCAACCCATACTTCAGCAGGAAAGACAGTTGTTGCAGAACATGCTTCAGTTTTTGTGGCTTTAAAATACTTTATGTTGCAATGTGGGAGGTTTTCCGTTCCAACTCTACTGGGCAAAAATAGCAGGCTTCACGCCATTTTTGTTCATCAGGTTAGGCAGTTTGTTCAGTATGAGCTTCACATTGCTATTAGATCCACATTCATTTGTCCGCTTGCTATTGGGCCTTTTCAACTAGAAACTGTCTTCCATAGAGACGTCTTGTTTGCTGGCAACCGGTACAACACAGATGGAGTTAGAATCAGGTTTATAAGCCATGATCAGGGGATTAACAGGAGGGATCAAGATTACACCCGGTATGTTTGGATCATGATATTGGGGTTTCCGCTGTACTACAGAAGTGACGAATACATTGATCAGGTAGTAACAACTTTTGGCAAAATGCTTCAATGGCACAACAACACAAGAGCTCCAGCGGGATGATCCTCAATGAACCTCAAACAGTTACGTATTGGTGAAATGTCTGTACAACGAGCCTCAAACGGTTTCAAGAAGAATCGTGTTTAGGCAAGGGGACAGGAATAGAGCAGGCTGGTCTTGGAGTGCCCCAGTTATACATTTACCCCTCTAGACGCGCCGGAGTACTCCCGCTCCCAAGCGAGCCACATCATCTCGACTTCTTTCGATCATTCGATGTGCATCGCAGGTGGGTGCGAGCGCTGGGTTTTTACCTTTCACGGTGACAAAACTTCTCAATACGGTGGCGCACGTGTCGATCAGTTGTTCGCCTGACGGTGCTCGCCCACGCGGCCACGCCGCACGTGAGGCATTAACGGCAGTGGTTGAGCGGTGAGTTTTACAGCCCGTCATGGTCACCTCCTTCCTTTCATGTTTTCCATCGCGTTCATGTCGGCGTTCAAGCTCCGGCAGATCTGCTACGTCTCCCAGTGAGTATCGTGTTTCTCATGTGATGGTTGGGGTTCTGCCACCGGCGTGCGTTGATGGTTTTCCTGCTGCTTTGTTTCTACTTTGTTTTGGGGTTCGGAGGATACAATTTGATCTGGTTTTCATTCCTTAGTTCTTTAGTTCTGAATTTATGTTCATGGATGGTCGCCGTTCCCGTCCTCTGATGGGTGGCTTTCTTTCAGCTCTTCTGCCATGCACCTGGATGGTATGCATGGCGAGATGCTGCATGGCAGGTCATACGGCCAACCGGCGTTGCTTATTCTTTGTCTGTTCATGAGTTGTGACACATGACTGCCTTATTCTTTGTCTGCTGGACTCTTCTTTCCTTTTGGTATGACACCATCGATCCGTTGCGCAGGATGGCGTCGGTTCTAAGTAGCACAGGTATTGGTTGGATGAGAGATTACTAACAAAACCAATCCTTTTTCTTTCTATTTCATATTTTTTGGAACTTATTATCCGTTTCCTTGAGCTTATTATTCCAGCCAGTGATACTATCTTTGATTCCAAGTTTCAGATCTGCGTGCAACTGTGCAAGCGTTGCAGATGGGCGTGTGAAGGTACGGGTGCATGGCTAGCGTTGCAGACGCCTCGGTGGTGTCGCTTGGCAGCGCGCGGGTTGCGGGCGAGTGCATGCTGGCGCAGGTGCGATGCAGCGCGACCACGGCGGCCTTGCCTCCTCCCCTTCTCCTGCAACGGCGCAGACGAGGATTCGCCGGTGGAGCGGTGACCATGGCAGGGAGCCAACTGCCACAGCGGTGTCAAAGGATTTCAGCATGGGTGTTGGTAAGGATTTCCGGGGCATTGGCTTCCTGGCCATCTTCGAGCGACACCGGCCCTCTCTGATGTGCAGGCACGGATGGAGGTCTGGCTCCATGGACGGCATGGCCTTCTCCAGGTGAGGTCTCTCTTTTTTCTTTTTCTGTTTGATTTGCAACGCCATCAAACGGATTGATTCCCTTTTTTATTGTAATCTTCATCTTGGATTTTCATGTGTAGAATGGTTGCCACGGTTGATTGTGGATTTTAATCAGATCTTTGGCTTATGTACTTGAAGAGGAGGAAGGCCATGTCTTGGAACTCACGAGGCAGGGATGTTGGGAGGCGTCGTCACTGCCAACAAGCAACCTGTGCTGGAACGCTCATGTCTCCTCAAGTTCCTGCTTACAGTTCTTCCCCTTCGCCATCTCCCTCCATAAAAAATGCAGTAATGGTTGTTTGGAGCAGGTCAACAGGGGCAAAGCAGGAATTATTGTCATGAATGGTAGGCTCCGGTTTCTAGCTGTTCTATGAATTTCATCAACCACTAGCTGGTGATAGTATCTTTCGATGATTCAATCAATCAATGCATTAGCCTGTACCATGAGCTCGGAAGTCTTATTTCTGATGGGTTGGTACACTGCACAAAATACACTGATGAGATCAAGAACAGTTTGTTGCTGAATTGGGACTATTTGTTTCTTCAGTTTTGATAGTGATACCTGTTTCTTCCATATACCTGTCTCATACCTTTTTTTTAGATAATGATACCTGTTTTTTGTGCTTGCCATATGTAAGATTACTCGAAGATAAAAGGGAATGAAAATAAAGGATTGGCGACATGCATTTTGCTTTCCTAACATACTGGAAATGGCCACATCCTAAAATTTAGAATGCTGCTTTCCTACAGTACCTACATTATTTTTATCATTGTATAAACCCGTTTGATTACTTTTAATTGTTGCCCAGAATATGGAACTTCCGACCAATAGGCTCACCATGTACTCTTCTATTAAGAGGTGATCAAATAGTTTATTGTATTACATGGTTCTCTTCTCTTGTACAATTTGGAATGTACTGATGTCTTCATAATTCAGTTACAAATTTTAAACATTTTGTCAATATTTTTCTTCATGCTCTGAAACCTTTCAATTTCTTTGCATGAAGTAATGGTTTTGCTCTGGCATATTGCAGGACAACATGAGGTACATACATTAGAAAATTAAAAAGCTTTATGAATATTTATTCAAGTTAAATTACCTTTGATTTCGCATGCTGTTCAGTTGTCTCATCGACTATTTATGAGTATTTATATTTGGCAACATCTGTCAATGCAGTATTTCAGTATATTCTATTAATTTTACAGATGATACATCGCTAATTTTACAGATAATACACCATTCTATTTAAGAAGTTTTCAGAAAAAAAATTGTAGTGATTTGGCATGCTTATAATTGATGTTTGCCAAGTTTTCTAAATTTCTTCTACTTTGCAGGCTCCTAATCAGTGCTTCGTTTTCATATCAATTTCAAGATGCAGAAGGCCGAACAGTAGAGGTTGTCCTTGACTCAATTACTCTGGTGTTTGGAATCAACTGAAACCTCTTCTTAAAGCAACAGACGGCTTGCTAGCTGTCTAATGCCAGCCGTGCATCCAATTGGCTGATTTGGATCAGCAAGAATACCCATGTAGCGAGAGAGGGGGCGGGTGGCGCAGAGCCGTTGTCTCACGCCGCAGATCTGTGCCGGACGCTGCTATGGGAGTCGGATCGAGAAAAAAGAGAGGAGGCGCGATGAGAGGAAGGGGGGAGAGAGAGCAACCGGCCGTCGCCGGGCCCTGCCGTCTGCGGCACTGCCGATCTTGCACGTGGGTGCTCTGCGGCTGCCTTCGTGGCTCTGTAGATTTCAGTTTTTCGCATTTGACCGTCTCTTTCTCGGTTGTTTCCGCTTCTTTTCTGCTTGCCGCATCGGTGCCCCCGTTTTTTTTTTCCAATTTGGGTTAGGTAGTAGTCATTAGTCTTGCTGGAATGTAACGCTTTGGAACTGATGAGAATGCTACACTAGAAGCACTTCGCGAGGTTGAACAACTCTGAAAATTAATTGTTGTAATGACTAGGAATCTCTAAAACTTAGGTCATGTACAACCCACAGATGATGAATCATCTTCATAACCTCGAATTTATTATGTAGACAGATAAAAAGACAACTCATACAATCCACAGACAGAGAATATGTCTATAAGCTATTTAATGCTTTGCATGTAGTTACAATCAAACAACAAATAAGATTGGAGCACGTCATTGCCTGGAGAAGTGCCTCGTGCAACAAAGCTGTGGCTGTCTCCTCTGCCTCGGAGCACAAGCGCGGAGCGTCGTCTCGTGAAGCGACGAGACACCCGTCTCTACGCTAAAGCGGGGGGAATTTTGCAAAAATGACACATGGAGACGGTGGAAAGACAACCGTTGTACGGGCCTGGAAGATTTGAGTGATGAAAGAATAAATGGCATAAAATCTATACTAATACTAACTTAAAACAATCATATATGTGCTAAAAAATATTTATTTAAATGTTTTCAAAGTTAGTTAATAATTGGTTAGCTTGCTTAAATTTTAGTCAACATTGAATATTCTTAATTAAATCTCTGTACCGGATCTTTGGTTGTTTTGAGTCAGAATGAATTGATCGATATCTCTTCTTTCACCCCTAAAATTGGTCTGGTTTTTAGAGCTTCTTAAAGACATAATTTTTATTTTGGAGAAAGGAAACAAAGAATGAATTTTCAGGACACATCGCGAGGTGGGTGCTCCTGCCTTCCCTCATGCTTTGCAACCGCTATTGGGCCAGAATGGGAAGAACGAGCGATGGAATGGCCGCCGTCCGATTAACGTGGACGACCGATTTTGTGCTGACTTCGATCTGACTTTGAGAACTAAAAGTCACATGATCCGGTTCCAGTGTGTGACCAATGTCAGCGACATGTAGTCGAGCGGATAGGGCTAAGCCCAGTCATCAAAAGAGTCAGAAGACGCGACGGCCTCATCCTTTTTCGCTTCTATCATTTTCCTCGCTGGGCCCAAAAAATAAGCGATGGTTTGAGAAACTGAGAAAAAAAAAATCCCGCCGGCTGGTTTCCAAATGGAACGACAACAGCTTATTGTCCCTATTATAGTACGTGTCACTTACTGAAGGAAAAGAAAATAAAATAACTGCGTCTAGGTGGTTGCCAGCAGCAGCACCCATCCCGACAACTTTTTTTCTGAATGAAATATCGCCAGCAGCTGCTCGTGGTCGTCAAACCGTGTGCTTGCTGACATGCGTTCTGTTATGATGTCCTTGATGAAAAAGCTGAGCGTCTTGCCAGAGGCGTTCTGTGCTGTAGCTTGAGTACCCATCGGCGTACATGTCTCGTGCATGTGCGGCCGCGTGGCCTCTCCTGGATACACTTGTATATGTTCTGGCGAGCCAGCTGTGGACCCAGCCGTGGCTCCTCTCTATACGGCCGGAGTTGGTCGTGCACGCGAAATGAAAGTTTGGGAGATGGAGAGAGAGAGGAAACCTAGCTAGCAGGTTTTTTTATCCCTTGTGAAGCCGGTGATGAGTCATATATAATAGCGCACGATTACGACAGTGAAACCATCCAGCCCGGTCCGCTAGGCGACTGAACGATTATTACGAGGAGGAGGAAGCATATATGAGATGAGGAGCAAAGCGCGGGAGATCAGAAACTGCTGGCGACCGGTCGTGCACTTGTCAACAAATTGCAAGTGTTTACGAGTTTGAGGCGCTAGTGTGGCCGAAACCGGGTAGAGCCACGGAGAGGAGGTCTGGAAGTTTTTTTTTTTTTTTTTTTTTTGCTTCTTTTTCCTCATCCGGTTCTGGGATCAGAAGAAGCCGGATTACAATCTCTCAACTTTGATAACGATAGAACGATCCCTATCATCATGACATCGTTTCCAGTCAGGGGTCCACTAGTTGCACGCTTTCCGATCCCCAGTTTCGTCCGCTGCATTCCAGTTTCAGCCGGCTGCCAGTGCCAGCCAACCGACGTGCACTGCTCACGCCAAGCGGAGACAAGCTCTGTTGTTTAGATTTTGAGAACGCGAAATCCTTCATTTGTTTGCTACCAGCCTGCCCACCGGTAGCCTGAGTTTCCGGAACACTCGTGTCAGTATTTTCCATCCTTTCATTAACAAGCGAGTCGACGGTCCCGTTGACAGTTCTCTGCTCAAGCTCAAAGCAGTCGATCGGCAGTCCCACATTGTCACATTGGATAGGTGCCTCCGTCTCCGTGACAAGGACGAGTTGTTCTCGTTCTGGGAAGGGGCAATGATGAGCAAGTTGCAATAGATTGCCAGCGTCGTGGACCGGCAAATTAGCTCACGGCGGCGCGCTCTGCTCTCGCGCGGTCCCTCGCGAGCCTTTTCAAATGGTCAACTACATCTGATCTGCTCTGCAACTGCAAGGGCCCTATCGAACGGACGCAAGGGAGTCAGGAGAGGTCGGTATTTCAAACACGACCAGCGTCATCACGGATCGGAGCTCTCGTCGCCACAGCCCCTCAAAACGCTCGATAAAATAGCGAAAAATCTCTCTCCAGCCCCATCCCAAGGTCGAACGCCGCGCTGACGGACATTCAAGCGCTTTGCCTCAGTGACAACTGACAACGTGTTCATGACTTTGTCGGGCCAAAGTTCTGGACCTTAGCAGGAATGAGGTCCCCATCCCGCCACTGCTCGGTGACCTCGTCGGCCTTGTCGAACTCCAGGTCTTTAACAACAACCTCACCCCGCATAATCCCGCATGAAGTTAGTCGACTAACGTGGATTGTGTGCCTACACCTTGGTTCCGACTTCTTCACAAACTCAAACACCTTACAAGCGACGCTATGCTACAACAATATGTCCGCAAATGCCTTATCCGATCTCATCTCGGCGTCGATAGCCACGTGGACACGCCGAGGGACCTCCAAGAGCTTTATTTCAGTGACAACAGCTTCAGCTGCGACTTGTGGTACTTCGTCCGCTCGCTGTCAAGGCTCCAGTTCTAAATCTTAACAGGAATAAGCTCTTGCGGCTTCTCGCCCTCGTCATGTTGGACCTATCCGACGACGAGTTCGACGGCTCCATTCCAATATCAATCGCGAGACTAGCAGACCTCTAAGAACTTCACCACGACGATAATGACTTTGTTGGTGGCATGTCAAACTCCCCCGGCATGTTGTCGAGGCTACAATTATGGAGGTTGGTGCCTGCCCGCTCGACGGGCCGCTACCGCTTGTCCTTGTTGTCTTCAAATGCTTCGATGGCTCGGTGTGAGCAGCGCCGGCCTGTTGACTTGGTATCCACCCTTTTGCATGAAGTAGCCAATTTCTCCACTTATATTCATTTATCTCTTTGACAACAATTTCTCTCTGAGATGTTGCTCTCGTCGTTCACCAAACTTCGTCCTCCACACGTTATCAAGGCTCCAAATTTTGGAGCTCCATGTGGACTCTCATCCATGCATATAGAGATTTATTCAGCATGAAGGGGCATATGTCCCCTATGCTTTAGTCATAATATTAATTATATAAATTGTGTGTCTAGATTTTGGTGCACACTTCTTCACGAACACAAACACCTTTCAAGCAATGCAATGCTACAACTACCTATCCACAAATGCATTTTCCGGCCTCATCCCGACATCGATAGTCACGTGATTATACAAAGGGAACTCCGAAAGCTTCGTCTTGACATCAGCAGCTTCGGTAGTGGCTCGTTGTCAAGGCTACAACTCCTAATCTTAATGGGAACAAGCTTGAGGGCCCATATAGACCGGGTTCTCGTGGCTTCTCGCCCTTGCCATGCTAGATTTGTCCAAGGACGAGTTCAACGGCCCCATTCCGATGCGATGTGAAGCTGGCGGACCTCTGAGAACTTCACCTTGGCGATAATGATGGCTTCGTTGGTGACATGGCAGACTTCCTCGACATGTTATCGATGCTACACATTTTGGAGGTCGGTGTCTGCCCGCTTGACAAGCCGTTGTTGCTTATCGATCCTTCACCGGCCTGGTGACGTGGTGCCCACCCTCACGTTGGAGCTAGGTAATTTCTCCCGTCTCAAGTTTATTGATCTCTCTTATAACAATTTCTCCGAGACATTGCTCGCGTCACTCAATAGACTTCCTCGGCATGTTGTTGAGGCTCTAAATTCTGGAGCTCGATATCAGACTCTTATCTGTGCATATAGAGGTTTAAATAATTTAGCAGGGAATATTAATTACATGAATTTTTACCATATAATCGTTATAATCTCAAATTCACATATCAACACATTACTGCTTTGATCCATGCTTAGTTTTTGGCTCAATCTTTGCTTGTATAGCAAATTTCATTGTTTTATTTTTTAAAAAAAAATGTTTTATAGATATTCCCATCAATGGATTTGAGTACATACAAATTAAGTTTATACATTTAAAAATAATAATAATAAGTAATATATAGGAATAAACTAGAAATTTTACTCTTGACAGTTGGTCATCATAGGCCTCTAATCCCTCCGCACCTTCAGATTTTCATGAATTAGCCTAATCAATTGGTAAATATGTACGTTGTCTCATCTAATCCAATATGATACTTGCATCCCTGTCCAGGCAAGCCACTGTCTAATCTGCTCTTACCTGAAAGAAATTTTAAAACAGAGGTGGCCTTTAACCGTTGTTCTCTTTCACCTGGCACTGCACTGTCTCACGACGATGGCCCCACGAAGTTATTGACCAATGGACCATAGACGCGTATGGCGCGACCATGCGCACGTCCGCACGCCACGCAGAATACTGGTGCTGGTCGCGGACCACACATCCACACCAGTAGTCCAGTAGCCGAGGAACGGGTGGTCAGAATTCGGATAGATCCAAATGTGATTGAACCCGGGTGCGCAACAATGACCTTTTGCTTCCTTTTTCTCATCAGGGACCGCTCTTTCTCGTCGACCGTTGCACGCTTTCCGCTTCTTTCCGATTCCAGCCAGCCAAGCCACAGCCAGTTTGGCCCAACTGCACTGCTGAAGCAGAGACTTGCTCTGTTCAGAACGTAAAAGCCCGCATCTCTCTCTCTCCAACGTTTGGGTTTGCTACCAGACCAGCATACCGGTAGTGGCAGTAGCGTAGTAAAGTCTCTTCTTCACCGTCCTCCTTGCGGCCGGCACTGTGTCCTGACAAGGCCTCATTAACAATGTCGGTTAGGCAATCGAGCACCAGTACTACAAGCTTTGGATCACTCAACTCAATTAACGTACTTAAAGCAGGCAGGCTCACCCTCCTTGCCATGTTCATGAATCGGCTATTCAATTCGTAATCCAACAAGCGTGCTTTACAAAACCGTGACTGTTCACTGAATGCTGCTGCTTTAAGTGTGACCAAAGCCACTTCATTTCTCATATCACAGTTAATAGAGCTTTATTTAATCCCAGTTCCTGCCTGCTTTCATTTAATACCAGTTCACGAGCTTTAATCTATCCTGCCTGCCTTCTCAAATTGTGCTTAGAGTGGTGAAGATAAGATTGCAGTACTAGCATTATACAGTGTCTATAGTCTATGACTAGCTTATTGTATTAGTACAGATGGTGACAGCCTTATTAAGAGCGACCGGTGTGAATAAGATTCTCCACCTACGTGCATTACATGTGAAGTTGTAGGATTGGGAGGTCTAACACTTCGAAGTGGGCATTGGGTGACAAACTGACACACGTACAGAGAGTCCTGCTCACCCTTTTATTTTAGCCGATGGGGCCCACGAGCTGGTGAGTGCGCTGATTATGTGTACAAGATTGCATGTTGAATGCATTTTCTTTTCCGTTTTTTACTTCATGGGAAAGGCACGGGAAAGTGGACCAAAACCAGAAAAAGGAAGACCGTCACGCAAAATGGAAGGTGCTAGTTGATTCTGGAATTGCCAATTCTGGTTTCCTGTCAATGTTGTGGCATCGTTCTTTTGCCATATAGGCAGGGGATTAAGATTATCATAAAGTACCTTTCTGAGTTGTAAACTGCTTGAAATAAAATGTCTTAAACCTAAGGTGAAAAAATGCTCCAAACATCTTAGTCATCTACTAAGAAAAATAAATAGAGTACTTTTGGATTCTTTTCTGATATTTAAGTACAGTATTTCTCCACAACTGGAACAGGCTATTGAAGACGTTGCATGCATTGCACCACAACCAAGCACGTGGTAACTGTACCACAAAATGGAAATTAAACAATTTAATTTGCACAGAAGTTACTACCGCTGCTGCTTCTCTTTGCAAAAACAGAGTGAGACGGACCTCCTGTCCACCTGGTTCTTCCTCAGCAACAGCTCACATTGATTTCGATTTCTTGCTTCTCCACTACCTCCACTCCACCCAGCCCAGCCGTCCCACTCCTACCACCCCACCTCCTCCTCTTCTCTCTCCTCCTTCCTTTTTCTCTCCTCCCTTTCCGATGCTTTGACGCCACCGCTCCGCTCGCATCTTTGGCCTGCCCTGTCGCCCACCTTCTCTTCTCTTCTCCAACTAATTAAAGCAGAGGGAGGAGTAGTGGAGAGGAACTGAAGAGGAGAAGAACAGCCACGAGCGCGGTAGCGGAGGAGGGTGAGGAGCAAGATGTTTGACAGCTTGCTCAACTCCAAGTTCTACAACAAATGGTACCGAAATGCTTCCTTTCGATTCAGTTTTGATTCGTGTTTGGGCGAGCTCCACTCCTCAGTTGGCTTGGCTGTTCTTGTGGACAGTCGAGTCCCGAATCGATTAGCTTTAGCCTCTTCCGTCGATGATTGATTCTGCTCTTCGATTTGGCGCATTTTTTCGTTGCTTGGATTGTTGCGTCTCTCGTTATTCAGCTATTTGGATTCCCAGTTGCTCAGCTCCACTTCTGATCTGTCTTCGAATTCTGGACTTGTAATATCATTTTCTTCTCTTTTTGTTTTTCCTGTTCTTGATTTGTTTGTACCTTTCTTGCTCGGATTGCTACATTCTGATTTGGTTTTGTATGTTTTTTTGCTGCTATTTTTTGTTTGTCAATCGTTGGGTTCAATATTGTTTGATGCAGCAAGCACGCCATTAAATGCACCCGGACTCGGCTGGATCTGCTCCGGCGGAAGAAGCAAGCGATGGTGAAGTTCCTCAAGAAGGACGTCTCCGACCTTCTCATCAATGGGCTTGAATCGCACGCCTTCGCACGGGTACTGTCTGCACACTCAATACGTCAACTTGGATTGTTTGGTGCACGAATTGATCAGTCCCATATAAAAATAGTGCTCTGTGCAGATAAATCTATTATGAAATGCAGGACCATGTGAGGCTTCCTGAAATGATGTGTTCCTGAACCTGTTATTTTCTTCTGATGGATTGCAGATGGAAGGATTGATTGTTGAGATGAACCAAGCGTCCTGCTATGATTTGATCGAGCTGTACTGTGAGTTTATAGTGAAGCAGCTAAACAATCTGCAGAAAGAGAGGTAACTGTCACCCCTGTTACAATCACAATGGACTTACCATTTTGAGCCTGCCAAATATATGTGTCATATTGCTTGCCATGGTGCATGTCATTTTATTATCTTCAGTTTGCTGCGGATGCTTATACACTATCCATTCATGGTGTTCTGCTTGGAACAAAAGCAAAAATATCGTAATCCTCCACCTTTCCACATTGAGGACAGTTCTCTGTGAGTTTCCAGCTTACGTGGATTGTTTAGAAGTGATGATTCAGTGTATAGATAATCAGCTATAGCTTGATTGCCCCTCTCGTTTCAGCTTTCAAGGCATGACAAGCTGTGGTTTATTTCAGCATCTGCCTCCTCAACGATTGGAAATCTCAAGCAAGTTAGCTAATCAGTGCCTAGTTTGCTTTTCTGGCTTAGCTGTTTACATAGTGTATCCAAGGTTGTAAAGGATTTGAAAATGACAAAACTGCTAAGCTCGTCCCATTCTTTATATCATATATACAACAACAACTAAGCTTTTAATCCCAAGCTCTTTATATCAGAGATATTGCCCAATATTCAGAACCAGGGATAAGTTGGAATTTTTGCTTGATTATAGGTACAGGGATGTATAGCATGTTGGAATAGTCCCACATTGGTTGTGGGGGGAGGGTTGTGCCAACTTAAAAGTGGGAGGAGTCTCTCACCCCTTGGGCTAGCTTTTGGGGTGGAGGCAGGATTCCTTCCTATTGGGCCAACGCACTCCTGAGTATTAGGCCAACAAGTGGTATCAGAGCCAGACCAACAATCTTATCCTGTGCACATGAGTGGTGTGTGGACCCGGCTGTGGGGTCGCAGTAGCGTAGGCATGGGTGCGCATGGCTAGTGTGGACCCAGAGCGGTCACACAGCATGGCACATGCGCTGGCGCTGGACACACAAGGTGACACCAATGTGTGACGAGGGAGAATGTTGGAATAGTCCCACATTGGTTGTGGGGGGAGGGTTGTGCCAACTTAAAAGTGGGAGGAGTCTCTCACCCCTTGGGCTAGCTTTTGGGGTGGAGGCAGGATTCCTTCCTGTTGGGCCAACGCACTCCTGAGTATTGGGCCAACATAGCAAACTGGCAGTACTAGATGATTTCTTTTTCAGTTGTTCCCAGGCCTATAAAGTGTGAGGAAGTAATAAAAGTTAGATATTATTCTCGTTTCATTCAGTTAAGATTACATTGAAGCCTTTCTTTCTTCTGCAATTGATTGCTGATTCGTGATGTTCATTCAGTTAAGACCGCACAGAAGTTTTTATTTCTTCTTGAATTGATTACTGAATTTGTGGTGTCCTTTAACAGTGAATGCCCTCAGGAAGCCTTGGAAGCTGTGTCAACACTAATATTTGCCGCTGCCAGATTTCCTGATTTGCCTGAGCTCTGTGGCCTCAGACATACACTCACAGAGAAGTATGGGAGTTCAGTTGAATCTTTTGTTAATCAGGAGGTACTTAAAATTCTGGCCTTTTTCTTGTGTTGGGTTAATCTACTTTATTGTACCAACCCTGATTCAACTTGACCTTTCTGTGGACAGTTTGTTAAGAAGCTTCAGAACAAGTCATTTACTAATGAAGAGAAACTGCAAGTGATAAAAAGTGTTGCTGAAGAGTTCTCTGTCCCATTTGATAGCAAGGCATTGGAATGGAAGATAACTTGTGGACCTGGGCATAAAAATGTAAAACTTTCAATCATCTTAGTATCTTACACTGTTTTACTAAAGTTATCATTTGCTAAGTATTGATGAGTCATTCATATCTAACCTTGAATTCCGCTTTCCATCAGGATCTTGTAAAGAAGGGCTCACATAAACATGTAGATGTTGAAGCATCAGCTCAAAACGGACACAAGATTGATAAACATGCTATGCATGAAAGAAAATATAAGGCTACACCTGAAGGCTATGAACAGAAGCAGGAAATGAAGATGAAGCCGAAAGATATCCATGTTGTTCCTGGTGGCATTGATCAGATGGGTAAGAAAATAAGGAAGAATCACTTGGAGAAACCTGACGAAAAAAGGCACATGGATAATTTTCAGAAAGAAGTGAAGAAACATAACCAAAAGGATGACCACCGTCAGAGGGAACTGATGAATGCGGAGTTGGACCTCAATGGCAAAAAGAAGCAGGAGCTTGGCTCAGATCATAGTTGGGAGCATGCTGACCTGGGGCTTAAAACATTGGGCCAGGAACAGAAAGGAGATGATGCAAGTTGCATGTCGAATGGCAAAACAGTGAACAAGGCTCCCTATTCTAAGCCCTGCAGATCAAGGGATGAGAAGTTTGCTGAAGAAAAAACCAACAGTTTGTATGATAGACCAAAACATGTAGGGGATTTTGGACAGCTGATGCAAGATAGGCAGCATATGGCAGAGAGGGCAGTCAACATGCGGCCTCCCTATGTTAAGCCAGAATTCGAGAAGCACAGAAATCAAGCTGCAAGTGGATACAAGCATACTGATGATGTAGAAATAGACCACGTGAGGGGTGAACAAGCTTATGATGATAAATTTCATCCAGTTTCTGTCAGAACGAAGAATACAAAACCACCTACTCATGTTAATGCTTATGATAGATTGGCTAACAACGAAAAGATGACAGATCAAGCACCTGGTGAACGAAGAAGTCATTCGAGCAAGAAGAATGGTGACTATGACGATTATGACCAGAAATATGGTCGTGTGCTGCCCCTGGAAGGTGTTGGGGCTAATGATGACATCAACAATGCAAGAGCTTTTCACCGAATTCCCAGTGAACGAAGAAAACACAGAAGCAGGCGGAATGGATCAAGTGGCAGCGATTACAATGCGGCCATCGAGGACCATGAATCGGATGAGGATGAGGCAAACACTGCAATTGATTTTGGCAATCTTTTGCCACGAGCCCCCAGTTCACACCGGAAACACAGAAGTCGGAGTGCTGATCCTCGCAAGGGAGGCCGTGATGATGAAGAGAGAATGATGGATAAACTTCTGATGCACTACAGCAAGAAAGGGCTAGATAGGGAGGAGCGCAAAGAAAGGGATAGGAAAGAGCGCAAAGAAAGAGTTAAATCCCGGATTCCTCGTCCTCAAGCAGATCAACCTGCTGATAGTGCCAGAGAGCATTCTAGCAAAGAAGGTGCACACATTTATCGTCCTGAGCGTGCTTCTTCTCTACCTCCAGAATCAGCAAGTCCGAAGGCAAAGCCAAAGGCCCCTGTTAGGTCCATGTCCATGCAACCAGAAATGTCCAGGGGGAATGTGCACCCAAGGATGCCTGATTTCGATGAACTGGCTGAGCGGATCAAAGCTCTGAAGAACGCATGAGCGGGCACAAGAATGTCTTCAGCACGGCCCCTGTTCTATTAGGAACTTAAACTATAGCATCTGAGATCTGATGGTGTCTGCGGTTGAGGACATCTGAGATAGTTGTCTGCTTTCATGCAACGTTTCTTCTGGTATACTTGCTTGTGTTGCTCTCAGTCTAAATATGATAATTCGGAGGTATACCATACAACATTGATTTGGATGTCGCTTGTTAAACTTGTAGAACAATTATTGTCAGTGTATAGATGCCTTTGACGAGACTATAATGAAAAAAAAAAAATCTTCTTTTTTTATAACTTCAGTACTTGCTCCAAGTCACTGTCCAAATGGTTTGAGCCTGTTTCTACAGGAGTGCTGGGAACTAGGCAAACATGGAGTGTCGTAACCTTTGTAGTATGACAGACCTTTGCTTTCATATGTTTGGATGGATGCAAGATAGGCCACCCATCATCTGGAACTCGGCAGGTGGCAGATGCTATATTCTTCAGCAAAATTAGGCAGTCTGGTAGTAATAGTAACACCTAATTTCTTGTTTGCTCCTAGGAATAGCCATGTGACGGTTGCCGCACCAAACGGTGCCGACGCCGACAGCCCCTGCTGAGCAGAGCTGCATAATAATTTTAGTGCACGTTCGTCCGCCCCGCCTGGATTCAATCACTAGTATACCACTATATTTTTCTTGGAGGAATCTCTGGATCAATCTTCAGTAGTTCTAAAATTTTCCAACGAAGAAACCACCAGTCTTAAACTTCAGTTTCATCTTCATCCATCAAAACATTTAGAAGCTGGTCAATATTATCATATTCTCTTCTTTTTTTTCTTCCCTGTCCTATTATGTAATTTATGTCAGAAGCAACTGATGAATTGAGGCCAAACTGGTAGTTAGGTTCTCAAAAGGAAGAAATAAAAAGAAAGGGAAAGCCATATCGTACGACACCGTCACACCACAGTACTATCTTAGCCCAAGGACCTCATGACGCCGACGACGAAATGCAGGATGAAATCGTCGCGGCCGGCGTCGAGCACGTCGTCGCAGACCAGCCGCTCCAGCGCGGGGTCCCTCGGCAGCGCCCCGGCGTGGTACAGAACTGTCGCCGCCGTCGCCGCCGCCGGCCGGGTCGCCAAGCAAGCCGCCAGCCTCGCGACCGCCCGGAGGAACAGCGGCAAGAGGCCCTGCACGTGTACAGATGCCAAATAAAAAATAAAAGTCTGGTTGCATTTGCAACGAACTACTACTCACATGCATTGCAATTGCATACAAGAGATTAGCTAGTGAACATCACGCGCTCACCATACAGTACGCTGATCAGCTGCGATCGATGATGCATGTGAGATTTGATTGAGGAACGAGTTCTTCACCGTTGGGCGTTTATATATAGGCTTTGCATCGGAGCCATCTGATGGGAGGTTGGTAAAGGTGAGGGGAGCTGTGCGTGTTGCTTTTTTTTTTTTTTTTTTTTTTTTGCAAACTGGTGGCGATGGCAACGACGGGCGCCCATTGTCGCGTTCGTCACTGTGCAGGTACATCTAGCTCCTGGTTTTGGACGAACCTCTGCTTTGTTCCTCATATTCTTCACCTGTTGTTGCTCTGCTTTTCTTTCGTGTGTTTTTCTTCGTCGTGAGTCGCAAAGCCTAATAACGATGATAGCGACCGGCCGGCACGTTCACGGCCGCGAACAATTTTTCCAATCCTCTGGCTCTGGGCTCCCGTCAATGCTTTTGGATGGATTCATGATTACGGTCCATTCAGGCCCAGTAGATCTAGCCTCTCGGCCTAGGGATCTCAACGGCCCATCTTACATCACATGGGCTTTCGGCGGTGCGGCCTAGTCCCCGACGCCGAGGCAGAAACATAGTACGCCACGAAGACGTGGTCCGATATAACTCGTATGTTGACATATTTGTTGATGAATCGGCTTCTCCTTAGGCTCAACCTCCTTTTCTCTATTTTTTTTTCTCTGTATATAATACGTAGAACGCAGGCTACCCTATTACATGCTCGATTTGCGCCAGCCTTAAGCAAGAACTTGCTTTTCGTATCGCGCCGGGACATACATCAGCGGCCATGTCGGGGAAGCAGGGCGGGAAGCAGAAGCCTCTCAAGGCACCCAAGGTGGCCAAGGAGGAGTACGACGAGGTACAGAAGTTTTCATCATGCTTGTAATACGACGAGTTAACTGGAGTTGCCCATCGCCTTAATTATTTGATTTATTCTTCTGTCTGAAAGTGGAGATTATGCATCATATGCCTTATATTTGACAGTAGTTTGTTGTGTCAACAGACTGATTTGGAGAACAAGAAGAAGAAGAAAGAGGAGGAGAAGGCGCTCAAGGAGCTGAAGGCCAAGGCGGCGCAGAAGGGGCCTCTTGGGGGCTCCGGGATCAAGAAGAGCGGCAAGAAGTGAGCTAGATCATCATCCTGATGGCTTATCCATACTAAAGGAACTGTGCTTCCTTAATAGAAGCTCGGCTTTTGTTTTTTGTTTCAGAAAAATATATAGGAGTATATATTTTTTTTTAAGTCTGAATATGGCATTATATCCCGTGCCAAATAACACTAGTTTTCGAATACGACTTGAATTACCTTTCTCGTGAGCTAGGGTGAAAACCTGATGAAGCAAGGCAGGTAGACCGAACACACGTCCTGCCTTTGATGAGGTGTGCGGTGCTACGGGTAAAGTTTAGGTTCGGGAGCAGGAAAGGCCCACTGCACAACAATTCGGTCGGCCCACTGAGCCCACTTGCCCACCTGAAACGGAACAGAGCTCTGCATCCGAGTAGTATCCGACACCGAACTCTGCATCGTTTTGGATTACGCTTACGGGCGAGGGCGACCTTTGCCTATAAACCGATCCTCTCGCGCCAGGGCAGGTGCGCAATCGAGAACCAGCTTACCCACAGTCCACACGCGAGGTAGGATGCCGTGCAAGAAGGCGCGATCGTCGAGCTCGCCGTGGCCGTCCCTCCCGGCGGACATTGCCGATGAGGTGCTCCTCCGCCTCCCGTCGTACGCCGACCGGCTCTGCTTCGGCGCCGTGTGCCGCTCGTGGCGCGCGGCGGCGGGTTCCCGGAGGGCGAGCGCCCGTTCCGCCTTCCCCGCGCCGCCGGTCACCACGGCTCCTCCGGCGCGTGGCTCCTCTTCAGGCGCCGCGACGGCGGCTACTCGCTGCTCGACCCCTTCTCCATGGCCGCCATGCCGCCGCTCCCGACCCTCCTCTCCTCCTCCTCCGCTGCCGCGTGTGACGCACTCAACAAGCCCTTCGTGCGCGAGGAGTACGACATGATCGGGCTCGGACGGCGGGATCGGTTGGAGGTCGGCGCCGCCGAGCCGGATCCAAGAACCCTAACCGTGCGCAGGTTAGTGGTGTGCTCGGCCGGCCACGTCGCGGCGGTCGTCGGCGTCGAAGGCCAGCGGCTCGGCAAGTTCGCGGTGTGCCGGCCTGGCGCGGCGTCGTGGTCCGTGTGCGGGCAGGACCAGTGGCGCCGGATCAAGGACATGGTCATGTACCAGGGCGACCTCTACGCCGTCGACCACAACGAGGACCTCCTCGCCGTGACCGTTGACGACGCTTCGTCACCGGCCGTGACCAGGATCCGCCGCGCCGTCAAGGGCGCCGCGCCGAGCTTCGACCCGCGCCGCCGCCTCACGCTGCATTACCTCGTGGACGCCGGCGCCGGCGAGCTGCTCATGGTGCGGAGAGAGGTGGGCAGCGGGAGGCTGCACGAAGTGGTGAACGGTTCACCGTGTTCAAGGCCGACTTCGAATCCTAGCGGTGGGCGGAGGTGAGCACCCTCGGCGACGACGGCGTGGCACTGTTCTTGGGGAAGTGGGGATCCAGAGCTGTCCGCGCGCCGGAAGAGCACCGCAAGGAGTGGGCGGACCATATCTTCTTCCTAGACGACGGCGCCAGCGACGGGTTCTGGTCGCCACCGCTCTACGCGCTGAGCACCTACGACATGAGGCCTCAGATGACATACCGGCTCCTGCCCGTGACGTCGAGACACGGCGCCGACTTGTTTCCGGCGACATGGATCTTCCCTCAACAAGGAACACGCGTCGACGCTCGGTAGCGGCAGAGTGCTAAGTGCAGCGTGTGGATACACACAGTCCGCTTGCCCAACAAAGAGACCCCAGGGCGGTATGACACGATTACACAGAGTTACTACCTTCTGAAATGGACACCATATCAGTATGACACAAGAACTTTCTGAAATGGACACGCGATGTGACAATTCCGATTAAAGGAACACATTCTGGAAGGGATCAACATTTTGCAATGTAACTGGCCAACGCATCAATTCGCTATAACAAGTGTATCTTTGAATTATACTGTTGCCTCGATATTGCAACGTCAGCACCAAAATCTGCTGAAATAAACAACTGTCTCCAGTCCCTAATCCTCAAAAATGGGCAAACAGCACCTAGTGACCATATTATCTCGAGTGACATTTGGTCTTTGTTTACAAGGAACTAATCAGCAACAAAATTAACCAAGTGGCACTTTAAGTACCCTTTACGCATGCCCTTTAATTTCTTTAATGATACCTTCAGCAAGGGAATCTGTATCATAGTTCTTGCCGTAAAACTTGACAAACTCCATCTTTGGATTCATCAAGTACCTGAACACACACATACAAATACAAAAAGATAAAAACAAGTCAGTGTTTTGAGTTTTGACACTACGTACATGTATTTTCACACAGTCAAAATGATGACAAACGGCATGTGCATGAGGAAATCAGAAGCTTTCTGCAGTTACTAAGAAGTTTAAGGAAGTATAACTGTCTGTACATTCAGGGTTGACATTCCCATATTTCATCAGATACAATAGATCAACGACATTCAGATTCTCTAACAGTCTCACGAGACTGAAATAAAATAGGTATTATAATAAGAATGATAATAAAAAGAATAGGTATCCTAAGTCTCACAAGATTGAAATAAAATAGATATCCTAACAGTGCAGTTGTCTTCACGTTGGGTTGTATGTTGTAGATCTGGCAACTATAACTAGATTACCTCAATCACATAACACTAGCAAATATAAATGACCAAAGTAGTTCACAAGGGAGATGAAAAATAACATACATGACAATTGAGTGATCAACGAGATAGTCAGAACCCTCCTCCTCTGTCTTCATATAGTAAACTCGATATGCACGGGCAACCTTCCTTATCTCATCAGTTGTGCCTGTTAGTCCTATCAGATCTGGATGAAACTCTGTGAAACAAATATATAGTGGGCAACCAAATAAATAAGATGCTGCAAACTGAACAAAAGTTAAAATGGTAACATCTTAAGAGATGGCAAGCATTAAGAATTGAAGGAGATAAGTGCATGAACACACACCTTTGACATAGTCCCGAACTTGCTCAACAGTATCTCTTTCAGGATCAACAGTAATGAAAACTGGTACAATATCCAATTTTGCCTTTTCCTCTGAAAAATATGTGGACATGTCCAGTAGCTCCAGTTAGGCATATTATATCAGTATTATATTATGTGGAACTTTTCACCAAATTCAATAAAACAAAACAACAGAAACTTGTATGTATTTCATTCTAGGATGTTATTTTGGTCTGCGTGACAAGTAAAGTAGCACGATAACAGTTTTGTAATAGACACCAGCACAAGAATCAATACATTCAGAAGAGAACATGATTTATCAGGGATATTTGTATACATACAAGGAACCAAAGAATTGAACTTACTAATTTTGTCAATTGCTTCAGCCATTTTCTGGAGCTCATCTGGACAAATGTCAGGGCAGTGTGTGAATCCAAAATAAAGCAGAGTCCATTTGCCCAAGAAGTCCTTTTCAGTTACGGGTTTTCCATCATGATTCAGAAGCTTGAATGGACCTCCAATAGCTGCTGTGCCAACTGATTGTCCTGGCTTTACAGCACTATTTCTATTCTTCAATTCTGGGGAAGTGGAACAGAAAATTAAAACATGAGTATCATAAAGATTACAAGGAGTTGATGAATTCCTGTTACTCAGATCACACTTCTGAAATGCTAACATAGAAAATGGAAAACCAATTCTGAGTCAGGGAAAGGATTTTGTCAGTGTGCAACAGTTTGAAAACAAACAGATGAGGAAGGAGGGACACAAAAGCGACAAAAATGCAAGCACAGTAATTGACTTAAAAGCAAAAACACAAACAAAACCGTTGGCCTGTAATTTCACATTAGTGTAAACTACTCAAGTTGCCCTGCTCTATTTTCTGGAACTTGTCTGAAATGCTGAGACGAAGAAGAATGCTATAATGCTAGTCATGTGAAGTGGTTCAGGGAAAAACAAATTCCTAATTTAACGTTCATACCGAAGAGAGCATAAAGAATGAACAAAAGACAATGTGTTGTTGAAAGTGGAATCCAAAAGCATTGCAAGTTTGTGAATGGATATATAACACACCCTGAAAAAAACAAAGGATGTATAGCATGCAGCACTCAGGGGATCAGAAGCTATTCATATTTAGCAGTCGATAAAAACTCAAGCCTACCACACAACTGCAACACCATACCATACAGCCAAGGTATGATGTTGCGGTTTTGGTGGTTTAGCCAGAAAGTAGTTACTCAGCGGAATGAAGGATTGAATCTGTTATCTAAAGGGGAACACGAGGTATATAGTTGGCCAAACTACTGCTTGTTTAATATGATAAGAAAACGTTTGATGACTCAACTGAAATACATGTGACCTATGCGAAATTCAACAGCCACATCATGAATTACTTGAGCTGACAGCTGATCGGCTAAAACATAAGTTGTTCAAATTTGGCAAACTGCTATTAACCTGTTCCTTTCATTCATTTGGCATGGTACAACAAAACAGCAATGAAGATTTTTGAATTGACCGCTAGATGTAGTCCTAGTACGGCAGAAAATAATAATACCAACTCACCATAGTAATGTACCTTCAATGTGGCGTTTCTTTTCTTTGTCGAAGTACACGACTATCCCTCCTCCAGTCACAAGAAGCAGAAGAAAACTGAGCCACGAGACCGGCTGCAAGAAAAGAAACAATTCATTTGGTGAAGCCATTCCCTTGTAGAACACAATGCTTAGTAGCAAGTAGACATTGTCTAAAAGACTAGAAAAATTAGTTGCCGAGTAATTGAGAAATCATCATCATCCAATGGACACTGTAACGCTACCGATTGGTGTCAGATTGACCATTTCACACTAAATGCATCAATTTGCTCCATCCAGCAGACCAAACCAGTAATATTCAGTATATGACAACCCATAACTCACCCCTCCTCGGACTGATTTCCCAGCGTCCCCTTGCTCAGAGTTCCCGGACTTCCCATCACCCGCTCCTTCATCGCCTGCCGCCGCAGCTGCCTGGGGCTTGGAGCCGTCCTGCGCCGGGGCCTGGGAGTCGCTTGAGAAGAAGCGTGCGCACCCGAGGAACGCGGGTTGAAATCGAGATGTTCCCGGTGCACTGATCTGCTGCAACACAAGACCCTCAGCGTATAGGATAACATCAGCGCTTCGGCGAACGCCTAACGACGAGAGATGCTAGGGTACCTGAGCCAGAGAGCGAGCGCGGGGAGGGGGGAGGCTGGGGCCGAGAGCTCGCGAGAGGAGCGCGTGGAGCTGGGACGCGCGACCCCTCATCGTCACTAGGCTCACGCCTCTTCGCCGGATCGGGGATCGCCGCTGCTGAGGGGAAAGGTCAAGAGATTCTCAGCTCCGTCGCCTCACGGGCGTGGCTGCGGCGGCGCCGTGGGTTTTGAGGAGTTTCTCTTGCTAGCGCTAGCGGTTCCGCTGATTTGCTTTGCTTCCGCTTCAAGATGAACTTTTCACGCCAAATGCCGTCAATTAAGTGCCCAATAAAAATCATGGAAACAATTTTTTTTCTACTGAGTTTCTTCGTGTAGTCACAGAAATGAATTCGTACCATTTACCATTTTTTTTACTGAGTTTCTTCGTGTAGTCACAGAAAACATTTTATTTTCAGATACATATACATATTAACTTTAATTATATTATACTAGTAAAATAACTGTATGTTGCTACGGGTTTTTTTTAAAACAATTTATAATTAGAATGTTTTTTTAACTATAAAATTTTTTAATTAATCAATTGTTTTGGCTTGAGCATTTACTTTATTTTTATTTTACTTTATTTTTTTGAGTTTTAAAAAAAATTATTTATTATAATAATTTTATAGTGAGTTATTATTAGAATTTTTGTTATTAATTTCCAATGAAAATATGATATTAAAATAATAGATAATTAATTATTGTTAGTATAAAATATCGAATTAAAATCAGTCTAATTCAACACCGACTCATATTGATTAGTAAATCATTATAGAATACAAACTAAATACCAAACATCGGACACATAAAAAAAACGATCTAGACAACCTCATCTCAATTAAATTATATAAATTTTATTTTCAGATACATATACATATTAATTTTATAATGGTTATAAAGATTTTATTAATCTTAATTTATATCCAATTTTAATTTACTACATATTATATCTTTTAAATATTAACTACATAACATACATATATTATATATATATAATAAACGAATTAAATCTTCAATGGTATTGGTTGGGGTGCGCCAGGCTCTGCCAGTAGTGCAACGGCTAAGCGACGCTCGAGGGCCCCAATGGCAAGCCACTGTAATGAACCCTCCCCCACAAAAAATAAATTTAATATCAAAGTGGACACATAGCCCACATATCAGATATTAAACTGATAAGAACAGATACTACACTTGATCTTAGCCAAAAGGCCGAGAAAGGTATGATTTGGAACGGAGCCCTCCGCCTCATTTTAAAGCGCACTCGACCGGGTGGCTCCCTTCAGCTGGCGATGTGGGACTATTATTCGTTCCGATTCTGCGCCGCGCCGCGAGGCGGAGCGTTACCACTGCCTTTCAGAGCATTGGATATTTCCGCACAGCCCATATGCTTGGACGGCCCAGTGTCTCGGCGATTTCGAAGCACGTTTCGCGCACGAGACTGCGCAGCGTTTTCCTCTGGTCTGTTCTATTACAAACAAGAAACTACAAACCGAGTGTGCCATAATATACATCTACATGATGAAACAGGCAAACATGCTTTTGGAGGACCGCGACCCCGGTGTTCTGTCTAGTCTAGCTGAAAATTACCCAGGCTCCTGCAGTCTCGAGGACATTTTGAGAAGATATAATCAAATAGTGACCCGAATTCGGTAGTTATCAGTCTTGTCAATGGTTCACCTACGCACGTTTAGGAAAGAGTAAAACAAGATGAAGCCACGAACTTTTTTTTTCTACAAATGAATCCATTTCCCGGTATTTTTCCAATCTTTCTTATCAGTGTGGTACGCGCATGTTTTACTTTCATTAAGCCATCAATTCTGTCGTTGACCCATGTTAAGTGTCTGCTAATGTTAGGCTCACGCTGACAAATCAGACATCCAGCACGCAACAGGGATTCATCTAACTAGGGGAAAAGTGACAACAAGCTTTACATCTATCAAATTCCTGTGACATACAAGCTTGCTGCAAATACAATGTCACGCTTAATGGCATTAGACGCGATCTCCATCTTCTTGTACAACGCAGAGTTCCCCATTATAGAAGCTGCGTTCCTGAATTCTCTGCACGTTTCATCCAATCGCACGATTGTTCTTACTATGAGCCCTTCAGATACATCTGTTAACTCGCATATGTCCGCGAAAGGTGTTCCCTGCATCAATGTAACAAATAACAGCGTTACAATCATGCATTCATCTTGGAGAAGAGCTCTCATCCATGACAATGTGCATACCTTTGCCCATTCATAGACAACCTCAACAAGACCAAACTTGAGATTGTCACGAGCATACTCCTCAGGATCCACAGGGATCTTGAACTCTACTTGCAACTTTCCCAATCTGATTGCTGTATCATAAAGCCTAATACAGAGAAAAAGTCTTCTGAGAACATGCAACCCTGGTTTCTTAAAATGTTTATGTAAGAGATATACTTGGAAGAAATGAAACAACTGGAACACCAAAAGAGGACAAACTCTAACCTCTTTTTGGCTTCAGACAATTTAGGAGTAAGAGATGGTTCTGATGCATTCCTCTGTTGGAAGACAAACGCAGACATAATAGCCACAGCTTCTTCAGGTTCTAGTTCATCCAATTGATTCTCAAACAGACACTCTGTTGATATTAACTCCTCCCCGGAGTTCATTTCACAGGCTACTCGGCCCTTGAGTTGCACGACTAGATCAGAATCAATACAGTGGAGCACTTTTAGTACATCAATCTGCAATTATGGAGAAATCTAAGAGTTAATACAGAAGTCCAACAAATATTCCATGCAGCTAAGCTAACAATTTTCGGATACGCAACTAAGCCAACAATGATAGCCTTGCAAATCTTTGAATCAGATGTGAACTTTGCTAATATTCTAGTAGTCTGAATGAATTTTTATTGCTCATGTATGGATTGTAAGCCAATCCCATTACAACATTAAGCCACTCATTTTGTACCCAAATCAAGCCTGTTATTTTTATACAGTAGAATTGGAACAAAATGCCTCCCATAGCCAACCCAAAGTGTTTTGTGAATAAGAAATGACATTAATGGAATTTATTTTCAATGCCACAAATAATGGCTCTAATCCCTTTAACGTTTTTTCTGACATACACGACAGGACACCAAGGAAAAAAATATAGGTGATATCTTACTCTGCCTTGAAACTCTGGCATCTGTTGAAGCGCCTCATCTGACATTTGGTATTTCAGTTCATTCAGCTGATCTTTGTACAACTTTTGCTCCTTCATCACTGATATATGCTCCTTTAGTTTTATACAGCCATGGCACTTGTTTTCGGACATTTTTTGCAATAGCCTGTGATATGCATAGTAGCTTTCAACAAGATCCATGTTCTTCAATTTTAGATCTGTATTGCATTGAATGAACATATTAACCAGCAATATAATTCATAAATCAAATGCAGCAAGTGAAACTGAATGCAGTGCCAGAGCAATGCTCAGATTCAACAATAAAAGCGAAAACAAAATATACACTGATATTATACAAGGAACCGCCCTCTTTCCCTAGACTGTAATAGTGCATACTTGGTTAAACAGCATGCTTCATTGTTTAACTATCATGGCTAAGCCACTCAATCCAAATGGAAAAAGAAGGCCAATCGAAAAGAACTCCTTAATATAGAATAAGATAAGTGTCCCTATTAGAGAAATTTGGATAATTTAATATGTTGCAATGTCTCAAAAAAAATCCCAAAAAAAAAGCATATGCACACAGTTAACCTGCAGATATTTCAAATTTAATAACATAGCATACTAATATTTCAACCATGCAGAAAATTTCTACCTTTTACTGCATCTAGAGCAGGAGGATACTTAGTTCCATCTGGCTGCTCTTTTATCAGCAGTTGGACAGTTTTAGCATACGCAGCTGGGTTAGGGTCCTCAAGGAGTCTGACTTGATCAATCTTTATTTTGCTGGTGCATAAACTGATGATCTCTTTACTCTCTATTGCTCTTGCTTCAAAACCCATTCCAGATGCATTCCCCTTGTATGGTAGTTTGATGTTAATAATACCTGTACCTTTTCGTGTACTGACAGAAGAAAAATATTCATCTTCCATTCCACGTTTTCCTTTGGGGACAATGAAGCGACCTTGTTGAAAATCACTAGATTCTTTTTCACTTTGATTGGACAATCCAGGGACTAGTGCAGATGGAGTGCAATCACCAGTTAATACAAGAACAATGTATTTCCTTAATGCTTGAGATGGACTTTTTAGTATCACGCCAAGCAAGTGATCATCATCCTGTCAATGTTCAAATAGAACAGGATCTCAACATAAAATGATGCAGCTATTGCAACTTTACAGCAACAGGGGATCATAAGGAAGAAGTATGATTATCTTGCAAATAATTATGTTCATTCAAACATACAAATTATGGTATGAATGATAGAATCGTAGCCTGCGAAATAAGTTACTAGAGCTTTCTAAAATAGCTTGCTTAATTTGGTTTGTCAACTTTGTTTCTCAGCATTCAAAATGGAAGTGTTGAGCAATAAAATCTAAGGCATTGAGCACAACTTGAAACCCTATATGGAACCAGAAACATACTAAGATCAAGCTTGATTTTGATCTTGAGATTGATTCCAAGCCAAATTTATTTATCAGGCATTATGTATTCTAACGTCACATGATTCTTAATAATGCTCTCTAGGCTCAGAAGCTTGATCATAATAGGTTTCAAATTTCAATTTGGGTGAACTTAAACAGTACTAGTTTCTTCTAATTTTCTTGTATTTATTTCTGCATTATTTATTTTTCATGAAAAATACTCCCTACACTCTTATTTTGTTGTCATTGGTTAGATCAGAATTGAGCTAGCCAGTGGCAACCAAAAAAAAAAGAACAGAGGAGGCGTATATATAGACCACCTTGAAGACCCAAGTCAATCTGTCCTTGTGTAACAGTTGAACAGTGGGAAAGAAAAGAATAGAACCATGTAACTAAAGTACAAAATGAAACTAACAAAATGAAGTGTGCATAAAAGGAAACCAAATATGATTAGGACATACTAATTCAGATTTAACAACAACGAGTCTTCCAGGCATAAGGAACTGTTGAGAACTGGGCAATTGCATAATTGCTTCTGTTATGGATTCCCTGTGTGCCTCAGCTTCTAAGGCCATCTCATAGTATTCTTCAATAGAGGGCTCTCCTTTTATGCACCTGGTGGCACAAGAATAAATAAATGTAACGCAATGAGGCAAAACTAAAGTTTACTGCATGTATGCTATGCTTTTGTCAGTGTTCCATGATTATAAAGTATTAATTACTAAAAGGGTTATTTTTGTATCCAGAATTTGTCTACCAAAATCATAAATCAAACATAATTACATAAGCCTCCAAAGTTTCCGTATTATGTGGAAAATTTCCATGTCAATTAGACTATACTGCTTTTTATTCCCAGTTTTATGTAGTAACTGCAATTTCATATTCGAAATGTTGGTATATACTGCATCGATTAGGTAAATATGCACAAGTGTCTCAGTATCTCACTCTATTGTCTTTGTAGGTTGACGAAGCATTTGCAGAAGTAGCTTCTCCTTCTCAGGCAAATTCTTCTGTGCGTGAAATTCCGCAAAACTTCTCTTAAGCATGTCCTCAACCTATGAGAAAATTCATCAGTGACACGTTTTACTTTTGCTATGGGCATCACAAAAAGCACAATAGCAGATATCAAAGATATAGTCTGACCATCTCGGGACTACTTTAATCCAATTTGAGCAATGCAAATTTTAGAATGTTTTTCATAACTAAAAATGATGATGGTTTAGGAGTAGCATCCATTACAAGTTACAACCTACATAATGCATATTTTTTATGACAGGAGTTATGTATGACTAAATTATTCGGGTGTCCAAGCTCATAAAAAGCATCACTCGAAGTAAAAGTGTCACATTATATTCCCCTCCAAAAAAGAGAAGGAAACTTAACAAGGTTGCATAATGTATTAAGTATATTCTACATCAATAGTAAAATTCATATACACAAATATTGTTTTTATAACGATATGGCAATCTATTGTATTCTCTGCCTATGCCCATGAAGAATTAGTGCCAACTGCACATGCCAACATTAAAAGTGTACCTAATCAAGAAAATTAACAAAGAAAGCCTTGAAAGTAAGTTGTGTTAATGCATTGAGGGTACTAGTATCATTGTCTGTGACATTAGGGGGTTTCACCATGTGCTCGGCTACCATGTTATTAGGAGAACAACCCTAGACTAAAACTACAACACAAGCCAAAACATACTTGATCGATAGGGGATGCCTTTATGGCAGGTGTTTACTCATGTCACCACATAAGACTTTCTTGTTTTCACATAATCATCACAACATGAATGGCACAGAGACTGATGGGAGCACTTCAGCAGGAGCAATATAAACACTGACTGTAGTTCAATTTTCAGTCCAAATTGTGGCGTTCAAATGTATATCTTTAACACATGTGCCAGGATTCTGAGAGATTAATAAATCAAAATATGGAAAAGCAGGCCCGAGTATATATCCACATTCAAATTGAAGAAGGAAAACAGCTCTATCCAGGGAAGGATTCCATAAGACTTGATAGGTATACCTTCAGTTCCTCCACACGTAGAAGATGTAGTATCATTGTGTATGTTAATCGGAATTGAGATTCCAATCGAGTTGGCTTTCCAACAATCAAATTTTTCAGATCACTCTCTTCAGGAATTTCATCACGACACATAACAATCACTGTACCAATGTTATCAAGTCCTCTTCTTCCAGCTCGTCCAGCCATTTGAATATATTCCCCTGGAAGCAATTTTCGGTGTTCCTTTCCATCAAACTTTCTTAAAGTATCAAATACAACCTGATCGTTTTGCAAAATTGGCAAACAGACTCAGAGTTAGCTTATCAGAATCTTAAGATTAAGATGCATGGAAAAGGCAAGTGTTGTAGTGTACAAAGTAATAATTAAGTAAGCATAGATACAATCAGCTCAGTTCAAATTTGCCAAAAAAAAAAAAAAAAGAATTTATGCATACATCCATGTGCCTCAAACATTTATGTTTACATGAGTTCTCTTTTCGATAAAGAAACTTTAGGCATCATGTGTAACTATACACAGCAAACAACAGAATAGGTAAAAAAAAAAAAACGTTGTAACTCAATGTTGGAAAATTTGGTCTCATCCTGAAGTTCATAGTGTATCGTAGAAATTAAACTTAAATAGGCACACTCAATATGCATGCCAAAACAAGCGCTGGCCTTCCATGTTCCACATAAGCTGAGTGAGGAAACAAGTTGGTAAGTGGTACCAACTAGCTTCTCCCTCATGAATGGCTGAAAAATGTCTACAAAAGTAAGAAAAAAATAAGTAGAATCTCACCGTTCTGGCTGGTGCATTAACACCCATTGCAAATGTCTCAGTAGAAAACAGTACCTGAAATGAGTACAAGAGAATAAGAAGGTTACCGTACGGGTAATTGGAACAAACAAATGTACCAGAATGTGCTGCATTTGGTTGTTGGCTTGTTGCATTGACAGGGACAAAGAAAACTCTTCAGGATAAACAATATTGTGATGTGATACCTATTATACTATTTACTCAATCTAGAGTACAGTATTGTGCATATATGGAGTAGTGCAAATGTTGCATCAGTTATTATTCGGTACATGTAACATGTAATTTGCATATGATACGTATACCAGATGTTCAAAGCATAACCTTGATCACACCACGACAGAATAGCATCTCAACTACTTCCTTCACAATAGGGAGAAGCCCAGCATGGTGTATACCAATTCCTCTTCGTAGAAGGCTTTGTATTCCTACAACCTACCAAGCAGATAAAAAAATTCAAGCACCCAAATCAAGTTAAGAGGTTGTAGGGGTACAGATCCAAATATATGTGACATTAATCACCTGAGGAAGGTTTCTGTCAGACCCTTTAAGGCGTGAAAAAGCCTTGTCACAGAATACACGGATTTCACTTTTTTCTGAATTACTGGTGAGATCGGCACCAAACATGTTATCCGCTGATTTATCACAGCGGTTCTTTGAGAAACAAAAAATCACCACCTGCAAAAGGACCATATCAGAAAAGCTTCTGCTAAAAGTTGAATGGCGTGGTACCATAAAAAAGAGAGCAGAGACCATGAGAAAAATAATTATTGGAGTCTAAATATAGTGAAGGGTCAAAGATTTCAATATAAATAACAAACAAGAGGTCCTAAAGAGCTAATATCATCAATTGCAGGAAATGGAAATCTCAAAAGCTATTTTCTCACATACAGGCACAAGGGATTTCTTCAGAAGGTTATTTACAAGCGGCATCCAAACTGAAGATTCTGATCTTTTTGGCCCTGAGGAACTTTGTTGAAGTGTTGCTGCCCCTGAACTGGCATTGTGGTGCTTTGGGTATTTCTGATCTCTCCCTCTGTTGGATGTATCTGGATTTCTGCCTTGCGTTCCAGCACGTACTGCAGGAGCTCCCGGTTTTGGCCCAGGTTTCACCCCAAGCTTGTTTGAGTTCTTCATTTTGAAGGCATCTTTTGCTTCTTTAAATCCTTGAGTAAGAAAAGTGTCTCTCTCACATATTTTGTACATTTCTCCGGAATAGAACAAGCAATGCTCCAGAGGAACAGGCCTTTTGTTGGTCCTGGCAAACATACAATGGAACACTGTGATGCAAATTATAGTTCGAAGAACTCAAAATAAATTCAAAAATTTTGCACTTAAAAAGATAATTACACAATAGCCACTGAAATATTTGACTGCAATAAATCCTAATTCTGTTGATTGGAATTCCCTAAAGTACTTAACTATATGTTTGTCTTTAAAGTGGTCTGTTAAATTATTTATGCCCCTCATGCCCTCAGCATTACCAAGTTTGTTAATCAAAGCATAGCCAGTGTTAACTTAGATGTTATACAGGCAGTGACTCACTAACTAGCATAGATGCCATCTGTAAAGTTTATTGTAGTTCATTAGTAGACTTAGCAAAAGTATATAAAATTGAACATAGAAATTCCATGTGCCCGTTGACCAGTATGGGGGAAAGGGTAAGTTATTCCAAATGGACTAGTGAACAATTTAACAGAACTGGTAGTGCAGTTCAAGACTTAGGGCGTGTTTGGCATGGCTCCAACTCCAGAAAATTATGTAGTTCTTGGAGCTACTCGTGCCCAGCCCAGCTCCAGAAATTGTTGGAGCTGGAGCTGTAAATAAATCAAGGGTCTTTTGTTGAGTAATTTTACCCTTATATTAGATTTAAAATAAATATTTTAATCTATTTTATAAACTTCAGCTCCAGCATGGATTTCAGAGCTGGAGCCATGCCAAACAGGCCCTTAAAAGCTTATATGTAACTTAATATAGTATCAAGTACACTTACGATGTTACACGAATTTTCTTCTTCTTTGTTCGACCAATCCAATCAGCAAATTCAACTGTATTTGGAACCTGAAAAGCAACCACAGATTTTAACTCCAAAGTAAATTCAAATGAGGGAAAAAATATTATTTCATTTTCACAATGTATCAGGATGGTAGTTTTGGCATCAAATTATGATATTAACCTGGGCTATGTTTTGAGTAACAATTTTCAGTTATATTGTTTCCGTACAGTACTGTATGTATTGAGTACTAGTATCCAAACCTGAACTATCATAGTGAAAATGTCACTTTATTGCATGTGTATGCAAGAATATCAAGGTAATTGCACCACAAGAGTGTGTATTTATACATACTAAAAAGCTTGAGCAATCACAATTCCAAGAAGAAATCCTTAAGATTGTAAATATGCAATAACTATATCAAGAGAATTCCCCTATAAGAGACCAAAAAAACTAATAATAGCATTGTTATGCAATAGTGCCCTAACTATATTTTAGCAGCTGTCTCAACAGCCAATAGTGTACACAGATTCTTTGGCCGACAGCTTGTGTAATCTGTAAATGTTCAGTGTTCACTAAACCTTACCGTTGCCGAAAGGAGAACAATGTTAATATGCTTCGGGAGCATTATAATAACTTCCTCCCAGACTACACCTCTTTCAGCATCATTAACATAATGCACTTCATCAAAGATTACCTGATTACACAATTAACAACACATCAGCACCCATTATCCTCCTTAAAATATTATCAAGAGAATTTTAAAGTTAAAGAGGTAGAGCGCAACACAATATGAATAGACTGAAATACCCTACCCATTCGATGTCACGTATAATGTCCGCACCTCTGTAGAGCATTGAACGCAATATTTCAGTAGTCATAATTAAGCAGGTTGCCTCAGGTCTGATGCTGACATCTCCTGTCAGAAGCCCCACATCAAACTTCCCACAGAAATCTCGGTATTTCTGGTTGCTGATAGTCTTAATAGGAGCAGTATAGACAGCCCTGGTGCAATGCTGCATAACAAACTGTGTCACCACAAGATCCATGGTAATATTTTTTCTTAACTCTGGGCCTAATATTATAATACAGTATGCAAGAGATCGTGCCCTGAAGAATGTAGTCTAAAGATAAAACTACTGAGAAAATAAAAAGGCGGACACTTTAGAAGGAATTAAGAGTTGCAAAATTCTCAAAGCAAATAAATGTCATAATACTAAGATAGCTGAGAGGGGCCGAAGGCAATCATACTTTTGTTGCCAAAGCGAATGCATACTCTGCAACAACTGTCTTTCCTGCTGAAGTATGTGCTGCCACAAAAACAGATTCACCCTTCTCAAGATAATATATCGCCTATGTTTGGTAGACAAAAAAAAAATATTAGTATTTAAAACAAGTATGTAACAGTACACTTTCTAAGTTGAACAAATTGGTAGGTGATAGCAACTAGAGCATTCTAGTAATGCATAGTTTCCATCAACAGTAAATACAGCAGAGAGGGAAATGCTGCACGCTCACATGCAGAAACAGAAAATCTTGTTAAAACTCCTGATTGCCATGTACAACAGAGATAGACATTCACATCCTAATAATAAAACCACTATTTTATACTCCTTCATTGTGTCATTGATATACTCCTTGCATGTGTCATTGATTTCCTGTATTGCTTGCCACAATGCAGCAAACTGACTCAGGAATGGAAAGAGTTACACTCCAAGACACTTTGATTGCCATCAATTAGTTAAATGTTATTTAAATTGAACAAAAAATCAGAAGTATGAAAGCCAATGAACCCTCATTGGGAAGGACACAGAATTTTATGAGGCACTACTGTTGATTAAAGAAGTAGGACAGCCAAATCTAAACACATCAGTCATTCACAGCAACTCAAAACAAATTGATGTTAAAACTAGTGCATAAGATAATATGTTTTCCTTTATACACCTAACCTCCTTTTGGAACTTATCCAATTCAAATGGAAACTCAATTGCCATATCTGGAACAAGTTTGTAAAAGTTAGTTACAATGTCTTCGTCCCCACCAACAAGTGCCCAAACCTGCAAGTGAAATACAGGTAAACAGCTGTTATTGGTTCATCTACAGCTTAGAGGATTGAGAGGCCACATTTGTGACCTATGCACCTATCAGGAACAAGAGGCACAGCACAAGCTGTGAGATACAATGTGAAGCATAAAGTGTGCTTACCTTGCCATCCTGTGTCATCTTGTCGTTACCTGGTCCACCTGATTTTCTCCGTGTATCTAGCACTTCCGACGATAACATTTGGTCCAAGTCTGTTTGACTCTCAGAAGAATCTCTTATGATATACACTTCCAGTTTCTCAGCTAACTTTATTGGTGTCTCAGAAGTGTCTTGCAATGCATCAAGTTTTCGTTCGTCAACTTCTGCCAAGGAAAATAAAAGGCAGATAAGACTTAACAAATGCACAGAAAATCTAATATCCTAGTAGCCTTAATGATGATAGAGAGCTAATGACCAATTATCATTTAGTTATTACTGTTTTCCCAGTGAATATACTCGTGCGATTTGAGCTTATGTTTAAATAAATTACCATTGGTTGATTCATTTTCAGCCGAATGTTGAAGTTCAGCATCCTGCAACACCTTGTTGTCAGCATCCTCCTCCCAAGCTATCTTGAAAAGATCATCAAATTGCACAGAGTACTTTTCCTGCAGGGCCATGAAGCATTCAGACTGAAGTCTAATAAAAATAACAACAGTGGACAAATGAGGAAACGTTTAAATGTGAGGCGTAGACTACCATTGCGTCATTTGATGATGATGCAGACTGCTCCTCTATAAGTTCTCCATTTTGGAAACACTTCCAGTAGCTTCTATATTTCTATAAGGTAGTAACAAACACGAGTTCAGTGCATCGACAACAATCCTTAAATAGCAAAAGAAGTGTAAATTCAACAAGGTGGGAACCTTCAACTCGCCCAAGTCCAATCCCTTGCGGAACCCTGGAGGAGCAACCTGTGCTGGGCCGCCGCCCATAAGCTCACGCACCCAATCACCATTCCGCGCACCCTCCGGAAATGCCTTCTCTAAAGCAGTTGCTTCAGCAGCATCGTCCTGAAGACCACCGGGGCGAAACGGCCTGCTGTTCATGCTCCCCCTCACGAAGTCCTTCGCCGGACCAGGCATCCGCGACGGCATTCCTCCCGTCCCTGAATCAAATACCTCGCTCACCTCCAATTGCACGGACTCAGGATCCCACACTTGCAACTCTGACGCCGGATGAGATGGCCGCCTGCCGCGCCGGAAAGGCGGCTCCCAGGCGGGCGCGAGCATAGTGCGGGGTGCAGAGGGCTCCAGCGGCGGCCTGGCCAGGTCGAACCAGTCCACGTCCCACACCCTCGCGCCATCAGCTGCGGTGGGGAGGTGGAGCTCCGGGTTGAGGTAGTTGGCTTCGAGGTACTCTTTCACGCTTCTCGGAGTGCCCAGCGGGTAGGCTGGCGGCTGCGGTCGTCGTCACAACAGCGGCGGGTTTAGGGTTTACAGATTGAGTAATGGGCGGAAGTGGGGTGGTTCGCGTACGTACCAGAACGAAGTCGGGAATGGGGCTGGGCGGCTGGGCTGTAGGGTCGAGGCGGAGGTGACCGCCGTGGCCGGAGAAGGTGATGCGGAAGGGCACCTCGCTCGCCGGCGAGGTGGAAGGACCATCCATGGAGTTCGCCGCGGTCAAGCGGTCGGTTCCGCTTCGACGAACTGGTGCCGTGGTGCTTCAGAGCTTGGGAAGAGGAGAAACTCGCAAATTCTCCCCGTTTCAGTCAAGAAAATTTTAATCGAAATTTGATCAAAAATCGTGACAGCCTGACAACTGATCAGGCCAGGACCTGTGAGTGATTCGAAATTTTCGCATCATTTTTAAAAAAAATAAAAATTAAAAAATCCGTTTAAAATAAAAATTATACAAGGGCTAATTTAGTTCTTGTTTCACCTTGATTCAGACAAATCACCTTGTGTCAACCACAAAATTCACACTAACTTTTGTTGGTTCCCTTGTCTAAAACCTTTGATCTATCGTGATCAATGTGGTTGTAATGCCTGGCAGTTAACAGGAATAATTAAGGGCTTGTTTGAATTCATTTGTTATGGGCAAAAGTGCAGGGTTAAACTTTAGCCTAGCCCTATGGATCCATAGCAAATGGATAAATTTTAGCACATGTATGAATGAGTGGGTTAAGTTTTAACACCTGCCTTGTGAGTGTCAATTTTTTTAGCCATTTGTTATTTTATTTTACTCTCATTTATCTACATGTTTGGATCTATTTAACAAAAAAAGAGCTAAACTGAAGTCTGGCACAAAATATAATAGCAGCTAAGTAAAAGCAATTGATAGAACGATTTGTAAAACGAAGATAATGCAATCGCATCATGCCTATATACTCATGTCAAGGAGGAATTAGTGATTTTGCACTATGTGATTTTCAAATTTTAATACAATGAAATCCAAAGTACATCAGTTTATAAGAGTATTTTAGAATATGTTTAGTAGAGTTTATAGAATAGCTTATGCAGTGATTTATAGTGTGAAAAGTCATAAGCATTACCATATAACTATTTTGCATAAGTATTTATTGTAATAAATTCTCATAAATCATTTGTCTTTTTTAGCCAACAAACACTATCTTTTTAGACTTATAGACCATCCCTCCTTAGAATAAGCCATGTTATTTTGTCAAACGGTTTAAGAGTTTATGCTATAATAAATCAAATAAGTTAATTAAACACTTATCATAGATAAGGTAAAATATAAGTCATTTTTAATATAAACATAAACTCTGCCAAACACATCTCTAAAATCAACTTCAGAAATCAATCAGATGGACGTAGACTCGGAATTCAGATAAATACCCGTCATTGCTATTCGTTACATAAAAAATTATTCATTTTTCTTTTCTTCCTTATCCCCGTGTCTCCCCGCACTCATATTTCTCCTTCTCAATCTTTTTCTCCGGGTAAGCTAATAAAAAAGAAGCAAAATGTAAAGCAACCGAAAGTATGTAATTAGACTCTACCACCATCTAAGTACTACAAAATCAACACTGATGGTTCGTTCAATGCTAACTCAAGCACTAGAGAATGGAGATTTATAGCTAGAAGAAAAAATGGATTGTTTCTGAAAGGGAGCTGCGAAAAACTGCCCAAGATCACAGATGCCTTACAAGTTGAAGCATTTGTTGCTCTTTATACGATAGAGCGAGCTGCTCAATTGGTGGTGGAGAAAATTATCTTGAAAACAGATGCAACAACTTAAGATCACTAGGGTCGGATGAGCTGGATCGTCATGTTGATAGGCCTCTATTCCGGGTGATTAGAAACTTCATAGTTTTGACTTTTGATTCCTTTAAATTGATGTGTTGTCTAAGAACATGCAACAAAGTGACTGACTATTTAGTCAAGTATGGGACATTATCTGCTCTAGTTTGAGTGTTTTTATGAGCCAAAGTTCTTACCTTTGTAAATTTTCCAGTAATATGTCTGGAGACACTGTTAACTGAATGAAAGAGTATTTGGTATTCAAAAAATTGTGCTCTTCAGTATTCTCCAACCCTAGCTCTCACCTTGGGTCGGTCGGCCGCCTCCAGTCGCCTGTGCCATGCCGTCATGTTCCACCCCGCTTCCCCTAACCCGCGTCGTCCTGTTCGAAGCCCACCCTTCTCCACGCTACATCGAGGACAAAGCCCGGAGCGCCGCCTCCTGTGGTCTACAGGCTCGACTGGAGCATCAATCCACCGACACCCCCTGCTCCTCCACCATCGAATCGACGCCTCTGCTGCTCGAAAGGGATTTTTTTAAAAAACATCTTATTTTAATCAAGAAATTAGAATTAGTATATATATCTAAAAATTATAAAAATAATACTTTGTCTTGCAGGACACATATGATAACTCCATTTTCGGACGCTGGAAGCAGTTTTGTGTGTTGAGCGCTCGAAAATAAGGTTTTTATATGTTGAACGTACGAAAACTCTTTTTTTTGTCAAAATATGTGTTAAAATATTATTTTTGTATGTTATATTTTCGTGTGCCCAACACCCGATATATATATATTATTAGTTTTCTTATGATCATCACACAAAAATAAGATATTTTTTTCAATATGGGAAACTGGTTTTAGTGACTTTATGGTACAAGTTGTGAGCAGTAGCAATAGCAGCTTCATTTCCTAGATTAAAAATTGATAAACAAAGATATCAACAAATAGTGTTGCATTACAATGAGCTGCATTATTTTTTTCTTTCCCTTCGCGTTGGAATTTGAAGAATCTTTTGCAAAATATCTATTTTTGATGCTAAAAACTTGTGCAATTTTATGAAATAAAATGGTGTACCATAAAATCACTAAAACCAATTGTGTTTGTTGGAAAAAAAGTAATTCTTGTTTTTGTACGATAAGAGTAAGAAAACTAATAAAATATAAATTTTCTACAATTTATCGAGCGCTAGCCGCGCGAGAGGACATTTTTGTGCGTCCACACACAAAAACAGTATTTTAAAATATATTTTTAACTTTAAACATTTGAAATATGAAAAAAGGATTTTTTGTCCAGCACACAAAAACCTTGTTTTCGAGCGCCTAACACATGAAACTCTGTTTTCGTGCCTCTAACAGACGAAAATAGAATTTTTGTGCGCTGGACGTGTGATAGAGAATTATAGATATTATAACTATGTAGTTTTTGAATAAAATAAGATTATTTTTTTAAAAAAATCGCTCGAAAGGTTTTTTTTCTAAGGAACAATTCGCTCGAAAGGTCAGAGACAATTTTCGTAGGTCACGGGAGAGCGAAACCCACTATTGCAAAGGCCCAGTTGTCAGTAAGGATTTGCTAGAGGAACCCCATCCCCCAGCGGCCCAAACCCTACCCTTCCCCTCGAAGCGCGCCGACGCCGACAGCCACCATCTTGGACGGGCCCCCGCCGGCGCCGCAGCTGCCCGCGACGCTCACGGACTGGAGCTCAAACAACCGGCGCCCTTTCCACGGCCTCCTCTTTAGGATTGATTACTAATCTGTTCGCATGGGGAAATCCAAAGGTGCGGCATGCGGTCTTTTCGTCTCTCTGAATCCTGTAGCTTCTTGATTTCGTTGGTTCGAATAAGGAGGCATACGAGTAGTGAGATCTTGCTGTTTTCACAGATAAGAAGGCTACGCGGGATGCCAAGGAGGATAAGAAGTTGGCGCTCGGAGTGAAGAGGAAGCAGCTGAAGAGGAAGAAGGACAGAGGACTGGACTGTGCCGTCGAGGGCGAGGCCGCTGCCAAGAATGGTTCAAAGGAAGGTAATATGATTGGGCGTTTTATGTTCCTTTTCTCATTTCTTTTTATATGTTTCAGCGTTAATGATTTTAGCTTAAAGCAGTAATTTATCATTTCCATTGCCTGCATAGGTGGAACAAGTAAATTCATAACCGGTAATTTGAAGTGTTAGAGTTAGGAACTTAGGAAGAGTAAACCAATCAACCAGTGTTAGAGTTAGGATGAGTAAACCAATCAGCCAGGGTAACTGCAATTATCAATGGTTGGACTTTACATAGAAATGTCGTTTATTTCTGTGATAAATCTGATGCATTATCTGAATGGTGGTTTTCTTTTTACAATTTTTATGATAAAATGTCACCATATGCATCAGTGTGCTTGAAACAGCTAGCGTCAGAACCATCTCAGCTTGGTATGTTACTGTTTCTGTCGTATCTTCTAGTTCTTGGGTGTTTGCTATGCTCATATTTCCCACATTCGTTGTTAAATGCCAGATAAAGAGTTGGCAAGGCGTAAGAAAATGGCATTGCTGAAGCAGAAGAAGAATAAGCATGCCAAAGTAAAGAGCAACCATGCCATGGCTGATGGTGGGATGGAATTACTGTCAGACAGTAAGGATGATGCAACGCCAAAGCTGAAGAAGAAAACCAAAAAGAAGGCAATGGAAAATAGCAGTCCTGTCAAGGATAAAGAAAGTTCATTTGCTGAAACACCTAAGTTGAAGAAAAAGAAAAGGAAGGGAAAGGAAGAGAAGAGTACTGTTGGGCTTAATGATGCAAAGGAAATCCTGCATGTAAATCAAGATGAAGAAACCCAAAGATGTAAGATTGCTTCACTGTTACCATGATTGAGGTCTGGACGTTTTTTCTTAACAAAAGGACGAGATCATTGTTTTTCTTGTTGGTCCTTCACAAATAGTTTCAAGTAGTGATTTCATGCAAGAATCAGTATCCCAATGCTTTGGTCCTATTGTTCTTATTATTTAATACTTCCTCCGTCCCATATTACTGGTCGTCCTATACTAAACCAGTTTTTCCAAATTTACTTGTCATCCTCGCATCCTAATGCACCTTTTTTCTCTTCCCAATACATCTCTATCTCTTCTCGTTTTCTGTGCACCTACCATTTTCATAGTTTTTCTAATTCTCCTTAATCTCCGTGTCCATGTCCAAAATGACAAGTAATATGGGACGGAGGTAGTAGTTCTTTGATTTATATTTTATTTAGTAGCTAATATGCATGTATATATATGCAGTTGATGTCAATCAAGAGACTGAAGATATGGATAATGAGGACTCTAAGAAAGTAAAGAAGGCAAAGAAAATAAAGACTAGTACTGTTTCACATTCCTCTCCTAGTCAACATTTTCTAAATTACATCAGTTCAACTGCGGCATAAATATTTATACCTCCTGACGCATGCTTTATTCATCGACCACAGAGAAAATAAAAAAATCTGGAAAGGGCAATAAGGCAGATAAGCTTGCAGCAAGTAAAGAGAACAACACTGAGAGCCATGTTGAAGTTACTACTGCAAATGTAGATGGTACAGAAGACGTAGATGAGATTCCATCAGTTGATGAAGACTGTTCCAGAGGAATGAAAAGTAATGGTTTCACTTTTGAGTTTCATCTCAGAGATACATTTCTGCCAGTCTTTACACTGCCAAGTGACAATTCTTGATGAAATGTGCTTGATGGAGAAAAAAATGGGCACAATTAAAAGCGTGAATGCAACCTGGCGAATATTATGATCTACTTATTTAGATATTTACTCCTCATAAAAGATGTCACTATGCACATCAACATGGTCTCCAAAAAAGCATCATGAAGCTATTTCTGTAGTAATATATCTTAGAAACCCAGTTATATAGTGATAATAGTCCTTTTAGAGACAAATATGTTCATAGGAACATAGATAGCAAAATCTAACTCCAACACTGAGTGGTTGGTGTTTATTATATAGTAATTTTACTTTAGGAAGGCTACATATGTATTTCTTTTAAGGATTCAATCTTTAAAGAACCCAGATTTGTATTAGTCTAGCTTGTTGCCTTGCAATGCCATGAGTTCATAAGTTGTCTTATGTGTTGCAGACCTGCAGGGATCTTACTAGTTGTTCTGCTCCAATAAGTTCCACATCAACTTCTGTCTTTTTCTGCTGGGATTTGCAAATCCATGTACCAAATTCTTAAGACTTATCTTTGATATCATTACAGAATGGATCTTGGAGTATAAACAGAAGAGGCCAGGCTTGAAAATTCTGCAGGAAAGAATAGATGAATTTATAATTGCTCATGAGGAACAACAAGAGAAAGTGAGTGTTCCTATACGACATAAGTTTACTGCTCAATTTAAAATTTCTTTCCTGAACTTGATATTGATGTATTCACAGCAGCACATTACCCAGATCACTGTGATATGTTTGTGGTCAGGATCATAATACGATCATCTCATATATCTGGAATTTTTGTTATGTTTGACAAAGTAGAAGACTTGCTTCCTAAGGTTTGATATAGTAAAATGTGATTGCTTGTTACCTGATACCTAGTTGATATATCAGGAGAAGAAAGAAAGGGAGGAACGTGCGGCAGAAGAAGGATGGACGGTTGTTGTCCATCACAAGGGCAGGAAAAAGACCACAGATGCTGAAACTGGAACAGCTGTTGGCTCTGTATCTCTTGCTGCAATGCAAGAGAAAATGGCAAACAAGAAGCCCAAGGAAGTTGCTCCAAACTTCTATCGATTTCAGAAACGAGAAGCCCACCTTAGCGGTATGTCAACGCCTTTCCAAACTGTTCCTGTTATTTTTAGTTACCCTCAGTGCTTACTTCACACTATAGAACCCAGAATATGTGATGTAAGCACCAAGCTCCATATAGTTGCAGTTACAGGCTTAAGACTTGTACTGCTGCTTCTGCCCTGCATAATTTTGAGTTTGGTGTTGTATGATCTGGTTTGAGGAGAAGTTGACCCGTTTGCATTATCAGTTTGGTTGAAATTGTCCATGGTCATTTTGCCTCCTTGATTGCGCTGGATCACTTTTATCAAGTTTTCTTTAAACCATCTGTGGCAACTGATGTCTTTTTCTAGGACTTGATTGGTATGCTTATAGAGTTAACAAAACGCCTTGGTTATGTTGTGCAGAACTTGCAATGTTGAAGAGCAAGTTTGAGCAGGACAAGAAAAGGATACATGAGCTTAGGGCACAGAGGAAATTCAAGCCGTACTAATTCTACTCGAGTCTCAAGGACGCCGAAGGTGTGGTTGCTGTTGGCATCCATTCGCCTCGCCTTCTCCACAATTTTCGCTGGATTTTCTCTAGGGTGTATGGCTCTTAACTGAAATTTTGTCAATTTTACACTATACGCTTTGCGATGTAGTGGCAATATATTGGTTTAAAATTCAAGCTATTGTCTGATGCATTGGGTAGATCCTTCTTGTTGCTGGTCTGGTAAGATGGCAAGATTTTCCACGGCAATTCAGGCCGCCATCGGTAGAAGTAGAAATACAAAGTTTTGCTTGCTCGTGTCGTACTTGGTAGTAAAAGTGAACCGAAGAGATTTGTTTTGCATGCTGCCATAGGATGAAACAGCCCCCAACGCATCTCCCGCGTTGAAAGGCCGGTCTCCTGGGCCATGAGCTGCTGGACAACAGTGACTTACTTGGCCCAGCACAAAGCCCTAGTGAATGAACTTCCCCGTTCTTCTCTCTGCATTTTCTACGTAAACGTAACATTCGATAGACCACCTGACAGCACGAACAAGGGCCGGCAAATGTCCACTGCAGCTCGAGTGAGGGGAACCACTGCTTCTATTTGTTAGGAGTATCAAAAGATCATGGTGAGCCTCTCCAACGGCCTATTGACAGGGAAATGCTGCAACTCTATTACAAGACCGGACACTGCAAATGTTTTCAACATTATTCCGGTCCGGGCTCCGGCAACCGGTTCTCTCACCTCGCCGCGATTCCTTTGATATCTGCGACGAGACGATCATAGTTCGTCGATCGCAATTCACAAGGAGGCCCAAATATCGAAGATCCTATATTCCCGGTCGGTTTTTTTTTTTCCCTCTCAACCTCAATATCACCCATATTTGCTTCGGTTCCAACTCTGGCTCGTACATGCATGCACACGCGCCTGCTCATCGATCAATAAAGGCTTTCCCGTTCCGACGCTAAGCCAACAACTCGTTGCCAAATCGATTCCTTGCACCCAGATCCTGTGAAATCGCGCGGCACGAAATTCTTGACGCAGGGATAAGGATCATCGGCGTTGCCGTCTGCTAGAGAACGCCGGCCATGGCGACGTCGGCTCTGAGCTCCCTGGAGGCGATGCTTGTATCCCTGATGGGAGGATCGGGAGGAGGAGGAGGAAGCGAGGAGAACACACCCGTAGACGACGACGGCCTCCCCTCGCCGCCGCTGCCACCGTTGCCTGCGCGACCCACCCCGCGAGGCCGGCATCCGTCGCGTTACACTACTATCGTCAGGGCCGCAGCTGCTGGGTCATGGACGACGCCTCCATCTCCTTCCAAGGTACCGCCCCTAATCCACTTACAATATTTTCCTATCCCATCGACATTACCATGCATGGGATTAATTAATCTCTTTTAGGAATGGATTGATCGAGGTGACGCAATAATAATGTATGTGGTCATCAATAATGACAGGAAGACGCGAGCACCACGACGGACGGTGATGACTCGCTGGTGGCGGAGCTGGAACGGAAGGCGGCGGAGGTGGAGGCGCGGCTGCAGCACAAGGAGGAGGAGAACGCGGAGCTGAAGCGGCGGCTCGAGAGCTACCACGTCGAGTGGCTCAAGTGCGAGATCAAGATCAAGTCCCTCGAGGAAGCCTGCCAAGAACAGATGGCTGCTCTACAAGCGGTTCAAGACGCCAAGACAAGGGCCGACGAAACGCCACGCGATCGCGGTGAATCTCTCGAGTCGCTCATGAAGATGTCGGAGGAGCCTGCGTCGGCGGCGGCGAGGCGGCACCGTGCGGGCGGCAGGCGGAGCAGCGCCGTGAGCCGTCTGGGCTCCGAGTTCCGGCGCCAGAGCCAGGCGCTCGATCACGGCGTGACGGCGGCGGCGCTCGCCGTCATGGAGCGGCCGTGGCAGCCGGCCGTGCCGAGCGCCAACTCCGTCGACGAACTCAAGAAGCTCAAGGCGCAGTTCCGCGCGTGGAACAAGGATTACAAGGCCCGGCTGCGCAGGGCCAAGGCCGAGCTCGACAGGGACAGGCGAAACAGAGGCGGGTGCTGGATTTGAACACGTCGCGTGTGCGTCTGGAAGCCACACTCACCCCAGTGGCTTGATACACCACTGTTTGTATATATGCGATTCTTGTCCACGATTCTCAGTGATGTGGATACATAGTGTTACTTTCAGCTAGCATGTTTTTTTTCCCATGCTTATAAAAAAAAAAAGCTACTAGCATGATTTTTTCCCATGCTTATAAAAAAAAAAGCTACTAGCATGATTTTTCGTTCAAAAATAACAGCTCTGCTCTTGTCGAAATCGAAGAAAGTTAAAACCCCGTGTTCCAGTTCCAAGTAGCTAGGCTCCTCTACATGTGGTGTGAGAATTCAGAACGTGCAGGTGCTGAGAAGCAGTTACTTTCACAGTTTAGTTGTTCACCCACTAGGAACAGCGGCTATTTGGTGCATGTTCATGCAGGCATGATTAGACTAAAGGGCTGATTTCCGGTGCGGAATTACCCGTAGATCTTTAGCTGGACAATTATCGAACACCTTGCTTTGAAAGCTACCTCATGATTTGACGGCCGGGTGGGGGCAGATTAGCTCATGGCTCCTTCCTTGACAGCGCGCGTATAGGCGCGTGGCTACTGAAACATGTAAACAGCGAAAGATGTGACCATTTTTGCTATAACGAAAATGTCCACAAGAGCGAGAGGAGGGACTGATGGGGACCGGTTAGAAAGGTTTCTCGACGTTTCGGCAGCTTGGAATGGAGAAATGTGGACTATTCATTGTCGTTGCCCTAATAAAACATTCTCCTTTCATGGAACCGGGAGCACGATTAAAATGCCAGCGCCCCTCGCTTCTTTGAAAGCAATGGAACACCGTTCAAAATCGACAGCCTCAACCTCTCGTAAGACGTTACTGTGTGTGTGTGGATAGTCATAGAGGTGACTGTGCATGCATTATAGCCTTATAGGTGAGTGTAGGTAAGGGACACCGTACCCACACCGTCGTCCTTTGACACTAGACGAGGTTGATCAAGGTTTTCCTTAAGTTCTTCAATATTTAAAACTAAATATTACATTAAGAAATATTGGCAATACTACTCTCATAAGAGAGTATTTGCTCATCGCATTAGATTACAGGGAGTCCAAGAAAAAATATTTTGTTGGTGAGAATCAAAGATCTTGTGAATTGAAACAATTTTTTTTTTACAAAAAAGTTTGACCATATTCTCTACAACATTAAAGATAGACTTATGGGTGTCACATCAAGAAAGCATCTATAGGAGTGAAAAGGACTGAAATGGAGCAGCACATGAAAGAAAATGTTCACTCATCACTTTAGTTATGATGAAGAAAAATGGTTGAATTAACTTGATACAATTGTCTTGGGATTTAATAAAACCTTGCCTTATCAAAAAAATCGAATAAAGAAAACTGGAGACCTAGTTTATCACAAAAACCAATGCAAACATATCCCACACTCTTGCTTCTCAAAGCAAGTAACACCGACATAGCACAATGACGTAGAAAGAAAAAACAGCGAACAAATATTCTGGCTCAAGGTTATATATTTACATGCCACGTTGTTGTGCAGGGGAGGAAGTCTAGCAACAAGAAAGTAATGAAAATAGGTGATTTTATAAGAAATATGAAGTAAACGTCCAAATGAAAATTCGAGAGAGAGAGAAAGAGAGAGAGAGAGAGAGAGAGAGAGAGAGAGTGCAGAAAAAGAGAGGAAAGAACTCGGTAAAAAGAGCTTGGAGATAAAAAAAAATCACGCTTTTCTCATGTTTTTATCGGTAAAAAAGCCAATTATGCTATAACCATTAGCTCAAAAATTCCGAGACTTGTGTTAGCTATCTATAAAGACACTTTTTTCTTTCCTTCACATAGGAAAGGACGAAAGGATCACACTAATTGTGGCACATCAATTCTTAATTTTCCTATGACACAAAGAAAGAGCTATCTTACACTCAAACATTTTCTTGTATGTCACGTCTCATGCCGATTTTCCTCCCATCTATTTTACGGGTTAGCGAGCTCATAACAACATTATCATTGAATTATACCCGAGCTCCTTATTCAACATAGTGATAGTTGATGGCTAAACGTGAATCCTCGCTAGTTTTATGGTAAGTTATTCAATTGTATTAAATCCAGGAGTTTATTGTGTGTCCGCTGAAATTTTTATGTGCTATGATTTCTCTGATTTTTAATTATTTCTTCCTCTTTTTTACTTTTGGATGGTTGATTTTGACGATCCACTTCTTGAATCAACCAACCATGATAGGGTTGTAGTCCTCCAAGTATTTTAGCTCTTCTTTCTCTTATTGACTCCGAAACATGGTTGTAGATCTCTTATCGTTCTTAACTCTTGAGTTTTGTTATGAAATTTAACCTACGATATGATTTGTTCTACTTGATATGGCATATTGTGGGCTAGAGGGCATCGGATGGTCCATGTTTGTTCACTCCATCAATTTTACAATTAAAAATAAATAGTAGTATATGGTTGAATTTGGGTTGGACTCATTTCTTTCTTCTCTTTTTTGGGTAGTGTAGGTTTTTGATTATTTTCTTGACCTTTTGAGTTGACCCAATCTATTATTTTGCTTGTTTTTTCTTTTTAAAAAAATATAGGTCATTTGGACACGACCTTCATTAGAGGCCTTTGTGAGAGCCATGGATCGATCCTGGTCGGCTAGCTTCTAACTAATCACTTATTTTGCTCGTTGGTTCTCAGGTACGGTCACTCAACTATTGTCTCGTTTCCCTGCAATGTGATTTTCGCCAAAACATGGTCGAATCAGCAAATGAAAGATCTCCAAAACAAGCCAGAACATCAAAGAAGGAAAGGAGGCATTTCTTGCTTTCGCAAAATTAGCAGGCAAAATTAGCCACATTGAAAAGGGTGTGACAGGCAAGCACCAGAAAAGGGGGAGGAAAGAAAAATGGAAGGAGTCAAGGAGGGGCCGTGTGAAAAGGGCCCAGCCGGAGCCGGCGACTCGGGGAAAGCCGAAATGGTAAAGCAACGTCGCACCGCAACGCAACGCAAAGGCAGCTCGGTCCCGATGCGGATGCGGTCATGCGGGGAGGAGGAGAAGGAGGCGCGCCTAGGCGTGAGCCGGATGACCAGCGCACCAACACAACAAGTAGCCAGCCAGCCAGAGTACACCACGAGAGAGAGAAAGAGAGAGAGAGAGAGAGCGCACAAGAGGCCATCGCAGCGGCCGCGGCGGGCGAGACACCTCCACACGTCTCTGCCCCTTCCCCTTCCTCCCTCCTCTCTCCCCTGCTCACGAGCCCATCCCGGCGGAATCCTCCCCCCGATGCGGTGCGTATAGGAGGCGGCGGCGGCGTAGCGGAATGGAGGGGGACCACGAGAAGCGGCAGCGGGCGGGCGGGGGCGAGGAGGACCGCATCTCGGAGCTGCCGGAGGCGCTGCGGCTGCAGATTCTCAGCCTGCTGCCGCTCAAGTCGGCCATCCGTACCGGCGCGCTCTCCTCGCGGTGGAGGGGCCTCTGGGCGCAGCGCTGGCCGGACCCTTCCTCGCTCTGCCTCTGCCTCCCGCCGGGCGCGTCGGCGGCGGCGCGGGCGGAGCCGCTCGCCATCATCGACCGCCGCGGGAGGCGGCGCATGGACTTCTTCTCGTTCTCCTTCCACTCGGGCCAGCTCACGCAGCCGGAACTCAAGCGCTGCGTCGAGTACGCGGCGGCGTGCGAGGTGGAGGTCCTTCACCTCCGCCTCGACGGCGGCGGCGGGCGGGGCTCGCGCGGGGGGACGCGCCGCCCGGGCATGCTCGCCGTGCACTTCCCGGTGGGGAGCCCGCGGCTCGCGCGACTGTCGGTGCGGGGGCTCAACCTCACCGCCTCGGCCAACGCCATGGTCGGGGCGCTGGAGGTGATCCATCTCCACTCGGTGCCCCTGACCGACGCCGCGCTGCGGCGGGTGGTCGGCGCCTGCCCCTGCCTCAGGGAGCTCGACCTCCGGTACTGCAGGCGCCTCCGCCGAATCGACTTCACCACCGTGGGGGCGCCTAGTCTCAGAAGTTTCACCATCGTCGACTGCTCCCGTGCCACTGACCTGCGGGTCCCAGTGGTGCCCCGCCTCGGCTCATTCCGGTTCAGTGGTGCCTTCCACTGCAGCAACATCCTCACTGCCACTATGGGGACTCTTCAGCATCTCTACCTCTGCTCGGGCGGGCCGGAAACCGGCTTGCCGCCCACCAACTTGCCCTCTACGATTCCCCGACTGTCAAACCTCAGGGTCCTCACTCTCTGCAGCATTGCTCTCCAGGTCTGACCGGGCACCCATATCTTCCTCGTGGTCCATTCCATTGCTTACGCCCTTATACATGTTTGCCTTGTGTAGTATGTGTCTGTTTTTGCAGCGAAGACCGTCATGGAGAGCAAGCTGTGCAACTTGAGAGAGCTCCATTTCCTTATGTTCGGCATGACCAACTCCAACCTTGCAGACATCTATAGCTTCCTCAAGACTTGCCCATGTCCTCAGTTGGAGAGGCTCTTTGTGCAGGTTGTTACTTGCTTATTATTATGCAAAATGCAGTCTGTTTTAGTTGATTTATGTATATGCGCATGCGTTTCTCAACTTATGCACTTCACATGACAGCTTCCAACAAACACTCGTGATTCATTCACCAAGAACTTCTTGGAGGTAGCGGAGGAGGAGCCACCAAAAGGTGGACTAGAAAACCTTTGGTTAGTCAAGATGACAAATTTCAAGGGACACCGTAATGAGATGCAACTAGTGGACTTTCTGCTTAGGAAGGCTAGTTGTCTGAAGAAACTATTCCTAATTGCTCCTAAGGAGGATCACCCTCGAGGATTGCGCAAGATCCAGTCAGATGTGCTGCCCAATTTTGAAAAAACAGAAGTATTGCTTCTGGAAAGAGCCTCAGCAAATGTCCAGATAGTTTTCAGTGAGCCTAATGATCCTGAAACCCAACCATTGCATTCAGAGGTCTTTGTCAGGTTTTAGATTGAAATGAGCAAAAAATTGTTGTAGTCCAAAGTGCAACTCCTAATTTTTTTTTTCTCTAGATTTCTAGCTGTAGGTAACAGGTATGGAAAAAAAATTCGGCATGATATACAGAGTTCCATATATGTGCAATTCGTGTTACTGAAATACTCTTGCACAACATTTGAAATTGAATTAAATATTCTTTCATAGGAGTTGAAATGCAAGGTATTTCAAATTCCTCCTAATCCTCCACTCTTACTCTTCTACCATCCCCAGCCTCTTTTCTATGTGCCTGGGTTGAAATTTCAGAGTATGCCTGAAGCAAACGATTGCTTATAAGACATCACTTTGGGGTTAGCTTATGATAAGTAGACAATGCATCTGGCACATCCATCCAGTGGAACATAACAATCTTCGTATATCTGTACTTAAAAGCAAGCATTCTAAATTTTTCTGGCATTCTATCATCCACAAAGTACTATACGGAAAATAGACTTTATCCAGGGATGTGGACTATTGTTTCATGCCTTCGGATTGGTAAGTTAACCATTGGTTCCAGATAACTTACAGTTTTTTTGCTGGAACTGTGGACAACATTTGATTAATCTAAACATAGTTCATTATGGCATTTTGCCCAGGTTTCTGCTAGATAAATGTCCTGATATGATGCAGAAAAGTTTCACATAACTTCCACCTGATTCTAATGGTGCCTGTAAAAATTCTCATCAATAAAACTTGAAACTTGGAAATGCTGCAGTGCCCTAAATCTGCATTTGTTTTTCTTATAGATCATGGATGAAAATATCGCTTAAGCTCAGATGTGACTGACAGTGTGGAACATGTGTTTTTAACATATGATCAATGTGTTTATACTAAAGCTCTTTTGTATTACCTCCAATATATCTGTGCAACCCTTAAGGGAACTATCAAGTATGGTCATTATGTCCTGGTATTATATGTTTATCTTGTATTCTTATCTAGCATGTTGCATCAGCTCCCATTTAGTCTTATAAGAAAGCAATGCATTGGTTGTAGTCATTTTTTGTGTATATCTTTAATTTTTATTTATAACTATTAATTGTAAACTATAAAGAGTGGACATGTTTCAGTATAGCAGGTTGACACAAATGAGAAGATGATATTTGATTAATAGGAAAAAGCTATGCAGCTTCAATCTGACAAAATGATATAGTTGGCAGTCCAGTGTTGGCATACTAGTATATCTTCAAAGATGAAAGAATGTGGATGTGTTTTGTTACATCGAGATATTTCCTTCATTTTTTGGGTTATTAGTTATTCTAAATATCACTTAAGGAACTAGCCCTGCGTCTTGCCTTTACAGGGAAGGGATATAGTTATGATTGGCAGTAGGCACAATTTCATGCTGATGACCATCTGAAGTAATTTGATAATGTCTAACAAGAGGAATATGGTAGTTCCCAGAGGTAGCTTGGGTGGCCTGTAGTGGAATATCTTTATGGAAATTCTGAGGTGCTCCTTGTATGAAGTGAAAGCCACATCATATGTAGTGCTTTGCCCTTCTGTCTTATCCTTCAAGACATGTAGAATTGTAGAACCACACAACATAGCAAGATTGATAAAGATCTCCGTTATCCTTCAACCTTCTTATGCACTTGCATATCTGAAGCAGTGAAATACCGTTTTTTTAGAGCAAAACTGTGGGGAAATTCCCCACAATTTATATTTTCATTTAAAAATAAGCAAGGTTAGCAATGAAATACTGTTATCTGTCCATTTGTTTGGTTCTACCATATTTGTAGAATGAACAATCTCAGATGCCTCTTGAATTTGCCAGTTTGATTGGAATCTTGGGCTGCCTAGTTATGGTTTATATTTGTCACCACAATATGTTGGCTTGCTACTTTGTTTTTCTGTTGCATGATGCAATTCATTCCTCCTGTGGCCACCCAAAACCTTCAAACTTAATTAAATTATTCTTAAAAATAGATGTCTATCACCATTGTTCCAATTTTGAAGGCAAGTCATTACACTTTTTTAGACTTGTTTGGATACCACCTTGCCCACAAACTCAGTAATTAATGTGTTCCATCAACTGATAAGATTTTTTGTTTTGTCATTCAAGTATTCTTACATTGGCGCCTCCACTGATCTGTTGTGATTTTTTTATTAATATTTGTTACTCTATAGGCTATCATTCAACAAGCTTACTGAATAAAAAAACACTTTATGCACGCATATCTTCTTAAATTGTCAACTTGCAATACAAGAATAAAAGGATGCTTACAATATCTTAAAGAGTGTGATATGCTGCTCGGGAAAATTACCACTTATAAAAGAGGGGAAAGGAAAGGATATTCTACTTTGTGTAAAATAGTGGTGGGGTACTGACATTGATCTTGCAGTGGAGGTGCATGATTTATTATTGAAGGCTGGTAGAGTTATGTCCCACACTCCAATTGTTGAAAAGATATGTTAATCAGCTTGGAGGATGTCTTGTTTGCAGCACAACCCACAGTGCTATTGCATAATGTATGTTTTACAAATTGATAATACTTTCTTATTGGAGGATAACACTTTCCATGGGAAAATTATGTCTTGGTGCAAGTCGACCTAGTGTGAGAAATGCGATCCTGCTTATCTTTGCCATAGGACATGGCTACTCAGGCGGGCTGTTGGCATTGCAGTTTCCCTTACTTTGGACTTCACGCAGCAACAATTTGGACAGGCTGTTGGAATGTTGGCACTGCAGTATGATGTGACTGTCTTCAGGTGGCTTCTACTTCTGATCCTTCTTAAACTACTTCCATTTGGGGATTCCACAAGAATTCAGTATTGCATTGAGTACCTATATTGAGAACCTTCTACTTCCATGAAAACTACTTCTACTTCTGATCCTTCTCAGCATATCTATCAATAGATAGTATGAATATGTATCAATGATTTCTTAACATCTCCTGAAAATGTCTTTCCCGCTATCTGCTTTTCCTTTGTCCTTTTGTTCCACTATGCTGTAATGATGTCGAGAGCAGTATCTGTGACTCTGTGTAGCTTCTCAGTTTTAAACTTTAGTCTGTGGAAAACGTGCTAGTGGGGATCTGTATTCAGAGTTAAGAGTGCATTTATTTCTATGCTTCAGGATCATTGTGCTACCGCCCAGGTGGACAACGACGTTAATATTTTAGTAGTGATTTGGCAAGTAGTCCTAATCCATCCCAAAAGTTAAAAGAGAGCATAGGTGCATGCCTGTGTTGGACAGAGAATTAGAGCTTAGGGGGTAAGATACAACTAACTGGTAATTAGTTTATGTTCAAAAATTATACATTGGTAGTTTGTTTCAAATTTTACCTTGCAAAGTTTTTTGTTTGTATAGGGCTTATTTAGTTCTTAAATTTCAATGCACACACACTTCACAGGTTCTTTATTTCAAGAGTAAGCATACTTCTGCGTCCTTTTGAAATTAGACATTTGCTTTGCAGTCATAAAATCGGCCAATTAGTTTTTTTTTTTCACATATGCACCTTGTTTGATTCTTCATCTGTTGGTGCAGGAGTTTCTAGAGGTCTTTAATTTTCAAGGATGGGAGTAGAATGTTATCTCGAGATATGATATTGTTGTTGTCCTTTAAGTTTGGTACGGGCAGTACGTTCAAAATAAGGAAGGTACTACACCGGTAGTACATCACATGGGTGCGGCGGTGTGACACTGGCTTGAATCAGTGGTAGCAAGTGGTAGGACTGTCTCTAATACGCTATGGTCCATACCTGCTGAGTGGTGAGTGCTCAGTGCTCACAGCCTCACCCCACCCGGTTAGCTCCTTTTCATCTCCTCTTAGTACAATCCTACTCCTTCTGACCGACTTCTGAGAACCTTCCGTCTTGTACTACTAGATAAACTTATGAGGTGAATCAGGTTCAGTCATGCAGGCCATAATATCGATATACCGATTTAAACTTCCGTGGTAATACTAAGATAAACTCTTGTTTAGTTTCAAATACAAAGTCCAAGCTTTGGTCTTTGGATGCTAGAGTAGATAGATAAGTCTGCCCAGTGTTTTTCTCAGTCTAATCAATTCAAAGTAATTCGGACCAGTCTGGCCATCGTTAGGATGAAATATAGAATGGAAGGTGTTTTTATCTTTCAATATTTTACTCTTGAAAAACACTAATTGAACGGATGGTGGTGGCATTTAACACCTAATCATCAGCCTAGCTAGACTCTGCTGATAGAGCGCTAGACTCTAGTTAGGATATGTTTTCCATTGCCACTTTTAACGTTTTCACCCCACTCGTTGCAGCAAAAGATGTCTTACCGGAAGAGCAGTGCAAAATACCAATGTAAGAAGCCAAAAAGAAGCAGTAAAAAAGGTCAGATAAAGGGGGTTCATCAACTGAGATTCATCTGTCATCTCTTGTTTTTGTCCTCCAACAGGAGCTGGAATGGAAGCATCCGTGCATGAACTGTTGCTCCAGTTCTATTCATTCACGGGGGCATGCAGCATGCTAAAATTGCGAAAGCAATCTCCAAAATTAGAGTTGTCAGGTCGTGGTTGACCTTGAAACCATGGAGACATTCTTGGGCTGGGTCAGACAGTAGCACCAGAGACTTGCACGTGTCCTACGATTTAGGGCGGGACGGCCGCTTGCTAAATGCGCACCACCATTGCCGCCACACCACTCGCCGATGCCTTCCCCTGTTTAAGTGATCTCCTTTCCCGCCTTGGCGCATTCCTCCTCCGCTGAGCAAGGACCACGATCTCAGGATCAGGAGGGGCTGGGCGTCACCTCTGCTCCCTCCTCCCTTCCGCTACAGAACCGGCGACGATTCTCGCCGGGGCCGGGCACAATGCCGGGAGCCCTGATCGTTCACCACCATGCGAGGCACAAGACGTACCCCGGCGAGGTCACCGGCTTCGTCTTCTTCGCCTGCCTCATCGCGTCCGTCGGCGGCTGCATCTTCGGCTATGACATTGGCCTCACCGGTGAGTTTTTTTTCTACCACTTGCCAATTTGCCATGGATGGATGTCCTTTTCTTCTCCTTTGGGATGGATCGCCTGCAACGACTCGCTCTGACGAGTAAACTCTCTTTGCTCTGATGAGGAAGCCGGTCTGACGTCGACGGAAGCCTTCATGGTCCAGTTCTTCCCGTCCATCTACGACGAGATGAAGAAACAGGTGATCGTGAACGAGTACTGCAAGTTCGACAGCCAGCTCCTGACCCTGTTCTGCTCCTCGCTCTTCCTCTCGGCCACGGTCGCGGCTTTCCTCGCGGGTCCCATGGGCCGGAGCTTTGGCAGGAAATGGACCATGTTCGCCGCCTCGTCCGCGTACGTCGTGGGCGCCTGCCTCGGCGGCGTGGCCGTCAACTTCCCGATGCTGCTCACCGGCCGGATACTCGTCGGCGCCGGCGTCGGCCTCTGCATTCACGTGAGCACGCGACACCAAGATTTCTGAAACAACGGCTTCTGTCCTGTTACGATTACAACTCATTCTCCACCTTTCAATTTGCTTGTGCAGGCTTCTCCGCTCTACATCTCCGAGATGGCGCCGGCGCAGCAACGCGGGATGCTCAACATCCTGTTCCAGTTCATGTGCACGGTGGGGATCCTGACGGCGAACATGACCAACTACGTGGCGTCCAAGGTCGACGGCGAGTGGGGGTGGCGCATCGGCGTGGCGTTCGGCGCCGTCCCGGCCGCCGTCATCATGCTGGGCTCGCTGCTCATCCCCGACACGCCCATCTCGTTGCTGGCGCGCGGCGAGGTGGAGACGGCCCGCGCGACGCTGGCACAGATCAGGGGGCTCAGCGACGTGCGGGAGGAGTTCGAGGACCTGACGACGGCGTGCGAGGACGGCAAGGCCGTGGCGCACCCGTGGCGGGAGCTCTTCTTCGGCGGCAAGTACAAGCCGCAGCTCACCTTCTGCATCTTCATCCCTTTCTTCCAGCAGCTCACGGGGATCAACGTCATCATGTTCTACGCGCCCGTGCTGTTCAAGACCGTCGGGTTCAAGCAGAACGCCACGCTCGTCTCCTCCGTCATCACGGGGCTCGTCAACGTCTTCTCCACCTTCGTCGCCACGTTGACCGCCGACAAGGTCGGACGACGCGCGCTCTTCCTCCAGGGCGGCACGCAGATGATCATCTCACAGGTACTACTTCTTCTAGTTCTAGCTACTTGGATGGATGCATGCATTGGCTTTGATTTTTGATCCACAACACCGAATGAATGCGATTGCAGATACTTGTGGGCACGTTCATCGGGCTGCAGTTCGGGATGAGCGGGACGGGCGCCATCTCGGAGCAGTACGCCATGTGCATCGTGCTGTTCGTGTGCGTCTACGTGGCAGGGTTCGCGTGGTCGTGGGGCCCCATGGGGTGGCTCATCCCCAGCGAGATCTACCCGCTCGGGGTGCGCTCGGCGGCGCAGAGCGTCACGGTGGCCGTCAACATGTTCTTCACGGCGTTCATCGGCCAGATCTTCCTCACGCTGCTCTGCCACCTCCGCTTCGGCCTCTTCTACTTCTTCGGCGCATGGGTGCTGCTCATGACGCTCTTCATCGCCATGCTGCTGCCCGAGACCAAGAACGTGCCCATCGAGGAGATGGCCCACGTCTGGAGGAAGCACTGGTTCTGGAGGAAGTTCGTCATCGACAACTCCGACGCCCGCGGGGCAGAGATGAGGAAGAGGATAGCGCTAGAGATGAGCTGATCCATGATGATTTAATTGTTCGGGGTAGGCAGGCCAAGGAAGATAGAACAAGCGTCGATTGAAGAAGCCATGGTTAATTGATTATCAGATTCTGTAGCTAGAGAGTGCAGAAAGAACATATGAATGGTGTGTCTGTTGTAGATTTGGTCATACTAGTAGCGTACAACCTTGTAACCCTTCCCTTTTTCTTGGTTTGTTTCATGCCAAAATGCCGGCATGACTTCTGTAATTGAAATTGAAGCATACAGTACTGATTAATCTCACTTGCAGTCTACCGGTGTTAACTGATTACTTTGCCTACTGTTCCATACGGAGTAAACAGCGCTGGAGGGAGCTTCTCCAAGAAGCGTGTACCAATCGCCTGGACCTCAGTAATCAACTAATCATGTCCAAAGCCTTGAAATCGAAAGATCTGAGGTCAGACCAAGCCCACGTCCAGATATTTTCTAGAATTCTCTTACAGCCTGATATTTACCTGATTATTGACGCATGATAGATGGAAGAAGAAAAAATCTTCAGATATTTAAACCTTTTTTCTTTTCTTTCTTCTATACCTCTCAAATCCGTGGCCCTCTTTTCCTTTCCCTTTCCGAAGTACATCTGGCTGCCGCAAAATTTCAACAAACCACGCTCAGCCATCTCCAAACAAGATTAGCTGCATCAACCAATGAGAAGAAGAAAAAACTATGTGATCCGTACAATAGTCTTTCACATCCAAACACTGGAATACACCTCGCCGGTGTAGTAATACACATATCACAGGTGTATGAGGGTAACCACTTCTCCGTATACTTCCTTCTCAGTAGCTCTCGGGTGTTCAGCCGGTCTCGAATGAGTGTACAAGTTGTGGTTGAGCTTGGAATTGGGATCGCTATCCCAATTAATGACCAACATGTTTTAGCGAAGTTACACTTAAGGGATGAGCCAAGGTCTCTTCCGATCTCTTTGACAGATAACAGATCACAAGTGTACATATGAGGGTAAGTCCATATTCTTTCCTGACGGTACTCTCGGGTGTTTAGCTTAAGCCGGTCTTAAGGAGCCAAAAGGATACTCCAAGACTTTGAGGGAGTTGAGATCCTCTGCCTTCTCGCTGACATGTGAGCACTGGCAAAGCAAGGTGTAGCTATCTATCCTGGTGCCAGTTAAATTGTAATTTTAGCACTAAGGATCATACCAATTACTATAAAGCACCACTCTGAATCACTATGGTGCACCACCCTTTACTTGAATCAAGCTTTGCCACTGCATGTGGGGACGGGCCCATATGTCAGTTACTCTTAATGTACAGTCACACGGCTTTTATACACTTTAGATGAAGCATAAGCTGACGTACCCCATAGATAACTCCATTTATCCGGCCCGCTCTTCTTCGTTGCCCCCCTTTTTCCTTGATTCCCTTACTTTCGAAGTATAACGCCATTCCCCTTTCAACGAATCATGCTAAATTGCCTCGAAACAGGGTGGACGCTGCGTTAATCGATGAGAAAAATCATATACAGTACTTGTCAAAGAGAGAGAGAGAGAGAGAGAGAGAGAGAGAGAGAGAGAAATCCTGTGATCCATCCGTGCAACAGGGTTTGCGTTTCCGAACCTGAATCTGAATATACAAGCTCTGAACTTTGTCGTAGCACACATCGCACAGAAAACCATAATAAGGTAAATTAAGCTTAATAACGAGCCCTTATTACAGGGTCCGTGTATATATAGATATATTGCTGCTCCAAAACGCTTACAAACACCAGTTGCTGGACTTGCTATTTACAGACAGAGAGCTCGCCTCGTCACACTACAATTTACATCCAAACCGAGCGACGCGACAAGCAGTCGAGCAAAAACAGCAAAAGAGGCGCAAGAACAAGGAGGCAGCACGTACTAGTTACTAGTACTTACTACATATACATAGAACATGATACATCTCAACCCGACTCGTCGGATCGCCATAGAGGCAGCAGCAGTGGAGCCGCAGGGACAAGGATATATATGCTTGGATGGATTCACTTGGGTCCCCAGAGCAGCAGGTGCATCACCTTGGCCGCCTTGCCGTCGGCGGCGTCGCGAGCGGCGCGGCGGGGGCGGCTCATCGGCTTCCCTGCCGCCGCCTTGGCGGCGGACGCCGTGAACTGCAGCTGCTGCGCGGCGTCGCGCGCCAGCGCGCGGAGCGTGGCGAGCTCCCACTTGCTCTCGCTCCCGGCGGTGCTCATGGCTCAGATCGGATCGGACTCGCGCGCACGGTGCCCGGGTTGGGGCTTCCCCTTGTTGTGTGTGAGCTTCGTGTGCTTGTCAAACCATGCCGCTTACCGGGTAGGCGATGGGCACGGAGCCCGTGTTTTATAGGCAGAGTCAGAGCGCACGCGAGGGAAGAAGAAGAAGAAGCACAGCACAGCTCAGCTCCGGGACAACTGCAGCCACGGGTTAAGTAAGTGGCCACGCGAGAAGGAAAAGATTGCAAATATCATCGATTTTTTCCCGCGCCGCGCGTCATTCAGCGGCACGGCACGACACGGCGCCTGGACGAGGACTTCCGTGTCTCGAAAGCTCCATGCCAATCAGTGATGAGTTGTAGCGAGCGAGTGGTGCGTCGCGTCGCCGGTCGCTGCTGTGTGGTGGGGCGCGCCTCGACAACGAGGCTCATTCACGCCGGTGGCCGGTGGGGCCCGCTCGTCACGAAAACGAGGGTTCGAGACTAGTCCCGAATAAAGGGGCGGTTGCTTCATTGCTTGGCTGCCTGGCTCTGGCCGGGCGCGCGCGGGCGGGTGCAGACGAGCAGCAGCAGCAGGTACAAAACAAAACAAAATGAGAGGCAAGTTGTGGTGTTGCGGTGCTGTGAAACAGCCTGCTTAATTTGGTCCGTGTGTGTCCTCCTCGCCGCAGTAGCAGCTGCAAGTGCAACCGGACAAGCGCTACCGCCGGGTGGCAGATCTTTTACACGCAGGAGAGATGCCCGTATGGACCCCGTTCCCACGGACAGTGATACAGTCTCGCAGGTTTAGTGACCGGTGCTGGAATCTCTCACTCGGGTTGAACGGAGGAGGGCAATGGCCACCAAGTAATTTCAGTGACTCCAGCTGCTGGCCGTTTCTCCTCATCAAAGAAAGGGTTTACTGTCACAGTTATGAGAGGACATGGATCGTTCGACCAGTGAACTGTTGCAGAATTAAACGGAAGGTTGGCGGACAGGTGGGCGACGATTATTAATGATAGCCATAATCATGTCATTTTCAACTTAATTAAGGTGGTGTTCCTTTGTCGTGTCACAACTTTCTCATCATCTAGACTTTGTTGAAAGAAAACTTCACACAGTCTCGTTAATTTGTGTAACATGGGCTCTGTTTTACTTTGTTAACAATTTTGTTATATTTATAGCAACTTGTTTAAAAAATAAAAAAAAGAGAAATACAAGTAAATAGTATCAGAGAAATAAGCCAGTCTGATGTCATCAATTGCCATATGGGCCTCTCAATGCTGGGTTAACATGTGGATGACAAAGTAATAGGACTATAATCATGTCACTTTCAGCTCGTTTAAGGGGATGTTCATTTGTCGTGCCACAATTTCTCAGCTAAGCTTAGCTTAGCTGAAAGAAACTTGTGAGTCACATTAACTTATGTAAGATGGGCTCAATTTTAATTTATTAATAATGAATTTGTCAAACTTGTGATAATTTTTGCTAAAAAAAATAATGGCAACCAGTCTATCGTAATAGTTTTTTACATATATTGACCGATAAAATATGGTTATATATTCCTATTTGGATGATTACACGCACTAGACGGATACTTCCATTTCTACAGACGAAATCCGCCTACAATTAGACAGACCAGACTATATAGATCAGGAAACTGGCCATTAAGACAGGCTTAACCCAACAGATCTCGGAAAATGACATGCAATTTATCATATAATGGTGATCGGGATCACCTAGTTTCGTGGTCGGCAAGCAATTATTTATTGGCGGAAAGGAGAGGTCAACACTTGTCAAAAAAAAGCACATCCAGTAGTTCTAGGTTCTATTCCTTTCTCCGCACCATTCAAGCTTCTTATTAATCATATACAAATAAACTAAATAATACCAAAAGAATACATGGCTAACCACAAAAAATATAAAATAATGATGGAATATCGTTAATATATGTATTAGGCTTACAAAACTCCCCTCTCTCTCCTTCTCTAGAAATGGCAGAGCTAGGTTAGCTTTTACGAGTGGGATCTTCTCTCTTCTTCATCAGGTAGGGGGGCTTAAGCCCTCTGCTTAATCCGCCAGTTGAGTCATAGTTCACAGAGAACCTCCCGTGTGAGTCATAGTGTCATGGAGAACAATCAGTTAAATCTTGATAGGTTGGTAGTGTAAGGATGATTGCCACGTCTTTCGGCTATTTGTTACTAACTGCACATAACATGTTTCTATTGTGAGGAGGGAGAGCCCCTTGTACATGCTCTAAGGGTATGTTTAGTTGTCGTGCCACTAAACATAGCTGAAAGAAACTTGTGAGCCACATTAAATTGTATAAGATGGGCTAAATTTTAATTTATTAGTAATAAATTTATCAAATTTGTATCAATTTTTACTAAGAAAAATAATGACAACCAATCTATTGTTATAGATTTTTCACATGTGTTGATCGATAAAATACGGCTATACATATTTCTACTTTCTATTAATCATATACAAATAAAGTAAATAATAGCAAAAGAATACATGATAGGGTCGTCAACCACAAAAAATAAGCAACAGCTTGTTGTTGCTTTCTACGCAACCTACAACCTATTCTTGTATGCTCCTCTAATCCCGATGACCCGCACGTAGCAGACCGTGATTACTATTTTTTGTCTCCTCAATCAATGGTACGCGCATGCACTCTCTCCTGCATGACTATTCTTGTGATTTTTCTTATGATTTCGCCTGACATTTCTCCTTCTAGTTTTAATGTTGGCATTGCTATTTTGCTATTAGATGAAAGCAAAATCGTTAAGCTCACTTTCTGTTTTTCCTGATTTCAAAACCCAAGAAACAATATTCAAAAGAAACATAAATGAAAAACGGTATTAGACTTTAGCACAAATAAAAATTAAAATAATTTTACGCTCATCCAATCATTTCAAGAATGATGATGGAATATCTTTAATATATTTATTAGGCTTACAAAACTTACTCCCCTATTTTTATCTGAGAAATGGTAGAGCTAGGTTAGCTTTTAAGGGAGGGATCTTCTCTCTTGTTCATCAAGTAGGAGGGCTTAAGCTCCCTGCTTAATCCGCCAATTGAAGCATTTATGTCATGCACATATATGAATATGGTTTAGACATAAATTTTAGAAGTTGGATGGTACGTAACTTAATAAACATAGATGAAGAATAATTTTATAGGCGAAATGGATCATCAAAGTGGCAGCAATTATAATGGGACTATTGCGGACATTAACTCAGACAGAGGATATGAGACGATAATCATGTCATTTTCAATATGTTTATAGAGATGTTCATTTGTGATGTGATAACTTTTGATCCAAAATTTATTAAATTTTTTTTAAGATCACATTAGTTCACGTAAGTTGACCTCAAATTTCATTTACTAATTGCTTGTGCAAAAACAAGAAACAGAGAAGAATGAAAGTATACAGGGCAGCTGGCTGGGTTGCCAAACTCACAAGCTATATACGCATAACGTTGCCAAATCTTTAGGTCTAGAAGAAAACTCCTCCCTCTCCCCTAATTTACAAACCAAGCTTTCGACGGCAGCCTGATGGTCGTGGCGGTGTCCATGTGGGCACTGTGGCGTTTAAGCGTTTGCTTGTCCAACGAAGTTGTTCACCGTGGTCTTTGGAGGTTTAGTTGTGTTTTACTTTTACGTTCGGGGCTTGTGTACTACTGTACTGTTTATCCGTATTTTCTTTTACTCAATAAATACACGTATGGTATAGTAATATATACTATCTTAAAAGATGAGAAGTAGTGATATGAAACTCAACTCATTATGTAAGAAGGGTTTTTCACAAGCCCATATCACCTATAAGACACCCCTACACATACATAAAACCTAATATACAAACTCAATGCCATGACCTAATGACTAAGGACTTTAAAAAAATTTATTCAAAAGAGAAATCAATTTATATATTTCAGAAATAGCACTGTATTGTGTCATAGTTTTGTACTTGAAGACTCGCTCTAATAGAAAAAGAATGACTACGAAAATTGTAGATCTTGTAGAGAGATTTCTGAAATATATATGCAATGCAAATATATTTGTTCTAATTCAGACTCCTCTGCGTAGTTTTTTATGCAGAGTCCATAACTGTTAGCTCTGAAGTCTAACTAATATGATCCACATATGTTTTAAAAAGTTCTCGACGAGATTTACAACTTTCATGTTATATTTTTTTCTATCAGAACAAGTCTTTAAGTTCAAAATCGTGTTACAATATAGTGCTATTTATGGACTATGTAAATTGATTTTTCCTTTCGGATAAAAAATTATTACTTTTAACATATAAAATAGTATACTAAGAAGCACCAATGGTAATACAAATACTATCTTTCATGTAAAAAATGTAAATAATATTATATATATATATATATATTGTGTCAATAATTTATAATTATATTATAAAAATATTTTGTTTTTTTAAATCCGTAACAAACGCACGGATACTTTGTTAGTTAATAAATTATAGAGAAGGTAATATCATACCGTTGTTAATAAATTATAGAGAAGGTCTAAAACACTCCTCTCTCTCCCCTAATTTACAAAACAAGCTTTGGACGGTGGTCTGAGGGTCGTGGCGGTGTCCATGTGGGAACTGCGGCGTTTAAGCGTTTGCTTGTCCAACGGAGTTGTTCCCGTGGTCTTTGGAGGTTTAGTTGTGTTTTACTTTTATGTTCGGGGCTTGTGTGCTACTGTACTGTTTATCCGTATTTTCTTTTACTCAATGAATATCACGTATGGTACAGTAGCACACACCATCTTAAAAGACAAACCTTCGCCGGTCATTCCAATTCACATCACAATGAGCTTTTGTTTTACCTTGACGGTAGCTATTTGTGTTTTACTTTTCAGTTCGGAGCTTGTGTGCTACTGTACCGTTTGTCTGTATTTCCTTACCTATAACAGACATTGGTTTCATTAAAAAAAAGAAACTTGTACAAGCGCAGCGCAGAACCGTTTGTCTGTATTTCCTTACCTATAACAGACATTGGTTTTATTAAAAAAAAGAAACGTGTACAAGCGCAGCGCAGAAAATAAACTGAGAGGAACGCAGAGCACAAACCTTCTTCGTCATTCAAATTCACATCACAGTGAGCTTCACCATCTTAAAAGAGTATTTTATATATAAAAAAAGATCAATACACAGTCACATAGCGCGGCGCACCGCCCGGGTTCCTTGGAAACAGAGTGGGCATTTCGCCTCCCGTTGGCGCTGGGTCCAAAACCGGCGGCGCGCACCCTGTTTCTCACCGCCACCCACCTCCGTTTCCCCGCCGGTTTCCCGGGCGCCCGCGTATAAAACGCCCGCCCCCTTCCCACGCCGCAGATACCACGGATCCGCAACCACTCCTCTTCTCAGCAGCACAAGCACAAGCGAGCATTCCCCGGGTGACCACGGCGATGGCGGCGGCGGCGAGCAGGAAGGCGCCGTCGCTGGTGGTGGCGGCGAGCATGGGCGCGGTGGAGGCGCTCAAGGACCAGGCGGGCCTGTGCCGCTGGGACTACGCTCTTCGCTCGGTCTACCACCGCGCCGCCGCGCCCCGGATCCAGGCCCTGGCGGCCACGCTCTCTGACTCCGTCGCGCCGGCGGCCCAGCGGTGCCGGGCGAGCGCGGGCCGGCCGGCGGCGGCGGACGCGAGGATGCGCAAGGCGTACCACCTCGTCTGCTGGGGCCCCAACTGATCGCCGCCTTCCTTTAGTTATTGTTTGTGTCGGCTCTAGGCTATTAGGCGTGTGTTTGATCCGCGCCACCATTGATTCATCATCCATCCATCGTTTGTACAGATGAGAGCGCGATGCAGTGTGTTCATCTTTAGTTTTTGGTGATTCTGATTCCACCAAAAAAAAGAAAAATAAGCAATTGATATTTTGGAATTACGAATACTGTTCCTGCTCTGGTTGCGTCATTAACTCGTTGTGTGTGGAGCTTCCGACAGCTCCGCCCTGCCCTCTCTCTCTTCTCCACAGCAAGTTTCTGCAGTCCGACGCCTTGCCGCGCTGAGCTGGGACGCCGTCGGCGGCGGCCGCTGCCGTGGTTACCCATCTTGAGGACAGAGGCCTTCGGACGAGATGAGAGGACGTGATCCGGAGGTTTAGCTCGGTAGCCAGCCGGACGAAGCGGCGGCGGCGCGGCTCGGATCATCATCGCCGTTCGCGGCGGCCCGGTTGACCGGTCGTGTCAACGGAGGGGTGCTTTTGTAAAATTCCTCGTGCCCCTTCGGCTCGCCTCCATCTGGGCCGCGAAGTAAAGAACTGACGGCCCAAACGTGACCAGAATTGGATCGCGATTAATAGTCGCGATCCGATCTGGGGTGCGTTTTCAACGTTTACACAAACACTAAGGGCTATTTCAGAAAATAGCCGCCGCTACTTCGTCAGCGCGTCGTTCCGAGCCGCACATACTTGATCCGACGGCTCACGACTGCCCCCGGAGTTGGGTCGCGACTATTAACCGCGATCGAACTTAGGGGGCGTTTCTGAATTGATTTGTAAACACCAGGGACTTTTCTGTAAACATCTCGCCGCCACTTCTTCTCCGGCTCCCTCTGTCCCCGTATCCGCCATGGCCGCTCGGACGAAGCTTCGCCGGCGCCTTTCACAGCACCTTCCGCGCCACGACGGCGTCGTCTCCGCCTCAACGACTGCGACACGCTTGGAATTGGCTGCTCACGGGTGCTCCCTGTCTGCACAACCATGCCTGACGAAGTGACGATGCTGTGAAGGCTTGCGTGCCACCCCGAACGCGCGCGCAACCTGTTCGACGAAATCGCGGTGAAGTCAGAACGGTTTTTCGAAAAAGAAATCGCGGTGAAGAGCAGAATGTGGACTCGTGGTCGGGTACCAATCAGCTTCCGAAGGCAAGTGTCGACTTGTCCTAAAATCTACAGCCCAAACAAAACATCGTTACCAATCAGTAACATCTTTAGCTTTGGTGTTTCTGAACCCCTCAATCAAAAGGAAAACTTGGTAATACTGCGTTGGGCATCTCAAAAAGAAAAAGAAAAGTACTGTGTTGGGCGCATGGATTCAGAAGAGAATGCTTGGACTGGATGCAGCAAACGGGCAAGTAGCGCAGAGGATGCAAAGGCGTGATTGAGTGCAGAGCTGGTGAAGCAACCAACCCATGCCTGACAGCTGGCTGATGATTTCATCAACGCTGCACTCAATAATGCCTTTGCTTCTCTTCTCTCCAACCTTGGGCAGATACCTTCACGAAGTGAGGATGAGATGAGGTGGCCAGATGACGCTTTCCCATCGCGTGTGGTAATATAAAGCGTGCAATGTGTACTGCGCGCTTTCGTCCGGTTTAGGTTTATCGCTCCTCACCTGTTCTGCTAACAAGGGTTGTACTACCGGATGAGAGGCTGACTGCGAAGGTTTGGCAAATGCACTGTCGGATGATCTATGTTGTACTACTGTACTTTTACCTCGCGCTGCCTAGCTTGTTGCCAGAGTGGCAAGCACTTTTGCTATTTTTCAGAAACTGCTGAAAGAGTACAGACTGTACTGCATTGTGCATCTCTCAAACTCAGATAGCAGTACCAGTGCTCAGTACTAGAGACTTAGCACATTGCAGTATGGCATGCGGTTGTACTCGAGAGCTGAATGCAACAGGCAAAGCACGATGCCGTCCGGAGGCTGAGCAAGCATGAGAGCAAATTGCATCGCCAAAGAAAAGCAAGTCTGAGAAAGGGAAAACAGATCCAGCTATTTTCCAGAATCTTGTACATGGAAGATCCATGCTTACAGTACAACATCTCCTTGTGTCTGATTAACTTTTAATTGTTCTTATTTGTACAAATTTCTGTAGTACATCACACTTGCAAAATTGAAACCAAGAAAATTAACTATGCATTCGTAGGAAATATAGTATTATTTACAATCAAAAGAAGTATAGAGATTCAAAGGAACTAAAGGGGGGGGGGGGGGGGGGTCAAAATGTAGGAAATGGATATCTCAATGAATCATGACTCTGGCTGCTGGAATGAGTCTTGCAGCTGATGGCGTGGTAAAATGGTACTGATAGTCTCAACTGAAAGTGCCATTCATCTGGCACCAACGCCATTCAAAATTATTGTCGACCTTGTCATCGCATCGGTTATTGCACTGTCTTATGGATTTTGTGTTGTCAAAGATGTCTGTTCATGTGGCTGTTATGATGGCAAAGGCGACAGCTGCTGCTCTACTTGCACAGATTGCTCATGCTGCCGGTCGTTTTGCCATACCCAAACCACATCCTTAAGTGCAGGCCTTATTTCCTCTTTCACAAGCTTTTGATACTCCAGTGTGTCCCCATTGGTCTTTTTCAACTCGATCAAAAGAAAAGAAGGAGCAAACTCAAAAATCTCTGCATCGAACTCAAGAAAACCCTTGATTCCTTCCTTTGGTGCAGCCATCTTCAGGATCCCATTCTCTTTCTTCTTAATTTTGAGCTTCAAGCGCTCGGCCAGTTCATTTAGCTTAGCAAATACAGTTCTTGCTGGTTGCCTGGTGGTAAATTTTTCTTCCCTCCTACCATGTTTTTCTTCAAACAGATTAGATAGGTCAAATCCTGTTGAAAAGGAAATGATCTCGAATGCATTCAAGTTTTGAAGGCTTGATGCACCTTGACTCCCTCCTACATTACTGCATTCTGTTGAGTCAGAGGTTGTGGCTTCACCATTACACACAATATCTCTTGTTTCATGCTTGATCTTCAGAGCATGTCCCTCAATGGGTCTTCTGTACCAAGTGCTTCTGTTTATCCTTGAGATCGAAATTCTTGTATTTGGATCTGGATCAAGCATCCTAAAAAGCAGGTCCTTCAACTCAACAGAAAAAAAGCGAGGGCATCTATATTCAGCTTTGGAAATCTTCCTATACATCTCTATAAGATTCGAGTCATGAAAAGGGAGGTAACCAGACACAAACACAAAAAGAATTACTCCACAAGACCATATGTCGGCCTTCGTGCCATCATAGCCTCTCCTACTAAGCACTTCAGGAGCAACATAAGCTGGAGTTCCGCAGGTGGTATGGAGGAGGCCATCTTGTCTCTTGGAGTCAGCTAGGGCACTTAGACCGAAATCTGAGACTTTTAAGTTCTCATTCTCATCTAAAAGTAGGTTTTCGAGCTTCAAATCACGATGGTAAACACCTCGGCTGTGACAATAGTCCACGGCACTGATCAATTGGTGGAAATACTTCCTTGCAACATCCTCCGTAAACTTTCCCTTGGATATTTTATTGAAAAGCTCACCACCTTTAGCGTACTCCAGAACAAAGTAAATCTTGCTCTTGCTAGCCATTACCTCAAAGAGTTGCAGCACGTTTGGATGTCTTACCAATCTCATTATGGAAATCTCTCTCTTTATCTGCACTATTAACCCAATCTTCGTGACCTTGTCCTTATCAATTGTCTTTATTGCAACACCCTGTCCACTTGTAAGATTCCGAGCATAGTACACCTTCGCAAAATTCCCTTGTCCCAACAACCTCCCAATTTCATAGCGCCCCATCAAAATAGTCCTCCTCGCGTCCATTATATCAATCTATATAGAGAGTGAAAGAGCAATCTTTCGACCTTATGTGCCTCAAAGCATGAGAAAAAATCAAACCACTGTGCAAACCCTCCTGTAAGAACTTACAACTTAACGGGATGTCGAAAGGACAAATCAATAAGGCTTTTTGGTGCCCAGCTATACAATTATGCTAATCTTCTCTCTCTTCTTTTTTTGAATGAACCTGATAATCTTCTCTGGTTCAATCACTTGAAAACTGCATGGAGAAAGTACAGATTCAGTTAGGGAAAACTTGTGATGCAAATGGAATCAAAAGGAAGTGATTTCAGTCAATTAGATCAGCAGTCACTACAAATGCCTAAGCTGTTTATGAAGCCTTCAGCAGTATCATGGTAGTGATTCTTTCAGGAACCAACTCCCTGTTTCATTATGAAATATCAGCTCATACATTCAGCTAGCACTATTTGAAAGTCAGCAATACAACAATCCTATCAGCTAAAGCTAGTATTCTCAAAAGAACAAAAATCACCAAATTAAGCAGCACTACCCGAACTAGCACCTACCACCTAGTAGTACTGTAGTTGTATAAGTTTTGACAGCAACAGAAGTTGTATTAAATAATGATGATAGAGAAATCCAGATTGCTCCGACAGAATTTCTAACAAAAACAACCAGAAGTTATTCATCACGATCCAAAATCCGAGCAGCCTCAACAACTTAAAGCATGTGAGCTCTCTCTACAACGCACCACACCAACAAGCATTTCCAACCCTAGCTCGTCGCAAAGCTAAGCTACAAATTCAAGAGTAGTACAAGAAACGCCTTATCCGCCTGAGCTACGAGTTTACAACTAACAACTTCCAAGGAACAGAGATCCCTCCATGTACGCAACAAGAGTTGAGGCCATTTCTCACCTGGCTCAAGAACCGGCGGGCGAGAAGAGACGGATCCTAGATATCACCAACCGGACCCGTGCTCGATCCTGCGCAAGAGAGCAAATCCAACCCGGCGAAGTTGACCCTCGGAAAGCTTCTTTTCTTTTCTTTTTGTTCGGCTTCGTCGCAGCAGCATCTCCGCGTTCTCTCCTCATTTGATGCGACTCACATGCGCCGATGCTCTGAAGATGTTTTCGGCACAGCCCAGGTTCGGACGGCAGCTCAGCAGCTAAAAAAACTGTCGCCTGGAGGGCGATAGCGGACTGCTAGCGCGGACCTGGTAGTAGGTCCCACTTACCGGCCGGTCCATGGCTTAAGGCCCAACTTGTCCTGGTCTAAGCTTCTTTGAAAGCCCAATGGCCCAAATACCCTTTCTGCACGTTGTTGCTCAGCGCCGCGGCGGTGTAGCCGGCGGAAGTTGCGCAAGAGCGCGGCGAGTGGCGAGGTCGGCGGCGGCATCGCTGGTGGCGACTTGCCAAGTTAGGTCAGGCCACCGCCACCCAAGTCGATGCCGCCGACTGCGTGGAGACGGCAGACGTGTGAGTGTGGCCACCCGCCTCGCCTTCCGAGGATTTCCCTTCCCGCGCGCGTCGTCGCCAGAGACAGGTACGAGAGACGCGTTCTCGGCTTTCCCGTTCCCAAGCTACAGTTTTTTATGCTCCTCCAGTCCTCCTGTAGCCATGGTGGCTCACCGAAGTAAACTCACCAACACGGGAAATTTTTAACAGTGTTTGGCAAGACCAAGAAAGGAAGCAAGAGCTAGAGTCATGACACATGATGGGCAAAATGCATCTGAATCTAAATCCGAGCCGTCCACTAACCCACACTCTGATCCCCGCATAAACAAATGATTTATTTTCTTCGGTGTGCAGGCGGGATGCAGGTGCGCGTGCTCAAGTCAACATCTCCTTCCATACGACGGACCGACCCTTTGTGCCATGGAGCCTAACTCTAGTGGTTCTCAAGTAAACGCCTCTGTGACCTTGATTTCTCCTCACTGTTCTTATATTTCTTAAAGAATGTGGTAGGATTTGACTCCTCTAGATTGTAGCACACCTCACTAAGCCTGACCCGATTCTTACTTCAAATCTAGCTTGTTTGGCAGCCAACCAAACTTATTCCACAGCCTGTGCAAAGACAAGAAAAAGGCGTCAATATTTTTTTCTTGGAGGAAAGGAAGAGAAAGGAAAATAATGTCATAAGCTACAACAAGCGATGAAGGGCTTAGGATTTGTGCTTGTGCTGGTCGCGACTGCAGCATTGATCAAGCCGTCAGGAGGAGAAGGCGAGGAGGACTGGAAGTGGAAGCGTTTCGTGTTGCAGTGGAGGCAGCATCCTTCTTTTTCATCGCCTTTTCTGAATGGGGATCTGGTAAGACATTCAGGTGCTTGCTCTTTGCAGCATTAGATACTTGCAAAATATTGATTACACTCGAGATCTGTCATGAAATTAGCAACATGAGTTCCTCTTGTATTCTTTCAGAAGTTCTTTCAAATCAGTAGCTGATAAGCTACTTTCTTTAGCAAATGAAAATGAGAAAAGAAAAGGAGTCTAATGTTTACTAGGTATTTCAGTTTTCAAAATTAGTGCCAGGTACTGAGCTTGTCAAAGATCATGTCAGGGTGTGTTTCCCTATATTCCGTGTCCTTTTTTTGTTACATATTTTGCTATTAGACTTAATTCTATCTGGATTGCTTTGTGGATGGATGCAGGCAGACAAAATATGGTCAATTTGCTTACGGTACATGGTTGGGGCAGAGGAAATATTGGGCAATGTACTGCCATTTGCTTCAGATGAACTATCAAGTCGTTCGTCAGAGAATGCTTTGAAGACAATGCTGTTTCTGGATCTCCTAACTCTTCTCCCCCCTGAAAGGTTATCTATTGCCTGTGATTGTATCCATGAAAACTACTTCCATTTGGGGATTCCACAAGAATTCAGTATTGCATTGAGTACCTATATTGAGAACCACCAGTCAAATTACTACCCAAGACGGCAATTGTCTGATCAACCGATTGAAGATGCTCCTTCCATTCCTCCAGTATTTGCGCCGCCGATGTCCTCTGGCGATGAAGCCCAGTTTACCCAATCTTTGACAGAAACACCACATACTCCTTTGAATTCTTTCGACATTGAACCTCCTGGCAAACCTCACCACAGTAGACCTGCACAGAAGCATCAGGGAGTGCCTCCTCCAGTTTCACCTTTAGAGAAGCACAAGGACTACATAAAACTAGTCTTGATTGCTGTTCTCCCGGCTGCAGCAGTCTCGTTCATTGTAGCATTTTTAATTTTCTACTGCTGTGGATGCAACAAAAGCAAGGTCTCTGTCAGTGAGCAACGAGATGACCATCCTCTTCTTCATTTGCAATTGGCACCTGGTGAGGCAGTATACCTTTTTCCACCTACGATGAATTATTTGTTAGTACAGTAACATAGAACATTTCGTTTGCAGGTTCGTCACCTGATCCACGTATTCCTGCCAATCCACTTCACAAGGATGATCAAAGGGGTAGGCATAGGCCGTCCGAATCTGGAGCCAGCATGGGTCACTGTTTTACATGCTGGTTTAAAAGATCTACTGATGACACTCGACATTCACAAGTGACTGGAGAAATAGCAGGGAACAATGCGGCTAGTGATGCTCCTAAAACAATGCCTCCTCCTCCACCACCACCACCTTTGCCACCTAAAGCTCCTCCCCCGCCTGGACCACCCAGAGGATCTAAACCAAGACTAGCTCAGCCATCACCTGTTGAGTCAAGTCATTCTGAAGGATCATCTGCAGGCGAGCAAACGAGCGAATCATCTGAAACTGAAATTAATGCTCCAAGAACGAAGCTTCGACCTTTCTATTGGGACAAAGTTCTTGCTAATCCTGATCAATCAATGGCATGGCATGACATCAAATTTGGTTCTTTTTAGTAAGTATTATTATTAGTGATAAACTATTAATACGTTTTGCTCTTAGCTTGCATTTGACAATAGCATTTTTGTAGTGTGAATGAAGATATGATAGAGGAATTGTTTGGTTATAATGCTGGCAACAAAAATAACATCAAGGACAAGGAACTCCTCACTTCAGATCCTTCACCTCAGTACATATCTCTTCTCAATGTAAAAAAATCATGCAACCTGGCAGTTGTTTTTAAGGCAATGAATATCAGGGTACAAGAGATTCATGATGCTCTCATAGAAGGTATCTGTTTATTCACTAGAAGCTCTTACCAATTTTTGAATGTGGCTTTCTTATTTGTATTCAAGGTGGACTTTAGCAAATCTCTAAATAAAAACCATTTGGAAAATTTTCTGACACTGTATTCACCTCATTGTATTCTTCTCAAGGGAATGAACTTCCTAGGGTGCTTCTTGAGACAATCTTGAGAATGAAGCCAACTGATGAGGAGGAGCAGAAGCTCAGGCTCTATGATGGGGATTTTGCGCAATTAGGTCTTGCAGAACAAGTGATGAAGGCAATACTTGACATACCTTTTGCATTCAAGAGGATCAATGCTTTGCTTTTCATGTCGTCATTGCAAGAAGATGCTTCAAGTCTCAGGGATTCATTCCTCCAATTGGAGGTAAGCTCTTAAAACAGTTGACTCTGTTAAATCTGCAAAACGAAATAAAAAAGGTCTTTCACTACAGGTACTTATACACCTACTAATGCCTACTTGTTGCCAGGCTGCTTGTGGGGAACTAAAGCACCGTCTTTTCTTGAAGTTACTAGAAGCTGTTCTGAAAACTGGAAACCGTTTGAATGATGGCACCTCCCGTGGTGGTGCTAATGCTTTCAAACTTGACACTCTTCTGAAGTTATCGGATGTCAAGGGTTCTGATGGAAAGACAACATTGCTGCACTTTGTTGTTCAAGAGATTATTCGATCAGAAGGTGTCCGTGAAGCAAGATTGGACACGGAAAGTGAAAGGAGTCCACGTCCTAGTACTTCTGATGACAACTCCAATGAATCTCCTCAAGAAGGTGATGACTACTACTCTCAACACGGGCTTGAGATTGTTTCGGGACTTAGTAGTGAGATGGACAATGTCAAAAGGGTAGCCGCATTAGATGGTGAAGCTTTTTCTGCTAGTGTGTGGAACCTCAGACATGAGTTGATGAAAGCTAAAGAGGTCCTGAACGAAATTGCAACACTAGAAGAGACAAGTGGATTCTACCACATGTTGGAACAATTTGTAGGAAATGCAGATAATGAGACGAAATTTCTGTTGAACGAAGAAAAGAGATTGAGATCATTAGTAAAGAAAACGATTCGGTATTTCCATGGCAATGATGCTAAGGATGATGGTTTTCGGCTGTTTGTGGTTGTAAGAAATTTCTTGGTGATGCTAGATAAGGCATGCAAGGAGGTTGGGGCATCACAAAAGAAGGCTGCAAATAAATGGAAAAGCAATGGTAATTGCAATCCAGCATTCCAGTCAAACTCCCAGCAGCGTCAGTTCCCGGCTGTTTTAGATGATCGTTTAGATAGTTCAGACTCTAATGATTGATAAATGACAGTGATACAATGACTCTGAATGTATTATTATCATATAGATGTATTTTTTCTGGAAAGCATGGTAGAAAATCCAAATATAGTATAGGTACAGATATTACATCCGCATATCTAGATAGATGTTCATGGCTCCATAACATGATTAGATCATACCTCTACATCAGTATATATTTAAGGTGTGTCCGTTTCTTGGGATCTAAATTTTAGTGAGGTCACATCAATCATTAAAACGTTACATATGATTATTAAATATATATTAAATATAAAACTAATTACAGAGTTGAATGTGCATTAGTGTAATAAATTCATTAAACTTAATTAAGTCATCATTAAGAGAGGTTTACTGTAGCATCACATTGTCTAATTATAACCTAATTAGTTTTAATAGATTTGTCTCGTCATTCAGAGGGAGAGTTATGGATTGGGTTTTATCAGTGATCTATATTTAATACTTCTAATTAGTATCATAATATTCGATGGGACAGGTCTAAAAATCAGAGGGGTAGAAACGAACACACCCGGGCGACTCACCTAACTTGAGATCTAGTTTTACATAATATTATATCCCTATTAATATCAAAAATTTGTTTGGTATGTTGGTGTGTAAAATATAATGTTGCTATGAAAAAATAATGTGGTTTAAAAATAAAAAGGGTACAAGTCAATAGGATCACTTTCTCACATTTCAAAATATTTTTTTCACAGATCGATATAGACTCTTTCATGATTGAATAACGAAGCTAACCTTTTATGGAAGCATGTCATTTACACGTGAGTTCCTGTTCATGGTCTGAGCGGGTGGATAGCAGCCAAGCTCCATCAAATTATTTCTTGGTCTGGTTCTAACTGTCCCCTTTGATTCCAACCGCTTTAACTATCATCTCTACATAATAGAACCTGTGACCTATGCTCCTATACCACATCTAAGATTGCCATATCTTTTTATGAAAATAGGACCACCACTTTTTTTAAATGATTATTATTATGATTGCATAGATGGTGGGAATTTTGTTTTTCTGTATAATGACAGGAGCAAGGAAAATTATACTGTGATATGATAGTTGCCATTCTGGATAGAGAAAAAAAAAACACTATACGCCATAAAGACCCCTACAATCAAAATTCTAGAAGATGAAATACGTGTGTGCAAAAATCATCCGAAGAGATTTCCCAAAAAAAAAAATCCGAAAAGAGCCAAGAAATTTTCTTCGATTGGGACTTGCTGAGCTGCCGATCGGACGGCAACACCACAGAGCAGTGCACGAGGCAGCCACGCCCCAGCGCCAGCGCTCTGTCTATGCGCCCCTCACCCTTTGCCGGCTTGGCCGACCCGTCCACCCCCGAGTCTCCGACTGTCCCGGTGCCAGGGCTTTGCTCGCTCCTCCGGTCCTGCCTCGAAACCCTACCCCGCGACGCGCGCGAGCGATCGCGAATTCCCCCGCCGCGAGCTCGGGAATCAACCGATCGATCGGTCGGCGGCCGCCGTCATGCTGGGCCCTCCGCGCCGTGGTCCGGCGTACAAGACAAAGCTGTGCGCGCTGTGGCAGCGCGGCGGCTGCTCCCGCGACACCTGCAGCTTTGCGCACGGCAACGCCGAGCTCCGCCGGTTCCCTGGGTCCCGCACCTCCTTCCCGCCTCGCCTCGGTATTAAATAGCCCTCTCTCCTGCATCCATTCTCTTCTCGTACGGATTTGGCACTTGCTTGGTTATGTTTCGAGATCCGCACCGGGATTCAGAGTTTGTTGCTTAACGGGTGAGGTGGATGCATGAATTTCTGCGAATTATCGTTTCCCACATACGAGTACTGTTTTATGGTAGGTTTCGATGTATGGGTACCTGGATAATAATAGTGTGTGGCGGAGTGAATGAATACTGATCCAAGTTTTATCCTCTATCGTAAATAGACAAGTGCATAAATGATGTTTCACGAATTTTGCTCCTATCGGGAATGTTTGGTCATAAAAGATATCTGATGGGTTTATGTGATGTTAGAGTGCCAATGTATCAGAAGAAAATCATCATTATTTCAGACGGAAGGAATTAGGAGAACTTGTTTTATGAAAAGGACTAACTAAAAAGTAATTACATATGAGTTGGATCATTCATGTATTGCCTTTTTAGTCTTTCCCTTTTAACTTCTGGTCATTTTGATCCAAAGAAAACCCCATTGTTTCGTTGTTCATTTGGTAGCGTGATCACTATTTCTTATATTGTCTAAATTGTGTTTGTGTGATTTATTTTATTTTTGTAAGTCATTCAATTGAACCTCAGTTGCTGCAGATAGAAAATAATTCTAACAAGTGGAAGCTTGTTGCAGAATTAGGCGGCATGCTTACTGGTTGTTGTTTGATTTAACTACCACTCAAATTAGCAGACTCGTGAGCAGATTTATTAGATGCAACTGCTGCCAAAGGATAAGACGATCTTTCCATAGATCCTTCAGTTTTTATTTCGACGATTTGTTGTGACTATTATGCTTGTACTATACCAACAAGGTGGATTTATCAGTATATTGGATGATGACTCAACTGAACAATGTCCACAATATGTTCGATGTGCTATTATCGTGCTTAGCAGCTTTTACAATTAACTGAGCCACACATCCTTGAATATTGTGCCTCTGCTTGTTCCATTGGAAAGTATTATTGCCACTGGTAATTGCAAGTTATTGTACTTCTTGCAAGTCTCAGCAGAAGATATCTGGACAAATTTGAGTAGAACTATATGGTGATCTTGGGATTATGGAAGACCTCACCTTGTCATATCATAATTGCTATATGAGGTTGTTCATGGTATTCCCAGCAATTTGATTTCTGACATCAACATTATGAGTTCAGTATTATCTTAATGGGTGCATCAGTGGTTTGTTATCATATTATGATGTCTACTCACATGTTAATCATCAGTCCTACTTTCTTGTGGCTAATGGTATTATCCTGGAGACCCTTCTACTTATATTATTAATTGAATTATCTTGTAGCTGAAAGGTTGCGGTAAGCTTAACATGCTTATGGGTGTACTACCTACATTTTTATACATTTTTGTTCTGTGTCATTTGTTATTTCTTGTATTAAAACTGTTCTCTCCTGTCATATCAGGGAGAAGAGATTATAGAGATGGTGACTTCAGAGACCGGTTTGATAGGAGACGCTCGCCTCGTAGGAGATATTCCCCTGAGAGAGATTCCAGGGGTCATCATTCTCTTCATGACCGAAGACCAACTTCTCAAGAAAGGGGTACAAATATTTTTTCCTCTCTCTCCACCTCCTTCCCTCTCTCTTGGTTTATGGAAATGTGTGAGTCTGCTTATGCCCCAAATTAGTGGATTACCTGCTTATACAATCATACTAAATCTATATCTGCCAATTTTGTTTTTACATTTTTAATTCGCTGTACAATTTCATTGAATTTTTTATTTTATTTGCAGAATCTACCTATTCAGGATCTCCCAGCAGGAAAAGGTATGTGAGTTGTTTCAAATGATTTAATTCTAAATATATACTGAATGCATCTGTGTGTCTACTGCTGCTTGCCTGCTTGTACATTAGATTTTACATTTCTGTGATGTATGTTCTTCATTATTGTTAATCATGCCAAAGGGGTTGTGGCCAAGTGGTCAAGGCGCTCAAGCGGCACCTCCCAGGTCCCGAGTGCAATCCCCAGTGGGGATGAATTTCTGGACTGGATTAAAAAAATCCCCTTGCCTCTTCCCACTCAAAGCACAGGTATTAGAAGAAGCCGAACTGATCTCACACGGTGAATGGCTCCCTGTGTAAGGGTGGGAAGGGGGGTTCAGGGGTTTTCTCGATCTGCGTGAGAAGGTCTTCTTCTTAATGAAATGCCGCGGGAGCAGCTTGCCCCTGCAGATCGAGTTTTTATTATTGTTAATCACCACTTGATATACCGGAGCTAATCAAGTTGACATTAAGTTCTCATGTTAATATCACATCATTTAACTGTCAAAGCTTCAGTACTATAGGATATTATCTTCAAGCATCCTCCCTGGATTTTTTTTTTTTTTGGTTTTGGTTTTGGTTTTGGTTTCTTGCAGACTCACCGTCATGGTATTTGTTGCATTTTTATATGTACTCATTCATTGCATTTTTTGGCATAAGGATGTAACATGTTTACCTAAAGAACATGAACACACACATGTATAGTCACCTCTCCTGATACAATGCCCTGAATAGATGCCTCTTCACTCATTGAATGTGTTTTTTTCTCATGTTAAATGTGTGAAGACTTGAGAGCTATATTGATATTGTGATGTACCTTTCCACATTCTAATCTCTCTCTCTCTCTCTCCAGCGAAAGGAGGCATGAGAAGAAGCCTGATGATGGAGAAACTAACTCATCTAGGAGCCTGAGTGTCTCCGATAATAATGATGACAGAAAAAAAGACAAGTTCTCAAGTGGTGACGATAAAGAAGACCACAAAAAAGATGTCTGATGCATAATCCCGTTCAGCTAAAAGTCTCTTTTTTGCATATCCGGTTCCTGTATAATTAAGATTAAGATTATTTTGCAGCTGAAACTAATAAAAGAGGATTTGGAACTTTTGCGTGATGACAAGTCTCGCCTTGAGGTCAGCTTTATTGTCTCTGCTTACTACAATATAGTACATGCTAATAAGCCATGCCAGCTTTTGAATATTTATATAGTCATTTGATTAATTCTGATGCTTGTATTTCATATGTAAAATGTACAAAGTGTTGGCCGATATCTATCATTCTATCTTTTAATTAACGGATTTACATGTTTTATTATTTTGCTGCATTATTATACCAGATAATAAGTTTGCAGCATATATGACTTCTCCATTGGTAATGCTTGGCTTTTTTTAATCATATTAACCATTCCGTCATGTTTGGCACATTAAAATTCATCTTTATCTTATGCTTTAATGACTTGGTGAATATATTGTATGACTTGTACCCAAAATCATGTTATTTTTTTCTGCTTTCCTCTGGCTGCTGCGTTTGCAATATCTTGCGATGTTAATTAGTGTGCTTCTACTTATTCTCTGCTTTTGTGGAATGATACATAACTCACTACCTACCTTGGACTTGTTTGGTAACTATAATGATTCACTGAACTATAATGATTCGTATGATAATGCATGATCCCAAGCAGGGTAAAAGTTGAAGAAATCATTTTAGCCATATTATTCAATAACCTCCGTTCAGCAATTCTTGACATTCCCGGCCAGCGAGTGAACTTCAAAACAACTAATGGGCAGTTTTGATTTGTGACATTTTGATACAGAGGGAGTATGTAGATCTATGAGACATATTGCCAATCTTTGCCTGGTTTCTGAAAACTTAAATGCTTATTTGCCCATTTTTTTTTATGAAGGCTAACTTGTGTCTAGAATAAATAGGGCTGGTTTTTGTATGCTTCTGAGGACCATTTGGTACTGCAGTCCTTGCAAACTCATGGGACAATGTTCTGTGTCCATGATAATTTAAGTTGAGTTTAAAAAAATTATTATTATTGCTATGTGTATTAGGGTGTGTTTGGCAGGGCTTATACTTATGTTGAAAATGGCTTATGTTTTGGCTTATCTATAAAAAGTGATTATTTGGCTTATTTGGCTTATTGTAGCATAAGCTCTCAAACCGTTTGGCAAAATAGCTTATCCATGACTTATTCTAGGGAGGGATGGTCCATAAGCCCAAAAAGCTAGTGTTTATGAGGGCTTATTGTAATAAGTGCTTATGCAAAATAGCTGTTTGGCAGGGCTTATGGCTTATCACACCATAAGCCACTGCATAAGCCATTCCATAAGCCCTGCCAAACACACCCTTAATCACAGCTTTACAATTGCTTGTTACTACTACTGATTCTTGTACTGATGGAATTATGTTTTTTAATGTCTTTACCTCTGTTATGTAGACAGTACCATCAGGCGTACTTTAGCGTTCAGAATATGTGTACATCCTAACTTAACACTTTCATAATATTTTTCGCAGATCATTTTGGAAGAGAAGAATGCTGAAGTGCGCAAGATTTTTAGCAGAATAAATGATCTTGATCTGCAACTGAAAAAGGAGAAAGAGGAATGCCACAGGTATGTAAACAATATGGCATGTAACGATGGTCTGTTCCTTTTCGTTATACTCATGGCTCAATGTTGTTGCCAACTAATTTGTTGTCACATTACATTGTTTACAATGTAGGATGACCTCTAAAATGAAGAAGTTTATTAAAGCTCACGGCCGTTTTTTGAAAGCACAAGATGAATTGAAAAGGTATGTTGCACTTTCATCAGTTTGGAACAGAACATGACACATTTTCAGCTTGACTTACCACACCAATTTATTTTTTTATGTTATTGACTAGTTGTTGTGTAGGTCACAAGCTCGTTTTGAGAGACTTGGTGATTTGCTTGCTTCAGATATTCTGAAGCGTGATGCTAATGAAGAAGGCTCTAGTATCCATGTTGATGACGATCTAAATGGTCATGAAAAGAGCCCAAATGCTGCAGCACCTAAGAAGAGATCAATCCCATACTCAACAAGTGAAGAAGGAAAAGCTGGTGAGTAACTTCAAGAATTCGGAATTGATATGATCAGTTACCTTCTCTTCGCTGAAGTACTGATGAAGCATCTGTTAAATATCTATGACATTTCAGTATGTTTTAGAGCAGGACGTTTTAGATTTACATCTAATTCTTATAAACTAGATAGATTGGTCATATGAAAAATTAAGAGGCACTTGAAACCATAATATTTGTAATTTTTTTTATAATATAGTGCTATCGAATTTAATGACAAAGTTGTTTTCATGATACATTTTCTTGTCCAAAAGGTCATAAATTCTTGGAACAGATAGATTGCTTTCTTCATATAGAAGAAGCTAGTAACTAGTGATACCTTTTGCTGTGTTTGAAGATATGCTATCATGTCTAATCTTCTGTTCTTTTGCAGTGAAAAAAAGAAGAGGGCGAGACTCTGACACAATATCGAGGCCCGAGAAATATAGGTCAGAAGGTGCCGTTGCTGAATTTGACAAGCAAAACAAGGGATCTGAGGCAACAAAATCTTTATATTTGAAGAAGAAATTGTGGGAAGATGAAAAAGATAAGCTAGGAAATGTTGTTTCCTCAGCCAACACAGAGAAGGTGCACTTTCTCATGTGTGACCTAATTTTTCTAAGAATGCATATCTATTGTTGTAGCTGGTATGACAAGGTCAATGCTCTAATTATTTTGTTAATATGCGCTCTTGATTTCATTCTAAGCCAATTCATGAATTAATGAAGTTTGATTGGGGCCACAGTTTCTCATTCTTTATAGCTTACTTGTGAAACAAGATTCCTTTATGGCATGTTAGCTCCTCGTAGCCTTGTGGACATGACTGTCATTCTGCATGTATGAAACACTTTTACTGAATGGATGTTTTTTGAACTTACAGGTTAAAGATTCTCCAGTGAAACATGTTTTACCCTCCACTGGTATGGCTGCTCATGCCATGGATGATCCAGTTGAAGCTGTTGAACTGGAGGATAGACATGAACCAATGGATGGATCGCTGGAAAATTATGCTGATGATGAAATTAGGTCGCCTGTTATGCCTCCACGCCCACCACCAGTGGTTAATGCTTACGAGCAGGTGATTAAACGTGCATCCTCTAGGACTTGGCAGACTTATGTGCATGGTAGCATGGAATTGTGCTTCAACGAGTTTCTTATTTCTTCCTAGGGGTATGCTAAATAGTATGCTCACAGTTTGTTTTGTTTCTTTGCTAGTATGAGGGGGATGATGTGGAAGTTGATGTGGAGTAAGTGGAACTATAACATGGTGGACAGAGTCGCAGAGGCCTCCAGTGATAAATAAGTACCAGCTCTTACCGTGTATAAAGTCCTATTTGTTTAGTCCTGAGAGCAAACTTGTGGTGGTAATGCAGTCTAAGTTATTGGCATTGTGAAGCTTAACTTATTTTGTGAATATGACGTCTTAAGTATTATGTAGATACCCTGTTATTATCGTCTTCCCGCGGTGGCTAGTTTTGTTGGTGCCATGGTGTCTGTTGCAATTTTGCTTTGCTGTTTTCGCAGTCTCAGCAATTTTGAATATGCAACTCCTTGGTTTTTTTTTTGTGTGTGTGTGTGTTTCGTTTTCAGAGACAGCTTATTTGATCTGTCATCGATGCAAATTGTGTCAGCTTGCCCATTCACCTGCTCCCCATTTTGTCATACGAGTTCACGTTTTCTTGTTTGAGCTATCGGTTTAATCTCGACCGCCAAAGAAAGACCAATGTCGGGTGAACTCGATAGATGAAGGAAAACAAAACTTCAAATCAGAAACTCAAATCACCAATACGCAAGGGGCAAGGGCAAACATCACACATTCACACCATCCTCCACTGACATTCACAGTAAGAAAGAATGCGGAAGGAATCGCATGTTATCACTGTTCGCCACAGCGCAGTTCCTCTTGATCTCCCCCTCGGCATGCACCGCCCCCCATGCTGTTCATGGACCGCGCGAACACCTCCTCTGGCCCAATCGCAACGTCGGACGGCGCAGCCTTGTCGGTGAGCACCGCGGCGTCGGAGCGGAACAGGCACCAATGCACCAGCACCGCGCTGTAGTATCCTAGGTCAAGCGTCAGGTAGCTTCCCACGACGGCCGCCGATCGGTGGCTCGGTGCACGGACAGTTATATTTGCTCCTACACGTCCACCACCAGTGGTCAATACTTTGAGAGCAAGTGACTAAATTTGCATCCTTTAGGAAATAACAAACTTATTTATACATGCACGAATTGCACCTCAACCAATTCTTCATATCATTCTTAATCTGTTAAACAAATGTGCTCATTGTTTTCTTTGTTCCTTTCATTGTGACTGTTAAACCATAGCTGAATTATTCGTCCTTCCTCATCAGTTTAAATTTTTGATGTAACTATTTGATATATAGTAGCTTAACATAGTATCGAGACAGTGTAGGATCGAAGGACCCCGGCTAGAGGGGGGGGGGGGGGGGGTTGAATAGCCGAATTAAAAATTTAAAAGCTAACTATCCAACTAATTGCGAAATTTAAAGACAATTGGATAAAAGCAAGAAATTGACAACTAAACCTAGGTTTGAGCTAAAGTAGGTTAACAATCCTAGGTGACATACATCAATCAATTTCTAGTATGTACACAATATATGAAAATACAAGTCAAGAGACAAAGGATATTTTCCCGTGGTCTCGGTGATTTGCCGATCACCCCTAATCCACGTTGAGGTGGATCCAAGCGTATGATGTGCTACTCTCCTCAAGTATCCACTTCTCCACCACCAAGAAGTGCTCACAAAGAACAACTTGAGATATAACACAATCAATACCTTGAACCTCTCTAAACCTCGATTCCACTAGGGTTGCTCTTCACCACTCCGGCGAGGCGAGCACCGCACCTCTCACAAGAGTCCGGGCCTCCTTCACACACTTCTTGAAGGGCTCACGGATTTGACTCCTCCAAGCCGTCTAGGAGGTGGCAACCTCCAAGAGTAACAAGTCGATGACGCTTGCTTGAGGATCCCAAGTGCCACAATGCTCAAAACACTCTAGATTAGGGCACTCACACTCACACACTTGCAATCTTTCCACTAAAGCTTTGTGTGAGATGGGAATGAGCTCCAAAGGGTGTACAATGCTTTTCTAATGGCCAAGAGCTCTGCTATGCACGGGATGGAGGAGGTATAAATAGCCCATTCTTTGAAAACTAGCCGTTACAGCTTTCTGTGCGCTGGACGGTCTGACCGTGACTCCACACGGTCGGACCGTCGTACAACCCAACGGCTAGTTTGACTTTCAAACTTGCTCTGACACGAGCCTGACGGTCAGACCGTAATTACCCACGGTCAGACCGTCGGGACACTTTCAATTTTCACCCGAGAACAAATTCTCTGTTGACACCAGACAAGTGCTGACGGTCAGACCGTGGCTTGGGACGGTCAGACCGTCGGGCCACCAACCGAGAACAAAGTCTCTGTTGACACCAGACAAGTGCTGACGGTCAGACCGTGGCTTGGGACGGTCAGACCGTCGGGCCATTACCCGAGCAACCAGAGAGGCCACTCCTCTGGCCGTCTCTGAAGTGCACGGCGGTCAGACCGCGGGTCCTGGCGGTCTGACCGCCAGGAGTGACCTGCCAGCCCCCCTTCTTTTACTCTTTGCTTTCCTGAAAGATATGGGCACACTCAACTCACATAGAACCACTCACAAAGATAGGAATTGAGCATTTGTGGCAACCATGGATACTCAAGGTCATCTCATCGACCCCTCTTGATAGTACGGCATTTAACCTATAATCCGGTCACTCAACTCTAATCTCCTTGTGACCGGCAAAACAGAAAAACCCTATCAAGATACCTTTGCCTTGAGCCATCCATATGTATATCACTTCGTCCATCATTCCATTCCTTATTATGACTATAACCACAATTATCTCAACAACGTAGTTAGTCAAAAATAAGGGTCGTCATTAATTACCAAAACATTAAAGCGGGCCTAGATGCTTCAATCTCCCCCTTTTTGGTAATTGATGACAACATAAGAAGTGATATAGAGCCGATAAAGACAATAAAGAAAAAACTCTAAGGTGAGTCACAAGATAATGATCACATGCTATAGACTTTTCAATACACGTACATGTGAAAAAGTTAATTAACTCACCAAATGGTAAAACTCCCCCTAAATTGGTGCATTGATCATAATATATCAAACATGGCAATGCATATTTTCAAAAGACCAAATTGGTAGAGTTTACCTTGTACCATTGGATGCGAGGAGGCAAAGAATAACCAATGTATAGCAATATTGAACATTACAAGTAAGAACACCCTCATCATCCACACATTTGAACCATTAAGATGAGATGAGCACAGATAAAAGAGCAAATGGTTCAAGGTGCATGAAGAAATTACAATCCAACAAAGTTACATAGTTCAACAAACACAAATAAGTTCAAATGTGCATGAAAGTAAGATATGAGATGCACATGCAAATGCAACAAGATAGATAGATCAAGAATCATGGCTTGCATCTTTGTTTCCTTTTCTCTCCCCCTGACTCTAGCATCTCATCATAGCATCACTTCTCCTGACTCTAGCATCTCATCATAGCATCACTTCTTCATGTTCTCCCCCTTTGGCATCAATTGACCAAAAAATGGTCAAGACTTCAATCAGCTTGAGGAGGAGGTGGAGGGGCATACCATGGTGGCTGGAAAAACTCTGGAGGTGGCACTGGTGCAGGAAAGTAGCTATAAATGTGTGAAGATAGAGCATCATAGTTAGACTCTAAACCCTGCATCCGAGTGGTGAGATCATCAATAGAAGTCCTCGCTGCCTCATAGGATGTTCTAGCTGCCTCATATGAAGACCTGGCTGCCTCATAGGAATTACGAGCCTCAATACTTGAGGCTTGTATCTGATCTAACCTCTGCATCACAGGCTGAAAGTACTGATCAAGATAAGGGGTCATCCCTGCAAAGAATGCCGGAGGCGGAGGAGCAAACTGTGACCAATCCATCTGGGGAGGTGGTGGCATCGGAGGACCCTGTGGTGCCTGAGGAACCTCTGGCTGAACATTTTCCTCTTCTTCCTCACCTTCTACAGCTGGTGGTGCTACGAGTTCATGCTTTACCGAGCTAAAAGGCTGATATCGAGGATGTTTCTTAAAAAGATACCGAGTTGGAAAATTGCTCTTCTGGAGAATTAGAGACATAATATAAGGAGCATAGTAAAGACTAGTCCTTACTGCCATGCTGTAGCTCTCTATCTCCTTCATCATCAGGAGGACCACATCAAACACTTGACCTTGCATGATATAGTCAATTATGTTCCAATAGTAGTCCCGAATAGCATCAGAGTTTCCACCTCGAGGATAAAAGGTCATCCTCACTATCTTGTTGATCACCTTGGGCATATAGAGAAGATCTCCAACATTGCCCAATTTCCTTATCTGAGGATCATCAACATAGTACTTGACCCACTCAGGCTCTTTAAGTAGCTCCTGCTCAAGCACATCAATTTGATCATTAGTGACATTATAGTCAATTTCATTCGCCTCAGCAAACTCTGCAAATGTGGCAGTGAACCTCCTTGAATTAGTCATCCATGTCAGAGTTTTGCTTGGGAAGTCAACCTCAATGGTGGCATAAAATTGCCGGATAACAGTTCCATTCCAATCTTGCTTATGTGCCACAAAGGCATGCAATCCCAAAGCTTGAAATTTTGCAGAGAGAGGACTCACAGTTGGAAATTGAGCCAGATATGGCCAATCTGTGTACTTGTGAGTGAATACTGTTTTGTCAATTAACATACCATAGAAAGCATCATGTTGCACCCGAGTGTGAAACTGAGGTGTGGGTGAGTCTGGATCCTGAGAATAAGCCACTTTCTGTCTGGCTTTATAGTATTCATGTGATGCCCACTGTTTCTTTTCTCCAGTATACTCTGTGGGGTCAAACAGCAGATCATCTCCTTGTGCCTCATCCATTTCTACCTCATTGGTGGACTGACCAAACTCAGAAGCATCGGCAGTAGCACTTTGAGAGGGTGAGTAATCATCATCAGAACGGGGTGCCCTTCTCTTCTTGCTTGAACCGGCTTTGAACATGGACGCCACCACTTTTCTTACGGCACGGCGATTACTGAAAATGATCGAACAATAATCATGTATAAGCAATCCAACAATTAAGAGTCATAAGCATTTGACTGAACATGTCTCTGTCCTGCCCTGGCGGTCTGACCATGAGATTGGCGGTCAGACCGTCGGGTGAGGGTTGGCTGCCACAAAACTGCACATGGAATTTCTAGCCAAATCCTCAATATGTGCCAACAATTCTTCTCATATAAGTTTAAATAAGTACTATGAAGCTTTTCCATCCATTAATTTCACTAATCCATGGCCATAAGCAAGAATCCCCAAAATGTAACCCTAGCATCAATGTTCATGAGAGCCACCAAATCAATCCTTAAGACTTTGCATAGTTGTTGTCATTAGGTCTAGGAATCACTTTCCAATCATCAAACAATCAATCCATGTCTCAAATATTCTATCCCTAGCAACAGCCCTTGAGAGAGAACCAATGGAAACCATGGGGAGAGAGGAGAAAACGATGAAATACCGGTCACTCATGGTGGAGAAGTCCTCGGTGAGACCGGATCCGCTCTCGGTTGGACCGAGGAGCCTAGGGATGGAGTTCTTCCAATGGAGATCCTTGGAGGACAGAGGAGAGCTCTTTGGAGGAGTCACTTTCGGGTTTGGAAGAGTTGGAGACGAAGGGGTATGAGGAAATAAGAGAGTCACAAAGAATAGGTGGGTTTTGACTCGGCCGACGCTGGCGGTCTGACCGTGGGTGGACGGTCTGACCGCGGGGACAAGAAGCAGCAAACAGACGAGTTCTGGTGCTCTGTTGGCTGACTGGCGGTCTGACCGTGACTGCCGACGGTCTGACCGTGAAAGAGATTTCTGAACTCTTGACTGCTGACAGCTGCATTTTTTCCAAAATTGCTCATCCAAATCAATTCAAACCTTCTCCAATCATTCCATACTTTGTTCAAAACGATAGCTTAATGAATTCCATCATATCCAAGATAACTTCAACTCTTCAAGAAATATAACCACGATTCTTGATCATCCATGATATGAATTATGCATGTATGAATGAAACAAAAATAAAAACAAGCAAAATTGCAATAACTTGCACAAGTGTCCAAAAAGATGGAATGAGGATATTTTTGGGAATGTATGAGTCACATAAGCATTTTGGAACCAATATATATGAAGATATACGATCCAATATGCTAAACTCACAAGATGCCATATTAGGTTAGAAAGGTGACCAAAAGAGGTTTTCATGACGAATTTCAAACCCAAATTTCTCTTAAACGATGGATCATCTCAACAAGTTGTGAATACCAATTATGTTTATGATCACCATCTCTACAAGTTTTGTAAAAGTACTTTTCTCAAAAAAGATTCGATAAGAAATTAAGAGAATAGGTGAGAAAAGGCAAAAGAGGATCTTCAAAAGAGCTCAACCTCATTTTGGTGATAAAAAAAAAACTTCCAAAACATAACCAAGAGGCATAAAAGTATTTTGGAACAATAACAACCATTTTTCAAACAATAGAACCCAAAAATTTGACTTTTTGAACAAAATGAGCAAAAGCAAGACTAGTATGGCATCTTTGTTGATTTGTCCACATTGTGAGGGTAGCAAGACACATGAGTGGTATAGTGCTCCCCCTAAATGTGTGAACTAACTTTCAATGCAACAACATGGAATATATGGCATGGCAAGATATACAAAATAGGTAGGCATGCATATATGAAGAGTATGACATAAAGCAACTAAGCAAGATGCTAGGAGATATGTGAGAGGTCAAGAATATTTAGCTCACTCCGTAGCTTACAAAACCGAGCTTCTTCAAGAGGCTTAGTGAAGATATCCGCCAATTGATCATCGGTCCTCACACTTTCCATGACAATATCACCTTTGCTCACATGATCTCTTAGAAAATGATGCCGAATATCAATATGCTTGGTCCTCTTGTGTTGAACTGGATTTGTAGCAATCTTCATGGCACTTTCATTATCACACAAGAGAGGTATGCAATCAAAGTTAACCCCATAGTCCATTAGAGTTTGCTTCATCCACAATAATTGGGCACAACAATTTCCCGCGGAGACATATTCGGCCTCGGCGGTTGATAAAGCTACCGAATTTTGCTTCTTGGATGACCACGAGACTAGAGAAGTTCCAAGCAATTGACAAGTACCGGAGGTACTCTTTCTATCAATTTTGCAACCGGCATAATCCGAATCCGAATATCCAATGAGAATAAATTGACCATCATTTGGGAATCACAAACCCATATCTTGAGTTTGCTTCAAATATCTCAATATTCTCTTGACGGCAATCATGTGGCTTTCTTTAGGTGCGGCTTGAAACCTTGCACACATGCAGACACTAAACATAATATCCGGCCTAGATGCGGTGAGGTATAGCAAGCTTCCAATCATAGACCTATATAGCTTTTGATCAACCGGTTTGCCTTCTTCATCAAGATCAAGATGTGCATTCTTTCCCATAGGAGTAGACATTGATTTTGCACTTTCCATTCCAAATCTCTTGAGAAGATCATTCGTATATTTGCTTTGATAGATGAATGTCCCATTATTGATTTGCTTCATTTGTAGACCAAGGAAGAAACTCAATTCACCAATCATGGACATTTCAAATTCTCGGGACATCATTTCACCAAATTCTTCACAAAATTCTTGATTGGTTGATCCAAAGATAATATCATCCACATAGATTTGGCATATAAAGAAATCTTTGCCAATTTTCTTGGTGAATAGAGTGGTGTCCACCTTTCCAATTTTGAAGCCCTTTGAGACAAGAAAATCCCTTAATCTCTCATACCAAGCACGAGGTGCTTGCTTGAGTCCATATAAGGCCTTGGACAACTTGTAAACATGATTTGGCTTCCTTGGGTCTTCGAAACCCGGTGGTTGCTCCACAAAGACAAGCTTACTAATTGTGCCATTCAAGAAGGCACTTTTCACATCCATTTGATATAGCTTGATCTTGTGATTAGTTGCATATGCAAGTAAAATTCTAATTGCCTCAAGTCTAGCCACGGGAGCAAATGTTTCATCAAAATCCAATCCCTCAACTTGAGTATAGCCTTGTGCAACCAATCTTGCTTTGTTTCTCACAACTATTCCATTCTCATCTTGTTTGTTCTTGTAAATCCACTTTGTGCCAATAACATTGTGATCTTGTGGCCTTTTGACTAACTCCCAAACTTCATTTCGTGCAAAGTTGTTCAATTCTTCATGCATAGCATTTACCCAATCCGGGTCTCTCAAAGCTTCTTCTACCCGAGTTGGTTCACCACAAGACACAAAAGAGAAGTGTTCACAAAATGAAGCAAGTCTTGATCTAGTTTGAACACCTTTGCTTAGGTCTCCAACAATTTGATCTACCGGATGATCTTTTGCAATGGCATAGTGAATTGTTCTAGCATGGTGTGATGGAGTGGAGGTTGAGCCATTTTCCGGTTGAAGATTTGACTCACCACCATCACTAGCTTGAGCTTGAGCACTAGAGGTTGATGAATCTTGGTTCACTTAAAAGAGAGGGGAAGAGGTCACATTTGAGTCATCTTCATCCTTAGGCCTCACATCACCAATTGTCATGTTCTTCATAGCATTTCTCAATTCTTCATTTCCCACATCATCCAAATTTTCTTGCTCATCTTGTGATCCATTTGTTTCATCAAATTCCACATCATATACTTCCTCTACTAGTCCCGAATTTTGATTGTACACCCTATATGCCTTGCTATTTGAGGAATACCCAAGGAGAAATCCTTCATCACACTTGCTTTGGAATTTTGATAATCTTGCTCCTTTCTTCAAGATATAGCATTTGCATCCAAAGACACGAAAATAGGAGATGTTGGGCTTTCTTCCAATAAGCAATTCATAAGGTGTCTTTTTCAACAACCGGTGGCAATATAGTCTATTTGATGCATGACAAGCGGTGTTGATTGCCTCGGCCCAAAAACTATCCGATACATTGTACTCGGAGAGCATTGATCTTGCCATTTCAATCAAAGTTCTATTCTTCCTCTCAACAACTCCATTTTGCTCCGGGGTGTACTTGGTTGAGAATTCGTGTTTGACTCCCTTTTCATCACAATAATCTTCAATTCTTGTATTCTTGAATTCGGAGCCATTATCACTTCTAATCTTCTTGATATTGAATTCATATTCATTTTCGGCTCTTTTGGCAAACCCTTTGAATATGGTGAATACAATTGATTTGTCACTAAGGAAGTACACCCATGTATATCTTGAGAAGTCATCAACAATGACAAGGCAATAGCTATTTCCACCAATGCTTTGATATTTCGTAGGGCCAAATAAATCCATATGCAACAATTCCAAAGGCCTTGAAGTTGACATGACACTCTTGGTAGGATGAGTATTAGCCACTTGCCTCCCGGCTTGACAAGCACTACATAATTTATCCTTTTCAAACAAGACATCATCCTTCATACCAACAACCAAGTTGTGCTTCACTAATTTCTTGAGTTGGTTCATTCCAACATGGGCAAGTCTCCTATGCCATAACCAACCTTTGGATGACTTGGTGAATAAACAAGTGCTCAAGCTTGCATCACTAGAAGAGAAATCCACAAGATAAAGATTGCCATGACGAAATCCCTTGAAGATAAGACTATCATCCTTCACACTTGTAATCACAACCCCACTTGATGAGAATTTGCAAATAAGATCAAGATCACACAATTGAGCCACGGACAGCAAGTTGTAGCTCAAAGATTCAACTAGCAATACATTTGAGATTGAGAGGTCATTTGAGATAGCAATCTTTCCCATTCCTCTCACTTTTCCTTTGCTATTATCACCAAAGGTGATCCTTTCATAATCCGAACTTCCTTCTTCAATTGAGGTGAACCTTTTCCCATTTCCGGTCATATGTTGAGTGCATCCACTATCGAGCACCCAATGCCTTCCTCCGGACTTGTAGTTCACCTACAAAACAAGTTTAGTTGTTCTTAGGTACCCAAATTTGCTTGGGTCCTTGTAGATTAGTCACCAACACCTTTGGCACCCAAATGGACCTTTTCTTCATTCCATTTCCAAATGTGCCATTCATGTTTGTCCTAGTATGAACATTATTTTTACCAACAAACTTAGCATGCACAACACCATTGGATGATTTAACAAGCATGTAAGAAGCATCCATAGCAACATTAGCAATTCTCTTACCGATACAATCTTTTGCAAGATGTCCGGTATTCTTGCACATAGAGCAATACAAGCCACTTTCTTTAACAAATGTGGACTTTTTAGCAACAAAGGCATTTTTGTTTTTCTTGGGGATATATCCAAGACCTTCATGCTTGAGATTGAATCGTTGACACTTCCACATTTTATTAAAAATATTTTCACCCTTATGACACTTAGCAAGAGCATCAACAAGGTGATCAACGGTATCCCTTAATTCATGATTTTCAACAATAAGCAAGGGATCACAAGCATTCACATTATTCATGCAAGTATCAATCTTAGAAGGGCATGGTATAGTAAGTAAATCATCACATGAAGTAGATATGCTAGAAGATGTAACACGAGCAATAGGCATATCATCAATCAAATTGCAAAACACACCGGCATCAATTTGGACCTTGTTGGTGTGTTGGGCTACATAAATCTTATGAGTTTCCTCAAGCTTCTCATGAGTTTCTTTTAGATCCTCATGAGATGACTTTAGCTCATCATAAGCTTCTTGGAGAGAAGAGTGCTTTCTCTTCAAGTCCTTGTACTTGCTCTTTATGCCACCCAACACATCATCAAGTTCACTAAGCATTTCAACTAGTTCATCATAAGAAGGCTCATAGTCATCATTGCATACCTTGGATTCACCTTTTGCCATGAAGCAATAATGTGAATCGAATAGGGATGGAGCTTCCTTGATAGCAATACCGGCAAGACCCTTCTTGGAAGGCTTGTCATCTTCATCATCGGAATCGGTATCCGAACTAGCATCGGAATCCCATTCAACATAATAAGCCTTGCCATTTTTCTTATTGGAGAACTTCTTGAGAAACTTCTTCTTTACAAATCTCTTGTTCTTTCTTGGCTCATCATCATCATCATCACTATGATTCTTCTTCTTGCAATTTGTAGAGATATGGCCAAATTCTCCACACTCATAGCATTTCTTGTTTGCAAATGGATTCTTCTTGGATGACTTGTAATTTTTGTTGAATCCACTATACTTGCCTTTCTTCATGAATTTCTTGAACTTCCTCACCATCAAGGCTACATTCTCATCATCATCATCGGAGTCACTCTCTTCATAATTATCATCATCATCATTGTGAGAGCCACTAGCCTTGAAAGCAACACTCTTCTTCTTCATATCAATTTGATCATCCATAGACGCCACTTGAGATTGCTTGAAGATATCATGAGTGAGAACTTCACCCAAGATTTCCGAAGGAGTTGTTTCTTCCAAATTTGATCTCACAAGCATGGTAACAATTGTTTCATACTTGGATGGCAAGGCTCTAAGGAACTTATGAGATATATCAACATTGGAAACTTCATGACCAAGATCCTTGAGATCATTCACCATGTTGTTCAATCTTGCAAAGGCGGCCTTCAACTCTTCATTGGGCAACAATGTAAATCCTTCAAACTTGCCCTTGCAAATAAACAACTTGGCACTCTTGACCATCTTAGTGCCCTCATGAGCTTCCAATAGAGTTTTCCACATCTCATATGCGGTCTTGAGCTTGCACACTCTATGATATTCCTCCTTGCACAGGGATCGAATGAGAATGTTCTTGGCTTGAGCATTGGCCTTGATATTTTCCTTGTCGGCGGGTGTGGGATGTGCCGGATCAAGAACCACATAACCTTCTTCCACAATGTTCAACACGGTCTCCCCCACGGCCTCAAGATGAATCAACATACATGTCTTCCAATAATCAAAGTCTTGACCATCAAAGAATGGCGCGTGACCAACGTTCACCGTGTTACTAGCCATAATCCTTCTCCCGGAAGATGAATTCCAATCAATTTAGGGAGAACCCGCTCTGATACCACTTGTAGGATCGAAGGACCCCGGCTAGAGGGGGGGGGTGAATAGCCGAATTAAAAATTTAAAAGATAACTATCCAACTAATTGCGGAATTTAAAGACAATTGGATAAAAGCAAGAAATTGACAACTAAACCTAGGTTTGAGCTAAAGTAGGTTAACAATCCTAGGTGACATACATCAATCAATTTCTAGTATGTACACAATATATGAAAATACAAGTCAAGAGACAAAGGATATTTTTCCGTGGTCTCGGTGATTTGCCGATCACCCCTAATCCACGTTGAGGTGGATCCAAGCGTATGATGTGCTACTCTCCTCAAGTATCCACTTCTCCACCATCAAGAAGTGCTCACAAAGAACAACTTGAGATATAACACAATCAATACCTTGAACCTCTCTAAACCTCGATTCCACTAGGGTTGCTCTTCACCACTCCGGCGAGGCGAGCACCGCACCTCTCACAAGAGTCCGGACCTCCTTCACACACTTCTTGAAGGGCTCACGGATTTGACTCCTCCAAGCCGTCTAGGAGGTGGCAACCTCCAAGTAACAAGTCGATGACGCTTGCTTGAGGATCCCAAGTGCCACAATGCTCAAAACACTCTAGATTAGGGCACTCACACTCACACACTTGCAATCTTTCCACTAAAGCTTTGTGTGAGATGGGAATGAGCTCCAAAGGGTGTACAATGCTTTTCTAATGGCCAAGAGCTCTGCTATGCACGGGATGGAGGAGGTATAAATAGCCCATTCTTTGAAAACTAGCCGTTACAGCTTTCTGTGCGTTGGACGGTCTGACCGTGACTCCACACGGTCGGACCGTCGTACAACCCAACGGCTAGTTTGACTTTCAAACTTGCTCTGACACGAGCCTGACGGTCAGACCGTAATTACCCACGGTCAGACCGTCGGGACACTTTCAATTTTCACCCGAGAACAAATTCTCTGTTGACACCAGACAAGTGCTGACGGTCAGACCGTGGCTTGGGACGGTCAGACCGTCGGGCCACCAACCGAGAACAAAGTCTCTGTTGACACCAGACAAGTGCTGACGGTCAGACCATGGCTTGGGACGGTCAGACCGTCGGGCCATTACCCGAGCAACCAGAGAGGCCACTCCTCTGGCCGTCTCTGAAGTGCACGGCGGTCAGACCGCGGGTCCTGGCGGTCTGACCGACAGGAGTGACCTGCCAGCCCCCCTTCTTTTACTCTTTGCTTTCCTGAAAGATATGGGCACACTCAACTCACATAGAACCACTCACAAAGATAGGAATTGAGCATTTGTGGCAACCATGGATACTCAAGGTCATCTCATCGACCCCTCTTGATAGTACGGCATTTAACCTATAATCCGGTCACTCAACTCTAATCTCCTTGTGACCGGCAAAACAGAAAAACCCTATCAAGATACCTTTGCCTTGAGCCATCCATATGTATATCACTTCGTCCATCATTTCATTCCTTATTATGACTATAACCACAATTATCTCAACAACGTAGTTAGTCAAAAATAAGGGTCGTCATTAATTACCAAAATATTAAAGCGGGCCTAGATTCTTCAGACAGAGGCTTTGAGTTCAAGTTCTTGTGATCGCAATTTTAACTATACCACTCTTAATTTTACGTTTACGCCCGCCCCGAGAGAGCTGTACATGAGAGAAAGTGTTAAATGATAAGTAAATTGTTTGTCCTTCCTTATTAGCTTACACTTTTGTCGGTAACTGGTGTATAATAGTTTAACATGATATTAGAGCCACATGTATTGAGTTTAAGTTCTGGTGACTCCAGTCTCATCGTCTATAGTGCTCTTGCTATGACTGCGATAAGATATTAGAGTATATTTGGTAGTTTGGATATTATGTATCTAGAACTTCCATATGTATCTGAGAGGTGTCTTAGTTTTCAAATTTTGTACTCTCATATACATTGTTTGAGAAGCTCATTACAATACAGCTCAACCATTATTTCCAATCTAATCTCTCTTACACGGTATTAGAGTCAAAGGTCTTAAGTTCAAGTTCTGATGACCACATTTTGGTTGTGTCACTCCTATTTCATTTTACATGTTTCGAGGGAGCTACACGTGAGGGAAAGTGTTCAATCATAAGTAATTTGTCCACCTTTTTTCATTAGTTTAATCTTTTAAGTGCAACTACTCGTATATATAATAGGTTAATAATGATGATAATACAGAAAATCGGTGTGTAAATAAGTCTTCTTTATTAAATGCTAGGAATTTATCTTATACGAAGAAATCTTCATTAGGATTCACATCCTTGTAATGAACTTCGAATGCGGTCTTCAAATTATTATCAGCTATGTGGAGCTAAACATAATCGGTAACATATCTGTGATGGCTATTCAATATAACGATGACTAATATAATTATGGATTTAGCATGTGGGTTTGATTTTAATTGAAAACCAAACCAAGGGTGGACACATGCTCATAGCATGTGAAGGTGTATTGATTTTAATTGAAACCAAACCAAGGATAGACACATGCTCATAAAAATTAAACTGATGGGAAGTAATTTAAACGCCAATTCAATATGAGTAATTGATTTGAATTAAAATTTAAACTAGGATGGGCATATGCCCCTATGCTCATAAAATACCGTTCATCTTCAGTTGTCTTGTAGCTTGTATCGATAAAATGATCGATGTTCACATGAAACCTAGAATATGACTAATATATCAAGAGAACTATCAAGAGGAAAGCACCTTAGATTTCTATATGACTTTCCTTTAAATATTACTTGTAAAAACAATTCAAAATATACAACTACATTGTCCGAAAAAAGGAACATTGTCAAGATTTGAAACTTTTTTGTTGTATTACTATATAATTATGGTGTTGTCCGAAAAAAGGAACATTGTCAAGATTTGAAACTTTTTGGTTGTATTACTATATAATTATGGTGTAGTCTTTGATTTTTAGCTCTGATTCAGAGCATTATTTCTATGTAAATCTAAAAGGTTTGCTTTCATCAATTTCTTAGATACCAAATATATGTAAAAGATAAAATTGAAGCATATTTGAGAGTAGAAAATATTTGTGTAAAAAAGTTCTATTATATTTATTGGATCCGGAGTCCACCTTCAATCTGCTAAGGGCAAGTTTCATTATTATTTAGTTACGAGTGTGGTTTTTATAAGCATAGGGACATATGTCCACCTTGATTTTACTATTAATTATGATTACTTATACTTATAATTTTTTGTTCATATTGTTAGACATGTGACATCAGACATTTACGTATCTCATCAATGTATCAAATAAATTTCATATTTAAGTATTTAAGTTAAATAACTATTTTTTAAAATTTGAACCATTAGACCACAATCAGAAGACTGTTAGCCTATCCACATCATCTTAAGGCGGGTAATCACGTACTCACATAACTATGAAGTTGAATATTCCCATGTCCGCAAAAATTGTTGAATAAACTTATGCATGGTGAAGAGGTTTATTCACTTGAAATAGTTGTAAAAATATATGTATCCGTGTTTGTATTTTCCATTCTTTGTCAAATGCAACCTATATAATGTTTTCATGCAACCTTTTTTGGTGTGTATTATTCATTTACATAATTTCTCATTTGATTATATACTGCCCCACGGTTTGTCATCATACATTTCTCCACTTGTTGCTCATTTTTCTCATTGGACTTCAGTGTTCGTTAGTGAAGAGTTATTGGTTTATCAGTTATATCAGAATCCGATACAAAGTTGACTCTTGGGTGAAACTAATTAATGAATCGTTCATACCTTAACAAGACCAAGCATAACAAAATTTTGACCGGAGAATTTTACCGAGAACAAATCACAAAACTGCAAGGAACCAAACCACAACACCTTCCACTGTCAATCCTGAGAAAGGAAGGGAAATACTATCACTAGTTATAATCGCTGTTCACGACCGCGCAGTTCCTCCTGATCTCCCCTTCGGTGCCGGTCTTGACCTGCACCGACCCCATCCTCACCATGGACCGCGCGAACACCTGGAAGAACACCTCCTCCGGGCCGGCCACGACGCCGGCGATGTCGGCCCGCGCCGCCGCGTCGGTGAGCAGCGCGGCGTCGGAGCGGAACAGGCCCCTGTGCTTGAGCACCGCGCGGTAGTAGCCCAGGTCGAACGTCAGGTGGCTTCCCGGGTCCATCTCCACCACGGCGTCGCCGGCGTACAGCCCGCCGCCGCCGCCGACCGGCGCTTTGCACTTGCGCTTCCGCAGGTTGGCGGCGTAGGTGGCGTCGAGGGACGGGTCGGTGCCGTTGTTTGCGCCGCCGGGGTAGCCGTAGAGGCGGTCGGCGAAGGACGAGCAGTGGGCGATGCCGATGGTGTGTGCGCCTGTGGGCAGAGAGAGTATCACAAACTTTACACACGCACGATTCACATGTCACAATAGACCACGATCATTCGCTAAACATTTGTCTAAGTTGCGGATGAACAGTTCTTTAAAAAAGAAAGATGCATTCAGAGTGGCTGATCACCTGAACAGAGCGCACAAAATTAAGGGGTGCCATTTTGAAACATTGCACGATTCTGCTAAGATTTAACTTTATTCGTCGTCAATGCAATCAAATTTCTGCCAGGAATTTCAAGCCATCTGTACCAGCTTAGTTAAGAAGTTGCACTAGTAGATGCTGACGTATGGAGAGGACAGGAAACTGGGTGGCAATGCATAACTGGATTGAAAGTGAACTCGATTAATTTCCCTCGAGGAAGGAATCCCGATTTAAGACTGGCAGAGAAAGCAAGTATTATTCGTGCTACTTTTGCATGTACTGTTGCCTGCTCAGCACACAAAGAATGGCGAAGCAGAGCCCAGGCTTTGTCCTCTCGTTCACACTGTCTGCCCAATTACTTCTTACTGTACAGATGTGTATCTGAAGTTTAACCTTTCAACCTTGTGGAATTTCAGTGAAATTCATTTCAATCAATGAATCCAAAGCCTAAACGCACTACGTCTGTTTTCTAGTACACTGATATACAAGTAAACGAACCACGGTTACATGTAACAAGACATACGGTGCTGCTTTGTCACGTTACCTGACAGCCAGACGAGATCGCGTACGCCGAGGCCTTTGCTGGCGAACAAGTCGGCGAGCTCGTGGAAGCTCATGGTGGGCCTGGGGATCTCGTCGAGCGCCTCCTCCATCCTCGACACCGTGCCGTCCTTCCTCCCCGTCGGCACCCGCCACGACGGCCCGCCCTGTCATCGTCAATCACCATGATGCTAGATTGTGAGCTCAAATCATCAATCCCCCGTCGATTGTGGCAATAGCAATTAGCAAGTGGTAGAACGTACGATGGCGGCGACAGCGTCCCGGGCGGCGAGTGCGAGCACGTCGGCGCAGGAGACGACGCCGGGACAGGCCTCCTCGACGAGGGTCTTGACGCGGTCCACCAAGTCGAAGCCGCGCAGCGACAGGTTCGGCGGCGCGTCCTTCTCGGCGACATTGCCGCCCGTCGAGTTGAGCAGGATCGACGCGTCGCAGCCCTGAAGAAAATCACCCAAAATACAATCAGTCATCGCGCGCATCTGATGGATTGTAATTGTAATGCGCGTGAAGAACATGAACGCGCACCCGGACGAAGCAGTCGTGGAAGTGCAGGCGGAGCAGCGCGGCGGCGACGGTGGGCACGCGGCGGACGTGCTGCCGGACGAACTCGCCGACCAGCTGCTCCACGCCCGGGCAGCTCTCCGCGTAGAACCCCATCCTGAGCTGCTGCCCGTGCGCGCCGCTGGCGAGGACGACCATGGTCACTACTCCAAGAACCACCGCCATTGGCATGGCCATGATGCTGCTTGGCCGCCTCGTGCTCGCCATTGCCTCCTTCCTGACTCAAGCAGGTTTCAGTCACTCGGCTTACTGTGGTCTCTGTCTCTGGTGTGACGTGCTGCTGTAGACCAACAGAACACAAGTGTGCGGTCCTTAAGGGTACTCGGCAGCACTGACATAAGTAGCACTCGGCACTCAACCTGCTCAGTGCAGTGCACACTGTGTATCCGTATCTACCTGTGTGTGCTAATTCTGATTTTATCTGATAATAACACAAACTACCACTTGTGTTAATACTGTAACGTTCACACGTTTGTCTGATAGCATTTCCGGCAGCAACAGAGGCCGGCCCAAAGAGAATCATATGCTATTGCGCACCTCGCACGCTGCATCCCCGTTAAGTTTCGCACCGCTTTCTCCGGTCCAGTCCCTGGGACGGGTTGCGTGCGTGTGACCGTCAGTATTCGATTCCGAAACAGGTAAACAGAGACGCGGCCTCACATGGAACCTCAAATGTGCACGAGAGAGGACTCTGTGATTTCCTCCCCCTTTTCACTTTACTGCTTTATACTAATCTCGGATGACGATGGTCCCTTTTACGGTTCTAATCATGATTGACAGGTCCGTCATCATGTTTATGTCGATGATGCAAAGGTGGTTTCGACATTTGTGAGCAAGGGTGGGTGGAAGAAAGAGCAAGAAAAGAACAGATCCTTTCCTGCCGTTTGCCTCAAGGCTCGGGCTTTACTTTTACTGGCTTGTTACTTCATTCAGATGGCCTTGTTTTCTTGCTATATTGTGTCTTTGCAACTTGAAAGAATTACAAGTTAATAAACGGAGCTTGCGTTCTTGTATGTGTGACATCTTTCCTAAATTCAGCATTTGAACATGAAGTGGCGTCAGTTCAAAGTTCTGTTGGATTCAGAGGATCATGACCACGGATAGCCTGCGGGTTATTGTTTCAAGTGGCGTCAGTTTAAAGTTCTCCGCGTTAAGCATCACAAATTAGAGAATTTCCTACGGCATCAGCAGCTTTGTAGAGGAAAGGAGAAGAGTGAACCTCAAAAGCAAAGATTTCCTTAATCAAAAGCAAAGATTTCCTTAGGCAATCTTTCTGTTTCTCTTCATCAGTTCTGTGAGCTGCGCAATGCGCACGCCCACGTTTCTCAAACCCTGTAATTCACCGTTGCAAAAGCAATTATTTTTAGGTCATTATAGAGCCGACATTATTATTAATATAATGGAATTAGTTGGGGAATTCCCCTCCCCCTTGCAAAAGCAATTATACATTACCGTGGAACTTTCCCGATATTGTTCATCCACAAATCCAATCCTGCTAAGTCACAAACGAAACGATTGCCTACAGGTGACATTTGAATTCAGGGCAGACGAGGACCAACTCGTATTTATCAGAACCACACAATCTATCAACGACAGAACCTAACATAACATCGCAGAATTTAAATAAACCACAGTAAAAAAGAACAGAAGGGAAACAGACAAACAATCTATCAACGACATAACTATGTATAACATCGCAGAATTAAAATAAACCAGTCAAAAAGAACAGAAGGAAAACAAGCAAACAGAGCACAAAGTTAGGTCCAAACGTCACTTATTAAGCTGCTGCACCAATGCAATTGTTTCGAGTACAAGGACTCACACGGTCCATCGAACCAAACACCACTAGAACACAAACCAAAGATACTTCACAGAAAACACCCTTCAGGAGGGACACCCGACACCATAGGCAGCAGACGATCCAGGTACAGCAGCTTCAGCAGCAGATGGCTTACTGACCACCACGGAGGCGGAGCACAAGATGGAGGGTGGACTCCTTCTGAATGTTGTAATCAGCGAGAGTGCGGCCATCCTCCAGCTGCTTGCCGGCAAAGATCAGACGCTGCTGGTCCGGGGGGATGCCCTCCTTGTCCTGGATCTTAGCCTTCACATTGTCAATGGTGTCAGAGCTCTCAACCTCCAGGGTAATGGTCTTGCCAGTGAGGGTCTTGACAAAGATCTGCATACCTCCCCTCAGACGAAGGACAAGATGAAGGGTAGACTCCTTCTGGATGTTGTAGTCAGCAAGGGTGCGGCCGTCCTCCAGCTGCTTGCCGGCAAAGATAAGCCTCTGCTGGTCCGGGGGGATGCCCTCTTTGTCCTGGATCTTAGCCTTCACGTTGTCAATGGTGTCAGAGCTCTCAACCTCCAGGGTAATGGTCTTGCCAGTGAGGGTCTTGACAAAGATCTGCATACCTCCCCTCAGACGGAGCACCAGGTGGAGGGTGGACTCCTTCTGGATGTTGTAGTCAGCAAGGGTGCGGCCGTCCTCCAGCTGCTTGCCAGCGAAGATGAGACGCTGCTGGTCCGGGGGGATACCCTCCTTGTCCTGGATCTTGGCCTTGACGTTGTCAATGGTGTCTGAGGACTCCACCTCGAGGGTGATGGTCTTGCCAGTGAGGGTCTTGACAAAGATCTGCATGCCACCCCTCAGACGGAGCACCAGGTGGAGGGTGGACTCCTTCTGGATGTTGTAGTCGGCAAGGGTACGGCCGTCCTCCAGCTGCTTGCCTGCAAAAATGAGCCTCTGCTGGTCCGGGGGGATGCCCTCCTTGTCCTGGATCTTGGCCTTGACGTTGTCAATGGTGTCAGAAGACTCCACCTCGAGGGTGATAGTCTTGCCGGTGAGGGTCTTGACGAAGATCTGCATCTGCAAGCAGGAACAGAACAAACCAGGTCAGGTCTCTAGCAGCAGGAGAGAGAATTGAAATAAACAGGAACATAAAGCCTATACTAATGCAACTACAGAACACACCACTCTAAAGATAACAGAACTTGGTATCCCAGTATCAATCCTTAACTTCCATCAAACACAAATAAGTGCATGCAGACCTAGTTGTAATTGTAACCCTAGCCTTAACGGCAGGGGTAGCAACAATCCTTGATTAAACAGATCTAGTCTAGAGGAAGAAATCAAGCAAGACGACGGCTAAACTCTGCTCATGCTATGGACGATAAATTTCAACTACGCCGGATAAGGAAAGTGTATGGTAAGATAAATTTACACGATGAACTCAGATTCCCCCATAGCTATACTTGCAGAAGCAGAAGGACCTCACGAGCAGATCTAACTCTAGACAACCAAACCGCGCAAATCACGGGGACGATTTCATCCAGAAATCACCTAAAATAGCCTAGGCTTTCTGTATTCGTAAGCTTCCCACCAAAATTGGTACTCAAAAAGTTCAGGAACATAACCTAACAGATCAAAAACAAAATTCCACCACCGAACGATCTAACAGCAGAACCACTCAGATCTAATCTCCATCACATCCTAATCAACAGATGAATCACCTACGTATCGAACCAGGCACATCTAGACGAGAACGAAGAAGAGTACATGGGCAACAGGGAAGGCACCGTACCTTGACGGGGAGAAGGGATCAACGAGTCTCGAGCGAAGGATTGGGGGATCGGGTTGTGTTCTCGGGGGTCACGGAACAACAGATGAGATGGGGAAAGCAAGCGAGGGGGTCGGCTATTTATGGAGGCGAGGCTGGGCGCAGGAGAGCCCCAACCAAACCAGGCGCAGCCGGGGTGGGAAGGAATCCCGTGCCGTGACGTCTCCGTCTTGGGGTGTCCGCCTCGTCTCCGCCACGCAATTTCGTTTGCTTCTAGAGAGAGAAGAGCGTGGACCACGCAATTTCCTCGAAGCCGCTGAGAGAAAACCCAAAATAAACGGGCGTGGTGCGGAACCTTCGGGAGAGGGGGAGAGGGAGAGAGATGCCGTCAACGTTGAGGCCGTTGGCGGTTGAGGGTTGGTGGCCGTTAGACTCGTCGACGCCGTTAGACCGCTCCTCCTCGGTAGTCGGCACCACGGAGTTGCTGACGGTTTCCTTTGCTATGTTGACACAAGCGCTCGCGAGTGGAAAAAAAAAGCGCTCCCGAGTAACGCCACTATAGCTTTTATTTTTGTGTGTGGAGACCGAGGGTTAAAAAACCGCAACAGGTAATGGTTTTTTTCTAGTTGAAAATCAGTTATAAACTGGAAAAATTAATCAAAAACTGTTTTTGCTATAGTGTCTAGATTTGATTTTTATGATAAACCAGACATCCGATAAAACTGAGCCGGACCAGTTTTACCGAAAACTGACCAGTTTTTAACGATTTTTTTCCCATGGTGAAGACTGGAGAGGGTATTATAGTTGGATATACGGGTCAGAGAAAACGTACTAGTCCACAACTCATAGAAAAAAGTTCGGTCCAAATCTGATCCAACATAGTTTTAATTGAGCTTGAACGGGCCAATACATGGTACAATGCGGGTTGTGCTACGGGCTGACTTCTAGACTTGTAGTACGCCACACAACCTTAGCCCGTTAAACTCGTACGACCATTCCAACAACCGCCAACACAAGTAGGCTACAGCCTAACGCAACAGGCCAGAGCTAAATGTGACACATTCTCGCCTAGATGAAGCTATTTTTCTCTAAACGCAAGTTTGACGAAACGCTAATCGGGTCTTCTATCGATGCATTGGTCACACAATATAAGTTGTGTTTGGGATAAAAAAAAATTCAAAGGAATTTTAAAGGAATTCATTCCTAACAAATATTTCCTATACTTAGTGTTTGAAATGGAAGAATAGTGAAATCCTTTCCTTAGGAAAGGAATGACTTCCTTCACAAAACATAGTAAAGAAAAAAATAAGACTAGAGCTAAGAAAAAAATTTCCTTTGTTTTGTTTAGCATAATGGTTGCTTCACACACAATAAAATTTGCTAACACAATACAAGGAGAAATTATTTTAAGAAGAAAAAAATATTAGTTAACATGATTAATTTATTTTTAAATATCTTATATAATAATAACATGATTATTAAATATTTTAATTAGTTATAATATATATTACTTAGTTATAATAATATTTTTATTTCTATATTTCTATTCATGTATTCCAAACACCTTAACTTCTTTATTCCTCTGTTTTAGATTCCTGTGGTTTTCTCAATTTTCAGATTTCTGTGTTTTCTCAATTCCTGTATTTTTTTTTCTATTTATATGTTTTTCATTCCTGCATTTCAAACAGACCCTAAAAGTTTGCTTACAATGTATTAGGTGTCTGGGACAGTTCAACTAAATGCACTTCCAATTAATATTTGGCTACCAGTCAGTAGTGTTTGATAAGTTATAAAACCAATGACAAAGGACAGTTGTTGTATCTAACCAAAATTTCTTTGATCCCATCCACAACTCACATAAAAAATCGCAAGGCCTTACCACTCACCGTTCCTTATAATAAACAAGTAGATGATTGTGCTTTGGTGGTCAGGGCCGAGAACCTTTTATAGATAAGAAGATGTGATGCGTTTTGGATAAGAACAACGGACAATGTCACTATCTTAGCATATTAGCTGGATCTGCCAAATGGATACGATTGTTTCAGTCATTATTTTTCCAGCAAGAACAAGGAATGATTCGTTACTAGACATTCTGAAAACCACGGCATGCTTTATATGAAACTGATTGGTGCCTATATGGCTATATTTGGTCTATCACATGTTCTTGTTTCCCAACCATTTACCTATGAGTTTCAAAAAAGAAGCATTTACCTATTTTCACTTTTATGCAAAACTATTTTATTATCTTCAAGAAATTGACATGTCATATCATGATAATGTTTTGTTGATTTGTAATCATCATGAGTCCTACTAATAATTTTTTATTCATGCTAGATTATTTTGGTGCTTTTGCGGATGAGTTTTTTTAATCAGTCTGATGAAATAGCAAACATGCACTGTTACTGGGTCTATTTTGATGATTATGCAATGTCACTTTCACATGGGCTATTGTCCATCATTCTCATGTGTAAAATAAAGGCCCATGTCTCAGTTCAAAATAAAAAAAATAAAGGCCCATGTCTGATGGGCGTTAGGGAGTCCAGTCTGATGGGCCCTATATCCATATATGCACCTTCTTCCATAAAATATATATCTGCATAATAAAGAAGCAAACACACATTCCCTCAAAGAAAAAACAGAGAGAGAGAAGCAAACACACAGGTGACATTTAGATCACCATTTTGTAACGTAATCTGAATACGTTGATAAAGGATTGCATTAGATTGCGTTTGTTTACGAGTCGACTATACAAATGTGATACACCGAGTCCGCTCGACTCCTCCCCCGTAAACAGCGTGCGCGGCGCGATTCGTTCCTCCCTGCTCCACCTTCCCCATCGGTGCGGACGCCGAGGCACATCTATCCCCGCCGCCGTTGTGCTGCAAATTAATCTCATTGGTGATGACGACCTGTTCGCCGCCGCCGGCGTCCTCCTCGCGGCCTGGCTCTACTCCGACGTTCCGGCCTCCGACGACCCCGAGGTCCCCGATTTCGATCCATCCAGATTAACACCTGAGGAGAGAATTAATGGGGAGGACCACAAAGAAAGGGCAACGGGAGCAGGAGCACGACGCCGATGATGCTGATGAAGCGACCTGCAGAGCGCGACAGCCTGTGCAGATGACGATGTACTGCATCTCCGGCGATGCGTCGTACAATGGATGCTCCATTCCCTATTCGTCAGTTGACTAGCAGCAAGTGAACCAAACAGTCAGTAATCTGTTACTTCGTTTACGACACCTGTGTCTTATGGTTACATATGCGTTTTGCGATACAAATTCTGAACCAAACACCACCAACGCTACAGGCAACAGCTAGTTCCTATTGAAAAATAAGGACCGATCAAACAATGATCGTCCTGCCACGACTTTGCAACGGAATTGGTGGGTAGGTGCGAGGCATGACCTGATCTTGTCTCAAGGGCGTCCATCACTTACCAAATCGGAGCCAATCATGAAATGCTTCTCTTCTCTTCCCTCCTCTTTCGATATCAAATATTTCACATCTCCAGCTATGTTCTTAATTAACTCAAAATCCAGTCAGCAACCAGCTTATGGTACATGCCTGCAATAACGCTCCTAATATATACCATTCGAATCGAAGAAGGACGTAGCTAGTTGTGCTCATTTCTCTGTCATTAGTTTGCACCAGTGAATTCATTTTAATTTATAAAATACACATTGATTTTATATGCATCATAATATACGTTTTTTTAATCTCAAAGTCAGAAAAAGGCCTGTCTATTTCACTACTTGCGTGGATTTAGACCTTTCTGACAAGTTACAGCACACAGACAGATGGTGGACACCTGTTACTTGTACATGATAAAAGAAAATGGACTTCTGAATTAGTTTCATTTATATATAAAAAATGGAGAAAACTATGTATGTTGATAGACACCAGGTTAATTCTGATTTGCAGAAGCATAGTGACACGATGCATACTTTTCTTCTTGTGCCGTGTTTAGTTGGACTGAAGTTGATGTTATCATCTATCACACTCATCAGTCGCTTAAAAGTGAACTTAATTATAGATGAGGATAACGACCTCTAGGGATTGCTTGCTGATGCTGAACCTTGGATCTTGGAAAACTTCATGACACAGAAACCAAAGGGCAGTGCTTATATTGTAGTACAGAGTTTAGATTCATTAGAATGTGACAGATCACCATTCACCAAAGATGTAGGCCAGACTTTTGCTTTCAAATCTAGAGTCACAGCTTAAAACTATAGAGCTCCACTAGATTGACGACTCTCCCTTATCTTCATGGGTTCATCTGCTTTCCAGAAATTAATGTGATATTGGTCCCTGCATCTGTAAGTTATATGCACATCACCTATTTCACTATATCAGCATGAATGAACTCTCTTTTAAGATGCTGAGCTGAAATTCTGAACAAGGATCCTATTGAAAAATATTAGATCCAATTGAAAAGGAAAAATTATAGAAGGAGCATTTTTAGTTTCAAATTCCACCCATTTTTTTTTTCTCCAAAATTCTCCGAAACTCCAACGAGGAGAACAAGGGGAAGTTCACTGGTCCTGATTATTGGTTGTCACCTACTTATTGCCGAAACCAGTGCTAACTAATCTCAGCAACCGTATGTAATGTCTTCTGGAAATGTAAGGACCATGAGACACCTGTGTGATAGTACACTAATACATGCTCATGGGCCTGGAAACTTTAATTTCTTACACTACATAATTAAGTACTTGGTATTTGCTTTGTTTTTGCATGGCCAGTCAAGTGAAACCAGAAAGAATTTAACGTTGGACAGTTAAAATCTGTAGGGAACAGTCCAGATTTCTTCAGAACAAACGTGCTCCAGCCTCTCAAGTTTTTTTTTCAGTTAAATTGAAGTTCAACGACTCATTGAGGATATGATATTGTCAGCATGAGTGTCTATTAAATCTAAATAAACGATCGCCACAGAAGCGAAATTAAAGTACAGCTAGCAGTAGCTAGAACAGCAAGTTAGTATTTTCCCAACAGGCAACAAGGCTTGAATTGCCTCAGCCAAATTTAATAATAGGAAATAAAGAAGAACAATAAGAGCTGCAACCAACTAACCTGTTAGCATATTTAAACAGTTGCCATGCTACCTTACTGGAAGATTTAGCATCATATGTCTCCTCCCCTATCCCTCTAAACCAAACTTCTTGTGCTCATCAGGCTTCTTTGTTTCCTCCTCAAAGTGAACTTGGTTCAGAGCTTCAGAAAAAAAAAAGGCTGTTTCTCAAAGTTTCACAATAAGCCGTGCTTTCTATCATTGTCTGTCAGGCGATTCAGGCCTTGTTGGGAAAATTTGAGAGGCTGGTCTCAAAGGTAAGCTGCGACTATAAGCCGTGCTTTCTTATCTGTCATTCACGCAACTGTATGTTTCTGGGCCTCTGCTCAACATAGCTGCCATTTTCGTTGGAGCAGGATATCTGAAACCTTGTCCTTATGCAACTGTAACATTGTCATTCTTGTAGGAGTTCCTGCTGTAAGGAACGCCGCCAATGGCGATAAAGATGAAGGGGATCTTCAAAGGGTTGAAGATAATCTCTCAAATGTTCGGTAATATTCGCATCCGTCTTATTTTATTCAATTTCTTCACTTTTGTTGCTTGCCTTAAGAGTCGCTGTTCCTTAGTAAAACTAGCAAGATTTCTGGAAACAGGGTATATAATGGATAACTGGGTATAATATCTAATTTAACATGAATTTCTGTTCTTTTGCAGCTCACAAGGAACATGAAATGGAGATTGGGTACCCTACAGATGTGAAGCATGTGGCTCACATAGGTCTTGGAACCAGTGACACATCTCCTAGCTGGGTAAATATTTCATAAATTGGAAGCATTTAAATATCATTATGCTATTTTCTCGTAACTGATTTTAAATATACATTGTTGATGTCAGATGAACGAGTTCAAGGCAACAGAAGATTCATCTCTGAGCACAGCTGGGCAGTCGAGGCAGACTTCTTGGGCCTCTGCAGGTAATTGATTTTTTTTTTCACACTTCTCTCACCATATATCCATCATTAAACTTTTAGTCAAGAAAACACGTTATATTTACTGAAATATGAATTTCCATTTGTAAGTCTGCATATGACTTATGACATTACTTGTATGCCTTAAGTCTATGCCCACTGATCACTAAGACACGTTGGTGCATATTCTGCAATAATCATTTTATAATGTAAGTAGTGCTACAGCACTACACCAAAGGTCCTCTTGCATGCATGAAACTTGCATTAAACACAGTTCTAGAAGAATCTCGCAGATGCATACATCCATTGCTAATACTGTTTTCCTTCATGGACTTTTTTTTTTCCCTACAGACTTTGAACAGCCAAGAAGCATGCTGCCCGTTGAGATTTTCACAGACAACAGGCCTGCCCAACGAGAGCCTTCCTCCGGTCCTGAGGCGCCAAGGAGCGCAAGGAAGGTGAAAAGGAAGAAGAATAGAGCATCGTCCCCAACTTCGTCTGCCAGATCGTCGTCTTCAAGGTCAAGAGCCTCATTTGCCACAGCGTATGACGCCTTCAGCGAGTCGCGAAGAGGGTTCCGGGTCACCTAAGGGGGCAGAGATAATGTGTTGACCACCATGCCTGTACATGTTTTCGGTTTAGGTATAGACAATCTGGTTTGGAATTGTTTTATTTTTTTAACAGTAAGACATAGTTGAGAATGCCAGGGGAAAATTGTTAAGTTAATGTTTGAAAATGCGGCTCTCATGCTGATCTTCTATTTCTGAGTCGTTGGGCAGATTCATGTTTCTTTAATTAGATGCAAAAATAGCAGATTCTTTGGATGATTGAAGTGTGTCTCTGCCAAGCTTTACCTTTTTTTTATCAAAATTATTGCTATTTTTCATGACAGAGAAGACAACTGTCAGGGACTAGTCGGCATGTCCAAATACTGCTACTGATTGGACTTTGACCAAACTCACAAACTGTTTCTCCAAATCAAGAGGACAGACGTGCTGTCGACAAATATGATGCAATGTTTTTCTTCAGCACTCTGTTGCAGCAATGAGTAATCTACATCATAGGCTGGCAAATAAAATCATCAGAAGCCCCCTGTTGTGGCAACGCAGCTGCCATCTGTTTCCTTGCACGTGGGTCAAGAATAACCTCAACACCTAGGTCAAGAACCTTATGCGATTCAGCCTGCACTTGACAGAAGAGCCTTCTAAGGGAAGGAAAGAAGGGAACTTTCTGAATAACTTTTTATATTCAGTTATCATTAAGTAACCAGGTCTTTGAACTAAATCACTCTTAATAACTGACCGTTAGCACAATCCATTCCACGTCATCATACCGCGCTGACCAAGGCATATGGTATCATGACGCGCCATGTGTGCTAACGACATTGACAAACCGATATCACTTTATTGAAAATGACATCGTCGTGTCTATGAATGAACTAGTATGAAGTTTGCTGCACAAGCTATGCATATTCCAGCGGCAACTGGCGATGCCTCAGCTTAAGCTAAGCTACGGATCGAGGAGGCAGGGGCGGGACCGGGACAAGATGGAGCGGTGACGGGATGCCATATGCTTTGGAAACATAGCTCAATGTGGCCATGGAAAGCAAAGCACCCACAGCTTGTAAAGCCACAGGCATTGACACCTACAAATACTCACAGAGTGCGGCTCTTGAGAACCCACAACCCAGAGGAAGGAGCACTACCCGGCACGAGCTCAATTAGCATCTTACTATTAGGCATGGCCAAGTTTACTGCTAGACGTTATGGTCTTGGGCTCGCTTGCTTCGCCGCTGCGGTGGCAATGGCCGGCGCAACTCAGTTCACTGTCGGCGGCGCCAATGGCTGGAGCGTGCCTCCTGCCGGCGCGGAGTCGCTCAACGCGTGGGCGATGAAGAACCGGTTTCAGATTGGGGATAAATTATGTAATGCAGATACCACTTTGCCCATTTTGCCTAATGAAGATTATTAAACATTTCTGCCAAGATGGGAATGCGACATAGTCCAAATGCATATTTATGTCATTTTTTTCCTCCTCAAATTGTGCAGTGTTCGTGTACCCGAGCGACCAGGACTCGGTGCTGCTGGTGGAGCCATCGGACTACAACGCGTGCAACACGTCGTCGTACGACAAGAAGTTCACCGACGGCAGCACGGTGTTCACGCTTGACCGCTCCGGCGCCTTCTTCTTCATCAGCGGCGTCGACGCCAACTGCCGCGCCAACGAGAAGCTCATCGTCATGGTCCTCGCCGCCGGCCGCAACGCCACCGCGCCGCCGCCGACCACCCCACCACCTTCCTCCGCCACCCCGCCACCCTCGTCGCCGTCGGCTCCCCCTCCCGCCAGCCCCAGCCCGCCGCCGCCCGTTCCTAACCCCCCTGCTCCTGCCACCGCGCCGCCCCCGCATCCGTCTCCCACGACGCCGGCGAGCGCGCCGCCACCTGCTTCGTCGTCGACCCCTGCTGCCACTCCACCGTCCACCACCCCGCCATCTCCTCCGGCCGGCGCACCACCGCCTGCGTCGTCTGCTGGATCTCCCGCTCCGGGAACACGTGGGAACGGGACGACGGCGGGCACAAAGCCGTCTCCGGCCACCACCAGAACGGCGCCGGCGTAACGGTGTCTGCTGGCCTCGTCGGCTCGGTCACGGCCTGCATTGTTGGCTTCTTCGCCACGCTTGCTCTCTGAACTGTTCCGACGAAAGGAACTCCACCCAATTCAAATGTTCGTGTAACGAACGAAGCACGATTTGTACATGTTCTTGCATTCGTTTTCCAAAGGATGAATAAAAAGTGAATCGATTCATGGATTGTTTATTATAGTAAAGCACCTGTGATGTGCTCTGCCTACTAAAGAGCATGCATGTTTGGTCATGTGCAATACGCTTCATCTTATTAAGATCAAATGGCAATGTCTGCAGCGCCAACGACGACGGAACGAACGCGTCCAACCCCAAACACGAACTAAAGACGATGCTAGCGAGCGGTGGACAGAACACATCATGGCGTGCTGACGGAGTCGTATGGCCGTGACGTGCCGACGGTTGCACAGCGGGGGGATGCGACTCGTTTTTTTTTTCTTTTTCTTTTTTGAGAATTGGGGGGATGCGACTCGTGGATTGCTGGATTTGACAGCCTGTACGAATGGAACGTGCCCGCCGCGCGCAACGGCACCAGTTTTTTTGGCCCTCCCTGCCGCCGGCCGGCAAATCGTGCTTGATGGGCCATCGCTTTTGAGCACTTCGCCCGAGGAAACTAATGGGCTGGACAGCCTCGGGCCCATCAAACATTCGAAAGGTGAGGCAGTAAGGGCCCATCATGATTTCTGATTTCTGGTAACCCCGGCCCCCGTCCAGCTGCATGCAGATCCATCAGTTTCCTCCTTGTCAGATAGATTGAGCACAACATGCTCAAAAAAAAAAAAAAAAAAAAGATAGATTGAGCACAATGTGCTCAAAAAGAAGAAAGAAAAAAGATAGATTGAGCACAAGTGTGCAACCATGACATTACGAATTCAGTAAGAAAATTGAAATCACTAGATGATGCATATGCATGGATCTCCATATCTATGTGCATAAATAAAACATGAAACAAATTTACACACACACGCCCAACCAAAATGGAATTTGCCATTGACTAGTATCTATCGCTCATCCTGCCTAAACCACAGACCAGGCAAAACGAAACGAGCTGTGACTTTTTCAGTCCAGGAACGTTTGGCCGTTTGGGGAAGCATGGATTCCTTCAGGGGCAAAAGGCAACGCAACGGGAATATGGATAGCGCACGGTGACACGACAAGGACACATCGCACGCATGAAAAGGTCGAGCCAGCACGTGCTCTGCAGAGAGCATAGCTCGAGGTGACCGAGCCGACCATCTAAAGCAAGGTACCACACAGCTTGTAAAGCCTCGGCCCGGATTTACGCGCCATACGCCTACAAATACTCGGCTGCCTCTCACCAGAATAAATTTGTCTAGTGAAACGAGCTTAATTAGCAAGAGCATAACAGGCAGCTTAGCCATGGCGAGCTCTTTCTTCGGTCTCGGGCTTGCCTGCTTCGTGCTCCTGGTCGCCGCTGCCGGCGCGATGCAGTACAAGGTCGGTGGCGACAATGGCTGGGCCGTGCCTGACGCCAATGGCGAGTCATTCAACACTTGGGCGGAGAAGACCAGCTTCCAGATCGGAGACGAGCTCTGTAAGTGCTTTCTTATCATACCCGTGCACTGACTGAAACTAAGCTGCTGATAATACTGAAGCTTCATTCCACTGCTTCTTGATGATGTGATTTTGCAATGAGAAAAATTCAGGTGGGGGTCCTTCCCCACCGTAGTTTCCTAAAAAAAAATGATGTGATTTTGCGTTTGGATTTCGTGCAGTGTTCGTGTACCCCAAGGACAAGGACTCGGTGCTCCTAGTTGAGCCGAGCGACTACAACGCCTGCAACACCTCATCCTACGACAAGAAGTTCACCGACGGCAGCACGTCATTCACGTTGGACCGCTCCGGCGCCTTCTTCTTCATCAGCGGCGTCGACGCCAACTGCCGCGCCAACGAGAAGCTCATCGTCATGGTCGCCGGCGGCGGCAATAATGGCAGCGCGCCGGCGCCGGACCAGGGGTCCCCTTCGCCGCCATCGTCTACACCAGCTCCCTCCAATGGCAGCGCAGGGGCGCAATCGCCACCTTCTACACCTAATGCTCCGGCGGCTAAAAACTCCACCACCAAGGGCTCGCCCCCTGCTGCCGGCAACGATAAGAATGGTGCCAGCTTCACCGTGGCAGGTCTCGTTGCCTCACTTGTAGGCTGCATTGCCTATGCCACGCTTGCTTTCTAAGCCATTTGGATCCAATGATTTTCGTCATGTGTAATGTAGCGATGTGTAAGCTGAAGTTCTGAAAAGAAATGTACCTTTGGTTTCATTTTCTTGTTGAGCAAAACAAAACAAAAAGGTGCCATATTGATATTTTACCCAGGATATTAGAATTGGTTTACAACTACCTCCCTCTAAACATAGCATACCAGCAGATCAGAACAGTGGCGGACACAACTTTGAAATTGGGTGTGCAAAGGGAATGAAAAAAAAATAGGACCATAAAAGCAAGACATAAAAATATATTAGAGAATTTGCTGCATTTAGATGAAATTCAGTAGTTTTAGCCTCAAATATACTTATTTTCATCTAACTATCAGTGCATATGTGACACCATGCTAATATATAATGCCATTTACAAAAATTATTTGGTGTGCATTTGCACACCCTTGACCCACGCTGGGGCCGCCCCTGGATCAGAACAGTGCTCCAACTGAGCAAAATGCAGTATGACCTTGTCAACATGCCATCATACACAACTCGATCATAATAGCAACATATTTTGTTCCCAAGAGAAATCACCGTACCACAGATTATTCATATCATAAACAATACAGTAACACCGAAGAAACCATATCGGTAATTATAAAGACTTGATGTTGACAGAAAATTTTAACGTTGCCCAAATAATTTTGTACTGAAACATATCTCCAAATTAACAAACAGCCATAATTCAGAACACTGAGCAAATCTAAAGCTTTCACAGAAATTTTGAAACTATAAGCCTACTATCCTGCGAAGGAAATCTTGATGACATCCACAAGAATGACAGCCAAGAAAGACATCTACAGCCTCCTTCCCCTCCTACCACCCTTTCTGCGAGTGCTGTCAGTGGGAACCGGGGTCACATCCTCTGCAACAAATAATCAGGAATCAAGTTATTTTATTGTTACCTTTAGGGGAAAAAATACTGCAGTAATGGAAGGTGGATCATTGTTTGACAGCACTAAATAAGTTATCAAGGACACTAAATAAGTTATCATGGATAACAGTAATTCATTCTTTTCTGTTATACGAATGATGGAGAATGTTTGAATTTACCAATGCGTCCAATTTTCATGCCAGACCGAGCAAGTGCCCTGAGAGCAGATTGAGCTCCAGGTCCAGGTGTCTTGGTCTTGTTGCCTCCAGTGGCACGAATCTTAATGTGCAAAGCAGTAATACCAAGCTCCTGGAAGTGTATGATACAGACATGAAGGCATGGCCAAAGAAGAGATACCAGTCTAACAGAAGCACAATGGTTACAGACAAACCTTACAGCGCGCAGCAACATCTTGAGAAGCAAGCATAGCTGCATAAGGTGATGATTCATCACGATCAGCTTTGACCTTCATGCCTCCTGCCAATCGGGGGGGAAATGGACCATGTCAGAAATGTAGGGCTATCAGAAAGTAGATAAAAGGGCAATGATCATACCAGTAATGCGAACAAGTGTCTCCCTCCCAGACAAATCAGTGACATGCTGCATGAAGATGGTAACACACATAAGCAACTTACAACTCATAAAAGGGTACAGCTAATCCTGAAGAAATAGTAACAAAATCACTTACGATGAAAGTGTCATTGAAGGATGCAAAAATATGAGCAACTCCAAACACATGCTCCCCTTCACGGACAGTGGGTCCGAGAGTGACAGTCTCCTCCTTGGGCTCCCTGGTCTTCCTCCTCGACTGTGAGAAACATAAGACAGTTAGCTGAGAGTGATGAGGCCAGAATTGTCCATCCACAATTCAATCATTTTCAGTATGTCGAACTGCATAAAATGTACTATCTGAAAAACTACAGCAAAGATAAGGTCCAACTAATTTGTTCCAGCAAACTAAAATCCTCGTGGGATGCAGAAATATATCAAATATAGCACCAAACAGAACACAACGAGTGGTCCTGATGGCCTATGTGAGCAACAATTTGTTACAAATGCGTACAAACATTCAGTTTGAGAAAGAGAAACAGCTCTTGATGGTATCGGAAAATGTGATCATGAACCACATCCTTCACTGATCCGGTCAAGTTCATGCTAAACTAGCCAGTTAGTGAACTGCCTATTAAAATACTTAAATAGCATTCTAGCCATTGAAACACCCCCGAATTGATTCACAGCATTTTATAAACAGTTCGCCGGTCATTTGATCCCGTTCCCAAGCCTAGTTTGTCACCGCAAAACCATAATTACCATCCAACTCTGAAGCCTTAACTCCCACCCAGTCCCAGTTATAAACAAACGATCACTTAGACCATAGCAGTACAGTTTCCTATAACAGACGAACCGCGAATGCGCCCACAAACACGACAGCGATATAATGTAGCAACGGCAGGCAACACAAGGCGGAGGTAGAGGCGGGCTCACCATGGTTGGACGGAGCGGCGGGGGATCCCTAGCGCGGCTGTGTGTGTCTCTTCCTGCTCCCGCTTGAGATCGCTAATCGCGCCGCCGCCGGGAGAGAGGAGGAGAGTGAAGGGATACTATACGACGCAGGGCTGCGGAGACGAGCGAGATAGGGTTTGGTAGTTTGGATGGAGAGGGCGCCGCCCACCGGCCCGCTACTTGTTCAACGTGGGCCCAAGGATCCTGTCGGCGGCCTGTGGAAACTAACGGGCCTCAAGTAAGGAACCTCTTTCTGGGCCTAGGATTCGAGGACCAGATTTTAGCCCAAGCCGATTCGTTTGTTCTTGTCCAACGCCAGCGTCAGCGTGTGCGCCTGGCTTCCATTCCATCCTGTGCCCTGCGATGCACGGCGGCATGATCGGAGCACGAGCACGGACGCTGGCGCGTGGTAAAAATACGTACAATGCACCACGTGTTGCACTTGTGAATCGTCGAAACGTGGGGGACATTAAAATCAGTTCAGTTCCGTGCGCGCCCCACGCACGAGCTAAATTTCACACACTTGTGCGGCGGCCTTTCGAGAGGCGACGGTGGCGTCCACGTACGTGAGGTACTACTGTGCATAAATATATTTAAAATATAAGAATTTTAGATATTTAAATTTTAAAATAGTTAATCTGAGAAAAGTTATATATACCCTTTATTTTTATACTACCTTATTAATTTCTCACCCATTCATCAACTTACTAAATTTTATTTTATCTCCAAAAATATTTATATTATGAATAAATTTTTAAATCACACTGAAATCCTTATATTTTAAACCGGAGGAAGTACTACGGTGGCGACCATGCCGTCCTTTTGCAGCCGCCGCTTCAGTATAAATATACTACTACACCCATTGCCGTGAGGTACTACTGTGCATACATTGAAACTCCAAAAGCAAGGCCCACAACACAAGCTCCAGCAGGTTCCATATTGCAAAGTACTACATACTCTACCAGTACTAGTCGAACACTCGTTCCAATAATAGACCAGCGGCTGATGGCGAGGTTCATGATGGAGGTGGCGCCGTCGAAGGCCGTGTCGGGCATGATGCGGCGGAGGAAGACGATGCTCATGAGGCGGCTGGACCCCATCGCCGAGGAAGAAATGGAGCATCACCATCAGCTGGCTTCTTACGGGCACGACCGACACCACCACCAGACGGCGGCATGGCAGCAGCAAGAGCGCACTGGCGAGCTCATCATGAGAGAGCTGGGCAAGTACTTTTCCGGCGCTCAGGAGCAGGGCGGGAGCTGCTGGGAACAGAGGAGCCCACGAGCAGGAGCAGGGCACCACCGGCGAGCCGTGTACGCATGAACAAGCCTAGCAGCTGTAGTTATAGCTACGGATAAGATGCAGTACTATTGGGTCACTCGTGCGTGCGTCTGGTCTGGGGATGTACTTTGCGCCACTTCTCCATACTACTTATATACATGCGTATTGATCGATCTGATTGTGTTAACCCTTTTGAATTCTCTAGACCTTATTACTTAAAAAAAACAAGACAGTGCCAATTTTTTAAAATTAAAATAAAGAAAAACAAATGACATAACCATACATCCGACTACACAGTTACAAAATTCATCAGGTGGAGGCGACAATCAGTGGGGGCAACACACACACGCAGACATCCTTAGCTATAAGAACAATTTGTTAACGAAGAGAGCAAATAAAGAGATCCCCGGCGGCAACGTCCCAAAAGACACGGCCTTCCAAACTCATGCCATTAGTAGTGACATGGACCCGTCGCGTCGTGCCCGAGCGAAAGAAAGCTACCGCAGGCCGGCGCGAGCGCGTGTTCAGTGCTCGGCCGCGTCGTCGACGGTGGTGTTGTGAGCAGCACAATGTTTTAAAAATATTATTCTAGTAAAATCATTACTATTCAAAAAAATTATTGATGATAATTATATTAGATAGATAACTAATCTAAAATATTAAATTTTATTTACCTTCTATTTACCATTAGTAATTACTAGTGATAATGTGCACGGTAAAAATTATTACAGCGCCAACGCGGAAGGCTTCCACGCGGGAAATAATCGAACAAAAACCTACGCACACGTGCTCCAATTTGCAAATCTTCGAAACGTGAAGACGAAATTAAAAATAAAAAAAAAAACTTCAGTTACCTGCACTGCACTCCATCACGAGCTGAATTTCCCCGGCGCGCGCTGGAAGCCACCGGATCCGGAGAGCCGTGGACGGCCGCTCCCCCACCACCGAACGCCCGACACGTGCTCTTGAACGCCACCCCTCGCCGTTGGTCGCCGTCGCGTCTGCGCATGCGGACAATAATGCTTAGTTCTTGTGGACGTACGTCATGCCAACGGAGCGCTGCCTGTGCTCGTCTACTTTTTACGGAAAACGAACCGGCAGAGCGGCCGATATATATGACGTGCGAGCTCACCCGGCTCGCACAGCTGTAAGTATTCAACCCCACAAAGCAGTAAGTAATTAAGACAGAGACAATCATCATCTCCCGCCCGCTTTATTCCTAACTCACAAGTAAAAGTAGCATCACACAACGCATTCATCGATAGTTCGATACATACCAGCTGCTGATACGAAGGAGACATTGCAATTGTCCTGTGAGCTGAGCAATTAAACTGACATGTGGTGAAGGCGCAGGTGGCGGCGAGGTTCGTGACGGAGGTGGCGCCGTCGAAGGCCGTATCGTCGATCATGCAGCGGCGGGCGAAGGCGCTGAGGAACCTACTAGACACCATCGTCGAGGACGAGATGGAGCATCAGCTGGCTTCTTATTATTACGGGCAAGACCACCACCAGCAGACGACGGCGAAGACAAAGAGGCCGCCGCAGATGACAAAAGGGAGTTCCCTATGAGCAAGTAATTAAGTACTTGGTCGACGCCCACGGGCAGGAACGGATCTGGGAGCAGAGCAGCAGGGCGCCGGCGAGCGGAGAATCATATTGTTGTAGTCTTATACTCCACTGGGTGGGTCACTTGGGGAAGTCTTTTTGCGGCACTTCTCCATGCATTCGGCCAGTTTAATGCATGTTGATTACTGTACTATTATTACCCTTTTTCTTTGTGGCCCTTTCATGGTTCGCCCACGGGCATTTAGATGTACGTTGTGAAGTCACGGATAAGTGTTAGTATACTGTCGTTGTTTGGTACAAAAACACATACTACTACTTATCTGAACGATACCATGCGTCCCTAATAAACAAGGCAAAAAAAAAAAAAAACCGTCTGTTGTTTCCCGCGACGGAACGTGCCTTTATGATGACTGACGAACATGTACATGCAACAATCATGTATACATTGAATCTATGTATGGATTTTTTTTTTCTTTTGATTTTTAATTTTTTTTTTGTGTGAATGGAGATCAGACCGCGGGCACTGCCCCAGGTCTTGGTTTGGCAGTTTGGCACGATCTGGCCGTTGCGAATTGCGACGGAGTGGTGGTCCGGGCTTGCACGACGGGCACACGTGCGCCATCGAAATAAAGCTCCCGCGGTGGCGGCAGTGTCACTGCCAGCGGGCTACTGAAAATAAACAACCCACCGAGTGTACACGCGTAGCCGGCTTCGCACTCGCGGATGAGTAGAGTAGGCCGCCGGGAAAGATCGCTCTACACGTGCGGTTTGTGCTTCATACCGCTGGAAATCAGGCTCGCAAATGATCAATTCTTTTTTTCTTTTTGGCGATGATCAATTCGGTACACTAGCTACTTCCCGACAGAATCACAAGTTAGTGCTATCTAGTACCACAAGTTAGTGCTATCTAGTACGATTTCGAAATAATGACATGCATATGTTTGGTAGGCAGTGTCGTGCAAAACCAACACGCAATGCTCTGACGATAGATACCGCAAAATAGTACTTGCATTAGATGTCACTCGATATTGTTGTCACAAACAGTAGCCAAGATACAAAGGCAATCCTCCATATCTCGATATACTACTATTTTTGTTTCTGGTAACTATCGCACATCTCCTGACTATATACTATCCCCAATTCTTTCACATCCTCTCGATTTCTAAAGTGTTTATATATAGAAGATAATATCTCCATATCAGGTGACTGAAAAATGTTCTGTGGAAAAAAGAAAAATATTCTACCTAATAACTAATTGTGAACTGAAAACTAGATGCAAAATTTCAGTTAATTGAGAACTAACAAATCTGTTATAACCTCAAACCCGTGAGCATTGTGGCAGAATCTGACTCTCCAGATTTAATTAAATTGCTTCAGTTTCTTCATTTCGGTTGGGTAATTCGACTGCCCACCTTCCATACAACTTGAGTTCCGGCTTGTCCACTTGGCTCGCCGTCGTCGGTCATCAGTTTCGATCGAGTAAGCAAAGCAAGCATAGACTTGGAAACCCAGACACGCGCAGGTGGAGCTCCATTGGCAGCATGTGCACTTGGCTCGCCATCGGTCGTCATCAAACCGGAAAGCCGTGGACAGCAGCGACTGACGCCGACGTGCAACCGCGCCGGGAGCCCTTATTGAACCCTCGTCGCGCCGTCAGTCGCCGTCGAGTTGCACATGCGGACACTACTCACGGGGAACTCACTTGTGAACGCGCGAGCCAAGTGGACGTTACGGAGCGCTGCCTGCTCGATCGTCTGCTTTTCACGGGAAACAATGGCACTGGCAGCTAGCGGTGGATGACGTGCGAGCTCTCGCGGTTCGCACAGCTGTGCGGCGGCCTTTCGAGAGGCGACGGTGGCGGTGGCGTCCACGTCTCGGTACCGTATAGACCATGGCGACCTTGCTCCAAGTTTTTCAGTATAAATACGCACCCATTATTGCCCGGAGACGCTGTGCATACATCCAACTCCAGAAGCAAGGCACATAAGCTCCAGCAGGTTGCCAATTGCAAGTCACAGTGTGTAGCCCAACACGCGTTCTCCATAGACCAGCTGATACAGTTTTCCTGTGTTGTTGCCATACATCTCCATGGCTCAGGCTCAGGCTCAGGCGAGGTTCATGATGGAGATGGCGCCATCGAAGGTCGTGTCGATGATGAGGCGGAGGAGAAAAACGATGCTGACGAGCCTGGACACCATCGCCGAGGACGAAATGGAGCATCACCAACTGGCTTATTACGGGCAAGACCACCACCATCACCACCAGACGGCGGCGTGGAAAAAGACGACGAAGAGGCCGCCGCAGGAGCAGGAGCGCGCGGGCGTGTTCATGAGCAACTACTTGTCCGTCCAGCAGGGTGGCAGCTGGGAGCAGAGCAGTTGGCAAGGGCACCACCGGCGAGCGGTTGTGTATGCATGACCCCGTTGCGGAACAAGAACGTCCCTAGCTACCTTGATTTGTTGCCCCCCCTACTGATCTAGTGATATTTAATTTGTACTAAGTAGCAAGGAAGTGTTTTTGCAGCACTTTTCCATTCCACCACTTAATTATGCGTGTGCTCAAACTTCCAAATCGATCAGTAAAGCGATCAATCACGTGCACTTAAAAGACACGCGCTGTATAGTATTTTGTCGAAACAAAAACGCCTTGTAATAATACACTTGTTATTTGAACGAACTACCACCTGTCCCTACAGTAGCATGCGTGTCTGCTTGCTGCGACATTTTGAAACGTTAGGATGAACGGACGCATGCGTCTCCAACAGCGTTTGCATTGTGATGCGATCATCTATATAGTTCATTAGCGTGCAGGCACGTGCTTTCTTACTTTTGAACTCGCTCTCTATCTCTGATGACGTGCAAAAGTCATGGTACCATGAACGCAGGGGCGAATCTGCACCAAGGTTGGAATAACCGGATGGACCGATCGGCTCGGTTTGGTAAAAAATCAACCGGTTAACTGCTTTGCTACAATATCATGTCTAATTTTTATATTTAAATTTTATCTAGTAATAAATGAAATTATAAGAAAATATATTATATTTTTAAATTTTTTTTGAATAAGACGAATAGTCAAAGGTAGCGAAAAAAGTCAATGACGACAACAATTTTGGAACGAAGGGAGTACTATAAAACTAGCCCAGCAGCTGCCTTATTGCCAAGAGTGCATACAGCAGAAACGAAAACAATTGCTATGACTATGATGGCCAGATTTCGTCGCTTCCTTTCCTCTCACCATGCACAGCTTCTCCCTGTCCTCACTGCTTGGCACCCCTTACATCGATTCCTGTCTCCTCCACTGCATGAACCACGATTAGATCGAGAGTGGTCTCGGGCATAACACTACTATATTTTAACTCTGTTATAGTAGGTAAAATGGGGTTTTAATAATGGACAACAAAATCGTCACTGTGCCATTGTCATTACTGCCTTACGAATTTAGTTGCGGCCTAAGCACCGCTACTATCCTAGGTTCACTAACTGCGACCCGCCCTAGACACATCACCACCGATGCCCACACACACTGGCGGCCTAGCAATGCGCCCATCTTCTTCATCCGCCCATCGTCGCCATCCATCGTCCCGCGCCCGCCCATCCGTGAGGCCCCCGACCACCTCGCCGATTCACACCGTTGAAGCAGCGCCATCGCCCGTCATAGGAGGAGGAGGGACAGGGCCCTAGAGGAGGTTGACGCGACCGCCGCACTCCAAAGTGGCGGTCGAGGTTCGGGCCACCGCCGCCGACGCGCTCCCGCCTGATGTGTCTCTAGATCCATCCTTGGAGCGACACGAAGGGGCATGATAGTGGTCAGGAGACGGAGGAGGAGGAGGAGGAGGAGGAGGAGGGGAGCGAGGTGGTGGCGTGCGGCTAGAGTGACGGCGCGCTGGCACCAGGTGCGCTAGACGCACCACGTGCAGCCCTAACGGCGCCGGCTCTTCGACGCCTTCACCATGGAGGTGGAGGAGAGGAGGCGGCCAGAGGCGGACGGTCGGTGGCGGAGGAGAAAACCCTGGCCCTAAGGCAGCGATGCGGCACGTGCGGAAATGATACTCCTGTGCCGCACCACCCTCTTTTATAGAAGGGTGCGGTTAGCAGTAGCGCACCTTATTACGTTGTCAGGCTCACAACTTAATGGACCTTAGGCCGTAGTTGCGGGCCTGACAGAAATCACTACTACGAGATCTATTTTTGTTACGGGACTTACTATACGACACCTAGTTGCGGTCTTCTCAAGTAGACTTGGGGTAATCTGTGCTTCCCTTGCCTGTGACAACATGAGAATTGGAGTAGAGTGTGCTACCATTGCAAATGGGAACATGAGAACTGGGGTAACCTGTGCTTCCAATGCCCGTCAATTGGGTGCGGCTTGACACGGCTAAATGTGCTAGTGGGCACCACCCTTAGATCATTGTAAGCTAGAGATAAGAATCTCAAGTTGGGTATGAGTAAGACTCTGGAATATTTGGAGTTGATTATCAAAGAGTTCAGTTCCATGGTTAAGCTTGACAATCCTTTGTAGCGTGCTGAGTTGGTAGGAGTTGAAACCGGAAAGATGGTTGTGGCTCAAGTATAATATAGTGGACGTGAATAACATGGATATTTTTGCTGTAATTGTGTCAGTAAGATTGTTGTGGTCAAGGTGGAGCTTGGTGAGGCTCTTGAATGCGCCGGTGTGACCGATGTTGGACGGTGCAGTAATTGGACGCATGGGCGGATCTATATATGGGAGTAGATTGTTTGTATCAAATTTTCACTCTAATTCTGCACATTTAAATAGTACATTTCTACACTCCGCATCCTTTTCTATTTTGTTCTAGCTCCGCCCCTGACGAGAAATTAAGTGGAAGCCACATAAACATTTGCAAATTTCACCAAAATTTCATCCGATCGACTGTTTTTATTGACTAAATTACCATGCCCTCGACAGCTACCTTCTTGTAGAAATAAATAAAAATATTTTTTTTTGGATTTCACTTTAATTTTTCTATAAACATTAGTTCACAATATGAGCAAATATTTTCCAAGGAGATGCGGCTTTATTTGTGGGCATCCGTCTAGTGTAGGATGATAGTGAAGTGTCAAGGGCGCCATGGTTGTAGATCTGTGCTTGGACAAAAAATTGGTAAATTGTTGATGATTACGTGTGTTTGCATATGTGTGTAGGCATAGCATAGGGGCATGTGCCTACCTTAATTTGATTTTTGTTAAAAATCAAATTCACATATTAAAACCCATGATTACATGGTTGAATCCATCATATTGGTTATTTACATGTCTTATTATTACTTCAAATCATGATTTAACATGAGGGTATGCTAATTTTAAGTATTTTAGATAAAATTACTTGGTGTCAAATCAATGGCATGATATCTTGATTGTCAACGTCTTCATAAGATTAGTGCAATGTGCTAACATATATATATGAGTATTTGCCCACCACCGGAGATCAACAACCACAAAATTCAAAACAAAGCCCCTACAAATTTTAATTGTGTTGGTCCACATATAGCGGACAAGCCCAAGAATTGCACCCAAAGCATTTATCACTACAATGAAGGTTTCTTCGTATAAGATTAATTCTCAGCATCTAGTAGACACGACTTATTTATACGTCGACTTCCACACCATCCCGGTGACACTAAGCAATCTCTACAATCTATTAATTTATGTACCATCATCTATTTAGTGTCCACAAAGTTAAAGATTGAATACAAATTGGTTTCATACCTTCCTTATTAAGTACCAAGTTCTAAAACTCATAACTATTGCGTCCGAAGTCCAAATAAATCAAACTCGGTCTCTGTCATGTAGCTCTCTAATCTACAACTTTAATATTTAATAGATCTACAAATTCGACTGTCTTTAAGTCCAAACATACGATGCAAAAATATCTGATCCAATTCAAAATTCTGTGCGTAGGTCTCCTTGTGGACCCATATCTCATAGCTCTGGAGTCCAAATAATACAATCCATATATGATTCAGAAAGCTCTCGACGGGATCTACAACTTTTATATTTTAGCTTTGCCCACTAGAGCACGTATTGAACTGTATTGAACTCTGAAACTACGTTGCAATGTAGTGTTCTTTCAGGACTGCATGAATTGAACTTTCCTTCACGATTATGCATTGAGATACGACCTTGGGTTTTCATGTTATGCTTTATAGACATATAAAAGTGTTCACGATTATGCATTGGGATATGACCTTGGGTTTTCATGTTATGCTTTATAAACGTACAAAAATGTGTTATATGGTGAGTTGGACTTGTGAGAAGTCCTGCTTGTATGGCGAATTGGATTTTATATCAGTACTTTTTATATTTAAGTTTTTTAAATATCTTTTCACCTAATTCTATAACATAGCACTCAAACAATACTACATATAAAAATTATCAACATAAGATAATAACATATGATTTTGATAAAAATATGATAAAAAATAATTATTTTTGACATATAAAATGATACACTAAGGGGAACGCTCACATACACCTTACCATCAGGCCACAGTCCTGTCCGCGACAGTGAGCATATTTGTTTACAAGAACCAAGAATGAATATGAAGAAGTGGTGTATAAACAAGTTTGCTGTATGCAAATTTAGTCGCTTGCTCGAAAGTAGTATTGAGCACTGGCGGTCGTCGTCATCAGCGTCAATTCGATCGTCCACGATATTTGAAGAATTTCAGCTCCGGTTCACTTATGCATGCCAGCTTCCTGTCCTCTCCATACGTCATCAGTTTGTATGACTTGTGATCCGTGCGCAATCTCTTGTATGTACTCCTACTACACTACACTACACTGCACTACAGTACAGTTCGATCAGCCGTGCCTGTGACGGGTGGAACGCGTCCAAAACTCTGTGATCAGGCCAGGCGCGCGCAAGATCGGCATCATCGCCCACTGCTTTGTCCTTTGCAAACAACACAATTGATGGACCCATCTCTCCACACGCCCATGGTTGTGACGTCGTGCTTCGGCGCTTCCTTTTGGAGTCCCAGATCGGTGCCCGCGCTCCGCTTTCTTGTCCTGTGCTTCGTTCTACGGTCCTCGTTCCCCGGCGGTGTGTAGGACGAGTGACATCGGCACTTCTGTTGCCATCTCCCTCCCTCGCTCAAAAAACGAACTCATGTCAATTAAGGAACGAGCACTTTTGAGCTCTGGTGATATGACGTTACACGAACGGCACCGTGCGTAAAAGAATCAAAGAATTGTTACAGAGCTAGACTACCAGGAGAAGCAGAGGATGGAACCAGTCAGTGAGCCAGACATCACTCATTTCGACATTGCTCATACGAATTTCTCAAGGAGCATGAAACACAGAAACAGTACTCAGTACACCTGCTTACAGACTAATTACGGCTACCAGCTAGCTATACCCCACTCAGATTCAGCTGTCAGTAGTCAAGCAGGAGGACGACGAGCTGCTGCCGCCGTCGTCGTCGTCGTTCCGGCGCCTCGCCACCACCTGTCGCCGCTGCAGCAGGAACCACTCCAGCGACCGCCTCATGGACAACCCGCCGCCGTCCGCGGCCGCCGCCGCGCTCTCCCCTGCCGCTCTCCGCGCCATGCCAAGGATCGCCATCGCCTGCGCCTCCGTCGTCTCCGCCACGTCGACCTTGACCCGCGGGTGCTTCTCCCTCCCGGCGGCGGCGCGGCCGAGGGTCAGCTCCGTGTCGCACTGCTGCTGCATCTCAGCTGAGGGCGTCATCATCGTCGTGATGAGAACCTCGACCCTCTTCTCGGTCTTGTACTTGTTTTTTTTTCTTTTTTGAAACTGGTCTTGTACTTGTTGGCCCAGAGAGTTCCAGCTCCTGTTGACGAATCAGTTCCTGCTCGCTTATATAGCGCGGGCAGGAACTGATTCGACTGCCCACCTTCCATACAACTTGAGTTCCGGCTTGTCCACTTGGCTCGCCGTCGTCGGTCATCAGTTTCGATCGAGTAAGCAAAGCAAGCATAGACTTGGAAACCCAGACACGCGCAGGTGGAGCTCCATTGGCAGCATGTGCACTTGGCTCGCCATCGGTCGTCATCAAACCGGAAAGCCGTGGACAGCAGCGACTGACGCCGACGTGCAACCGCGCCGGGAGCCCTTATTGAACCCTCGTCGCGCCGTCAGTCGCCGTCGAGTTGCACATGCGGACACTACTCACGGGGAACTCACTTGTGAACGCGCGAGCCAAGTGGACGTTACGGAGCGCTGCCTGCTCGATCGTCTGCTTTTCACGGGAAACAATGGCACTGGCAGCTAGCGGTGGATGACGTGCGAGCTCTCGCGGTTCGCACAGCTGTGCGGCGGCCTTTCGAGAGGCGACGGTGGCGGTGGCGTCCACGTCTCGGTACCGTATAGACCATGGCGACCTTGCTCCAAGTTTTTCAGTATAAATACGCACCCATTATTGCCCGGAGACGCTGTGCATACATCCAACTCCAGAAGCAAGGCACATAAGCTCCAGCAGGTTGCCAATTGCAAGTCACAGTGTGTAGCCCAACACGCGTTCTCCATAGACCAGCTGATACAGTTTTCCTGTGTTGTTGCCATACATCTCCATGGCTCAGGCTCAGGCTCAGGCGAGGTTCATGATGGAGATGGCGCCATCGAAGGTCGTGTCGATGATGAGGCGGAGGAGAAAAACGATGCTGACGAGCCTGGACACCATCGCCGAGGACGAAATGGAGCATCACCAACTGGCTTATTACGGGCAAGACCACCACCATCACCACCAGACGGCGGCGTGGAAAAAGACGACGAAGAGGCCGCCGCAGGAGCAGGAGCGCGCGGGCGTGTTCATGAGCAACTACTTGTCCGTCCAGCAGGGTGGCAGCTGGGAGCAGAGCAGTTGGCAAGGGCACCACCGGCGAGCGGTTGTGTATGCATGACCCCGTTGCGGAACAAGAACGTCCCTAGCTACCTTGATTTGTTGCCCCCCCTACTGATCTAGTGATATTTAATTTGTACTAAGTAGCAAGGAAGTGTTTTTGCAGCACTTTTCCATTCCACCACTTAATTATGCGTGTGCTCAAACTTCCAAATCGATCAGTAAAGCGATCAATCACGTGCACTTAAAAGACACGCGCTGTATAGTATTTTGTCGAAACAAAAACGCCTTGTAATAATACACTTGTTATTTGAACGAACTACCACCTGTCCCTACAGTAGCATGCGTGTCTGCTTGCTGCGACATTTTGAAACGTTAGGATGAACGGACGCATGCGTCTCCAACAGCGTTTGCATTGTGATGCGATCATCTATATAGTTCATTAGCGTGCAGGCACGTGCTTTCTTACTTTTGAACTCGCTCTCTATCTCTGATGACGTGCAAAAGTCATGGTACCATGAACGCAGGGGCGAATCTGCACCAAGGTTGGAATAACCGGATGGACCGATCGGCTCGGTTTGGTGAAAAATCAACCGGTTAACTGCTTTGCTACAATATCATGTCTAATTTTTATATTTAAATTTTATCTAGTAATAAATGAAATTATAAGAAAATATATTATATTTTTAAAATTTTTTTGAATAAGACGAATAGTCAAAGGTAGCGAAAAAAGTCAATGACGACAACAATTTTGGAACGAAGGGAGTACTATAAAACTAGCCCAGCAGCTGCCTTATTGCCAAGAGTGCATACAGCAGAAACGAAAACAATTGCTATGACTATGATGGCCAGATTTCGTCGCTTCCTTTCCTCTCACCATGCACAGCTTCTCCCTGTCCTCACTGCTTGGCACCCCTTACATCGATTCCTGTCTCCTCCACTGCATGAACCACGATTAGATCGAGAGTGGTCTCGGGCATAACACTACTATATTTTAACTCTGTTATAGTAGGTAAAATGGGGTTTTAATAATGGACAACAAAATCGTCACTGTGCCATTGTCATTACTGCCTTACGAATTTAGTTGCGGCCTAAGCACCGCTACTATCCTAGGTTCACTAACTGCGACCCGCCCTAGACACATCACCACCGATGCCCACACACACTGGCGGCCTAGCAATGCGCCCATCTTCTTCATCCGCCCATCGTCGCCATCCATCGTCCCGCGCCCGCCCATCCGTGAGGCCCCCGACCACCTCGCCGATTCACACCGTTGAAGCAGCGCCATCGCCCGTCATAGGAGGAGGAGGGACAGGGCCCTAGAGGAGGTTGACGCGACCGCCGCACTCCAAAGTGGCGGTCGAGGTTCGGGCCACCGCCGCCGACGCGCTCCCGCCTGATGTGTCTCTAGATCCATCCTTGGAGCGACACGAAGGGGCATGATAGTGGTCAGGAGACGGAGGAGGAGGAGGAGGAGGAGGAGGAGGGGAGCGAGGTGGTGGCGTGCGGCTAGAGTGACGGCGCGCTGGCACCAGGTGCGCTAGACGCACCACGTGCAGCCCTAACGGCGCCGGCTCTTCGACGCCTTCACCATGGAGGTGGAGGAGAGGAGGCGGCCAGAGGCGGACGGTCGGTGGCGGAGGAGAAAACCCTGGCCCTAAGGCAGCGATGCGGCACGTGCGGAAATGATACTCCTGTGCCGCACCACCCTCTTTTATAGAAGGGTGCGGTTAGCAGTAGCGCACCTTATTACGTTGTCAGGCTCACAACTTAATGGACCTTAGGCCGTAGTTGCGGGCCTGACAGAAATCACTACTACGAGATCTATTTTTGTTACGGGACTTACTATACGACACCTAGTTGCGGTCTTCTCAAGTAGACTTGGGGTAATCTGTGCTTCCCTTGCCTGTGACAACATGAGAATTGGAGTAGAGTGTGCTACCATTGCAAATGGGAACATGAGAACTGGGGTAACCTGTGCTTCCAATGCCCGTCAATTGGGTGCGGCTTGACACGGCTAAATGTGCTAGTGGGCACCACCCTTAGATCATTGTAAGCTAGAGATAAGAATCTCAAGTTGGGTATGAGTAAGACTCTGGAATATTTGGAGTTGATTATCAAAGAGTTCAGTTCCATGGTTAAGCTTGACAATCCTTTGTAGCGTGCTGAGTTGGTAGGAGTTGAAACCGGAAAGATGGTTGTGGCTCAAGTATAATATAGTGGACGTGAATAACATGGATATTTTTGCTGTAATTGTGTCAGTAAGATTGTTGTGGTCAAGGTGGAGCTTGGTGAGGCTCTTGAATGCGCCGGTGTGACCGACGTTGGACGGTGCAGTAATTGGACGCATGGGCGGATCTATATATGGGAGTAGATTGTTTGTATCAAATTTTCACTCTAATTCTGCACATTTAAATAGTACATTTCTACACTCCGCATCCTTTTCTATTTTGTTCTAGCTCCGCCCCTGACGAGAAATTAAGTGGAAGCCACATAAACATTTGCAAATTTCACCAAAATTTCATCCGATCGACTGTTTTTATTGACTAAATTACCATGCCCTCGACAGCTACCTTCTTGTAGAAATAAATAAAAATATTTTTTTTTGGATTTCACTTTAATTTTTCTATAAACATTAGTTCACAATATGAGCAAATATTTTCCAAGGAGATGCGGCTTTATTTGTGGGCATCCGTCTAGTGTAGGATGATAGTGAAGTGTCAAGGGCGCCATGGTTGTAGATCTGTGCTTGGACAAAAAATTGGTAAATTGTTGATGATTACGTGTGTTTGCATATGTGTGTAGGCATAGCATAGGGGCATGTGCCTACCTTAATTTGATTTTTGTTAAAAATCAAATTCACATATTAAAACCCATGATTACATGGTTGAATCCATCATATTGGTTATTTACATGTCTTATTATTACTTCAAATCATGATTTAACATGAGGGTATGCTAATTTTAAGTATTTTAGATAAAATTACTTGGTGTCAAATCAATGGCATGATATCTTGATTGTCAACGTCTTCATAAGATTAGTGCAATGTGCTAACATATATATATGAGTATTTGCCCACCACCGGAGATCAACAACCACAAAATTCAAAACAAAGCCCCTACAAATTTTAATTGTGTTGGTCCACATATAGCGGACAAGCCCAAGAATTGCACCCAAAGCATTTATCACTACAATGAAGGTTTCTTCGTATAAGATTAATTCTCAGCATCTAGTAGACACGACTTATTTATACGTCGACTTCCACACCATCCCGGTGACACTAAGCAATCTCTACAATCTATTAATTTATGTACCATCATCTATTTAGTGTCCACAAAGTTAAAGATTGAATACAAATTGGTTTCATACCTTCCTTATTAAGTACCAAGTTCTAAAACTCATAACTATTGCGTCCGAAGTCCAAATAAATCAAACTCGGTCTCTGTCATGTAGCTCTCTAATCTACAACTTTAATATTTAATAGATCTACAAATTCGACTGTCTTTAAGTCCAAACATACGATGCAAAAATATCTGATCCAATTCAAAATTCTGTGCGTAGGTCTCCTTGTGGACCCATATCTCATAGCTCTGGAGTCCAAATAATACAATCCATATATGATTCAGAAAGCTCTCGACGGGATCTACAACTTTTATATTTTAGCTTTGCCCACTAGAGCACGTATTGAACTGTATTGAACTCTGAAACTACGTTGCAATGTAGTGTTCTTTCAGGACTGCATGAATTGAACTTTCCTTCACGATTATGCATTGAGATACGACCTTGGGTTTTCATGTTATGCTTTATAGACATATAAAAGTGTTCACGATTATGCATTGGGATATGACCTTGGGTTTTCATGTTATGCTTTATAAACGTACAAAAATGTGTTATATGGTGAGTTGGACTTGTGAGAAGTCCTGCTTGTATGGCGAATTGGATTTTATATCAGTACTTTTTATATTTAAGTTTTTTAAATATCTTTTCACCTAATTCTATAACATAGCACTCAAACAATACTACATATAAAAATTATCAACATAAGATAATAACATATGATTTTGATAAAAATATGATAAAAAATAATTATTTTTGACATATAAAATGATACACTAAGGGGAACGCTCACATACACCTTACCATCAGGCCACAGTCCTGTCCGCGACAGTGAGCATATTTGTTTACAAGAACCAAGAATGAATATGAAGAAGTGGTGTATAAACAAGTTTGCTGTATGCAAATTTAGTCGCTTGCTCGAAAGTAGTATTGAGCACTGGCGGTCGTCGTCATCAGCGTCAATTCGATCGTCCACGATATTTGAAGAATTTCAGCTCCGGTTCACTTATGCATGCCAGCTTCCTGTCCTCTCCATACGTCATCAGTTTGTATGACTTGTGATCCGTGCGCAATCTCTTGTATGTACTCCTACTACACTACACTACACTGCACTACAGTACAGTTCGATCAGCCGTGCCTGTGACGGGTGGAACGCGTCCAAAACTCTGTGATCAGGCCAGGCGCGCGCAAGATCGGCATCATCGCCCACTGCTTTGTCCTTTGCAAACAACACAATTGATGGACCCATCTCTCCACACGCCCATGGTTGTGACGTCGTGCTTCGGCGCTTCCTTTTGGAGTCCCAGATCGGTGCCCGCGCTCCGCTTTCTTGTCCTGTGCTTCGTTCTACGGTCCTCGTTCCCCGGCGGTGTGTAGGACGAGTGACATCGGCACTTCTGTTGCCATCTCCCTCCCTCGCTCAAAAAACGAACTCATGTCAATTAAGGAACGAGCACTTTTGAGCTCTGGTGATATGACGTTACACGAACGGCACCGTGCGTAAAAGAATCAAAGAATTGTTACAGAGCTAGACTACCAGGAGAAGCAGAGGATGGAACCAGTCAGTGAGCCAGACATCACTCATTTCGACATTGCTCATACGAATTTCTCAAGGAGCATGAAACACAGAAACAGTACTCAGTACACCTGCTTACAGACTAATTACGGCTACCAGCTAGCTATACCCCACTCAGATTCAGCTGTCAGTAGTCAAGCAGGAGGACGACGAGCTGCTGCCGCCGTCGTCGTCGTCGTTCCGGCGCCTCGCCACCACCTGTCGCCGCTGCAGCAGGAACCACTCCAGCGACCGCCTCATGGACAACCCGCCGCCGTCCGCGGCCGCCGCCGCGCTCTCCCCTGCCGCTCTCCGCGCCATGCCAAGGATCGCCATCGCCTGCGCCTCCGTCGTCTCCGCCACGTCGACCTTGACCCGCGGGTGCTTCTCCCTCCCGGCGGCGGCGCGGCCGAGGGTCAGCTCCGTGTCGCACTGCTGCTGCATCTCAGCTGAGGGCGTCATCATCGTCGTGATGAGAACCTCGACCCTCTTCTCGGTCTTGTACTTGTTTTTTTTTCTTTTTTGAAACTGGTCTTGTACTTGTTGGCCCAGAGAGTTCCAGCTCCTGTTGACGAATCAGTTCCTGCTCGCTTATATAGCGCGGGCAGGAACTGATTCGACTGCCCACCTTCCATACAACTTGAGTTCCGGCTTGTCCACTTGGCTCGCCGTCGTCGGTCATCAGTTTCGATCGAGTAAGCAAAGCAAGCATAGACTTGGAAACCCAGACACGCGCAGGTGGAGCTCCATTGGCAGCATGTGCACTTGGCTCGCCATCGGTCGTCATCAAACCGGAAAGCCGTGGACAGCAGCGACTGACGCCGACGTGCAACCGCGCCGGGAGCCCTTATTGAACCCTCGTCGCGCCGTCAGTCGCCGTCGAGTTGCACATGCGGACACTACTCACGGGGAACTCACTTGTGAACGCGCGAGCCAAGTGGACGTTACGGAGCGCTGCCTGCTCGATCGTCTGCTTTTCACGGGAAACAATGGCACTGGCAGCTAGCGGTGGATGACGTGCGAGCTCTCGCGGTTCGCACAGCTGTGCGGCGGCCTTTCGAGAGGCGACGGTGGCGGTGGCGTCCACGTCTCGGTACCGTATAGACCATGGCGACCTTGCTCCAAGTTTTTCAGTATAAATACGCACCCATTATTGCCCGGAGACGCTGTGCATACATCCAACTCCAGAAGCAAGGCACATAAGCTCCAGCAGGTTGCCAATTGCAAGTCACAGTGTGTAGCCCAACACGCGTTCTCCATAGACCAGCTGATACAGTTTTCCTGTGTTGTTGCCATACATCTCCATGGCTCAGGCTCAGGCTCAGGCGAGGTTCATGATGGAGATGGCGCCATCGAAGGTCGTGTCGATGATGAGGCGGAGGAGAAAAACGATGCTGACGAGCCTGGACACCATCGCCGAGGACGAAATGGAGCATCACCAACTGGCTTATTACGGGCAAGACCACCACCATCACCACCAGACGGCGGCGTGGAAAAAGACGACGAAGAGGCCGCCGCAGGAGCAGGAGCGCGCGGGCGTGTTCATGAGCAACTACTTGTCCGTCCAGCAGGGTGGCAGCTGGGAGCAGAGCAGTTGGCAAGGGCACCACCGGCGAGCGGTTGTGTATGCATGACCCCGTTGCGGAACAAGAACGTCCCTAGCTACCTTGATTTGTTGCCCCCCCTACTGATCTAGTGATATTTAATTTGTACTAAGTAGCAAGGAAGTGTTTTTGCAGCACTTTTCCATTCCACCACTTAATTATGCGTGTGCTCAAACTTCCAAATCGATCAGTAAAGCGATCAATCACGTGCACTTAAAAGACACGCGCTGTATAGTATTTTGTCGAAACAAAAACGCCTTGTAATAATACACTTGTTATTTGAACGAACTACCACCTGTCCCTACAGTAGCATGCGTGTCTGCTTGCTGCGACATTTTGAAACGTTAGGATGAACGGACGCATGCGTCTCCAACAGCGTTTGCATTGTGATGCGATCATCTATATAGTTCATTAGCGTGCAGGCACGTGCTTTCTTACTTTTGAACTCGCTCTCTATCTCTGATGACGTGCAAAAGTCATGGTACCATGAACGCAGGGGCGAATCTGCACCAAGGTTGGAATAACCGGATGGACCGATCGGCTCGGTTTGGTGAAAAATCAACCGGTTAACTGCTTTGCTACAATATCATGTCTAATTTTTATATTTAAATTTTATCTAGTAATAAATGAAATTATAAGAAAATATATTATATTTTTAAAATTTTTTTGAATAAGACGAATAGTCAAAGGTAGCGAAAAAAGTCAATGACGACAACAATTTTGGAACGAAGGGAGTACTATAAAACTAGCCCAGCAGCTGCCTTATTGCCAAGAGTGCATACAGCAGAAACGAAAACAATTGCTATGACTATGATGGCCAGATTTCGTCGCTTCCTTTCCTCTCACCATGCACAGCTTCTCCCTGTCCTCACTGCTTGGCACCCCTTACATCGATTCCTGTCTCCTCCACTGCATGAACCACGATTAGATCGAGAGTGGTCTCGGGCATAACACTACTATATTTTAACTCTGTTATAGTAGGTAAAATGGGGTTTTAATAATGGACAACAAAATCGTCACTGTGCCATTGTCATTACTGCCTTACGAATTTAGTTGCGGCCTAAGCACCGCTACTATCCTAGGTTCACTAACTGCGACCCGCCCTAGACACATCACCACCGATGCCCACACACACTGGCGGCCTAGCAATGCGCCCATCTTCTTCATCCGCCCATCGTCGCCATCCATCGTCCCGCGCCCGCCCATCCGTGAGGCCCCCGACCACCTCGCCGATTCACACCGTTGAAGCAGCGCCATCGCCCGTCATAGGAGGAGGAGGGACAGGGCCCTAGAGGAGGTTGACGCGACCGCCGCACTCCAAAGTGGCGGTCGAGGTTCGGGCCACCGCCGCCGACGCGCTCCCGCCTGATGTGTCTCTAGATCCATCCTTGGAGCGACACGAAGGGGCATGATAGTGGTCAGGAGACGGAGGAGGAGGAGGAGGAGGAGGAGGAGGGGAGCGAGGTGGTGGCGTGCGGCTAGAGTGACGGCGCGCTGGCACCAGGTGCGCTAGACGCACCACGTGCAGCCCTAACGGCGCCGGCTCTTCGACGCCTTCACCATGGAGGTGGAGGAGAGGAGGCGGCCAGAGGCGGACGGTCGGTGGCGGAGGAGAAAACCCTGGCCCTAAGGCAGCGATGCGGCACGTGCGGAAATGATACTCCTGTGCCGCACCACCCTCTTTTATAGAAGGGTGCGGTTAGCAGTAGCGCACCTTATTACGTTGTCAGGCTCACAACTTAATGGACCTTAGGCCGTAGTTGCGGGCCTGACAGAAATCACTACTACGAGATCTATTTTTGTTACGGGACTTACTATACGACACCTAGTTGCGGTCTTCTCAAGTAGACTTGGGGTAATCTGTGCTTCCCTTGCCTGTGACAACATGAGAATTGGAGTAGAGTGTGCTACCATTGCAAATGGGAACATGAGAACTGGGGTAACCTGTGCTTCCAATGCCCGTCAATTGGGTGCGGCTTGACACGGCTAAATGTGCTAGTGGGCACCACCCTTAGATCATTGTAAGCTAGAGATAAGAATCTCAAGTTGGGTATGAGTAAGACTCTGGAATATTTGGAGTTGATTATCAAAGAGTTCAGTTCCATGGTTAAGCTTGACAATCCTTTGTAGCGTGCTGAGTTGGTAGGAGTTGAAACCGGAAAGATGGTTGTGGCTCAAGTATAATATAGTGGACGTGAATAACATGGATATTTTTGCTGTAATTGTGTCAGTAAGATTGTTGTGGTCAAGGTGGAGCTTGGTGAGGCTCTTGAATGCGCCGGTGTGACCGACGTTGGACGGTGCAGTAATTGGACGCATGGGCGGATCTATATATGGGAGTAGATTGTTTGTATCAAATTTTCACTCTAATTCTGCACATTTAAATAGTACATTTCTACACTCCGCATCCTTTTCTATTTTGTTCTAGCTCCGCCCCTGACGAGAAATTAAGTGGAAGCCACATAAACATTTGCAAATTTCACCAAAATTTCATCCGATCGACTGTTTTTATTGACTAAATTACCATGCCCTCGACAGCTACCTTCTTGTAGAAATAAATAAAAATATTTTTTTTTGGATTTCACTTTAATTTTTCTATAAACATTAGTTCACAATATGAGCAAATATTTTCCAAGGAGATGCGGCTTTATTTGTGGGCATCCGTCTAGTGTAGGATGATAGTGAAGTGTCAAGGGCGCCATGGTTGTAGATCTGTGCTTGGACAAAAAATTGGTAAATTGTTGATGATTACGTGTGTTTGCATATGTGTGTAGGCATAGCATAGGGGCATGTGCCTACCTTAATTTGATTTTTGTTAAAAATCAAATTCACATATTAAAACCCATGATTACATGGTTGAATCCATCATATTGGTTATTTACATGTCTTATTATTACTTCAAATCATGATTTAACATGAGGGTATGCTAATTTTAAGTATTTTAGATAAAATTACTTGGTGTCAAATCAATGGCATGATATCTTGATTGTCAACGTCTTCATAAGATTAGTGCAATGTGCTAACATATATATATGAGTATTTGCCCACCACCGGAGATCAACAACCACAAAATTCAAAACAAAGCCCCTACAAATTTTAATTGTGTTGGTCCACATATAGCGGACAAGCCCAAGAATTGCACCCAAAGCATTTATCACTACAATGAAGGTTTCTTCGTATAAGATTAATTCTCAGCATCTAGTAGACACGACTTATTTATACGTCGACTTCCACACCATCCCGGTGACACTAAGCAATCTCTACAATCTATTAATTTATGTACCATCATCTATTTAGTGTCCACAAAGTTAAAGATTGAATACAAATTGGTTTCATACCTTCCTTATTAAGTACCAAGTTCTAAAACTCATAACTATTGCGTCCGAAGTCCAAATAAATCAAACTCGGTCTCTGTCATGTAGCTCTCTAATCTACAACTTTAATATTTAATAGATCTACAAATTCGACTGTCTTTAAGTCCAAACATACGATGCAAAAATATCTGATCCAATTCAAAATTCTGTGCGTAGGTCTCCTTGTGGACCCATATCTCATAGCTCTGGAGTCCAAATAATACAATCCATATATGATTCAGAAAGCTCTCGACGGGATCTACAACTTTTATATTTTAGCTTTGCCCACTAGAGCACGTATTGAACTGTATTGAACTCTGAAACTACGTTGCAATGTAGTGTTCTTTCAGGACTGCATGAATTGAACTTTCCTTCACGATTATGCATTGAGATACGACCTTGGGTTTTCATGTTATGCTTTATAGACATATAAAAGTGTTCACGATTATGCATTGGGATATGACCTTGGGTTTTCATGTTATGCTTTATAAACGTACAAAAATGTGTTATATGGTGAGTTGGACTTGTGAGAAGTCCTGCTTGTATGGCGAATTGGATTTTATATCAGTACTTTTTATATTTAAGTTTTTTAAATATCTTTTCACCTAATTCTATAACATAGCACTCAAACAATACTACATATAAAAATTATCAACATAAGATAATAACATATGATTTTGATAAAAATATGATAAAAAATAATTATTTTTGACATATAAAATGATACACTAAGGGGAACGCTCACATACACCTTACCATCAGGCCACAGTCCTGTCCGCGACAGTGAGCATATTTGTTTACAAGAACCAAGAATGAATATGAAGAAGTGGTGTATAAACAAGTTTGCTGTATGCAAATTTAGTCGCTTGCTCGAAAGTAGTATTGAGCACTGGCGGTCGTCGTCATCAGCGTCAATTCGATCGTCCACGATATTTGAAGAATTTCAGCTCCGGTTCACTTATGCATGCCAGCTTCCTGTCCTCTCCATACGTCATCAGTTTGTATGACTTGTGATCCGTGCGCAATCTCTTGTATGTACTCCTACTACACTACACTACACTGCACTACAGTACAGTTCGATCAGCCGTGCCTGTGACGGGTGGAACGCGTCCAAAACTCTGTGATCAGGCCAGGCGCGCGCAAGATCGGCATCATCGCCCACTGCTTTGTCCTTTGCAAACAACACAATTGATGGACCCATCTCTCCACACGCCCATGGTTGTGACGTCGTGCTTCGGCGCTTCCTTTTGGAGTCCCAGATCGGTGCCCGCGCTCCGCTTTCTTGTCCTGTGCTTCGTTCTACGGTCCTCGTTCCCCGGCGGTGTGTAGGACGAGTGACATCGGCACTTCTGTTGCCATCTCCCTCCCTCGCTCAAAAAACGAACTCATGTCAATTAAGGAACGAGCACTTTTGAGCTCTGGTGATATGACGTTACACGAACGGCACCGTGCGTAAAAGAATCAAAGAATTGTTACAGAGCTAGACTACCAGGAGAAGCAGAGGATGGAACCAGTCAGTGAGCCAGACATCACTCATTTCGACATTGCTCATACGAATTTCTCAAGGAGCATGAAACACAGAAACAGTACTCAGTACACCTGCTTACAGACTAATTACGGCTACCAGCTAGCTATACCCCACTCAGATTCAGCTGTCAGTAGTCAAGCAGGAGGACGACGAGCTGCTGCCGCCGTCGTCGTCGTCGTTCCGGCGCCTCGCCACCACCTGTCGCCGCTGCAGCAGGAACCACTCCAGCGACCGCCTCATGGACAACCCGCCGCCGTCCGCGGCCGCCGCCGCGCTCTCCCCTGCCGCTCTCCGCGCCATGCCAAGGATCGCCATCGCCTGCGCCTCCGTCGTCTCCGCCACGTCGACCTTGACCCGCGGGTGCTTCTCCCTCCCGGCGGCGGCGCGGCCGAGGGTCAGCTCCGTGTCGCACTGCTGCTGCATCTCAGCTGAGGGCGTCATCATCGTCGTGATGAGAACCTCGACCCTCTTCTCGGTCTTGTACTTGTTTTTTTTTCTTTTTTGAAACTGGTCTTGTACTTGTTGGCCCAGAGAGTTCCAGCTCCTGTTGACGAATCAGTTCCTGCTCGCTTATATAGCGCGGGCAGGAACTGATTCGACTGCCCACCTTCCATACAACTTGAGTTCCGGCTTGTCCACTTGGCTCGCCGTCGTCGGTCATCAGTTTCGATCGAGTAAGCAAAGCAAGCATAGACTTGGAAACCCAGACACGCGCAGGTGGAGCTCCATTGGCAGCATGTGCACTTGGCTCGCCATCGGTCGTCATCAAACCGGAAAGCCGTGGACAGCAGCGACTGACGCCGACGTGCAACCGCGCCGGGAGCCCTTATTGAACCCTCGTCGCGCCGTCAGTCGCCGTCGAGTTGCACATGCGGACACTACTCACGGGGAACTCACTTGTGAACGCGCGAGCCAAGTGGACGTTACGGAGCGCTGCCTGCTCGATCGTCTGCTTTTCACGGGAAACAATGGCACTGGCAGCTAGCGGTGGATGACGTGCGAGCTCTCGCGGTTCGCACAGCTGTGCGGCGGCCTTTCGAGAGGCGACGGTGGCGGTGGCGTCCACGTCTCGGTACCGTATAGACCATGGCGACCTTGCTCCAAGTTTTTCAGTATAAATACGCACCCATTATTGCCCGGAGACGCTGTGCATACATCCAACTCCAGAAGCAAGGCACATAAGCTCCAGCAGGTTGCCAATTGCAAGTCACAGTGTGTAGCCCAACACGCGTTCTCCATAGACCAGCTGATACAGTTTTCCTGTGTTGTTGCCATACATCTCCATGGCTCAGGCTCAGGCTCAGGCGAGGTTCATGATGGAGATGGCGCCATCGAAGGTCGTGTCGATGATGAGGCGGAGGAGAAAAACGATGCTGACGAGCCTGGACACCATCGCCGAGGACGAAATGGAGCATCACCAACTGGCTTATTACGGGCAAGACCACCACCATCACCACCAGACGGCGGCGTGGAAAAAGACGACGAAGAGGCCGCCGCAGGAGCAGGAGCGCGCGGGCGTGTTCATGAGCAACTACTTGTCCGTCCAGCAGGGTGGCAGCTGGGAGCAGAGCAGTTGGCAAGGGCACCACCGGCGAGCGGTTGTGTATGCATGACCCCGTTGCGGAACAAGAACGTCCCTAGCTACCTTGATTTGTTGCCCCCCCTACTGATCTAGTGATATTTAATTTGTACTAAGTAGCAAGGAAGTGTTTTTGCAGCACTTTTCCATTCCACCACTTAATTATGCGTGTGCTCAAACTTCCAAATCGATCAGTAAAGCGATCAATCACGTGCACTTAAAAGACACGCGCTGTATAGTATTTTGTCGAAACAAAAACGCCTTGTAATAATACACTTGTTATTTGAACGAACTACCACCTGTCCCTACAGTAGCATGCGTGTCTGCTTGCTGCGACATTTTGAAACGTTAGGATGAACGGACGCATGCGTCTCCAACAGCGTTTGCATTGTGATGCGATCATCTATATAGTTCATTAGCGTGCAGGCACGTGCTTTCTTACTTTTGAACTCGCTCTCTATCTCTGATGACGTGCAAAAGTCATGGTACCATGAACGCAGGGGCGAATCTGCACCAAGGTTGGAATAACCGGATGGACCGATCGGCTCGGTTTGGTGAAAAATCAACCGGTTAACTGCTTTGCTACAATATCATGTCTAATTTTTATATTTAAATTTTATCTAGTAATAAATGAAATTATAAGAAAATATATTATATTTTTAAAATTTTTTTGAATAAGACGAATAGTCAAAGGTAGCGAAAAAAGTCAATGACGACAACAATTTTGGAACGAAGGGAGTACTATAAAACTAGCCCAGCAGCTGCCTTATTGCCAAGAGTGCATACAGCAGAAACGAAAACAATTGCTATGACTATGATGGCCAGATTTCGTCGCTTCCTTTCCTCTCACCATGCACAGCTTCTCCCTGTCCTCACTGCTTGGCACCCCTTACATCGATTCCTGTCTCCTCCACTGCATGAACCACGATTAGATCGAGAGTGGTCTCGGGCATAACACTACTATATTTTAACTCTGTTATAGTAGGTAAAATGGGGTTTTAATAATGGACAACAAAATCGTCACTGTGCCATTGTCATTACTGCCTTACGAATTTAGTTGCGGCCTAAGCACCGCTACTATCCTAGGTTCACTAACTGCGACCCGCCCTAGACACATCACCACCGATGCCCACACACACTGGCGGCCTAGCAATGCGCCCATCTTCTTCATCCGCCCATCGTCGCCATCCATCGTCCCGCGCCCGCCCATCCGTGAGGCCCCCGACCACCTCGCCGATTCACACCGTTGAAGCAGCGCCATCGCCCGTCATAGGAGGAGGAGGGACAGGGCCCTAGAGGAGGTTGACGCGACCGCCGCACTCCAAAGTGGCGGTCGAGGTTCGGGCCACCGCCGCCGACGCGCTCCCGCCTGATGTGTCTCTAGATCCATCCTTGGAGCGACACGAAGGGGCATGATAGTGGTCAGGAGACGGAGGAGGAGGAGGAGGAGGAGGAGGAGGGGAGCGAGGTGGTGGCGTGCGGCTAGAGTGACGGCGCGCTGGCACCAGGTGCGCTAGACGCACCACGTGCAGCCCTAACGGCGCCGGCTCTTCGACGCCTTCACCATGGAGGTGGAGGAGAGGAGGCGGCCAGAGGCGGACGGTCGGTGGCGGAGGAGAAAACCCTGGCCCTAAGGCAGCGATGCGGCACGTGCGGAAATGATACTCCTGTGCCGCACCACCCTCTTTTATAGAAGGGTGCGGTTAGCAGTAGCGCACCTTATTACGTTGTCAGGCTCACAACTTAATGGACCTTAGGCCGTAGTTGCGGGCCTGACAGAAATCACTACTACGAGATCTATTTTTGTTACGGGACTTACTATACGACACCTAGTTGCGGTCTTCTCAAGTAGACTTGGGGTAATCTGTGCTTCCCTTGCCTGTGACAACATGAGAATTGGAGTAGAGTGTGCTACCATTGCAAATGGGAACATGAGAACTGGGGTAACCTGTGCTTCCAATGCCCGTCAATTGGGTGCGGCTTGACACGGCTAAATGTGCTAGTGGGCACCACCCTTAGATCATTGTAAGCTAGAGATAAGAATCTCAAGTTGGGTATGAGTAAGACTCTGGAATATTTGGAGTTGATTATCAAAGAGTTCAGTTCCATGGTTAAGCTTGACAATCCTTTGTAGCGTGCTGAGTTGGTAGGAGTTGAAACCGGAAAGATGGTTGTGGCTCAAGTATAATATAGTGGACGTGAATAACATGGATATTTTTGCTGTAATTGTGTCAGTAAGATTGTTGTGGTCAAGGTGGAGCTTGGTGAGGCTCTTGAATGCGCCGGTGTGACCGACGTTGGACGGTGCAGTAATTGGACGCATGGGCGGATCTATATATGGGAGTAGATTGTTTGTATCAAATTTTCACTCTAATTCTGCACATTTAAATAGTACATTTCTACACTCCGCATCCTTTTCTATTTTGTTCTAGCTCCGCCCCTGACGAGAAATTAAGTGGAAGCCACATAAACATTTGCAAATTTCACCAAAATTTCATCCGATCGACTGTTTTTATTGACTAAATTACCATGCCCTCGACAGCTACCTTCTTGTAGAAATAAATAAAAATATTTTTTTTTGGATTTCACTTTAATTTTTCTATAAACATTAGTTCACAATATGAGCAAATATTTTCCAAGGAGATGCGGCTTTATTTGTGGGCATCCGTCTAGTGTAGGATGATAGTGAAGTGTCAAGGGCGCCATGGTTGTAGATCTGTGCTTGGACAAAAAATTGGTAAATTGTTGATGATTACGTGTGTTTGCATATGTGTGTAGGCATAGCATAGGGGCATGTGCCTACCTTAATTTGATTTTTGTTAAAAATCAAATTCACATATTAAAACCCATGATTACATGGTTGAATCCATCATATTGGTTATTTACATGTCTTATTATTACTTCAAATCATGATTTAACATGAGGGTATGCTAATTTTAAGTATTTTAGATAAAATTACTTGGTGTCAAATCAATGGCATGATATCTTGATTGTCAACGTCTTCATAAGATTAGTGCAATGTGCTAACATATATATATGAGTATTTGCCCACCACCGGAGATCAACAACCACAAAATTCAAAACAAAGCCCCTACAAATTTTAATTGTGTTGGTCCACATATAGCGGACAAGCCCAAGAATTGCACCCAAAGCATTTATCACTACAATGAAGGTTTCTTCGTATAAGATTAATTCTCAGCATCTAGTAGACACGACTTATTTATACGTCGACTTCCACACCATCCCGGTGACACTAAGCAATCTCTACAATCTATTAATTTATGTACCATCATCTATTTAGTGTCCACAAAGTTAAAGATTGAATACAAATTGGTTTCATACCTTCCTTATTAAGTACCAAGTTCTAAAACTCATAACTATTGCGTCCGAAGTCCAAATAAATCAAACTCGGTCTCTGTCATGTAGCTCTCTAATCTACAACTTTAATATTTAATAGATCTACAAATTCGACTGTCTTTAAGTCCAAACATACGATGCAAAAATATCTGATCCAATTCAAAATTCTGTGCGTAGGTCTCCTTGTGGACCCATATCTCATAGCTCTGGAGTCCAAATAATACAATCCATATATGATTCAGAAAGCTCTCGACGGGATCTACAACTTTTATATTTTAGCTTTGCCCACTAGAGCACGTATTGAACTGTATTGAACTCTGAAACTACGTTGCAATGTAGTGTTCTTTCAGGACTGCATGAATTGAACTTTCCTTCACGATTATGCATTGAGATACGACCTTGGGTTTTCATGTTATGCTTTATAGACATATAAAAGTGTTCACGATTATGCATTGGGATATGACCTTGGGTTTTCATGTTATGCTTTATAAACGTACAAAAATGTGTTATATGGTGAGTTGGACTTGTGAGAAGTCCTGCTTGTATGGCGAATTGGATTTTATATCAGTACTTTTTATATTTAAGTTTTTTAAATATCTTTTCACCTAATTCTATAACATAGCACTCAAACAATACTACATATAAAAATTATCAACATAAGATAATAACATATGATTTTGATAAAAATATGATAAAAAATAATTATTTTTGACATATAAAATGATACACTAAGGGGAACGCTCACATACACCTTACCATCAGGCCACAGTCCTGTCCGCGACAGTGAGCATATTTGTTTACAAGAACCAAGAATGAATATGAAGAAGTGGTGTATAAACAAGTTTGCTGTATGCAAATTTAGTCGCTTGCTCGAAAGTAGTATTGAGCACTGGCGGTCGTCGTCATCAGCGTCAATTCGATCGTCCACGATATTTGAAGAATTTCAGCTCCGGTTCACTTATGCATGCCAGCTTCCTGTCCTCTCCATACGTCATCAGTTTGTATGACTTGTGATCCGTGCGCAATCTCTTGTATGTACTCCTACTACACTACACTACACTGCACTACAGTACAGTTCGATCAGCCGTGCCTGTGACGGGTGGAACGCGTCCAAAACTCTGTGATCAGGCCAGGCGCGCGCAAGATCGGCATCATCGCCCACTGCTTTGTCCTTTGCAAACAACACAATTGATGGACCCATCTCTCCACACGCCCATGGTTGTGACGTCGTGCTTCGGCGCTTCCTTTTGGAGTCCCAGATCGGTGCCCGCGCTCCGCTTTCTTGTCCTGTGCTTCGTTCTACGGTCCTCGTTCCCCGGCGGTGTGTAGGACGAGTGACATCGGCACTTCTGTTGCCATCTCCCTCCCTCGCTCAAAAAACGAACTCATGTCAATTAAGGAACGAGCACTTTTGAGCTCTGGTGATATGACGTTACACGAACGGCACCGTGCGTAAAAGAATCAAAGAATTGTTACAGAGCTAGACTACCAGGAGAAGCAGAGGATGGAACCAGTCAGTGAGCCAGACATCACTCATTTCTACATTGCTCATACGAATTTCTCAAGGAGCATGAAACACAGAAACAGTACTCAGTACACCTGCTTACAGACTAATTACGGCTACCAGCTAGCTATACCCCACTCAGATTCAGCTGTCAGTAGTCAAGCAGGAGGACGACGAGCTGCTGCCGCCGTCGTCGTCGTCGTTCCGGCGCCTCGCCACCACCTGTCGCCGCTGCAGCAGGAACCACTCCAGCGACCGCCTCATGGACAACCCGCCGCCGTCCGCGGCCGCCGCCGCGCTCTCCCCTGCCGCTCTCCGCGCCATGCCAAGGATCGCCATCGCCTGCGCCTCCGTCGTCTCCGCCACGTCGACCTTGACCCGCGGGTGCTTCTCCCTCCCGGCGGCGGCGCGGCCGAGGGTCAGCTCCGTGTCGCACTGCTGCTGCATCTCAGCTGAGGGCGTCATCATCGTCGTGATGAGAACCTCGACCCTCTTCTCGGTCTTGTACTTGTTTTTTTTTCTTTTTTGAAACTGGTCTTGTACTTGTTGGCCCAGAGAGTTCCAGCTCCTGTTGACGAATCAGTTCCTGCTCGCTTATATAGCGCGGGCAGGAACTGATTCGACTGCCCACCTTCCATACAACTTGAGTTCCGGCTTGTCCACTTGGCTCGCCGTCGTCGGTCATCAGTTTCGATCGAGTAAGCAAAGCAAGCATAGACTTGGAAACCCAGACACGCGCAGGTGGAGCTCCATTGGCAGCATGTGCACTTGGCTCGCCATCGGTCGTCATCAAACCGGAAAGCCGTGGACAGCAGCGACTGACGCCGACGTGCAACCGCGCCGGGAGCCCTTATTGAACCCTCGTCGCGCCGTCAGTCGCCGTCGAGTTGCACATGCGGACACTACTCACGGGGAACTCACTTGTGAACGCGCGAGCCAAGTGGACGTTACGGAGCGCTGCCTGCTCGATCGTCTGCTTTTCACGGGAAACAATGGCACTGGCAGCTAGCGGTGGATGACGTGCGAGCTCTCGCGGTTCGCACAGCTGTGCGGCGGCCTTTCGAGAGGCGACGGTGGCGGTGGCGTCCACGTCTCGGTACCGTATAGACCATGGCGACCTTGCTCCAAGTTTTTCAGTATAAATACGCACCCATTATTGCCCGGAGACGCTGTGCATACATCCAACTCCAGAAGCAAGGCACATAAGCTCCAGCAGGTTGCCAATTGCAAGTCACAGTGTGTAGCCCAACACGCGTTCTCCATAGACCAGCTGATACAGTTTTCCTGTGTTGTTGCCATACATCTCCATGGCTCAGGCTCAGGCTCAGGCGAGGTTCATGATGGAGATGGCGCCATCGAAGGTCGTGTCGATGATGAGGCGGAGGAGAAAAACGATGCTGACGAGCCTGGACACCATCGCCGAGGACGAAATGGAGCATCACCAACTGGCTTATTACGGGCAAGACCACCACCATCACCACCAGACGGCGGCGTGGAAAAAGACGACGAAGAGGCCGCCGCAGGAGCAGGAGCGCGCGGGCGTGTTCATGAGCAACTACTTGTCCGTCCAGCAGGGTGGCAGCTGGGAGCAGAGCAGTTGGCAAGGGCACCACCGGCGAGCGGTTGTGTATGCATGACCCCGTTGCGGAACAAGAACGTCCCTAGCTACCTTGATTTGTTGCCCCCCCTACTGATCTAGTGATATTTAATTTGTACTAAGTAGCAAGGAAGTGTTTTTGCAGCACTTTTCCATTCCACCACTTAATTATGCGTGTGCTCAAACTTCCAAATCGATCAGTAAAGCGATCAATCACGTGCACTTAAAAGACACGCGCTGTATAGTATTTTGTCGAAACAAAAACGCCTTGTAATAATACACTTGTTATTTGAACGAACTACCACCTGTCCCTACAGTAGCATGCGTGTCTGCTTGCTGCGACATTTTGAAACGTTAGGATGAACGGACGCATGCGTCTCCAACAGCGTTTGCATTGTGATGCGATCATCTATATAGTTCATTAGCGTGCAGCCACGTGCTTTCTTACTTTTGAACTCGCTCTCTATCTCTGATGACGTGCAAAAGTCATGGTACCATGAACGCAGGGGCGAATCTGCACCAAGGTTGGAATAACCGGATGGACCGATCGGCTCGGTTTGGTGAAAAATCAACCGGTTAACTGCTTTGCTACAATATCATGTCTAATTTTTATATTTAAATTTTATCTAGTAATAAATGAAATTATAAGAAAATATATTATATTTTTAAATTTTTTTTGAATAAGACGAATAGTCAAAGGTAGCGAAAAAAGTCAATGACGACAACAATTTTGGAACGAAGGGAGTACTATAAAACTAGCCCAGCAGCTGCCCTATTGCCAAGAGTGCATACAGCAGAAACGAAAACAATTGCTATGACTATGATGGCCAGATTTCGTCGCTTCCTTTCCTCTCACCATGCACAGCTTCTCCCTGTCCTCACTGCTTGGCACCCCTTACATCGATTCCTGTCTCCTCCACTGCATGAACCACGATTAGATCGAGAGTGGTCTCGGGCATAACACTACTATATTTTAACTCTGTTATAGTAGGTAAAATGGGGTTTTAATAATGGACAACAAAATCGTCACTGTGCCATTGTCATTACTGCCTTACGAATTTAGTTGCGGCCTAAGCACCGCTACTATCCTAGGTTCACTAACTGCGACCCGCCCTAGACACATCACCACCGATGCCCACACACACTGGCGGCCTAGCAATGCGCCCATCTTCTTCATCCGCCCATCGTCGCCATCCATCGTCCCGCGCCCGCCCATCCGTGAGGCCCCCGACCACCTCGCCGATTCACACCGTTGAAGCAGCGCCATCGCCCGTCATAGGAGGAGGAGGGACAGGGCCCTAGAGGAGGTTGACGCGACCGCCGCACTCCAAAGTGGCGGTCGAGGTTCGGGCCACCGCCGCCGACGCGCTCCCGCCTGATGTGTCTCTAGATCCATCCTTGGAGCGACACGGAGGGGCATGATAGTGGTCAGGAGACGGAGGAGGAGGAGGAGGAGGAGGAGGAGGGGAGCGAGGTGGTGGCGTGCGGCTAGAGTGACGGCGCGCTGGCACCAGGTGCGCTAGACGCACCACGTGCAGCCCTAACGGCGCCGGCTCTTCGACGCCTTCACCATGGAGGTGGAGGAGAGGAGGCGGCCAGAGGCGGACGGTCGGTGGCGGAGGAGAAAACCCTGGCCCTAAGGCAGCGATGCGGCACGTGCGGAAATGATACTCCTGTGCCGCACCACCCTCTTTTATAGAAGGGTGCGGTTAGCAGTAGCGCACCTTATTACGTTGTCAGGCTCACAACTTAATGGACCTTAGGCCGTAGTTGCGGGCCTGACAGAAATCACTACTACGAGATCTATTTTTGTTACGGGACTTACTATACGACACCTAGTTGCGGTCTTCTCAAGTAGACTTGGGGTAATCTGTGCTTCCCTTGCCTGTGACAACATGAGAATTGGAGTAGAGTGTGCTACCATTGCAAATGGGAACATGAGAACTGGGGTAACCTGTGCTTCCAATGCCCGTCAATTGGGTGCGGCTTGACACGGCTAAATGTGCTAGTGGGCACCACCCTTAGATCATTGTAAGCTAGAGATAAGAATCTCAAGTTGGGTATGAGTAAGACTCTGGAATATTTGGAGTTGATTATCAAAGAGTTCAGTTCCATGGTTAAGCTTGACAATCCTTTGTAGCGTGCTGAGTTGGTAGGAGTTGAAACCGGAAAGATGGTTGTGGCTCAAGTATAATATAGTGGACGTGAATAACATGGATATTTTTGCTGTAATTGTGTCAGTAAGATTGTTGTGGTCAAGGTGGAGCTTGGTGAGGCTCTTGAATGCGCCGGTGTGACCGACGTTGGACGGTGCAGTAATTGGACGCATGGGCGGATCTATATATGGGAGTAGATTGTTTGTATCAAATTTTCACTCTAATTCTGCACATTTAAATAGTACATTTCTACACTCCGCATCCTTTTCTATTTTGTTCTAGCTCCGCCCCTGACGAGAAATTAAGTGGAAGCCACATAAACATTTGCAAATTTCACCAAAATTTCATCCGATCGACTGTTTTTATTGACTAAATTACCATGCCCTCGACAGCTACCTTCTTGTAGAAATAAATAAAAATATTTTTTTTTGGATTTCACTTTAATTTTTCTATAAACATTAGTTCACAATATGAGCAAATATTTTCCAAGGAGATGCGGCTTTATTTGTGGGCATCCGTCTAGTGTAGGATGATAGTGAAGTGTCAAGGGCGCCATGGTTGTAGATCTGTGCTTGGACAAAAAATTGGTAAATTGTTGATGATTACGTGTGTTTGCATATGTGTGTAGGCATAGCATAGGGGCATGTGCCTACCTTAATTTGATTTTTGTTAAAAATCAAATTCACATATTAAAACCCATGATTACATGGTTGAATCCATCATATTGGTTATTTACATGTCTTATTATTACTTCAAATCATGATTTAACATGAGGGTATGCTAATTTTAAGTATTTTAGATAAAATTACTTGGTGTCAAATCAATGGCATGATATCTTGATTGTCAACGTCTTCATAAGATTAGTGCAATGTGCTAACATATATATATGAGTATTTGCCCACCACCGGAGATCAACAACCACAAAATTCAAAACAAAGCCCCTACAAATTTTAATTGTGTTGGTCCACATATAGCGGACAAGCCCAAGAATTGCACCCAAAGCATTTATCACTACAATGAAGGTTTCTTCGTATAAGATTAATTCTCAGCATCTAGTAGACACGACTTATTTATACGTCGACTTCCACACCATCCCGGTGACACTAAGCAATCTCTACAATCTATTAATTTATGTACCATCATCTATTTAGTGTCCACAAAGTTAAAGATTGAATACAAATTGGTTTCATACCTTCCTTATTAAGTACCAAGTTCTAAAACTCATAACTATTGCGTCCGAAGTCCAAATAAATCAAACTCGGTCTCTGTCATGTAGCTCTCTAATCTACAACTTTAATATTTAATAGATCTACAAATTCGACTGTCTTTAAGTCCAAACATACGATGCAAAAATATCTGATCCAATTCAAAATTCTGTGCGTAGGTCTCCTTGTGGACCCATATCTCATAGCTCTGGAGTCCAAATAATACAATCCATATATGATTCAGAAAGCTCTCGACGGGATCTACAACTTTTATATTTTAGCTTTGCCCACTAGAGCACGTATTGAACTGTATTGAACTCTGAAACTACGTTGCAATGTAGTGTTCTTTCAGGACTGCATGAATTGAACTTTCCTTCACGATTATGCATTGAGATACGACCTTGGGTTTTCATGTTATGCTTTATAGACATATAAAAGTGTTCACGATTATGCATTGGGATATGACCTTGGGTTTTCATGTTATGCTTTATAAACGTACAAAAATGTGTTATATGGTGAGTTGGACTTGTGAGAAGTCCTGCTTGTATGGCGAATTGGATTTTATATCAGTACTTTTTATATTTAAGTTTTTTAAATATCTTTTCACCTAATTCTATAACATAGCACTCAAACAATACTACATATAAAAATTATCAACATAAGATAATAACATATGATTTTGATAAAAATATGATAAAAAATAATTATTTTTGACATATAAAATGATACACTAAGGGGAACGCTCACATACACCTTACCATCAGGCCACAGTCCTGTCCGCGACAGTGAGCATATTTGTTTACAAGAACCAAGAATGAATATGAAGAAGTGGTGTATAAACAAGTTTGCTGTATGCAAATTTAGTCGCTTGCTCGAAAGTAGTATTGAGCACTGGCGGTCGTCGTCATCAGCGTCAATTCGATCGTCCACGATATTTGAAGAATTTCAGCTCCGGTTCACTTATGCATGCCAGCTTCCTGTCCTCTCCATACGTCATCAGTTTGTATGACTTGTGATCCGTGCGCAATCTCTTGTATGTACTCCTACTACACTACACTACACTGCACTACAGTACAGTTCGATCAGCCGTGCCTGTGACGGGTGGAACGCGTCCAAAACTCTGTGATCAGGCCAGGCGCGCGCAAGATCGGCATCATCGCCCACTGCTTTGTCCTTTGCAAACAACACAATTGATGGACCCATCTCTCCACACGCCCATGGTTGTGACGTCGTGCTTCGGCGCTTCCTTTTGGAGTCCCAGATCGGTGCCCGCGCTCCGCTTTCTTGTCCTGTGCTTCGTTCTACGGTCCTCGTTCCCCGGCGGTGTGTAGGACGAGTGACATCGGCACTTCTGTTGCCATCTCCCTCCCTCGCTCAAAAAACGAACTCATGTCAATTAAGGAACGAGCACTTTTGAGCTCTGGTGATATGACGTTACACGAACGGCACCGTGCGTAAAAGAATCAAAGAATTGTTACAGAGCTAGACTACCAGGAGAAGCAGAGGATGGAACCAGTCAGTGAGCCAGACATCACTCATTTCGACATTGCTCATACGAATTTCTCAAGGAGCATGAAACACAGAAACAGTACTCAGTACACCTGCTTACAGACTAATTACGGCTACCAGCTAGCTATACCCCACTCAGATTCAGCTGTCAGTAGTCAAGCAGGAGGACGACGAGCTGCTGCCGCCGTCGTCGTCGTCGTTCCGGCGCCTCGCCACCACCTGTCGCCGCTGCAGCAGGAACCACTCCAGCGACCGCCTCATGGACAACCCGCCGCCGTCCGCGGCCGCCGCCGCGCTCTCCCCTGCCGCTCTCCGCGCCATGCCAAGGATCGCCATCGCCTGCGCCTCCGTCGTCTCCGCCACGTCGACCTTGACCCGCGGGTGCTTCTCCCTCCCGGCGGCGGCGCGGCCGAGGGTCAGCTCCGTGTCGCACTGCTGCTGCATCTCAGCTGAGGGCGTCATCATCGTCGTGATGAGAACCTCGACCCTCTTCTCGGTCTTGTACTTGTTTTTTTTTCTTTTTTGAAACTGGTCTTGTACTTGTTGGCCCAGAGAGTTCCAGCTCCTGTTGACGAATCAGTTCCTGCTCGCTTATATAGCGCGGGCAGCGCGCGCACGTGCGGGGAAGCAGTGTTCCTCGTGTGCGCTTCTCGTGTCCGGTTTTTAGGCGCGCCAAGTCACGTCGCTGTCACACCCGTTATCTCACATACACTCCTGTGGCAAAACAACACGAAATGCAGCATAGGGTGAAGCCTACGGGCACGAGGAAGTCATTGTGGAGTAATCAACCCAAGTGGTTGCTCTGCTCCCCAACCCATTACTGATCGTCTAGCTCTAGCATAGAATAGCGCCATGCACGCGCATTACCCGAATCGGAAACCCAGTGTACAAATAACGTGTGCTACCAGCCGTACCCGGCGGGACGGCTTCCTTGTTCTCCATGTGCTGGCCGCCGGGAAAGAATAATTTACACGTCCAGCTTCCTATCTACTGTACTCCCCAACCCTGTAGGTATTAAACGGGGGGAATTCCTTTGGAAGTACGGGGCGGCTCGCACATGACAAATTCGGTACCGTCCCTGCCTGCCGAAATAATCACAACATATTACTATCTACAAGTACGAAATGTTGGCATGCATGTTAGGTAGCCCACATGTATCAGTGTCATGCAAATCGACACGCAATGCTCTGACCATAGATACATTCACATGTTACCATGCTGACTGACCATCAGAAAAGGGATGTATACCACAAATAGTACTTTCATTCAAGCCGACTATTAGATACAGCGCCATGCTTATATTGTTGTCACAATCTGTAGCGAAGATACGAAGGCTTTAAAGCCTCCATATCTCGATACTTTTGTTTCTGGAATCAAACGCATACCCTAACTACAATCCCCTACAAAATGCATCCAGACTCGGAGAACCTTTCCATCATTTGCACATCCCTATTACAGGCTAGCAGCTCCCAATTGTAATCATGTTTCACGCTTTTGGGGTGTAGAACTAAACTACTTTTATAGGTAGAACAACAACAAACAGAACAATGCTAGAATCATAAATTTACTTGCGTGTCATCTATGAAGAGTTTAAATTGTTGACGATGGTTGTTTAAATCCAGACACAGCAGATTGCAATAATGACTATGCAGATCCACTAATTAAAGATTTCTGATTCTCTAAATCTCAAAGACAATCTTTACCAATGTTGCATGCTGTTTGTGCTGATTTTCATGAACTTCCATGTACAATGTGCAATTCATCAATTACAGGTTAGTGACCACTATTACCTACAAATTCTATCTGGGTTCTTGGAAAACTTTTTATCATGTAACTGAAGAATAGCCTCAAAAAGGTGTTACACTCATATGCACTCTGGTTAGCAACTACGAAACTAGCACTCTACAAAACTATATCACTTGAAGGTTTTCCGCCCCTTCTCTTGAAAATGAAATATACTGTAGATTTCATCATTCTTTTTGCAGTCAGAAGAATTATCTGCCTTTCAGTCGTGATCTACTCATGCCTCTGTGCAGGATCTATCTGTCTGATGACGTATATACATTTATACAGGAGTATTAGACTGTTCTCTTTTACATTTTTGCTGATAACCTGCAGATTTTTTTTTAAAAAAAAAACCATAAACATTTTTAACAATAAAATGCAACAAATACATTTGTGATGGACGAAATCATATGCCTAATGAGAAGAAAGCTGTAGACCTAAATCATATGCCTAAAGTTTTCACTCTTTGGATTGAACCCCAATCAAAGCACAAAACTCACTCAGAAGGAAGACTATGCTTTTGCAAAGCTATAATTGTATTATCTGTTTATACATAACAGGAAGAAAACCAATCACCTGTTGTTTGCCTGCATTTGTAGCAATGGAATACAGCCTTGACTCCTAGTGACATGCTATTGGACTCGAGATAGATTAGGATCAAATACTACTGATTGTGGCCTGCTAGACTATGCCATGCCATTGCAAAAGTATCGTTTTTCATGGTAGGATCCTCTATAAATAAATGGAAGAAAAACTCGTACATGGAGTTTAAGCTTGTTGCATTAAGGGCCAAAGGAAGCATGACGGTCATTAGATAATTGGTTATTACCAGTGCCTCTCTTTTAGGCTCTCTTCAGGCCTAAGGCCTTGTACACACTGTAAATATTTACTCTAACATATTAATTAATATATAGAAAAGTAGGACGTTTCCCTGCTGTTTGATTAAAAAAAATCGGGGCTAACTGCATCAAATGTATTTCTCCAGATAAACCCCATGATATTTAAGACTACCTAAACATTGTTTAACTACAGAAAGTACTTAAAAGCACAAATAATTAAATACTGCTCAAAACCTAACTACAGTAACTACGCAAGTTAATGTTTATAGAGCACTGAAAGCAATCTTCTCCCTTTAATGTCTGAAAAAAAAAACTGGAATGCTTAAGAGCACACAGAAAATTTGCGATGCAGTTTGAGTGTTCTGCAGGTTCTGTGATACAAAAAACAAAATGGTACAAGCTCATTGACACAAGCTTAAAGAGGCGTATAAAAAGACTATGCTAAGGTATACAGGCCAGGAAATGACTTACCACTTCTTTGACAGTTCCAGGAAACAGCTGCTTTGATGTTTTCCTACACCATTAACCATTGACAGAAGATTTTATCTTGTTCCGTTGCATGTTGCCTTTGTGAAGCAAGGGATTTTCTATAGAAAATACAATCAAGCTACCATCCTTTGTTCCCGCCAAGAAACACTCCTCAGGAGTTACAACTAAAGAAGTTATTGTCTTCCCACATCCTTCATACCTCCAAACAACATCAAGGGAATGCATAGAACGTAGAACAATATGTCCATGGTCACCGGCACATACCACAAACTCTCCACAACAACTTAGCTCCATGCAACTGAGACGGCTATTGGATTCTGAAGAAGCAATATGTTTTCCGTTTATGGAATACATATGCAAGGAAAGATCACTATCAGAGTATAAGACAAGTCTACCATGTTGAGATGCCACCAATTTTGACAAGCCAGCACCAGAAGGATGCTGAATGGATCGAACATATGTCCCCTCACGCAACGTATGAAACATGCAGGTTCCATCTTTTGATCCACTTATAACAATGTCTAATTCTGTGCTGACAAATAAGCATGTGATAATATCATCATGACCACATAAGATATGAGAAGGGCTTTCAATGATAACATGATCCTTAGTTGACAGATCATAATTTGCATTGCGTGATCTTTTTTCATTAAACCTTCCTCGGAATGCATGCCAAATCATGACAGTTGTGTCATAACTTCCAGTAGCAATTACACTTCCATCAGACGAAACTGCACAACAGTACGTTACCCAGTGTTAAGGTTAAGAGATTGCAGATATAAGGCTCAATGGGAAGAGATTACAGATATTAGGTTTCCTGAACACAACTTTCCTGTATCTAGAAGCCAACAGAGAACAGCAGATAGCAAACTTGTAAAGGCACATAAGCACCAAGCAATACTTAATTGACTGAGGGACTAATAATAATAACGCATGCTGCTACTGGATTCAAGTATTATTTATTTTACAGGCTTCAAAATAATGTTCAACAGACTTGGTTTCAAACAGTACAAAATGAAACGGGATTAACTCGTTCGATTGTATAGTTGGATGGCCCAATGCCCCAATGATTTCCCCTTTTTAAAAAAACAATTCCTAAAAAATGTCTCAATGCTATTCAACATTTTACTTAATTCTTCTTCATTACTTTCTATGTAGCTAGTTTTACAGGTAATTTTAGGAGAATTGCAAACTCCTAGCACTAAATAATACCATGTTGGTACAAAGCTGGAGCTGGAAAGGAATTCAATAGCATATACATAAGCGATATTTATCTACCTGCCACACAACTGACAACGTCTTTATGCTGCCGGATGCTCTGCACAATTTTTCCATCACTAAGAGAAATGATCTGAAAACTATTCTCCCAGTTGCCACATAAAATCAAGTAATTGTCACCATGAATTTGAACAGCTGCTAGGCATTGTCTTCCAAATTCAACATTTTCAGCCAAGGAAGTGCCAATTTTGCGAGGAGAAATAACATCAGAACCAATTCCAAAGAAAGGTTCCTGTTAGAAAAAACACAAACAGTGAATGAAAGTACATGAGGCAAATAATGCCATCATCTAGACATGATTGCCATCAAGAAGATACCAGTGATCCAGAAAACGTGAAGTTTCCACCAGACTGTAGCTGTGTTGTTAGCCAAAGCTTTACAGACAGTATGAGCCCCTCATTCATCAAGATAATATTTGAATCCAACAAGCCAATGAATAGTACCGATGACGAAGGGGTGCTTGTACTAGGAACAATGGAAGTAACTGTTATCGATTGTGGGGCAAAATATAGTGGATGCGCTATTGGTATAGGAGGCCCTCTTCTTGGGTGTTTCTTCCGAAATATTTGAATTGGTGTCTGTCCAAAATTTGCAATTTGGTCCTCAATAGCAGACTTCTGCAACATATCATCCATGTTTTCCAAATCAACTGCACCCTCATATGTCAAATAATAGAATATATTTGCTGCCTGCTCGAAACAATTGATAAGAGATTAGCAAGTTTACAATAGGAGAACTGAGAACTCATGGTTTCTGAGTTTTGGACCAAGAAAGATGATCTATATCATACCTCAACTGCAGGCTTCCCACGTTGCTTATAACCAAATATGAGGTCAATCCAGTGATGGAGATTAGAACTTACATATTCACTTTCAAGGGCTTCTCGATTGATATGAATGAACTCTTCCGGGGAGCCCTAAATGCATCACAAAAGAAAAAGAAATAAAGAACTGACACATACTTTAGCTATACATTCTAGCCACCTTGGAAGTGCATGGCCAAACAATTGTACCTTTGGACGAAAGTATCTACTTAAATATAAATATTCCAACAGGTTACACATGTCAGTTACTCAAAAAAAATCTTAATACATTTTACAATTATATTATATGGTGATAAAAACTACCACTCCGATTTGGTGTTGAACACCATGACAAAGTAAAAGGTAGCACATAATAAAGTTCGACTAGCCCGGTCCAAACATGAGGATTTTCCACTAGCAAATTAACAGGTAGTGTAACTACCAACCAAAGTTTTTTTTGGGGGGTGGGGGGGGGGGGGGGGATACAGTGTGTTATGATGTACTATAATGCTATTTGATGAATTGATGAAGACATCAGTCTTCTACATTCACATCCCAGTTGACTATGTCATGCAAATCCACTGGATGACTGGACAGAAAAAAAAGTTCATATTTTCAAATTTTGTAAAATAAAAGTCTTACAACTGGATGTGTGATACTTATATGAAAGCATACGTGCATAACTACAGGACTATCAGGAACCAAAACAATTTTATACTACCTCCGTCCAGAAATATAAGGATTTGTTAACTTTTGGATAACATGTTTGATCTCTCGTCTTATTCAAATTATTTATAAAAATAATATATATTTTGTTAAAACTTGTTTTATTATTAGAGATATTTTAAATAAAACTCATTTGCTTTTATATTTTTATAAATATTTTGAATAAGATAAGTGGTCAATCGTGCTGTTTGAAGTCAACAAATCCTTATATTTCTGGACGGAGGTAGTAACATAATTATGTGTACACAGGAAATGAATAAAAATATAAAGCGTCCATTACTGAATATCACAATCAATATGGAGAAAAATACTAATACATACAAAATCATGTATTACCTTTGCCCATGGAGGTAGACCAACATCACCCAAAGGTTCACCATCTTGCTTTATACCAAGGTGATATGAATTTGAATTTTCAAGAAACTCCGGCATGTAAAAAAATTCAGGTATAAGCTCTTTGACATCGCTTGTATTTGACAGACAGTTCCTATATGTGCTCTCAATGCTCTGAAAGAGACGATCTGCATGGTCAAACTTACCACCCTGTATAGAACATGTAAAAATAATATATTAGATCATGTATGTTTTTAAATCTGGCGATAAAATATGCCATCACAAAAAAATAAGTTATCCTGTTTCAGTAGTATAAGAAACTTAATTTCTAGCTAATAAAGAGGAATAAAGCAAAAAAGAGCAATGAATCAACAGATAGCACCGAGGAAGGGATGGAAGGAAAAAAAAATAATGAAGGTACCTGAAGACCACGATGCAGAGCTGTAAATGGCTCAAGCCTTAGAAGATAATAAAGAACAATTCCCATGCTAGAGTAATGTGATCCGTAATAAAAACTGCAAAAAGTAAACAAAGAAAAGTTTGGTTAAAGAGTGTCATGCAAGGCGGTGCACAAGAGAAGCAATACAGTGCGTTTAACATCAAACCTTGGTATGTCAGGATCCACAAAATTAAGATATCTATCTTCAAAAACCTGCATATTGCATATTGTTTATTTCAAATTATTAGAGCCGTGATAACCAGAAGATAAATTATTATATGGTTTGGATCATACCTTAAAGCGTTTTGCATCCAAGGCACCTACTGGTTTTGACAGGTCCCTGAAAGTAGATGATTTGTTGAAATCAAGCTTTTCAGAGGAGTAGTCAGACAATATCCAAGGAAATATAGGATATTGTGTTAAATCATTGTAAGATCGTCCAGCAAGAGTGTTGAGAATCATTAGATACTCGAAGTTGCTTGTTTCTCTTCTTCTCCAACTTTCTCTAGCACTCTCAGCCATGTCAAGGGCAACCTTTCTGTCAACAAAGGAAATCAAACTGTTCTTGTCTTTGCTAGATCCTTTCGGGAACAAAGCATCGTTCCTCAGGGACACTAGGAGAGAGCCCACACTTTTAGCATCATTCTGGGAGGAGAAATTAAGAAAGATTGGTGCATTTGCATCATCAAAGAATATCTCTGTGGCTGTATATTGTAGGAGGTACCGTGTCCAGTGAACTGCTTTTATCTGCCAACAAGGAAAAGTGTTAGATTTGTGAATAGCCCGTATGCACAAATATACACACAATCACCATATGATAAAGGACACACACCCTAGTTATTTTCCACCGTCTATGGTGTTTGATTTTGTTTGACTGATTTTTTATCAGACTGTCGCAAGATTCAGCAGCATTGCCTCGTCCATCAAGAGTGCCCTTCGGTTTTTCCAGACCTCCCAGCTCAATCTTGGAATCTGAATCCTTTTTGTCCTGAAACCTGTTGAAAACAGATGAACCCCCAGTGCCTTCAACCATAAATTCAAAAGAAAAATGCAGGGCATTCCGTGTGATAGTCAATTTGCCTGCCAGTTTTCTTTTGGGGGTTACAAGAACACAGTGAACTGATGATAGCACCTGAGAAGTAAGGAAATACACAAATTGAGGGAGGAAAGAAGATATCAAATCAACACACCAGCAAATACACGATGAAATCTGCTAACCTCAATGTAATCATTATCGCCACTGGTAGGCGATGGTTCTTTCCTGTTTTGAATGATAGTAGGATAATCTGAGGAACCAGCAGAATCTGCAGTGTCACTTATACCAGGATTCTCTGCCAGATTATTCTGGGAAGATTCACTCATATCGTTGTTATCCTCATATGATTCAGAACTGATATCCCCTGTAATTCCACGTACTCCTTTCAAAAGTAAGTGCTTCATTTTTTCTGGTATCTTGGCACTAACAGAGGGCTCAACAGATGAGGCAGTATTCTCATTACTAGATTTAATGGATGGTGGGAGACAAAGACGCTCATCAAACTTATAGTTACGCTTGAGCTTCAGTCGCCGCCGCCATTTATCCTCTGTCTTATCAAGTTTCCAGTATGTTACAATATTATTTGGAAAAGGAGAAGCAGACCATGGTCCCCTTTCATCACTTAAAGCACGGAAAATATGTATCCATTTGTCCTGATATTAAACATAACTTGGTTACACTGCACACTGAATCTTAAATTACTAAACCCTGGCATGTATGGTAAAAATGAATCTGTTCAAAACTTACTGCAACAATTTGCTGATCCTCATCAAATGCTAGCTGGAAAGCTGCTTTTCTACTATCATCCACAGAAATAGCAGCAGCCTTGGCAAACTGTATATCATCCTCAAAACTTTGCAATTGTTCGATATCTTCAATCGAGCGCTCATCAAGCTTAGAGTGAAGTTCCTGGAGCTGCCTCATGCGATCAGCCTTTGCATCCTTAACATACTTTGCCTCATCAGTAGCCTAGCAGGCAAAAAATTGATTATGTCAGCAACATCTATTGTTTTGGTACTGTTACAGCGACTCGATAACAAACTCTCCTTCCAGCTAAAACAAAAAAGAAGAAGATGAATAATACTATACTAGTTAACTTCTTAGTTAGAATCTGTGTGATGAAACAGTATATGGCACTACACTTGTTAGATGCTGAAGAAATTTCTAATAAGTACAAAAACACTTCTGCATAAAACTAAACATTAAGAAAGGGACAAACCGCAGCAAGAACCCGATCTTTTTGTACAAGATTAAGAATGAACCCAGCCTCCTTATTGCTATTTGCTTCAGAAGAATCATCTCTGCCCAACATACTAGTTGCAAGCATAGGCTTCCCATATATAACAGTTTCAAGAATCAAGTGCGAGATAACATGGAACCGTGCACCATCATCAAGTTCTCCATACAGGGATCTTACCCTTAGTAAAGACCTGAAGCAAAAAGTTACTAAACTATCAAATTAATAGTCATCAAGTTAATTCTCATATATAATTAAGAGTATTAATCCCACCAAATTAAAAAATGCAGCATGTTTTTGCACTGATCATCCTCAGAGATAAGGCTAGGGAGCAATGATATAAATTGCTGAACACACTTCGATGCATTTTCTAAGCCAGCTTTGCAGAGATACATAATCATAAGGTGGAAGATAATTCTAGGAAACTTCTCCCCTCTCAACATCATAGCTTTATCCGCAATTTTGTTAGTCTTTCCGCTTAATGTACTACTGATTCCTCCGGTTACAACTACTGCAGCCATTTCTGCAGCTGGAATATTGAGGGATTCTACCAATCCACGTGCCCTTTGCCCAATAGATGGAGCAGCAGCAGTTGAGCCCTTTGGTGTTAATCTGTTCTGTCCCTTGCCATTTAAATTGCACAGAAGAGTCCATATCTTGTCAAGAAAGCCCCACCAATCATCATTTAAGTCTTCTTCATCAGTAAATAAGGTATTGCTCCAAGGAAGACTGCAAAAGAGTAAATTCATATAGTTAACGATAATAAGATTCCATGCTCATGAGTAACCATACACAACCAACAAACTATAGCAACTAAAAGAATATAGAAATGAGCTGGGGCAAGTAAGGAAACTAGCAACACATCCTGCTTCAGCTAAAACATAAATTGGCAAGACTTTAGTTCAGAAGTGCACGCAGATTGGTTTCAAACCATCAATACTGAGCTCCCCTTTTATTTAATACAACAATTGATACTTGATGCACCCCACCAAAAATCAATAGTACTTTTTTCCTATGCCACTGAAGTTATGGTGTGGGCCTTGCTAGGGGCCACCAGGTTAGAGATAAGCGTCAGTTAGTTGGATGTTCACGCGGTTACTGTAGCGCGGGAACAGTGCCGTGGATTAGATTTAGCATTGGCTGGATTGTTAGGCAGGTCTGTTTGGATAGAGATAAGCTAGGAGATAGGAAGGGTCGGATCCATATAAGGAGACTGGATGCATCATTTGTAATTAAGCAAGAAGAAACCAAATTAAGCAGTCAGAGCCTCCAAGGGAGGGCGACTTGCCGGTTTCCCTTGCTACTCATTATACCTCTAATCCAATCCATATCAAGTATCAACTGAATACCTCCCAAATCTGATGTGTTATATTCAGTCGCTTTGAGAAATTATCACTTGCCACATACACGTTAAGTAGGACATGAAGGACCAGGACATTTATTCGCTCAGTCATTCTTTACATAAGAAATTCAAAGGCAGTCTATTGAATTATCGATTACCTTCCAGCCCAAATTTCTCCTTACAATAAAACAGCCCAGTACCCTAACACAAATACCCTTCAGTTTCTTTTTTTATTCAAAAATGAAAATAACTATGATGTGGCACATCAAGCAGCTATTGGACAAGGTTTTGCATGGGATTTCCAGCAATGATCTTTAACTCCTTAGCAGAATTCAAATATAAAGACAGTGCCTGTTAGAAATATGTTCCATAAGGATTGTACTAGATGATGTTTTGTGTGTGCCAACAGAACTTATATATTACCTTGTAAGTTGGCCACTGCTCTCAGTGTTCGTGATTTCTGCGACTGCTGAGTTAATGTCCTCTTTTAGGGAGTCATCAGACGACAATTGTGCAGACATGTCATGCAACGGAAACTGCTAGAGAAAAGGCAAGATAAGCAAATAAAGACAGGAACAAAAAAAAATATTTAAAACTTTGGCCAGATATACCAAAAGTTGAATTCCGATTTGGTCAAGAAATAGCTCGTGACTAAGCTTCAAAAGGTACAAGATGTTATCGCGGCATGGCTGCGAAAAGAAAATGCTTTCTTCAGAAGATGCCTCAAGCAGGCTTCCAACGAGATCTTCAAAAATGTCCCTCAGCAGAAAAGATTTTGGCAACTGTCCCTGTAGATTAAGCAATTTGAAGGGTCACTACTCACTAGAACGAAAATGTCACTAAATTGTTATGAAATAAACAAAGGAGCTAGAATACCAACCTCTTCAATTTTAAGTAGAAGGAAATTTGTTGTCTCTTCCAGATGATGCCATCCACCTTTCACAGAGAATAAGCAGTAGGAGAGGACCAGTGAATACATGTTCCTCACGAGAATTAGCTCATTATCCTCCAAACCATTATCCTTGCCTACAGAAACAGATTTGTAGTTTCTAAATGCATCCAGCTTCACAGATGTATCAAGCCAAGCTCTCCAACCATACTCCTGACATAATAATTTTTACGATCAATAAAAAATTGATATAAAATGACCTAAGAAAAATAGTAATTAGAAAGTACCATAAGGGATTCAATATTCGAGGGGTTTGAATCCAGCAAATCAAGAAGATCACTTAAAATCTTAGTACGTGCTGAAGCATCTTGACAAGATTGCATGTATTTAAAAATGCAGACCAAAATCTGAGGAACAAAAAATGGAGGCAAGCTTGCTGAAGTGCTGCTCCTTTCTTTCGAAGCATCAGACTGGGAACGTTTCTGTAAGACCTGAACAGAAAACATAATGTGAGCAATAGATAAATTTATATTATGTGTCAGTTAACACTGGGAACACAAGAATAAGAGGATAAACAACATAGTACATTTAGCATGGATTTGGTAAATTACCTGTTTAGGGCTGGCTCCACCAAGAAGAACGTCAAAGAGAGTAGCACATAAGTTATCTGAAAGTGGAAATTTGAAGAGTCTTTCAGATATTGAATAGAAGAACAGTTGTGGTGTTGTTATCGCCCCTTTCTTTATATCTTCAGAAACCAATCTAGGTCGTCCAACGGAAAGGCCAAAAATTTTTGGTCCTTTTCTCTCAGATGGGACTCCAACAAGAAGCTTTCCGAGAAACTGAAGCCCCAATAGACGGATTGGTTCGAATTCCCTGACAAACAAGCGATGTAATATGTATGTATCCTCATATATTGACAGAAAAGTGTAACAAAAGAGAACAGGCTTAAATAATTCATTACTTGTATTTTGCACCAAAGAATAATATGATAAGGAATGGCAAAATGCTTTCATTAAGCACAGACCCTATTTTTAAACATGAGACCAAATTAAGTTTACAAACAACAAGTTTGAAGTGTTAGTTTTTGCAATTTCATCGGTCCTAGTAATGACTACAGCACAAGACCCAAGTTGAAGAATCAATCCATACGGACTACAAATTGAGAAAGCATACTTAACAAGTGTTGCTTGCTTTTAATATCTAATATAAAATATAACAACTCACGAATGCCATACCTCTTCAGAAGATTGATAAAAATGTAACAACCACCAAGGGAATTTACTTGCTCCAAGAAAGATGATAGAACTGAATTCTGTGAAAGAGCGCGGATAATCATGTGAAGTATATCCTCAATACAAGCAACATCTTGGCTTCTTTCAAGAAAGGAAACAAGAGCTCTGATGTCATGCTGAGAAACCTTGAGCCTACAACAGAAGCATGCGCCATTACCAATTAACCCCATGATAATATGCACAGAAAAAATGGCATATTAATCTATGGAAAATATCAGAATTTACATAGGAATTTAAAAGCACAGAATAGCATCTAAGATGAACAGTTGGAAGTAACTTTACTTTAAACTCATTTCTGCCAGACTCAAGAGGAGGAGTCGGATTTTGCGTACTTCTTCCATGCTTGGTCTCTCCCCAATCACTTTTTTGGTAATCAGATGCAGAAAAGGCTTAGAAGGCCTAGGATCGACCTTATCTGAATAAAACTGGCGTACAATATCAATGATTCTAGGGAGCCCACAAAACACTGGGAGAAAGCTCCCATCAGCTTCAAAATACTGTAATAGAAACAAATAAAGTTCTCTCTGTACTTCATAGGTTGCATACGCCCAGATATGTGGATTCAAGTAAAATTGTGAAAGAGCATCTTTCAATAGAGTTTCAGACATGCCTGAAAAAAGTAGATATGCTACTGATATAAACCTTCCCAACAAGTAAATGTATGTAACAAATTGGAAAAATGTGTGCATGTGTGAGAGCATATGCATGTGCACGTGAGAGAGAGAGAGAGAGAGTTCACCAGAATTCTTCAAAACATTAAACATGTACTTCAATGCTGAAAGAGTCTTGAAATTTAGCAGCTGTGGTGAAACAGATTGAAACAAGAAGCCTAAAATAGAGAATCCAGAAAGCAGATGCATCTGTTGTTGATTTGCCATGTTTCCATCTAGAACAGATGCAATAAGCTCAATAACTTGGCCAGCCAATTCATCACTGGTGGTAGACCCTCCATCATGAATTACAGCATCATCAAAGTGGATCAAAAGTGGAAAAAATACAGAGACACCACCAACACAATAAATTATTTCTTGCAGCAAGCGCCGGGAACATAATTTTGTTCCACACATGGTGGTTGCCTCAAACTTACTCTTTTCAAGAGTATCCAATACAGATGACACATTAAACAAGGTCCTATTGTTACTGGCCTGGAGAAGAAAATGAGTAAATGTACAACCATCTAATTTTAGCATTTGGTCGAAAAGAAATAAAATATCATGCTACAAGGCTGACCCAAACCTGTGCGTTCAAGCCAAAAATCATCTTTGATGAAATACCATCCCTTGGATCCAGAATTGCCTTGTACATTAAGTCATCATTCATAAGCAAGTTTTGCTCACCAAGGAAAGAGTACATGTAACTTGGTCCCAGGTTGTATATGCCTCTTATTTGTTCGGAGGAGAGAGCATCTGAAAATGCATAAACTGGGCCCATTTGACCAGTAAAGGCAAAAGTGCTCTCAAAACCAAGAGAAGTAGGTTCTTCACCAATAGGCATCAATTCTGTGCCCACACTGCAACGAGTCATTACTTCATTTACTTTTGCATACCTGAAAGTAGAAAACAAAAGACAAGAATATATTGATTAATGGATTAGAAACTCACAGAAAACAAAATCCTTAAGCCATTGACTAAATGAGTTCATACGACATGCAACAAGTATTTTTGCCAGCAGTTAGGTCACATATTTATCAGTATTTTCTTCCAAGGTTTGAGCAACTTAGTACACCATTACAGATTTACAAAGTTACTTATGACCAATTGACCATAGAGAATACTAACAGTTATTAAGATCTTGGAGACTGTTAATGCCCACGTTCTAGTGAAATACTCCCTTTGGTTTTTAATTGATGACGTTAGGACAACATTTTTTTGTTTGGTTCATCTTTAACATAAGAAGAAAGTTGTCAAGAGTTTTTTGCTGCTTGATATAACACTTTTAAGAAAACATTAAAAGTTGTTGTCGACAAGAAATGACTGATCTTCTCAAGAGTTTTTTCTTTGTTCATCTTTAACTGATATAACATGCACACACTCCTGCGTTTTCGAGAAAACATTATTACACTTTTAAGTTGTTGCCGACTAATCTTCATCGCATGGATGTTGTAACCCCTGCTGTGCACCAAGGTGCACAACAACTACTGTGAACAAGAAATGACTGAAGAATATTGATAACCTTAAATAGGATGACCGAAATATAATGGACTCATGAACATAAATGATGTACCAAAGTCAGGAATTTTTTGGCACAAACAAATAAGTGAGAATTTACCTACCTGCACTTTTCAGTTGATACTAGATCACCATCTATGTAGCATCTCAACTGGCTCCCTCCAGAGAAAGTTCTTCCAACTGTATGAGTAACACAGAGAAATTTCCACTGCTTCGTTGGGAGGCTTAGAGGTAACAAAACACACTGATGCTTTTGACTGATAGACTGCAGAGTTTTATGAAGTAAAATTTGACATATTAATACGAAAACCAAGCTTCTATTTAACTGACAATAAAAGTCATGAAGAGAGTTCATACCACATAAAGAAAACTATGGAAAAGGTAACATAACACATCACAGAAGCATGGATCATAATTTTATTTGTCTTAGGAAGTCTCAGTGAAACCAGTATTAGATTCCACAGATTAGTCAGTCTGATGGATGGTGTTTCTTCATATTGGTAGTTAAACTCAACTATCCATGAAACAAAAGCGAGAAACTGTTCTACTATTTTGATGTCAGCTTGGCTCTCAAATTAATTAGTTGTTTGCACTAGAAAATGTCAACCATTTCAGTTGCCAAAGATTTTTTTTATGAGGATTAATAAGCAATGTAAAAAGGAAGATTAGTAAATTTATTTTGCTGTAGAAACTCAGTGAATGAAGGCAGAAGACACGCTTACCTCATAGATTAGAGTATTTTTCCCAAGCATGGCTAAACACCCTTTTCCATTTTCAGTGAAGAAAGAGAAAAGGCCCATCATAGCATTTTCAGGAAAATTTTCCACTCTTAGCCAGCAGCAAAACGATAAACCTTTGTTGTAAGGCCATTGAACTGGTGATTTTATTTCAATGCCCTGTTAAGGTGACGAAGGTAGAATATCAATTATAGTAGATCATACAAAATGCA